>OY757310.1:46467850-47958075 GCA_963583905.1 Stenurella melanura | reverse complement strand
ACCCTGCAGTTCAAATGTCTGGTTGAGATCAGATTTTCAAACAGAAAACCATGAAGTCCGTGACATAAATGTAAAACATACTTTATGTGTAGGTACGAGCTAAATAAAACACTCGTAGAAAACAGGGATAATCATTAATATTGCTGAAAACACAGCTCACTGGTAAAATATAAAAATTAGTGACAATTTGTTTCAACGAACCGAATCAGACATAATTCGTCACTGTAAATTCCATATACCTGGCACACTTTGTGTTTTGTTTTAGTAAAACTTTACTATACTAACTTCACCATCGCAAGAAGTTGACAAATATGCAAGTACAGCCTGAAATGCTAAATTTCCATACATGCACATAAATTACATATCTAACTAAAAATTTCCTCTACTTTAACGCAACTCCTAAATATGATAGGGTCAAGATTATTACACGGTACATAGGTTTAAATATTCAGTATATATATACCGAGATGTTACAATATGCCGAAGTAAACATATTATATAAATAACTTAAGTTTTAAGCGTATAAGGAACAGAGCTTCAGCTTCAGAACTTTCTTTTAGTAGAAATAGTCTCTGTTTTCGTTACTATCGCACAGTATTTTATTATTCACATATTCTATGTATACGAGTCAGAATCTTTGAGAATCATGTTTTGTAGTAATTTTCTACTGATGGTTCTTTATGGACAGCGATGTGCTGTAATCAAGTAAAATCCTTTAGAACTTTATACGCGTAATTTAAGTATCCTGAGACAAATTCTGGAATGTAACTATAGGGATCATATGATATCAATTCCTCAAGCATAGCTCCAATAAATTCGCCACCTGTCTGCACCGTAGCACAACAACATTTCAACCAATTGTTCGAGATAATAGATTATTTTTAGTCTGCGAATAAACCTACCAGGTAGTCTACTTAATTATCTAACACTCATAGTCTTGGGCCGAATTTCCAAAAGCCGTTTGACGACAGAACTCAAAATTGTGACTTTAGAATGTCAAGGTAAGTTTGTGCTAGAGCTCGGGGTACATTTCTATTGGGTATCGAACACCCGGCGATTGGGATAATATATTAATACGGCTCGGGATAATCGACACATTAAAATACAAACTAGTGTAAACAGGGGTAAATACGAACACTTACCAGCAAAAGAATTTGTGGGGGTTCTTTACTAAAGCTCTGGATAAATGCCCATTGAGTTTAAATACACCCGGCGATTGGGATAATGTATTAATACGGTTCGGGATAATTGACATATTAAAATATAGACTAGTATAAGCAGGGATAAATATGAACACCTTACTACAGCTTAATCATTATATTCTATACACCTGCAGCGATTGTGGTTCGATAGCCAAGTTAACTAGTTGATAAGGACCTTCTCCATGCGCTTTACATATAATATCAGCTATTTTACGGTGTTTCGATCGGCTTAATATCAAAGCTTTTTAACAGGTTCATAAAATATTAGCGCAGCAGGCAGATAAAAGGTATAATACAGTAATCTAACAAATATATTCTCCATAATCTAACAAATTTTACTTTAATTTAATAATTTCCATGTACAGATAAGTCAGAGATTAACACCTTGTATGCTTTTATACGTTGCTTGTCCACGCTCATTCAGAACTTTAAACGAGCCATTCAACCCCTGTTTGAATATATTCAGTCAATAATACCCATATCTTACAATATATTTATAGGAGATCAGATTTTCAAGCAGAGAACCATGAAGTCCGCGACTTAAATCTAAATACATGTTATGTGTGTGAGATAAACTAAAGCACGCGTAAAAACCATTAACATGATTCAAAACGCCGCTCGCTGACATCATATAAAAAATTAGGGCCAACTTGTTTTCAACGGATTAAAACAGACACATATCGCCGGTAGATACTTTAAGAAACGATTCACATCATCATAATTTCAGACCACTAAAAAAAATAGCAGCATAGGATAAGTATGGTACATGGTTACAAGTTTATTATTTCATTAAAGCTCACACCTAACTTTTCCATTGTAACTGTCCAGTATTTTTCTACATTTAATGCGGATAATGGTACTAATTTACAAAATATTCATTTTTGTCTGGACTATGGAAGGAATATACCTTATTTAATAAATGACATACAGGGCGCTCAATAATTAACACATTTCTTAAAAATATACAGGTGCATACATTTACATACACTACTTAGTAAAATTTCTACTTGGAAACTTGAGATTTCCTCCTGCACAGTCCCTTTCAATTATTCTTTTTAAACACCGCTATAGTTGTTTACTCAATAATTTCAAATAAATACTAATGTACCATACACCCCCGTCGTCTTACGAAATTGATGTATAATATAAAGTACATATAATTCAAAATTAAAGAATAAAATATGTTGAAACCAGGAATTGAACCTGGGACCTCTAGAGCTTCAGTCTAATGCTCTCCCACTGAGCTATTCCAACTCATATAAAAAAATTAATGAAACAAATCTTATATATGGATTAGGATTAAAACAATATATTTTAACTACTAATATTTATTAATATATTACATTTACATATCAGATGAAATATAACACAATTTTCGCTGTTCACAAAACTTAAAAGGGATTACACAACAAACAAAAACGCGTTAAGCAGTATGTAAAAAGAGGAATTTCACAAGCATAGCAAATCAAGGCGCTGTTTCCTAATTCCAAGGCATAATCTGTCATATGTTGGGATACCTGAGAACTTTCAATATTTGTGTTAAAGTTCGTGGACACATCAAAAAAACAACTCGTACAAAATGTTTTTGCTTCATCTTCAAGTAAAGCAATACTGAAGTAATGTTGAATTAGACACACATAATCGCGGGCCCAGTTCTGCACAAATTGCAAACTATTAACTTCATACTGCTTTTCCATTTTGGATTCACTGTCTAGTTCTAGCTCGTCGGAAAGAAAGTCAACCATATCTGCATCAGCCATAATCTATTCTCTGAACTCAAACAGAAATACCAATGCTTTATACTGAATTCAAGGATATTTTTTATTCATCTTAAATGGGGGGTGAATGGATATTTTCATAGCAACAGATAACACCAGGTGCAATCGAGGCACCAGTTCTTAATTTGTTTGAGATAAATATCTTGCTTTAACCACCGCCAGTATGTTCCGATTACCCCTTTCTCTTTGCTCTTCTTCGGCGGTCTTGGTGCGGTGTTTGTTGTTTTTCGAGGCTGTCTCGCATCCTTCGGAGAACTTCTCGTGCATTTGTATATGAGCTTTCAGGTTGTCTTGTCTTCTAAATGTCTTATTACACAAATCACAGTCAAAAAGGAGATTTTTGTGAATATTGGCATGACGACTTAGATCACTATACCATGAGAATGTTTTGCCACAATCGCCGCAAGTATACATGTTTCCACCGTTACTGTACACCAACATATAAAGCATCTATAGCGTCGTGTGTTCATATATCCCCATATCCTTCTACTCTTATATCCCTGTATGTATCCTCTCGCCCTTATATCCCGGTATATACCCCTTTTATCTCTATATACCCTTCTATACCCTGTATATATCCCGCTCGCATGCTCATTAGGTTAGACAGGATGGTAACACGTTCATTAGGTTACGCAGAATTGTCATATATTCGATAGGTTAGGTAGGATGGCCGCGGACTATCCTACCTAACTTATCGAATATATGACAATTCTGCGTAACCTAACGAACGTGTTACCATCCTGTCTAACCTAATGAGCATGCGAGCGGGATATATACAGGGTATAGAAGGGTATATAGAGATAAAAGGGGTATATACCGGGATATAAGGGCGAGAGGATACATACAGGGATATAAGAGTAGAAGGATATGGGGATATATGAACACACGACGCTATAGATGCTTTATATGTTGGTGTACAGTAACGGTGGAAACATGTATACTTGCGGCGATTGTGGCAAAACATTCTCATGGTATAGTGATCTAAGTCGTCATGCCAATATTCACAAAAATCTCCTTTTTGACTGTGATTTGTGTAATAAGACATTTAGAAGACAAGACAACCTGAAAGCTCATATACAAATGCACGAGAAGTTCTCCGAAGGATGCGAGACAGCCTCGAAAAACAACAAACACCGCACCAAGACCGCCGAAGAAGAGCAAAGAGAAAGGGGTAATCGGAACATACTGGCGGTGGTTAAAGCAAGATATTTATCTCAAACAAATTAAGAACTGGTGCCTCGATTGCACCTGGTGTTATCTGTTGCTATGAAAATATCCATTCACCCCCCATTTAAGATGAATAAAAAATATCCTTGAATTCAGTATAAAGCATTGGTATTTCTGTTTGAGTTCAGAGAATAGATTATGGCTGATGCAGATATGGTTGACTTTCTTTCCGACGAGCTAGAACTAGACAGTGAATCCAAAATGGAAAAGCAGTATGAAGTTAATAGTTTGCAATTTGTGCAGAACTGGGCCCGCGATTATGTGTGTCTAATTCAACATTACTTCAGTATTGCTTTACTTGAAGATGAAGCAAAAACATTTTGTACGAGTTGTTTTTTTGATGTGTCCACGAACTTTAACACAAATATTGAAAGTTCTCAGGTATCCCAACATATGACAGATTATGCCTTGGAATTAGGAAACAGCGCCTTGATTTGCTATGCTTGTGAAATTCCTCTTTTTACATACTGCTTAACGCGTTTTTGTTTGTTGTGTAATCCCTTTTAAGTTTTGTGAACAGCGAAAATTGTGTTATATTTCATCTGATATGTAAATGTAATATATTAATAAATATTAGTAGTTAAAATATATTGTTTTAATCCTAATCCATATATAAGATTTGTTTCATTAATTTTTTTATATGAGTTGGAATAGCTCAGTGGGAGAGCATTAGACTGAAGCTCTAGAGGTCCCAGGTTCAATTCCTGGTTTCAACATATTTTATTCTTTAATTTTGAATTATATGTACTTTATATTATACATCAATTTCGTAAGACGACGGGGGTGTATGGTACATTAGTATTTATTTGAAATTATTGAGTAAACAACTATAGCGGCGTTTAAAAAGAATAATTGAAAGGGACTGTGCAGGAGGAAATCTCAAGTTTCCAAGTAGAAATTTTACTAAGTAGTGTATGTAAATGTATGCACCTGTATATTTTTAAGAAATGTGTTAATTATTGAGCGCCCTGTATGTCATTTATTAAATAAGGTATATTCCTTCCATAGTCCAGACAAAAATGAATATTTTGTAAATTAGTACCATTATCCGCATTAAATGTAGAAAAATACTGGACAGTTACAATGGAAAAGTTAGGTGTGAGCTTTAATGAAATAATAAACTTGTAACCATGTACCATACTTATCCTATGCTGCTATTTTTTTTAGTGGTCTGAAATTATGATGATGTGAATCGTTTCTTAAAGTATCTACCGGCGATATGTGTCTGTTTTAATCCGTTGAAAACAAGTTGGCCCTAATTTTTTATATGATGTCAGCGAGCGGCGTTTTGAATCATGTTAATGGTTTTTACGCGTGCTTTAGTTTATCTCACACACATAACATGTATTTAGATTTAAGTCGCGGACTTCATGGTTCTCTGCTTGAAAATCTGATCTCCTATAAATATATTGTAAGATATGGGTATTATTGACTGAATATATTCAAACAGGGGTTGAATGGCTCGTTTAAAGTTCTGAATGAGCGTGGACAAGCAACGTATAAAAGCATACAAGGTGTTAATCTCTGACTTATCTGTACATGGAAATTATTAAATTAAAGTAAAATTTGTTAGATTATGGAGAATATATTTGTTAGATTACTGTATTATACCTTTTATCTGCCTGCTGCGCTAATATTTTATGAACCTGTTAAAAAGCTTTGATATTAAGCCGATCGAAACACCGTAAAATAGCTGATATTATATGTAAAGCGCATGGAGAAGGTCCTTATCAACTAGTTAACTTGGCTATCGAACCACAATCGCTGCAGGTGTATAGAATATAATGATTAAGCTGTAGTAAGGTGTTCATATTTATCCCTGCTTATACTAGTCTATATTTTAATATGTCAATTATCCCGAACCGTATTAATACATTATCCCAATCGCCGGGTGTATTTAAACTCAATGGGCATTTATCCAGAGCTTTAGTAAAGAACCCCCACAAATTCTTTTGCTGGTAAGTGTTCGTATTTACCCCTGTTTACACTAGTTTGTATTTTAATGTGTCGATTATCCCGAGCCGTATTAATATATTATCCCAATCGCCGGGTGTTCGATACCCAATAGAAATGTACCCCGAGCTCTAGCACAAACTTACCTTGACATTCTAAAGTCACAATTTTGAGTTCTGTCGTCAAACGGCTTTTGGGAAATTCGGCCCAAGACTATGAGTGTTAGATAATTAAGTAGACTACCTGGTAGGTTTATTCGCAGACTAAAAATAATCTATTATCTCGAACAATTGGTTGAAATGTTGTTGTGCTACGGTGCAGACAGGTGGCGAATTTATTGGAGCTATGCTTGAGGAATTGATATCATATGATCCCTATAGTTACATTCCAGAATTTGTCTCAGGATACTTAAATTACGCGTATAAAGTTCTAAAGGATTTTACTTGATTACAGCACATCGCTGTCCATAAAGAACCATCAGTAGAAAATTACTACAAAACATGATTCTCAAAGATTCTGACTCGTATACATAGAATATGTGAATAATAAAATACTGTGCGATAGTAACGAAAACAGAGACTATTTATACTAAAAGAAAGTTCTGAAGCTGAAGCTCTGTTCCTTATACGCTTAAAACTTAAGTTATTTATATAATATGTTTACTTCGGCATATTGTAACATCTCGGTATATATATACTGAATATTTAAACCTATGTACCGTGTAATAATCTTGACCCTATCATATTTAGGAGTTGCGTTAAAGTAGAGGAAATTTTTAGTTAGATATGTAATTTATGTGCATGTATGGAAATTTAGCATTTCAGGCTGTACTTGCATATTTGTCAACTTCTTGCGATGGTGAAGTTAGTATAGTAAAGTTTTACTAAAACAAAACACAAAGTGTGCCAGGTATATGGAATTTACAGTGACGAATTATGTCTGATTCGGTTCGTTGAAACAAATTGTCACTAATTTTTATATTTTACCAGTGAGCTGTGTTTTCAGCAATATTAATGATTATCCCTGTTTTCTACGAGTGTTTTATTTAGCTCGTACCTACACATAAAGTATGTTTTACATTTATGTCACGGACTTCATGGTTTTCTGTTTGAAAATCTGATCTCAACCAGACATTTGAACTGCAGGGTGATGTAATGTATGTGTCTTATTAACTTAAATACAATCAAAATAAAACATTTTACACTTGGTCTGTTCCACAGATATATCATATTACCTACTTATCTACAACAGGTTAACACGGGATATTTCTCTCATAGGGTGAATGATTTGATTAACCTCTGCATGCCCTTGAGATGTATTTTTAGATTAACGCATGTCTGTTCCACATATATTTACATATAGGGAAGATTCTCTAGGGAAATTTGGTAGAAGTTTTGGTATAGTGTAATTTTTACTAAAGCATATTAAATATAATGTAATAATGTGCTATATGAGGAGTATTTTTAACAGCTGACACCTGCTTTGCCTTATCACACCTTTGGATTTTCCATATATCATGTTTTTAGATGTGTTGTGAGCATGGGGGAGTTTCTGTTAGACGCTTTCAGTATTTGATATGTTTTGGTACTAGGCTTCGTAGTGTAATAATTTTAGCTAAAATCATCTTAAATATAATACAATGTTAAATAAGAAGAAGTAATAAGCTCGAAGGCAAAGTCAAAACTAGAAAAACTGTGAATTAAATAGTTCTTGCTTGATCTCGCAATATTATACTGTAGATTTATAGGTTGATGTCCAGATGTTTAATTGGTTACCTTCGATTATATCCTAAACATTAAGAGCTCCCAGGTGTCTCAACACATTACTAGATTTAGTAAATAATTACGTACCGTTTGACGCTATTTTGCCTATAACTTTGTGATCAGTGAAAATTGTGCTGTATTTTTTCTAATAAACGATAATTATTCAAATAATTTTTATTTTAATTTCAATCTCAGTATTTTCTACACAAAGAGCCTTTATCTAGATAATTTATTAATGGTGCATTGATTGGGGAATTTTTGACCTGTACCATAACATTTTGATATTACTTTATTTAAATGATATAGTGCTTTATTAATTTGAGAATTTTTTAACCACCCTGTACACAGCATATTAAGTTTTATGATTCTTATTGATACTAAAATTTAAGTCCTCTATTTAGAGGTGTTTGATTTTTATTTTGGTTAGCTTTCTTGTGTACAGGATATCTCCACGTTATCAATATATAATATCAAATAATATAATAGAAAGAAGGGGGCGGCTATTTCAAAGAACACATGAGCTATATTTATCCAAAGCATTATTTAGTTGATAGTTCTATGAACTTAATACTTAATCTATTTTAACCGCAAATGAAATTATTAAACACTATTGGAGGCCCTTAAAATACTTGATATAATTTGTAAACTTACCTTGATATGCTAATGTCAGCCTTTCGTATCTGGTGTATATTAAAAGTTTCTCATTTTTACCTTTAAACACCTGTTTCTGGTACACCATTTATGTGTAAATAGTTTTATATATAAATTAATGGAACTAGTCAGATATAAACTTGACGTGATCATTTTGTTAAAATAATATATTATCTCCCTTATATCGATTTTGTAGTTATATGTAGAGTAAAAATTGTATAGTTGAACTTGTTATCAATCATATTGAATTACTGTCTTCTTAGAGAATAGTTTAAAATAGGTATATTTGGGGGAAAATAATAAAAGTTTTTGAGCAATTCAACTTTATTACATACAAATAAACAATAAAAATATAAGTACTGTTTTGTAAATAATCAAATATTTGTGAAATAGACACAAGAGTTTATGATTTTTCATATAGTAATTAATGGTAGAGGTAAAATTTGCACTTTTTTATTTTCCTCATTGGAGCACTAAATATTATATACCTTTTACGGTAAATCTGTTAATCACATATGCGTGGTTTTTTATAGTAAACTCTCGAGTAAAGCAAACTTTCGCATATTAGTTTTGAGATGTGTGTTTTCCACCTGATATTTTTGAGTAACACACTGATTCCTGGTTTGAAATTGTAGCACATAAACTTAATAGATTTTCTAGACGGTTGTTGTTCCCTAATTTGCACATAATTTTACTATTACACTGAAAATATCCTTTGTTGTGTACAATAACCGTTTTTCCTATATCATTGTTTCTAGATTGTTCTAAAATTACCTTTTCTTAAAACATTCACTAGTTTTTAAACACTTGCGAATCACCATTTTTTGCTTTTTTACGTGTTCTCCTTGCACTGGTTTGAGAATCTCCATTTGTTAAAAACATTCACTATTTTTTAAAGATCGATAAGAGCCCACAAATTTTATTCGTAGGAATATGTCCGGTTCCTTGGGATTTGTAGATTTTTCACAATTGATTTGCGCTATCACAGAAATATGTTCATTCTTGCATGTCAACTTCTTTATGAATAAGCGGCTATAACAGTTTATCAAATTACGAAGAACACGGGTATGAAACATTCCATTTGTTAAAAACATTCACTATCTCTGGAAAATCCTGCGAAAACTGTTGTACTGTGACACCGGCACATAACTAACAATTTTGCATTGAAAAATAATGTTGTTATGGTCCGTATAATAAATTCTAAACTCTATTTCATTGACGCACCCACCAATGATTTTTTAACTTGGTAAGCTGTCTCAGCATATCATATATCAACTTTTGTTTATTTGTTGTAAGTGTGTGAACTTTTGTCCCGCTATTCTGAGTTTTTTGTAAGCCATATATTATCTGTGGAAGCATCGCATATTTCTTAGTTAATTGCCCCTGTTTGTTAGTTCTTGAAATGAATTTGCTTTATTCCCCGTGTCTAGTTAGTTTTTAAATTCAAGTTTCACGTATTCTACAATGTACAGGGTGTGTTTTGTTTGGCCAGGATTATTACTATATATGTGACTGTTTGACCTTGTCTAATGAGGAAGTATTATTTAAAAGGCTGAAAATAGATTCTACTTTACGTTTTCATGTATTATATTACTTTCAACTCACATGTTGCTTCCTAGCACAACATATGACTGCGTTTTTCTGTTTGACGTTGTGTATTATTTACAGAGCTAAAAATAGACTTATCGTGTGGGTCGAAAATATTATTTTAAATTTTCATTAGGGCTAATACGTATCTCCTATGCTTTTCAGGAATCCTTGAATGTTGGTTTTCCTAGTAATAGGTACTCTACGCGATGATTCTTTGCACCTGAGCACATATGCGTTGTTTTTGTGGTAACCCTACTTGTCCACAGACGAGGTTTTGGTATTATTAAATTTAATCCAGTGACATGTTCTTTTTAACAGACATATGATGAAATATTATTACTGACAGCTGGTGTGTACGTATTATTTACAAATGCTAAAAATAGATTCTAATGCCCCCTTGCGAATTGCTTGCCATCAAGAAACGATAACAGGCAGCGTCCTTCGTGTATTCTTGAATGCATGTTTTCATCAATAATGCGAACTATTTTCCGCTCGAATATATTGTTTTTATCATTAAGACATATAATTTTCCTATACACAAGCCTTCAGGTATTCTTGAATGCACATTTTCCTAGTAGTCCAGTGATGTATCTGCTCAACGATTCTTTTCTGTTTGGCCTCGCGTATTATTTACAAAGACTAAAAATAGATTCTATCCTGTTGGTCGAAAATATTATTTTAAATTTATCTGATACGTATTTCCTATATACAGGTAATAACCCTCAAGGAAATCTTGAATGAATGTTTTCCAAGTAGTTCCGTGATGTATCTGACCCGACCTACCTCAACGATTTTAAGGCACATAAGCTCACGCGTATAATTTTCAAGCGTCTAAAAATAGATTCTATCTTTTTAATTTCCTATATCCCGACCTTCAGATGACGCTGTAGCATGTGTCTTCCTCGTACCTTTTTTATTTACAAAGGCTAAAAATAGATTCTATTGTGCATACCTACCACAGGTAACAATCTTTAAGTGTTTTCCTAGTACCTTATGTTTTCATACCATTTTAAATTTATCTCATACGTATATCCTGACCTTCAGGTAACATATTTTTTATTATACCCTTCCACCTATGCATAGGTACTTCAGGTGTTTTCCTAATACCCTAATAACCCTTATATCCTCACCTTCTGGTAACACATTTTTTATTATACCCTTCCACCTATGCACAGGTACTTCAGGTGTTTTCCTAGTACCCTAATAACCCTTATATCCCCACCTTCAGGTAACACATTTTTTATTATACCCTTTCACATATACACAGGTACTTCAGGTGTTTTCCTAATACCCTAATAACCCTTATATCCCGACCTTCAGGTAACACATTTTTAGTATACCCTTCCACCTATGCACAGGTACTTCAGGTGTTTTCCTAATACCCTAATAACCCTTATATCCCGACCTTCAGGTAACACATTTTTATTATACCCTTCTACCTATGCACAGGTACTTCAGGTGTTTTCCTAGTACCCTAATAACCCTTATATCCCCACCTTCAGGTAACACATTTTTTATTATACCCTTTCACATATACACAGGTACTTCAGGTGTTTTCCTAATACCCTAATAACCCTTATATCCCGACCTTCAGGTAACACATTTTTATTATACCCTTCCACCTATGCACAAGTACTTCAGGTGTTTTCCTAATACCCTAATAACCCTTATATCCCGACCTTCAGGTAACACATTTTTATTATACCCTTCCACCTATGCACAAGTACTTCAGGTGTTTTCCTAATACCCTAATAACCCTTATATCCCGACCTTCAGGTAACACATTTTTATTATACCCTTCTACCTATGCACAGGTACTTCAGGTGTTTTCCTAATAACCTAATAACCCTTATATCCCGACCTTCAGGTAACACATTTTTATTATACCCTTCCACCTATGCACAGGTACTTCAGGTGTTTTCCTAATACCCTAATAACCCTTATATCCCGACCTTCAGGTAACACATTTTTTATTATACCCTTCCACCTATGCACAGGTAACGATCGTCCCCGGTCATTCACCTTCGACCAGATGGCCGCCCACGTGCACGCTATACCTAATGAGAGTGCTGCTGGAGCTGATGATCAGTGAGCTCTGCTCACTCATGAGCTGCTCCGCTCCAAGCTGCTCCGCTCCAGTAGTTTTCTTATTAGTATCCTACTGACCTTTTAATATGACGAAAAAATCTGTAAAGTTAATTACGCAAAACTTTCCTTTTTATATTACTTACTAATTTTTTTTCTATTGGTAAACCGACATGTAGTTAATTTCAACTAAAAGTATATTAGGTTTTCTTCCCGACAATAGTGACAACTTTATTCCGAATATTATTTTTTTACGTTCCCTAATAATTTTTTAGAGTGATCATTCTGTATGTTTTTCACAAAAAGTACACCTATTAGATTTCTTCCTTGGTAATTTAGTTAACTACATGCCTAAGATTATTGCCCTCCGTCATATTTCTTGCATTAATTTTTGTTCCTTTCTGTGTCCACCTTGTAAATTTTTCACTAAAAATATATTCCATTCTTCGTTGGCAATAGCGTCTATCATCTATTATTTTTCTCTATCATATAGCCTTATAGACATAGCGCCAATACTAATACTAATAATAAGCAGCCAAACAGACACCAGACCGGCAAACAGACATACATATAGATAGAGAGAGACGGGTCAAGTCAAATGACCTTAATTTTCGTAAACTGTAAAGTCTAAAATAAGAACATTCGAAAAAATCTCGGCGAGTGATATTTAGTATTTTCAGGCAATAAAAATTGAAATGGATTGCATAATTTTATAATAACCTACTTTAAATTATAAAATAATCCAAAATTTTAGTGGACATGTAGTAAAATTTTCATTCAGCTTCTAAAATTAACTAAAAAAATAATTGTCTGGTGATAAACTACCCAAGCTAAATTAATCTAACAGAATGTGCAAAAATAGTAATAATAATATTTATTTCAGGTGTGCCATCGTGTCAAAGAACTGTAGCTTTCGAAAAAGCATGTGTTTTGTTCAATATGGGAGCAGTATATACCCAAATAGGAGCAAAACAAGACAGATTAACAGCCAAAGGCTTGGATGCAGCCGTCGACAGTTTCCTCCGGGCAGCTGGTACCTTCCGCTACATTCACGAAAATTTTACAAACGCGCCATCTATGGACTTGGGTCCTGAAATGTTAGAAATGTTTGTTCAACTAATGTTGGTAAGTGTATCCCATTTTATTTTCTGGTTGGAGTGTTTTTCGAAATAATATTCTGAAAACTAATAATTACAATAAAAAATCAATTAATGAAATACTTATAAATGATAAATTATTATTCATAAATTAATACAGAAAGCAGTTTCTTAATCATTAAAACAGCTAAACACAACACTCAAAAACTAGTACTCGATAAGCGTTTCACCAATCACGTAGGCACCATCAGTTTTAATTATCTTCAGATAAAACCAACGTGGTTGATGATAAACAACAACTGTCGACTGCTTGTGGAATCCGTTTCGAGATATCTATGTTTAATTCTTTATTCGAAAAATTAAACTCATCCGCCGCTTTTCCGATAGTGAAACAGTTTAAACTCTTTGTAAGAAACTTTTTAAGAAGTGCTAAAAACTGAGAGTAATATCAGAAGTATTGTTTATTATTTTAAAAATAGTTATTTAAGAGAACAACGATGGTTATTTTTAATCTACAAAAATAAACTCATTGGTCACAATCTTACTAGAGAAACAACTTAAATTTTTTCTAAAGGACTTTCAAGGAGTGTTGGTATTTTGAATAACTAGTAACATCAGAAACCAGCACTATTATCATCAAGAATGCGAGGAGATTTACAAATACCCAAACCAGTCGATCCATTGTACTGTCATGGACAATAAATAATGGATGTTAAAACTGCTTTTCGAGATACGTGTCTCTTGACAATTTTGATTGCGTGCATAGAATATGAGCAATGGTTTCATCCTTTCTTCCACACATCCGACAAAGAAAATCGTCCTTCAGTCTCATTATATGTAGGGCATAGGTGTTACAATAGTCAGTTTAACGCCTCTACATGAAATCTTATCTGCTTCATTCCCTGACTGTAAGTCCAATAGGTGTTGAATTGTGCCATGACCCAATCTTAAGACTCTGGTTGAATTTTACTTGACAGACAGAAAGCTGGCTCAATGCCAGAGAAGAATACTTCTTGTGCCGCTATTTCTCCCGCCAAGCGGTCTCCTCCTTCATTTCCTTCCACGCCACTGTATCCAATCACTTATATGAGTTTGACTGAGTTGGATTTACAAAGTTAATCTTCATTGGAAAGATTCGTGAAGTGAAAGATCTGACGACCTAACTGGCCACAAGATACTTCCCATTCCACTAATTAAATGGTTCGGGAAAGTTTCGTTCAAGTATGCTTAAACTAAAACCAACTTAGGGGCCGAAAAACCATCCTGTTGATACTAAACTTCACCAAATATTTCACTGGCAAGTCGATGAATTTCAGATGCAATTTGTTACAGTAATTGTAAGTAATTGGCTCCAGTCAAATTACCCTCTATGAAGAATCATACTTTTTGAGGACGTTGTATTCAGAGAGTGAAAAATCTACGTAGATTTTCTGTATCAGTATTGCAACCAATATTGCGTTATTGATGAATTATGTCAACCCACTAAGAGAAAAGTGAAATAATTAGTCAAAATTATATTTCTAGTAAAGTTTTCATTCCATTCCCTTTTCGCCAAATTCCATTCGACAGATATTGTCCTTTGGTAAAATCTCGTCTTAGTGTGTAAGAGTGATAACCTTTCTTCAGAATTTTACTGTAGTACTTGAATTTGTCGCCTCAGAAACTTTCAGAAAATGTCGAATTTCCATTAATGGTAGCCACAGATCATGATTTCTAGCATTTGTTTGTCACCGCCATGGTAGGTGGCTTCGTATGTTGGGACAAGAAAATGCATTCATATTTTTCAAAATTTTAATTTAGATGATACCATTTAATATTACTTGCTTCTTTCTTCTAAATTATAAACTTTCCTTCTTGCTTGTAAGTGAATTTTAGATTTGTAGAACTCACCTGTAGGTACTGTGTCTCAGACAAAAAACCGCTGCCTAAGGAATCACTACTTCCACATCCAGATTCTTCATCCAAGTCACTTTAAGGGAAACATTTTGACTATATTTGCACTCTAGTATGTGGAAATTATTGGTCATAGAATTTTAATATTATTTGGGGCAGATGTCATAGAAAAGTTTGAGGAGTTGGTTTCTACCATATACGTTAAAAATTAAATTTCTAGTTCACCCTACTTATTTTCTACTATACACAACTTACCGCCTCCCACCCCTTCAATGGAGTCATCTCAATCAGATGTCACTACAATGCATGCGTGTACTAATTTTCAAGTGAATATCTCAATTTGATGTTATCAATCCCATTAATAATGAAGCGGAGGTGGTGGAGTTTGAAAAATATTAGAAAGAAATCTGAGGCCTTGGTTCCTAGTATATACACAGAATCCCAAATTTCTGTACTCTTATCAGCTTGATTTACTTATTTTTCCCTAGTCACTCCTATTAACCCCAACCCTTCTACGGAATGATCCCAAAATATAATCTAGTTTCAGATGTCGTTATAATACATACGTCTACCAAATTACAAGTGAATATCTCAATTTTATTTTATCAACCTCTTTAATAATGTAGTAAGGGTAGTGGAAGGGTTGAAAAATATTATTATAAAATCTGACACCTTGGCTTTTAGTACATACACCGAATTTCAAGTTTCTGTAGTCTTACCAGCTCGCTTTACTTATTTTCCCTATTTACCCTTATTTAACCCCCACTCCTTCAACGCAATCATGTCAAAATATAATCTAGTTTCAGATATAGTTATAATACATAAATGTCCCAAATTTCAAGTGAACATTTAAATTTAATTTTATCAACTCTTAATAAGGGAGTGGGGAGATGGAAAATACTAATACAAAAACCTGAGACCCTCGCTTCCAGTATATACACCAAATCCCAAATTTCTGTACTTTTACCAGCTTGCTTTACTTATTTTCCCCTATATACCCCTATTTAACCCCCAACCCTTCAACGGAATCATCTCAAAATATAATCTAGTTCCAGATGTCGTTATAATACATATGAGTACTAAATTTCATGTGAATATCTCTATTTTATTTCATCAACCCCTTGAATAATGGAATAAGAGTGTGGGGTGCTGAAATATATTATTAAAAAATCTGAGGCCTTGGCTTCTAGTACATACACCGAATTTCAAGTGTCTGTACTCATACCAGCTTGTTTTACTTATTTCCCCCTATTTACCCCTAAATAACCCCAAACCCTTCAACGGAATCATCTCAAAGTATAATCTAGTTCCAGATGTCGTTATAATTCATACGTGTACCAAATTTCAAATCAATATCTCAATTTTATTTTATCGACCCTTTTAATAATGAAGTAGGGGTGGTGGGGGTTGAAAAATATTATGAATAATCTGAGACCTTTGCTTCTAGTACATACACCGAATTTCAAGTAGTCTTACCAGCTTGCTTTACTTATTTTCCCCTATTTACCCCTATTTAACCCCCAACCCTTCAACGGAATCATCTCAAAATATAATCTAGTTCCAGATGTCGTTATAATACATATGCGTACTAAATTTCATGTGAATATCTCAATTTTATTTTATCAACCCCTTGAATAATGGAGTAGGGGTGGTGGGGGGTTGAAAAATATTATAAATAATCTGAGACCTTGGCTTCTACTACATACACCGAATTTCAAGTTTCTGTAGTCTTACAGCTTGCTTTACTTATTTTCCCCTATTTACCCCTATTTAACCCCCAACCTTTCAACGGAATCATCTCAAAATATAATCTAGTTCCAGATGTCGTTATAATACATACGTGTACCAAATTTCAAATGAATATCTCAATTTTATTTTATCAACCCTTTTCATATTGGAGTAGGGGGTGGTGGGGGTTGAAAAATATTACAAAAAAATCTGACGCTTTGGCTTCTAGTACATACACCGAATTTCAAGTTTCTGTAGTCTTACCAGCTTGGTTTACTTATTTTCCCCCATTTACCCCTATTTAACCCCCAACCCTTCAACGGAATCATCTCAAATTATAATCTAGTTCCAGATATCGTTATAATACATACGTGTACCAAATTTCAAATGAATATCTCAATTTTATTTTATCAACCCTTTTCATATTGGAGTAGGGGTGGTGAGGGTTGAAAAATATTATAAAAAAATCTGACGCTTTGGCTTCTAGTACATACACCGAATTTCAAGTTTCTGTACTTGCTTTACTTATTTTCCCCTATTTACCCCTATTTAACCCCCAACCCTTCACCGGATATCCTCAAAAAACAATCCAGTTCCAGTTTTCGTTATAATATATACGTGTACAAAATTTCAAGTCAATATCTTAAACCGTTCCGGAGAAAACGTGCGGACAAAAAAAGTTACAGACAGACAGACCGACAGACAGAAAATTTTTTTTCGCTCAAATTTAAAATCTCGACGTTTCATGACATTCTAAACCCATTTCACGAATAAAAATTTTTGAAAATTTTTTTGCGATTACTATACTTCCAATCCACTATACGTGGATGTGGAAGTAATTAACAACAGCGACTCTATTTTGTTTTATGCTGTTTAGTGGCTTATAATGTGAGAAAGTGGAACAAATAAATACAAATGTAGGTGGCCATTTCGAAGAGAGAGACCGATGGGAAAATATTTATTATTCTTTGCCATAACTTTTTTTCTTAGTTAGTATATTTAAAAAAAACTATAAGACTACTGAAGTAGAGCCATAACAAGAATATTTTTATGAATTTTCACTCAATAATTCCTATCGGTTCCAAAATAGTTAGATTTAAAACTACGAAATAGGAAGATTAGCATAATCTTAAATTTAAATCTAAATATTTTGCAAACCACTGAAATTATTGAGTGGAAACTCATACCAATATTCTTGTATGGTTCTAACTTAAGTAGTCTTATAGTTTTTTTGAAATATACGTACCAACATAAAAGCTTTTGGCCAATAATAATGAATATATCGATGTCAGATGTCTCTCTCTTGGAAATAGCCACCTTGGAAAATTTCTTAAAAATTTTGCTATTTTAAAGTAAATCTTATTTTATTGACAAATATTTTATCTTTTTAAAACTGTTTCCAAATTCTTCAGGTACTTACTAATAACTTCGATATTAAAAAAATATCAACTGCAGTAATTATTAGTCATAAATATCTCAAACAATGTTTATTTCTCTTTCCTAGGAAAAACGATAATGTGGTATACATAGTCGCCATGCTAAAAGAAATCTTCTAATCTTTCAGATCAAATTTATAGTCCACAACAAAGGTGCTTTCTGATTTTAGGGGATTTGTTAATGTGTTTTTAATTTAAGATTAAGATCAATAAAGACTATATTATTTATTATTTTATTTCATTAATTTCAGGCTCAAGCTCGGGAATGTCTTCTAGAGAAGCTTCTATTACAATCGGAAGATAACCGATCGATCGATATATGCCTCGATTTAGCCCAAGAGGCGTCACACTTAGCCGATTGTTATAGTCACGTGAACCAGTTGATCACAAATGATTTAGTCCGAGATTATGTACCTTACAGCTGGAACTCCTTAGTACAAGTAAAAAGGGAGTTCTATACTGGAATGGCCCATTACCATGTTGCTTCCGGAGTTCTACACAAGGAAGCCACCGAAATGTCTCCTACGACTAAGGATACTTTATTATATCTACATGCAGAAGCTGTATTAGCGCAATTGGATATTAGGCTACCGAAAGATGAATCTGAAAGGAGATTACTAGGTAAGTTTAACATCCAAATAAAATACATCTTGTATTTTCTACATATTTTTGTAAATGTTTGACAACGTCTTGACAAACATTTTAAAATCCATGCATAGATATACTTCCTTTGCTTAATATCGACAAGCAGGCAGTTATAAGCTCGTTACCAGTACAGGATGATGCCTTTTCTTACAAGCTAATATTATGTGTGGTATCTCAAGATTACCACGTTCTAGTTTGATGATTGTGTATATCATATGATATGTTGCCTATGAGCCAAAACGAGAAATAAATTATTGTTGTTGTTATGGTATAATATTATAAACGAGATAGCTTGCGGGATGATGTCTAATGGGACAATTACTTGCGAGAGTAGCAAGTAGGGCGTACATACATTGTACCTAATTGGGATATAGTTATTTTAATTCTATAATAATAAATGCTTCATTTACTTTAAAGTATTTATTGATAGCAGGATATTCATTTCTCTGTTTCTAAATTTTCAACTTTTGTTGGGAGCTGTTTACAGTGTGTCCCGTAATAACGTGCAAAACACTAAACTACCTGTTGGGGTTATTAGGTTGCTTAACCCCGTGTAAAATGTATAAACACTTTACTAGTTTTTGATGTAATTTCGAAGGACCATGGACTGATTTATGTAAAACAGCAAAGCTTCAACTTAACAAATATATTTACAAACACTTAAATAAAAATAACATAATGGTTGTTAGATGACCGATGTATGCAGCTAGGCTGCTGTGTTGATAATGAATTCTAATTTTACAGTTTTGGAAGGCTAGCCCTTCCTAATTGCCCATACTAAGAACCTAGGCAATAAATAAAAGTTTGTCTACAATAATTTTAATTTGAAAGGAGACCCTTCTTAGAAGTAGGTAAATTAAATCTTAAGTACAATAATAAACACTGCAATTAAATTAGTTTATGCAGGAAATGGAAAATACAAATTCTAAGATATTATGTGTAATACTCAACACTACCAATTCCTCGAAAACTAAGGTGGGTTCTTCATATAACATGTTTCAAAACTAACCTTTCCTATCCAACTATATCCCTCGAAGGGGTGTGCAAAAAAAACGGTTTTCAACTTTTATCTGAAAATAATTTATAAGCACAAAATGATCATATTGGTACGTAATACTGCCAAATTATAATTTGACACCAGCCTACTTAGTGTTTTGACTAATATAATGGAGCTCGTCGGTTTTAACTGATCATTTAGGCAGATGTAATTCAGTTCTTTTTTCTCAAAAACGGTCGATTTTACGATGTTTTTCAAGGGGTAAAAAAGTATCTAAATGAAATTTAGTTTTTTTTTTAATTAAAAAAGATAGCAAAGAGAAAGATATTTATAAAATTAAAAGAAGGGTAGTTAATGTCACCCCTTTGTTCACACGCTACATAGATGAAATAATTTCATTATTAACCTTTCAGTGGTCGCGCACGGTGTAGGAGACCGGCGCAACGGTTAATTTGTGATATTTCAAATAATCGAATAAACCCATCCGTTTCCGTTGGTGTACCTTTCATCAAGTTTCTCGTCTATACATTGCTGTAGTTATTATTATGCCATGTGTCCATTTAACTGCTGTAATCGCACACACGGTGTCTTAGACCGGGTGCGACCACTAGTGAGATAAAATTTCTGTCATTTGTTTTGGGTTATTCATTGAAAAATATATATTTCGGTAAGTATTTACCTTCTATTTCCCTAACTTTATATAAATATTGACTCTAACAAAGAGCAAGACAGGATATTGAGGCTGTTCGAAAAAGTACCCAATGGAGAAGAATGATGACGAAGAAGAAATGGGGAGGAAGACAACATTTATGAAAGATCAGAAGATAGCGATACAGAACAGGAATTTGATGAAAATGAAGGTGTGGAAATGAATGGAAGTGTACCATATTTTATGGGAAGAGATAAAAAAACGAAATGGAGCAAACATTGTCCACCCAAAAATGCAAGAACAAGGAAAGAAAATTTTAAATATTTTTATGATTTTTATAACCTGCATGCTTTTTTTTGGAAGAAACCCAAAGACTTTTATGTACAAAAATAGATTCCCTTATGTTTCTAGAAGACAAGTTTACTTTAACAAAGGTTTTATGAGAATTTTTATTTCTGTTATTCAAGTATATATAGGGTGAGCCAGTATTTTGTTAATTTTTTTTGTACATTGAAAAATTAAGGTTTACTTAAATAAATATATCGAAAATACTTAACATTTATTAGTTACATATACATAGCTTCGAGGTCCCTTCAAAATTATTTCTGAATTTTTACTTTTAAACGTATTTTAAGCCGGTGTCTGAGACCGTGTGCGACCACTAAAGTAAAAAAAAAATCGCGCGACCACTGAAAAGTTAACCGAGATGTGCCCAAATTCGTCTTTTTCCGATTACATTATTTTCAGACGGAAATTAAAAACCGACTTTTTGCGCACCCCCTTAAGGGGTGTAGCTGGACAAGAAAGGCTTATTTTGAAAAATTTTATATGAGGCACCCACCTTCATTTTCGATAAGGAATTAGTAGTTACATTTATTGCACATTATTACGGGACACCCTGTATAAGGACTCTATGTAAACTCTTGTGGACTGCATCATCTCTTTCTCTTAGGCTTTATAGTCCAGTCAATGACCTTTTTCCCGTATAATTTTGCCAAGCAGCACCGACTTTCATATAAATTTTGATTTAGGTTCTACTTACCTTCTACTTCAAAGTTGATCCTATACCGGGGGTTGCTTTTACCCTGAGGGTGGATGCCACCCCTTCTCGGGGGTGAAAAATGTTTCATTGAAAATAAGTCCGGGAATGTATCGATTGACTAATTCTAAGCAGCGTTTTCAGACGGTTTTTCGCGAGTAACTCAAAAAGTAAGTATTTTATCGAAAAAATCACTCTTAGTAAAAATATAGCTTATAAAAAAACAAAAAGAATGGTGTGTTTATGGTGTCTGTAGACCCAATACAAACGGAGTAATAGCTTGTTAAAGGTTGGTTCTTATTCGTCAAACGCCAAAATTGAAAGTTTCAACGTGAAGTTACCAAAAAACAATGCATTTTTCGGGGGGAAACTCAAGAAACCTTTTGTTGAAGTGCTTGAAAAAACTTTTTTCTGTTCATAAAAGTTCCTAGCGTCAAAACTAAGCGAGTTATGATGAAAATAATGTTGGTCCCTATTTTTTTCGGCGCCAAAAAAATGTGAAAATCACCCCCCAATTTCCACCCCAATAGAAAATAATCGTTACCACTTTACAATTCACTTTATTTGTCTACTTGTAACATGCTCTAGAAGTTTGACCGGTTTAAAGTGCTTGGTTTTGAAAAAATTTGAGCTTGAAGTGAAAAGAGCATCTTTGTAATTTTGCAAAAAATTGCTTTTTCTTCAAAATAACTCAAAAACTATTAATGATATGCAAAATTTATAAAATTATAAGTTTTGCTTTTCTGAAAGTTTTCGTTTTTTTTTTTTTTTCTTTCTGTAGGATAAAACTTGATTAAGATATAGCCGTTTAAAGTTTGCATATGTAGTAACTTGTTCAAGCCCTTTCAGCTCAAACCCTTTAAAAAATGAGGGCTGAAAGAAAATTAACTTTATGTGAGCTTATATCTCTTGAAAAAACCTACAAAATGATTTTTTGAAGGACTTGATAGCTTAAGAACTAAGCGAGTTACCAATCACACATTTTTGCAGATATCAGAACACGTATATTGGAGCATCGATGAATACACATTATAGCTATATTTAGGCACAGCATACCCAGTTATGGCTGGGAAATAAAAATATTAATTCACTTGATTGGGGTTGGGTTAATATTGAAGGAGTATTAAATCCAATCAAAACTCCGAATCAGCCTAAAGAGCTGTTGAAAATGATGTTTTGTAGCTGTAAAAACGGGTGCGGTTCAGCTTGCGGTTGCCGAAGACTAGGACTTTTCTGCAGTTCGACATGTATAACATGCAGCGAAGACAATTGTCAAAATGGTGCTCTAATTATGGACCAAGAGGAGGACGAGGTTGAGGCGGACGTGGAATAGAATGAGGGCAAAAGGAAGACGATAGTAAAGAGGATTTCTGATTATTTATATGTTTCTTGTAATAAAAAGAAAATCTTGTAATAAAAATTTTAAAAAATGAAATCCATATAAAAATATTTTTTTTATTTTCATGCTGATATTTCATCATTCCAAGTTGCTAAAGAACATTTTGAAGATATTTTTTTTTATTATAACTATTCTAGGGGCTGGCTTTTAGGGACGAAACTGTTTAATAAATCGTAAATTATGTCCCTTAATGTAATTTGACGTTCATTCAACTTATTTAACGATGGTTTCAATCGATTACACTCTCGAATCTACAATTCCAAAATTATTTTCGAATAAAGGTAGTTTTCACCCCTAAAAAATAAATAGCAACCCCCGGCACAGGGTCAACTTTGAAGTAGAGGCTAAGTAGAACCTAATTTTTGTCCAAATCGGTGCTGTTTGGCAAAATTATACAGTATCGCCGTATTTTACCTTCAAGGACTGAACTATTAACAGTTATTCCATTCCACTTATATACAAAATTCTACAGTTTATCGATAAGAAAATTTAATACCTAAACAATAATTGGGAAATATTTATTTTATGACCTTGTAATGAAATTATTAATAGCAATTATTTTTTGTTTCAGGAAGAGCACATTTAAGAGAGGCTCTTGTTGTATATGAAGAATGCCAACGACTACATCGAATGTGCCGAGAATTAAAGGGAAAACAAGCCCTGGCAGCTGTTTTACGTAATTCACACAAAACGGCGTTACATGCTTACACTACAACAGAAACTGAGGATGATTTCAGCGATCTATTAGATCCTCCGCAAATTCAAGGTAACATTTTAATTGTTGTATACTTATTTGTCACATTTGATGGTAGGAACGTATTGAATACATAAGAGGGTGGACTGAAAAAAACAATGTTCCAAATAAAATATTTTTCAATTCTATGAAAATTAGAGATTTGTCTCTAAAAAGGGAAAAATTTGGCGAAAATAAGGTCCTTTAGTTTCCATGGAACTGAAACTGAAAGCAGTGAAGAAATTATTAAAAATTGAATTTATGTTCGTTGTTTGACAAAGAATATAGACATACCTGTTGTTAAAGATAAGAAAAATATTTTTTACAACAACAATGTATTTCTCATTTTTTTCACAACATTAAAAATTAATGACAATTTGTGTATGGTAAATTAATAAAATCTTACATTTTGTTGCATAGGGATGGAATATCTCCACGAGAGAAAAAAAATAGCTGTTATTGTTAAACAATTATAAGCTGGTCAATAAAAATGTAAGAAAATTGATTAATAAACAATAGTTAAAAATTGTTTTAAAAAATTGAGGTGAAAGTTTTTTAATAGGTACGGGATATTGTAGTTTGCAATGTCTAGATATGTTGTGATTTTTTTGAAAAATTTGTTGATAATATTTAGTCATGTAAAGAAAATATTTGCCTTTGCCGAGATAGCCGCTTAAAACGTTATGTTCAACATTAAATAAATATCTCCTACAAACAATGAAGATAGAGTTCCGGGAGTCGAGACTTTCTTTACGGGAATTTCGTGTTCTTTGAAAATCTTTTTGAAAATTTAGGTTATCTATGAAATTTTTCGAGGAATTGGCAAAGGACTAGAACTCTCATTTTTGTTACTTATCTTAATTTGTTTATAACTTTACCCTCTCAGAAACGGAGGTGCAGAAAAAACTGAATAAATTATGTGTTTATTATGAGTCTTTCATAAATCAATCGCTGAAATTTAAGTAATGTATATTGGGCACTTTTAAAGTTCTGCTAAGTTATATTGAAAACTGTCCTACTTTTTAAGGAAATTTTGACCATAGCAATTTTTAATCCATTACATCTTGGAAAATATGCATACTATGTAAATAATATTTTAAACATCGATGCAGCACGACATTTTTTGTAGGGGGAAATTTTTTCAAAATTTTTTATTCTAAAATTTTGCAGTTATTCTCAAAAACGTGACCTCATGTTTATTCGGTTATTTATCAATGTATTTAAATAATTTTTGTTAAAATAGTTAATTACATACATTGTAAGCATTTTCATTCAAAAGGCTTAGTATATATCAAATATTAATTTAGTTATCAAGCGTAAAGGATAATATCATTCCAAGTGTGCACTAATGTTATCTATTACGTTTGATAATTAAATTAATGTTTGATATATACCAATTATTTTTTCTGAAAATGCTTACTTACATCGTATATAATTAACTGTTTTAACAAATAATTTTTAAATACATTGATAAATAACCGAATAAATATGACGTCATGTTTTTGAGAATAACTGCAAAATTTTAGAATAAAAAATTATGAAAAAATTTCCTCGTACAAAAAACACCGTGCTTTATTGGTGTCTAAAATAGATAGTAGGCATATTTTTCAATATATAATGGATTTTTAAAACTGGTATGGTCAAAATTTTCTTAAAAAGTAGGACATTTTTCAATATAACTTAGCAGAACTTCAAAATCGTTCAATGTACATTATTCAAATTTCAGTGATTGATTTAGAATACACTCATAATGAACACATAATTCAATTCAATTTTTTCTGCTCCTCCGTTTATGAGATATTCGTGGTTAAAGTGAGGGGTCAATACATTTGAATCGTATATTAGTGACGAGTATTTGGAATATAGATCTACAGTTTTTTGGTTTTCTTCTCTGTTTTTTGTCCGTCTGCTGGTTTTTGCATATAATACAGATTGTTTTATTAAGGTATTACTTGAATCTTTGAAAGTCCACTAAAAAGATATTGCATTTGAAAATTCTAGGGAATATCACCCTCCGCTTTTTAAAATTTAGATTGAGGTAAGTATTAAATGCTAAGGAATATCACCCCCCTGCAAATATTTCGATCAAGACAGATATTCAATTTTGGGGAATATCACCCCCCGCTCTTCAAACATTTTGATCGAGACAAACAGATATTCAATCTTGATATTCCTTAAAATTTTTAATATTTGAATATTTGGATTGAGATAAATATCCAATTCTAAGGAATGTCACCCTTTCGGTCTGTCAAATTTCAAAATTTCGTTTGAGAAAGATATTCAATCCTTCAATCTTCGAAATTTTTATAGATATAGTTTATTATTATGAATGCCACCCCCCGCTCTTCGAAATTTATATTGAGGATTGGTGGGAGTTACCAACCCCCCGGGCCCCGATTTTCCCCCGACGGCCCTGTGTTTCACTACAATAAATTCCCTGTTTTCTACTGTTTTTTCTTTTATTATTTACAGTTTCATCGTCTAACGAAGTTGGCAACACTGATAGTAACCCCTGTTTTCATTTCTTTGAAATATCGATATGATTCGAGTAAGATTAAAGATGAGATCAGTATCAAAAAACCTTGAAGAACAACTTTTGATCACTTAAACTTTATTTCACCACCTTCCATTAAACGAGCTGAAAAATCGCGTTTTAGGAATTTTTATTGGGAACATTATTAGACAAATCATTTTCAAACTTTCGAGATATATTTATTACACGTTAAAGCAACTACATTCAAATTTGTATGTGATTGTAATGAAAATTGTGGCTTTGGTGCCCCTTGCAGTGAGACGTCTCCTTAAATCTCACGATTGCATGTTCGTATCGAGCGTATGCTATGGCAGAAGTAACCGATAATGAACGATCTGTTATAGGCCATAGTCGTCCATTGAAAGTCAGAAGGGCACATTTCCGACGTTTTTGCAGTTGAACAAATATTCGGCTACTTCCGACTCTGTCACAGCATACGCTTGATGCGAATATGCTTCTCGGTTGCTGGCTTACACAATTCCTCCTCTATAAATCATCTAAAACAAAGAAATCAAATATCGTTTTACTTCTTGTGAATGCAGGTATGGCATAAACTACGGATAATTTCCCTTTTCAAAAAATGAGTACACTGCGACATATGAAAAAAAATTACTTTTCTCTTAAAATGTCGTCACATTTGTTATGATTATGATTCTTAAAATATCACGTCGACGTGATAAGAACTATTAAGCTGATTGCCCTGTTTGGCCGCCATTTTGAAAAGGACGCAAGTTCGTCATTTATTTTAAAAACAGTTCATTGAATTCTACCCGATTTTTTACATACGTTGGATTGCAAAAAAACGCGATATTTTCGACAGATTTATTGGACTATAACAACTGTTGTCTTGTACACGCACACTCGCTCATTTTGTCAACAAAAGACATTATAATATTATTTTTGTATCAATCAATGGTTGCTGGTTAATAATTCCCTTATGTTTTAGCGGCAACAAAATTCCAATTATCACTAACACCACCAGATTTCGCACAGTATCGTGTAAACGATTTATTCAGAGGTTTAGGACCGATTGCCATATTTTCAGCTAAGAGGCACTGGAGTGCGCCACGACTGGTCCAGCTCCACCGTGGTCGAACGACAGAGGGCTTTGGTTTCTCCGTAAGAGGAGATGCACCTGTGATTGTGGCGATTGTTGAACAGAATTCTCTTGCAGAGGTAAGACCGACAAAATCATGTTCTTTGATTTTAACTATTTATACTAGTATCCATTTTATACTCCTGTACACCAAAACGTTTGAAGTATACACACGAATACTCTGCTGATTTTTCTAAAATTGTATTGATCATCTCCAGATAATGTCATCATAGTTGATGAAACGCACGTCGCGTCGATTCGAATGCTATAGTCGAGTATTTTGGTGTCTGGATTTTACTTAATCGTCTGCATTTTATACTGCCCTAATTGGCACTAATATTTTAGTTTCGAATTTACAAAGGTTTTTTGTTTAAGTTTGGAGGAGTAAAGGAAGGAGATTTTATAGTATCAATAGCCGATAAAGATGTCAAATGGTCATCACACGATGAAGTTGTCGCCTTGATAAAAAATGCAGGAGATTCTTTAAGTTTAAAATTGGTTACTCCAATGGACAGGAATTATCTTAAGGTAAGGCGGACAATCCTTTTTGTTATGAAATATATTCTTAATAGGATTTGACAAACAGCAGAACTATTTTAGTTCTCATAGATAATATTTTATGCTATTTGCCAAATCCTATAAAGAATGTGTTTTATTACAATTGTAAAATAATAATTCACTTTTAAAAATCTTTTTTATTGTTAAAATGGCACAATAATAAATCAATCGAAGAATAATATATTTTGCATAATATTTCTATCATGACTAATTTCATTAAAATCGCTTCATTTTTAATTCAGTAATATATTTCATGTAGGGACTATTATACAAGGTGTCCCAGAGGTAGGCGATCCAACGAAGTGGAGTGATGATAAGGTCATTTTCGATCAAAAAAATCATATAAGTATGTGGTCATCCAATTGTTGATGATTTATAAGTTATTTCAATGTTTGTATTTTTGCCTCAAATCGCGTGGTGCGTCGCTAAAAATTGTATTTAAAAAAAATATGAGTTGTTTGGTTGTTTTCCGAGAAAAGCATTTTTATTAACTCTGTTATCTTCAGATAAGAAAAATGGTTCTGTGAACACTTTCTGTTCTCAAAAAATGTTAAGTAGTTAATTTATAATGGATGTTGATAGAAAAAAAAAGTACTAGAGAAAGTTGACCAGCCATCAGCAAAAGTATGTAGATTCTAATATCTTGTAACACAGAGAATTATTCACAACATATATTTTAAAAACTTTTATTCAAGTACACATGTCTGTTAGTCAATCAGTAAGTCAGTTTAGTTCAAATCTTGCAAGTCGATTTTGATCCACTTCTAACTGATGCATTATCTTGAAATTTTGCGTACATCTGTAGTGTCGATGACAATATAATATATTATAAGAATTGAGTATACAGGGAGAGTCACCAGTACGTAGTCGGTCAATCTTTTTAAAAAAAAAATCTCAGAAATTATAGAAGATCAAGGCAGGCATGTTCTAAACTGATTTATAAATCTACAGGGGTTGTAGATTTATAAATCACATAGCGGTGGCAAGCTAATACTTGGATTTTTAAATGGAATACTCAATATTTTTTATACTGGGTGCCCATTAGGGTAGAACTTAACTGTAAGGTGAAAATAGAACTTTTTTGTTTCGATATGTAATAGTAAAATTTGTTTTCCTTTTTGGGTTCCTAAACTATTATTAAAAAACTTTTATAGCTATTCATTTATTTTCCAATGCCGCACGGACGTCAGAGTAAATCAATATAAAATGTAACTAAAAGAAAAAACGCAGCTCTTAGCCGAAATGTACCCACTATATATTAAGCAAATTTTACCCAGAAGTCACCACAAGGAGGTGGCTGCGTATCGACTTCCAACCTCCCTCCCACCCTTTGTTATATTAACTATTCAATATATGGGCATATAGTCCTTTTTAGTATTAACTTTTGGCATAACACTGCGAGACTTCAACTTTCTCAAGATAAGACTGTATCTAGCTTCAAATCCAAATACAACTGACGCACCTTTCTACTGTTTGAGTATGACACGGAAAGCGACAATAATCAGGTAATATAACAACAATCTCCGGTTTGTACCATTTTTTTTTTACTTCTTCGTCAGGTGTCTGACGAGATAAGAGGTTCCGTCACTTTACAATCATTCCAATTTATTAGATCTACATATATACTCAGGAGCTTCAAAGTTAAGGGGAGGAACTTCAGAACTCCTAACACGTTTATTAGGCTTCGATCTTGCCGCAATTGTTTCTTGAGGTACCTGGCACATTTAATCATATCCCACAAATGAGTGGATCTATCCTTGCAAGGTTTTACTTTAATTTCGAACCATATATAATTATAAACATAAAATATTCGACAAGAACCTCTCAGTTTGGAGAAGGCGTTTCACGTATAAACGCAAAATTCTGTTGGCTGCTGTTAACCAACGAGAGTGAGCTATTTTTTCTGGGTTCCTTTTCGCTGGTTTTGCGGAAATATGCCGCTTGAAACCGCTCGACAAATTTCGAACACGTACTTCTGGTCCGTACTTAAAACATCAAAATTAACTTCTGGCAGCTGAGATTCCATTCTTTTATAATCTATAGTTTCCATACCGTCGCATTTTTCAAGTTGTTTTCCTACTGGACCAGAAAATCCTTTAGGGCCCGTAGTTTGCCCATCAGGTTCTGAAATAAATGAGTTAAGGGAAGCTCGTTTGCATGTAGTAAGCAAATTAGTCTTGTTTCCAATATTTTGATAATTCCACATTTACATCCCGTATTGAGGACGGTTCCATAGCACACAATAAGTTTCACGTTTTGAAAATACGCCAAGATTTCATTGGCTATACCATTAGCGCAGGAAGATCTTAGTGAAATATGACGAATATATTTTGATCCTGACGCTCCGGCACTAATACCACATGTTCTTCCTTAATGATTTTTCGATATACTTTGTTTTCCCTTCCTTCAGTTACCATAGTGCTATCTTTTCTTCCGTCAAAATACAGTCCTTCTAAAATTAATTCATGTCGCCTTTCTTGTTGTTTCACATTTTTTCTTTTCTCGTCTCTTTGTCTTCTTAAAGTCATTCTGTCAATTACTTTTTCTTTATTATCATCAGAAATAAGACCCATGTCTTCTAAACTGGCATTTGTTTTGTATTTTGTCGATATTGTCAAAATAGCTTTAATACATTGATTGTTTTTTTTTCAGTTTTTTTACATAATGGGCTTTGCGGTACCGGTAAATATTGTTTGAAATTTAAAAGCTAAATATTTTTGTTATATGGAGTTGAAAAGGAAAAGTATTTTCACTACCTATGAAAATAAAATTTGAAACTTTGTTTTTAAGTTCCACCCTAGTGACCACTCTGTATAAATAAAGAGTGCGAAAGTTCTGTGCAAATACGGCGAAATATGGTGATTAATCTTAATAACATCAAAATCCAGTGTCCATATTACCTGGATCATCCTGTACATGCAGTAGGAGTTATTCCAAATTTCTTGGTGTTTCAGCCCTCGAAGTCCAACAACAGCAAAGGATCAGTTTCAACCCACAGCAGCAGTTCTGGTGTATCTAGTGGAATGTCTAGTCCAGCGGGATCCATGGCGCAACATAACAATAGCAAAAGGTCAAATTGGAACCCCTTCAAGAGGCATTCTTCATCTAGAGAAGGAAAAGATTTCTTTGAAAATGTTATTCTTCGATAGATGTACTTGACTAGTGTAAGGGATAAGGTGCGCGCGATTTGTGATATATTATATTGATGATGTTTTCCAATTTTTCCAATCGGTGTAGTCAATGAAGCCGCAAAACCTCTGAATTCTGGAACATTGAATGGATTTTCATGACTTTTTTTGTAATGTCATTTCAAGACTATGTACATTAATGTCGACTTTTTATTTGGGGTTAGTCTCCCACCCTTTTTAGATGGCGGGAAAGAGATAAAGAAATAAATAATAAATGAAATAAGAATTAAATTGTAAGGAAAGGCAATACACAATAACTCAAAAAGTGTTACAAATAATGAAGTAGTGGTATAGCATAAAAAAGGAGGCTATAAAATGACAAATATTTTGGTTTTCTCCCTATTTGTGTACGGTGAATAGTACTAAGTATGACAGATTAAAGATAGCTAGTGCTCGAGAGTTTAGAAGTCAAGATATAGTATTTAAATCTCCAATATCTGGAAAATAATCAATATGACATTAAAGATACATATAATAGAAATTAAGGGAAGTGTTTTTTATTTAGACATTGAGTGTTATTTTTTTAAGTTTGAGGTTTTCCCATTGCTGTTTAGTCCAGTCGGTAAAGTAAAAAATACACCAGTAGCTCGCAAAAAATGTTATCTGAGATTTTCCTTCCGTAACTGTTAGTGCGAGAATTAAACATCACAAAACCACAAAAATCAGTTCTGAGTGTGCCGCGCATCCCCCCAAAAAAACCACCCCTTCGGCGAAAAAAGCCTTTTTACTGATAACTCGTTAACCGTTGAAGATATAAAAAATTGCTCATTATAAAAAAGAAAGCTTGACTAACTGCCTAAAAAAAAGCCCTCCTGTAATTTTCTTGTATATGCCATGGTTTTCGAGAAATTAAATTAAAGGGGATATAAAATACTGTCTTGTGTTGCCATTTTTGAGGGCTATTGACATTTATTAGTATATAAAAATAACAACATAATATGGTTATCTCTTGTTTTTTTGTGCATCTAACTATTCACAGGCCCATAAAAAATAACTGACTATAATATAACTTATAAATGCATTATCTTTTAGTTCAAGGTAATACTTCAATGCAGAAAAACTGAGGGATAAAAATCTTCACATTTACAAATTTAGCAGCATGTTAGTCCAAAAAGGGCTGCATATTCAATTTTTTAATGACATTTTTTTAATAGAATTTTTTAACTATTAAATAATTAGAAACAATAGTTATATGATATATAAACTCAAAAAAAAAACAGCTAAATTTTCAAGATGTTTGGGTCTTTTTTTTATTTTTAGGAAACAATAAAACAATAAAATCGGCCAAAATGTATCTAACTTCAACATGCTGGTAAATTTGTAAATATGAATATTTTTATTCCTAACTTTTTCTGCATTAAAGTAAAGTTGTGTTCAAAATATAACATTCAAAGCGGCATCCCTTAAGAATTACATCGCAAAAAAAGCCGCCACGAGAGCCGCACGCTTGTAAACGAACACCTGCTTAATGCGTTCAGAATCGGATTCAAAATTTTTATGACTACATTCGTATTTTACTTATCATATGACACCCACCATGGTCTCCATTTAAATATTTATTACCACAAAAAACACTACTGGGAAATTTTCCAATTTAATCTCATTAAAATACTAGCACTATATTACAGTTTTTTTTTATTTCTTTTTATCGGCAGTTTCAACACAAAGGGCACGCACCACAAAAATAACATTAATTTAGCTTTTTTTTTTAAATTACTGTCAAATATGTTTGTTTTTAAATGTTTTTTCATTTTATTATTATGCTACATAAAATAGGTACCTAAGGCAAATTTAATACACATTGAAATAGTTGTACTTTGGCTATGGTTGAGTGAATAAGTGTTTCCAGGTTTCCAGTTTTCTTATTGTGTTCGTGTTCTTATTGTTATAATAACTGTTAGTATTTTTGTTGATTCTTATTGCTAAAATATGGATATCTGGCGCCCCTTTCGAATACCTAATAATAATATTTGGCGTCCATTCGAATATGAAGATGATCATTACCTCAACCAGGGTATTGGAGCTATCGAAAATATATTATTTGAGGCACCCAACAATATTATTTGGCGTCCATTCGAACTTGATGGCAATCATGGACTCAACGAGGGTATAGTAGATGCGGAAAATATTGCTCCTAATAATACATCATCACGGCCACAGCGTCTCTTTGAAGCAAATCATAAAAATATTGTACCACTTATTAAAAGAAGAGCTAAACAGAGAAGGCATCATTTACATCCTAGTGCTCAAAAAATAGTACTAAATGTGTACAATCAACTACTTGAAGAGCAAAGTAATAAAAGTTTTGGGCTCATCAAACGTGTTTCCGAACTAACAAAGATTTCTAGATCACAAGTTGGACGTCTGGTGCAAAAGGGGATAGTGAGAAGGAAGAAAAGAACCAAAAGACCTTTTAAACGTATATCTAGTGGGGTGAAATGTGAAATAAAAAAAATTATTTATCAATTTTACGAAACAAATAGTGTGCCTACGGTGCAAGACATTTATGATAAAATTCGCGAGAAGAACATATACTTTCCTTACCGCTTTACAACCTTAAGAAGGCTTATTCAAAGTTTAGGTTTTTCATATAAAAAATTAAATAAAAGATTATGCATAACAGAATCTAGAAGAATTAAGGAGTGGCGGATGGATTATTTGGACAAAGTAAAAAAATTTCGTAGGGATGCTAGACCTATCGTTTATTTGGATGAGACGTGGTTTGACACCCATGAAATAAAATCCAGAGGTTGGTCGGATGGCACTTTAAAATCTTCTCCAAATGTGCCTTCCTCGAGAGGCAAACGTATAATAATAGTACACGCGGGTAATGAAGATGGATTTGTAAAAGGGTGTTTAATGCTTTCCGCAAAAAACATTGCAAAGTCATCGGCCGATTACCACCAAGATATGAATGCCACTTTGTTTGAAAAATGGTTTGCAGAGAAACTATTGCGTAACATAAAGCCAGATTCGGTTATAGTGTTAGATAATGCCTCTTACCATTCGCGACAAGCTGAGAAAATACCAACTACATCGACGCGAAAGCTTGAAATAATTGAATTCTTAAAAAAACACGCGATAGATTTTGACAAAAAATCTACAAAAAAAGTATTGTTACAGGCGGTGAAAAATGCAAACATTAAAAAAACATTTGCAATAGACGAACTTGCAGAACAACATGGTCATACAGTTTTAAGACTACCCCCTTACGATTGTGAGTTAAATCCTATTGAAAAAATTTGGAGTGCATTAAAAAATTACGTTAGGAAAAGAAACACAAGCCCCTGACTTAGTCATAATGTGATACAACTTATTAGAGACAGTGAGAAGCCCATAGAAAAGCATTGGAAAGGATGCGTGAACCATATTAAAAAAATTGAAAATCAATATTTTGCCACAGTTCCTCAACAACAACCGATTATAATAAATCCCAATGATTCCTCATCATCGTCATCTTCCGGGGAAGAAGAATAATTTAATTATTGGAGCATGCATTGCAGTGAGTAGGTTTAATGTAGATACCAATAATAATAATGTTGTCTTATACAAAATACAAAAAGAAAGATTTGTTTGTGACATATACCAAAAAAAAAGAAACAACAATGTATTTTAGCTACACGTGCTTTGGCAATACACACATATATATATAATAGGATTATACAACCATTGTTAGGTAGGGTCAATATAATGCTAGAATTAAATTCAAGATAAAATGGATGTAGGGTTGTTGTATTTTTATTTAATAATAAGTAGACCTGTGAAATCCAATATTTATGAAAGCAGGGAATATTTTACTTTCATACTTTCATTACTTGCCAAATTCTGAAATTCTAACTCCGGTTCTGCAAGTCAACGTGGACTCTACATACTAGACTAATACGCATAATCAAATTCGACCAATCATTAGATCTGTAGCAGAATTTGCCTTCAATTAGATTTAGTGGGCGTAACTTATTTACTTAACTCGGTGGTAGTTTATAAAAAAAACTACTTAATTTAATTTATGGTCATTTTTTGTCACACCTCCAAACAATAGTAAAAAAGAATAAAGGAAGCCGCAAATGCTGCTTATATTTTGGATTTGAGTTTTACTACCTTGAACTAAAAGATAATGCATTTATAACTTATATTAAAGTCAGTTATTTTTTATAGGCCTGTGATTAGTTAAAAGTGCAAAAAATCAAGAGGTAACTATATTATATTGTTATTTTTACATATTAATAGATATCAATAGCCATCAAAAATGGAAACACAAAAGAGTAGTTTATAGCCCCTTTAAAACCCATTTTGATTTTTCTTCCTAGCATGTTTGGTTTTCAAGCAACTCAGTTTTTTCTATACACCGCGCGCAAAAAATTTTAAATAAACGAAAATTCGTGCGCATTAAAAATACCAATTTTGCAATTTCTTTCAACATCGATTTTCTCGAAAACCATGGCTATACAAGAAAATTATAAGAGGACTTTTTTTAGGCAATTAGTCAAGCTATCTTTTTTATAATGAGCAATTTTTTTTATATCTTCAACGGTTAACGAGTTATCAGTAACATAAGGCTTTTTTCACCGAGGGGATGGTTTTTGGGGGGTTGCGCGGTACCCCCAGACTAATTTTTGTGATTTTTTAATGTATAATCCCTCCACTAACAGTTACTGATAGAAAATCTCAGATAACATTTTCTGTTATGGAAATCTTTATAATTATTGGACTAATTGGCCGTAGAATAAAATTTTTTTAAATCCTTATTGCTTCTTTATAATCCACAGTATTACTAACATGCTCCAATTTTTTAGTATTTTTGGAGTAGGTATTCGTTTTGGAAAATAGAAACGATAAAAAAATTTCGCAATTTTACAGGAATGTATTTTTTTTTTTTTAACGGAAATGTGACAAAGTACAATTTAAACATCACTTTTATAAAATCAATTTGTCCGTTCTATAAGTTTCATATTCTATAATTTGTGTGTTTTATACATAGGTACATCAGTAAAATTGTGAAATTTTTCAATAGTTTAAAGTATATATCCTAAAATGAGTGCTGCCAAAAAAAAAACTAAATAATTGGAATATGTTAATAATACTTATTACCAAAAACCAGTAACGATTTTTTTAATGTTCATTTTACTGCCAATAGAATCACGAAAACTCCAAACTTGAAAAATACTCATTGTTTCCCATATAACTTTTTTATTTTTAAAGCTGTAGGAATATCATTAAAACAAGTTTTAAAGAGAATTTCAAGTCTTTTAATTTCTATCACATGCATTTTTAACGTCAAACTGATTATTTTTCGAGATATTTGAGATTTGGTATTATATTTAACCTAATAAAGGCTCGAGCGCCATGTTTAAACTGAAATACTTTTAGAATGATTCACCGGATAGAGATAAGGAAAAAACCAAAGTGTTTGTCATTTTATAGTCTTCTTTTTTGTGCTATACTACTACTTCATTATCTGTAACGCTTTTCGAGTTATTCACAAAAACTAATCTCCAAGTATTTTACCAATTTTTCAATGGTAAAATCGCAATTTTCAAATCCTTATAACCTGGAAAATATCGATTGTAATTAAAAATTGTATACCGCTTTTTTTCTTATAATTAAATTCTCTATCACATCCACTAGTTATTTTTTCCCCGCCCCCAAAAAGGAGTGGGAAGCTACCACCAAAATCCCAATATTGGAAGCTTTTTAACACTAAAGTAACATACTTTTTGAAAAAAATTAAACAAAGAATGAAAGTCCACTTACTGCTCGAGAATTCCAAGGTAAAAAGCTTCATTGACTCCACAGTATGTATATTGTATATTTATATGGAGAACCTAATTTGATGCGGTAAATATTAATTTTCGTAAACAATTAGCGACTAGCTACTAGTTTACTTGAATAAATTAATCGGTATTTAGTCAACAAATACCTTGCATTAATAAGAAGAAAGTGATTATTTTATTTACCACACTTGATTATCTTTTTATTTAAAGCTAATATATCTTTAACATCAACTGCGAATTTTCTAGGAAATCGACTTTAAATAGAAAATCCACCTAAGAAAATTAAAATAATTGAGAGAAAAAACTTTTGTCACATATCGCCATTTAGCCAATTATGTTTTGTTTATGGAATTAATTTCATGAGATTTAATCGTCCTTGTTATTATTCCCAAAAATAAATTCCAAAGTATATACTTAACTCTGATTTTTTAACTATTTCTAGATCAAAATAATATGGCGAGAGAATATATATAGTGGGGTACTTAAAATGAACTCTCATTTATACATTTTTTTGTGGGTAACTACAGAATGTAATATATAGTCCGTCAGAAATATTCTCCCAAGTTTTTCCTCCATCGATTTTTTTGCATTGAAGTCTTGTACGGGGTGTAGACAATCAGAAACCCATAACGCGGACACTAGCTAGGTGGTACAACACAGTTTTATATGCACTTTTATGCAAAAAAGTATATTTTTCGCTATTTTTACTATTTTCTGGAGTGATTCTCGATGTATTCGGCTCAAAGGTATTAAAAACCATTAAAAATGTTTTTCTTATCAGTATTTAATCATATATTACTTTATAGAGTCATTTGAAAGCGTTTAAAACCTTTTAAGGGCCCATAATTTCATCCAAAAGCGCATAACATGCATGCGCTAGGAAGTAACATGAAATAAACGTTTTAAAATTTAATATTTAATTATTTAATATTAAAGAATCTCATTTTGTGTTTGAAATTCGCGCCATTTTGGGTCAGCCATTTTGAATTTTCTAATTTCTTCATCAGATTCGTAATCAGCGACCATAAACCCCCCGAGTATACATTTTCATTTTGAAATATAAAATTTAAAACGTTTTTTCATGTTACTTCCTAAGCGCATGAATATCAAGCACTTTTGGATGCAATTCTGGGCCCTAATGAGGTTTTAATGCATATAAATGACAATATTGTAATTTATAATTAATTAATAATAGAGGAAAATATTTTTAACAGCCTTTGAGCCGAGTACATGCGAAAATCATTCGAAAAATAGCAAAAATAGCGAAAAATGCACTCTTTTGCATAAAAGTGCATATTAAACTGTGTTGTACCACCTAGATGGTGTCCGAGTTTTGGTTTCTGATTGCCTACACCCTATACAAGAATTCTATGCAAAAAAAATCGATGAAGAAAAATTTCTTGAAAACACCCTCTTTTTATATTTCTGACGGACTAAAAATAGATATAGCATATTTATATCTTCCTGTCACACTCTTTTGTCAATAACATATTTCAATAGGTACTTTAGATGTTGGCTTATTTAGTTTAAGTCAAAGTACTGAGATGATATTTATATAAATTGTGTATGATATATGATTATAGATATTTTTGTAATTTAACTTAGAAATAACAAGTCAATGTTGTATTTTGAAATTTTTATTAATTGTTTCTACCAACCAAACATGTACTTAATTTTATTTACGTCAAAATATAGATGTAATACTTTTAGTCAACTACAGTTTTATTTATGTTGTTATTTTGTTATGTATAGTGATTATATTTATATGTATACAATAAATTATAACCAAGCCAATATTATGTAATTTTTTCATTAACTAAACCCACAAAACTTTTCTGAAGGAGGCTGATATGGCATTGTCACTAAAACAGTTCCTAGAAATACCAAACAGTACACTCGTCGCACATTTCACCAACAATTATGGCATCATTAGTAGATGATTAAATATTTATTCAGATTAATGTTTTTGGGGAAGCGGCGAACGTATGGGGCCCTACGATGTGACATATCAGGATGAATATTATTTAATCATTAATATATGAACACTGTGCCTATGGATTTTTCTTCCCAGTATGACCGAAATTGCAAAAAATATGACGATTCGGGTTGTATTTTTTTGTCTTATCTGCGTGACTTACCGATTATATAAATTGTATGTTTAAGGGGTCGCTCGGCTCTTTCAGTCCTTCCTCACATCAACTTAAGGTGGCCGTTCACGAGAAAGATACATCCGATAGGGACATATTTATTATGTTTGGCCATAACTTTTTTTTCTTAGTACGTATATTTGAAAATACTATAAGAGTACCTAAGTAGAACCATACCAAGACTTTCACTATGAATTTTCATTCAATAATTTCAATGGTTTGGAAAATAGCTAATTTAAATTTAAAAATTATGTTAATCTTCCTATTTCGTAGTTTTAAATCTAGCTATTTTGCAAACCACTGAAATTATTGAGTGAAAATTCATAGCAATAACCTTGTTATGGTTCTACTTAGGTACTTTTATAGTTTTTTTTAAATATACGTAGTAAGAAAAAAAAGTTATGGCCAAAAATAATAAATATTTTCATATCGGATGTCTCTTTCTAGGGAATGGCCACCTTAAAAGATTTACAATTATTGTTGCCCTGGACTCCCAAGCTTTTTGCAAAGTTTGTGATTTTCCTCGGGGCTACTTTCCCCATGCCTTCGGGCGTTAATTCCACCTCTTCTGGGTACAGGGTGGTCCATCTAAGCCTTAGAGTAGGAAAGATATATATTGTAAGGAGCCGTAACGCTACTGCCAATGGTGAAGCCGCCTGCCACCAGTGAGCAAGCGCGAGCGGCGGAACATATGTACAATATGTAGATGTCAAGTTTATCACATCAAAGGAATAAAACTATACAAAACTGGTATTTTTCCAAAAACAGCTTCATAATAATACAATTAATATTCACTATCATAAATATATTTACTCATATCTTACATACCAGAATTTATTCTACATTCTATATAATATAACACCATAATCGATATACCTACGCCCATGGAAAAAGTGTCATTTCGGATGCACTGTTCTATATTCAATGAAGAAAAGATGAATGAAAATTTCAATCAAATAACGTGCAAATTGCATACCAGAAAATGATATTACTATGCTTCTCATTATCATTGCATGCACACGGACATAATTAAGTAAATAATAGGCCTACAGTTAATTTAACTAGGTAAAGTGAAAACTGCATATACTTTAACCTGCAAAGCGTCACTCCTTTCAATTTTTTCCCGCTGTGATTTTTACAGTAGTTTATAGAATATGATACCATCATGTAGGTACATTACATAAATTAGCACTAAATCACTTATAAATCACTTCTATTGGAAAATTTCATTTTGCTCTCTACCGTTTGTGTGCCACCACCGCAATGGCGTCTTAGGCACAACTTGTTAGCGTGGCAATTATGCGCTGTTACGAATCCTCACCATCTATCTTTCCTAGTCTAAGATCTAAGCGGAAACGTTGACATAGCAGCTCTACGGTTGTAGTCGGAGAAAAATTTGAATGCTGAAAAGATGGTATTTTTTTCCTGGCAGTCCGAATCTGAGGTTAAAAAAACAATAGAACATCAAATGGTGAAGATATTCGCGGAGAATATGTTTCGAAAAAAAAATACCTTGTATATTTCTACTGGAAATGAAATGTTGTGATGTTATTAATGATAATAAGAATTCAGATTCAATATTTGGGTTCCAGATCGCAAACTCGCAATGTGTTTCGTATTTAATAATAATAATAATAATAATAATAATAATAATAATAATAATAATAAGCATGTGATATTTTCAATGCCAAGTATCCCGAAAAGCAAATATCCATTTCTAAATCCCACTATAAGTAGATTGGTGGCTAGATATGATGAATCTGGCAGTGTAGCTGACCTCCCTCGATCTGGTCGCCCTAGCACAAGCAACGAAACCAAATTAAACATTCTTCTAGAAAGTGAGGAAAGCCACCATCTTTCGACAAGGCAGCTGGCTTTAAATCATAACGTGAGTCAAAGTTCGGTTGTACGTCTGTTGAAAGAAGAAAAATACCATCCATACAAAGTGCAATTAATCCACGAATTGAATGAGGACGATCGAGATCGGCGCTTACAGTTTTGTGAACAGTTGATCACCTTGTGCGATGAAAACCCAAATTTTTTAAAGAACATTGTTTTTTCTGATGAAGCTATATTTTCTTTAAAGGGGACTGTAGATCGGCATAACTGTAGGTATTGGTCACGCGAAAATCCTCATTGGACTCAAGAAGTTCATACACAGCGACGAGGCAAAGTAAACGTGTGGGCAGGTATGATTGATGATCGTTTATTGGGACCTTCTTTTTGAAGAAAATCTTACGGCCGCACGATATTTACAGTTTTTGCGAGTTGAGTTAGTGCCAGACTTAGCAGTTATGTTTCTGAACAATGAATATGAAGATATTCCTGCTGAAAACGTCTGTTTTCAGCAAGACGGGGCGCCACCTCATTTTGGGATAGCAGTGCGTCGGTTCTTAGATGACACTTTTAGTGGAAGGTGGATAGGTCTTCGAGGTCCGATTGAGTGGCCCCCGCGTTCACCGAATTTAACCCCCTCAGACTTTTTTCTTTAGGGTTACTTAAAGTCAAGGGTGTATTGAAAGACAGAATTGGCTTGGAGATGAGACGAATTGCCCATGAGATGATTCAGAACAACGTGCAAAGTGTCTACACCCGTCTTGGTCAATGTCAAATGGTTGGAGGGTCACAATTTGAGCAATGCAGATGATTTTTCTCACAATTACTTATGTAAGGTGTCAATCAATAAAAATATTTTTTTCCAAAAGAATAGCTTAGGTAATATCAATTTTTTTCATATCACCAGAAAGCTAAAGACACATATCACCAAAACCAGTAAACAAAAATGTCTGCTTCCATTAAAAAAAATGTTATGATAAATAAATAAATAAATAAATAAACACTTTATTTGCCCAACAGGTACAACCCAATTACAGGGCAAAAATTATATCCAATAATACAATAATTCTATGATTATTTGTAGAAGAAATTATATGATAAACTTATAATGAACTTATAATAAACATATAATATAGCAGACTATAGCATAATTCTATGACATAAGACTTACAATGAAAGCGTATATATAGAGCAAAATAAAAACATATCAACATTCACACATTACTTATGTGTTTATACACACGTAATTCTTTATAATGGGAATAATTATACGTTGAAAACTTGTTTTGCGCATTTTATCAATTCTTTTTGGGAACACACATTTAAATCGCACAATTCATTTATTTTATTGTAGTAATTACACATACAGTAAATGGGTGATTTTAACATTACATTTGTATTAGCCCGTTCACTGTAAAACATATTATTTTGACGAGAATGCAACCTTGGAACGTGAATATTTAACTGGACAAGCATTTCCGGCGAGTCAATTTTGTTATGCATTAATTTAAATAAGAATACCAGAAAATAGCAAATTCTTCTAAATTCAAGGCTCTTGAAGTTAAATGTGCTTAATAAGCTGCTGTTATTTACACCTCTTTCTGGATACAGTCCTGTTGATTTGAATGTCATAAACTTTAAAAATTTTCTCTGTATTTGTTCTACACTGCTTTTGTGAATTTGGTAATGTGGGTTCCAAATTATTGCTCCGTATTCAAGTTTAGACCTTACATATGAATAGTACAATAATTTTAAAGCCTCCAGATTGGTGAATGATTTGCAATTTCTCAAAATGAAACCAAGTAATTTAATTGCTTCATTACACTTAATTCTTATATGTTCTCCGAAGTTCAGCTCAGGATCGAAATAAATACCCAAGTCTTTAATCAATGTATCGCGCTCTAGTATCGTTCCCATTATAGAATAGCTGTACTGAAATTTGTTCTTCTTTTTCGTATATGAAACAACTTTGCATTTACCGACATTCAGATCTAGTCTATTAAGTGAACACCACTGACTGATTTTATCAAGTTCCTTTTGAAGTTTTCTGCAGTCATCTTCAGATTTTATATTTTTAAAGAGTTTGAGATCATCTGCATATATTAGTTTGTCACATTCAAGAGTTTCGCATAAATCATTAATAAATAACAGAAACAGCAAAGGTCCAAGATTACTACCCTGCGGTACTCCAGATGTCGATGAGTATATAGATGATGACGTCATAACTCAAAAACCAATGACGTCATAAATTTTAGTATAGTGACAAAATGTAGCAATTACAAAACTAAAATCGACCTGTTCGAGAATTTCTTTGACAAATGACACATACCAAAAATATGAATTTTGTGTGTTTATTTAGGTTGACACTGTACTTAGCATATCTATTAGGTCACTAACTTCCAGCTCAGACACTGGAATTTAATTGTATTAATCAAAAACTGTGCGTCTAATAAGAAAAACGCAAGAGACTGTTTTCATGTAGAATTTACCAGTTTAATCAGAAGAAATATCCTCAAAAATGTCAGTGGCGTACCATTTTTCTGGTAAAAAAATATCACAGAACATGTTTAGAGGGACGCCACTGGTGAAATGATAAAATAACTTTTCTAACTAAAATATGTGACTTTATATTATATCTAGAGTACTTTCCCAGATATTAAAAATAACAATTTATAAAAGAAAAATTCAACACCCTGTAGCAAAAAATTTAAGCCGTTGCGGACATATGTAAATATTAGCACGTCATTAAAAACACGCAATTTTATTAATTTTTTTTTTCTAGGATTAACAGTTATCGAGAAAGTCGTATGTGAAAATATTTTGCCAAAGAACTAATGTTATATGCATAGCTTATAAAGTAAGTTGCGGGGTGTTCACTTTCGGTTTTACCAACGATTTTCTATTTTTAACGATATATATGCAAGTATACGAACAATTTCCGACATCTGCTAGACAATTTACGAATCAAAATATAGGTTACGCTCGCACGGACAGCTATTTTCGTACCAGGAACCTGCAACGCAGTTTCCTGCTACAAAAGCATACGTAACAACGTCGTGACGCCCTCCTGGAGCGTCCCGTAAATACTGGGGCGTCTGTTGACGTCACGGCGCAGCGCTTGCTTGATCCCACCGTTCTTAACATTGATTATTGCCTACTGTGTGTGTGACTTACGTCAAGCCAGACATGCAGTCGAAATATTCCAAATACTACTATTTATTTATGTTGTGTGTAGTGTAAATAACAAATTATTGTATGTAAAAAAAATAATACAGCACATAACTGGGATAATGTAACGGCATATTTTGCTTTAATTAGAAACCAAAAAACCCAGAACCCCGTAAATATATCAGGAAGCAATCCAGCAATTCAATTAAATTGATATATTTAATCGGAAGTTTTAGTGTAGGTGTGCATCATATTTAACTTATAAGTGTAATATATTAATCGTGATATGAATACCTTAAAATTATGTGTTATTGACAAACAATATTTAAAGGGCGTTTAACCGTTGGAGATGTTATTTCGAAAAAAAGACAGAAATGTTAAAAAACTTTTAATTCGTTGTCGTTAGTAAAAAGTGAACAGGAGAAAAGAAGTTCAACATGGGGAACTCCTGCAGCAGTGGGCAGGCTCATAAGGATAAGGACAATATGTCCCAAAGGTCCGAAGAGTAAGTAGTTAAAGTATATTTTTCTTATCGTCTTTCATGCTTATATTGAAGTAAATATATAAATTCCTTAATAAAAAATTGTTTAGGGGAGCACTGAACACAGATTTTGAAAAATTTTAGTGATGAGATAAGCCAGTTGTGTTAACTGAAATACATAAGAAAAGTAAACGATATTTTACGCACTTATAAATAAATAATAGAGACTTTATTTTAACATAGTGCTAAACAATTCATATTATAAAGACGAAGGCGGGGTTTACTTAACCCTACAGTAGAAACAATAATTATTGTAAATAAGTAAATAAATATAAAGTAAAATCTAACGAAAATTCTGCTGTACATATGTCTAAATTACCACGCAGAGAAAAAATAAAAATACTTAAGAACGATTATTATGTCGCGTATCATTTGACAATATTTAAAATTTAAAAAAAACTGATCAACTATAAACAAATTATAATTGAATTAATACTGGGTACGATTATTATTTCCACATCCACGTAGTGGAGTAGAAGTATTTATAGTAATCGTAAAAAATAAATCTTTTTTTTTTTTTGTTGAAATAGGCTTAGAATGTCATAAACGTCGAGATTTTAAGTTTTTATATGCACACGTTTTGTCAGGAACGGTTTAAGATATTGACATGAAATTTGGTGCACATATGTATCATGACGGTGAAGGGTTGGGGGTAACGGTGTAACGTAAAGATTGGGAATAAATGAAACGGTGAATTCGTCTTTTTTCTTCTCTAATAACTTTCGAACATTAGAAGATAATGGAACGAAATTTTAGCCGTAACTTAATTTGATAATACCCTAGTAACAGGAAGAAGATTGACTTCGTAAGTTACTCAGTGGCGTGCGTACGCATTGCACCGTAAGATTTTCTGAAGAAAATTGTGATACGCCACTGGTAAAAACATTATTTTAATATTTTTCTTAAATCGTAAAAAATAAATCTTTTTTTTTGTTGAAGTAGGCTTAGAATGTCATAAACGTCGATATTTTAAGTTTTTATATGCACACGTTTTGTCAGGAACGGTTTAAGATATTGACATGAAATTTGGTACACATATGTATCATGACGGTGAAGGGTTGGGAGTTAAATAGGGGTAAATAGAGGAAAATAATAAGTAAAGCAAGCTGGTAAAAATAGAGAAACTTGGAATTTGGTATATACAGGGTGTAACGTAAAGATTGGGATAAATGAAACGGTGAATTCGTCTTTTTTCTTCTCTAATAACTTTCGAACATTAGAAGATAATGGAACGAAATTTTAGCCGTAACTTAATTTGATAATACCCTAGTAACAGGAAGAAGATTGACTTCGTAAGTTACTCAGTGGCGTGCGTACGCATTGCACCGTAAGATTTTCTGAAGAAAATTGTAATACGCCACTGGTAAAAACATTATTTTAATATTTTTCTTAAATCGTAAAAAACAAATCTTTTTTTTTTTTTGTTGAAGTAAGCTTAGAATGTCACAAACGTCGAGATTTTAAGTTTTTATATGCACACGTTTTGTCAGGAACGGTTTAAGATATTGACATGAAATTTGGTACACATATGTATCATGACGGTGAAGGGTTGGGGGTTAAATAGGGGTAGATAGAGGAAAATAATGAGTAAAGCAAGCTGGTAAAAATAGAGAAACTTGGAATTTGGTGTATACAGGGTGTAACGTAAAGATTGGGAATAAATGAAACGGTGAATTCGTTCTTTTTTCTTCTCTAATAACTTTCGAACATTAGAAGATAATGGAACGAAATTTTAGCCGTAACTTAATTTGATAATACCCTAGTAACAGGAAGAAGATTGACTTCGTAAGTTACTCAGTGGCGTGCGTACGCATTGCACCGTAAGATTTTCTGAAGAAAATTGTGATACGCCACTGGTAAGTACTGTAGTGAAAAAGATATCGAGATTTCTGGCATAACATGGGCCATTAACTCTGAACAAAATGCTATTGTTTTAACCTGTTACAGGTCACCTAGTGGTAATTATGATATTTTCGTAAATAACCTGCACTCTATTCTAGAACTTATTTTTAAACCAAAATTGTTTATAATTTTAACAGGTGATTTTAACGTAAAGTCATTAAATAATAATGAACAAAACAATTTGTCCGAACTGCTTTATTCATATGATCTCAGTCCTAAGATATTTGAGCCGACCCGTATAAGTAACACAACTCAAAGTATAATTGACCAGATATATACAAATCAATTTTCCATCGGTAAATCTACAGTTCAAGATAATATCATTTCTGACCATCGTACAGTTCTTTTCTCTATGAACTCTGGGTGTAGCAAAAATAATTCAGAAAAAATCCATGTTAATAATAGAATGTGCGGAAGTGCAAACTTGAATAGTCTTATTCACGCTTTATCCAATGAAACCTGGACTGATGTGTATCTAGCTAATGGTTCTGATGCAAAATTTAACAACTTTCATGATACACTAACATACTATTTTAATAGAGAATGTCCACAAAGAAATAAAAAATATTGTAAAAGAACTGGTAAAGAATGGGTAAATGTTACTATTATAGAGTCTAGTGAGAATCTCAAACAACTTTTTTATTTACAAAAAAACAATCCGGACCTAAGAAATAACTATAAAATAGCTAAAAAACAACATAATAAGCTTGTTCAACAAACGAAAAGTCAGTTTTATTTAAATAAAATACATAGCTCTAGCAATGTAAGTAAATCTACGTGGCACATAATATCTGAACTAACAGGTAAACCCAGATTTCAGAAAAATATCAAATTAGAAATAGATAATATTTATATTGAAAATCCACAAGAGATATCTGAGGAATTTAATAATTTTTTTGTAAATGCACCGCACGAAACAATAAATAAAATAACTAATCAAAATATAACTACAAATTTAATATCTGATTTAAATAAATCTAATATTTCTAATAGCATATTTCTGTCATATGTAACAGAGCAAGAGATCTTCTTTATTATAAAACATAAATTAAAAAATAAACATTCAACTGGACTTGATGATATTTCCGGCAATTTAATTTTAAAAATTGCCGAATATATTGTTAAACCTTTAACTCACATAATAAATGAATCTTTTAGAGAAGGAGCATTTCCCTCAAGATTAAAAACATCTTTGGTATCCCCAATTTTCAAAAAGGGTGACACTAGTAACATGGCAAATTATCGACCAATATCTGTTCCCCCTATAATTTCCAAAATTTATGAATATGCGATGCTGTCTCAATTACTTAAATTTCTTGAAATAAATAATGTCTTAAACGATAATCAACATGGTTTTCGTTCTGAATACTCTACTCTTACAGCAGTTCACTCTTTTTACGAACGTATATTGGAGGCAGTTGAGGCAGGCGAGAGTCCGACCGGGATCTTCTGTGACCTCAGTCGGGCATTCGACTGCGTTCAGCATGACTTGTTGCTTAAAAAATTATATGAATATGGCATAAGAGGTAAACCATATGATTGGTTTGCCTCCTATCTTAGTGAACGAAATCAGATGGTAAAAATACAGTGTCTAGAAGGAAATCAAAAAACTTTTCGTATATCAAATATATTGGATAATAAATTGGGTGTGCCGCAAGGCTCTGTTTTGGGGCCTATCCTGTTTATTATTTACATTAATGAACTGCCAAATATGCTGACTGAGGCTTTTGTTTCGTTATATGCTGATGACGCCACCCTTCTTCTTTCTGATAAATCTCCTGTTGCACTTCTAAATAAAATTAATACTACTGTCAGTCATTTATGCAGCTGGTTTAAACATCATTTGTTATATTTTAATGTCTCTAAAACAAATCATATGACATTTCGTACCCGTCAAAATAATAATACTTCCACCCTAGACATAAAAATCAATAATGTTCATATTGAAGAGAGTAACTGTACAACATTTCTTGGTGTAATTTTTGACAATAAACTTACATTTAGCAATTACTGTAGTAATCTAATTAATACCTTGAACTCTAAATGTTTTCAAATCAGAACCCTGAAAAGTGTTTTGGATAGGTCTGGTCTACTAGTATTTTATTTTGGACAAGTTCAGTCCAGATTAACTTATGGTGTTACTATATGGGGAGGCTCATCTAGTGCTCATAATGTTTTTATTGCTCAGAAACGCATTATAAGATGTATAGCAGGTGTACCGCCAACTCATTCATGCCGAAATCTTTTTAAAAAATTTGATATTCTTCCTCTACCAAGCTTATATGTCCTAGAATTGCTAGTATAAGTATATAAAAATCGGGATAAATTTAAAAAAAATGAAATGATCCATTTTCATAATACACGTCATAAAAATAATTTTCACATACCAACTAAACGCTTAAATATGTCCACAAAATCGCACAATATCCTCGGTCTCAAGTTATATAATAATTTACCAATATCGTATAAAAATTTAAAGAATACATATATTTTTAAGAATCGTGTTAAGGAATACCTTTTAAATATGTGTGCATATTCTGTTCAGGAATATTTTGATTACAGGAATAATTGCTAGATGTATCTATAGTTTATTTCATTATTTTAATACAACATTTTAATGTGTATGTGTGTGTATATATATATATTTTCTTGACTGTCATATTTACTGCATTTATTATTTACTTTATGTACGTATGTGTGCAATGTGCATATATGCGGCTACATGTTTTTTGTATGCACGTGTATATATGCATATTTAGACTATAAAATTTTGACTTGTCCTATAGCACTTTTTGTATTGCTCTTATTGGGTGAATAAATTTATTATTATTATTATTATAAAAACATTATTTTAATATTTTTCTTAAATCGTAAAAAATAAATCTTTTTTTTTTTGGTGAAATAGGCTTAGAATGTCATAAACGTCGAGATTTTAAGTTTTTATATGCACACGTTTTATCAGTAACGGTTTAAGATATTGACATGAAATTTGGTACACATATGTATCATGACGGGGAAGGGTTGGGGGTTAAATAGGGGTAAATAGAGGAAAATAATAAGTAAAGCAAGCTGGTAAAAATAGAGAAACTTGGAATTTGGTATGTACAGGGTGTAACGTAAAGATTGGGAATAAATGAAACGGTGAATTCGTCTTTTTTCTTCTCTAATAACTTTCGAACATTAGAAGATAATGGAACGAAATTTTAGCCGTAACTTAATTTGATAATACCCTAGTAACAGGAAGAAGATTGACTTCGTAAGTTACTCAGTGGCGTGCGTACGCATTGCACCGTAAGATTTTCCGAAGAAAATTGTGATACGCCTCTGGTAAAAACATTATTTTAATATTTTTCTTAAATCCACTTTTTATTTTAAACAAAATTACCCTCTTGCGTTTTATTCACATCTCTTGTCGTTTTCCGTAATTAAAACGTTTGTAAATACCATTGTCTCCCACTGCTAACTTAGGAAAATGAAAATAACAAGAACACTATCAAGTATACTTCCACTCAGCCACCGAAATGGTCGAATACGCATTGAAAAAAGACTTTTGCATGGAAAATGATATTAGAATATCACGTTATTTTAAAATTATGCAATGGGGCAGATGATTTCAAACATATTATTGTGCCCAAGTATTATTAAAATTCTATAAGCATTTATTTTCAAATATTGGAGTGCAAATATAGTAGGGATGTTTTGGTTTAAAGAGTCTTGAGTGGGAAGTCTGGATGTAAAAGTAGTGATTCCTTAGGAAGCGAGTATTTAGGTGACGCCCATTCATTGTTCTCGTTAATTATAATTAAGGATAGATAATTATCTGTCCTTACTTATCAATTTCAGAGTATTAAAAAAAATTATTGCACGGCATTTTTTTTATTGTATATGCAAAAGGAAATGTTCAAAGAAGTAAACAACGTAAGCAGTATTTCTCAATGGTTCTACTCAAACAGAAAGAGGAGCGGAAAATTTATACACTGTATATCATATTTAGTAGACTTTTATGATCTATTAATAGGTAATATCTGTAAGTATTCTGTATAAGAATAATAATCAACTACTCTACGCACTATAAATACTTGAAACTCATATACTGAATTTTTATTATTGTGTATTGTGATAACTTCTAGCTGTTGAAATATTCTATATGAAAAACGAAAATACAATTGATATAAATATATTTGAGTTCTGATTTTTCTGCTTTATTTTCAAAATTAGTACTTTACGTTCGAAGATGTATGTATTTATTTTGTTAACAATTTTAATTATATTAACTTCCTGAATTTTTTCTCTACATCGGCATCAGAAACTATTACATTTTCCAATTCATCAGGTTAGGAAAGGACTACATACTTTTCCTAATATAACTAGTATTAAATTATTTATTAGAAATACTTACCACATAAAATGTCTCCCTTCTGGAGACATTTTCTCGGACACGATGTGTTTTTAAACTCGGCTGTGTTTAAATCAAAAACCGCTGCCTAAGGAATCATTACTTCTACATTCAGATTTTTCATCCAAGTCACTTTAAAGGAAACATCTTGACTAGATTTGCACTCTAGTATGTGAAAATTATTGTCATAGAATTTTAATAATATTTGGGGCAGATATCAGAAAAGTTTGAGGCGTTGGTTTCTACCATATACGTTAAAAATGAAGTTTCTACTTTGCCCTGCTTATTTTCCCCTATTCACATTCTACCACCTCCCACCCCTTCAATGAAATCATCCCAATCAGATGTCATTACAATACATACGTGAATTAACTTTCAAGTAAATATCTCAATTTTATGTTATCAATCCCATTAATAAAGGAGCAGAGGTGGTGGGGTTTGAAAAATATTAGAAAGAAATCTAAGGCCTTGGTTTTTATTATATACACCAAATCCCAAATTTCTGTACTCTTACCAGCTTGATTTACTTATTTTGTCATATTTACTCCTATTTAACCCCCAACCCTTCAACGGAATCAGCTCAAGTTATAATCTAGTTCCAGATGTCGTTATAATACATATGTCTACCAGATTTCAAGTGAATATCTTTATTTTATTTTATCAACCATTTTAATAATGGAGTAGGGGTATTGGGGGGTTGAAAAATATTACAAAAAATGTGAGGCCCTGGCTTCTAGTACATATACCTAATTTCAAGTGTCTGTACTCATATCCCTAGTAGCACGACATATTGGACCAATATATAATCCATATAAGACCAATATTCATATATTGGTCCTATATGGATTATATATTGGTCCAATATTGGTGCTACTAGGGATTCGCTTGCTTTACTTATTTTCTCATATTTAACCCTATTTAACCCCCAATCCTTCAACGGAATCATCTCAAAATATAATCTAGTTCCAGACGTCGCGTCGTTATAATACATGTGTGTACCAAGTTTCAAGTGAATATTTCAGTTTTATCTTATTAAACCCATTAATAATGGAGAGGGGGCTGTGGAGAGGGGGTTGAAAATATTATTAAAAAATTTGAGGTCTTGGATTCTAGTATATACACCAATTTCCAAGTTGCTGTACTCTTACCAGCTTTCTTTACTTATTTTCCCTTATTTACCCCTATTCAACCCCCAACCCTTCATCAGAATAATCCCAAAATATAATCTAGTTCCTGATGTCATTATAATATATACATGTACCAAATTAAAAGTGAATATTTCAATTTTATTTCATCAACCCCTTTAATAATGGAGTGGGGGAGGGGATAAAAAATATAAAAAATTTTGAGGCCTTGGCTTGTAGTACATGCATCACATTTCAAGTTTCTGTACTCTTACCAGCTTGCTTTACATATTTTTTCCCTATTTACCCCCCAACCCTTCACCGGATATCTTCAAAAAACAATCTAGTTCCAGATCTCCAGAAATAATTTTTTTAAATATATGTAATTCATTTGAAATGTCCCACAAACAGAAATTGTACAAATTACTAAAAAACATGATAAAAGCGTAATTTTCTTCAGCGAATGCTTGATGGTATATTACAACGCACAGGTGAGAATTTATTTTTTTCCGTAAGAAAGAGCCTACTTTTGCCATTAACTTGAGTTAAGAAATTGAATTCATAGTAGAAAAAGTAAATATTGTTAGTAATTCATCCTAGTAATGAGTGACTAGATGGCAAATATGATGGACCAAAAGTATGGAGTTCTTAAACGAATTAAAAGTGTATGTCAGCTGATTTCTCTAATACCGTGAAAACTGATATAAGTGATGCAGGACGGTTCTCTTTAAAGAAAGAATCAGTTATAATTTATAATATAATGTTAGTCCTTTAGTTAACATTTTGCTATACACGTTCACAATGGTAGGAGATAACAAAGAAGAACAATACAATACACATCTTATCAGACGTGTTTGATCCATTCATTATTTTAGTTGATCTCCGTTTGCTGTATGGTAGGTCCGACATCTGTGGCGGTTGTCTGTTAGGCACGCAGCCTCACTAAAACCCTTTCTGCATTAGCTCTTTGGTGACACCATCATACTTTCTATATTCCCCTATCTTCGGTTCATGTGGCCAAAAAATGAAAAGATTTTTTTACGGGGGTCGCTTTTGACACGTGTTTCTTGGAGAATCGAGTCACAAGTACGTTTCTTATTTATTCATTATATTATTATATCATAAAACGTAGAGATTTTTAATTTGAGCGAAAAAAAATTTGTCTGTCGGTCTGTAACTTTCTATTTTGCGCACGTTTTCTCAACAACCGTTTAAGATATTGACTTGAAATTTGGTACACATCTGTACCATCACGAGATCTGCAACTGGATTATATTTTACGCTAGTTCCGGTGAAGGGCTGAGGGTTAAACAGGGGTAAATAAGGGAAAATAAGTAAAGAAAGCTGGTAAGAGTACAGTAACTTTGAATTTGGTGTATATACTAGAATCCAAGACCTCAGATTTTTTAACAATATTTTCAACCCCCTCTCCATCGCCCCCTCTCCATTATTAATGGGGTTAATAAAATAAAACTGGAATATTCACTTGAAACTTGGTACACACATGTATTATAACGACGTGACGTCTAGAACTAGATTATATTTTGAGATGATTCCGTTGAAGGATTGTGGGTTAAATAGGGGTAAATAGGGAAAAATAAATAAAGCAAGCTGGTAAGAGTACAGACACTTGGGAGTTGGTGTATATACCGGAAGCCAAGGGTCCAGATTTTTTTATATCTTTCAACCCCCGCACCACCCACACTCCATTATTAAAAGGCTTAATGAAATGAATTGAGATATTCACTTGAAATTACGACATTTGGATAGATTATATGTTGAGGGGGGGGTGGGGGCTTAAGTAGGAGTAAATATTGGAAAATAAGAAAAGCAAGCTGGTAAGAGTACAGAAAATTGGGATTTGGTGCATATACTAGAAGCCAAGGCCTTAGATTTCTGTTAATAGGGGATAATGAGTAGAGCAAGGTAATAAGCGTCCAGAGATTTCATTTTTGACGTATGCGGCAGAAACCAACGCCTCAAATTTTTCTATGACATCTGCCCCAATTATTAAAATTCCATGACAATAGTTTCCATATACTAGAGTGCAATTATAGTCAAGGTGTTTCCTTTAAAGTGACTTGGATGGAAAATCTGGATGTGGAAGTAGTGATTCCTTAGGCAGCGATTTTTTGTTGTATTTTTGATGGCCATAGATTAATTAAATGAGAAAATCGTGAAATATTGCAGGGTAATTTTCTAATTTGATCTCAATATTTTTATTTCTGTTTCATTTAATTTTTTTCAAAAATGATGTAAAATGGAGAATATTGAATTACCTTCTTCATAAAGAGCTATTCGTATGTTCAAAGTAAAAAACAGAATTGAATATATACAATACAACATAGGTATTTATTACTTTCAAGATGGATGACGTCATATTAGGGATCATCATCGATTTCAAAATATCCAACAATCGTCTTAGTATTGTCATATATTTATAAAATAAAATATAAAATACACCAAACTTGTTTCATCAAGGAGCACACGGGATGACATAGGCGCTCAAACTATGACTGCAATATAAGTATACTGTTCTAAATATACTGTGAAAAGAATCATCGAATTATAAACCACATTTACAACTACTTTTACTGTATCGTAGTGTTGAATTTTATAAATAGCCATCTCATTTACCGCTTGTGACATAAGAGCTACCTTCGTCACACCTAAGGTAATAATTTTAATTTAGACACTTTTTCTACTAATACATTTTTAGAACGGAGCACGTGTTATTGCCTACATAATAAAACAAGAAATATGTACCTTGGATATTCAACGTTTCTGATGTGATGGTTACTGATTGATCTTCCGTTTTTATTATTTAGTATTTACAACCTTGGCCATGCGTCAAGCCAATTTCTCAACAAATACGAAATAACCGCTGTCCCCGAAGATGCATATCCGATTGATGTACACTGCGATTATATTAAGAATGTTTCAAATAATGACAGATGTCCGTGTATTTTCAGGATTCGTGGGACGATATTCTTGACTTTGATGACGGTCTCGGATGATTAGGGGTCGAGCTTGAGCTCTTTGCCCGAACCATCGCTGTAGACTTGGACCGGCCTCGTAAGGGGTGGGTCCGCTTTCTACGACTGCCCCCCCCCCCCCCCCCCTGCAAATTCAGACGGTGTAGGTGAGTCTAGCAGACCTCCCCTGGTCCTGGTTGTTGGACCCCCTGCCAGCTGAGTTGTTTCTTCTGGCGCTCTTCTGTCTTGGTTTTCTTTCTTCGCTGGCATGTCGGCTCCCGCGAGCGTCTTTCGTCGTTTCGGAAGGGTGTGGGATGTTTGACTAGTTGGAAGCCCAGGGTGCCAATTGGCATCATGTGCTCTGATTTCGTCGAAAGGAATATTTGAGCAATGTAGCTCAAGGATTGTGTTCGGCCAAGGACGCTTATTTTAACGTCAGAGGCCGGCACGGGCTAGGGTAAGGGTACCTAGCTGGTTGTTTGCTTGGTACCCCCGGGATCGGGTGAGTGGGAGCTTTGGTCATTATCTCCTTTAGGCGTGGCTTGAAGATCGGGCTGAAAGGAAGGTTAGTTATACCTACCCATTATCCAGGGTCTGGAGCTTCGGCCTTTTGTACCTAGGAGCGTCATTGGGGTCGTAGTCAGTCACCTGTCTGACCAGCGGATTCCCATGCTCTGCCGTACGGGCGTATAGTTTCTTCGCTCTGTCCTGGATGACTTCAATTACCGGGGTGTATTCCAGGTCTCTGAAGATGTCGGCGTTTCTGACAAACCATGGTGCATTTACGGCGCACCTGAGTGCGACGTTCTCCACGACTTGTATCCTCTTCAAGTAGGTGGCTGCTTGGTATCCCCAGGCAACGGAGGCGTAGGTCAGAATCGGTGCCATAAGGGCCCTGATGAGCGTGAGCTTGTTCCTCAAGTTGAGTTGGCTTTGTCTACCTATCATTGGATAGAGTAGAGTCCTTCTCGTCCTCGCTTTCTGTATTGGATGGATGTTGTCGCCGTTCATGGGAACGTGTCCTGTAGAAGTTTGCTTTCTGACTCTCTTGAAGAGTATGGCTTTGCTCTTCTCCGCGTTGACTCTGACTTTCCACCTATTGCACCACTCCTCCATAGGCCCTATTCTTGACGGCGAGAGAAAGGAGCGTTCCCCGCGGAACAATCCCTCATCGCCTTCTCTCGGGAGAATTTGTTGGTATTCTTGAACACGAGTAAACATGGCGAAACGATAGGACACGGTAGTAAACGTTGCCAAGTGCACCATGAAAACAACAGTCAATAAAATTATAGTAAATTTTGACAATTTAAATTCAACAACAATTTTCTTTGATAATTCATGTTTGTTCTTTGCATCTATTTTTAACAAGTTGGGCGGTAGTGAAATAATTTCTAATAATTTTCCATTTCTTGTATATTTTCTGGAAAATTTACCCATCTATTTAAAATCTGTGGGGAGGAAAGTGCAGCACATACTTCACTTAATTTTTTTTCACTTACATTGCGGCTCACACTTGACTGCTTATACCAACAAAACTATTCGATCCTGTAATTTCTTGGTAACTACCAAAACCCAAGAATCTAAGGGTGGCGAAAACCTTAAATAAACCTATTTAAAAAAAGATATTTATGATACCTATCTACTATGTACTTTTGTTTGAACAGTTAAAGCCGATCTACGGGTCGGTGCGGTGGTTGTAAATGTGGAGTAAGCATTTCAATTAATTCTCGAATTAATGGTTTAGAAAGTCTAAATAAATGTATAAATTTGTCATCTGATAAACTAATGGGTCCATTTTTTTTAAATTTACACGTATTCTCTGACATTCTTGCTCTGCATCCTCTATATTTTGCAGAATTTGGTCTGCTAACATAATTTCATGCACGTCCATTTAAAAAAAAATCTTTAATAATTAATTAAGCAACGAATTTAAAAAAAATTAAAGATCTTATTTCAAAACGCATGTGACAGATAAAAGAGTCTAATTCAGTCAGGGAGTGACTGATCCCTTGCAAATTTGTAAGAGATGAAACCGGGGAGCGCGTTCTCCTACCTACCTAGAGATGCATTATTTAAGAATACGATTCTCTATTCCCCAAGAGAACTACGCCCACTTCCTCTCGGCTCCCCAGAATTCAAGAATTGGGTCCCTGAATACGATTCCTATTCCCCAAGAGAACCACGCCCACTTTCTCTCATCTGTTCTACTTTCCGGAATTCAAGAATAGGGTCCCAGAAGGGATGCTGCTTCCTGGAGATTGCGGGTGGCAAGTCTTGCGCTCCATGATCTTGCGATGATGGCAGTGTCGTCTGCGTAGAGCACTAAGGAGGTCCTGATTCGTGGGAATCTAAAAATGAAATTGAACGGCATATTTAAAAAAGCGAATAAAGTAAAATCGGCGTTCTAGTTTTTGTAAATGTATTAAACGCTATGCAACCTATAGCAAATAATTGATTTATACAGCTTTATTCTCTCTATAGCTGCCATTTAGAGTTTCAATAATGATCACACCACGGATAGGCAAAAAAGCCCGTTTTTAACATTGTTCTTTGCAATAGGATCGTTTAAAGATCGTGAAATAAAAGTCCTGTTTTCAGAATTGTTCAGACAATACGAATTAATAATTCCTTTAAAAAAAACGCTCATAAACCATTTTCATAAAACCCCAGTATGAGTCATGTTGGGTTTCTTTCCCATGAGAAATATATGGTACAGTTCATGGTCTTTAAGATACTGGTTAATATCAACCAATTTCGAGCAGATACTTTTTGAGGTTTCAAACAAAGGGGGGTGAGACAAGAAAAGTCGAAATTTATTTTTCGCAAATATAAATTTGTGCCACCTGTATTACGAAAAATAAAAAAATGGCAGCCCGAAAATGATTTCGTTGATATATAATGGATTGCTCGATTTTCGAAACAGAAAGCAAAACTGTACATTCGAACCTTGTTTATGAGGGAATTTACCCTACGGAAAAATGTATTGAAAATTTTTCATTTAGAATTTAAAACACTTAATAGTTTCCATCAACGTAAATCTCTTTGCTTTTGGGATACAGCGAAAAATTTCGTCGTTTCCTCAATTTTTCCGCTATTTTTCGTTATTGTAAGACAAAAATCGCTATTTAAACAAGCCATAAAACAATCTAGGTCATTTTCACATTATCCACTGACAATAAGTTTTAATTATTTACTCAAGGGCATAGTATTACCAACTTTACTTTAATTCATTTGTATCTAGGGGTGGCTTGGAAAATAGGTCACAGGATTTTAGTAGGATAAGTGACTGTTGCAACTGACGCTGCTGTACAATAAGCAATAACATGAAGTGGGTGACATAAAATATTTTTTCCGCTAATAATATAGCATAAGCTGAAATAGGTACTTAATGGTTTATTTATTTGCAGAGTAGCTTTTACAGCCGTGAATTACATATTGTCATTAATGCAAATTACTACCCTGATGGGTACTATAATAGATTATTGCTCCTATTTTATTTAATCAAGTGGGTACATTATAACCGAACAATTTTTTTTTGAAATCATCGTTAGAATATTTTTATTATAGAAATCCATTTCATAATAGTTTGAACTGAACTATCGAATTAAAATATCCATGTTTATAATATCTTTGTATGTGTTTGTAAAGAGGATAACTTTTGCTAGGCTTAAAATTTTTGCTTCAAAATTGATTGATACGTATAGTACGGTGTCGTGGAAACTATCATGTTTCTTATTAGTTATTCATTATAATTTTAGAGAGTAGCCGCTGTGGGCGAACCCCCCCTCCCTTAATATATTCGTATCGCTGCGCCAGGGCTGTTCAAAGACTATGAATAATTTCGGAGGGGGGTGGGGGTAGAGGGGTACTCACAAGGATGTAATATTCACCTCGGCAGAAATTCAGTTACACGTAATTTTAACTACTACAAATCCCGGATTTCAGAAACTCCGGTGAAGTCCAGGTCCGGGGGTAATCACACCCAACCCCCCCCCTCACGACGGGCCTGCGCTACGCCGAAAATGCCGCCCTTGCAAGTCTGACACCCTGGACAGCCGCCCGCTCTGCCCACGGTCTGGAGCGGCCCCTAATATTAGAGTTGCAGATATTGCACATTTTTTATAAAGCATATAAAATTACGAAAATGTATAAGACTTCAATACTGTAATATAGCACGTATTTCTCAAATATCAGTTGAGCGTGGCCTACTGCGAATACTAATTTGATTAAAGTTTTGATTGAATGCCGCACAATACAACTTTGTTCGTTCGAACCAGACAGACACACTATGCTACAGTTTTCATATCTTATGCTTCTTCGTATTATTGTGTGCAAAATAAAATATCTTAATAATATTTAGCTCTAAAATTATAACGAAAAAAAGATTATACAAAATATAACAGTTTGCAGGGGTCTGGCGATCACCATGTTTGACAGATATGCTCCAAACTTAGTAGGGATATTCTACCACATTATTGTATATATGCACTAAATATAAAAGGATAAGGAAGTTAACAAACAAGAAATGGACTACATACGTACATATGCACACATATTTTATTCGATGTTTGAGTTCAGCTTTTCTTGAAACGGGTTTATGTACAGTCGTTTTCTTTTTCTACGCACAGAAAATTTGGAATATTGTAAAAAGTACACGGGAACAAATCCCTTCAATTTTTTTCCGTGTTGTATGTTTGCATGGTTTTTAGATGTTCAGAGTAAAGAAGTTATGCACCTCTCTTATCGCATTCTTGCTTTTTCTGATTTTCGATGCAATGAATTCTCATTCTGTAGTTGATTTTGTTCAAGTGTGTTTAGAATGTATTCTGTGAAGTTCTTGAACAGTTATGAAAGCAATGCGTCCTTTGCCATAACTTGCCCATAGGGCCTTCTTTACATGCCCCAAACTGCCTTGCATCAAGTTCGATTTTGTTATTTGAGTCGCAACTTCATCGTTCAAAATTGATGAAAAATGAAATATCATTTTTTAGCATTTTATAGCCGCAATTGATTCCGCCATCTTGCAGTTGCTTTGTGACAATTTGGATATCAGATTCGTAATCGGCGACCTCACAAACCCCCGAGTAACAAGATTTATGTAAATTTGATAAGAAAATAGTTCTATTAAGATTTAATAGAACATGGCCATTTCGGCTATGCTCAATAATTTTGGTTAGCCTAATTTAAAAATCGGCTCCCCAACGTTTTTGGAAATTAAATAACGAGTATTTAAAAAATATATATCCCAATCGGTTGCGAAACAAGCGTTCTACAGTGTGTCCCGTCTCAAGTGGACACACCTTGATATTTCGACTAATATTCGACAGACTGATTTCAAATTTTTCTCAGTTATGAAACTCTTTAGGGCGCATCTTTAATCAAAATAATCAAAATTGTCAGATTTTGATAAAATGTGGCATCTAGGTATATTTCTTGATTCTGAACAAGTTTCCCAATAAATTTTTGCTGTAGCTTTAACGCTAACTAAAATATTGAAATATCTCATTTTTGAGTGGACACAGTGTCTTGGTGTGGCAACTGAAAATATATCGAAAATCATGAAAAGATGCGCCCTGAAGAGTTTCATAGCTGAGAAAAATTTGAAACCAATTTGTCGAATAATATCCGAAATATAAGGGTGTGTCCACTTGAGACGGGAGATACTGTAGATAATTTTGAACGAAAAAGTAGCGATTCGTACCACTGTGCGACAGTAATATTTTATATTACAATGCCGTTCTTTTAAAGGCGATTAAATTTTCTTCAAATGTTGAGTCATTAAGTTTTGATACCCGCGCCTTCGCCATAATTAAAAAATGAGAATTATTTGCTTCTGTTTGAAAATTAGAAAAAAATGGTAATGCGATAAAAAAGCGGGCATTACTTCTTTACCCCGAGCATCTAAAAATTATACAAAACATGGAACATAACAAAACATAACAAAAAAAAGTTATCTGAGCTTTTCCTTCGGTAACTGTTAGTAGAGGGGTTATACATCACAAAACCACAAAAATCTGAATGTGCCGCGCAATCCCCCCCAAAAAAACCACCCCTTCGGTGAAAGAAGCCTTATTTTACTGATAACTAGTTATCCGTTACTGATAACTAGTTATAGTTAGTTAAAGATATAAAAAAAATTACTCGTCATAAAAAAAAAGCTTGACTAATTGCCTAAAAAAAAGTCCGTTTGTAATTTTCTCGAATATACCATGGTTTTAAAGAAAATCGGTATTGAAAAAAATTGCAAAATTTGTGTTTTTAATGCGCACGAATTTTCGTTTATTTGAAATTTTTTGCGCGCGGCGTATAGAAAAAATTTAATTGCTCGAAAACTAAACAAGCTAGGAAGAAAAATTAAAATGAGTTTTAAAGGGGATATAAAATACTATCTTGTGTTGCCGTTTTTGACGGCTATTGACATCAATGAGTATATAAAAATACATCAAGAATGGAAACACACCAGAGTATTTTATATCCCCTTTAAAACCCATTTTGATTATTTTTCCCAGCTTGTTTGGTTTTCGAGCAATTCAATTTTTCTATAGGCCGCGCGCAAAAAATTTCAAATAAACGAAAATTTGTACGCATTAAAAATACACATTTTGCAATTTTTTCAATACCGATTTCCTCGAAAATCATGGCATATACCTACAAGAAAATTACAAGATGACTTTTTTTTAGGAAATTTGTCCAGCATTTTTACGATGAGCATTTTTTTTTATATCTTCAAAGGTTAACGAGTTATCAGTAAAATAAGGCTTTCTTCACCGAAGGAGTGGATTTTTCGTGCAGTTGCGAGGCACCCCCAGAACTGATTTTTGTGGTTTTGTGATGTATAATTCCTCCACTAACAGTCAATGAAGGAAAATCTCAGACAACATTATTTGTTATGGAAATCTTTATAATTATATTGGACTATAAGGTACTTCAACAATGGTGCATTTCCTCTCGAAGAGTTATTTAGGACTATTAGGAAGGTACGGGAAAAATATTTTAAAAATTCTTCTTAATCGTTTCTCTGAGATATTAACAGTTATTTGCCAGCATTTAAAGAAAATATCAGTGTTGGAATCAAAGACTGTTCTTTTTACTGAGCATCCCAAATTAAACAACTTGATCTCTTGGCCAAATTTTCAAAAAATTTGAATTTTAAAATTATAATTTTTTATATAATCGTGAGAATCACAACACAATTTGATAATGAATGTGGCAACGATACTTAAACAACTAACTCAAGCATCGTTGTTGCACGATTTGTTTAAGGGGTAAGTAACGCCATTCTAGAATTTTCTTAAAATTGTTTTTTTATGTTTACGTTTAAATGATGTCTCAGGGTCTTAAAAATGGAACACTTGGTCCCATAGCGTAGAAACATTTTTGTAATTATTTCGAAACCTAATCCATCGCTCTACGGGATGTCACCGTTCGGTCGATAATCCGATAGTTTCGAGTTTCTAGCTATTGGATTTACCTGACTTACTAAATGGCATACGGCAAAGGAAAGAAACTAAGCAAAATCGGTTAAGGTATTTACTTAGAACTTCCCTCTTTCTTTATACAGGGCGGTCACTCTAGAAAATATTAATTAAGAAACAACATATGAGAATAATATTCGGAATTCAGTTATCACTGTTATTACCAGAACTCGGAATTACCTATCGGATTCCAGGGGTGGCTTTTGCTGATATTATATATTGTAAATATGTCCTGAAGCATTCCCAAAGTATAAAAGCAGAAAGTCATGTAGCATACTAAATAAATTTTATTTAATTTTACAATGTTACCTAGTTTTATCGAGAAACGCACTATATTAAATAAAAAGGAAATGCGTAATAGATTATTTTAAATCGAAGCAGGTATACCTACTGGCTGTTTACCTAAAACCCAATCCCAGGCGGGGCGCGGGTAGTAATTTAACATTTAACAAGATTACTCAGTATCTCTCTTACTATAGATTTATTCAGACGTAAGTACTAAAAAGGCAAGCTACAGTAAATTTTTAGATTCGCGATATTGCCGATTTACATTTTGATGGTAGATAACTGTATTGCACTAGATGTGACAAAGCAATTTTCATGCAAAACAAATATTGATTCACATATTTCTTAAAAAAACCATAAACTAGGTGGCTTTACTTACAGTGTCATACAACGTAATTACTTCCACATCCACGTAGTGGATTGGAAGTATAGTAATAGTAAAAAAGATTTCATTTTTTTTTTTCTTGAAATAGGTTTAGAATGACATGAAACGTCGAGATTTTAAATTTGAGCGAAATAAAATTTTTGTCTGTCATGTCGGTCTGTCTGTAACTTTTTTTGCTCGCACGTTTTCTCCGGAACGGTTTACGATATTCATTTGACGCCCAGCGTCGTTGTTGTAAAACTTCTGTATTTGATAAATTTTGATACCTAGATTCTCATTCTTGCATTTTTACGTCTCGACGCTGTCCAATGCCTAGAGTCGTTTTTGTATCACTCGTGTATTTAATAAACTTTGTTATCTAAATATATACTCTTGCATTTTTACGTCCTGACGCCAACCGACGCCTAGCGCCGTTGTTGTAAAACTTCTGAATTTGATAAATTTTGATACTTAGATTCATATTCTTCCATTTTTTCTTTCCAAAGCCGACCGACGCCTAGCATCGTTTTTGTAAAACTTCTGAATTTAATAAATTTTGATACCTAGATTCATATTCTTGTATCTTCACGTCTCGACGCCGACCGATGCCTTGCGTCGTTTCTGTGAAATTTGTATTTGATTAATTTTGATATCTCAGTTCATGTTCTGGCATTTTTACATCTCGACGCCGACCGACGCCTAGCGTCGTTTTTTTAAAACTTGCGTGTTTGATAAATTTTGATACCTAGATTAATGTTCTCGCATTTTTACGAAACAAATTTTTTTGTGGAATATTAATGTTAATGTTATATTAAACTTTTCTTTATTTCTATCCCCTGTACATTTTACAAATTTTGTAAATATCATGCCACGCTTGAAAGTCAGTCAAGTTCATTTTCAATGTCTTAACGAAGCTTGCTAAATTCTTCTGTAAATTTTTTTATGACGTCTTTCCCAAATATTATTAAAATTCTATGACCAATTATTTCCACATACTAAAGTGCAAATATAGTCAAAAAGTTTACCTTTAAAGAGACTTGGAAGGAAAATCTGGATGTGGAAGTAGTGATTCCTTAAGCAGCGGTTTTTTAACTTGAATTATGATAAGATGTAGCATACCGTGGTTGAAACTAGACAATCCACTTTTCAGACAATTTTTGGAAAAATGTATTAGTGGCAAATATAGCAGTGTTAAGGGGCCGTTGGAGTCTACACGAAAAAAATATTGATTTACGGAGTGCGAAAATATTAGACAGAAAATTTCTTCTGAGCTTAATGGGAAGTACATCTGGCTTAGCGTGGACGAAACAATCAATGCTTGCGAGTTCAAGGTAGCGAATGTTTTAGTGGGTGCAATGGGCGAAAATTGCGCAGTGATCGGTCATTTGATTGCCTCTGGAGTTTTAGAAGCTACAAATTCTCGCATTATAGCAAATGCAATAAATTCAAGTTTACAAGACTTTTTTTTTGAGGTGACAAATATACAGAAAATAAGGACAAGTTCTGATTATTTCTTACCGATGGAGTGAATTATATGAAGCTGATGGAAGAATATTGAAAGAAACATATCGGAATACGCTGCATGTAACATATTTATCACATGGGCTTCGTAGGATTGCTGAAACTATTAGGAGGTGCTACCCTAATGTATACGGTTGTTTCACGAATTCCACTAGCCATCCTTCAATATCAGCAAACATCAGAATTTACTAGAGTGGATGCAATAACCGTTGTGTTCGATCTTCGTCAATATATTTTTCAGTTACAGGGAGATATTGCTGCGAGGGTACAAAAACAATTCAAGACTGGTTTTAAAAAAATCCCGGATTTGTTACGATGACCGGTATAATAAACCTTTTAAACGGCAAAGAGATAAACTTTGCTACACCAGGCATGAATGTGGGTGGTGACTGTGAAAATTTAGATATTTTAAGTATGCCCCAGTTACATCTGTCGACGTCCTTCTCTCAATATAAATGGATTTTCAAATGAAATACGCAGAAATTTAACTCCAAAACATTTAGAACAGATATTAGTAATATATTTTTATTCTTGTAAGCGGCATTTAAAAATACTTGTGTATGTTAATTCAATGTTAAGTACGTTCCTTTATACCTCCAGTTGTCTTCGAGTGAGTGTTTATAATAAATTGACTTATCAGCTTTGGATAATATGGAATTCGCTAAGAAAAATTCAAGGTAAGATATTGTTTCACACATGCATGCAAATATTTATGCGCTAAATCATAACCACCTAAAGCCAACCCTGGTTTTACTACATATTCGATAGGTAATTCCGACCTCTGACTATTACAAAGAAAACCTGATAAATTTTGATCAAAAAATTCTACAGAGTGGACAAAAATTGAATTCCAACACTCAACATCTTGAACATAGTTCATGTAGGACGCATGTTTCTTATGCGATCACTCTTTATTTTCTTATGTACTACCTACCCTGTACAATGAAAATTTACATACTAGTGATACGCATATTATGTGATTAGTTGTTGTTATGTACTGTGTTTATCTTGAAAATAAGTTCTGGTTGACTTATTTCATAAAAAATAACACAATAAATATTTGTTGTCCTTAACTGTTATTGCAAATATATATCATTTTATCTCTTATCTGTCGGCAATGCCCCCATTGTACGGTGCATCGTTGATAATGTATTTATTAATTTAAGTGACTGTTTATAAAGCCGTTTTATCTTAACGACGAACATTAATACTGAAGCACTATTGCGTCACCAAAAGCTTTATGTAAATGTACCTACCTGTAGCAAACAAACAAAATCAATCCACTTAATAAAATCACGACAGATGGAAATTAGAATAAATATTTCCCACCATTTAACTGGTTCAACACACTTTCAATCAAATTGAGTATTGCATGCTAATCGGGTGATATTGACAAATTGCTTGAAGGCAAATGCAAAAACTACTCACCATCGATAGATGGTGCAGTCCTCCAAAATAAAGGGTCTACCACCATTGCAATAGGTAATTTGATCAAGAAATCAAATTCAACGATATGTATACTGTTATGTAGCTTACAGTTCAATAATTATAAAGATTTCCATAACAAAAAATGTTATCTGAGATTTTCCTTCAGTAACTGTTAGTGGAGGGATTATACATCACAAAACCACAAAAATCAGTTCTGGGGTTTCCGCACGAATTTTCATTTACTTGGAATATTTTGCGTGCGGCCTAGACAAAATTGAAATGCTTGAAAAGCAAGCATGCTAGGAAGAAAAATCAAAATGGGTTTTAAAGGGGATACAAAATACTATTTTGTGTTTCCATTTTTGATGGCTATTGATATCTACTAGTATATACAAATAACAATATAATTACCTCTTGATTTTTGCGCTTTTAACTATTCACAGGCCCAAAAAAATAGCTGACTTTAATATAAGTTATAAACGTATTATCTTTTAGTTTAAAGTAATACTTCAATGTAGAAAAGGTTAAGAATAAAAATATTCACATTTACAAATTTACCAGCATGTTGAAGTTAGTCAAATTTTGGCCAATTCTTTATTGTTTTCTAAAAATAAAAGAAAGACCCAAACATCTTGAAAATTTAGCTCATTTTTTTGAGTTTATATATCATATAACTATTGTTGCTAATCACTTAATAGTTAAGAAATTGTATTAAAAAAATATCATCAAAAAATTGAATGTGCAGCCTAGTAGTATAGCAAAGCCACTACCACGCCATTTCCGTCAGTAGAGTAGCTATGAGAACTTAAAGATGGCGGGTGTCCATCAGGAGAGACCAAGAGTGAGGGTGGGATCTGAAGAGGTAGGCAAAGAAGTATCCAGAGGCTGCTGAAGAAGTGATCGTCAGCAATGACCAGAAGATGATAGGGTTGGTAATAAAAGTTACTAGGGAAAAAGTTACTAGATCTGGAGGTTGGTACACCTGTGTATAATGATCGATGACGTACCACAGAAAGGATTGATGGTGGGCGGAGATATAGTCTGAAACAAGAGCAAAATGACTGCGACGGAAAAAAGATGGGTGTGATGGAAGTACTTTGTTATAGGAAAGAGAGCATGTACGTAGACCTGTTAGAACTTGTCTAATAAACATCAGCGACTATCTGATTTATGGATGATAATCGCAAGAACGTGACTGAAATGTAAACAAACTGATAGCATGGGTAGAGGCGGCATGTCTTTGATGATTCATATTTTTAAAATAAATAAGATGATTCATATGCAGCTGTGCTGATATTGAATGATTAAAAAGGTTGAATCATCATCTTTTAATCTAATTATCATTTTATTGTGTAATTTTTTAAATAATACAATAACACTCTTTAGCAGAAAGCATTTGAGCTAAATGTAGCCAATAATTGTCAATGTCATCTTCACTAAAGAAATAAAAGTATAACGTAAATTACGTTAAATAAAAAAAATAATAAACTTACTTATCGAAGCGCGTTTCGATGACATTTAATAACTGGGAGTGCAACATCTTGCTCATGTAAGATTTGAAGTTAAAATAAAGATGGATTTCATATATGGAGCGCGGCTGCGGATTAATTTTACAAAACTTTTATAATTGTCCCATGAGGACTGGTCTAATAAATGATATCATCGACTAACTGATTTATGGCTGTTGACGGAATTTTTTCCTTCATGGTTAAAGCTTACATCATCCTGCTTCTGTAGTAGACTAAACAAACATATAATAAACTGATTCTAACGTGCACGTGCAGATATTATCTCGTGAGAATAAAATGAAACAAGCAATTAGTCACGTACGATACTCAGTAATACGTAAATATATTATATGGACATTGTGAGAAATGTATATTCAGCATTTATTGAAATATGTTTTCGGCATCGTCATAATAAGAAATGAGCTGATAAAAATAATTTATAGCTTCTTCAAAATAACAATTGTAATGCCGCCACAGCTGCGTTTACGAAATAAGCAATTAGTCACGTACGATACTCAGTAATACCTAAATATATTATATCTGAACCGTGAGAATTGCAAATTAAGATATTACACATCTGCGATTCATAAACAAGTCTTTAGCTTGTCTGAACGTTGACTGTGTGCGGTTTGGGGACTAGGTGGGAAGTCTTGATGTAATAGATGTTATAAAAAGCAGCCTCCGATGATCAGAGTCATTGTGTAGTTCTTTATCGTGAGGTGATAACTTGTATACCGGTGCACTATTACATCTACCAAGTAATAATAATAATATCAGAACTTTGTGGTAATTGTTTTTGGAGTGTGACTTCAACAATAAAATAAAACGTAAGTAAATTTAAGTTTTTATAAATTTCAATTTAATTTAAAGGAAATTCTATTATTTTAGATGGATTTTGAAAAACTAAATAAAGTTTCACTTTTAGAAAGTAAACAGGTGGTGAAACTGGAGGTATTACCTAAAAATATTCCTCATCCCATATATCAAGCTAAAATTGTAAATACGAAATATGGTGAAACAGTGCTAATTGAATTAGAAGAAAATAAAATATTTTTACCCCAAAGAATAGTACCGGCAATCAGAGATAATTTAACCCATTTTACCGAGGGAAAATATAGCATAGTTTATGAGGGTTTGAAGGATGTAAATAAGCCTTCTATGGGAGCAGCCTTCAAGTTTATTGAAAGTGAGTATACCAAAGTTATAATTTTTTAAAAATATGTTAAATTTGTAATTTATTTTTAGCTGAGAAGAAATAGTGACAATCTAATAATTTATATAAATATAATAGACTGAGACATACATTTTTATTTTACTTCTGAAACTCTCCAGAGAGGACGTGTTGAAGACAACCATGGCATCCGAAGAAATAAAGAATATTAGCGAACAAGTTGTAGCAAAATTTAAAGAAGTGGAAGCAATTTTAGATCAAAAATGTACCCCTGAGGAGAGAGATATTTGGCTTAAACAGGTAAAATACTACATTAGACTTTTCAATAAGGCTATTAGAAAATCAGATCTATCTATAGGTACTTTGAGAAAATTACAAACAAATTTAGGTCATCTTAAAAGATTTAAAAAAGTAATTGAAAATTTAAGTTATATTGGGGCGGGATCGATTAAACAAAAACGTAGTAATAGAGTAAAATGGGAGGACTTAGCAACGGCTTTTAAAAGTAGAGTTCGCACAGGAATAATTATTAATTTAAAACATAAAGATTTGATTGAATTTTTCAATGATGCTTTTCATCTTTTCAAAATTAGAATAATAAATGCTATGAAAAAAGTACCTATGCTTAAAGTTAATACTTGTTTCTGTGCCGAGTTTATAAGAAAGTCTGAGGACATAGAAATTACAGAAAAAAAATATTTTAGTACAAAAAATAAGGAAATTGATACAGGGGTGGATTTAAATCAATGGTTTAGGGTTAATGTAAAAGATGATATTTTTAATATCTTATCTGAATATAATGAGTCTGGCAGTGGATGGGGACTTAGTAAAATTATTAGCCTAGAAGTGAATATAAATAAATATGAAGTTGGCAACGGGGTCTCATCTTTCATTAAACTACCTGAAAAATTTTTAAAAAAGCAGGCGTGCGTTAATGTTAAAAATGATGACGAGGCGTGCTTTGCGTGGAGTATTGTTAGTGCTTTATATCCTGTTGATGGACAAAATCATCCAGACAGAACTTCATCATATCCTCATTACACAACAGTACTAAATGTACAAGACATTAAATTTCCTATGACATTACCACAAATTCCCAAATTTGAACGAAAGAACTCTATCTCAGTTAACGTATTTGGTCTGGAAATGGATTCAAAATCAAATTTTTCCGTTATTCCCGTCCGTGTAACTAAACAAAAATTAGAAAAACATGTAAATTTATTAATTATTCAAGATAAATATTTTCCTAAAATAAATGACTTTGACTCGATACTCGAAGACGATGAAGATGAAGTGGAAATTAAGTATCATTATTGTTACATTAAAGATTTATCTAGACTTTTAAATCATCAGCTCTCTAAAAATAAACATAAAAAGTTTTTCTGCGATAGATGTCTAAATTATTTTAGTTCTCAGGACAAGCTAAACGAACATAGCGTGGATTGCGAGAAACTTAACGATTGTAAAATTGAATTTTCTAGGGAACAATACATTAAATTTAAAAATTTTGTTTACAAGGAAACTGCTCCGTTTATTATTTATGCAGATTTTGAATCTTTGCTTGAGCCGTTTAATGATGACAGTCAATGTAAAACGAGTAGATATCAGAAACACATAGCATACAGTGCCGGGTATTATTTTAAATGTAGTTATAACAACGATTGGTCTTACTATAAAAGTACTCGGGGTTTAGATTGTATGTCTTGGTTCGAGGGAGAATTACATGATGTCGCAAAATTTGTCTCTTCGAAATTAAAGCATGTGGAGCCTATGAACACTGAAGTTAGCTTACGGGATGCTAGTAAAATCTGTCACATTTGCGAAGAGGAATTTAAGGAAACGGATAAAATTGTTAGAGAGCATTGCCATCTAACTGGAAACTTTAGAGGTTTTGCTCATAATAAATGTAATTTAAATTATAGAAAATCTTTTGTTATTCCGGTCGTGTTTCATAACCTGGGAGGTTACGATGCACATTTTATAATAAAACACTTAGCAGAACGAAATCACATTACTCTATTACCTGAAAATAAGGAAAAATACATTAGTTTCACAGTTCATGAGAAAGAAACTAAATTGAAATTTAGATTCATAGACTCCTTCAGATTCATGGGCTGTTCACTGGAAGAACTGGCTTCCACATTGAAAGATGAAAACTTTGAAAATCTTAAACGGGAATTTCCAGATCTCGATGAGGAAAAATTTCAATTATTAACACGAAAAGGTGTATTTTTTTATGACTATTTAGATAACATTGAAAAACTAGATGAAAAAGAATTGCCTGATATAAAATACTTTTACAATAAACTTAAAGACGAAAACATTGAAGAGACAGATTATGCACATGCACAAATCGTTTGGGAAAAATTTGATATGAGAACGCTAGCCGACTACAGCGATTTTTACATGAAAACGGATATCATGTTATTAACGTGCATTTTCGAAACCCTTCGCAAAACATGCCACCAGACGTACGGTCTAGATCCTAGTCACTATTACACTTTACCCGGATATACTTGGGATTGTATGCTAAAATATACAGGGTGTAGGTTAGAAACCATTCAGGATGTGGATATTTTATTGTTTATAGAGAGAGCTATCAGAGGTGGTGTGAGTCAGTGTTGCAATCGGTTCTCAGAGGCGAACAACAAGTATTTAGACACGTATGATGACAGCAAGCCATCTACGTTTATTCTTTATTTCGACATTAATAACCAATATGGGTGGGCGATGAGTCAATCACTTCCATTTGGAGGCTTTGAATGGACCGATACTAACATTGATATCACAGGAATCCCCGATAATTCTGACATAGGTTATATTTTAGAAGTTGATCTCGAATATCCTGAATCTTTGCACGATTTACACCGCGATTTACCATTCTGTCCGGAGCATCAAACTCCGCCAAATTCAAAATTTTCCAAATTAATGGCCACCTTTTACAATAAACAAAAATACATTATTCACTATAGAAACCTTAAACAAGCTCTACAACATGGAATAAAATTAACACGTATCCACCGAGTTCTACAGTTCAAACAGTCTCCGTGGTTGAAACCCTACATCAACTTAAACACATCATTAAGAATGCAAGCAAAGTCTAACTTTGAGAAAAACAACTATAAACTCATGAACAACGCTGTGTACGGGAAAACAATGCAGAATGTTAGGAAACATAGAATCGTTAAACTAGTAAATAAATGGGAGGGGAGGTATGGCGCTAAGAATTTGATTGCTAGTCCTAATTTCCAAAGCAGATCCATTTTCAGTGATCTTCTTCTTCTTCTTCTTCTTTTAGCGGGGCGCCTGGAGGTCGCCGCACTCAGGCCTTGTGGCCCATTGTGCTACCGCTAACAAATTAAGGAGCTCCCCCGTACAGACCGGATTCCAGCCCAAAGGCTGAAATCCTTCCCACGGGAGAACTCCTTATTTCCTCCAGCACTGGAAAGCCAGTGCCGAAGTGCTTGTACCTCAGGTTCATCAGTCCTGGGCAAGAAGTGAGAACGTGGATGGAAGTCTCCTCCTCGTCCTCACAGAACCTGCAATCGGGGTGGTCAACCACCCCCATTGTGTGTAGGTGTTTCCTAAAAGAGCCATGTCCGGTCAGGAGGCCTGTTACGGCTCTAATTTGCTTTCTGCTTAGACGCAGAAATTGCTTTGTTCTCTCCGGCAAGGGTCCTGAGATTAGGAGCTTCGCTTGCCGGAGTCCTGGATAGGAATCCCAGAGGTCAATGAACTGGGAGCGAGTCCAGTTATCTATCAACCTCTTAGCTTGGGATCTAGGGTAGCCGAGAGCCGGCTCCGGACCGAGCAGAGGTTCACGAGAGCCCCTTCTGGCCAGAGCATCGGCCCGCTCATTACCCTCTATGTTGCTGTGTCCAGGCACCCAGAGAAGCCTGACCCAGTTTGATGAGCCAAGTTCGCAGAGGGCCTGTTTACAGTTTTGGACCAGTTTTGACTTGGTCCGATTCGATGCAAGGGCCTTGAGGGCCGCTTGGCTATCGCTACATATATATATGTGTTTATTGGAGTATTCCCTTCGGATGTTCTCCTGTGCGCAGACCAAAATGGCGAAGATCTCGGTCTGGAATACCGTGGCGAATTTGCCCAGGGCATAGGAAAGCTCAGCCCTGGGCCTTTCCCCAAATATACCAGCTCCGGTACTTTCCTCTAGCCTCGATCCGTCTGTGAACCAGACAATATCTGCAGGCCTTAGTATGTCCTCAAGTTGTCTCCAGTCTTCCCTTTTCGGGAAGACTACCTCGAAGGGTTGTGCGAAGGAGAAGGAAGGCATCACGTCGTCACTCCTGGCCTCCAGAAGTGAGTGGGCTCCTATCGCATCAGCTAGAGCCCTTGTGTGACCTGATTGTTCTCCTCCTTTCTTCCACTGACCTCCGCATTCCAGTCTGTAAGCCGCTTTCCGAGCCTCGGCCACAATCACTAGGTGAAGGGGCGCAAGGTCCAGAAGGACCTCCAGAGCTGCTGTGGGGGTTGTGCGTATTGCTCCTGTGACTCCTAAGCAGGCAAGTCTTTGGAGTTGTGTTAGCTTCTGTCGTATGGTTGACCTGGTTGTGGCAGGCCACCAGACAACAGAGGCATACGTAATCATTGGTCTAACTATGACAGTATAGTACCACATAGCCACCCTGGGGTTTAGCCCCCATGTTTTGCCAAAGGTTCTTCTACATACCCATAGGGTTGTAGTGGCCCTTTGTACTTGTCTCTCTATATGATCTCTCCAGGTCAGCTTAGAGTCCAGGATGACCCCTAGATACTTCACTGTCCTTGAGATCGTTAGAGTAGTGTTGTAGAGTACGGGTTCGACGAAACCGTCTAGCCTGCGTCTCCTAGTAAAGATGACCATTTGCGCCTTTGAGGGATTGACTCTAAGGCCCTGGTCATTGCACCATCTTTGTACGATCTGCAAGGCCCTTTGTAAGAGTCCGCTGACCGTATTTGGGAATTTTCCCGAGATGATGATTGCAAGGTCATCTGCGTAACCTTGCGCAAAAAGATCCTCGTTCTCGAGTTCCTGTAATAGGCCATCGAGAACGAGGTTCCATAGCAGAGGAGATAGGACACCCCCTTGTGGGCAGCCTCTCCTTACTGAAACTTTAACTGCCGTTTCCTCATTGGCAGCTGTTATTTGCCTTCCCGCCAACATGGCCCTCAACCATCTAATGATGGTGTCTTCGATGCCATGATAGGCAGCGGCGGCGCAGATTGAATCGAAGGAGGTATGGTCAAAGGCTCCTTCGATATCTAAGAAGGCTCCGGCCGCAAGTTCTTTGTGGTGCAGCGCCTTCTCGATCCTCAAAACGATCGGATGAAGGGCCGTTTCCACTGACTTACCGGCCTGGTAAGCATGTTGTGACGGATGCAGAGGTACTGAGGTCAGTGCTCCGTCTTTGACGTACCTTTCAACCAACCTCTCTAAAGTTTTGAGAAGGAAGGATGTTAGGCTGATAGCTCTGTAGGAGTTGGCAGTGTCGTACGACGTACGTCCTGCTTTAGGTATGAAAACAACTTTGACGGCCCTCCAGGGTATAGGAATATACCCCGTGGCCAGGCAGGTTCTCAACAAATGATAGACCGGACGGATGAGTGTCTCTGTCCCCTCTTGCAGAAGTGCCGGAAACACTCCATCCGGTCCTGGGCTTTTGAACGGTTCAAACGTGGAAATAGCCCACCTGACCCTTTCCACTGTTACCACCCTCGAGGCTGTCCTCCAATCCGCTGCCGTGACCGCAGCGCGGGGGGGCCGAGGGGGTGGTGCTTCCTCCGTCTCCACTACGGATTCGGGGAAATGAGTTGCTAGTAGATGCTTGAGGCGCTCCTCATTGGTAGACGTTAGTCTACCGGAAGGAAGCCTCAAGTCCTCCAGCTGTGAAGGTCTATCTTTCTTGAGGGCTTTGCAGAGCCTAGCGGCTTCTGGAAGATCTTCAATGCTTTCGCAGAATTTCCTCCAGGCTGCCCTCTTATTGCTACGAATGTGGCTTTTGTAGAGGCGTTGGGATCGTTTGTAGTCGTCCCAGTCCTCCGGGAGTTGAGTGCGCATAGCCCTGTTAAGGAGCCTGCGTGTCTCCTTGCGTAGGTTCAAAAGTTCCCTGTTCCACCAGGGAACTTTATTCTTTCCCTTGCTTCTTTTTAGAGGACAGCTGCTCTCGTATGAGGCAGTGATCGCTCCATTGAGAAGTTTGGCGGAGGATTCTATCTCCTCTGTGTTTCTGGGTATAATAACCCTGTTTATTTTGTCCGAGAGGGCTCGTCTATAGGCGTCCCAGTCGGTGTCTCTGGGGTTCCTGTACCAGCTCTCCTCTGAGGAGGGAGCGCAGTCCAGTTTGAACCTGATGTGTCGGTGATCCGACAATGAGGGTTCCGTTGATACGTACCAATTTTTGAACAGGGGGACCGCTAGTCTGGATCCCAGTGTGACGTCGATGACCTCCTGCCTCCGTTGGGTAACGAAGGTTGGAGTGTTGCCCCGATTTATTATCTCTAAATCGGTAGTGTACAGGTACTGTAATAGACTACTGCCTCTAGGATTGACCCCTGTGCTGCCCCAGCAGATGTGGTGAGCATTGGCGTCGCATCCTATGATGAGAGGCAGTCGTCTATCAGTACAGAATTGAACCATCTTCTCCAGTTCGGTTGAAGGTGGCAGTGTTGGCGAGTCGTAGGGAAGGTAGACAGAGCCGAACACGATTTCTGCTCTGTCGGTTTCATCCCTAAGGCTCACCTTAATAGCAACTGCATCCCTGGAACAAAGTTCGGGAATTGTTGTTGCTTTTATCTCCTTCGAGACATATATGCATGCTCTAGGTATGTTGTGTGCGGAGGAGAAAATGGCTCCGTGCCGCCTGTCTAACCCTCGAATGGAGCCATGGCGAACCCAAGGCTCCTGAATCAGGGCAATGTGTATCTGTCCCGCAGCGGCCTGTCGTCCTACTAATGCGGAGGACGGCTCACTGTGTTGCAGATTGATTTGGAGTATTTCCATTTTTTTTTTTTTCTCTTCTTTTTTTTTTTTTTTTTTTTTTTAACTACTCCTGCTACTACTACTTTACTTTTCCTCCGAGCCCGACAGCCCCTCCATCGCTGTGTCCGTCGTGCTTGGAGGCGCGTTGTTGCCGCCGCTTGGGCCGGCCTCTGCTACTTCCCCCCGGGGATGTTTTGGGTCCCAAAAGGACACCTTAATCACCCCCGCCTGAGCGCGGTAACCCAGGCTCGCAATCTTCGCTGCGGAGGCCTCATCGACGCCCAGAATGAGTCGAAGCCCCTTGGCCTCGACAACCTGAGTGCCGTGGACCTTCCACAGCTCTGTCCGGAGCTCCGGGTTATGCCGCGTGAGCCTACTGAAGATAGTGGCCTGGTCCATGGGTTTACCTGGGACCGTGGCCACCATCTTCTTGTATTTGGGGAGCTTGTCCCCTTCCAGGAGCTGGAGTGACACGCCGTCAATGGAAGAGATGCCGCCTATGGCCGATCTAAGCCATGACAGCGACATCTCGTTCCCGCTGAACAGCTGTACCACTCCTTGCTCAGTTAGCCTGAAGCCGTCGAACTCGGGGAGAGGCCCCCCTGCGGGGAGCCCATCCATCCGAGTATCGAGGGCCTCTTGCAAACTGTCGGTCAGGGCCGCCGTTAGCCGCTCTTCTGGAAAACCAGCTGCGGCCACCGCCACCTTGACCCCTTTGCTAGCCACCTGACTGTATGAAAGGTCAGGCCTAGCTCTTTTTGTAGGTTTAGAGGTGCTGGGGGGGGTCTCTTCCTCGGGCCGTCCCCTTTTGGGAACGTTTACCCGAGGTGTACCCTCCCCAGAAGTCCTCTCCACCCGCAATTTCCTGGCTCTCTTTCGAGCCGCGCCGCTGCGATTACGTCGCTTGGGTTGCCCATCCGTAGGGTTGAGCCCTCCAGCGACGTCCGAAATAGAGGGAGCCCCCGAAACGGAGATTCCCTCTTGTGTGGGGGGTGTGGGATTGGGGAAGGCCCCCCGTGAGGAGCCTTCTCCGGTGCCACGGGATAGGGTTGCCCCATTTCTGGAGCCACCCTTTCTGAGGAGGGGGGAGATCCCTGCAAAGGAATCTTCCCCGGAAGAGGTGGGAGAGGAGGCCCTGTGATCAGAGCACTCCTCGGAAAGGTTTTTATTGTTTTTTGTATTCATTTTTGAACCCACGAGTAAACAGGAAATGTGGTCGACCCCCGCAGAGCCTGTTACGGGGGCAAGGCTAAATACTATGAGAGGTCGCCCGGTTTCCCATAGGCATCGTTTGAGGTACCATCACCCCGGTACCATTCAGCCCTCGGCACGATGGCTTACACCTTGGCTTGGGGGATGTTTATTGACCTCCCGGTCTAGATCCGCCGCCTTTTGTTTAAGCAGTGTCACCTCGTGCAGGGTGTGGTTCTTCACCACATGCTTACCAGCACCTCCGAAGGGGCATTGGTGAAGCTGGCGGACGGTCTTGGACGGTGATAGGCTAGGGCCAAAGCACTATATTCGCGTCAACCGTCCCTGGTGTGTGTCAACTCACCACGGTAAACCCAGTTAAGGGGCCGAGTGAGACAACACACTCCTTGACACCGATTTTCAGTGATAATCTTATGGCAATTGAACTGAAAAAATCTCGTATTATATTCGACAGACCCCTATATATAGGAATGGCCATTTTAGATATTTCAAAAATTTGCATATATGAATTTCATTATGATTATATGTTAAATAAATTTCCTATAGAAAAATGTAAACTTTTGTATACTGATACAGACAGTCTTATATATGAAATTCAAAGTAATGATGTATATGAAGAGACTATCAAACAGGATGTTCATAGATTTGATACTAGCGATTATCCTCAAGACAATCGCTGGAATATTCCTCTAGTAAATAAAAAAGTTCCGGGTTTAATGAAGGATGAGAACAACGGAAAAATAATGACTCATTTCATAGGTTTACGTTCTAAACAGTATACCTATAAAGTTGAAACAGACAAGGTAGTTAAAAAAGCAAAAGGTGTAAAGTCTAATGTAGTGAAAAACAAAATTACTTTTAAAGATTACCGCAACTGTCTAGAAAAATTTGCCACAAATAGTTCACAGGAAGAGTGTTTACTAAATAAAACACAGCGCTGTATACAATCAAGATTACATGAGGTATACAGCGTTGAGCAAATAAAAATTGCTCTTAATCCCTTTGACGATAAGAGGTACATTCTTCCTGGAGTTCATGATACTCTCCCTTGGGGTCACTACTCCATAATGAACACTTAATAATTTCATCGCTAATATTCTTTTTATTAATCAACAATCTCTATCTCTGTCTATTATATATTTAATATCTATAGATTTATATGAATGTAATCAAAATCAGCTTTATTATTTAATCTTTTATATTATAATAATTACGTATAATAAAATGTATATTTATATTTAATCTTTTATATTTTAATAATTATGTATAATAAAAAAATAATAAAAAAAAAAATAAAGACTTTTATTTATTCATGTATGTATGTGTGTGTGTGGGTAATAAAACAGCAAGATATGGGTATAGTACATTTATTCAATAATTAAATAAAAACATTTTTTTATCTAAATCATTTAGAACCTTAACTCTATTATAAAATAAACATTCACGAATACAATATGTTTGATTCTTATCACTATATAAGTCACATAAATTTAACATAACAGTATATGGAGGTAATTCATAATTAGATTCACTTAAAATATTATTAGTAACATTTAAAAAATTATTATAAAAATTATCAAAATTTAAACTATGCAGTAAATCCATATGAGCTGATACAAGTTTATTAACATTAATGAGTTCTCGTACTGCAAATCCAGAGAAACGAAATGTGCAGGAATCATCAGCCACCATTAACGATTTATTATCAGTAAATTGTTTTTTTACTAGCGTATAGTTAGAAAAGTGAATTTCTTCTTCATCTTCTAATGTCACAGAGGCATCCTCAAAGTAATCATCGATAGTTTGCTGAAGGTAAGTAATGAAATCATCCCAGTCCACTCTAATGAAAGAAATATTCTCGGGTTTCATATATACATCAGATGCAATCATTTGAATTTTTACGGCAGGAACATAACCTCTCGCTGCACTAAGTCCAGTAACTATTTTATAGTTGGAATATTTTACGTAGAAAACGTTCTCACAAATAAATCTTTCCTCGCTCTGTATAGCTTCTTGATATAAGTCACTAATTCGATCAATTTCTTGCCAGTAATTATTATCTACTGAAGAAAATGTAGGGCTAGGTGCAATCGATGACACGGTAACAGTTGAAGAGATCGATGACATGGTAACACTTGAAGAGATTCAAAAATACTAAGCTCTAAAACTTTTCAGCTCTCTATTTTATATGATGTTATTAGAATTAATTGACACCAGTACCTACAATAAATCCAATACTAATAAGAGTAATAATGCTTTATTTACTAATTACATCTCACCGACACAGATCGATCTGAGAGTGTTTAAATAAAGTGTTATTACTATTAGTATTATTATTTAAGAGTGTAACACACAATCCTAAACCTTCTAATATTTACTCAAACTCTACCCCCTTGCATAGAGTCACGAGTCTCTATGGAGCTAATAATATATTAATATTGTTTCATCAAAAGAGGTCTGCACGAGTTTCAAAACTGAGTCTGTAAAATAAGAATAATTGAGGATAAAACGAGGATAAGTGATGATAAAACGAGGATAATTAAGGATAAAACGAGGATAATTAAGGATAAAACGAGGATAAGTGAGGATAAAACGAGGACAATTAAGGATAAAACGTGGATAATTAAGGGTAAAAAATGAGGATAAATAGGGATAAATAAGGGTAACTTGCTTATTTAATCTCATATAGCGAACATGTATACATGTAATATTTGTAGCGATACATTCTCTTGGCTCAGTGGCCTAAGCAGACATTCTAACATTCATAAGAGTATCTCTTACCGATGTGATTTGTGTAATAAGACATTTAAAAGAAAAGATAATTTGAGGTCTCATGTACACAGAGTACACGATACACTGACATTAAAAAACGAGAAGGTTGCTGATCTGACAAGAATTAGAGAAATGTCTGATATATCTAGAGTAAAACATATTAAAACCAGCGATGAAATAGTTGAACCATCTGCAGCGACGACAATGATATCAGAACGACCTAATTTTAAATACATGTGTGATGACGCAATGTCGGCGGCGAATCAAGAAGAAGAAGTATTGATGTGGGACTCTGAAACGGATCCTAATGACTTAGTTGAGGCGATAAAAATTATCAGACGTCTAGGTGGAAACTATCTCGTATATATCAATACTTTGAGGGATATGGGAATTATCATATAAATTAAATCTCATCTATACTCTATATTCATTACCCTCCACTGCTATGAAAGTTAATGTGATTAGATTTCAAAGTGATTGGTTCAGGGTGAATTACATACACTATCCTACAGGTTGAGATACATATGAAGGCATACCAACAACTTAATCACATGCTCTAATGATCAAGTGATTTCTTGAACAGTTTGAAAATACGCGTCGACAATGTTGAAATGGCCAGTATAGTGTAATGGTTATCGTAAAAGATTTTGATTTACATAATGAACGTTATCGAAAGGGTTTTTATCTGTATATAAATGTGTGATTTGAACACATCAATCATTATCAGACAAGCTCTCAGTTACAACAGACCTGTTTAAATATAGACCTGTTTAACAATGGTATCTAATAAAATAACTTTCGAGACATATAAACCACCTCAAGTAAAACCATATGTATTGGAGAAAGATAGAGAACTTAAAGAGAAAATTAGAAAAGTAATGAAGGTCATTAGAAAGAAATATTTAGCCTTAAAATTAGGAAAAGCAGAGGAGGATGAAACCCTTAATCGTTTATTTAAACCAGTTATCGAGCCACTAAAAGAGCTAAAGTCCATTGTGAAACCTGCGAACAATGTAAATGTTAAGACATTAATAAAAATACCAGTACAACATAAAGTGGAAAATGCAGTCGAAGAAGAAGAAGAAGGAGATAAATATGAAGAAGATAAAGAATACGAAGAAGGAGACTATACTCTCGAAGAAGCAACTAATCAGATGGATTCAAATGAATATTTTGAGCAGTATTCTCCGTTAGCTAAGCATTATATAATGGGACTGTATAACAAAAATAGGGATTTCGATGAAACATATGGTGTTAGACCCGATTCAGAAATGAATAAATTTTATATCGGTTCCCTGGAATTACACATTAGTCCGAACGCTGAAATAAATATTGGCAATGAAAAGTATGCAGGAAGACGAGGCTTATACGAGCTGCTATTTATGAAGAAACCCAAAGGATATGATGAACAAGATTTATATAATTATAAGAATATTCTAGAAGCGAGTAATGTTCACAGAAGAAATTATGACCCCTTAAGACAATCCAATGGAACACGATCTTTTAAGTATACGAAAGTCATAAAGCCATTACTTAAGGGTGGGCTGGTTGGAAAGTCGCATAGTGGAGAGGGCATCAGCATGGTTTATAATGAAAAACCTATTGAATATGTTTACTGGGATGACGTTAACGAACTGGTTGTCAGATTAAGGCTTTTGAATGCATCCAAGAGTGCTGGAAATACCGATTCCCATGATAATGAAATTCTTGCTATAATAAATGAATTACGTGAGGCTGGAGTTATCTATTAAATACATAGATACAGCTGAACTTTTACATCAGACATTTAATTCTATTCTCGATGTAGATGGATCGAAAAACAGTGAAAATGACTCCACACATTATTCTTATATTTTACACTCCAATGTCTAAAATACTACGCAGTATAAGATGAGAATAATATTTCAAGATGGTACCTCTGAAGACATGGGAAAGGCGCATGCGCTACCACTTCAAAACTTCTTGATATTTAACTGACTACTATAATCAATCAGCTCCAATTCTACAATTACTGTGCTACATTACACTCTGTACTTCGATTTTAATTCTAAAGTACCCTGTTAGAATTATTATAAGAAAAAATGATTGATATCATCAGTAATGAATTAAAAAACGCTATTCTCAAGCTGCATCAGGACATTTCACGAGAAAAATTTCAAGAGCTCAACACAACATCCAATATTACGTATCATGTTAGGGATAATAAAACTGATACTTTGCTTCGTCTTAGTCACTTGGAGTACACACTGAGAAGATATGGTCGAGCTGAAGAATTATGCTGTCATCTTTTACGAAGATTCATCACTCTCGATGAGTTTATTAAAGAAATTAAATCAACAGGTTTCTTTCATATGTTATTCTCTATTAGCAATGTTATACCTAATGAATATATTGTAAAATATCATATTTATAGTGAAGATACTGTCGATTAAATTATTGAATAAATATACTATATCCATATCTTATTGTTTTATTTACATGGCTCAGTATGTAAGATGATCGTAAATCTGAAGACAAATCCTACCCCCTAGAAAAATTAGTAGGTACGCCCATGTGCTTATTATTAATAGCTGGGTGTGTGTCATAAAGTTTTTCTTGGATATCGTCACATCTAAAGTGCCGCCGGAAACTTGTCAAAGCTTGCCCTCTGTTAATATAAACATGAATACTTTTGTTTAGTCTATAAATCAAACACCTAACATCTTACTCACCACACCTTAAAAATTTTAATAATACCGTTGAGGTCTATCACTCTAAACTCTCCATATACCAATTTACCATGTACAATCTTCAAAAGTTTTAATTTCCTATGTCTCTTTGAGTACCGCTCCGTATACATTGAAGGAATTTCCTATTTCGCTTACCACGCTAATATGTGTTACCTTAGTGTACTCATAAATATTTGGTGAGATATGATTTGGTTTAAGGTCAAATGCAGGCTCGCATATCATTTAATGTAAACATTTGATGAATGTGTATCGGTTCTGAATGGGACAATATTTTATGTTTGGAATGATTTAACATATATACTTAGGTTAATTTAATATATTTTTTTGTGCTAATCTGAAAAATCCCTCATATTTTCAAACACCTATTATTGAACGCGATTTCATCTAATAATGACCTGCCATAAGCTAGACATGCTTAAGCAATATTTGAATAGAGAATGAGAAAATTATAATTGCTTGTATACAGGGTGGATCGGAATTTGTATCCATAAATTTGATTCTTCTATTATTCACTTAAACTATAGGTTTATGATAGCTGAGGATGTTCTTTTCTTAGAAGTGTAACCTTGAGGTGTTGATCCCCAGTAAAGTGATAAGTAAGATTATAGAACTTTATGCTTTCTGTTTATTGTACCTGATGTTTTATTTTTAAACGTAATGTAGAGGTCCCCTCGGTGTATTGAGATGAAGTCGGTTTATGATGCTGAAATATTTGATTACGCTAATATAGTATCCATCATTGGGTGATTATTTTATTATTGTTTGCTATAATGGACTCCCCATAGTCTGACATTAGAGACAGAGAGTATAAAAGATTCCTACTGCGTAGGTATGCTTTTCTATATATATACACACGATTTCATTATCTAATAATCCTCATGATGTCTATGATGTTTCTATAAATCTCTACAGCGCATGATTTTCTTTAACGGTAGATACTTTTTTCCTAAAGTCTCCACTGCGCAGGCTTTTCCTATATTGATTATACTGTTGTTTTTCTATACATTTCTTCAATAAACGAGTATAAGTTTAGATGTTTTATATATTATTCCGTTCTTGAGTTATAAGAGAACATGTGGTGTGATGATGACGTCACTCTTTTGTTTTTACCACAAGTTGAGACTTTGCTATAGGATAGTAGGCCGCCGTTTTTCAGTAATTAACATAGATTTTTTAGCTTTATTTTTTCCGCTCCTTCATATATTTTTGTTTTGTGCAGATTGCCTCATTGCGCATGTTTTTCTTTACCTACTGATTTTAATACCTGTATACCTACTGCGGGGAGTACATACATACAGTTGCAAGTCTATACTGCTACCATACGCTGCTTTGTTCCTAGAATTATTTGAAAGTGGAAAAAAAGTGTAAATACCATGAGTGAAAAGAATTACATTACATCTATAGAACAGACTGTGGCCTCTTTACGTTTTCGATTACGATGTAATATACTCAACATTACTCGACAGATACAAGAAAATAGTGTTTGGTTCGGCCATCAAGACTTAAAAAACTGTGAAAATGAAATTAAATACTGCTGCCTTTATCTCAGTAATTGCATCTCCATGAAGGAATTTTGTGCTTTGTTAGAAGACTGTGATCTCCACGAACAATTATATGAACATGCTGCATTGTTTTCCTGTGAAGATGTTATCGATCAGAACTCGGATCTGGTGAAGTAAATTAATATCCTCTGTATATTGTAATTATGTCATACCTTATTTTTGTATTATGAAAAATAAAAAAAATATATGTTCCAACTCCTTGTTTTATTATCCTAAAATATTCTCAAATGCTTTCTGCTAAAGAGTGTTATTGTATTATTTAAAAAATTACACAATAAAATGATAATTAGATTAAAAGATGATGATTCAACCTTTTTAATCATTCAATATCAGCACAGCTGCATATGAATCATCTTATTTATTTTAAAAATATGAATCATCAAAGACATGCCGCCTCTACCCATGCTATCAGTTTGTTTACATTTCAGTCACGTTCTTGCGATTATCATCCATAAATCAGATAGTCGCTGATGTTTATTAGACAAGTTCTAACAGGTCTACGTACATGCTCTCTTTCCTATAACAAAGTACTTCCATCACACCCATCTTTTTTCCGTCGCAGTCATTTTGCTCTTGTTTCAGACTATATCTCCGCCCACCATCAATCCTTTCTGTGGTACGTCATCGATCATTATACACAGGTGTACCAACCTCCAGATCTAGTAACTTTTTCCCTAGTAACTTTTATTACCAACCCTATCATCTTCTGGTCATTGCTGACGATCACTTCTTCAGCAGCCTCTGGATACTTCTTTGCCTACCTCTTCAGATCCCACCCTCACTCTTGGTCTCTCCTGATGGACACCCGCCATCTTTAAGTTCTCATAGCTACTCTACTGACGGAAATGGCGTGGTAGTGGCTTTGCTATACTACTCAGCCTTTTTTGAATTTCTTTTTTTTTTTGTAATTTGCAAATGTGAATATTTTTATTCCTAACTTTTTCTGCATTGAACCTTGAACTAAAAGATAACGCATTTATAACTTATATTATAGTCAGTTATTTTTTATGGGCCTGTGAATACTTAGATGCACAAAAAATAACTATATTATATTCTTATTTTCATATACTAATAAATATCAATAGCTCTCAAAAATGGGAACACAAGAAAGTATTTTATATTCCCTTTAAAGACCATTTTGATTTTTCTTCCTAGATTGATTGTTTTTTGAGCAATTCAATTTTCTCTACTGTGGCAAAAAATTCAAATAAACGAAAATTCGCAAGCATTAAAAATACAAATTTTGCAATTTTTGTCAATATCGATATTCTCGAAAATCATGGCATATACAAGAAAATTACAAGAGGACTCTTTTTTAGGCAGTTGGTCAAGCTTTCTTTTTATGATGAGCAATTTTTTTTATATCTTCAACGGTTAACGAGTTACCAGTAAAATAAGGCTTTTTTCACCGAAAGGGTGGTTTTTTGGGGGTTTACTCGGCACCCCCAGAACTGAAAGTTACGAAAGGAAAATCTCAGATAACATTTTTTACGAGCTTCTGGACTATTAGTAAAGGAGTAAATAAAATATGTAGGTATTTTCTCGCGATTTTCACATTTCGCCGAGTTATCATATTAAAAACAAAGCATTTGTTTAAACTTTTAACATTGAAAATGCTTATGTTCGTATATGGGGGTCGAGTTACCAGTTTTCATTCAAGGTCAAAAGACAGCGGTGTCGCGGTCGAGTGAGACTCGTATATGCAACGGCTGATATATGCAAATGTATTATGGGTTGCATATATCATAGGGTGTCAAGTTACCAGTTTTCATTTAAGGTCGAAATACAGCGGTGTCGCAATCGAGAGTGGATCGTAGCTGAGTCCGGAAAAAGTTCATGTTTTATGTATGGTGTTCTCATTTCCAATGTCCCGATGGTTGCAAGAATTGCGAAATCTTTGAATTTTTTTCTCGTGAACTATAACAGATAAGGAGACGAAATCAAAGGGATATTTTTGGAATATTTAGTACTTTATTATATACTTTTCCTATTTTAAATGAACAATAAATACTGTTTTTAAAATATTAAAGATACATTCATTAGCTATTTTCAGGTAGTTATACAGGGTGTCCCAGAATTGAGTTCCTGGACGGAAACCTGTGATTCCTGAGTTCATATTGGGCCAACCCAACTTATCTTAGTTCAAAAATGCATCCCTGAGGAAGTACATCCTCTTAAAGTGAGACAGAAAAAAACATTTTTTTCCAATAATTTCCGTTATATTGAAGAAAAAATTTCCAAACATTGGTGGGAGCTATATCTGTATAAGTACTCTTAGTAAACTTAACAACAAAATATCTTTTGTTTATAAATTTTTTCCGTAATAATTAATATTTGATTAGTTATATTTTTTAATTGCCCTGTAAAATTACGGAATACTTGAATATTTTTGCAGAGTATTAAAAGGGCTGCAAAAGGGTACTCTTATAATTTTTTATAATTTTAATCAAAATACAAGGAATTATCGTTTTTTCCTGCATTTTTATTTAACATTTATTTACAATTCTAGAATAAAATGTTGTAATAACAGAAAATTACAGTTTATTTAAGAAAAATACATTAATAACAAATGATCCACATGATATCCACCTGTTTCAGTACACCAATTAATACTTTTAAAATTTAGTATTATATCATCGAAAAATCAAGAATTATAATTTTTTCTCTGTAGTTTATAGGTGCTTGTGAAACAGGAAACCTGTCGCGTTTGATAAACAAAAGATATTTAGCCTACATAGAGTACTTATAGAGATACCGGTTCTATGAAAACTTGAAAATTTTACCTTCAATATAACGGAAATTATTGGAAACATTTTTTTCTGTCTCACTTTAAAAGAATGTACCTCAGGGATGCACTTTTGGACTAAGGTAAGTTGGGTTATACGGACCCAATATGATCTCAGGAAGCACAGGTTTCCGTCCGGGAATTCAATTCTGGGACACCCTGTATAAGAGTGACTACTTTCGAATTACTCTAAAAAAAAGAGCTAGTGAATACTTCTTTCATTCCACAAAATTAGATTTCAACCAAACTGGTGGAACATACTGAAAAAAGCAAACAAACATATATTTTGTGGTACCCATATTTTATTATTACTATTACAACTGTAATTATTATTATTTGTTTCAGTTTACTTATATAATAACCCTAATAATATTATCTGTGACTGTGGCGTGCGACAGAACTTAACATGTGGGACAAATATATAATAAAGTAGTAAGAATTCCAAAATATATCCCTTTGATTTCGCCTCTTTATCTACTATAGTTCACGACAAAAAAAAAGCCTGAAAGAAAGATCTATTTTTAGGTATTTTTTATGACAACTCGGCGAAATGTAAAGATCACGAGAAAATACCTACATATTTGATTTACTCCTTCACTAAGCTACATAACAGGTTACATATCATTGGATTTGATTTCTTGGGCACCTACGCCAATGATGGTAGACCCCTTAGGGAATCCACAAGTAAGTCAATACACAGAATGAGGAAATTCTAAATGGTTTGGTAGAGTCTCTAAAAGAGAACATTGTACCAGTAACAGCCGATTACCAAAACTCGTGCCGAGATATTCCAGAATATGTGATACACTTTCTAGACAAGAAGAGGCTAATACATTCTGTTGTGCTACAGAATATTAAAAGCTAAGCCGGAGGGGAGGGGTGATGAAGAGATGAGTCCAGAACAAATAGAAAAATCACTGATCGACGTGGGAAACACTCATTAAAAGACTATGTCCAAACCAAACTGAAAAACTGCTCACAAGGAATAGTATGCAGTTGAAAATTGCAACACAACACTTTCTTGTCAAGAGACATTGCACAAAATCGGAAAATTCTGCAAATGCGGATTTTATGGCAAGAAACCAGAAATGGTGGAATGCATTATAACTAAACTAACCAAATTTATCTAACTCGTTTGAAAGAATTTTATACAATCAATATAAATACCGCAAAATAAATAATTTAATACCTGAACTGCAAGCTAGTTTCAGAAAAGATTATAGTACAGCTACTGCCCTAGCTAGTTTAACTAATGATCTATTTATCTGTTGTGATAAGGTACTTGTAATGCTTGATTTTCCAGAGCGTTCGATACCATACATCATGACCTTTTCCGTGCAATACATAATATTTTGGCTTTCAAAACCTTCCCTAACCTTAATTACTTCTTATTTGACTAATCGATGGCAAGCAGTATGTTATAACAATAGATTTTCATCAAAATTATATTTTATCGGGATACCTCAAGGCACCATGTTAGGTCCACATTTTTTAATGTATACACTGCAGATATGTTAATGTCTATACAAACTCGTAATGTTCAAGCATAGGCCGATGATACCCAAATCTATGGTCTTAATTTGGAAGAATTAAATTCTGATATATCATCTTCAATGCTATTTAGGACCGAGAATAATACTCTATATTTAAAAGATTAATATACATATTGACGCTGCTTGTTTACAGATTGTAGATGTAGATATAAGCTTGTTTTTCTTGACTCAAGTAAGATTTAAAAAACATGTAAAAAAGCTGATTCAAAAATCTTATTCGTCACTTCAAATTTTATATTCTAATTGTCATTTTATTAGTATTGAATTAAAAATAATGATCTGAGAGTTTCTAGTTTTATGTAAAAGTTATAGCAACTTTATTTTATGGTTCGTGTACTGATTCTCTCCACAAACACAGGATTCAAAAAGCACAAAATTCATAAATATTATCATATTTCTAATAAAATTATTGAGACTAATTTGTTACGCATGGAAAATAGAAAGACACATTATTTAGGAAAATACATCCTCTCTCTTCCCTCGGTTCACTCACCTCTTAGAAGTAAACTGATTCCGTTTTCCACCTATATGAAATAGTTTCAAATGCTTTGATAAAACTGGTATTTTACTAATACGGTCCATCAATGCAATTTATCGGTGGGCCATAGTCACATGCTCATGACAGGGAGGTCATGATCGGTTAATTATAAAGATCAAAGGCAAAGCCAAGGAGTTTCGCGACTGGTGTATAATGTGATATTGCTATATTCACACACACTTCTATTAATTGTTGGCTTCATATGAAGGAGTTAATTTTATTATATGTTTATTTTCTTAAATAAACCGAATATTATTTTCTAAATTCAAATATTTTGGCAACAAACCATCTTGGTTTTTTCCATAACTTCTTTTAAAATCATTCTGTTGATATATGCTTAAATATCTCAACACGAATATATTTACATATGTACAGAGGGATTCAACTTGACGTTTCGACTCTATTATTTTAATAAAGGAGGTGGGTAAATATTGGTCCTTTTCACCTATTATGATCATGAAAATAAATAGTTTCTACATTTATTTTTAGTTTCGTTGTTCAACATTACGTTTAGATAAAATTTATATAAAACATAGCACAGCAACTTGCAATAAAAATGCCTCAAACAGAGCATGTTTGTTGGTTTCCTGACACTTTAGACGTTTTTTCGACACTTTAGACGTTTTTTCGAGCTCTCAACGACTGTTTTAGTATAAAGTAGTCAATGAACTACAATTAATTGACGCTAATAAAAAAGCTTATAAACTTTACTATTATGAGAATAAGATATTTATTGGTCCATGGTGCGCTACACAAGCACAAAATGAAATGTCATTGAAATTTCGATGAAACGTCAAAAATATCAGAATGCTAATGCTCTGTTAGAGACATTTCAAGCGACTTGCTGTAGTATGTTTTATATAAATATGAGTTCCCTTTCGAACGATACTTGCAAAATTTCCCCTCCGATAGTTTTGCATAGTACATTTTTTATGTAAAACTATCTACCTTTTCCTTCTTCTTGGTCTCTTACCATTTTCAGAAAAGATTGAAATAACTAATTTACAAAAAGAAACACGTTTGTATACATATTTTGTTAAATAAAAAAATGCACAGGCGTTAACTTAAGGTAAACATTTCGGGTTTTCATTTCTAGCATTTTTGAGAATATGCTGCCAAATTTTCATTGAATTCAGAGAACTTCCGAAACAAAAATATAAAAGCATTGGCCTAAGTCACATATCTACTGTTTTTAGGTAAAAATAGTGAAGAGTTATGGAATAAACACCAATTATTAGTTACTTATTAACATTTTCATAAATACATATCTCTTGACATTCATTGACATTCCAACCTTGACTGTCACCTCTCATCCCCTAGCCTCCTATATCATAAACCTTACAGAATACTACCAACAGTTTTGAATTTTAATATTTGCCGCAATGAGGTACACAACATTTCACAATTTTCAGCTACACGGTGCCGAAGTGTTAATTCTGCTGTTAGGGTTCAGTTACATGTATTTCCTAAGTTGGTCAAATGATATTTCAATATACATGTCTTTTTGCAAAGCTTAGCGCTATTTCTGAGTTGACATCCGCCATTTTCTAAAATGGCGAAAACTTCACTTATGGACCACAGATCACAAATAACGACTCCACCTTTCTATAAAATGGATAATTCGTAACGAATATTACTTTAAACAAAGGAAGACAGGGCAGGAACTATTCAGAAGCGAAAGCAATATAGGCGAGTCTGTATTTTTCCCCAAAATTTTCTATACCACTTGAGTTAGCCACGGATTCTTATTGGAAAAATTCCGCTGAACAAGATTTTCTTATGAAAACTTTTCCTAAAGCGCGAGCTTCATGGTCAAATAATTATTTAAACAAAATTTTTTTCGTTTTTATTTAATAAAATGAAAACGGTTTGATGGATCGGAAAAGATCTTGTTTAAATTGAAAGATATTATTGATATGCGTCGTTTGACGTCAGGCACAATTCATTTTGTCAACCCGTTCATTTGTTATAGCCAAAATAAATTTCTTAATTAACAAATTGATTACTTGTTTTTACTTTCTAAAAAAATTTTAAAAAGGTCATATAAATATAAAATGTGCATTTATTATTTTTTTGAATATTCTGCAATACACCATGACTATATTAATACCATATATGCGTATTTTTATTCATGTACCTATCTACTACATATGAAATAGTTTATAAATATATATTATAAATAGATAGTTTTCCCAGTGTACAGTGTATTGGACCGAAATATTAATAAATTTTGTGTGTACATCATTTCTCTGAGTGTAGTACGATATATTACTGTAACTTCGAGATCACAGAAATCCATTGAGTTAGAAGAAAATCAGTTCCCCGATATCAGTACCGCGGCCAACTCTCGCTTCTCTGTAGTTCCTGTCTTCTGTGCTTTAAACCGTCTCTATATATACTTTAATATACAATTTATTAAGGTACTTTAAAGTTTTATTGCCATTTTGTTGAGGTTATATGCATACGTTTTTTCAAGGGCACCATAATCCTAAGGACCATATTTTTTTTCGTATGGTACTGTCGTGAGCAAAAAAAATAGGACACGTCTTAAAACGTATTTTTTCTAAAATCTAATTGTGTACATCTAACTTTAATTTTTGTGACATTGTCAGTTAGTTGTCAAAATGCATTGGAAGTGTGCCAAAACTAATATGCCCCATACAAACGATTTAGTTAAAGCTTGAGTTATTCCTAAAGCAGAAGATGGATGGTCAATGAGACAGATTGTACTGCGTTATAATATTAACAAAAATTCTGTGTTTAACATGTTAAAAAAGTGGAGAATAAATGGTACGATTAGTAGAGATCCTAGATCAGGGCGACGAAGGATATCAACTCAACAGCAAGATTTGCAATTGGTAAATAAATTAGTAGAAAATCCATTTCACTCAGTAATTCAGGCTGCTGAAGAAACGAATTTTCCTGGATCGAGTAGTACTGGTCACCGGCTCATAAGAGAATCGGAGCTACGCTGTCATCCACCTGCATAGAAATAACTACTTATAGCTGAACATAAAGAAGCTCGACTGGGATTTGTGCTTGCATTTTTAGTGAATAATGTAAACTTTTGGAACAATGTATCTTTACAGATGAAAAAACTTTCCAGTCTACACACAGCGGTCGTATTCGTGTTTACCGACCTCCGAATACTCGATTCGATGGGAAGTATATACCTAACAGTGACAAAACTGGTAGATTTTCCGTTAACATGTTGGCTTGGATGAGCGGTCCATGTCCATATTGTCCATCCCTGCACGTGGTCCTGGTGTTTCGAGGCATATTGAGGAACGATTTAATAGTGAAGCCGTATATTAGGATTTTAAACAATACTATGCTCCCTTCTGTGTCACAATTATTTCCTAATATTGAATTCATATTTCAACAATTGTTCAGTTCATACTATCTATACTAGTACAGCCAAATTAGTAATTTAGGGTAACAAAAATTAATAAAAGGATCATCTCCGGGATTTAAGTAGATAATAACCTGGAGAACGAAATGATGCATTCTTTGCACTTTTAAATTTCGGGAAAATTTAAAAAAATTTGGAAAAACTTTTTGATTTTCATTTGTTTGCTCTAGCAGCCAAAATAATGAAAATGGAGAAAAAAGTTTTCAACAAAAGTTGTAGCTCGAGTCTTTCTCTACAGAGAAAATCTTTACAAATTTTTGTCTTACTTTAGCCGTTTAGAAGATAAATCGAGTTTTCCACTTATAGTTTTGAGCCGCCTCGAAATGTGTGAAAAATGAGAATTCTCCGGGACTTTTGTACGATCGGACTCATCGATCAATAATTCTTACTATTCAGAACCTCTAAAAAATGAAAGTAAAATTAAATGTAGAGAGAAGTCTCACCTTTAATGTGGAACTAATCACAAAATTCATAAAAAATTTGATCAGAGAAATATGGCTTAGTAAACTTTGTACAGTTGATCCACAGATTTATCCTTTGCCGAGAGTCATTAGAATGATAATTAATTTTTCTGATATATTCTTATATAATGATATATTAATCCAATTAACATTTTATTGCAATTACTTTTGTTGAAAAAATATACCTTGCGATCAAAGTAGAGGGTATATTTCTCATCGATAAGTCACCTCCAAATTTTGGATTTCAATTCGCTATAAAGATATAGCGATAATTAATAATAATAGCACAGTCTTAATTTTTGGATTATAAGTACAATAAAGTATATTCTTTCGAATGACATTAGAGTTTTTAAATCCGTGCAGTATTTTTTGAATATTCTACATTATTCATACACGTTCAGAAAATGCACAATTATACATTAAAACATATACAACTCATTTGTTTCTTAACATCCCTTAATGAGATTTTCACGAAATATAGACTAAAGTATGTGGAATCGATGCAGTGAAAAAGCACCTATTGTTACGGGAGAAATAGGTAGGATGCATAAAACTCAAATATATGAATAAATCAACTGTATAATAAAAATTTGTATGAATTTTGTGATTAGTTCTACATTGAAGCTGACTTTTGTCTACATTTCATGTTATTTTCATTTTTGTAAAAATTATCGATCGATGTGTCCGGTCGTACGAAACTCCTGGAAAATTCTCATTTTCCGCGCATTTCGGAGTGGCTCAAAACTATAAGTGGAAAACTGGATTTATCTCTTAAACGGCTTAAGTAAGACAACCATTTGCAAAGACCTTTTTTGTAGGGAAAAAGACGAGCTACAACTTGTTGAACACTTTTTTCTCTATTTTCATTATTTTAGCCGCTAGAGCAAAAAACGAGATTCAAAAAGTTTTTCCAATTTTTTTTTAATTTTCCCGGAACTTGGAAGTGCAAAGAATGCATCATTCCACTTTACAGGTTATTATCTACTTAAATCCCGCAGATGATCCTTTTATTAATTTTTGCGAGGTTTTTTGCCCAGTCATAGTCCAGATCTTAACCCCGTGCAAGACGTATGGAGAGTATTCATAAGAAGTATCCAAAAACGAAATGTGAGACCACGGAATGCCCAAGAATTACTGGAAGTAGTAAATACTACATGGGAAAATATTATTACTAATGATTATTGTATAACTTTATTTAATTCTATGCCAAACAGATTTATAGAAGTTATAAATTGAAATGGTGCAATAACAAAATATTAATAGTTAATTTCTTATTAAGTTGGATATCCTTAGTTGCCCTGATCCAGAATTTCTACTAATCGTACGGTTTATTCTCCACTTCTTTAAAATGTTAAACACAGAATTTTTGTTAATGTTATAACGCAGTGCAATGTCTCATTGACAATCCATCTTCTGCTTTAGCAATAACTACAGCATTACAATAAAACAAATAATAAAAGTGCTAACTGTTTTATTTGGGCTACTCATTACATATTCAAATAGAGACAGATTTACATTAGAAAAAAATAGTTGTCCTATTTTTTTTGCTCATGGCAGTAGGTACTGTAATAATTTTCTTTCTACTTTTTATTAATAAAAGAGTCCTATTCTCTTTTCAATTAAACGATTATCGTCAAAAAATTTGGTTTTCTTATTTTAATATCATTATCCGAAAAATGCTAATGCAATTTTTATTATTTTATTATTTTTAAATTATTCATGATTGAGCGGAAAAGATGCAAACACTAACTGCTTCATAAGGAGCATATGTACACGGGCTATCAAAATTTTAATAATCATATTCTTATATAATATACCCTAATACAAAACTAACCCTAATTTAATTAAAGTCATTTATTTTTCAGGTCCGGAAGTTACCAAATTCGGACAAGTTTACCAACAGAAAAACAGCAGACCTTACTAAATCACATTACTCCTCATTCAGGAGTTATCCTTGAGCCCAGCACGGCGGGACAACCTTCATTAGAATCTGCCGCCCCTGCACCTGTAACGACTACTCAGGAGAGGAAACCCAACCTTTCAAAAGTGTTGAAAGGCGTGGCAGCCTGTAGTATTTCCGGTTAGTATAATTCATCATAAGGTAGCGATTGCAAAGCGTGAAAAAATGATTTACTAATAGTTTCATAGTACTCCAACTTCGAACGTCAAAATGTTCACCTGTTGCATCTGAGCTCTATTTTTGATCATTCTATTTTTGGCTGCAGCACAGGACTGGTTTAAGTTAAAAATGTGAGATACTTTGCACCGAACGATACGCTTTAATCTATCAAATATATTTACGCTTAACTATCTGCAACATATATTTTTTATAGAATTTCACAAACAACAGAAAATTAATCTATCTATCTATCTATCTATCTGTCTATCTATCCATCTATCTATCTATCTATCTATCTATCTATCTATCTATACTGGTAATATACAGTGTGAAGCTAAAAAATTCACAAAATTCGTATCTTTGGTACGTCATTTTTCAAAAAAATCCTCGAACAGGTCGATTTTAGTTTTGTAAATGCTACATTTTGTCACTATACGAAAATTTATGACGTCATTGGTTCTTGAGTTATGACGCCATCATATTTTTTTTTTAATGGAAGCAGACACTTTTGTTTACTGTTTTTGGTGGTATATTCCTTTAGCTTTCTGGTGATATAAAAAATGATATTAAACTCAAATCCAAAATATAAGGAGCATTTGCGGCTTCCTTTATTCTTTTTTTACTATTGTCTGGAGGTGTGACAAAAAATGACCACAAATTAAATTAAGTAGTTTTTTTTATAAACTACCGCCGAGGGAAGTAAATAAGTTACGCCCACTAAATCTCATTGATGGCAAATTCTGCTACAGATCTACTGATTGGTCGAATTTTATTATGCGTATTAGTCTAGTATGTAGAGTCCACGTTGACTTGCAGAGCCGGAGTTAGAATTTCAGAGTTTGGCAAGTAATGAAACAATGAAAGTAAAATATTCCCTGCTTTCATAAATGTTGGATTTCACAGTTCTACCTATTATTAAATAAAAATACAACTACCCTACATTCGTTTTATTTAGGATTTAATTCTAGCATTATATTGAACCTACCTAACAATGGTTGTATAATTCTAATATATACATGTGTATTGCCAAAGCACGTGTAGCTAAAATACATTGTTGTTTCTTTTTTTGGTATATGTCACAAAAAATCTTTCTTTTTGTATATTGTATAAGACAACATTATTATTGGTATCTACATTAAATCTACTTACTGCAATGCATGCGCCAATAATTAAATTATTCTTCTACCCCGGAAGATGACGATGATGAGGAATCATTGGGATTTATTATAATTGGTTGTTGTTGAGGAACTGTGGCAAAAAATTGATTTTCAATTTTGTTTAATATGGTTCACGCATCCCGTCCAATGCTTTTCTATGGGCTTCCCACTGTCTAATAAGTTGTATCACATTATGACTAAGTCGGAGGCTTGTGTTTCTAACGTAATTTTTTAATGCACTCCAAATTTTTTCAATAGGATTTAACTCGCAGTCTTAAAACTGTATGACCATATTGTTCTGCAAATTCGTCTATTACAAATGTTTTTTTAATGTTTGCATTTTTCGCCTTTTTTTTTAAATTCAATTAATTCAAACTTTCGCGTCGAAGTAGTTGGTATTTTCTCAGCTTGTCGCGAATGGTAAGAAGCATTATCTAACACTATGACCGAATTTGGCTTTATGTTACCCAACAGTTTTTTTGCAAACCGTTTTTCAAAGTGGCGTTCATATCTTGGTGGTAATCGGCTGATGACTTTGCTATGTTTTTTGCGGAAAGCATTAAACACCCTTTTACAAATCCATCTTAATTACCCGTGTGTACTATTATTATACGTTTACCTCTCGAGGAAGGTACATTTGGAGAACATTTTAAAGTGTCATCCGACCAAAAAAGTTTCGAATTTTTTTTTTCTGAAATAGGTTTAGAATGCCATGAAACGTGGAAATTTTAAATTTGAGTAAAAAAAAAATTCTCATTATTTACTCCATTTAGACGGCCCACCCTGTATATTTTCCAGTGAAAGTGTAACCATTTCATCGCTGACAGCAGCGTCAGCTACCTAACAAATTTGACTGCTCTACGTCAAGTAGTTTTTTTAGATAATATACCAACAGACTGACGGAATTGAAAAACCTATGTTTTCGTAATCTACGTGATCTGAAACGTGAAAATCCGAAAAAACCTCGGAGGGTGATTTTTTCTCGAATACAATACTTCCCTTTGGTATGCGAGGGAAGTAAAACATTTAAAAACAAACATATTTGACAGTAATAAAAGAAATACTAAAAAGCTGAGTTCATATTTATAAAGCACATACGATGACTCCTTTGACGGCAATTTTTTATTCGCTGAATAAATATGAAGCTAATGTTCTGTTATTTTTGTGGTGCGTGCTCTTTCTGTTGAAACTGCAGATAAGAAGAAAAAAAACTGTAGTGTAGTGCTAGTATTTTAATGAGATTGAGTTGAAAAATTTGCCAGTAGTGTTTTTTGTGGTAATAAATATTTAAATGGAGAGTTGTCATAGGACAAGTAAAATACGAATGAAGTCATAAAAATCTTGAATCCGGTTCTGAACGCATTAAGCAGGTGTTCGTTTGCAAGCGTGCGGCTCTCTGCGATGTAATTCTTAAGGGATGCCGCTTTGAATGTTATATTTTGGACACAACTTTACCTGAGCCATTATTTTGGAAAAATGACATTTCATGTAAAAATAACTTACCTTTCGCAAATTCACGAGTAATGTTCCACTTTCTTATGGGCTGATAAATCTTATTGCTTACATTTTTGTTTTAACTAGCATGAAAACATTTGACATAAAAACAAAACAAAGAAAATAATAAAAAAACAATCACCTTAACAACAGAGTGATACAGGCTTTTTGTGTAAAGTATCGATAACTTTTTTATTCCTGGCACGTGTGGAACCTCAGTTTTGTGACACTTCTGAGACAATGTAAAACTAGTAAATGCAATGCCATGTTTAAGTGAAAGAGAACACGTGTAGAACTTTTGATGATGGTTGGATATGGTGATAGGCTGAGAACTCATCAGGATGCTTGTGATGTTTTCAATGCCAAGTATCCCGAAAAGCAAATTTCTAGATCCACTGTAAGTAGATTGTTGGCTAGATATGATGAATCTGGCAGTGTAGCTGACCTCCCTCGATCTGGTCGCCCTAGCACAAGCAACGAAACCAAATTAAATATTCTTCTAGAAAGTGAGGAAAACCACCATCTTTCGACAAGGCAGCTGGCTTTAAATCATAACGTGAGTCAAACTTCTGTTGTACGTCTATTGAGAAAAGAAAAATACTATCCATACAATTAATCCACGGTTACAGTTTTGTGAACAGTTGATGACCTTGTGCGATGAAAACCCAAATTTTTTAAAGAACATTGTTTTTTCTGATGAAGCTACATTTTCTTTAAAGGGGACTGTACATCAGCATAACTGTAGGTATTGGTCACGCGAAAATCCTCATTGGACTCAAGAAGCCCATACACAGCGACGAGACAAAGTAAACGTGTGGGCAGGTATGATTGGTGATCGTTTATTACAACTTTTTTTTTAAGAAAATCTTACGGCCGCAAAATATTTACAGTTTTTGCAAGTTGAGTTAGTGCCAGCCTTAGCAGTTATGTTTCCGAATAATGGAGATGAAGATATTCCTGCTGAAAACGTCTGGTTTCACCAAGACGGGGCCCCATCTCATTTTGGGATAGCAGTAGGTCAGTTTTGAGATGACACTTTTACTGGAAGGTGGATAGGTCGTCGAGGTCCGACTGAGTGGCCCCCGCGTTCACCGGATTTAACCCCCTTAGACTTTTTTCTTTGGGGTTACTTAAAGTCAAGGGTGTATTTTAACAGACCGGATACGATAGAAGAACTGAAAGACAGAATTGAGATTGATTCAGAACAGCGTGCAAAGTGTCTACACCCGTCTTGGTCAATGCCAAATGGTTGGAAGGTCGCAATTTGAGCACTGAAGATAATTTTTTTCTCACAATTACTTATGTAAGGTATCAATCAATAAAAATATTTTTTTTATGTAATATCAATTTTCTTCGTATCACCAAAATGCTAAGGGAATATCCCACCAAAAACAGCAAACAAAAATGTCGGTTTCCATTGAAAAAAAAATTACAATGACGTCATAACTCAAAAACCAATCACGTCATAAATTTCGGTATGGTGACAAAATGTAGCATTTAAAAAACTAAAATCGACCTGTTCGAGGATTTTTTTGACAAATGACACATACCAAAGATATGACTTTTGTGCGTTTCTTTAGGTTCACACTGTATAATATGGCCGTGGCTGTAAAGCCATTCGCACAACACCGCTGTTTAAGACACGATGTGAAAAGTAATCTGCTATATGTAATTTTAAGACGCAGGACCTTTTATTTCTACAGCCCGCGATTTCACTGGGACGATTTTCATGTTTTTTTTTTTTTTAATAGAGCTACTAACCAACAGATTTGTCACCACCGCCTTATTTTCATGTATATGAAGAAAATTAAAGAAGTCATGGAATTTGCTATTTGCTCTCGATTCAGTACTTGCAGCAACATACGCTTTAAATTCTCTTGCAGAAATCGGAACTAATAGTACAGGAGCAAGGTGGCTTCTTTGGCACGTCGTCATTTTATACTCAATTAGATACTTTTATCGTTTTATCGGCGCTAGTACGATTCTCTACAGTTGAAAATATCGACTATCGATCACTTCAATACAGTTAAATGTTTTTAACGAGTTGGTCTTAAAAGTCCACTATCAAACCAATATCGATAAATTTCAGCGGGAGCGATTAATTTACATCCACTGAATAAATAATGTAAATATATTTATACTGCTAAGTACATCCACCACTGAAACCACCCTTCAGGATCCGTGGGTTCCAAAAAATTATAACAAAGGATAAACACTAACACTTTATTTAATAACTGAAAACTTCACAATACTTTCTTTAACTAAAATACACTTTTACTGACTAAAATAACCTATAACAATGTTGACCACTTGATAATTACACTCTACAGTTTACTTTTGTTTCACCTCGGACTTCTAACCTAACTTTTCGCTATTAATACCTCCTTTCCCGTGGTGGATTTCTCCTTATACATCCAACCAAAGACATCTAGAAGCATTCCAGCAAACTTCCATGCATTCTAGAATAATGTAGAAACTCGATCTTCTTCTATAAATTTCTAGAAACGTACTTTTACCAGTGTGTCAGAGATGGCGCACACCATAGACATGCAGTTTCCTTCCTGTCATCATTGCCACCCAATTTGCAGCTATTAGCCTCCAGGAGGCGCTTGTGCGTTACAATACGGATTGGAAATTAATGAGAAACTACGCGACTGGCTATTCCACTAGCAAAATAGAAGAAATTAGATTGTTAAGGTTTTCTTGTGGTTATATTTAATAGTGTAGTATTAGTCGTCAATGAAGAGGATGTAGCGGAACATGGTCGGGAACAGAATTTTTGACTTCAGGGCTATGTTTGAAGTAGTTGGGAGGTAAACATAGTAAAAGGCATCAGACCTATGAAGTATGCGGGGTGCAGGGGGGCACTAAAAATCACTTTTTTGGTTTCTCGCTTATATCTCGAAGACAGTGCTAAAAGGTTATTGTTTTCAAAATGAAAACTGATGAAATTTACTACAAGATTGTTACTATTAATTTTTCTTTCTATTTTCTATTGAAAATAGAGACATCGGCTAACGAAAATCGAAAATTTTAAGAGACGCTTTTTGCACGCTTTTTTTCGATGCTCCAAGCAGTTGAAAACGTTAGAAATTTAACGTATAATTATCTTCGATTCAGTTCAAAGTTAGGGGTCCTTAGAAGGAGTTAATTACGAAAGAAAATACTTGGACTAAAAGTATAAGTTACTTGTAGCTCATAGACCGATTCGTCACAGATTTTAAGTCATTTGATTAATTTTAGTTTTTTTTATGAATATTTTAATTCAAAATTCTTACAGCTTTCGCCGAATAACATTTTGCCGTCTTCAGGGTTTTCGCATGGACACCTCAATTACTTATTTTTGCTTAAAAATGCATCAGAAAAATCATGATTTGTGAAACTTTTTACCAAGTCAAACAGTACCAGCGTCCACGGCCGCCTTAGAAAATTCTTGTATTTCCTGTAGTTTAGTACCTACCCAAACTATTTACATCCAAGGACGTTACCAATGTTTCCAATTTTTTTAAAGGGTCCGTGAGGCCCTCGGACCCCCCCCCCAAAAACGTTTCTACCACCTCCTTCTTATGGTCAGTGGCGGACTGACACTTGTTGGTGGTTGTGGCGCAGTATAATATTATCCGCCGACTGACATGAAAATGTCCGAGAATGCCTGATTCAGTGTTGCCGCAGCATTTCCGGCGATTTCGATAGATATTAAGTCAAGTAGCTTTCGTTGAAGTGTTTACTTACAAATTTTGAACAGCAGGTGGAAGATTTTCTCTAAACAACATTTTTTTCCCTCGCTCGAAATTTTGAACAGCGGGAGGGGGATTTCTCTACACCATTTTTTCCCCTTCCTCAAAATATCCACAACGTTAAAAAATAGTCCGGCAATAGACAACACTGTTGTTGCGATGACATGTACCGAGGGGTGGCGAAAGCAAATGTCACATGTCCAGGAATGTTCTCAATATATAAGGGGGGCGTTGTGGCGATCACCACCACGCCACCATTGTCAGTCCGCCACTGCTTGTGGTCTTTCTCCAAGGAGGCGGAGGTTTCGTGGAATTGAGTATTACACGCCTCTTGGTCTATAAACCAATATTCACAAGTAATACTACCATATTTGCTACGTTTTTGTACTTCGTGTTGATATAATTAAACATTTCTGAGAATTAGCTCTTGTAGCAAACAACGGAGTCTTATACGAATCAATTATAAACTGAGTATCAGCATTATTCACATGTTTTACAATTTGGTTCCAGTATAAAATTAATCCCAATTGCTGTTTAATTTTTGAGATTAAATAAATAATTTTTGGTCAGTTTTAAACTTTACACTGTTATTTTATATAAAGAAGTCTTTCCGTCAAATAAGTCTGTTTATGATCTAAATTTTTTCTTCAACAGATTCACTATCGCTGAGTTCCCCACCCGGATGTCAAAGTCCAAAAGATTTTGAAAAATTATGGGGAGGAAACATTCCTAAGGAAGTTTCAAATCTATCAGAACATCTGCAAAATTTTATCATGGGAAGAGTTGCCCAAGCAAAGACTGCTATTAGGAGTAGAAAAATTGTGATTTATATTTGTGCCGCTGATTCCCAAGGTAAGTGAATTATTAAAACGCATATTTTATTATACTTATTACAAGAAAACACGTTCGCTTTATTGGGAAGAAACTCATGCCTTGTATGTTTTTATATACCAGGCAGTCTACCGTATTTCAATGTTCGATAAAACGATAACACAATCTTATTATGTAAGATTTTGCCGGAAAGCCAACTATTATCCAGAAATAACTCAACAAAATGATTCAATGGAAACTAAATATTTTTCTAATGATCTCCAGAATAACCGAATCAAGTAATTTCAAATCAGGGTACATTATAGTACCTAATATGAGTATCCACACACGTCAATACAGATGGGGTTAATTTTTTAGAAAATAACATTTGCATCAGTGAAGTACTGAATTTTTGCCATGACCAAGTCAAAGATGTATATATTTTAAGCTATATATGCCTCTTTAGTTTTTTCACATTACAATTAACCAATATACGTAAACAGTGCTTCTCTTTATACCGGCCACTCTTTTCATCGTTCATCCACACTCCTTCGCTCCTAGGTTATTCAGGTGGGGCAGTCTAGTCAAAATAAACTTAACAAACAATATCGTACACTTTTCTCCGGTTTATACATACAATTTTAAACATGTCTAGTCGCAAAATCCTCCATCAACATATTGCTTAAAACTGGTGACAATGCCGAAATCCTGCTGTTAGAAATCGTTTTCCAATTAAAAATAATTTGTTTTTAAACATATTGTTAAAGGTTTCATTTTGCTGTTTACACTTAACAAATTGTTCTTGTTTATTTTTAAAGTTTTACCTACGAAAACATTGGTAAAGAGATTAACTACATCAGTCACATCAGGTTTGTATATTTTCCACACAGCGGAAGTAGAAGGACCTATAATGTATTGATTGTCACTAGTTTTACCTTATATAAGTCTAAATATAGACAGCAAAACATATGATCGTTTTGAAAGATTTACAGTTTCGCAAAATATTCACTTTTATGTTATTGCCAAGGACACAAAGCTCAAATTAAGTTCAGTTGACTTTACAATTTCAATAAAATCAGTCATTCGCACTTATTAATAAATCATTGTCTTTGCTTCTCGTGTATATGCCTTGTGGCCCATTTATCTCTCCACTTAAATTTAATATTCAAAAAGTGATTATTATTAGAAGCTGTCCGACGGTATGAAATATTATAAAATATTTTGCACGAGAAATATGGTAGCCCTTGCCTTCTATCAGATCGATAAAATAATTACATTTTTTACAAACACTAATCTGAAACATATTCTTTATAGGATTTTGCAAACAGAGAAAAAAAACTAGCTATGAGAACTAAGAGAAAAACTACATGTAAAAAATATTAATGAAATCTTTGCATTCTTTCGATAACCTGACTTCTGGTTATGCTAGCAAAAGAAAAATCCTATAATAGATTTGTCCATTTCTTATTTGACATGCTCGTTATAACACTAGCATCCAACATGGTCCCCTACGCTTAAGCAGAATAAACTATTATCTACATGAACCCCTACGGTATGAAAATTCAGTTAAAATTGAGAACAAATGCCTAAAATGAAATATATTTACCTACCTTGTCTTAGAAATTTTTTTATTCTAATGGATTACATTTTCATAAAATCTCTCATTCAGTTTCTTGGAAATGCTTTTGAAACGTTTTTCGTCCTTATTCTGAGCTCATCGCAAAGGCACCAATATCCATGAATAAGTATGAAATATTTATATTTGACATTGACTGATAAAGAACAACAGATCTTCACCTATCTATTAGCTAACTAGTGTTGGAGCCTATACAGGGTTGGGCAAATGTGTGGAAACACCTGATTTCTGGCTAAACTATAAGTGCGATTAAAAAATACCCTTAACAAAAGTTTTTGTAGTATTTTTATTCTATTCAGTGATGTACTTTGATTTTCAACAGCTATCCTATTTTTCGAGACGTGACGTCATCGACAGTTTTTTTAAATGGATAACCCTGTATATTTTTACATTTTCAGATAGACAATTTTTCGTCAATTATAGTGATATAGGATTTGGTGGGTGTGCGGCTTGTGGTTTTTGAAATATTAAATAAAATAGTAAAGCAAGGACATGGCTGTTTACATTTTAATTATTGTCAACAGGACTATCTGATAAAAAAATATTCGTTTTTTTCTTGCCATGCTTTTTGCAAACTTGCTTTAACCGAACTCAAATCATTCGTATTACTGTCAATTGCAGTCAATACTGTTAGAGAGTTTCGGTGTGAAATATTAACATTGTTTTTTATTTATGGCTGAACTAACTGAACGTGAAAGAATTACGTTGTTAATGATGGTTGGTTTTGGAGACAAGCAGAGATCTCTACAAGATGCATGCGATATTTTTAATGTAACATTCCCTGCTAGAAATTCTCATATTTCAAAATCAACAGTTTCAAAGGTTATGCAAAAGTTTCACGAAACGGGAAGTGTTAAAAATCGGCCAAAATCCGGTCGAAGTAAATCGGCTACAAATGAAGATATTTCACTTGATGTTCATCTTAGCCTACAAGAAGAACCAAAAACTTCAGTACCAAAACTAGCCTTACATCACAATATTAGCGAGAGACCAGTAAGAAGGATATTGTCCAAAAATAAATTTCATCCGTATAAAGTACATTTAGTACAAGAATTAAATGAAGATGATCCTGATAGAAGGATGCAGTTTTGTCAGGAAATGATGGATACAATTGAAATTAATGGTAACTTTTTCAATAATATAGTCTTTTCCGATGAAGCGACATTTTGCCTGAGTGGTTTTGTAAATCGACATAACTGTAGCTACTGGGCTGATCAGAATCCTCATTGTATGGAAGAAAGTCACACCCAATACCCTCAAAAATTAAATGTATGGGCGGGGATAATCAGAGGACACATCATCGGACCATTCTTTCTTAGAGAAAATTTAAACTCCAATCTTTATTTACAATTTTTACGCGAGCAAATTATTCCAGTATTAAATCGTTTATTTCCAAACCAGGCAAATCCTGAACGACTCTCAGATGAAATTTGGTGTCAGCGAGATGGAGCTCCGCCTCATTATGGAGTTGACGTGCGTCAATACCTTAATGAAATATTTCCACAGAGATGGGTAGGTCGAAGAGGACATATTGAATGGCCACCGCGATCGCCAGATTTAAGTCCTTTAGACTATTTTCTTTGGGGTCATTTAAAATCCGTTGTCTATAGGATCAAGCCTCAGTCGTTAGAAGAGTTGAAAGATCGAATTAGGATGGCTGTTCAAGAAATATCACAGCATGCTATTCAAAACTCTTTAAGAGCTTTCGTTGATCGAATAGGATATTGTCAGGCTGCTGAAGGTTTCCAATTTGAACATTTATTATGAATATTTTCTTCGTTTCTCAATATTAAAGTGCTCAATATTTTGTAATAAGAAATTTAATTATCATTAACTAATAAATATTTATTACACTTTATTTTATTATTTTATTTAATATTTAAAAAACCACAAGCCGCACACCCACCAAACCCTAGATCACTATAATTGATGAAAAATTGTCTATCTGAAAATGTAAAAATATACAGGGTTATCCATTTTAAAAAACTGTCGATGACGTCACATCTCGAAAAATAGGATAGCTGTTGAAAATCAAAGTACATCACTGAATAGAATAAAAATACTACAAAAACTTTTGTTCAGGGTATTTTTCAATCGCACTTATAGTTTAGCCAGAAATCAAGTGTTTCCACACATTTGCCCAACCCTGTATACTCTATGTATATTTAAAAGTCAATTATTTATTATTTGTTTGCTTACAGTAATGAAACATATTCTTTATAGGATTTTGCAAACAGCTGAAAAAAAACTGTCTATGGGAACTAAAAGAAAGACTATATGTAAAAAATATTAATAAAATCTTTGCATTCTTTCGATAACCTGACTTCTGGTTATGCTAGCAAATTAAAAATCCTAAAATAGATTTGTCCAATTTCTTATTTGGCATTCTCATTATAACACTAGCATCCAACATCGTTATGAGTGGCTTTGTGCCTTTCTGATGAGCTCAGAATAAGGGTGAAGATCGTTTCAAAAGCTAAGCATTTCCAAGAAACTGAGTGACAGATTTTATGAAAATGTAATCCATTAGAATGAAAAAAATTTTAACGCAGGTAGGTAAATACATTTCATTTTAGGCCTTTGTTCTCAATTTTAACTGAATCTTCATACCGTAGGGGGTCATGTAGATACTGGTTTAAGCTGCTAAGCCGTAGGGCACTATGTTGGATGCTAGTGTTATAATGAGAATGTCAAATAAGAAATTGGACAAATCTATTTTAGGATTTTTAATTTGCTAGCATAACCAGAAGTCAGGTTATCGAAAAAATGCAAAGATTTCATTAATATTTTTTACATATAGTTTTTCTTTTAGTTCTCATAGATAGGTTTTTTTCCTATAAAGAATCCTGTAAAGAATATGTTTCATTACTATAAGCAACCAAATAATAAATAATTCACTTTTAAAAAAACACTAATCTGCTTAGGAAGATAAAATAAATTAAATTAAATTTATACATAGTGTCTTGTTGCAATGACTGTTCAAAAACATTCCCATTTTGTTCTATACATAGCCTCATGCCTGCTCTAAAGGTTAAAATAGTAGTTAATCACAAGCATAATGCGTAATGTCCAATAAGTTAAGTAAATCTAAAATTGCAGAAATCCTTAAACACTACAAAATAATTGTCAACCGATTTAAGCTCATTACTTCCACATCCCCGTTGGAGTGGAAGTATAGAAAATTGAACGTACAATTTTAACTCTTAAATCAGCATATGCATAGCCCATCTTCTAATTTCTTATTATAACTACTAAAATATAAATCCAGTCTAATGTGGCACTCATTTTCATGCCAAGAAAAAGTAGAAAGAGAAATCTAGAAAATATAAGCTTATATTTTTGTACATCTTCTTTATTTAATTATTATGATGCACTGGCATCATTCTGTTTTGGCACCTAGGACCTATTATTACATGCTGTTTTTACACATTTCTACCTGTAAATACGCACGATTTAAAATCTCAACGTGTTAATGAAAACTAAGGCAATAAAATATAAATACATCTTTATTTATAATTTTTTTAAATTTTTTCGTCAATATTTACTACGGGCGCATGTAGTATGCTATGAGTAATAACCGTTCTTGGCATTCAGCATTCTTTTAAAAATTGGCAGAATTTTAAAAGCATCACAATAGTCTTACGTTGTATTTACGTTATAATTTTTGTATCATATACATAAATCATAATTTATACAATGTACATCATATTGGAAATATGCCTAACATCTCCTAAAAAATTTATTTAACAATTCATATTTTCTACGTTTAATGTCTTAAAAGACAGAAGTCATCCAAGAGAAGATTACAAAGAGCTATTACAACTATCACTCCTATACCTTGGAGGTTGGTCTGAAAACGATTTCTAATTCTGGGATCCAGGGGCTCTTCATCAATCAAGGTGGATGGCAAAGTCCATATGTGCTCTCAAGACTGTCCTATTTACGAAACAGAGAGAATTGGTCTGTCTAATATATGTCCGCTTTCGGCACGAGGAAGTTGTAAGTCGATGGGCTCCAAATAATGATTTGAATATTCTACAGTTTCGAACTCTTATCCAGATACAGATGTCAAAAAAAGTGCTCTTCTCACAGTTGCTAGGAGACACCTTTGATATCTGTCACAAAGAGACATAGTATTGGATGCACGTATCACTCGGGTTGAGAACAAAAACCCATATTGTCTAAATGTTATTTGTGGCATTATCTTATTTTTTTTTCCCTTCTTCAATTATTTGGGACTTCCTGCCACATGTATGTTTTCTTTTTAAGCGGTGCTCGGGGAATCTACAAAATATCACAATTAACCAGTATGTTACTGGTAAATAACCTCCACGCCTGTGACTTTTACGTCAAAGGATCAGTTAAAGGTTGCATTTCTTTAAATAAACAACACAAATAAGTATAAAAACTTGAAATTAAATATTTCGCCGACATTTTGGAAATCTATTCTGTTTCCTTTTTGAAGACTTTTTTTGAAAAATCTCTTTTTCTATGTATGATAAATACACAGCTCTGAGAATGTTTGTTATATTCAATATCCATAGATACTTACTATTTACATAGAACTGTTGATATAGTTAACAGTTTTTTTAATTTTCATGCAATGTTAAGTTTGTGAAGGTCTTCTTTTAACATTGGCAACCAAGTTGTACAGACATCTATGGAATTGAAGAAGGAAAAAACAAAAAGCCATTTGAAAATTTAAAAAAGAAACCTGCAAAGAAAAAAAATAAAAGGTTGGATAGTAAAAACGTAATTTTTTAAGGAAAAGACCTGGGCAATTCTATTACTAATAAAGCAAAGAAATTTTTTGAATTGTTCGGGACCCGCACCGTAGAAGAATATTGCAGTGATACACTAACAAACTCCGTTAAAGCTCTTAAGGTGGTGAATGATACCACAAAAGGGGGCACTCTGACAAAAAAGTGTAACGATTCAGTCAGACACAAACAATTCTTGTTGAGAGTGGTCGAGCATCATAGAAAAGTCGTCAGCAAAAGAACAAAAGAAGTTGCATCTTTCAAAGTAAATTTTTGTAAAATATTTCACACATATAATACTGCCTATCAATTTTAGTGTTTAATTTGAGTATTATTCAAAGTTTTTTATTGTTTGATATCCCAGTGAAAATAATTAACATTGAAAATCTTATTTTTTAGCCTTTTATCAAACTATTCAAAGTATGCAACCTCTAAATATCGTCCCATCTTCTTGATTTAGCATGTATATTATATACATTACTGAAACTGGGGGCATAAGCAAAGTCTGCAAATATTTCACATTATAATTTTTACCCTTCAAAATGAAACACTTGTTTTCACTCTAAAAAATTATGAATTAAGAAACAACATAGGAGAATATTTATCGAAAAGTGATTATTACTATTGCTACAAAGAAAACCCGATAACTTGTAATTAAACAAATATACAGACCGGCCATCCGGCAGAAAAGAATAATAATAAAGGTGTCAAATATGGAAAGTTTGCATAAATACCTTTAAAAATTTTCACCACAGTTGAATTATTTCTCAGGATGACCACCCTGTATATTCTTCAATAAAGGCATAATAGGTGTCTTCCTTACCAATTGTTAACTATATGCCAAATATTATTGACATCTGTCACATTTTTGTCATCATTTATCCTCTTTAGCCGGTCCATATCCTGTATATTTTCCAGTGAAAGCCTACCCATTTGTTCGCTGGCAGTAGCATCAACACCTACTTTTGACTGTTCCCCGTCAAATCAAAGAATTTAGGTATATACATAGAAGCCGAGATAAAGTGTAAAAGTCATACGATACTGTTGCCAACATGTCCAACATACCTTTTTCTCACCATTTCTTTCTATGATACAATATTGCCTATGGCGCTGTCTCTGTTGCAGCCTGTCCATGCTCGTGATATGAGTGTAGCATAGACATGTGTGAAGTTTAATAATTTAAGAACTATGTCTGTTTTATCTACTCTAACCTCAAAATTATTTTCGTGTTTTGTAAGTTTAAATAATTATTCACATTGAACCGTAAAAATAGTGAAGAAATGTGTTGTTTGAGTTGTAATTGGGGATGAAAAGAGCCTGTTTTCTTACATTTATTTGTCATGTTAAAATTCGTATTAAAATGAGTGTGACTGCAACAGAGGTAGGACTATGGTAATTTTTGTCATACAGAGAGAGAGTTATAAACTCTAATGTCTGAACTTAAGTACGAGATGTAGTCAACACTATTATAAATGTGTAAGTATCCGCTATTTATACAAATTCTTCGCGTCAAATAGTTTTTTAGATACAGCGGCAACAAAGAGACAACAGGCGGATAGACAGGCAGACAGACTGACAGAATTGAAAGACCTTCGTTTTCTTGACGCGTGATTTCTTCAAGAATACACCACTTCCCTTCGATAAACTAGGGAAGTAAAAATACATACGGATCAGATTAAGAACCAGCTCGTTTTAAATGATTTGAAGTCAGTTAAAAATGACGTTCTAAGACACATTGAACCTCGCATTGAACACTTTAATTTCTTCGACCGATGCCTTCCTTCAAGCCATTTTAAAAACGAAAAGAAACTAAACTAGTGAATGTGATAAAATTCGGTTACTGATGTTAAAAAAAAAATTAACAAAATAACTAAAATATTGTAGAATTTTCTATTTTGCATTATAATTCTTATATAAATTCTAACAACATGAAAGCGAATGTGAATTTTGCTTTGTGTGGTTTGTGGTCTCTATTTTAAGGCAAATAAATAATAATTATATCTTGTTTGAAGTTAAAAGGGAGAATGCGAGATACAGAAACAAAGTTAATTTATTTCTGATTTAGGAGCCCTTTGTAAAGGTATGTGGAATATTTCCTTGCTCTTATTGCTTACGAATTTTGAATTGTTAGAGTATTGTTGGCAGATACCGAACTTAATGAAATTTAAAAAAGGTTTCCCAGTCAAGGTATAAAATTTCTGCACGGTAAGCACTTTATCCTGAACAAAGGATATCTAAAGAAATTTATCGGTTTTTAAGGGTTATAAATAGCGTGAATCATTCCTAAACTGCTGAAGTTAATAAATTGGAGAGAATAGTGTATTCTTTAGCCATTCCTAAATTTAAAAGTAATTTATACTCGGTGGTATAATTAAATATCAGTTTCCTACAGCTGGGCAGAATTTTTTTTAAATATTTGGCTTCCATATGTTGAAATACCATAAACTTTAAAACAAACGTGTTGGTTTAAATAATTTTCCTGAGCTTTAATCTCAAGCTAAACTATAGGCAACGATGCTCACTTTATACTTATAAACTTCATTGATTGAAACAGGCGTAGGCAATTTCTTATTTTTCTTTCGATTTCGTAGATTAAAATGAAAATATTGTGCCTTGCTCACTGTTTTCGCAATTTTAAATAAAAATCCGAGTTTTCGTTTACAGTGTCTTTTAACTAATTTTCTTTCATGTCATAAAAACTCATAGAGTCTCTGATAATCTGATCAAAGGGGGTAAACGGAAAATAGCCGAGGAAGAAGTACAACGAAAAAAGTTCTAGAAAGGAAATCCGGCAGAAACAAAAGCCGCGAAAAAATCCGAAGACAAATTCGTTGAAGAAAAAGCTGCGTTGCAAAAAATAGACACTCTGTTCTCCTTAAAGACACCTATGAGAAAAAAATGCTCAGAAAAAATCTAGAAAAACTGCAGAAGAAAAGATAATTTAACAACTCAGGAGCGATGAGACAATATCAATATTAGATAATAAGGGTCCGTGTTTTAAAGACGGGTCCATTTTTTTCCAAACCATTTTTTTGGGAAATTTCTTATAAATCTGCAAAACTATGCATGCTATAATTATTGCAGCCCTATTGAATTCGTCATTTTTATTGTTTTGTCATCAGATTCAGTATCAGGTATTCTGAAAATAATTAACTATTAATTGAATTGTATACTTTCCCACTACATATCCGATTTCTTCATTGAAAGTAGCGTCAACTATCTATCAAATATTATTCTTCTCCGTTACGTAGTTTTGTAGATTTAACGCCAACAGACAAACAGACTGAAAGACTGACTGACTGACTGACAGAACCGAAAGACATCAATATAGTAACGTGAAAATTGGTAAGCGAGAAAGCAAAACGAACGAAACGAAATAAAATTTCATGTCATTCGGTTAATTTAAACTTATTACCTAATATCGATGTTGAGGATGATTTATTGATTGATTGATTGATTGATTAGTCAGCCTATGCTAGGCATTGCTGCCACTTCCGGATAACCAATCTGGATTTTTCTATACACTGCCGGACCGGCTGCATACACTGGAATGGATATGGGGCATGCTTGTTGCCAGCTTCGAGAGTCACATGACGGATAGGGTAGGAATATAGGATGGAAAGTTTAGGCGTTTGTAAGATGCTTCTTAAGTTTCCATGTTTCTTCTTGTTTATTCTTCTTCTGAGTCTTCTGTTTCTGAATGTAGCAGTGTGCACTTCCTCCTGCGTCTAGATATGGTTTCATATTTCCCAGAAATGTGTGTTTTTGTTTTAACGTTGTGCATCAGTGCGTCCATTTTGTTTGTTTACCAATAGCTTACCATTAGTTCGCTGTAAGCAGCTTTTATTTATTAACCATTCCACAGGTAAATAATAGTATATTGCTTTATAAATCGTGTTGCTCACTTGACACTAAACAAAATTTAGCATTCAACCTTCTTTACCAATAATCAACTACTTTTAAGGGTCCCAGATATAAATCGGTCTGTTTCTGTCGAAGCGCGACGGCCAAACTAAGGCACTGTACGTGTTTACTTTATTTTTGGTACTATTAACAAACACTTTACCAGTAATTGTCAATTATTAATTCGGTATGTACTTTGCTCTTCTATTATGACACTTCACTTTACGCAGAATTTTTTCACCTACCGATGACTTAAATTTTATCGAATTTAATGGAGTTTTAACCGATTCTTTTTGCATCTTCTGCGGAAGCGTCCTATGGAATACAATTATGGATGCAGCACACTGACCCCCGCGGTTAGATCTCAACAATCCACGAATAATTGAAGGTTGCGCGACAACACGCACTCACCCACACACACAAAATGGTCCTTATAATAGTCTTATATATAGTTTCCAACACATGTCCCACTGATTCTACTGAAACGCCATGTTCAACGATCTCAAGGCTCTGGAGCTAAAAGTAAGGCATTTGGAGCGCCGTGTCCCTGGAGACTTTTGATAAGGACCTCGAAATATAGAACATACTAGAGTTTGAAGCCATTATCAGGTACTCATAAAATACCCAGCTATCAAATGTAATACAATTTTACCAGCCATGTTCTCGAATTGAAAATATTTTTTATGATTTTTGCTCGCCTTATACTAGACATAGTTTGATGAAAATAATAAGGGACCACCACCTAGCCATACTCTACAGTTTGCAAAATATTTCCATAGAAATAATTTAAACCACTGCAGAGAATTAGTTGAATAAACATAGAAGACACTCCCCGTTTTAGAGAAATTTCAAAGTCGTTTAAAAATAATATATTTTTTAAACATTTTTCAGAAGTTAAACCCCTTGGTACTGCTCTCAACTGTATAACTGTATGAAATTTAATACAACATATTTTGATAGGATTTTGCAAATAGCAGAAAAAAAAAATGAAAAATAAGGAGAAATCTATCTATGAAAATATTAATTTCCAATTTTTGCATTCTTTTGATAACCTCCCTTCTGATTATGTAGATTAAAACTTCTAAAATCTATCTACAAAATACCTATCTATTTAATAAAAAATGAATATCGAATTAAAATATTAATTTTTGTAATTCTGTGACAATCCACATCTGGTTGTGCTAGACAACAAAGTGTTCTAAACTGAATTTATTTTTAAAAGTTACATTAACTCATTAATGTTTTTGAGTCCTACTTACAAAGCCGGTTACGGTATGTTCAGTATAATGGTTTTAAATCAAATTCATATATCGCAACTTCTGGTGTACCTCAGGGTTCAACTTGGGTCCGCTCTTATTTTCGAAATGTATTAATAATTTATATGATGTATTGAATTGCAACAAACGTCTCTTTGCTGATGATCTGAAATTATTTAGTGAAATTACTACCATAGAATATTGTGCAAGATTGCAATAACAAGTAAATGTCATTGTGAATTGGTGTCTGATGAACAATTTATCAACGAATGGATCAAAATATAACGTTACGACTTATTCACGAAAAGTAAAACCTGTTGAATATTCATACAGTTTCAACATCTCTTTATCTCACTGTGACGGTATTCATGATTTGGGTATACTGTTCGACTCCAGATTGGAATTCACAGGACACATTAACTCAATTACCAAATCTGCGTTAAAAGCACTCAGTTTTGTTATAAGAAATTCAAAAAATGTTACTAATACAAAAGCAAATTTGTGTTTTGCGCGTTCGAAATTGGAGTTTGGTTCAGCAATATGGAATCCTATTTACTACTTTTACTATTTACTATTCACAATAATTAGAATCTGTTCAATGTAAATTTCTTAAACATTTGTCTTTTAAAATAGATCACCAATACCCCAAACGGGGATATCCAAATGATTTAATGTTAACACGGTTTAACTTGGATTAGAGAACAGAAGAATTATCACAAATTTAATGTTTATTTACATGCTGATCAATAATACAAGAGAACTCCTATATCAAACTGTACTTTTGCACTACCATGTGACAGAACAAACATCCTTGCTAAGTCACCTATTTATTCCATAATAGAAATATATAACTCTATTGGTGATCATTGTGACATATTTAGTCTTTCTTTAAATAATTACTCCAAGACCACAAAACTCTGTGTTCGAAATATATTGTAACCTACATTTAGGTACATAAACGTAATATTAAGCTACTCTAAACTAAATAATTATTTTATACTTTTATATTTTATATTGTATACTTTGCATTTATGTAATTTATTTCTATTTTGTAAAATTGTTCTATACCTGGGAGATTCTGTTGGGCAATACATTATTAATTGTTATTATTATTATTAAAAAGGACTCACCCTGAAGCAATATTCTATCCTTTGGAAATGGTTAGTCTTAATACATGAATTTCAATTTTCTATCTAAAATGTATACTTTAAATTAAAACGGATACCCTCAAAACATAACTACCACACTGTACACATTCATAATTCGTAACAAAACCATGTGCTATATAATTTTATACAGATATACCTTTGCAAATGTTATAAAAAGCAAATAATCCCCAGGGGAAAGCCTATTGAGAACGTTCAAATTGATATGAATCCTTTGAAACTTCAAATACGAATTTGTTTCAGATTGCTGCGTCGAAAAGGGTGCTTTACACAACGTCATTTATCCCGAATTAAGAGCACATTGTAGATCAAAGGGCTATGAACTTCACATTGTGGATTTGCATTGGAAGACTTTGTTGGAGAAACAGCAGGATCATGAGTTTCCGGAATTATGTATAGGGGAACTAACGAGTAAGTGAAAGATTTGTAATATCATTGAAGAGCCCAGGGTGGCTATGAAGAGATATCCTTTTCATGTCTTAATATTGCCAGTTATTAAATATTTCAATTATAACTTAAGTTTTTACTAATTAGCGCTTGTATGTCTATAGGATTTCGCAAAATGAAGAACACGAATTATTTGAGACTTAGTAGAGTCCGTTTGGGCAGAAAACTAAGTTGTTAGGAAATCGACTGGGCCAGAATGAATTTGCCTAAAAACTTTTTTAATAAAAAAATTTAAGTTATTTAGCCATGGAAATATTCACCTAGTGGTTTTCGAGGTCGCTGATTTTGAGTATGGCATTTAAAAAATTGTTAAATAAATTAGCGTCTCCAAAATTGTCAAAACGACCGAAATCACGCGGAATTCTATAAATACAGGGTGTAATCAGTTTCATGTCATTAAAAAAAACTGGTAATGGGGACCGACTAGACAAACAAAAAACCTGTATGACTTTTCCCTCTAGGGGCACTTTGAAAAACACTAGGTTAACATATTTAATATTATGGTAGACAACTATTGAAAACCACTGCTTTTCTTGGTCGATGGACTTGTACTTCCCAATTATACAACTATTAAATTGTCATAAAAAAGTGCTGGCCGGCACACGCGGTGTCAAAGGATCATCGACCGCCTTTGATGTACCGCCTCAACTGAACTGAGTCAAGTATAAAGAGGTAAATAATTTGTTCTCTCTTCGTGCACAATTGCAAGCAAATAATGGCCATAGAGGTTTAAACAGACATGTTTACATGTGTGTTTTTTAATTTGGAACAAAATATTGGATGGTTTATAATTTAGAAAATTTAAGTGTGGTTTATTAACATTTGTAACATAAATGAGTGTCCTGGGTTAAAAGCTTACTACCTATCTAAATGATTCAAAATCTCTACATCTGTATCAATACACAGTTCGGTACGCCGAATTAAGTACATACGCACTTCGTTCAATACTAAACACTAAACTATCAACTAACGTTGTCAATAAAGAAAAATAAAATAAAAACTTGGTACAAAAGCCAAAAAGGAATACAAAAAGAACGAACAAGTAAGTTATATCTGTATGTAATCAAGAATTTGACAACTTGAACGGTAAGTCAATAAAATAAATCTTAACTATAAATACACAATGACGCGAAATTCAAAAATAACAAAAACAACGAACGGCGGGGGTTGGACGTGTGTACATAACGAAACACCGACATGACAGTAACTAAAATATTGCACAAGGGAGAGTTAGAGTATAGTTTTGTTCAGATCAGATCTAGGTCTAAACCTACCTCAATATTCCAGCAGTTCTCAAAAGAATTTATTGAAAATTTGCGAAATTTTTGTTTATTTTTTTTCTCCAAAACTATGAGCTTTAGACCCCATGTTATATAAGGTTTTTTTGTTTGTCTTGTCGTTCCCTACTACCAGTTTTTTTAATGACATGATACTAATTACACCCTGTATAAATAAATATGTTATATCAAAGTTCAAACATTAAGTATGTCGTAGTAGTCACAGTAAATTGGGTTTTTTAGGAGAAATAATTTATAAAGTTTTAAAAGTTTGGGTGCGAACTCCTTACAGACGAGCAAATACAGATCAACAGAGGTCCCACCTATCCGGAGGGTGCTTCATCTCCTTTTACTTCAGAAACCACCCTCTTACGTGACCTGGCGCGTTTTTCAAATTTTTCTCAAAAACTGTTAGTCTGACGAGGAAAACGAATAAGATCTAAACTATTCGGTATAAAATTCTACATCATTTCTGTTCCATAAACTTTTTTCTATCTTTAACTCAACTCTCACAAATATGGTTTGAAAAATTAGAATATGTTGCTAAAGTTAGGCAAAAACGAGTAAAGTGACAAATATTTGGAAATACATTGACCATAGAGAAATGTTACATGTAAAGCAGATTTTCCTACACAAACCTGGCTAAAAGGACAAAAAAATATTACTACAGAAAATTTTGTTATTACTACTATGTCTCTTATATTCGAGCCCGTTCCCACACCACCGCTGAGGTAGAGCTCCCGGCGTGTTTTTTTTTAAGTGGTTTTCCCTTGAGGCCTAATCCACTAAAAACTAACTGCTTATTCAATTATTGGATTATCTTCAGGTAATTCTTCCTCTACCACTGAATTAAGACATTCTTGACCATGACAATTGGAGCACATTGTTGAACACTTCAATCCACCTTAGCACAACCGCATAGTTTTCCGCAACCCTTTTTACAACCGCAAGATATTAATTGAAGAATAAAAGTAGGAGCTGGTATCTCAGTTGTAGGAATTGGTACCAAAATGTGGCTGATTGTTTTCCAACCCCATTCATTAGGCTTCAAATTTTCTCCACGCCACGAATGAATTTGTTGAAAAACGCGATACGAATGTTGTTCTAAAGCAGCACATGTAGGTGGTAGTCTTGATAATATCACTGCTTGAAAAGATTGACCAACAAATTTATTAAATAAAATGGCAGTTCGAGATGCCTTGTATAAAGCTAGTGTGATTTTTTTTCTCCAGCTCGTACAATGTCAGGTTTCATCGATGATGGATTGTTAAATATATACAAAGCATCGTCCAAGTCCCTTCTAGTATTTATCAATTTTACAATTTGTGCTTTTCCTTTGCCAAAAAATGCTGATGTAGTATCGCATCCACTGAATGCGTGAGCAAATAATATATTTCATTTACAGTTATGAAGGACTTCCGAATTCTGTAAATCGAGAGAACTATATGCCCTTTCCTTGATGTTTCCTTAGATTTTTGTTAAAAATCTAATGTCTTTATCAAAAGGACAAAAGAGCAATTATGAGAATGAGAATGTCAACATCCTGTCCCACGACAACTACTATGGGATTATTATAGGCTTCCTTAATAGCAGTTTGGACCATTAGGACGTCAGCATCATCTGTTGCGGAAAGAGCTTAGATATCGGCATATTCCAATTTTTCCATCAGTTGGTTAATCAAACGTTCTTTATTCGCCAAGTTGCTATTAAGCAAAGCTTTATTTTGTTATGTTACTTTTGTATTCGCTGTTTAGTTTTAAGCACCGATATTAATTTTTCTCTAAAACCATCGTAATTCCAAGACATTTGTCTTATATTTATCAGCATTAACCAACTTCAAACGTCATTTGTGAGATTAGGGCTGGATATAGGAAAAAATATGTAGGACATAAATGATGTATAATTTCATAACAAAAAATTTAGGTCCTATTCGTTACCTCGTCAGAGTAACAGTTTTTGAGAAAATCATAGAACGGGCGCAAGGTCATGTAAGATGGTGGTTTCTGAAGCAAAAAGGGGATGAAGCACCCTCCTGAGAGGTGGGAACTCTTTTGATCTGTATTTAGATGTCTATTAAGAGGCTGCACCCAAATTTTTAAAACTTTATAAATTATTTCTCCCATTTGCTATTTGAATTGCTAATTTACTGTGACTATAGATTTTTTAAATACTTTTAAGAGCTAAAGTGACGTTAAAAAATTAAAATACAAGATAGCTGATCCAAAATACCTCAGTATTTTTCAAATTACTTGAGTAATTTTGAATGAAATAAAAAATTAGAAACGTCGTGAGAATAAATGCGTACCCAATACCTACAGTGATTTCGTTTTAGATTTCTAGACTAAAAGCATACCTATTAATTGCTAAAACTAGTCTGCTTTAAGGGCAAAGATGCCGTATTTTTGCCCAAATTTAAATAACTGTAATTTTGTTTAGAAACATCCGATCCGAGACATACCAAAAGGAAATTCGGTGAAACACCATCAGTTTCAACGAAAGTTTAATGATATACATTTCTAGAAAGCGCATTTTTCAAGATATGTTTAAAAAATTGAGAATTTGCAGAATCTCTTAAATTTTTCCAAAAAGAGTGAATTACAATAAAACATCTAAACGACAAAAGGAAAATATATTCACTTTTTCTGTAGCTCTTAAACAAAAATTTTACCAAATTTTAATGTTTTCCCATAATTTTTATCAGGTTATAAGAACACGTTGTACTTTAGATAAGTAGACGAGGTTAGTCCCGTTTAAAACATAATTACATATACTTTATTTCACAATAGAAATTTGTGATATTTTGTTTGGTTAAGGATGATTGTTTACAACAAATTCGGATAAAAACCTCGTTTCCCCCCAAAAAATAAAAAAAAATTCCAATTATACGTTATTTTTAAATTAAAATGAATATAATATTTTATGTCATTTGATTTATCATTATTTAGAAAGCTAGAAAGTTCAAATAAACTGTTTTGTTAAAATACAAATTAAATGAATAAATTTTACAATTTCGATTTAAATAAAAACTTACTTAACAACAAATAGCCATAACTAGACAACATTTCATCGTAGAGGGATGTACTAAGAACCAAATTATAGTAAATTAAAACATTTTTGAAATTTGTATGAAATGTTTTTGTAAATTTTTTTGTTATTAATAAGATCCCGAATTGATATTTCACTTTCCGAAAAAAAAGGTAATATATCCTTTTTGGTAAAATTCGTGGTTTTCAAGATATTTACAAAACACCTTTCTTTGACTCCATTCCCCTCTTCAGGAGTTTAACCGGTATCCGATTTTGGTCGGTTTCTTTTTACATGTTTATTATTATAAAGGTCGTAGCTGGGTAGCCAGCGGATGTGCCTTTTTATTACTATTTTTTCCCGAATGTCTTAGAAAGAAGTGTTCTATATGATTTCATCATTAGTATCTTTCGATTTATTGTGTCTATTATATGGTACAAAACATGTAAATAAAGCGCTGCTTTATCAGTACGTTGTAAAATTACAAATTTCCTCATTGTTGTTAAAAAATCAGAAAATGTGACATTCTCTGCTGCGTTAGACACCACAGAGAATGTTTTGTATTTTTCCGTCATAAACAATAGTGAGCTAAAACAACCAATTTTGTTATACGTATTTATATGATCTATGCCTATGATTTACTCATGTTATTAATTTCAGGGCAAATGGAAGTGGCATATGTTATACCTGTACTCTTCCTGAGTAATTCTCTTGGAACGCAGCTCCTTCCAATAACAATTGAAAGTGCGGACTTCACGATGGCAATGGAAAGTGCAGAAAATCAATCAGCTCAAGGGTTGCTATCTAAATGGTAAAACTACAAATGATACAATTTTATACTTACATTACTTTTTACGTACCTAAAAACAGTTTGTGATTTAGATTTTAAAATTATTTTCTTTTAAGAACAATTTGAATGTAACTTTCTCGCTTCGTTTCATCAAAATTATAAATATTCTTATTACAAAGAGATCTCATATACATGAAAATTACTCTCACAATATTTGTGTACAACTCAAATTTCATCTCATGCGCCTAATTATTTTTTGTAAATTGTATCCATCCAGGACTAGTTTTTCAGTTTAGCTCTAAATTCACTGTTCATATTTAACAAACAAATATTACTTGAGGGTGGTAGCCAGTAGTTTAATTCTGAATTCACATAAGTCCTCATATTTAGTGAGGTATTTATGGGGTAAAGACTACATAGTTATATATTCGTTCATAATTACACGCCTATTGAATTGTAGCGTATAACATTTATATTACGTTATAGTGTTACTCATTTTATTTGTCTTACTAGCGTACATAACTTGAAAAGTTTACGAGAACGTTTTGTTTGACATCAATACATCTTCAGTTAATGCGAACGTTTTATGAACGTTTAACCCAGCTGTTTTATGTAAACATTTTAAATACCGTTCATTTAACGTTGGAAATACATTTTAGAAACGTATGTATGTTTACTGGGACAGGTTTATCTTATAAATCATGATTCAATAAGTCCATAAATGAACTAATGAACTAATTTTTCAGGAAAATGTTATTATATATGTTACTGTATTATGTCATAGGACAGCTAGTATAATAGCTGAGGTATTTGTGAATTTTTGTCCATTATTGAGGGTCACTAACATGATCGATTTGTTGAAGGTTTTAACTTGTAACAAATTAGTTTCATTATCTAACTTGTTTGCCTATTATTTCTCACAATGTTTTATTTATATACACGTATAAATATCATGCTAACACTCCCTTATAATTTGCAGCGGTAGATAGCGGCAAATCAAAGAGGAAACTCACTTTCGGTACATAGGCGTACAAGAGAAGTGCATTATGATACATACGATTGAAGTATGCGACACTATAGGTGTAATAGTGATAAAGTAAAAATAATAATTAAGTATTTAATAAAAATATTATGAAAAATTATTTATGAAGAATATTAAGCCACTTGAAATAACTAAGTGAATAAAATTTATTATAAATGAATAAATAATATAAACTAAGAAATATCAAACAAATGTTAAGACAAAATTTCAAATCAATACGACACCTGAAAGTGTTCAAAATTGTTCTGCAAGATTTGAACTGAACTCACTGACTGATAGACATGTGAATTTGAATATAAGCTTGTTAAAATTTTATTTTTGCAAACTGCATAGTCGTTTGGGCTCCAAGGTGCATCTAAGAAAACAATTAAACTCACGGAATGCGAAAAGTTTCATTGAAACGTTTTGCTATATAACACCGAATTGTTCACCAACCACTTACACCTATAGAAAGTTGTTGTTTGACGCCATCTTGAATAATAGTTCTATGATATTCAATACCAAAGAACCGTTGCCATTCCCAAAATAAAAATCAATGTATTCTGCTCATAAGAAATAAATTTTCCTCAACTATTTCTTATATTTCTATTTATGACTTATTTGTACAGAAGAATTACTTGAGCGACTTAATTTTAGGTATATGCTAGATAGTGATGCCCAACCACCTTGTTATCGACTGCGACCGATATCTTGTCACATTCCTGGTTTCAAGCAGACTTCATTAGAAGATCGGGAGAGAGCATTTGAAGAATGGGCTACCGAAATCGACAAAATGCTGGCTGTGCTTATAACTGTCTTTTCTCAAGAATTGCGGGATACGTATTTAACAACAGTTGTGGAACAGGTATTGTGCGGGTACATATGTATATACAGGGTGTAATTAGTTTTATGTCATTGAAAAACTGGTAATAGGGATCGGCTAGACAAACAAAAAAACGAACTTCTTGTACCAATTACGAAAATGTAAACATAAGTTACCTCTTTCGATCTACACAACGCAAGCACAGGATGGCCTCAGGACCAGAGGTTTAAACAGAGGATTTCTTTACATGTATGTTTTTTTTAATTTGGGGCAAAATTATAGGAGATTTTAATTTATAAAACTTAAATGCGGTTTATTAACATTTGTAACATAAAATAGTGTTCCGTTAGAAGCTTCAAAAATGAGTAAATATTTCACGAAATTGAAAAACGAACAGTTAGACGTCCGAAATAGGATAGCATAAAATAGTTATGTTTATTTTAAGTTAGGATCAGGTATCGAAAAGTCTTTGGTCTCTATGGAAATCAATGTAAATAGTAATAAACAGATCAGAACAAAACAGGGAATAAGAATAATAATAACCATAATACCTTTATTACCTAATAGGGAACATCCAGTAACAGAACAATTCTTTTAAATTTGTCAAAAAATTTGTTTGTCCATCAATACACATTTCGGCACGGCGAACTAAGGACATACGCACACCGTTCAAGATATTTGATAAATTACCACCCTAAACTATCAACTAACGTTGTCAAGAAAAACTTGATCCAAAATCCAAAAAGCAACACAATAAGAACGAATAAGTAAATACTGCCTGCACGTAACCAAATTCTTAACGACTTGAACCATAAGTCAATAAAATAAATATTATGTGGCAAAAAATTCAAAAATATCAAAAACAGCATACAAAAACAACGAACGGTTAAGTCGTGTGTACGTTCTTAGCCAAGTAACAACATAAACTGAAGTATTGCTTGTGAATATCACAAGGCGGGAGGACAGTACTGACCCAAATATAAAATGTTTGAATTTTTTAAATTTTTTAAAGTCCAAAACTATGGGCTTTAGACTCTGTGTTATATAACATTTTTGGTCTGTCTAGTTGCTCCCCACCATCAACCAGGTTCTTTTAATGACATGGAACTAATTACACCCTGTATATAGGAATATTCACTACACTAGATACATACGAGTTTTCCTGAACACTTAATATTAGACACATAAATGTGCTTAATATTACGTTAAATACATAAAAGTATGTGTTCACCTTTAACTTGCTAAAGCTCAAACAGTGACACTGCCTAATTTCTTTTATCTTTAAATATTGACAAAGAATTTTTTTATTTAGTACGAATAACACCATACTGGGTGTCTTGTGACTAGTATATAGTTTAGTAGTAGATAGAGGACATCGAAGTATTCCAAAACACTCATCTGTATACGTTTGTTACCAAGATATTTTTTAAGACATTTTTCTTCTGCCATATTCTCTAACCATTTCCTAAAATTTGGCTAATTTTTGAGTTCCGATTTTTAATTATTTCCTTTTTACAAAAAGAGATTTCATAGGGATCTAGAATGAGTGCAAATTAACAAAATATTTTAGGAAGTCCATAACACCGTATTTATGAGTCAAGAATTAGCAAAACGATGTATATGGTTGAATAGGGTGTACACACCGACTGCAAAAACTCCGGAAAATATGACTCCGGGAGAGGCCGAAGCACACAGGCGACTTAACACTTTGCAGAAAGATCTGAGAGTAAGTACTTTTTGAGTTATTTGCTTGCTTTAAACCAAAATTAATGCAATTGGTTTGTTATATTATAAACGATGTTCTAGATTATAGGAAACATTTAGTTTATTATATAATATACCGATATAATATACTGATTTTGTTGTTATTATGATAAATTATACTTTTGTTAGTATGGCAGAATGTCACGGTGAGGTCATCTCTTTCTTGAATTCCAATATGTTCTTAACGTTTTTTTGAATGCCAATAAACATAATATATAAGTCCTCGTTAACCAAAATCGGTCTAATACTTTTAAGAATATTTGCAAATTGACATTGAAGTTTTGCCTGAAATATACAGACACGTTATCTGTCAGTCACTTTTCACCATTTTCAAGGCTCGTATGATAGATAAAATTATAAGAATATTAGATTTAATGACAAACTTTTATTTAAGTCTTCGTTTACCAAAATCGGTCCAATTCCTTTAAGAATATTTACAAATTAGCATCAACGTTTTCCCTGATACGTACAGACACGCCATCTTCAATAGCATTTTATTATTTTCTAGATTCGTGTAAGAGACAAAATTATAAGAATAGATGACAAATTTTTCCTTTCATTTTAAAGATGAAGGACGCCAATTTCTTTAATCGTTTATTTGATGATGGTCTATTTTCGCGAATAAGACCAGTTACCAATAAGGAGCTGACTGCTTTAGCTAGAAGGTGAGATGCCACGAAGGTAAATTACACTCGAACGGGTGAACGTAATGACAAAATCAAATTTGTGTTCCTGCAACGGACTTGTAGTTCTGCTTACAGTGTAAGTCCAGAACTATTAAAATCGGCTACTTAAAAATTTATTGGTAATTAAAATTTTCGAGATCTTTTGCCTCATCTATATTGTACTTGTTTCCAAAGTTAACCTTGGATACTTTAAACTTTTTCTCTCACTAATATGTAACATTAATAATATTCCAGAATCAGCTAACAGAAAAGCACATAATCAGGATACCTGTAAAGTACGTGGAAGGTGGCTTGAATGTAGATATTTCGGAGCACGAACAATACATCTCCCAAGTTACAATCCACTTGAAGAAACATCTTAGTGAAATGATTGGTACAATAATTGAGGAGCATCAAAGCAAAACTATGCTTAAACCAAGTTATGGAATAGAAGCCAGTTTATTTGAGGAGCTGAACCAACAGACCAGTTTTTGCCAAAAGGCCGCACAATGTAGTATAAATAGGGAGAAAACAATAAATGATATAAAATCGTAAGTATACAGCTAACTACATAAATATATACAGCGTATATAAACAGTATGGAATGAATTCAATATTAATCATCATTATCATTCTTGTGCTACAGCCCTGTGAGCCCGACTTTCTCTAGTTTCTTTCACCATTCCTGCCGATTCCGCGACTCTTGCTTCCAATTCTTGCGCCGATTCTTCGTTCATCCTCATCGACACCATCTTTCCTCCGTAATCTTGGCCTGCCACGGCTTCTAGCTCAAGCTGGTTCCGAAATCATGATTTTTCTTGGTGGGTAATTGTCATGAGTTCTATTGAAATGTCCTGACCACCTGAGTCGTCCTATGCTTATGCGTATTACCACATTCCTACCCTTTGCCACCTGTCGGTATTTCTCATAGAGCTTAAAGTTGAAACGACGGCGCCATACACCGTTGTCACATACAGCTCCAAAGATCCGTATCAGGATTTTCGTTTTAAAAGTTTGGAGTAGAATTTCATCAGCTTTAGTCATGGTCTACGTCTCGGATCCATACGCCAGGACCTGGAGTATTAACGTTTTGTACAGCATTAGCTTTGTCTTAAATAATAATTGCCGGCCATTGAGGTGTTTTCCATGTCCAAAATTGCACTTGTTAGCAAGTACTATTCTGCGTTTTATTTCCTAGGACACATTATTTTTATCATTTACTGAAGACCCCAGGTGAGTAAATGCTTGCGCTACCTCAAAGTTGTAATCATCGATAGTCATCTTTTTCCGATGTTTCTGGCTCTATTACCTGGTGCCGATACCAAAGCTTTAGTTTTTCCCTTATTCACCGTCCGAACCATATTTTTTGCTGCACCGAAGAGTGTGGCAAACGTCTCTTTGAAATGTCGTATTGTGCGTGAAACAACATCCACGTCATCTGCGTATGCCATTATCTGTGTGCTCTTATTAAATATTGTACCCCTGTTGTTCAGCCCTGCGTCTCTGACTACTTTTAACATTGGAAATGTTAATGTTCGTGTGAAGCGTATAGGACAAAAGTTACGAGTTTTTTCCAAAGGCCGTCGCCATGAAAGTATCAAGATCAGATGATATAATACTGAGCGAGGGCCTGTTACTATATGGGAAGCGAATGCGGTGTAGTTGGTCAGCGGCGATCGATATTGTACCGTCTATTTAACAAAAAGCGGTACAGAAAGGAACCAGCACCCTCAGCTAAAATCAAGAAACAAGCTTGCAAAGAAAGGTTTTGCACCTTAATTACAATATTGAAACTACACCATTAAATTCTTATAAGGAAAATGAGTTGGACATTTTCAGCTGAACACACATTACTATATTCTGCATTTAAATAAATTAAGAAACAAATTTTTAAAATTTTGTGGGTTGGCTCCTCTCTGTATAATGCCGTCCATATTTCATTTTGTATTTTCATTTCCCAGGTTACTTAACTCATTGTTGTTCTGACGAGTCTTATTAATTTAGCAGGTATTCTGAGTTCTCCCATGGCCTCATACAGTTTGGGTCTAATGGTGCTGTCATAAGGTGCCTTAAAGTCTATAAACATGTGGAACGTGTCGATGTTGTATTCCGTGGTCTTTTCTAGGATTTGTCGCAGGATAAGAATCTGCTCAACGCTAGATCTGCCTGGCCGGAAACCGTTCTGATATTCTCACAGTGCGTCTTCGGTATAATGGCTCAATCTTCTGTATATAAAATATGACACAATTTTATATATTGTATTAATGAGGGTGATGCGTCTGTAGTTTAAGCACTCCAGTTGATCGCTCTTTTTATCCAGAGCTCAGGTAATACCCATGTTTCATTTCTGCAGTATATCTTCATTTTCCAGACCTTCCTGATCATGATCAAAACACAATTAGCCAAATTTTTTCCTGCATATCTATAGAGTTCCACTGGGATGCCATCACTACCCGGAGATTTGTTGTTCTTAAGGTATTTAATGGCTTCTTGTACTTCGTTCAAAGTTGGTGGGGCAATGTCGTCTTCAGTATATGGTGTGGGGAGACCCTCATTGTGTTCTTTCAGGACTTCTTCATTGAGTAGTTTTCTGAATATTAACTGAAGTCGTTATTTTTTCAAAGAATATTCAGATCGATTGATTTCAATTTTCTATTAAGCAATAACCTACCCCTTGTAATAGCTCAAAGTAAAGATATGTTATAAGCTTTTCAATAATACAAAAAAAAAACATTGTACTTTTTTTAGTGTAAATTATCCCGTTTAGGACCATTTTAAAAAACTTGAGTGAATTCAGGTTCTTATCATTTAATTTTTAACTTCAAGACAACAAGTACTGTACAACTACTTACATAACAATGCGAAAAATTTTGAAAATTGATACTATTTACCACATTTTCGCCATCTCTCCAATTTGCTTTTATCAAATGGCCATTAGTATGCGCATTTTTCCCTCGTTTATCGAAGGGGAGTATTGTAGATTTCCTCGAAATAACGCTTAAAATTGACCTCACTGAAGTCATAAGAGACTTAACTTTTATAAAAGTGAAAATAATCTTATCATTTTTTGTTTAGCATACCACATTCAATAAGTATTTTAGTGATTATAAAACTCGGCAAGTACATAAATACTTTACAGTAATAATAATAATTTATATTATATATGTTCTTTCTATTGCGACTTTGTACTTATTCGGAGACTCGGGGAGATCAGGGGCCACAAGACACAGTTTAAAAGGTCTTAAAATTTATGTCGCCGAGCCTGGTATCGGAATATTATTGTTAATATTAAACGGTACAAAGTATTTCTTACAAGGAAACTTTTACTATAGAATTCTAAGTAGGCTAAGCATGTTAAATAAAATACTAATCTATATCTTTACACAAGGCTTTTACTCTGTTTCAGATACATCACTGGAGAAAGTCCACATCCACTAGTCATCTACGGCCCAAGTGGTTGTGGTAAAACGACTTTATTAGCTAGGATAGCTCAATGTTGCCAGCAATGGTTACCAGAAGCTTTTTTAATAGTTAGGTTTATCGGTATTAGTGCCCAATCAAGTACAATAGAGCAGTTATTAAGTTCAATTACAAATCAATGTTCAATTTTAAATTATGGTCATAAGTGTTATTGTACCCATGTAAGTATTTAATCATATAAATATTCCCAAATCGAATTCCATACAAAGAAACACTTAAAGCCTCGAACGCAACAAAATTGGAATAAATTAGGTATTTCAGTTATTGTGCATATTTATGAAAAATCTCGAGACACGTCGATTTTGGATTCTAAAATGACATCCGGCAAAGTACAAATTTCATCTCTATATTCAACCCCCTTCGATTGGGAGTTGTAACCCCTAAATTTTTTAATGGGAAGTAGGAGCTTGTGATACCTCATTTGAGGGGTCTTTTTATTCTCTATTCAAAACTGCTATGGCTTTAATATTTATTGCAAAAATTGACGATAAAATAAATAATTCATGTGCTTGGCGGAATTCCCTACAGGGAACTAAAAAAAAGTTAATTTTAATGTAGGAAATGTTCAAAATGAGTTCCTTGAACGTATTGGTAGCATCCTAATCGTAAATAAAAATGTCTTCTAACGTTTTGCAACATCTAAGGCATGACCAGCCTAACCACATCCGTTATTCTTCTTCAGCTATATCGCTTGGCTTAGTTTTATATATCATACTTTTCACATATTCCCATAGAAAGAAATCTAAGGGTGTAAGACCAGTAGAACGTGCTGGCCATTCTAGCGATCCTCGTCTCCCTATCCACCGATTTGGAAATGTTAAGTCGAAGTATTGCCGGACATCGATTCGGTAATGTGGTGGTGCTCCATCCTGCTGGAACCATATTACATCCGCTGGAACTTGTGTGTTTGCCTGAGCAGAATATAAGTTTTCCAAAGTTGGCACGACATTATTTTGGAGCTAAATGATTATCTCCATTCAAATTGCCATCGATGAAAAAGGGTTTCCAATTATCTCCGCCCAAACATTAACTTTTTCAGGATTTTGCGTATATATCTCTCATCCATTGAGGATTTTCTTTAGCCCAGTAGGGACGGTTTTGAAAATGAACATGGCCACGAAAAGTAAAAGTGGACTCATCCGAAAAGAAAACATTTTCTAGTTGGATAACATTATTACCTAGCTTTTGCATCACTTGTTCACAAAAATACGTTCTTCTAGCAAAATTGTCTTCACTAGTTGGGGTCAGTTTTTAGGGATGCATTTTATTTTCTTTTAATACGCAAATCATTGAGGAATGGGAAACATTTAATGCTGAAGCTGCTTGTCAACTTGAACTATGTGAGTTTTCTTCAAACTCAAGCAGTGTATCTAATTTGGTACCGTTACTCATTACATTGGAAGCTTTTTTTATATGCCTTACATGTCCATTTCCGCGAAACTGCTTTTCAATTTGGCTACCTTTACCTTGGGATATTGACGGCAAACCAGGAAATTTTTCTTGAAATAGGCGAACAACTTCATTCTCGATCACATTATATCTCCGTAACCAACCATCTATATGATTATTATTTTACGCATTCCGTTTAAATAAACCATGTTTAGGAATTGCAATTATAACCCGGTCAAAACAGACATTCAAGGTTACATTAATTCGCATAGAGCTAAAAATTGCTACGAATGTTGGGAATACCATTATAAATGAAATGTGAAAAGTTCCCATCGATCCCACATCTGCGAAAAAAATTATTCAAGGTCAAAGTCCCCAAATATCGGTTTCTTGAATTTTTTAGCCAAACGGTAAGTTTTATCATAAAATTAGGTCAGACAAAAATTGTAGATCATGCAATTATCTATAAAATTTATTCTTACACTTTTTTCCCTATGAATCACCATTTCTGAGATATAGCGATTCAGAAAGTTGAAAAAGTTGTGTTCTCCATAATATGCACTAGTACGCCAACTATATACATCGCTGGACCCATAGTACAAGTAATAATATTGGTCTGTGTAACTTATACGTACAAATTGTACGATTCTGAGAATATAAACACAAAAGAAACCCAGTCCCTCATTTTACATGCCCGTATAACCTTGAGCAACATCGGTCTAATGTTCACTACGCTACTCACAAAATGTCTGGGTTCATTTCAATGTTGAAAGAAAAATTTACCACTGAAAATATTTTTGTCAAACAAGCTGATAATAACGCTGATGTCCTGATAATTGAAACAGCAAAAGAACAATTCAACTCAACAAATACAACTATTTAAACATTTTTTATAGGATTTTGCAAACAGCAGAAAAAATAACTATCTATAACTAAAAGAAAATCCTATAAAAAATGTTTCAATACAATTATAAGCAAACAAATAATAATTCATTTTTAAAAATACAACTATTGTTGTTGGTGAAGATGTTGATTTGTTGGTATTACTTACTGCTCGAACTCCAACCGAAAACATTATTTATTTTTTAAAACCTGGGAATGCTCAACGGCGATCGGAAATATGTTAATCCAAAAGTTTATCTGCTTTTTCAAAATGCCAAAATCGCCTACAACAGTTTTTAAATTGTTTGTAAAGCAAGATTTAGTTAATTGTGCTAAAATTGTTAAAGAGAGTAACTCTACTCCACAAGCTGTAATCACCAATGGAATTCGCTTCCTTCTTTCTGTATATGGAGCTCCAAAAAAATTACCTGCTTAGATAAGTTTCTATACTAATCTTTTGTAAAAAAATACCCAGAACAATAAACGAGTGCAATTAGGTTGTCTTCCCCCAACCTCTGCTTCTGTTCATCAACATCCATTTCGGGTATATTATCAAGTTCAAGTGTGGCTTGGTAATCAACTGGATCCAGAAGACTGGGGTTGGAAGTTAAATGATAATACGTTGGAACCAATCTAGACTTTACTCCCACCTGCACCAGAAAAACTCCCCAATACAATTTTTTGCAATTGCAAAAAGGGGTGTAGTGTTAAGTGCGGCTACAAAAAAGTTGGATTGTTTTGTTCATTAGCGTGTACCCGTTGTCAAGGCCAGTCGTCGAGGAAACATCTGATGCATCGCTGTTAGAACAATTTACTTGTATCCAGCAGGAAGAAGAGGAAGGAAGAGAAGAAGAAGGAAACATTACACTTGAAGTTCCATTAGATAATTCTCAATCAGACGAATAGCTTTCCCCAATTATTCATAATTCACACCGCTTTCATCATTTCCAATAGTACCATTTTTTATTTAATACAATATTATTTAATTAAACAGGACCACAATAGATCGTGGAATAGGCCTACCGGGGAAACCACGTTAAAAAAACCGCCAAGTACACTACCTCACTGGTGGCGTGGAAACGTGTGCATATTATGGAACTTTTTCAACTTTTTGAATAGCTATATCTCAGAAATGGTGATTCTTAGGAAAAAAAGTTTAAGAACAATTTTTATGGATAATTGCATGATCTACAATTTTTGTCTGACCTATTTTTATGATAAAACTTACCGTTTGGCTAAAAAATGCAAGAAACCCATATTTGTGAACTTGAATAAATTTTTGTGCAGATGTGGGATCGATGGGGACTTTTCACAGTTCATTTATAATGGTGTTCCAACATTCGCACCAATTTTCAGCTCTATGCGAATTATTGTAAGCTTACCCCTATTTTTTGAGCTATTTTGACCGGGTTTTGCTAATAACTCAAACAATACACAAAAGACTGACGACTATTTATTGAAAACTATGACAATTATTTATTGCTTTCAATCGTGTTCTTGCTAGCCTGCAAAAACAAAACGCTGTAAGTTTTTGTTTTTCGTTTGTTGCGGAGAAATTCGTCAAGCAAACCTTTAATTTTTGCAGTAAATATTAGAACCATAGCATTTTTTAATAGAGAATGAGAAGATCTTTCAAATGGGGTATTACCAGCCCATACTTCCCATTTCAAAATTTAAGGGTTGCAACTGCCACTCGACGGAGGTCGAAAGGGATGAAATATGTACTTTGCACGATGTCATTCAAGAATTCAAAATCGACGTGTGTTGGGATTTTTTATAAATATGCACCATAATTTGGCTGCTCCACTCTGTGTTGCCGATATTTAAGGCTCCCATCCTTCGAACGTTTTCCTCAAATTATTGTGTAGTTTTGATGCATGACCTGTTCTACTATTGATTATATCAGTGTTTCTCAAACTGTGGTGCGTGTACCCTTTGGGGTTACGCGAAAATTTTTAGGGGGTACGCGAATGCGGCTAATAAGTGTAAATAACAGGAACCTACAAAAAATATATATAACAGAATAAAACACACAACACATATGGAGGTGAAAGAGAAAACTGCACAATTAATATGCATCCCAAGCTTAATTAAAACCCAAGTCTAAACTGCAAAGTTCAGTACGGACCTGTTCAAGATAGTTCTTTCTTCGCCATCAAGAGGGCACAAAGATAATCCGTATTACTTCTTTGAAATACCTAGTCAGACCCTGTACCTACTATAGTTACTTAAATTATATAATATGTATTTTTTAGACAGGGGCACGCATGATCACTGCACAACATAAAGGGGTACGTGAGATAAAAGAGTTTGAAAAACAGTGGATTATACAGTATAGGTTGGCTTTATGTTAATAAATTAGTAACGATTGTAATAGGTTGAGTGATTACCTTTGTGTTTGGTATTATTAGACGTTGTGTTACTGGTTGCAACGGCCCAACGGGTGGCATTTGTGCTGTTGTAATGATGTTTAGTTTGGAAGTACGGGATAGAGATAAGAGAGAATTGGTGTGTTTTCGAGAAGATGGTTTGCTAGGCAGTTTCAATTTGGAAGATTTGCAATTTATTCTGGAGTGCCGGAGTAATTACGGATAACAAATTGGGGATGCGTATATGAAAATAGGATGTATATGTATGTCCTATTTGTATTTGTATTAGAGTGGACATATAAGATGGGAAATGATATGAGGAGTGGATAAAGCAAAAAAGTTCCTCTCCAGAATTTGTATCAAATATTGTGCAGATCTTTTTTGAACAGGAGTATCCCATCCAGTACCACTCCAAAATAATCAATGTCTTCTAATCACTGAAGGTTTCAACCATCAATGCTTATTGGGTTGGCACTTGGTCATCTCTGGATCCGTGCTGCGACGTGATGAGATTGCATGATTGTAACATCGTGTCGCTTTGATAATGTTTAAGTTTTTTGTCATCGCACTTCTCTTGGTATAAGAACAGTTTGCCACCATTTTATAACTATTTTCCATAGTAAATGTAAACGTAAGCTGCTATTTATAAGTTTGTATTGTTTTCGAACATCCTTATATATTTATTCACCACTGCACTAAGAATGTTGATATATGGAACGCTGGTAGATTTGTAATGAAGCGAGATTAAAATTATCCAATATTTGTCCTTAATTAGTCATGAGCATCCTAAATTTTTTGTTGATCATATCTGCAATGAGGTCACGTTACAGTTTATATGAGAATTTACTTTCACTAAGCCCCAATTGCAAAGCATCAATAAGTACAAAAATGTTGCATTTTTGTTTTGTTTCCAATAAGAAACAATTATTGTTATTACATCAACGATTTTGTCCTGAAGGGGGCTAGAACCTTCGGTGTGACGTTGCCTTTGAAGATGTAGTTTCATCAAATACCAAAATTCTTCAACACAACAGTCGGCAACACATTATCATCATCGGGAGGTGAAATTTTAAAAAATGTTTCAAATAGAAATTGTGGGAAATCAAAAGTGACATATTATAAAATCATTTTTAAATATTTCTTGCACAAAGCAGTGGCAAGCTAACAGTTGACTTTTTTAAATGGAACACCAAATATTTTTTCACATATTATATTTGACTCTTAATTCACTATCCAGGCATATATCATTTTTGGACTAACACTGCCGCGTAGTCACGTTTCTCAAATTATGTTTAAGCTTTTAGTTCTGCCTCAATATGTTGCATGATTTATATACTATGTACATAAAATATGGAATAAATTCATTAATTCTGAATACAAAAATATTATGGCAAAAAACTCGAACAGGTCGATTTTCATTTTTAATTGCACAACTTTTGCTTTGGGTTTTTTAGCTATGACGTCATCGCTGCTTCGGTTATGACGCCATTTTCTTTTTCTTTAATGGAACGCCCTATACATTTTTTTCATTTTCAGACCCCCTATGGAAATTTGAATTTAAAAACCTATACTACTTAGGATCTAGAGTTTATAAGTTCGGAGCTACAGACCTTAAAAAATATTCTTTGAAGTTAAATAATTTTATTTTATATTATTTTACAATAAAATATCAAATGAACAGTAAATAATAACAAAAGGAATTAACTAATAAAATGTTCAAATTGAAAACCTTCTTGTACCTGGCAGTATCCCAAACGATCAATGAATTCTTGCTGAACTTTATTTATACTTTCTTGAGAAATGTTGCTACATTCTAATCTAATTTTGCTTTTTAATTCTTGAATATTGTCAGGTTTACATTTGTACACTACGTTTTTAGGTAACTCCAAAGGAAAAAGTCTAGCGGGGTAAGAGCCGGTGATCTTGGTGGCCATTCAACAGTACCACGTCTTCCAATTGATCTAATTGGAAATACTTGATTACGACATCTTCGAACAGCTATTGCATAATGCGGAGGTGCACCGGCTTCCTGATGCCATAAGTTTTCGTCGGGAGTGGTACAATTGTTTCTACTCGGAAATAAGGTCACTAAAGAGGGGTTAGATATTCTTGTAAAATTTGAAGATATGTTGGTTCATTTGTGGTGTCATCGAAAAAGTGGGGACCCATTATTATTCTGTTTCTAACTATTCCCGCTCACACATTTACCTTTTGTGGCTACTGAGTGTGCTGGTCTCGCGGCCATCGATGGTTGTCCTTTGCCCAATATCTACATTATGGCGATTGACTTCACCATTTAATATGAAAGCTGACTTATCCGAAAAAATTATATTTTTTACTTGAAGGGGATTATCATTGTACATATTCATTAATATTTGACAGAATTCCATTATTCGGTCTGGATCATCATCAGATAACTCTTGCAGAAGATATATCTTAAAAGAATGCCACTTCTGTCGCTTTAACATTTTGTGTATAGAAGTAAAAGGAATATCATAATATCGATCAAGCTGGCGAACGCTATTGTGTGGATTCTCTTCCATAGCCAGAATAAGATTTAATTTGATATCCTCGTCAATAACTGGACGGCCTTTCTTTGGTAGATCATCTACGAAACCAGTCTCTCTATAAATTTTCTCTATTTTGCTCACTGTTGATTGGCTCATAGATATATCTGGGCACTTAGTGTTAAATAAAACACATACTTCTTGTGTTCGTACCCTGTCACCTTACCCAATTATCATTGGAACTTCAATTCTCTGAGATACAGACACACACATTGTTATAAAGCAGAAGATACACATCAATAAACAGTTATTAATTTAACACTGACAAGACAGAACTGTATATAGCATTTTGTTTCTCCCTTAGAAATGATGTAGGTCGTGCCAACCTACTTAAAGAAATATTACAAAAAACCTATTCGGCTACTCGTTTTTGTAGGGTCATCTAAATACGTGCTTTGTAAAAATGAAATCCAGACCTAAAGTTAATTCCTTATGTTATTATATTCTGTTCATTTGCTATTTTATTGTAAAATATCAAATAAAACAGGAGTTATTTATGTTCAAAAAAGAATATTTTCAAATATCTGTAGCTTCGAACTTATAAACTCTGGACCCTAAGTAGTATAGGTTTCTAAATTCAGATTTTCATAAAGAGTATGAAAATGAAATAATATACAGGGCGCTCCATTAAAAAAAAAATGAAATTACGTCATAACAGAAGCAGAGAAGACGTGATAGCTAAGAACCAAAGAAAACTTGCGCAATTAATAATAAAAATCGACCTGTTCGAGGTTTTTGCCATAATATTTGCGTATTCAGAATTAATGAATTTATCCCATACTTTATGTACACAGTGTATACTTTGCTAATAGCACTTCATATTTATTATTTTGAAATGACAAATATAGCACGACATTGTCTTCTGTTTCAGAGTATAGAAACTTATGAAAAAATACTTCCAACCTTATTAAAAGCTAGTTGTTTACAAAGACCTCTAATAATTCTATTGGATGGTCTGGATCAAGTGAGAGCGTACAGTTCTAAAAACTTAGATTGGCTTCCAACCAAGTTGCCACATAATATAAAACTCTTAATCTCTGTATCAGAGGCTAGTGATATGCATGCAGATATTAGCAAAAAATTAAACGAAAATAGTTTTATTAAGATGCCACTCCTAGGAGAAACTGAAGCTAAAGGTATTCTCATGTCCAGTGTCATGCAGTACAATCATAGCGTTAATTCTAAAATACAAGACTGTGTGTTAAAATCTGTCCAGGAATGCACCATTCCATTGTATTCTAAGGTAAGTCTATCTCCAGTAAATTAAGATGGTATTCGATCAAAACACAGCTCTACAAAAAAAAGTTTTGATCCGGATGACTGGCAGTGGCATTCCTATGTATTTCTCGACGCCGAAACCAAATCCGAGGTCAAAAAAACTCGTATTCCCCTTAAACTTTCGTGTAGAGGCAGAAACATCCTTCTAATAAGGTAAAATAAATATAATTACCTATCATTAAGGTAGTCTTCTTCTTATTGCCAAAGGCTTCACCGAGGGGGTAACAATTCTCCCGAAGGGCTTGATGCACCCTTTGCACCCCTTCTATACACTTCTGGACATAAAACTGTGTCATAAAAGATACTAGCTTACAAGCTGTTGAGAATGTAAACGAAATATGGTAGAGGGAGAATACCGCTCCGGAAGCAAACCTCCAGAAGGGTATACCTACTCCCTGCTGGATGAGGAACACAAGGGTGGAGGTAAGATCTGGGAGAGCAAGTTTTCCTTATCTTTACTGCAGAATGGTCGCAGTGCATTAAGGAGAAACTCCTTCAATTTCCTTGACTATAACCTGCAAGGGGCAAAAATTACCCTTCAAACCACCAAAAAGGGTTCTGAAAATTTTTAGGGCAGGAAAAATGCACTTTGGGATTTTAAATTTTGAGAGGGAAGACAAACGGGAATCCATCTCTGTAGATTTCTTTTTCACTCCAGCATTCAATGCATCTCTATATCCCTCATGGCATCACCTGTATTTCATGTCTTTTCATATATAAACGCCATTTTATCTTCAATCATACTTGTTTCTCTAAAATACTTTTCCACCCAAAATACAGGGTGATTTACCACAACATGCGGAAAATTTATAAGTAAGTTGTCCCCACCGAAAGAAGTTAAAAAAATGAAAAATTTAAAAAATATGACATAAAAAATTACCTTATTTGTTTGTAGAAATGGGCCGCCTATGACTTTAACTAATCTGACGTTACGCGGTGCAACCATATATCACTTCCCTTCCCCCTTTATCAGACTTGGAACTGACAGCGAAGCTGGCGGAGTTAGAAGTGACTTTTTGGACTTAATCACACAACAAAAATAGCAAAAATTAAAATAATTTTTGTAGAACACAGCACACCAGAAAACTTAAAAGTAACGAAAAGTCAAAGAAAATGTTCGAATGTTTGACCATTGACACTCAACGCACTGTTCTAAGCGCAGATAATATTTTCGTGTATGCGATCACATTTGTCTCTTTGATCACGAATTAGATTCGAGGCATTGTCAATGGCTTGTTGTGACTGTTCTAGGAAGTCTATTGACTTAGCGTACACCAAACTCTTCATGTAACCCCTAAAAAATCCATAGGGGTGATATCTGGGCTCCTTTCATTTGGCACACGCCTGCCACGAAATTTTCTCTCATATTGTCGTACAGCGGCTGCAAGATTTTCATTCACTGCAATATACGTTTTTTTTTCCTTGGCATAAAGGCTTATGGCCATACAGCCAGCTACAATTTAATAAATAACAAATACTAACCTAACCAATAACAAGCATGACATGTGTGTCAGCCACACAGTCACAAAACAAAGGATGCACATGGGTCACAAACTTCTCATCCAGGGGTCTATCAGGACATTTTTCTGACTCACAACACAAGACCACGGTTAGGAAGGTATATATAACACGAGGATGTAGAACATAAGGAACAAAGCTAACCTACTGATCTATAATTTTCGTCTCTTCCAAAAAATCAATTAGACAATCAAAAATGTTTTTCTTATTTAATGATAACAGATGAAGTATATTAAAGGGTGTCGAGATTTTACCATTTTTCATTATGTTATTATATAGCTTATCAGATGCTTCTATGTGCTTTTTGCATTCAAGAATATGATAGAGGTCGCCCGTAATGCCACAATATTCACAAATATCAAAATTGTAAACGTTTATTCTAAACAAATGTGCAGGGTAGCATGCATGACCAAATTTTAAACGTATAATTGTTGTAACATATTTTCTTGAACATGCACTATAAGTTAAAAACATATCACAGTATTCATGCGATGTAAACGTTGGCATATTAACAGGTATCGATCTACGAATACAATTTTCAAAACGTATCCAAATGGAAGCCGAAAAGAAACTGACCATACGTAAACAACTACTGATCGCTTGAAAAAGACACGAAGCGGCGCGTTTTAATGCAAAAAAAATGTACTACATTATTTCGGATCACTGTAAAATTTTGCAGGGGGTTTCCCACAAAGAAAACTAGTACACCATTTTATTCTCCGCATGTTGCGGTAAATCACCCTGTATATAGTGAATACTGGAGTTAAAAAAACATCTACAGAGATGGGTTCCCTTTGTCTTATCTCTCAGTGCATCTTTCCGGTCCTAAAAATTTTTAGAACCTTTTTTGGGGGTTTGACGGGTTAGTTTTCGCACCTTGCAGGGTACGATTAAGGCAATTGAAGGAGATTAAAGGAGGTTAATGCACTGCGACTATTCTGCATTAAAAACAAGGAATACTTGTTCTCTCAGATCTCCCTCCACCCCTGTGTTCCTCATCCAGCAGGGTGTAGTTTATACCCTTCTAGAGTCTTGGCTCTGGAGCGGCATTCACCCTCTACCATACTTCCTTTGCATTCTCAAGACCTTGTAAGCTAGAAGCTCTTATGACAAAGTTATATGTCGAGCAAGATATAGAAAGAGTGCAGAGGGTGTATCAACCCCTTCGGGGGAATTGTTACCCCATCATTGAAGCCCTTGGCATTAAAAAAGAAAAGTACGAGAGATAAAAGTCCCCATCATTCCTTAATGATAAGTACTTATATTCATAAATGCATCTTATTGAAGGTATTTTTTTGGCTCTACACGAAAATTTAAGGGGTATACAATTTTTTTGACGTCGAATTCGGATTCAGCGTCGAGAAATACATAGGAACACCATGGTCATCCGGATCAAAAACTTTTTTTGTGGGACTGTGAAATAAATACTTTTAGGTTAATCCATTGTTCTGAACGAACTAAAAAATTGGCAGGATGTTCTCGAAAATAATATAAACGATGATCCGAAATGTTTGGTAACCTTTGTAATTTATCAAATTAAGTGCACAAATGTGGTTTTTTCGAAATAACGTTAATTTCATTTTTTTCTGAAAAGAAGAGGACAAATGGAAAGACGGAGAAATTTTACATAAAACATATATTACTTTCACTTGAGCAAAACTATCACAGCTAGAAATTTTTCAGTTAACGCAACTCTTGGAATGAAGATCAACGGCACTGCACGAAACACCTTGGGTCGAAATTTTCGGTCTCCAAATGGATAAAAGTAGGCTAAAATCGTACTTCTTAAAACAAAGGTAACGGAGGCCGAAAAAAGGCTAGAAAAGCTAAAAAGATGTTAAAAATGGTTGTGTCGAAATATATTAATTCCTTCATTATGAAATAATGATTTGAAAAATCTAATTGTAGTCTGTTAATTTTTAGAATATTATCCGAGAATATTTAATGATTTTAGGGATAAATTACCATAGTCGTTAAAAACAGTTGTCTTGACGTCGATTCATCGTTGTTCGCAAAATTGTTTTCCATTTTTTCCATACTGGAACACTACCTCTATACTTGAATTGAATTAGTTAATGCCTCTTTAGTCTTATTTCATCGTGTTTTCCACCTCTTCCACCTCTGTTTCAGCTTACGTTCATCCTCCTTTTGAAGCCCAACAATTTCGACTCGAGGTGTTTCGTGATTTATCAATTATTAGCAGAGTATTTCAGATGTTCGCAACAGCGATTAAGGCGCCATATCTGTCACGAATCGAAACAAATTTTACAAATGTTACGTATTTTTTCCGTAAAATCAGAATCCCCCTCACACACAAAGGGCGACGGGGGCGGCTTCAGTTTAGCATAATTGAATTTCTCTCTTGAAAGCATTAAACAAATGTTTCTTTATTTTTTGTTCGGAGGGGTATTTCTCGAGATATTCCCCCGTGTCAATCTTTTTGTTACGTCTGGTATATAGGTGTGCTACAATTGGAAGATAATATAAATTAAGTACACTTCATCATCCTACTAGAAGTTATTAATAGCATCCTTTCATAACGTTACTGGAGGATTTATATACAGTGTCTAACATTTTAAGAAAAATACGTTTAATATTAAGTCACGTGAAAGATTTATTGTTTGTTGGATGCAATATTAAAACCCATTAATCTAAAACTGCTGTTTTTCTTTATAGGTTTTGGCATGGCAAACGTCATGGTGGGTCGATAAAGAGCACGATATTGTACCGAAAGGTCATGTAAACGATCAATTAAATTTAATGTTAGAAGAATTAGAAACTATTCTCGGTGTAACTCAAGTTCAACATGCACTGGCGATATTAACTTGCACCAAACATGGAATCACTGATTCTGAAATGATAGACTTACTAGCTTTTGATGAATATTTCCATAGTAATTCTACATATGGTAAGTGACCTATCTGAGATCTTACATAGGAACGAATAATATATAAACCTAAGTATACGTTTCGGTTATTATATTAACAAGTACATCAAATTTGTGATAATAACAGTTTAATACTAATTTCAGATTCTTAGGTAGCAAGTAAACTTCTGTCGGCCTGTAATAAAACCAAAGTTAAGCCCAAATATTAACAATAAAAATAAAATAATTTTTTTTATATAAGTAAGTACGTGTTAAGAAAAGAGGTTTTTGACATTTGATTTCATATGACGTTAGTTGCAACTAGATTCTCAACAGAAAATGTATCATTTTTTATTTTTATACTAGAAGTAAAGGTCCCTCAGGAAATTTACTATTCCAATACTTCCAAAATCCTCCAAGTGTTCGGTTATATCAATATCATACATAGTACACACAAAGTAACTTTTACAGCGAAATGTGCAAAGATCTAAGTTAAATTGCTTGTAGAAAACAATTACCGAGCTTTAATATGTCGTGTACAATCTGTGACACAAATATGAATTCTAAAAATAAAGTTATCCAGAATGAAATCAATAAATTTATTTTTTCATGCTATAACCAATCTGTACTGTGCATCTAATAGTCAGATACATTGCGAATGATGTGGTTTCATAATAAACTTGGAAAGGACCAGTAAAAGAAACATGTATTTTTACGGTACACGTGTAGAAGGTTTATAATCTTTTTCTAGTTTCAAAAACAACAGATTTATCATCATCAAAAATATAGTGACCTTTAAATCGCCATAACCCTTCCCAAGTCAAATAAACAATTTCCATATTATACAAATTTTCTTTGTTGCGCCCAAACGTTTTATTTATTGATTCACAGATGTCGATCTACATATACTTATCTTATCTTGAAGAATATGTATTTTGACTACCACATATCAGTGGTGGACATCTATATATATGTTGTAGATATTTACATCAAGCGTGAAGCTAAATTTATTCTTGGTTGATATATTGAAAGAAGTATTAAAGAATACTACTTGATCAAAGAATTAAAACCTTAACAGTTTTTAGACAACTGTATATTATTAACAAATGGTTGATATCCTAATTTATTTTGAAATTTGCATGCCCCCAAATTATGTTGACATGATTAAAACTGTTGCCGAAATCTAAAACTGATCCTACATATTAGTTATACAGGGGCTAACAGTTGCAGGTTGTAACTAATATACGCAATTTCAAGTTAATATGTACCGTAATCAAGTAATTCACTACAGAACGCGATCTTCTGAGTATCAGTTGTTCGACTAAACACTTTAATCCGCATGTGTTTGAGAGAAAATTCAGATTGATAACCAGTAGCAAAACCTTTATTTGGTTATTATACGAAATAAGAAAACGAAGAAGATATTGCATTTTTTCAATACATTTCTAAAACCAGAAATATCCCTCACAAAGGAAAAATTGACATCATGGTGTTAATAAAAATAATTAACTTTAAATCGTTTTGTCATTATTGGATTCTGAACAATTTTCAAAATGTTCGTCTGTCCGTCGTTTTCTATAAGCATGAGAACTCAACAATACAATACCCTATTGTATTGAAATTTGCATAAAATACAATAAACATTGCCCAGTATACTGTCGAATATTTCGCTAGTCAAAATAGCATCATCGGATTATGATTAAAATTACAAGTATAGGAATTATACCTGAAAAATTAACCTATTTCACAAAACCACAAAAAGATGGTCATATAGTAAATAGTACTTACTAAGTGAATAATTATTTGACGATAAACTCTAGATGTAAGTGTAAATTAACAGCTTCATAACCGATTAAGTCAATTCCCGATATTTCATTCTTTGATGGAGGTATAGGATTCTATAAGTAGAATAAGCTGAAGGATATATTGAAAAAAATTCATAACGCAAAGAATTAAATGTAATGAAAATGGATACACAAAAAATCAGCTGTTAATAATATTATATTTGTTTATTTTTAATTTAATGTCAGTATGGTCAACACCTTAGCTGAGAACTGAAAATGAGAATTATTTTTAAACCAGTGCGTTGTAACTAGGAAAAATATAAACTGAAAAATATTGTTACTTATTGTTAATAAATTAAGTAATTTACTATTACCTTTCTCTATTTCATTAAAAAAAAATGTGTAGAACTGGGAAATACTAATATCAATGTCACTATTTTCTAAATTTCTGTTAATTTTATAGTGTCGTGGGCGCCCGCATACTTAGCATGGTCCAGATTAAATAAACATTTAGCTCCTTTTCTACAATGGTCGCTAACGGGCGGTGTTTTGGGTGTTCAGTGGAAAGATAATATGCTTAGACAGGCTGTTTCCGTGAGGTATAATGATCACAAGAAATGGGCTACTCAGATGTTGTACGATTACTACAATGTAAGTAAATCTATTTAATTTGTATGTAGAGGTAAACTTAGGCATATAACATTTTTAAGAAATTAATTCTTTTTCAACCCAGCGGACATAATAGTAGCTTTCATTTATTAAATAACTCATTTCGAAGAAGAGAATAGTAGTATCAACTAGATTTTGAAATTTTATTTTGCATACCTTGTTCTTCCTCAGTTTTGTTTTGAAACATGTCAGTGCCTACTCCTGATTTTTGCTCAACCGCTGGATATATTTTGCAACAACCATTTTGAAATAACAAAGTGCTTCTCTTATTTACCATGCCTTCGTAGATGTCTTGTAATCCATGTATTGTTCTAACCGGTCTTTCCCATCGCTCTCTTGCCAACATCAGCCGAACGTATTGGAGCGCTTTTCTTACCTCTTTTCCCTAAACTGTTAGTCATTCCAAATTATGTCCTCTCCCCTGTTAATGTGTCCAAAAAATAATAAAACGTGGGAGAATACGATACTAGAAGGTTGTTTTGGGAACGTGCATCTTGAAGAATCAAGTTGTTCGTGAGATGGGCTCAAGTAATCCAAAATGAACATCCGCAAACTTATATCTTAAAAACATCAGTACACCTCTGTTTTCATCTCTCAGAGGCATAAAGTTTTTGGGCATTTTGTAATATTTCTATCATGCCAATTTTACTCAACTGGTAAGTTGAATATTTCACTATCTATATTCTCCTTCAGATATTGTCAAGAGAACTTCAAGATATACCATCCTGTTTACATCAGCACACTCCCCGATCCTTAGCATATTTGGCTAATTTTGGTTTGCTCGGTAATCTTGTAATTTACAGTTAAACTGTACTCAGAGCTTATTTATTGAAAACTATCGAGCAGACGTACGAGCTCATCTTCACTTGTCGCACTAAAGTGATTTCATCTGTAAGTCTCAAATTAGAAACCTTACTTCCGCTTATAAATACATCCCTCTGCCAGTCCTGACGCCAAACGGGACATAATATATGAAATTCCCTGAAAACCAGTTACTGATACCAGTCACGAAGATGATTAAACTTAAAAAGAAGTAGTCTAGTAATGAAAATTGAAATTCAAATAATGCAATTACATATTGAGTAAGAGCAGAGCTGGGCAGAGTACTTCACAACGAGTACTTATTTTTGAAGTACTCTAAAAAAATGGGTAACTTTTGCAAAATTTGGAGAGTACTGCTCTAAATATGAGTAACGAGTACTTTGAAAGATAGTAAATTGAAACGGGTAATAGACATAAAATTAGAATACCACTTACACCATTACCAGTAAATAAAAGTAGATCGACAGCAACAAATATAGTTATGTTTATTAAAAATGTATAGGTACACAAAAATGAACACCACCAAAGATTTAAAATTATCAGAAAGAAGTAACATAAAATATATATAGTTTCACACGTCAAACGCTCATTTCCCATACCTCCTGACTGACAGTGACTGCCCTGCACACTGGTGTGGAAAAAGACAGCCTAAGACTTGACTGTGTTGCACTTCGGTATTCATACTCGTTACTCGTCAGTTGTGGCCGCCAAAAGCACTCGAGTGCCTAATGATGTAAAGTACTTCAAAATTTCGAATATAGAGTGTTATCCAAATAAAAGTACCCACGAGTACTTGTTACTGAGTACTTTGGGTACTCAGTACAATAACGAGTACAATTTACTCGAGTACTACCCAGCTCTGAGTAAGAGTTCAATTTATGTAGATGCAAAATATGCTAAATGTATCTAATTAATTATACATAAAACAATTTAGATCTGCATAACGTTCAGGATAAGTGGAAAAAATCTAGAGCATGTTTAATATCAATTTCATATAATGATGTATCTTCAATTTCGACTGAAATTAAAAGATTCAAATTTTCTTGAAGCATCGATATGTCTGTGGTTTGGGGGTTGGAAGAATTGGGATTAATGATAATAAATGCAATTGCATGTTTGATTCTCCTGTCATGGCTGAAGCTTTTCTTCTTCTTTCCAACTTTTTCACCTCACTTGGCCGGTCTAGGTCTACAGCGATGCATTGGGGCGAAGAGCTCAAGCTCGACCTCTAAACAAAGAGACCTCACTCCGCCCTCGCGTCACCCTTATACAGACCGAAGGCACATGTGGTCATACATTCGGAACTCTGGATTTGGGGTAGAGCGGTACGGAACGCAACCTAACACCTTCCAAGGGAATCGTTGGCGCTGGCTAGCGTTCACTAGCAAGGCGGTACATCAAAGGATGTTTTTATTTGGTTAGGACAGAATTTGTCACCGTCTAGTCATTCCGAAGCATTCGGTGTTTATAACCGCGTTTTCATAGATTTCTAGATTTAATTTCATTTGGTTTAAATAAGTATAATATGGAGTGGAGTGAAGATATGAGTTTAAAATTAATAGAAATATACCGCGACAAGCACTGTATCAAATATTTCTGGTGCCATTCTACATACATTTTGAAAATGTCCAGCATCTTCATTTTGAAGATTCTCTAATAAATGAGTACCACTGTATAGATCCCTACTAAAGGGGCTGTCACCCACCAGCGCCGGGAGTCGTCTTTTCTTTCTTTTGTTTATTAACTAGTAAATTGTAATCATCGCTTGACATTTTGAAATATTTGAAGCAATTTAGAGCGAACGGTAACCAACGACTTCCAACTCGAATGTGGAACTTTGGTGTGGACGGCAGCTTCATATATTCACCAAATCACTTCCGCCTCCACAGGTTAACGCCACTTGCGTCTTCTTTCCCGTTGGTTTGTATTGGAACTTGGTCTGTACAATTGTACATATCTTAAGAAACATTTTTGTACTTTGCAAAATTTTTGTTAGCTATTCTGTATGATAAAAGCTGTGCTCAGTCGTCAGTGGAAGCTGTTCCCAAAATCCTTGCATTATTCAATTTTTGTTGCGAAAAAATGTATTTCAATGTACTTTCTAACATGTTTATTTCTCAGTAAGAATTAATTGTAGTTTCTAAAAATCTATTAAACATACCCCGAGAAATAATTGCTGATTCAATACCTAGACAGATTATTTAAGGCTAATAACATAGTTTAAAATAGTTTGTAACTATATTTCGTAATTTGTCGTGTATTAATTATTTTAATCTGAATGGTATTTATTGATTTCAGGGAAGGTGGTGGAATAGCAAGCCCAACAATTTACAGGCACGTCTTGTCATACAGGAAAATTTGCTGGGGAAATGGTATGGACTATGTGTGACTGTATTAGTTGTGCTGACCGCAATATTCATTTGTTTAGTTTTTAAATTTCACACTTTTATTTTTACTGTTTATAAACTTTATTTATTATTTTGTACATATTTTTTGTTAAGTTTGCATTTTCTGCATGTACATAGTTTTTCTAATAAAGCTTTTAACACCACTTTATTTTATTTTATTATATTTTACACTTTTTTTATTGATCAAAATTGGCAAGATCCTGCGCAACTGACTTGTTAAGTTAAATCTAATAAAAATTACACTAGAACTTTTAAACATTTAAAGAATTGACGAAAAATTAAGTTCTTTTAACAATAAAATACTTATTAAATGTTAATTACAAGTAGAACAAACTATTAGTTTTATGTCATAGAGACAGAATGGCAGTATTTTTTTATGAGAGAGGGAGGGAAGTGTAATTAAAGTATCAGTTTTCAAAAATGTATTTTACACCAATATTTTATTGTTATATTTAAAGCAAAGGGTCACTGCAAACATCTTCTTTTTATTCACAGCGTATTGCCAGACATTGGCCTCCGTTTGCTGTACGGTACGTCTGACGGCATCCCGTCATCTGTCGCGGTTGCTTGTTAGCCGTACAGCTTCAAGAAATAATTATTATCGCGAATAAACCTATTTTTTCAAAATTACTTATTTAAGTGTACGATTTCACGGGAAAAAATATATAGTTCTTCTCAAAAATGTGTTCACATCTTAATTTCGCTGTGAAATACCACAGAATGGCCATATTATTGTTTAAAAATAATAATTACATTGTATGTTACCTTTATAGCGTAAAATACACGACGAATTCTATGTTATATTTCTACTACTAGTCATTTTCAGAAGTATTGCGTGGGTCATCCCTACTCGATTGTCACATAGTCTGATATATGGCCTTATGTAGCGCCAGGTACATACTAGCGCAGGAAAGGATTGGCTTCGTTTTTTATTGTACGTGGTGTTTCATAAGTATTTGTAATGTATTTACTGTGTTTTATTGATATAAAAATTTAATCAGCATGTTTAGACCGTAGGAAAGCCCCCGACCATCCACAAGCAGAGAAAATGTTAAAAATGTAGAAGACACAAATATTGAAAGCCCTACTAAACTACTACTAAAGCCAGCCCTGTCCCTTCTCGAGACTTCGCTAAATAGCCGGCACGCCGGTATCTTTAATGTTTTTCTGCCATGTTTTTTAAACTGACTAGATCGATGAGAAGACCTATATATCTTGAACCATGTCCATATTGGCGGAATGGCATATGCCAGAAGTCCATTTTATCGTAATTTTTGTTTGATTGAATTAATTAACTCGCACAAAGTTCTTGTAACGATGAGTTTCCGAAAAACCCACCCAGCCCTAGCACCACTACTTGCATGGCATGACTTGAATTTTTTGACATCCATATAATTACTGTAATTTATTCGTGTTCACTTAAAACTTTTATATTACAAAACTTTATCAGAACATGAAACATTTTTTTTTATTAATCTGTGGTAAGTAGCAATAATAGCACATAGTCATACACAGAGGTGTTCCAATTGTACTTTCATGATTTGAAAATCAGAATCGGAAATGGTGAAAATAATGTTAGTTTTTTATTAAGAAAACTCAACCCGAAACTCTTACCGAAACACTGATATGAAACTGATGAACTATAATAGTTAGAAGAAACATATTAAAAACGTATATTTCTCGGGATCAAGAAGCATCCCTAATAGTAGGAGAGCTGATGACATTTTTCAGTGATTATTTAGTTAAGGCCTATTTTTTGAGAGAATGTTGAGGGAGGAATGTATAGGTGTCATCTATAAGAATTAACCCTGGTAGCGAGATCGGAGAGAGGTGGAACACCCCCAATTCGCAAAAAAATAGTGAACACGATTATCATTTAGGTAAGGCTGTACGTTTTTATACTGTTTGCCTGATACCTTATAAATATTGCTATAACATTGGCAGGTGGATTGGCCGGTATTAAACAAGCCATTGAAATTATTGAAAGCGTTAGATGAGTACCAGAAAGCATTTGAGGACCTTGGTAAAGAAGGCGTTAATGCTTCAGCAGTATTTCTAGTTTCTGAGCAATTTATTTGCCGGATGTATGGTGTTAAAAATGCAGATACTATCAATAAAACTTACTTGGCGTTCTTCAACGAAGCGTATAAAATAGATATACATTTTCAAAATGCATCCACAATTGTGATGCATCAAACCTGTCAAGATGCTATACTGAACTTCCACAGCAGCTGCTACCAAGCTCATACATTTCCATCTGACCAAGTGCAAGTTTGCATGAGCCAAAACAAGAATCATAAAAAAATTATGGCTAGTGTATCATTGATGGCCAGTACGCGTTCGTCTGGTTTGGAGATGAATTGCCACAATTGGTTGGTGATGTTCTCGTTGGCGATTCCAGTGAAAACCACAAACGAGCGTGACAGTGAATTAGATACATAGACTTCACAGTAAATATAAAAACAAAAACAATACATTTTTCTAACCATTTCGTTAAAATTTTTAGAGACATGAACTCCCGAGCATCGAATAATTTGGACTCAGCGGACGATGATGAGGATAATTTCGATTGTCTCGAAAAGATAAATGCATAGAAAGTAAATTAATTCGCTAAAAAAATGTATAAGTGACATTATTTCAATTCACGCACCTACTTATGTTTTACATTTGTAAAACAAAACTCATGTGTTAATGATTTATGGAAGTTCGTTTTTAATATTGCAATATATGCTAAAATATCAATTCCAGATAAGAATAATACGAGTTCGTGTCATTAAAAACGTTGCAAAAATTAACGAAATCATTGTGCAGGTTTGAAGCATCCAAGATAATCATCATAATACGGGAAACGATGCGAAATCCAGGCGCGCATATCAATGCTGATGTAAAGAAGGAGTGAAAGAGCTGAACGGCGCCCCATAAACAATCTACAACCCCTACTTAAAACTATTAAAAAGAAAAACCAATCCAAGTAAATTTGACATATTTTATGGGTTTCTTATTTCACCGCCTGGATTACAATGGTTTACAAACAAACAAAAATGTCAATCAGATTCCATTACTGTACCCAAAGGTTTTTGACGTACTAAACACGATGCCGTAGTCCGTTTTGCTCCATCACGTCAGGATTTCGAGAAAACGTAACCTAAAAGTGCTAAAAATGCAACATTCTAGAACTTTGCGATTTTTTTACTCGAAAAAGAAGTTTAGACAAAAATTGCAAGAGGCAAAAAGAGTTTGGAATCACCCAGGGAATATTTCCAAATTTTTTCGGAATTGTCCAACTCCCGATACACTTGAAAACTCCACAATGCTTTTTTCTGCAAAGGACATTGGACAATTCCGAAAAAATTTGAGAATATCCCCGGATGATTCCAAACTCTTTTTGCTTCTTGCAATTTTTGTCCAAACTTCTTCTTCGAGTAAATAAATCGCAAAGTTCTAAAATTTTGATTTTTCCTGGCCGGATATCTTAAAAAAATGACAATTTCAGAAAAAATGTTTCCAACCCTATTTTTAGTCAGACAATCCGAATTTGCAATAAAATTCAGGCCACCGACTCGGTGGCGCAATGCTAAGGCGTTTGGTTTATGACCACGTAATGCACAATCGTCTAACATGCTTCTAAAAGCCAACATGGCTCGTGCCACAGAATATTACGACAAGTGGAAGATTCGGGTAAATGCGGAGAAGTCAGAATCTATAGTCTTCACGCGCAGATTTACAGAAAATAAGATTTTAACACCAATTTTGATAAGGGGAAACAAAATTCCAGAAAGGGAGTGCGTGAAGTATTTGGGCATACGACTGGACAAGCGACTGACGTTCAACCGACATATTAACGAAACTGTACGGACAGTCTATTCCATGTCCAGGAGTCTGTATCCGCTCCTAGCCAGGAATAGTAGACTCAGCAGACAGAATAAAAAATTAATTTACACTGTTATTGTGAGACCGGCCCTAACATATGCGGTTCCGGTATGGTGCAGTATACCGGACACGACAATGAATAAACTAAGAGTTCTGGAACATAAATTTATGCGCTTCATTTCAAATTCTTCACGATACATCTCCTTAAGAGACCTTTATGCACGTTGCCACGACATAACGCCACTAGTGGACTACATCAAAGTTACATCGGAAAAATTCTATCAATTTAAACTTGGTAATAGCCCACTAACAAACAACATCACGCGAATCAGAGAGCATAATACACCTTTTCGCATCAAACACAAATTACCATACCAGGCGTTGCCCATCTTTCGGCAACATATCTAGCCACACCCACTTTTTCTATTCAATTATAAAAATTCTCAAACACAATTTCCGATATTTACCTTTTCTTTTCGTTTCCTTTTTGTATTTTTTGTTTGTTTTGTCGCTCTAAATTATTTCGTCCAAACAATATTTATTCCTTTATTATTATTATTATTATTAAATTCTTTAGAAAGCAAACATTTTAAATTATAAATTATGCGGTCTGATATAGCCGCTCGCTCTTGCTGCATTGCTTGGAACAGGTTTTTTGGATAGTAATTTTCCCGTGCCGAACTATCATATATATCTGTGATATTTTATCTACACCAGCGTCTTTTGCATTGCATATATCAATTGTTTTAAGTTTAAAAAATTTTTTACATGTTCTATCTTATACACTTTTTAATTCGCCGATCCCGCGAAAGGAGATAGTGATTATTATTTAAGTTTACTTTTAATCCAACCTAGCCTCGCTCTGCCCATCCCTTCAATTACCATAGCGATTAGTGCTGTGGATGTTTGGCTGGCTCCGGACGAGTGCTTAGGTAGGACAATGATGTATTATTAATTTAAAGTAAATTTGTTTTGATTTGATTTGATGCTTATGACCACGGAGTCCCGTGTTCGAATCCTGGCGAGGGTATGGATGTTCAGTGGCGTTTTTAATGTGTTACCGAGATGGTAGCAGTGGACTAGACCGCTGTTGGGTGGCACAATATGTCTAGTCGCTATTATCTTTCCTGAGTTCGAGTCTCAGCTGCGGTAGATGGCAATGTCGCAGGGAATGGTTGTTGTGTTGATGTCTATGTGTACTTGTCCTGGTTGGCTGGTGGAATAGCATTAGCTAAACTCCGCCAGGACGTTAATATAAATAAGACGATTAAATAAAAAATAAAATAAATAAAAAAATTTTGAATGAATTAATTTGTGCATGAACGAAGGCGAAAAAGGTATTTTTAGCACTTTTAGATTAAGTTTTCTCGAAATCCTGACCTGATGGCGCAACACGGACTACGGCATCGTGTTCAGCACATCAAAAACCTTCGGGGTACGGCAATGGAGTCCCATTGATCGGGAATTTTTTTTTTTTGTAAACCTTTGATTATTAGATAGATCATGCTTAATTTTCTTTATCTTTATCTCTTCAGTTAAATGAGATAACTTAATGGAACGCCATCGAAAAATTGTACAAGTTTCCCATTTTCGGCTGAAATCTTCAAAATGGCATAAGTATAAATTCACAAACTAAAATTATTGTTAGAATTTTTATAGTATTTTATAACAGTTCAAAAGCATACTTTTAGAGGGTAGAATATTTACTAAACAAAACATTTCTGTAAAGCTTATATATAAAACCTTATTTTCATACCGATAATAACCGGATTGCAAATCAACAGCTATTCTCCGGACTATGTGTCCTCCCAAGTGCTAGATTAGAAAATTTAAGTCCGGTGAGTTAATTTTAAACATTAGATTTCACCACAAAACGCTTGATTTTGATTGCAACAAACACCAACTGATGAAAGACTTATTCCTAATCAAAAGAACTCTCACGCCACCCGTTCCGGACCACTTGCAATTCGAGTTGTTGGTTCTTGTCAGAGCAAGGTAGGACTATAACGAAAGTTCCTTCGGGGGGGGTCATATAGTCCAGATTTGTAATACGGTTATTATTTATATGCAAATAAGGTATCATAGAGGAGCTTGACAGAAATATTTCTTTTAGAAAACATTTTGTAATCGTAAGTAAAAAATGGTCATTGAATATCTGAAATCATGACGTTTACATTGTACCTAAAACTGCTGTTTTAATCAGTTTTTCCTGACACTATTTTGGATAAACCAATAAATAGCTTTAAGACACAACGGGATAGTTTCACTCCATATTTATATAGCACATAAAGACCTCAAAGCTGCCGACCGAGCTAATATAAAGGGAGACTAGGGCATGCTTTATTTTTCTACACATTATTAAATAATAAATGTAATGTATTACGTAATAGACAAAACATAATTACTCTCATGTAAAGTATGTTCTGGAATGATTACGAGAAGAAATAAACGGAAACACGCCTCTTTTAATTCATATTTCTAACTCTTGTGACATGTCGACCCTTACTAGAACATCATACCCAGAGAACAGATGAACAGAGCGGTACTTTGAATTTATCTGTCAATATCGCAAAGGCAATGCGTCCACCAATGCTTAAGATATTCCTATCTTGACGCAAAACAGAGCATGATTTTTGAATTTGCCAGAAACGTCATTAAGTACCGGAAATACGGCATTATTTTGCTAATTCGCAAAAATTTGAAGTGCAGCTCTGTAGTACCTTGTCAGCAGGTAATAACGCTGACTTTAATATTTTGATGGCCGGTTTTTATGGCCTTTTTTATGTGCACTATATCTTTTGAAAGGTTATTAAACCATGAGCTACATTTAGAGACAAAAATATCAAACTTAAAATATGACTTACTAAAATGTGTTTTGCGTTATTTCAGTTATAATAGAAGAAAACTGGATGAACTCCCCTTCCATTATTTCCGTTTGAATTCAGACTTAGAAGATTCCAAGTTCCTCTCCGATATCTCCTGGATATACGATAAGGTGTGCGGGTCAAACTGTTACCAAATACTGGAGGACATCAACTTGCAAGCTAAAATCAAGAACGAGTTTACTCACGTATTAAAAGAATTCATAGAGACACATGCCAGCGTCCTAAACTACGACGGTCGGCAGTTTTATTCGCATTTGTACAAATATTTAGAAGATAAAATTAGTAAAAATGAAATTAGTGTTGAACACAATGACTCTAATTTATCTAAAGTGTATAGTATAACGAAAAATCCACCAGTTTTATCATTAATTCCTCTAAATAGTGCCATGATAGAATCGGGCGAAGAGTTTCCAGAAAAAGTGTTCCGCGAAAAGACTTTTGATTTAATTATAAGACTGCCCAAAACCAATCAATTTATCGTTACTGTATCGACAAATAGTGAAGAATTATGTGTATGGGATATTATCAGGTAGGTAGTAATTTAGCACTAAATTAAATATATATTTATACTTTGAGAATAATTTTGACTTCTAATATAATTTGACTCATTAACATGTAGCTGATGAAAGGCCATTTCTTTTATATTATTATACCAAATAAATATCATTATTAGTGGTAAAACAACAAGTTTTGATTTTGACAACACAAACATACAGTTTTATTGTTGTAAAACGCGTTGTAGCCGTTAAAGTATTCCATATCTTATTTCGTTAAATGCTTTCACAAATACTACTCGTATCTTTTAATTTTATCTATAATTTTTTTACGAGCTTATTGTCCAAAGTCAATATGACTTGTGTCAGTTTTAGTCATATGTATTATATACATTGATATATAAGCTGATTCACACTTATTTGTAACTATTTCAATTTCCTACTTATATATTTCGAATTCATAAAGCGTTAGCTAAGCTCTCAAAATGTATTCAAATAAAAATCCTTCAGACAAGATGATGTACAGGTTGTAATATACACAGGGACAACGGCTTAAAAATATAATAATTAGCACTGCGATAACTAAAATTAAATAACAATATCTATCAAGCAAGCAAATTACTTTTATAGATCCGAATTACATAATACTGCATATAGATACAGGTTAACTCGCTCTGAGAAGATAAAAAATAAAAATATACTTACGTACGTAAAATGTACGATACTCCATTAAAAACAGCACATGAATGATACGAGAAATCAAAAGTATGCACTGTGTATTACAATTTGTACTTATTCAACATTTTAGATAACGGTCTCTGCTTAACTATATAACCTAGAGCTATATGGTGCTACCAGAACCAAGTTCCATTTCGATTTCTGATAACGAGACCATGAATACATAATATATATGAACGGAACATCGGTCAATGTAGTAGTGCTATCTCTAGATTTACTCGTGTGATTGGTGGAGTATGCACGAAAACTTTTTGTACTGGCAAAAAGTCCCCAGCGGATTTTGACCAGTCTGTGTATTTCTATATCTACGGTTTCAACGTGCTATTTGGTTTCTTTCTTGTCATACAAACTGTCACTATATTACATTTAAATAAAGCGATGTCCGTGGATGCTTGTTTCTGTAGTTGCATTTGTTAAATATTTACACCAATATCGCTTTTACAAGATGAGTTACTTTCGAAATACATCATCATGTGACATAAATAATGAAATTGAAAAAAGCACATGGATGCAATTAATGGCAAAACATAATATCAAAATTTTATATATTTAATTTACTCGTGACATATTCTCCCCAAATAACACTCGTGCTTTTAAATTTTATTTATAATGTGTTTTTTGTGCTAAGTTGCCAAAAGTAATATAGTTCGTCTAAACTGACAGTTTATTGTGAACCATTAAATCCTTCAAAGCGCTCAGAATATAACCAGATCACAAACAACGCGCGTTTCATCGATCAAGTCGGCATCATCTGGATATTTTAAAATTATATTTATTATCTATAGATGATGCCTGCTTAGTTGCCGAAATGAGCGATTGCAAAGCTCCTTTTAGCTTGTTCAGCATATTTTTTTACTTTTCAGCTGTCAGCCAGTAAGGATATTAAAAGGGGTACCACATCCGACCAACGTTATACCCATAGACCAGTTTAAATGTATAGTATTGTGTAGGAGGGAGTTAAGGATATACGACTTAAACTCCGGTAGTTTTGTAACTAAATTAAAAGGAGTTATGAACCAAAAGATGCCTTATTATGGGCTGCATGACCAATCCCATTTAGTGGCACTTAGTAGGAACCGAATGTACATAAATCTTATGAATTTAGAATCAGGTAAGTAAAAATAATTTAGTAGGTATTAGTATTTTTTATTATTATCATGAACCATGTCATGTCTTTCCGTTTCCTATATTGCTACAACTACCCATTACCATACTCACATAGGAAATGAAATGCACTCTGTTTTCTAACCGTTTCTAGCTACCTATAGGTCGTCCGTTGGAAGTCAGTAAGTGATATCCGAGAAGGGCAAAGAATATTTGTGTCGTTTTTGCAATTGAAAATAAATGCAAAAAGGAAGCAAATGTTCCTTGCCCTTCGCGGATATCACTTACTGACTTTCATTGACCTAAGTAGCTAAAAGCGTTTAGAAAACAGAGCGCATAAGGTAGCCTTTCATTTTCTTTGTGAGTATAGTAATGGGTAGGTAGTTGTAACAATATACGAAATGGAAAAAGGCCTCCTGTAAGGCTATACGTATACAACCTTAACATCAAAATACTTCGCTGTGGTCGTTACACACACATACATTCTGATGAAGACAATGACTAGAAACCGATCTGCGATTGATGTATACTGGCCTCGCGAAAAATATCGTTCATTTTAAGAACTCACAGAAGGCACAATAATACTACTTTGAAGTCGGAAGAGCACATCAAATTTAAATCCAAAACGTGGCCAATTATAAACCCCACCGGTACTCTAAGAACTGACAGAGATCATATTATTGAGTGAGATGCGAAGCCAGTACTCCTAAAAGTTGAGTATGAGTTAGTAAACAACTTGGAGCCCTGGTGCACAATACCGCCAACTATATGAAATTCGACGACGAATACAGATGGCAATATCGGCAATTCGCCAGTTGACCAAAATTTGGCGTGATAGAAATATTAAGAAATGCACAAAGATTAGACATACTAACGCCATAGTTTTCTCCATATTTCTTTACGCATCTGAGACATGGACCGGTAGGGAAACAGACAGGGGGTGTATTGGTGCTTTAAAAATGTGGGTCTGCAGACGTTTGTTACAAATTTTCTGGGCAGCACATTGCATTAATATCTCGATTCTTCAAAAAATACGTCCCCAAAGCGAATCTCCAGCATTGTATTCTCCGGAATCCCTTTATTTTTTGGCTGTAATAACCAAATAGTGCTCAGGGAGTACCAAATTGCAAAAGGCGAAGAGACATTGAGTTGATGTCATCAAGGAGTTTATGTGCTTTGTAATACACCTAACAAGTGACTGCAGCATGCGGCGTTATGTTGTCAGGCGTGCTATTGTCACGTAGGAAATATTATTAATCATTCAAATCCCAGAAAGTAGCAAATATTCGACCCTAGTCTATTTATAAAGAAAATAATGAAACAAAGTCAATGTCGATTATTAGAATTATTTAATAAAAAAAAAAACAAGAATAAATAAACTTGACATTAACATTTAAATCTTTGCAAAATAAACAGTTGCTAGTTATATAAATTGAATAATCAAAACAAACCGGGTTCCTTCAGTTTCGGCGTTTTAGTCAGTTATTCCAAGTTCCTTCCTGCAGTCAATCAGTTTTGGGTCCTCATCCTAGAGATGAGGGACCCGGTCTCTTCAGGCGGTTTAGTGATCTCCGTCCTGGAGATCACCAGTTGACAGTTAAGTGTAATCAAAGTGACACCTCCCTCCCACTGTGTATATTGGTAAGATCGTTCATATTGTTATTATTTTTATTATATGTATATTGTGTATTGTTATTTATTGTTTGTTATCTCGTAAACCAGTTTTTTAAATAAAACCATGTAAATTCTCGAAGTCGCCGTTATTATCACACCTTTCCAGAAAGCCTACGTTACATATGGCGGAAACGCCTGATTTTAAGGCCCTCCAAGAAACATATAAGACATAGTGGGATGGAGATGTGTCACTTTGATTACACTTATCTGTTAACTGGTGATCTCCTGGGCAGAGATCACTAAACTGCCTGAGAGAACGAAGTCCCTCTCTCTAGGACGAAAACCCAAAACTGACTCACTGCAGGAAAAAAACCGAACTAACTGACTGAAGCGCCGAAACTGAAGGAACTAGGTGTGTTTTGATTATTCAATTTATATAACTAGCAACTGTTTATTTAAACAATGTCAATGCCGTGTTTATATATCCTTGTTTTATTATTAAATAATTCTAATAATCGACATTGACTTTGTTTTATTGTTTTCAAATTTATAGATGGATTAAGGTCGAATATGTTTGTTTATATAAGAATTTGCTACTTTCCGGGATTTGAATGATCAATAATATTTCCTACTTGACACTATACAGCAAAGGGTGATCAACTAGAGTAATGCGTGGATCAGACAGCATTTTAGAATGCCTTATGAAGAAAAGAGAAATCCACTGCCGATGGTCAATGGCCATATAAGTTTAACTACTTCCTAATCATGATACAAGTTTTACATCATCGAGAAGTGTGCATTAGTAGCTATTGTATTCAATTTATTAAAGGCAATGAGAGGATTACCATTGTTTCGTTGGTTAGTATTTACTACTACTTTTATGGACTAGATAAGAATATTTACTCATCTATCCTTCAATGGTCACATAGTATAAATCCCGTTACGGAAAGGATAGTATCCTGTCAGATTTAGAGCTCAAATATTTTAAACATCGATATTGTACTTTATCTACATTATCAATGCATATCCACAGAAGAAACGCACTCGTACTAGATCTTATGGAAGTAAATTAAATTAGTTTTATTTCCTTCAGGTTTGTAAAATAACGTTATAATTTCATACTGTGTCTTAAAAGTATTTTCATTCTACCATTGGCCACACAACCAACTTAGAAGGAAGTTTAGGATCTATGCTAACGCCTTTGTCGGGCGTTTGAAGCTGACATTGTCAGAATTGTAATAGAAAATATACGAGTGGACTTTATAGAAAAGCCATTTTTACATTTATCAGCATATAACAGCAACATATTTTCTTGATAACGAACATATTCTTCACAAGAACGAAGAATCAATTGTTGAAATTATCAATAGCATTATAAAATGTTAAACCTTCGAAATTAGAGAATTTACATCCAACATCTACAATATCAATGATGAAAATATTAAACAGCAACGGTAGCAGAACTCCTGACGAACATTATATACAACATCTTCTTATGTAACTGCTAGCTTATAGTCTCGGCTAATTTCGAGTGGATCCCACTGTATGACCCTGTCATCTCTTCCCCCACCCTTCCTACTAATCTCCTCACCTCCAAAACCTTCTTCCTCCATCTTCCCACCGTCTTCTCTCGATTTCATCACGATCTTCCCCCACTATCCCACATACATTTCTTCTTCAGTATTCACAGATCCCCATCACCTTGGGAAGATGATGAGTATCTGAGACGATGAGAAGGTGACCTTCCCATGGTCTTCTATATAAAAGAGCCTATACTCTAAGTTGGTAAGATGTCTACACATTCATAAAGCTTTATCAAAGCATGTTGGAGTGTTTTCGAGGTGTGGTGGAACAAACACTCACTCAGACCAACAGGCATACAATATTTTTCGACTCTGTTATCATTAAAATAAACAGAAAATATGTAAAAAGCAAAATAACAGAAATACTTGCCTTTGTTTATGTACTAATATCAATGACTTAAAAAACACTAATTAAATCGTTGCGTCGGACAAACCAAGACGACCTCGTTTTATGAAATATATTGCGATCAACTGTTATAAAAATAATTTTGTTTTACAGGTGATTGCGTCACCACGTTCAAGGCTGGAGAAGACCGCTTTCTCAATTCCCTGCTGGTTTCGGGGGATGGGAGGTAAGTACATTATTTATAAATACAACTTTCAACATAAAATTTCATTACCCGTTTTCTTATTGCAGAGTCCTTGTTTGTGGTGATGAAACACAAAAGCCTTTTCCACTCCTAGTGTGGAATCTCAAATCCAGAAAATTATTATATGATCTTAGGATTCCTCATCACGACTTTATAACGTCATTATCAGCCATTACCTATGAAGGTAAAGATTTTTTTTTATTTTTTTATCAGTGTTAAATTGGAGTTCCGACACAAGGTGACCGTTGAAAAAAACATTAACTATAGTAATTTTTAGGCTTCCAGGATCAGATTATGATAGCAGTAAATTTTTCGAACACGATGCTTTACAAGGTCACCTAGAAGTAGACTCCTTTTTTAATAAAATGTTTTATTTTTATTCCGGAAATCGATATTTTACCTAAGAAATCACTAGAATACATGTGATCGAGAGCTGATCGTTATAAAGGGTATTTACATACAAAATATCAGTTCCCTAATAGTGCAATACCTAGAGGTAGAAGAGATCTAAATTTTTAAATAGTCCCACCACGTATTCTTACTTCTAAGGTTCTAAATAGAGGAAACCACTCTTAGATCGAAACATTTAAATTTGAAAAAATATTGATGCTTTATTTTTGAAATGTGTCTTTATGTTTAACGAATCAAAGGTTTAAAAAACCATAACGGCTCTAATATGACATGGGTGGATTTCATTTATAAAGCAAATGCTTTAAAAAGGCTAAAAAATTTGAGCACCTAGATAATGCACATATTATCAAAAATTGCGTTACAGGCTATGCAGTAACATAGTTACGACGGGTTTATTAAAAAAATTTAGAGGCGTACATCTAGACGGGAAGCCAACATCATTTCATCAAGGTTAGTATGCTGTTAAAGGAGTAAGGGAACCCATCGACTTGATAGGGATATTGTAGGCATCTGTAGCTATCATCCCCACCCCCACGACAGATCACGTGACCTCGCTCTCTTCGAGTAAGAGGCAAGAAACAAAGGGCCGCTTAAATGTAGCCAAAAAATTCAGGATCATTTTTTGGTCAATAATAAGCATCTTTGCCTCTTGGTATTTTTTCCAAAGTGCTTTCTTCTCCCGGAAAAAATAAAAAGAATTCATAGACCTTTATTAATTAGTTTAGGATGAAGGAAGAATGTTTTATAGAAAATCTCCAAGGGCTAAAAGTTGCTTATTTTTCTCCAAGGAACACGTCTGTCGGTTTTCAGAATTTTTTAGAAAAAAATAATTTTGGCCAAGAATTTCCCTAGGATTTTTTTTTCAGAAAACCCCCAAAAAATTCAAGCGTGTTCATCGGTTGAATATAAGCAACTTTAGCCTCTTGCACTTTTTCACCAAAGTGCCTCATTCTCCCTCAAGAATTTACTAAAGAAATTGAAATTCCACTCTTTAATTTTTTTCTGAGAAAAGGAAGCACTTTGGAAAAAACACCAGAGACAAAAGATGTGCCTGAATTTTTTCATAATTTTTTGGCAACATTTAGCGACCCTTTATCTTTTGCCTCTCTCTCGAAGAGAGTAGGGTCACGTGACCTACTGTTGGGGGAAATTGTAGCTACAGATGCCTACAATATCTCCACCAAGCGGCGACAACTGCGGTGCCTAAAGCCACTTTTGTCGATGGGCTCCCGTACTAATAGTCTAAAGTATGAAAGCGATAGTCTGCCTGGCCGCATAAAGAGCACTACGGCATCGCATTGCCAAAAAGTTACCGACTGCGAGCGCTTACATACACGCAGCAGCTGCTGAAAATGTTTACCTTCAAAAGTATGGACCCAAAATATTTATCTGCCTGCATACCTTTTCGAAAACGAAGAGTTTAATTTTTTCTGTTCACGATTAATCATAGTTAGTACTATAACGTAAAAGTTACACTTATTTTAAGCTACATATTAATCTGCCCAGTATACCACACGAATATGTCTGCTAACTGTACTTGACGATAGTCTACTCTATTCAATTCAACATTAAAAAAGAACTGGCTCTGGTATAGTTATCTCCATATATTTACTACACATAAGAAACCTCAAAGCTGTGCCGCTTAAGTATAGATGGGAGAGCGGAGCATGTTCAAATTTGGTAGAAAATGGTAAATCATAAATCTAATATATTACTTAATACATAGAACAACATTATTCTCATGTATAGTATGTTCAGACATAATTAAAATAAGAAATAATCGGAAACAGGCCTCGTTTAATAAAAATTTCTTACTCCTGAAATACAGTTGCTCAAATCACCCCTAACTAAACCGTCATACACAGGGAGCTGATAAGCAGAGCCGTACTTTGAATGTATCTAACAATATCGCAAAGGACGGGCATTACGTTAACCAATACGTACGATATATTGTCTTGTCGCAAAACAGAGTAAGATTTTTTAATTTCCCAAGTAGCACATACTAGTTATATAATGGTTTAATAAACGTTAATAAAACTTTGCTTAAAACTGTGTAACTTTTACTAAAACTCAAATAGAACCAAAACATAGCTAACTCAACGTTCTATAAACGTTTATATCAATAAAGTGGGAAATCTATAAGAAGACTGTTAAAAAATGTTGTAGTACTGTTTCAAACACTTTCTACAGTGTGTTTCACTTCTCGTGAAGACACCCCTGTATCTTCTTTATTTGTGGCCGAATTAATTTCAAAATTTTATGAGGTATACAACTCTGTAAGGCGACTTTAATCAACACATAAATGTCGTTTAGATATAAAACCTCGGCTTACTGCGATAAAAAGAAAATCGCAATTTTCGAGAAATCATAGTAGGCTTAGATATAGACGAAAATTTTGTTAATAAAAGTTGTCCAGAATCACTAGATATGCCACCCTATAAAATTTGGTGAAAATTGGAATACGTTGAAAAAAAATTTTTTTGTTTCACTTCTCGTGAAGACACCCCTGTATCTTCTTTATTTATAGCCGAATTAATTTCAAATTTTTATGAGGTATACAACTCTATAATGCCACTTTAATCAACACATAAATGTCGTTTAGATATAAAACCTCGGCTTACTGCGATAAAAAGAAAATCGCAATTTTCCAGAAATCATAGTAGGCTTAGATATAGACGAAAATTTTGTTAATAATAGTTGTTCAGAATCACTAGATATGCCACCCTATAAAATTTGGTGAAAATTGGAATATGTTGAAAAAAAAATTTTTGTTTCACTTCTCGTGAAAACACGTATCTTTTTTATTTGTTACAGAATTTCAAGACTAATTTATTTTAAAAAAATTATCAGTTACACAGCGATATTGTCCAAACATACGGAGAGAACTTTTTCCAACAAATGAGTCGTGCACAATTATTATTAAAATTATTTATTAAATAAAAGGTAATGAAACAGTATTTACAGTGAATGACTAAAATGCCACTTATTATACTATTATATTCGGCCCCTTTCTACTAACCCACCCTCAAGTGTAATACACTTCTCAATCCGCTTTCTGTTATTTATTACAACTCTTCGCAGTTCTTGAGCCGTAACTTCTAAACACGCGTGCCTTATCCTCACACAAAGCTGCTCCACATTTTGAGGTCTGGTCTTATAAACTTTATTTTTAATATGACCCCAAAAATAAAAATCCATGGGAGTGAGATCAGGAGATCTGGGTGGCCAATGTATTAGAGGGCTATTTCGTCCTATCCATCTTTGGGGAAAATGTTCGTTCATCCATGCTCTTACTACTACGGAATTATGGATAGATGCTCCGTCGAGTTGGAAATACAATTGTTCCAAAGGAAAATCGACTATTGCATTCCACAGATCATTATTTAAAAATTGTAGCATATGTAACGCATTTATATTTTGAAAAAAGAAGAACGGCCCTATTATTGTTTCATTAAAAATTCCACACCACACATTTACCTTCTGGGAATATTGCCTTTTACAATTTATTATCCAATCAGGATTTTCTACTGCCCAGTATCTAGAATTTTGTGATGATACTACCCCGTTGGTGGAGAAAGTTGCTTCGTCCGTGAAAATTACTTTCTTCAAGAAGTCTCTATTATTTAAATAATTACCTTGGATCCATAAACAATATTCTAGTCTTCTCTCTTCATCACCTTCCTCCAAGGTATGTACAAATTTTGGTTTAAACGGTTGTAACTTATGGCGTTTTAAACATCTCCAAATTTTTGACGCCGACAAATTGAGGTCACGAGCCATATTTCTAAGGCTGGTAGTGGGATTGGCGTTAAACGCCGCTAAGATAACGTCATCCTCTCCATGTCTTCGACTGAGATGTACTCTCGGTTTAAGCACATTACCAGTTGTATTGAACAAGTGACATATTCTTGCAACGGTACCATGGTGTATTGGTCGTCTTAGAGGATGTCTTAAATTAAATTCTTCTGCAGCTTCTCTTGAAGACCGTACATTTTCACCGACTATCTTTATTATTTCTACTTTTTCATCAGTGGTTAAAAGAATTCTAACCATTATGATTAAAAAAATTAAATAATTAAACTTACGAACTGAACAATAAATAACAATAATCACTTCTGTCATAAAAGTAAGAATGGAGAAATAAACAAAATAGTTATTGACAGTTAATTTCACGGCACTCTTAACATTTAAAACAAAAAATCAAAAAACCCCTAATGTTCCTAAAATTCTGAGTCGATAAGAAGGATATGATGGAAAGTTACTCCTCAAGAACATTGACAACGAAAAAAACAAAAAAAAAGGAACAGTGTTACAACTTGATATGTAATAAAAAGTGGCCCTTTTAGCGTTTTATTGAATCATGATTTTTGTTCACGACTTTCGTTTGTTGGAAAAAGTTCTCTCTGTGGGTTGGATAAAGTCATTTTATAGAGTTGTATAATTGATACATTTTTTAAAATAAATTAGTCTTAAAATTCGATCACAAATAAAAAAAAGATGGGGTGTCTTCACGAGATGAAAAAAAAATTTTTTTTCAAAGTTTTCCGATTTTCACCAAATTTTATAGGGGGGCATATCTAGTGATTCTGAACAACTATTATTAACAAAATTTTCGTCTATATCTAAGCCTACTATGATTTCTCGAAAATTGCGATTTTCTTTTTATCGCAGTAAGTCGAGGTTTTATATCTAAACGACATTCATGTGTTGATTAAAGTCGCCTTACAGAGTTGTATACCTCATAAAAATTTGAAATTAATTCGGCCACAAATAAAGAAGATACAGGGGTGTCTTCACGAGAAGTGAAACAAAAATTTTTTTTTCAAAGTATTCCGATTTTCACCAAATTTTATAGGGGGGCATATCTAGTGATTCTGAACAACTTTTATTAATAAAATTTTCGTCTATATCTAAGCCTACTATGATTTCTCGAAAATCTCGATTTTCTTTTTATCGCAGTAAGCCGAGGTTTTATATCTAAACGACATTTATGTGTTGATTAAAGTCGCCTTACAGAGTTGTATACCTCATAAAAATTTGAAATTAATTGGGCCACAAATAAAGAAGATACAGGGGTGTCTTCACGAGAAGTGAAACACACTGTATATTACTAAACAACTAACCTTAAACAGTCTTGTTTTATTTTTATATCGGCATTTCAACAACATACATATAATGATATGTAAAGACGTTAATACAACCTATTTATAAATAGCCGTTGATTCTTTGCCCTACTGCCTACACTTATTAGCCTTAGTATAGAGCTACACCTTCGTCAATAAGATCCACGTGTTTCGGCTGCAAAGAAACGAAAACTGTTCGCATTAGACGATAATCAATCCTCATCATTATCGTCTAATCTTAATGACAATTTAACTGATGTCGGATCGACACAAGTACCACTAGATCTACCCACATTATTAGCCGCAGAAATATAGTATTTTAGAATAAATAAAATATTTGAATATTCATATGCTTATGTACAAAAATTACTTTTTCCAACGTGGTTGAAACCATTATAAAACTCCAAATAAAACTACAAGGTATTTATTATGCCATCTATAAACGTTTAGGAATCAAAAAATATATTCAGTTAATCAACGTCTTTTAAAATGTCGCGTATAATTCAGTACAATTTCAAATCGAACCACTAAATAACTACATAACTAAAATACATACTTTAATACAACTACAAGCCAGAACTATATAAGAACTCGCATATATAACGTTTTATTAACTTTAATAAAACTTCAATCTAAATCATCACAAAAACTTTATTAAACGACGTTTAAAAGTGGTGTATAAAACTTTGAATAGTTGTATAACCGCTTTTAACTTTTTAGTTTTATAATTTCAAATAACATAAGTTGTAGAAACGTTTATCATAGTTATAGAAACTCACTTACGACTATGTGCTACTTCGGTTACCAGAAACGAAAACACGATTTTTAATTCTCTAGTGTTTTTTTAATTTGTTTTTTCTAATACTTAAAGATTTAAAGTACGGCTCTGTAGGACCGTCTCGGCAGGTAAAAATACTGACTTTGATATTTTAATGGCCTGTACCAGTTTCATACTTCTAGACTCTAGTAGCATATTATCTAAGAAAATGGGCCTTAAAAGAATTCCGTAGGGTACGACTGGTACGACGTTGCTGACTTCTCGTCTATAACTTTCTGGCGTCGCGACGCCACGCCGTGATCTCGATGCGGACAGCCAGATTACCGGTTCCATATTTGTAGACTATTAATCTGAGAAAATGAGCCTTAGTGAAATGACGTAAGTTACGACGTTGCTGGCTCTTAGTCTATTTGTAATGATTAAGTCGTTTTATATTCATTTACTTTTGAAATTCACCAATCGCCCAAAATTGTAATGTTTTGTTCACTTCTTGCGACCCGAAATTACGGTCCAATCCTTGAAATTTACGATGCCGTCAAAATACCAATTTCTCCCTTTCGATATTGGTATCATAAAGCTTTCTCGATCATGTTTTCAAAAAGATTCCGTTGATTAAAAAAAGCATGTTTTACTGCTTGTCAAATTTTTACAATTAAAAAATAATTGATTAGCACCACAACGCCGTAATACACTCGCTTCGGGCAAGTAGGCTATCAGTTTCATGCTTGTAGATTTTAATAGCATACTACCTGATAAAATCAGCCTCGATGAAATGACGTAGGTTAGACTAATAATTTCTGTCATTACTTCTTTGATTTTATGCTATAGAAGCAATACAAAATGTGTATGTTATAAAAACAATGCAAAATTTTTATGACATAGAAACAAGATTTAAAAAAATGATTTAGAAGCTTTTACAAAGCCATTTGTATATATATTTAATGCATATTTTAGGAAACTACGTTTGCTGTGTTTGTCATGAGATAGATGAACCCAATCCCAATTTCATTGTTGTATATGATTTGCAAAGTGGTACGTTATTTAAAAAATGGAAGCCATCTTGTAATACGGTTTCCTTAGAAATAAGCTCACAAGGTGGCTGTGTCATATCTGGTCTCGAAGATGCAAGAATTCTTGTGTGGGACCTTATTACTGGTAAGTTAATTTTTCTGTACCTTTTAGGACAAATACCATTCAGATATGCTAAATATAAAGTAGTTAAAAAGAGAAACGGGACACCTTGAAATTACGTTGCAGTTTTCCCATGGAAATATTGAGCATCAACATAGTGTTTCCATTGAACACCCCATTTAGTCACAGCTCCACCCCTACCCTTGCTCCATATTTTCTTCCAAAAACCTTGCATCCCTACCTAACTCCACACCAAAAACCTTGTACTGGATTTCATATGTAAATAAACCTCTTTCCACTTTTCTATTGACCCGTTCCAGTAATATTCTGTCCCTTTTATTTGTGCAAGTGTGACCTTCAACAGGCAGCAGGCTGTTCGCCTTCTGGCACATAAATTACCCTCGTTTATTCTGCGTTGTATCATAAATCTGAAGGATGTGTATTATGGTGGAGGTAGCCTAAAGCGTCTCATCACCTACTCAAGATATTCGTAAAAAATTAATTGTTCCTCAGATAACCACAAATCGATTACATTCACTTTGGGCGGGTTATCTTGACGAACTTTAAATTAAAATCATTTTGATTGAAGATCAGAACCCAAGGACGCAATTATTACCAAAATCGCCTTGGATTCTGAACCTGGATCAGACTGTTGTTAGTTTAAATATGGTCAGCACAACACGTCTTCAAAGTTGCTACCATTATAGTATATAATATTGGCACGTTAGATAATCGTGTGTTTTTTTCTAATATTTTAATGAGGTTAACACCAAATGTGTTTTGGTTTTGTAATTCTTAGCTATAGGTGTATTAATTAAAATTATATATTTTTTGTTTAAGGTAATTGTCGGTGGTCATTAAGTGGACATACTGCACCAGTATCCTCATTAAAATTAGATCCTACAGGAGCATTATGTCTTTCCACGGATTCGGACTGTAGGGACAGGTCAATTCGAATATGGGATTTAAATAAAGGTAATCAATTATTATATACAGTGACTTAAGATGAAGACACTCTCATAGCTCGCTTATCTTATGTTCGAATATTTTGAAATTTTGGTGGTGAATATATACCTAAAAAGTGAGTCTCTGCATGTAATCACGTTTGGTTTTAGTCAGAGGCGTCCGATTCTAGAATGGAAAAGTCGGGTAGATTAAAAAAAATGTATTAGTGATTTTCTTTTAAAAAAAAATTGTAAGATACTCTTAGTCAGCACCTGCAGAAACCCCTTTCTACAAGATTATGTCGTAGTTGGTTCAAAGGTGTTTAAGATAGGGGCTGTCAAAAAAGTGTATACAACTAAAAGTAACTTTAATCCATAAAACGAATTTTCAAATGAAAAAAATATGTATGGGGCATTCTTTGGGAAAATGCGCCCACACTTTCTCCAAAATTCTGAACTTCAAAAATATTGTTGCAGGGCATGAGAGGATCGGACAAAATGTCCACTTTACAAAACAGTGTGGCGCAAGTTATAATTTTTATGTTTTATGGATGATTCAGCCCTAAAAAACAAAGAGATTTTTCAACGAAATTTATGACAAATTTCTTATTTTTTGAGTAAAAACAAAAAAAATGTCTCTTGAAATTTTTTCAGGGTAAAATATATTTTCAACATTAAAACTTTGAGAATTCTTAACTACGAAACAACGCGCTTTATGAAAAATGTTTATAAAACAAAAATTATTTGTAAAAGGCCAAAGAATAACTGAATTTTTTTATCAATTTTTGGAAATTTTTAGCAACAATTGCGACGGAAGAAAAAACCAAAAAATTTAAATTTCCAAAAATTGATAAAAAAATTTGAAAAAATCAGTTACTCTTTGACCTCTTACAAAGCAATTTCTAGCAATAAGTATGATATATTTATATTTGACATTGACTGATAAAGACAACAGATCTTCACTTATCTATTAGCTAACTAATATTGGAGCCTACATACTTATTCATGGATATTGCCTTGGTTTTGCTTGAAACATCGTTATGAGTGGCTTTGTGCCTTTCTGATGAACTCAGAATAAGGGCGAAAAACGTTTCAAAGGCTAAGCATTTCCAAGAAACTGAATAAGAGATTTTATGAAAATGTAATCTATTAGAATGAGAAAATTTTTAAGACAGGTAGGTAAATACATTCATTTTATGCCTTTGTTCTTATTTTTAACTGAATCTTCATACTGTAGGAGGTCATGTAGATACTAGTTTAATCTGTATAGCCGTAGGGGACTATGTTGAATGCTAGTGTTATAATGAGAATGTCAAATAAGAAATTGGACAAATTTATTTTAGGATTTTAATTTGCTAGCATAACCAGAAGTCAGGTTATCGAAAGAATGCAAAGATTTCATTAATATTTTTACATATAGTTTTTCTTTTAGTTCTCATAGATAGTTTTTTTCCACTGTTTGCAAAATCCTATAAAGAATATGTTTCAGTATTAGTATTAATTTTAAAATATAATTTCTGCGTTCAATTAACTTCTCTCTTGAGTGTTTCTGCTAAAGTTTAAGCTTCTCCAAATATAACCGTCCAGTAACTATGAAAAATTGTATAGAACAAAAATTGTTTGTAAGAAGCCAAAGAATAACTAATTAATTTTTGGAAATTTTTATTTTTATATTTTTTTCTTCTATCGCAATTATTGCTAGAATTTGCTTTGTAAGAGGCCAAAGAGTAACTGAATTTTTTCAAATTTTTTATTAAATGAAGGATATATTTTTTCATTTGAGAGTCCCTTTTACAGATAAAAATTATTTTTGTCTGATAAAGTTGTTTCTCGGACGGCCCTATCTTAAATACCTTTGAAGGTGATTAAGAACATCTTACTTATTTTTGAAAATCTATCTTAGAATCAGACTGTTCTGACTAAAATCAAATTTGGTTGCGTCTAAAGACGCGCCAAAATTCGGAAATATTCGAATATCAGATCAGCGAGATATGATGGCGTCTTCATCTAAAATGAGTCATACTCTATATTTCTCCCAAGGAAGGTAGTCATTTTTGAGATTCCATTTTATAGCGCTATTTTATTTACGTATTACATACAAATAGTCCTTGATTCGAACACCGTCCTTGTATTTGAAACTTGCACCTAAAACTCCATTGAATATGTTGCAAACAGTTGATGACCCCGATTTTACAAGTTTATATGCCTACTTACGTCATCGTATTAACGATGTAGAGAGATGGTGTACGGTGCACAGATGAGGTTAACGTAGTCAAAGTAATATTTAAAAAAGTCTATTTTGACGTCATTTGGCACTCCTTCTTGTTTATCCCTCTTGGTCTTTTCCAGCGTTATTTTCCGTCCACTTGTTTGCAGTGGCGGATTTACAGTTTTTTGGCCCGTAGGCAATGGATGAGCTTCTGTCCCAAACCTAGTCTAATTTGTTAGATATGCCGTATATGTATATGTATAGTATTTGGCACAGATTTGGGAGTATCAATTTTTGATGAAGCGTCAATTAACAAATCGAGTATTGCGGTTATAAATTAATAGTACTTTATTCATAATATTTTATATCAGCAATTTGCTCATATTTTTTCGGAAATATGCCAAAATTTCCCACCCCTGAACATTTAGCGCCCTAGGCTAGAACCTACTTCACCTACTGATAAATCCGCTACTGGTTGTTTAAAAAGACGCTCGCTGGTGCAATTATTCTTATAGTGGACCGGTCTGAAAGAAAATTATTGCGTATAGTTGTCTCCATTTGTCCAGTGCAAATAAAAAATACCATAAAAACCGGTCATCAAAATGCCATAGTCGACATTATTACCGCTGATAAAAGAGTCCTACAGAGTCGTACTTGAAATTTTTGCGTATTACAATGAACAAAATAATACTAGAGATTTAAAAATTGTGCTTTCGGTAGAAACTTAATGACGTTTTTCGTAAATTAAAAACATTTACTCTGTTTTGATGAATTCAAAGTACGGCTCTGTGTATCTATTCCCTGAGTATGAGGTTCTAGTTTGGGGTGATTTGCGTAAGTATATGACAAGAGTTAGAAATATTAATTAAAGGAGGCGTGTTTCCGATAATTTCTTATCTTAATCATACCAGAACGTACTTTACATAAGATTAATGATGTTTTATCTATTAAGTACTCCATTCTATTTATTATTTAATAATGTATAGAAAAATAAAGAATGCTCCGGTCTCCCCTGATATTAACTCGGTCGGACACTTTGAGTTTTTTATGTGTCCTATAAATATGGGAACTATGCACATGGTGGCAATTTGTAGTTTCTGCACTGGGATCGCTTTACATTAACTTCTAAATATGCATATTATTATAGAGGGAATGGTGTAGGCGAACTAGCTCATCAGAGACCCAGATCTCAGACAAACTGAAACCTCAATAAAAAAATACTCACATGTAGTTTGCGATGTCTAGAAAGAAGATGATATTATTTTGGAAAAAGAATCTTTAGTGAAATTTGTAAATGAAATTGCGCAGAGTCGGGAAAAACGATTTTTCGCGTTTTAGAGGAAAAGTTGAATTTATACGAAATAAAGTCTGAACACTTTATTAAAAAATGTGCGCAATAAAATAATGAACAAAACGATCTCCGGCGGAACTCAATTGCCCCGGTGTATCCCTCGCAAATTGCAGAAAACCACTAAAATTGCACGCTTTTTCAAGAATTTGTAACTCCGGTTCACATACATATTAAAGGCACATGTTTAGAGTTTTAGTACCTACCTTTAAAATTTAAATAAAAAATACCATGTAGTTGTTGCAAACCGTTGCTTTTTGCAAAAAATGCACTTTTTTGCATAGCGCCGCGAAAGTCCTGTAGCAGTAGGACTGATATTTACCCAACGCGGTTGTATTCCTTAAGATTTACTCTACAACGTGTTTTTATTGTTTTACCAAAAGTCGATTGGAAGTATGCGAAAAACGCGATCGAAAATCGTTAATTTCAGCGCTGTGGAAGGGCCGAAGAGGGAGGGTAGCGAGAGCGAAGGGGAACTCGGCTACCCCCATTATTCGCCCCTTAAACAGCGCTGAAATTATCGGTTTTCGATCGCGTTTTTCGCATGCTTCCAATCAACTTTTGGCAAAACAAAACAAAACACGTTGTAGAGTAAATAAAGAAGAATATATATAGTCATGAAAAAGTTGCAAAAACATCAAAACTTCTGTGACCAGGACGAGACCTGGGTACCGCCCCGTTTTTGGGGGCGCTGAACACGATGGTAATATTTTTAAGCCTCCCACCCCCCAGAAACTACCCCTAAACGCGAAAAACCACCCCTCTTCTCGTTTTATCCGTTCTAGGCATGCGAGGGCTTGTTGGATCGGGTTTTTCGGGTAGGCCGTTATGACTTTGACCATCCAACATATTATCAACCCCCGGGGTTGAAACTACCCTCTCCCCTAATACTAGAATCTCCCCAAAAATTTCAAAATTGATAAAAAATTGTTTCTATTCGTTTTCAAGTGTGCTCAATACGATAGCAACATATATTTCTCCCCTACCCTCCACTAACCACCCCCTAATCCCAAAACCACCCCCTTTTTACATTTCTGACTACTGGGCATGTGGATAATCGTTGGATCGAGATTTTTGACAAGATTTCGGTATTGTAAAGCAAGTTGAGTGCCGAGACATGCAGTCACCCCCAGGGTTAGAAACCGCTGGATAATATGTTATATAGTCAAAGTCACAACGGCTTACCCGAAATACCCGACCCAACAAGCCCTCGCATGCCTAGAACGTAAAAAACGAGAATAGGGGGTGGTTTTTCGCGTTTAGGGGTAGTCCCTGATAGGTGGAAGGCCTAAAAATATCACCATTGTGTTCATCGCCCCCAAAAAAAAGGGAGTGCGCAGGTCTCGCCCTGGTCACAGAACTTTTGATGTGGCTTTTCTTGCAACTTGACTAATATTGGATAAATATCAGTCCAACTGCCACAGGGCTTTCGCGGCGCTGTGCAAAAAAATTTCCTTTCTTGCAAAAAGCAACGGCTTGCAAAAACTACATAGTATTTTCGTTGGAAATTTTGAGGGTAGGGGCCGTCCATAAATGATGTCACGCTTCCTTTGTCAATTTTTGACCCCCTCCACCCCTTGTGTCACACATTGTCACGCTCGCCCGATTCCCTCCCTCACCTCCTGTCTGTTACGTCACGGTAACTTTTATGTAAATTACTAATATCAAGGGTGCTGATAATAAATAATCAAGATATTAGGCATAAAATTATTTTCTTATATTCTGACATCACAATTGCTTTAGCCCCCTCTCCTGTCACAAAGTGTCACAAATTTCAGAACCCCCCCCCCCCCCTTAAAGCATGACATCATTTATGGACGGCCCCGTAGGTAAGGACTACTAAAACTCCAACGTATGCAAATTTCAGCCTTTAATATGTATTTGAACCTGTGTTATGAATTTTTTATAAAACGTGCAAATTTAGTGGTTTTCTGCAATTTGTGAGGGAACCACAGGGCTAATTGAGTTCTACTGGGGCTCATTTTGTTCGTTATTTTATTGTGCACATTTTTTACCTGAAAACTTTTTTTCGTAAAATTTCAACTTTTCCTTTAAAATGTGAAAACCCGTGTTTCGCGATATTTCGTAATTTTTTTGCAAATTCCACCAAAGATTCTTTTTCCAAAATAATATCTTCCAGACATCGCAAACTACATGCGAGTATTTTTTAAGCAGTTAGTCTGAGGGTAAAACCTAGCTCGCCTACACTAAAACTCTATTTTCTTATCATCAAGAACACATAATTCAGTTGATTTTATTTGAAAACAGACTGCTAATTCAAATATTACCTTTGCAGGTGATTTGGTAGCTGTGTATACTCCAAAAACCAATATTGCTGCGTGTGAAATAACATCCAATGGTCGACATATCGTCCTCGCTTTAGAAGGTTACAAACATTTAATAACTCTTCAATTGCGAGGGCAGAACATTGAAGAAAAAAAGGAGTTCGAAACCTATGGGGATTCAGAAAACACGGGCAAAACATTTGATTTACAGGATAGTTGCTGACCGAAATAAATTCCTCAGTTGCGATTGGAATTGGTTAATACGAAGCTACTAATTTGTCAATATCATCTTATGAGGATCTGTGCTGGTTGCAGATCCGAAACTGTAGCTAACGTTTTATCTAACTTGATAATGTTTCTGCCGAAAAAATAATAACTGTAGATACGAAACCACGAGACATTTTAATACTATATAAGTTAGAAGTACATTTTAAATTACAATGATTTCAACATTAATAAATTATAAAACCAAACTATATCTTATTAAAGGTGCCATTCAAGAATTACATTTATAAAAATGAGCTATTCTTACCCTCCATCCCTTTATAATACGTTGAAACATTTCTGAGGCCCTGTCTTCCTGCAATCTCCTGCCTTTACTTTTTAAGATGAAAAAAATTACCAAATTAATAAATATTCTGTTGATCGGTTTGCCATACGGTAGAACGAGTTTAAGTAGTTAAAATATAGACATTATCCAATTAATTTTTTTAAAGGTGAGGGGAGCGTAGATAACCCCATAAAAACTCAGATTAGGTCAAATTGGATACACTAGAGATTACAGCAAATTTCTCAAATGTAATTTAATCTAACTATATTTAATTTTAAGTATCATCATACCTGCCCTAATCAGCTCAAATTTAAATTATGTTTCGTAGGGACCGCGCCCATCTTAGCTTTCTTGGGGATTCGCCCCTGTATAATAGGTAAAATGTAATACCGGATTCAAAATACTTTTAATATTTATATCATCTAGGAGCTGTGACTACTAGGAGAATTATTACTTGAAGATTAATATAAATACAGAGTAAACCAAAATTGGCGAATAGGGTTTTGTAGCCGTTTCCGATTTAAATTTGATTGTAACTTTCATTGAAAGTGCTTGTTGTAAGCTACTATCTGACAAAAAAACGGTTTTTGGAACACACTGTTGGAAAATTAAAGGTGGGGAGGAAGGGGGGGGGGGATATATATGAATTTGGCACCAGATATTTTTAAAACTTTAAAATGAAAATTCGGTTAAGAAACCTCAACTTCATTTTCAATGGCCCTTTTATTGACATCCCACTCGATCGGGTGCGCGAAAAAAAATTCCCCCCCGATTTACATATGGCGGGGGCACCCAAAAACATTTTTTTGTAGATTTTATTTTATGCCTGTGTAGGAGGATTAAACATCACAAAACCACAAAAATCAGTTTCGGGTGTGCTGCGTAACCCCCCCAAAAAACCACCCCTTCGGTGAAAAAGCGTATTTTACTGATAACTCGTTAACTGTTGAAGATATAAAAAAAATTGGTCATCATAATAAAGAAAGCTTGACTAATTACATAAAAATAAATCCTCTTGTAATTTTCTTGTATATGCCATGGTTTTCGAGAAAGTCGATACTGACACAAATTGCAAAATTTGTATTTTAATGCGCACGAATTTGCGTTTATTTGAAATTTTTTGTGCGCGGCCTATAAAAAAAATTGAATTGCTCGAAAATCAAACAAGCTAGAAAGAAAAATCAAAATGAGTTTTAAATACTCTCCTCTGTTTCCATTTGTGATGGCTATTGATACTTATCAGTATATAAAAATAACAATTTAATATAGGTAGTTATCTCTTGATTTTTTGTGCATCTAACTATTCACAGCCCCAAAAAGTAACTAACTTTAATAGAAGTTGTAAATGCATTATCTTTTAGTGCATGGTAGTACTTCAATGCAGAGAAAGTTAGGAATAAAAATATTCATATTTACAAATTTACCAGCATGTTGAATTTAGCAAAAAAAAAATCCAAAAAAGGTCGCATATTCAATTTTTTGATATTTTTTCATGCAATTTTATAACTATTAAATGATTAGAAACAATAGTTATATGATATATAAACTCAAATAAATTTTTTTGAGCTACATTTTCAAGATGTTTGGGTCTTTTTTATTTTTAGGAAACAAAAAATTGGCCAAAATTTGGCTAACTTCAACATGCTGGTAAATTTGTAAATGTGAAGATTTTTATTCTTAACTTTTTCTGCATTGAAGTACTACCTTGAACTAAAAGATAATGCATTTATTATTTATATTAAAGTCAGTTATTTTTTATGGACCTGTGAATAGTTAAAAGCGCAAAAAATCAAGAGGTAACTATATTATATTGTTATTTTTATATACTAATATGTATCAAATGCCATAAAAAATGGAAACACAAAAGAGTATTTTATATCCCCTTTAAAACCCACTTTGATTTTTCTTTCTAGCCTGTTTAGTTTTCGAGCCATTCAATTTTTCTATAGGCCACGCGCAAAAAATTTCAAATAAACAAAAATTCGTACGCATTAAAAATACAAATTTTGCAATTTTTTCAATATCGATTTTCTCGAAAATCATGGCATATACAAGAAAATTACAAGAGGACTTTTTTTGGGAAATTAGTCCAGCTTTCTTTTTTACGATGAACAACTTTTTTATATCTTCAACGGTTAACGAGTTATCAGTAAAATAAGGCTGTTTCACCGAAGGGGTAGTTTTTTGGGGGAGTTGCGTGACTCCCACAGAACTGATTTTTGAGGTTTTCTGATGTATATATAGTCCGTCCACTAACAGTTACTGAAGGAAAATCTCAGATAACATTTTTTGTCATGAAAATTTTTATAATTATTGGACTGTATTTATAGTTTATTTGCGGAAACATTATTTTAACTTGTACTTAGGAATGTTGTAACTAAACTGTAAATATTTTAGATTTTTCTTTATGGTAGATAAACATAAATGCGTACACACGTTATGAATGTTAGTTAAAACGACTACAACATATTGACAAGTAAGTAAAGTTGGTAATTATTTAGGATACACTTCATTTACTTACAACTCCTATTGTTACACAAAAATATATTCCCATCTGGTATGCGGAACAATAATAATTAAAATATTATATTTGTATGTTGTGATTCTTGTGTATAAATAAATGTAATGATTAAATCTCCTTTATTTCGTTTCTCGTTTATACTTTTTAACCTATCCTATTTGTTTTATCCTTATTTGTTGGTATGGTGATAATACCAACCGAGAGACATCGATTCATTCTTCGCAAACTTGAGAAATATGAAACATGTGAATAAGACTTACATTTTGGTATATGCCATGGTTTTCTAGAAAATCGGTATTGAAAAAAATTGCAAAATTTTTGTTTTTAATGCAAGCGAATTTTCGTTAAAATGAAATTTCTTGTGCGCGGCCTATATAAAAAACTGCATTGCTCAAACAAGCTAGGAAGAAAAATCAAAGTGGGTTTTAAAGGGGATATAAAATGCTCTCTTGTGCTCCCATTTTTGATGGCTATTGATATTTATTAGTATATGAAAATAAAAATATAATATAGTTATCTCTTGATTTGCGCTTCTATCTATTCACAGGCCCATAAAAGATAACTGACTTTAATATAAGTTATAAATGTCATTACTTATTAGTGCAAGGTAGTACTCCAATGCAGAAAAAGTCAGGAATAAAAATATTCACATTTACAAATTTACCAGCATGTTGAAGTTAGCCAAACTTTGGCCAATTCTTTATATTGCTTCCTAAGAATTAACAAAAAGACCCAAACATCTTGAAAATTCAGCTCTAACATTTTTTTTTTAGTTTATACATCATATAACTATAGTTTCTAATCATTTAATAGTTAAGAAATTGCATTAAAAAACTTCATAAAAATATTGAATATTTATTTATTTTTTATTTATTTAATTGCCTTATTTATTTTAACGTCTTGGCGAAGTTTTAGAAGGAGAGCCAGTGACATCTTTCAGTGATTTAGTTCAGGCCTATTTTTTGAGAGGATGTTGAGGGGGGTATAACTAAGTGTCATCCGTGAGGATTAGCCCGGATTCCAGTCGTAAGGGGGTGGCAGAACGCCCCCCATGTGTAAGAAAAACTGCATCTTTTTATTATTTAGTTAAGGCTGAAATTTTTTCCAGTACTCCTCTGATAGCCCACAAACATCGATCTAATATTGGCAGAACGATTGGCCAGTCTTAAGAGGGTGGCAGAACACCCCCAACATGTCGTGGGAGCAATGAACTTTTTATTATTTACTTAAGCTTCATTTTTTATTATGTTGTTGTAGCAACTATTCCAAATATATAATTTTGTTCTGCCAATTTGCATATATACTATATATGCAAATTGGCAGAACAAAATGGCGGTCGTAACTACCTGGCAGAACGACTTAAATGTGCCGTATGCGCGCCGTGACTTCGTGAGTTCGGTCGCAGATTAATTTGTATTGTGAATGCTTTAAATATAAACGATAATTTTGCTCATTTATTTAGAACTTTTCTAGTAATCACAGACCTTCATTTAACTTTGGAGCTGGTATTTTAATACTCATTAGATGGAAATGCGACTTGAAAGTTACAAAAATTTGTTTTTGATTCGAGAATGACTTTGCAACTATGAGGGACACGAAAAGTTGTACTGTTGTTTTTTATTGGAAATTTAATTCTCTACAAAAAAGAAGGTCTCTTGACATTTTTTCGTATATTGCTTAGTTTCTGCGATATAGTGAAAATTAAAAAAAAAGTTCAAATGTTTTTTACATTCAAACGCAAATATCTTCTGAACTATGCTAGATACGAGAACATGACTTGAAGCCTTTTTGTAGAAAAGCTCTCTTAATAATTTTTCGTATCTCACTTCATTTCGGAGATAAAGTGAAAATAAAGAATGTTCTTTTCGGATTTCAGAAAAATATAATCAGTATCGACTGAAAACCACAAATTATGATGTATGTTATTGTAATTGTATTGTCATAATAATTGAAAAATGCGATTGTCAAGAAAAAAATTAATAAAAGTTTTTAAAAAATTGTGATTATTAAAGTTCCATGTGATTATATCAAACATGTTCCGAGACAGGAAATACATATAATAAATAAAACATATTTCAAGAAACATCGAAATTAATTATTGCAATGCTAAAAAAATTTGAATAAATCGTGATACGTGAATTAAAAGAATATTTCTAATACATTTTTTTATAGAGAATTCGTTAATAAAAAGATTTATTTGATAAACATCATGAAGTAATATATATACTTCATGTTTATCAAATTTTTTTTTACATTTGTTCTCAAAAATGTATTAGAAATATTCTTTTAATTCACGTATCACGATTTATTCAAAAAAATTTTTAGCATTGCAATCATTAATTTCGATGTTTCTTGAAATATGTTTTATTTATTTTATGTATTTCCTGTCTCGAAAGATTTTTGATATAATCCAAAATAATATAAATGATTCTACATATATTCACAATATTATTATCTATCTGGAACATGGAACTTTAATAATCACAATTTTTAAAAAACTTTTTTTCTTGGCAATCGCATTTTTAAATTATTATGACAACACAATTACAATAATATACATCATAATTTGTGGTTCTCAGTCGATACTAATTATATTTTTCCGAAATCCGAAAAGAACATTCTTTATTTTCACTTTATCTTCCGCTGGTCAGACAGGCGACAGACTACGACCCCAACGACGCTCCTAGGCACAAGAGGCCGAAGCTCCAGATCCTGGATAATGGGTAAGTATAACTAACCTTCCTTTCAGCCCGATCTTCAAGTCACGCCGCAAGGAGACAATGACCAAAACACCCAAATCACCCGATCCCGGGGGTATCCAGCAAGCAACCAGCTAGGTACCCTTACCCTAGCCCGTGCCGGCCTCCGACGCTAAAACAAGCGTCCTTGGCCGAGCACAATCCTTGAGCTACACAGCCCAAAACTTCCTTCCGACGAAATCGGAGCACATGATGCCAATTGGCACCCTGGGCTCCGACTAGTCACATACCCCCAAACCCTTCCAAACTCCGAGAGGGTGTGGCAACAGCCGTTCCCTCTCACGACAGACGAAAGACGCTCCCGGGAGCCGACATGCCAGCGAAGAAAGAAACTCAAGACAGAAGAGCGCCAGAAGAAACGACCCAGCTTGCAGGGTCCAACAGCCAGGACCAGGGGAGGTCTGCTAACTTCGCCTACACCGTCTGCATTTGCAGGGGGGGTAGTCGTAAAAAGCTTGCCCACCCCTTACGAGGCCGGTCCAGGTCTACAGCGATGATTGGGGCAAAGAACTCAAGCTCGACCCCTAATCATCCGAGACCGTCATCACAGTCAAGAATATTGGCGCGTTCACTTTATCTCCGAAATGAAGTAAGATACGAAAAATTATTAAGAAAGCTTTTTTTTTAGAAAATCAAATTTTTGATAAAAAGTCTTGTAGTCATATTCTCGTATCTAGCATAGTTCAAAAGATATTTGCGTTTGAATGTAAAAAATATTTGATTTTTTTTTTCACTATATCGCAGAAACTACGCAATATACTAAAAAATGTCAAGAGACCTTTTTTGTAGAGAATTGAATTTCCAACAACAGTACAACTTTTTCGTGTCCCTCATAGTTGCAAAGTTATTCTCGAATGAGAAACAAATTCTTGCAACTTTTAAGTCGCATTTCCATCGAATGAGTATTAAAATACCAGCTCCAAAGGTAAATGATGGTCTGTGATTACAAAAAGGGTCTAAATAAATGAGCAAAATCATCGTTTATATTTAAAGCATTCATAATACAAATTAATCTGCGACCAAAGGCACGAAGTCACGGCGCGCATACGGCACATTTAAATCGTTCTGCCAGGTAGTTACGACCACCATTTTGTTCTGCCAATTTGCATATATACTTGGAATAGTTGCTACAACAACATACTAAAAAATGAAGCTTAACTAAATAATAAAAATTCATTTCTCCCACGACATGTCGAGGGTGTTCTGCCACCCTCTTAAGACTGGCCAATCGTTCTGCCAATATTAGATCGATGTTTGTGGACTATCAGAGGAATACTGGAAAAAATTCCAGCCTTAACTAAATAATAAAAAGATGCAGTTTTTTTACACATTGGGGGCGTTCTGCCACCCCCTTACGACTGGAATCCGGGATTATCCTCAGACGGATGACACTTAGTTATATCCCCCTTAACATCGTCTCAAAAAAAAGGCCTTAACTAAATCATCACTGAAAAATGTCACTGGCTCTTAGTCCATTTAGCTAATGCTACTCTACCACTTAACCAGGACGGCGAAATGAGATACTATCACCCATCCAAGTAATGGACTCGACCGATGTGACTTACTTTTGCCGATTTGGATTTTTTTAAATTAATCTAGCGTCCTTGTATTTTAATATTTTTTAATGTACCTGGTCTAAAATTAAAGGTAAGACTTCATATTATTGATCATACCATTTAAAATTATATATTTCTCAGGTAGAAAAAATGTTATTGAAAGGGAGAGAATTTTTGACATTCTAATAAATTTTATTAAATTGAACTAACTATTAAACAAATAAAATTAGTGAAATTTCAAGAAAAAAATACCTGGATTTACAACAATTTCGTTTAATCATACACATTTAAATACGTATTTCTGTTTTTTAAGTGATAAAGTGGGAAATTTACTAATTTTTTGGACAAAAGTCCATTTGACGCACAGTTCTTGACCGATTTGAATATTTCTTTTTCTTTAAATACTCGTGATGATTCTAATTTACAATCCAATTGCTACAATTTAAATATATATTCTTCTGATAAACGTATCTGACCCAATTTAACAAAAATAGTGACTACCCTGTATTGTAGTAGATCACCGTAATTTTACAGTTGTTTCATTTCATGTTTTTGGGGTCGCTGATTAAGAATATGATACGCAATTTGTCCAAAAATGGTCCAGTTTCTAGATATTGGACACTTTTCGGGTTTTCAAGATCTTTTCGATATATCATTTATTACTCTAAGTTGTTTAATTAATTGTTTGTATCAACAAACTTAATTTTAAAAAGCTTAACATATAAAAAAACCACTGCCTAAGGAATCACTACTTGCACATCCAGATTTTTCATCCAAGTCACTTTAAAGGAAACATCTTGACTATACATTTGCGCTCTAGTATGTGGAAATTATTGATCATAGAATTTTAATAATGTTTGGGGCAGATGTCATAGAAAGGTTTGAGGCGTTGATGTCTGCCATATACGTTAAAAATTAAGTATCTAGTTTAGACTACTTATTTTCCCCTATTCACAACCTACCACCTCCCATCCCTTGAAAAATATCATAAATAATCGGAGACCTTGGCTTCTAGTAAATACACCGAAATTCAAGTTCTTGTACCCTTAACAGTTTGTTTTACTTATTTTGCCCTATTTACCCCTATTTAACCCCCAACCCTTCAACGGAATCATCTCAAAATATAAGCTAGTCCCTAATGTCGTTATAATATATACGTGTACCAAATTTCAAGTGAATATCTCAATTTTATTTTATCTACCCCTTTAATAATGGTGTAGGGGTGGTGGGGGATTGAAAAATATTATAAATAATCTGAGACCTTTGGCTTCTAGTACATACACCGAACTTCAACTTTCTGTACTCTTACCAGCTTGCTATAGTTATTTTCCCCTATTTACCCCTATTTAACCCCCAACCCTTCAACGGAATCATCTCAAAGTATACACCAATTCCAGGTGACGTTATAATACATAGGTGTACCAAATTTCAAAAGAATATCTCAATTTTATTTTATCGCCCCCTTTAATAATGGAGTAGGGGTGGTGGGGAGTTGAAAAATATTATAAAAAATTTTGGAGCCTTGGCTTGTAGTACATACATCAAATTTCAAGTTCCTGTACTCTTACCAGCTTGCTTGACATATTTCTCCCTACTTACCCCTATTTAACCCCCAACCCTTCACCGGATATCTTCAAAAAACAATCCAGTTCCAGATCTCATTATATATACGGATACAAAATTTCAAGTCAATATCTTAAACCGTTCCGGAGAAAACGTGCGGACAAAAAAAAAGTTCAGACAGACCGACAGACAGACAGACAGACCGACCGACAAACAGACAGACAGACATTTTTTTTGCTAAAATTTAAAATCTCGACGTTTCATAACATTCTAAATCTATTTCAAGAAAAAAAAAATTGAAATTTGTTTTGCCATTACTATACGTCCAATCCACTACGTGGATGTGGAAGTAATAAGAATATTTACTCGTTAAATTCAAGCTTTATAAAATATAATAGTGTAATAGATGAATTTAAGTGTTTACTACAATTAAGCAGCAGATAAGCAACTTTGAGGTTGCATATTCATGGACTTCTTATGCTTCCAACTTCTTATGTTTTCTTAGCTCCAAAATTGAAATTTGGTTACTTTACTTGCTTTTTTAATTAAAATAATAGCTATTTTTAATTACATCATTATATATGATAACATTAGGGTTTTGAGTAAAAACCAACTTGAATGTTCCGATATTGGATCAGATACGCTCATCAGAAGAATAGATATTCAAATTGTAGCAATCGGGGGGTAAACTAGAATCATTCACGAGTATTTTTAAAAAAGGAATGTTCAAATCGGTCAAGAACTGTGCGTCAAATCGACTTCTGTCCAGAAACAGTGCTAAATTTCAAACTGTGCGGTGTTGGAAAGCCAGGTACGATATTTTTTATTTTATTGAATAACTTGTTAAAATCGATGTTTTTGTATTAAAATGTTCTTCATTAACAATTAGTTCCACATCTATGTAGTGGAGTGGGAGATAGTAACCGAAAAAAAATTTCAAAGATTTTTTTTTCTTGAAATAGGTTTAGAATGTCAGAGATTTTAAATTTGAGCAAAAAAAAATTCTGTCTGCCTGTCGGTCGGTCGCAACTTTTTTGTGCACACCACCCCCTCTTCATTATTAAAGGATTTAATATTTTGTGGCTCTTGCAAAAACGACACATGCACAAATACACCTCCCGTTGAACCAGAAGAAGTTGATTATGACGAAGAAATAATATCCAATGAAGCTGAAGATATAATATAAAAAAGATTGATATTGTAAAACACATTTTTTTAAAATTCGTAAATAAACTCAGATCAAAACTCATTACTAAAGTGCTTCATTTTGTTACTTTTGACATAATCTCAAAATTACTAAAAATATAATTACTTTTATACTTTTTTATGATATAAAGTTATTATATCATTCATTTGCTTCTTTTTCCATAACATGTCAACAATTGGCAAAGATCTACTTAAAAAAATTTGAAACAATTTTTACTTACACAATCTCCAAATTACAAAACATACAGGGACTTTCATTATTTTTTATGGTGCAAAATAATGTTATTAAATGAACTTATTTCATATCTGATTTTATTTTTTATAATATGTTAACAATTGGCAAATACATATTTAAAAAAATCGGAAAAAGAATCAATTTTTACTAACACGACCTTAAAAATCTAGAAATATAGTTATTTTTTCTATGGTGAGAAGTTGAAGGTTATAAAAATATATTTCATTTGCTTTCTGATTTTCTTAGATATGTCGACAATTGGTGAAGATATTAACGATTACATAAGTAAGGCATTTTCTAAAAATTAAATTTTTCTTATATTTTCAATGTCGACTTTCTCGAAAACTATGGCATATACAAAAAAGTTACAAACTTACAAACTTTTTTTGGGAAATTAATCAAGCTTTCTTTTTTATAATGAGCATTTTTTTTATATCTTCAACGGTTAATGAGTTATCAGTAAGGTAAGGCATTTTTCACCGAAGGGGTAGTTTTGGGGGAGGGGGGTTGTGCGGCACCCCCAGAACTGATTTGGGATATTGTAAAAAGTACATGGGAACAATTTTTTTCCGTGTTGTATGTTTTGCATAGTTTTAAGATGTGCAGAATAAAGAAGTGACCGTTTTTAATGGCATTGCTGTTTTTTCTAATTTTCAAATAGACGCAAAGAATTCTCATTCTTTAATTATGGCGAAGGCGCGGGTATCAACAGTTAATTAAAGATTTCAAGCACACATTAAGAGTGAACACTACGTAAGGTTAGTGAAGAGGGCGATAAGGCGCCAAATGAGATCTCCCTAATAATTAAATTTCAGCCAAAAATAGTCTTCAACGATCCAGAATCCTGTAGTATTTATTTATGTACAACTTACACTTATTTTCAGTTAAATAACATCACCCAATTTGCAAAAAACAGCTTATTGTTAATCATAATTTTAATGATTAACAACATAGGTGTTACATGATGATTGATTATATTGCTGTTTTTGTGAATAACGTAAATCATACACAAAATGTGATATTATTGCTGTATTGTTAATCGTGGAAATGTGTCAATCATAGACAACGTCAGTATTTATAAAAATTTCCTCGAAAGAGGAGAACCTTAAGAAGCTCGGGTTAAAAGACATCTTATATTGAAAGCAGTTACATGAAATGATTTTACCGGTCTGCTCCAAGCGTTTTTAAGTTAACTTAAATTACATGTTAAGTGTTGCATGATGTTAATATAAGAAATTTAGTTAATGTTGATTTAGAAATATTTAAAGATTCAATTTCGGGACGACGCGCGACACTTGAACACTACATTTGCAAACTCTATGCTAGATGCGCTCTTCAGTAACCATGCTAGTATCACCTAGGGACGATAATGCTTTAATCCTCTTCTGATGATGCCAGCATGGTTGGCGAAACGCTCGTCGAGAATAGAATTTAAGTGCATTAGTGTTTATAGACATTACTACATCAGCGTTAGTAGCGTTACTAGCTAATTGCATCCACAATATAGCGACGTTGTTATACACAACTGTCTCTCAAATGTCGTGACGACTTTCCCATTGATTGTAGATTAAACCGCATTTCAGTCGACGTTTATATATTTGAAGGAATCTATATGCGAATAATTATATAATAAAATAAAGAATAAAGAAAATACGTGCTCTAATTCTGATAATTGTTCTGATAAAAATGATAGGCAAATTATGACTGCTTGATCGAGAAGCACTTTTAGCTCTCACACAGGAGTCTCAGGTTCGATTCCCGACCGCATCACTGGAATTTTTCCAGAAATTGAAATTAATCCCAGTATACTCCCTCCCACACAAAGCTCTTTCAGAATCTTCAGGAGTATGGGGGTGTTTTATTAGGGGCCATCCATAAATGTCGTCACGTCAATTTTTGAGATTTTAGACCCCCTCACCCATTGTCACGTTTTGTCACGCTGAGTTACACACCCCAAAAAAACTTCGTCACGCTTATAGAGACCCCCCTTATGTTTTTTTTCGATTCCGTTATTTATTATTCACGATATTTTCATTATACTAAAACATTTGCAACCACATAGTTGTTCATCGTATGAAACATAAAACAATAAATTATTGAAATAATATAAATATATTTATTAGATATTATTAAATAACACAAAATAGGTAACATTTCGTTAAGAAACGGAAAATAAAAACCTATAAAGTTATTTATGACTCAAGACTCAATTTACCGACCGCAATACTCGCACTAGTACAGATAATTCAAATATTCGTATGCATTAGAATGTACTTATATAAGAGATTTAGAAATATTGTCTTTGGTAAATAAATATTTCATACCGTCTCTGTCAAATTGAACAATCTTAACCTTTTTTGCTTGTGTCCAGATAGGACTATCTTGTATATTGGTAAAAAAGCATTGATTATAATTTTGGCACTCTAAATTAAAATTAATATTCGATTTAAATATTACAAGTGCGATCCTGTGCACAATTACCTTTACGGCTAGTTTAATGGTAATTTTAATGAGGTCGTAAAGTTTTTATATCGCTTTTCGAGTGCCGCAAAGCGTTGCATATTGGACTATAGATTTTTAAATTAAATTTTATTAAATTTTTAAAAACAGATTTGAATAAATTTATTATTGATTATTATTTGTGACCGTCGCATAGCGCGTCCAGGTCTAGAGCGATTATTGGGGCAAAGAGCTGAAGCTCAACCTCTAATCATCCGAGACCGTCATAAAAGTCAAGATTGGCGCATAGCGCCGTTTTACCTGACGATGTGTGATGTCTATTTTAAATTAGTATCGATATTTAACAGAGCTGTTGAATCGAGAGATGTAGAGTGCCAATAAAAAATGTATATTAAGCAATATTTTTCTTTTCTTGATTCGTTCTCCATTCGTTACGTCGTTACGTCACACTGAGTCAGACCCCTCCCTCCCCCTTATCCCACTTAGTCACGTAATTATGGACCCCCCCCTGGAGCGTGACACATTTATGGATGGCTCCTTACCTGTTTTATTATTATTATTATTATTAATCTAATATGGGCCATAGTAGTATCGTTTCTACTATTGAATACGCCTAATAATAATGCACTTAAAAATTTCAAAATAATTATTACATCGCAACATGCCACAAATCTAAACTAATCGGTACAATGACGAGTATATTGAAATCGACTATACCTACATTTATTGTTTTGAAAATGTTCAAATGTGTAGCTAACTTCAAATCAAGTTAAATCGTTGTCCAAGAAAGACAAATAGAAAGGAGTGAGCAATTTTAACTTTTGCAAGACGAACACTTACTTTAACGTCGTTGTAGAAAGCATCTATTAACAGAGGCGCGTTTAAGGCCTAGGCCCACTAGGCGCGCGCCTAGGGCCCCACTTTTCCAGGGGCCCCTATTTCCCGATTTATTGAGGTAAAAAAGCGATGTAAAAATTTTATTTCTTTGTTATGTCGTTATTTATTTTCGCTTTTCCGATAGCAATAATGATAATTACAACTATCATGAAATACATTTCTTCCCTTTTCCATATCATCCTCATCAGATCTCAATTGCAACAAAAATAACAAAATAAGAATGGTCCATGCGAGTATGTGTTCACGAACATTTGTCGTTTATTTACATTTTATATCATTTGAATTTGAAATCATTTTATAGTTCTTCGTTTCGATTTAAATTTTTTTCATGTGTCAATGTAGAAGTCTATAGGAATTTATTGTTTGTGTTTATCGTGTTTGAATATTCTTGAATACTTATTTTTTTAAATCTTTATTCACTGTATCACACTGAAAAAAATATGTTCGTAATATTAATGAATCGGTTCATCGACTGAAAAGTGATGAATCCGTTTATTATAATATAATGTACGTTTACATAGTAACCATAAATGTGTATACATTGTCTTAATGAACATATACATTATATATCAATAAACAGATTCATAAATTCTCAATGAACTTTCATTCATTGATTTCCCGAACGTATTTTTACTTCCCTCGCATACCGAAGGGAAGTATTGTATTCGAGAAAAAATCACCCTCCGAGATTTTTTCGGATTCTGACGTTTCAGAACACGTAGATTCCGAAAATATAGGTTTTTCAATTCCGTCAGTCTGTCTGTCTGTCTGTCTGTCTGTCTGTTGGTGTATTTACTAAAAAACTACTTGACGGAGAGCAGTCAAATTTGGTAGGTAGTTAACCCTACTGTCAGCGAAGAACTGGTAGAATTTTCACTGAAAAATATACAGGGTGGACCGTCTAAACGGAATAAATAGTGTAAAAAAATTTTTTTTTGCTCAAATTTAAAATTTCCACGTTTCATGACGCGCTAAACTTGTTTCAGGAAAAAAAAATGAAAATTTTTTACACCAATATTTTTGAAAAAATTTTTACTACTAAAATGAATTTTTTTTTCTTTCTTCAAATTTAAAATTTTCACGTTTCATGGCATTCTAAGCCTGATTAAAAAAAAGTTTTTTGAAATTTTATCACTAAGATAGAATTTTTCTTTTTTTGTTCAGATTTTAACTATCCACGTTATGACATTCTAAAACTATTCAAACAAATTTAAAAATGTTTTTGAAGAATTTTTTAAAAAATTTGAAAACATTTTTAATCCATTTATGTATCACTGCTATAGAACAGACGAAAAAATTTTTTTTGCTCAAATTTAAAATTTCCACGTTTTATGATATTCCAAACCAATTTCGGAAAAAAAAAATTGCAACATTTTGTTACCAGTTTGGAAAAAAATTTAACACCAGAATGCTCAAATTTAAATGACATTCTAAACCTAGGTATTTCAGAAAAAAAATTTTGAAAATTTTTTTCACCAACATTTTTCAAAAAGTTTTTACCACTAAAATAGATCGATTTTTTTTTTATTTGCTCAAATTTAAAATTTTCACGTTTCATAGCATTCTAAACCTATTTTAAAAATACATCATTTTTTATTTTTAAACTTTTTTTAGCACTACTATAGAACAGAAGGAAACTTTCCTTTTTGCTCTAATTTAAAATTTCTACCTTTGACATTTTCAACCTATTTCAGAAGAAAAAAATTTGAAAATTATTTTACCATCTTTTGAAAAATTTAAAAAAAATGAAATTTTTTAACCACCACTATACTTCCACTCCATTACGTGAATGTTGGATTGAAAATGTGACAGATGGCAATAACATCTGGCATATGCACCTATTATACTTTTATTTAAAAATGTACAGGGTGGTCATCCCAAGAAATAATTCAGTCATGGTGGACATTTGTAAAGGTATTTGCGCAAGCCTGCCATATGTGGCACCTGCTATTTAGTATTGAACTTTTGCTGTTGGATGAGCAATCTGTATATTTTTTTGACCAAAACTTATCAAGTTTTCTTTGTAATAATAGCAATAACTCTACTCCGATTATTATTCTCAATGTCATTTCGTAATTATTATTTTTTTAGAGAGACTGGCATGAACGAGGGAAGTTCTGTGTAAATACCTTTACCGATTTTTTTCAGTGTATTAAAAAAAGATGCAATCAATTAACAGACCAATTTGGCAATTCCTCAGACGTTACTATTTAAGTTTCGGCAGTCGGCACGTGCCAGATGACGAATCAGCTTTTCGGTATATTTCACATTAATGAAAATAAATCTACAGATAATGATGATGCGAAAATTCAAAAACCTGAGACAGAACAATCTAGAAAACCCGAGAAAATAACTGAGAACATTTTGATTTTGGAACCAGTGATGAGGACTGCGAAAAGGAAGAACCATTAGGAAACGATTCTAGTGAATCTGGCGATGATGAACAAATAGAACAAGAATCTGAAAATAAAGAAAATTTGGAAAATGAGTATGACGATGCAAAACAAGCTAATAATCAGTGAACTACAATAATCAATGCATTAGTATCAGCCTATAGAGGCGACATAGATTCCGAGTTATCTCCAGATAAATTGCATCAATTTTTGATATATGCCGGCTTAAGTCGCCTGCTGAAATGTATAAAGGACCCCGCAGTTTTTTATAGTAAAAATGTGTTTCAGTCGATAGTTCTGAAACTTGGGGAAAATGTTGTCGTGGGCCCCCTGATTAAAATTCATTTTGACCACCAGTTCGACATCTTTTTTTTCTTGGTGGTTTTTTTCAAAATGCTTCCTTCTCCCGGAAAAAAATAACAAAGAGAAAAAAATATTTTTTTTGCAGTTTTTTTACGGGAAAAGGAAGCACTTTGAAGAAAAACTTGAAGGTGCGTAAGCTGATTATTTTTACCTAAAGAACGTGCCTGAATATTTTGGGATCTTTCTGAAATAGAAAAAAATAAAATTTTGGGGAAATTCTTGGTCGAAATTATTTTTGTCTAAGAAATTCTGAAAACCGGTAGGCGTGTTCTTCGAACAAAAATAAGCATCTTTTGTCTTTTGGTGTTTATCTTCAAAGTGCTTCCTTTTCCCGTAAAAAATTACAAAAAACATTTTTGTTTGTTTGTTATTTTTTTCCGGAAGGAAGCACTTTGAAAAAAAATGACAAGAGACAAAAGATGCTTATTTTTATTCAAGAAATAAGCATGAATATTTTCAGAATTTTTATGGAACATTTACTCAGACCTTCGAAGATGTTCACAGTTTCAGTCGCCTCTAGATCAAAAAATCGAATTCGGTCGGACTGGTGGTGAGAGAGAATTTTAATCAGGGGGTCCAGGAGAATATTTTCCCCAAGTTTCAGAACAATCAACTGAAACCTATTCTTACTATAAAAAACTGCGGAGTCCTTTATTCTCAATGTGTTGCAGGCGACATTTTTTAATGTTGAAACCCTTTTGTGTATTTACTTGACCATTCCGGTCAGTAATCCCTCATGCAAATGCACTTTTTCAGCACTCAAAAGAATTAATAACTACCTACGAAGTACTTCGGGGCAACAGCGACTTCAAAATTTGTCTCTTCTGTATACTGAATCAGAGGAAACACAAAACTGTGATATCAAACGTTCAAATTGTCAAGTTTGCTAACATATATAAAGCCGGAAAAAAATAATATGATATGTATTTGTAAAAATGCCTTCAAATCTATTTTTTTAATCGAGGGGCCCTCAAATCTCACAGCGCCTAGGGGCCCAATTTATCTAAACGCGCCCCTGTCTATTAAACAATATGGCTGAACCTGTCAGTTTCCATTCAGATTTATAAGTTTGTGTATTTTTCCGATTATGTTCGGTTAAAGAACTTTGTTGTGATCTGTTTTAGTGAATTTACACCGTTTGCTTATTCGTGTTCAATTGAATATTTAGAAAATTTCTATTTTGACGTCATTCGCTCGCTTTGTTTTGATTGGTTACCGCCCTATTGAGCACTCCTTACTTGTTTATATCCTTCTTAGAAGTTGTCATCCAGCGTTGCCAACACTACTGTTTTTCCAGTAGATCTATTTTTTTGCATATCATATAGATCAATTGTTTTATTAAGGGATTATATCACCCCCCACTCTTTCGATTGAGACAGATATTCAATTCTAAGGAATATCCCTCCCGCTCTTTTTATAGAGATGGATAGTTTATTATTATGAATGCCACCCCCCGTTCTTCGAAATTTATTTTGAAGATTGATGGGAGTCGTATGTTGCGATCTCCCGGGTTCCGATTTTCTCTCGATGACGGCCCTGTGGTTCATGTTCATTATAATAAATTCTACTGTTCTTTTTATTATTATCTAGTTTCTTCGCCTAACGGAGTTGGCAACACTGATGTCAACATACATCTGTCAAAATTAGAACCCTACTTATTTTTGAGTAATACCTATTTACCAGTCGTAAATAAAACGAAAATGTCCATTAAAACCTCAAATAAAGAAGCTGAATTAAGCAAAACACAACATTCACTGCAACGAATAGTTTTTATGTGTACGGTAGCCGCAGCTTTGAGATATTTGTTGATGATGTCCAAATACCAATCAGTAATAGCAAATCATGTAGAAGTTTCAACGCCTATGAATTCGTGGAAGAGAGTATCAGAAGGCCTATATTTACTTTCAAGAAATATCGATCCTTACAGTGGAGATTTATTGCATGAAACACCGCTGTCGTTACTTTTCTACAAAGTATTATTGAATGTATTTCAACAGCAAATTCATTGGATGTTTATTACTTTTGACTTGGCAACTGGTGTGTTGTTGTTTGCCACGGCAAGGCAGTACATGAAACAGCTATATAAAGAAGAAAACACTAATAAAAAGACGTTTTCTAAAGAAGCTATACAGTATTTACTACAACCTGCCGAACTGATCAAATCACCTCTATATGTGTTGCTAGCATTTTTATTTAATCCTTTTACGTTGTTTAACTGTGTTGAATATTCTACAACTGTGGTTCATAACTTCTTTTTATCTTTGCTGTTATATTCCATGGTTCATGGAATCCCTATTATTAGTTCAGTTTCTTTAGCTTTATGTGCATCAATTTCGTTTTATCCAGGTGTGTTAATTATTCCTCTTTCTCTCTATTACATAAATATATTTAAAAGTGTTACTAAAGCTGTAATAGATATATTGATTTTTGTAGTAAGTTTATCAGTTATAGTAATATTTTGTAGTAAATGTGCCACAGACTTTGGTTATCTGAAAAATGTATATGGCTGTATTTTAACAGTCCCTGACCTGCAACCAAACATTGGCTTGTTTTGGTATTTTTTTACCGAAATGTTTGACCATTTCAGAGATTTATTTATATATTCATTTCAAATTAATGCAGCACTTTTATATTTAGTACCTCTCTCCATCAAATTTAGAAACCAACCATTCCTATTAACTTTAGCGATACTGTCGCTAATCGCAGTATTTAAATCGTACCCCTGTGTTGGAGACGTAGGTTTTGTACTTAGCTTATTGCCTTGTTTTGTACATTTGCTTAACTACTGCCAACAAGGATTTTTAGTTGGCGTCATATTCTTGATAGCTAGCTCATTGGCACCGATTTTATGGTATCTCTGGATATATTGTAATTCTGCCAATGCTAATTTTTATTTTGGCGTGACATTGGCATTTGCTATCGCACAAATATTTCTGTTGACTGATGTGTTGTTTGCGCAAGTAAAGAGAGAGTTTATTCTTAAACATGGGAAAGAGAGAAAAATCAATGGGGAAGAAGGAATTTTATGTTTAGAGTAATTGTTTTAAATTATCAATAAAGTCGTATTTATTACATTCATGTATTTTTATTTCTTCTCCAGTCTTTTATCATTGTAGAGACAATATTTGCAATAAATAAATTTATAAAAAAAATTGATACCTACAGATTATTTACCACTGATGATTACCTTTATTTACTTCATAGACCATATTCAATTGGCCCTGCAGGTCACTATGTTTCATAACAGGGTGTAATTTATCTAAGACTTGACACAACTGAAAAAAAAATAAAAATTACTGTAACCATTGACTCGTATATAAACTGACCTACTCAAACTATGTACAGTATGTTTTCTAATAACAAACAGTACTACTTAAAAACACAAATGTACTTCGTACAGTATAATAAATTTCACAAGCTTAAAAACGATAATTTTAATATATTCAAACATGGAACCAAAAAATACTTGACCCGTCAGGCCTTTTACGTATAATGAGAAGGTATCTTCTGTCTCGATTTCTATTACATATGTTTATCTAAGTTTACTTTAGATAAAATATCAAACAAAACAATGTCAATGAAAATTTGGGGTAGGTTACACTGTTAATAATAAGAAACAGACGAGTCCCAACTCATGCAGAAGGGTATCTTAGGGGTGAAAAATACGTTTTTAAAAATTATGTCAAAATATGTTTTTAAAAGTAAATGCTTACTCTTATGTAACTAAATAACTTAACTGCTTCTTTTTAGCGGAATTGATTTAGTTGAAGTCTCAAATATATAATAATAGCATATTTAAATCTATTGTGTGCTAAAGTGCTATTTTTGTCTAAAAACCAAAAAATGTCTTGTTACGGCACGGAACTAGGTGTTTGCTATTACCGTTAGCTTCAGGGTTCTGGTGTGACTTGTTTCGATGTTTTGGTGATTAGTGGAGAGAAAAGTTGACAATAAAAACAGTCAGATAAGTGTAACAAATTAAGATATAGTATCCATATTAGGTCAAGCAAGCGACTTTTAGTCTCCTCAAAACCAACAGAGGAGTCGCAAGCTAAAATGCACCATTTCAAGTCTACAAATTTTAGGTACTTGGAAGACCAAAGGACAGACTTTAATGTTGTAAATGAGTATCGCATTATTAAAAAACTTTTCAAATTTAACACAACTATTTCATCAAGTGCACCTGTGGAAAGAATGCTTTCTTTCGCACAAATTATAAATTTACCTAGGTATCATGCTTTCAATGACACCAATCTTGAAAATTTGGTTCTTTTGGAAGTCAATGAAAATATTTTATGTTAATATTGTTTTAATATATTTTCCTATTAAGAATATCGTGCTTATTTTGCTAAACATGTTCAGTGTTTGAATATGATTTGAATTTAATTTTTTCTTAACTCTTTAATTCCTGAAACCGGATGAATCCACGAAAATTTTTCGTGGCCCCAGCGCGGACACTGAATATTTACACAAGACTGGAAGATGGGTTAAATGCTGGAAGTGAACGTATCTACCCAGAAGATAGATTAAAACACATCTTTTTCTAACTCCTCTGTACAACTGGCTGCTTTAGACCCCCGACAAATTTTGTGCCTTACCACACTAGCTGTAGTACATTTCTAAGTGTTTTTATTTCGCATTTTTTTGTGACTGTTTAAAAAGAAAAAATAAAATATAATATATTTATTTTATTGATTATTTGAATTTATATGGCTAAATGAAGCATGTATATGCACATAAGTTCTCACATTTAATTGCGGGAGCCGTACGAATCCGCAAACACCTCCCGCTGCTCTACAGCATGCTCGACATGGTAAAATCAATGCTGGAATGGAAGGGTTAATATATTATGTTGTATGTCCTATTTATGATAAGAGAGTTTCTTATGCATTTAGATTTGGTATTTATATTTGCTCATATATTTCCGATGCTCATAGTTAAATGTTTTTTGTATGAAATGGTTTAATGACAAATTCCGAGACAGAAGTAAAAAAAAATAATTGCAACTTTAGGAGCAGGAAATTCTAAGCTACAAATGTAAAAAATAAAAAATTTTAGGTTTCAGAATGAGAAATTCTGAGTTAAGTACAAGTCTGAAAATGAATGACATTTTTCAGATTTGAAAATTTTTGAACTTACAAGTCACAATGTATTTGCTGACGTCTATTTCAGAAATTTATGTATTTAAAATTTTGTATCAAAAAATTATTGCAACTTAAGTGACTTTTCTAGTTAAATTTAAAGAGTTAGAACTAAAGTACATTGTGTTTGTAATTTTAAATTACTATCAAAAAGTGCTCAATAGTTGCGAGCACTTCGTTATTTTTAAATAACAAAATGTTGTAATTACTCATCACTATAAGCACTTTAATGCTTAATGATGAGTAATTACAAGCAGTTTTATTCAGCAGTGTTGCCTTTTGTGTTACAATTGTAACAATATGTTACAATTGGAAGGAAAAATATTATGTTATTACAATACTCCTGTTCTTATATTTACCAAAGAATTTTATTTATGGCAATTTGTGTTACTTATTTTAACGTATCTTTAAAGAATATCTAATTTATTTTATTATTTTGACAGTCATTTATTTTTATTAACCTCTTATATGTACTCATTTTTTAATTAAATAGATCTCTATTACACTACTAAGTATATCGTGTAATTACGTGTGGTCTTATGGAATGTTACAATTTAAGTCTTGAAATTGTTACCAGAGCTACAACAAGTGGCAATACTGTTCTTCAGTGCTTATACTGTTTCATACTCGAAGCAGTTTTCATCAGTGCTCAGCACAGTTCTGATTCATTACTTCCACGTCCACGTAGTGGAGCGGAAGTATAGTAAATAGGTACAGTAATACTTAATAAAAAAAATATGGATTCGGCACCATCCTAATATGGAATCGGAAACGCCTAGAAATTTCCTTGGTATTCGGCAGCATCCGGAAGTTCTGAAGGCTTGACAGCCATTCGGCAATGTCCTTTTATTAAAATTCTATGACCAATTATTTCATATTAGAGTGCAAATATAGTCAAGATGTTTTCCTTTAAAGAGACTTGGATGGGAAATGTAGATATGAAAGTAGTGATTCCTTAGGCAGCGGTTTTTATTCTGTTTGTACATGTCTACTTTATATTGTATATTTCACTCACTATTGACTTACCATAATGTACAATTCTGTATTTTTTTGAATGGTTATTAAATTATCTATATCTATTTATTGGCATGATATACATAAATACATTACGAATCGTCATGAACGCACACTAAATGGTACTCATGCTAAAATGGACAGTTTTAGTGGATTAATTATATTAGCTTTTTATATAAAAATATATTATTCTCAACTGTGTGAATCAAATAGTATTTTATTTTTGATAATTCAGATATCTAAGAAATTCTTGTATCTCTTTAAGTCGGTATATTTAAGTAGGTATAGGAGGAGGGACTCTAACGCCGGTTTTCGGCCCCCCACAATATTTGACAAAAATAAGTGAATCTGATGAATCTGATTTACCAGTTTAAAACTTTCCTCAACTTTTTAGTTCTATATCATAGACAAAAACGCCAATTGTAAGGAAAATTATATATACCTACTACATTTGAAACCGAAAATATATCTTGCCATACTTTACAATATTAACAGTTAATCCACAATAATTGTGAATGTCATAATTTAATGGGTACAGTCATACTTACATGCCGAATTAAAGGTCTCAAGTTAGGTGAACGTGAATTAATAAGCATCAAAAGAATATGTGTCAGGTTATTCCATTTTCTACGTAATATACAGTCCTTAATTGCTTTCATAATACAAGAAGGCGAATTCCAAAAAGGCGTAACTGATGTGTGCAAATGTGCCAGGCATGCATGCAAGTTATTCTCGTAATTGCTAAAACTTTTATCGGAAGATAAAACAGAAAGTAATGAATTAATATTCTTCCTTGGGATTGCTGGAGACATAACTTTTTGTTTCTGTTCTTCCTTCCATCTTTTATTAGCCTCAAGAATCTCAAGTGGAGCTGCATCAGAATCTGAATCGTTATTGCTGAATATACTTTTCTTTTTCTGCTCAAGAACTCTGGATATTTCATCTTCATAGATATTGTTTTCGTCTTCAGAATGTAAACCGTTATCTGTTGGTTGATGAAGCTTCAACACTATTTTCTTCTCATATAACAACGTCTCTATCAGGTCATCTTTATTTCTTGTTGGATTTTGAATATACTTATTTTTGTAGAGTACCATTTTAAGATTTCTTTTTCGAGCGTTATCAAGTACCTTTGTTTTAGACTTAGATATCTTCTTACTTTCTTTTTTTGTAGCCATTGCATTACAATACTGAAATGTATAATGGCAATTGTCTATTTAAAAAGTTATATTTATCATAAACTCGTAAATTAAAAATAAATTTTATAACATAACCTAGGATTCCATACAACCTGAGAGGATAAAGTATATCTTTATCCTCTCAGCATACAACAACCTAAATTCAGTGTTGCCAATGGAGTATCATAAGGTTTGTTCATTGGTGTTGATTTAAAGCAGCTTCAAGCAGTTAAATAAAGATACTGCTATCGCAAGTAATGTGGGTGTGAGAGAGATAACGTGTTTCAAAGTCGCTATAAATCAACACAAATGAACAAACTGATAAAGTAGCCTATTGCACGTTCTCGAATTTCCTATTTCCCCACAAACTTTTGAAATATTCGCATTGATTTTAAGCCCAAATTGAAGTAAAATAATAAATTTAAAGAACGAAATGTTTATTTTTGTCTTGTATATTCAGTTTAAGTTTATCTAAACTATAAAATAGAAATATGAACAATCCAAAGTCGTCGAACGTCAAGTTCATGGAATTTTACATACTTACTTTCAACTTTCAAGACAGTAGAGAAATAGGTAGGTAGAAAAAAATATATTATATGGTATGAGGAGTAGGCACCATATGACTAACATAACCTAAAATTATACGGTTTTGTAATTTTTAAATATATCGTCATTTTTAATGCTTTTATTCGCATTTCTAGATTGGGTCCATTATAACATTTATAAACTCTCTCATATAGAATAAATATAATTTTCTACTCTCGTTGGATATTAAAAACAGATCGTTAATAATAGGTTGGATTTCCAACCTGTAAATAACAGGGTACATTTATTAAAATCAACAATATTAATAAATTCTCTGTATAATACTTCAGAGTTTATTAATGTTACACTGGACCCAATCTGGGCCAATCTAGAAATGTGAATAAAAACATTAAAAATGAGGATTAACGAAAAATTTGAGGTTATGTTAGTCAAATGGACTCTGCAGTAAGTGAATCTTAAAGCACAGCATAGTAAATAAGCTGCACTTTAAGTACCTACATTTTTAATATTTCCACCTGAAAACGTAAATAATGGTACTTCAGCGACTTCCTCGTTTATCTTCATTATATGGGATGAATTTGAAGCATATTTCAACCTGACAATTCCTTATACTTATTCAAGGTGTTCTAGTTACAAAATTTCATTAGTTTTAATAAAAGAAAAACACTCTCTATTCAATTCAAACCGATAGTATTCAGGTTTGTTCCAACAAGAATCCCGAACTAATCAGAAGTAATGTGATTGGTTGAAAACAGTCCCTGATTGATCACCTGACCACATTATAAAGAGCTGATTGGCTCTAAGTAGATTGTAACTAGTTCGTGATTGTTGTTGGAACAAACCTTTCATGGTGTTATGGAACATAATATAATAAATAAAATATTAAAAGGATATACTTACGTCAACTTTGGTTCCTCATCCACATCTATATTATTTAAAGTTGTAAAGTCAGAAACTCCGAAATATGGTGATTAAGAAATCTGTCATTATATGTTATATTGAGTGACATCACCACACGTTCTCCCACACCTTAATACATCAGTCCTTTTATTATTTAAAAATATTGTTTGGTTTTTAGAGTCCTGAAACAACCCAGCATACATTGTACATAAAACATTAAATGTTCTTATAAGTGCTGTACATACGCTGGATGAGTACAAGGCACGGCAGTAAAATGCTGGTAAGGAGCATTATATGCAGTGGTATTTAACATAAATTTATACATCGGATGGTTACTGGTATGGTAATGGTTTGTTTCAGTTGCTGATCTGATGCTGACCAACATATACTGTTCAATAGTCAATTATGTATGAAGTTAATAATTGCAGTGTTGAGCCAGTACCTCAATTCATGTGTGCATGGCACCAAAACTAAATGATTGAACCCCAGTGTTTGATGGAAAGGTTTGCTGTAGATACATATGACAAATTAAAATAGTATATTAAGCAATAAGTGTTATACGTATTTAAATCACGAATTGAAAAGTTACAGCAGGGAGTGTGTATTTCCTTGAGTGCGTAATTGCTTTACAACTCGAATTATGTACTATACTTTATGGACAATCATATTTTTTTAAATTAAAAGACTTCGCATATTTTTACCATTCAACAAATATATCAGTATTGACATGGCTTGTGTTAATTAGCGACAAAGAAGGTAAAACGTAAAACAAAAAATTTTTAAATGACCGGATCTTTCCGAATATGCGACCTGGAAGGATTTACTATATCTCTATCAAAAGACCGAAATTGGTATTTTCACCGCATCATAAATTGCAAGGACGAGATCTTAAATTCAAGTCTACAGGAATGTAAGAAAAATGGTATTTTTACATTTACCGGATTTGAAACACCTGAATTGGTGTGTTTCATGCGTTTACAGTGCGTTTGTGTTTACTATGTACTATTCAACTTAATAAAGGTGGCGGGTAGTGTGCTTTTTAAGTAGTAATCGCAGAAGTGCAACATATAATAACAATTACACGATTATACACAAGAAATTACTTATAAAGATGAATATTCTATGTAAATATTATCTGTTATTATTAATTAAGACTCGTAGTTAATATAGCTCGATTTTATATGTATTAGTTGTTATAAGCAGTGACTGATGAGCTGGTAAGGCTTATGTGTGCAGTGCTACGTTATAATATCATAAATCAGCTCTATCTTACTTAGGAAAATAAATAATATAAGAGAAGATTTCATCATATTACCCCCTTTTTGAGAGAACTACAACAAACTGGAGGATCGATGTTTACTTCACACCATCATATTGTCTATAATTGTGTATTTGTGGCATATTCAAATTTTCTTATACTTTATTGGGTATTTTGCCACTGAAAAATATTTAAAATTTTGAAAGATACCTCCAAATATATAAACTAGAAAAAGGTTATAATATAACCTAATAACTATAGTAAAGAAACCGTTACTTTGCTAATACTTTTGCTGCTATTAAATTATTTATAATAATCTAGTGCTGGGGTTTTTTGCTAAAGTGGGCACTTCAGAGTGTTCGTCGCCATTTTGCACGGTGTACAGAGGTGGGGTATGAGTATAAATAATGTTCTCAACGTAACTGTTAACATTGATTGACTGATTAGTCAGTGTACGGTAGGCATTGCTGCCGCTTCTGGATACTCAATCTGGATATTTTCATGTACCGCCGTACCAGCTACGTATGCAGGACTGGACAAGAAACATCCTTGTTGCCAGCAGTGAGAGCCAATCACCAGTTTATTTTCTTGAGATTATTTATACTTTCCAAATTCATTCCACTTTGGGTCTACTTGATAGTTTATTACTTACTTCACTTCATATATCTGTCACTGGTCCGTCCCTATTTGATGCACGTGTTAACTTTTTTAACCGGTATTAAGTACATACTATTAAAGGAGCACTTTACCAGTAATTTTCAGATATCAATTCGAAATGCTCTTTGTTCTTCTATGACACCTCAGTTTATGCAGAATTTTTTGACCTACTAATGACTTAAATTTCATCGAAATTAACGAAGTTTTAACCGATTCTTTTCACATTTTCCTCGGGAGCATCCTACAGTATGTGTGCCTTAGACACATAACACCTACAAACTCCCTCAACGTAATTGTTAACATTTGGTGAAGAAATCAATTGTGATACATTTTTTACCCAACCATATAGCCCTAATGTTGAGTTACAACTGAGCGCAACGTATGCGTCGATAGCATGGCTGAAATAGTATCATAGGCGCACCATATGTATATCGGTAGCACTCGAAGTGTTAAATAATACCAGAGTAGAAGTAATCATTCATTGACTTCTGACAATTTTCATTTGTTTTACTTACAACACATGCCATTAATAAGAAAAATAAAACTTAGAAAACCACAATTATATTAATTTTAAAAAATCATTACAATATATTACTAAATATAAACGAGTTTCAATATTTATACCTTTATACAAAAAGATCAGTGCTACAAATAAATAATCTATATCTAAAAAATTAGGCTAACTTTAAACGTTCGGAAGAAGCAAATATATCACTTGTGTTTAAAATCTGAGATTATTTTTCTTTAAGAAAATTAAGAACAAAAGGTTTTTTGTTTGACGAGTTTTAACAAGATTTTGTATTTATTTTTATATTTAATAAAAAAATAACAATTTTTCTCACACAGGAACTAAAAATGTAATAAACAAAATCCTATTCAATCAGTTTCTTTGCTTTAAAGTATCTTCTTAAGTATAATACTTGCCATGTCGCTAATCCCAAAAGACAACACATCGAAAATATGGAGAAATATAACACTCTGGTGTTGGTCGATTCTGTAAAAATAATAAATGAAATATTAACAATTATTATTCAGTTTCGCATTAATAATGTTAAAATTATATTGTCTATAATTGTTTATTGTCGCATATTCAGATTTTCTTACTTTTTGTTGGGTATTTTGTCACTGAAAAATATTTGAAAATTTTTAATGAAAAAATGTTGAGGAATGTAATATTAATAATCTACAGATTAACGAAAAAGAACCTTCAATTAAATTTACAATAGAAATAGAAAATAATAGTTAATTACCTTTCTTAGATATTTTATTTAAAAAATTAGATAACACATACCAACCAGTGTGTATAGAAAACAAACACACACAAACAGATACTCTTATTTCAATTCAATCAACATATTAGTGTTAAGAAAGGTGTTGTTAAGTGTTTGTATGACAGAGCCAAAATTATTTCTTCAAATGATGTAATATCAAAGGGAGCGAAAAGCAATTTATAAAAACTATCTTATTAAATAATCAATATCCCGAGAGTTTTGTTGATAGTCAGTTATTGAACATTGGTATGAGAGAGAATAATCTATCACAACCTGAGGTATTTAGGTCAATGGCAGTAATTCCATATATACATGGTTTATCGGATAAATTACGAAAAATTGGGAATAGGTTTTCCGTACGAACTGTTTTTCAAACGGGCTCCACATAAGATGGGTTTTGTCAAAAACCAAACCTCTAAATATTGTTCAAAATTCAAAAAATTGTATTTATAGTGCGGTAAAAATTACGTAGGTGAATCATCTAGACCTTTCAACGTAAGGCTTGGTGAACATAGAAATTACGCTACAAGGGGATAATTTGGAAAATCCAAAATTTATGAACACGCCTGGGATAATAATCGCAGGCTTCAATGGCATTCGGCGATGATTTTGAAAAAAGAGAGCAACGGAACTATTAAAGGAAGATAGATGTGTTTCAAATTATTCAATATATTTTTGTACTAGTTGGTTGCCCATCCTTAGAAACGAAGTAAGTAAAAATAAGATAAATATAATTTAATGTCTCATGTGACTATGGAAATACATAAACAACGAACTGTCATGGTTGACGGCCAAAAAATTTTTGAGAACAGGAGTAGATATTCTTCCGAAACGTTAACTGCCTATAGCTTTCATTTTCATTTTCTAGTTTATAACTTTGTTCTAGTTTATAGATTTTTAGGTGTGAGACTTTGAAACAATTAAGTATTGAAGAACCAGCCTCTGTCTGATTCGTTTGGTGCAAAGGTTATTTCCTTAAAAATTTTCAAATATTTTTCAGTGGCAAAATACCCAGCAAAAAGTAAGAAAATGTTAAAATTAATTTGCATTAAGAAGATTTTTTCACAAAATATTAATCTGTTACACAGTTCACCATATTAAGTTATTATTTACATTTCTCTTGGGATTTTATTTTTTTAATAAAAAGATAGGTATATAACATAATTTTGACAGAAGCAGTTTAAAGTACTTGTTGCAGACACTTCAGAGCCCACTTACAAAGGAATCGAAAACATTTTAGAGAAGAATAAGTTTGTTGTTTCCACCCACTCTTTGTGACGTAGTTGATCTCCAACCTTCTCATTGGGCGTTGTTTATCACTATAAAGCAAATACTACTGAATTCCAGAGATGGCTTCAATGTAGGAATAATATACATAATATTAAGACATAATTCTTAAAAAATTATATTCAGGGTGTCCCGAAAAGATATCGACAAATTTGAAAGGGCAAACATAAATAAATAAAAGGTGCTAAACTAGAAAATTTTGTGTAGATGCCGTTACAGATTTTCATCATAGTTAAATTATTTGTTAGAATGATTTAGAATGACATTTCTCTTGGGATTTTATTTTTTTAATAAAAAGATAGGTATATAACATAATTTTGACAGAAGCAGTTTAAAGTACTTGTTGCAGACACTTCAGAGCCCACTTACAAAGGAATCGAAAACATTTTAGAGAAGAATAAGTTTGTTGTTTCCACCCACTCTTTGTGACGTAGTTGATCTCCAACCTTCTCATTGGGCGTTGTTTATCGCTATAAAGCAAATACTACTGAATTCCAGAGATGGCTTCAATGTAGGAATAATATACATAATATTAAGACATAATTCTTAAAAAATTATATTCAGGGTGTCCCGAAAAGATATCGACAAATTTGAAAGGGCAAACATAAATAAATAAAAGGTGCTAAACTAGAAAATTTTGTGTAGATGCCGTTACAGATTTTCATCATAGTTAAATTATTTGTTAGAATGATTGTCGTAACTATATGCCAAATATTATTCTCATCTGTCACATTTTTTCATTACTGGGTACGTCTATGGAATGCAACCACTGAGAATAATCACTCAACCTGATTACCTTCTGATTGTTCCCTAACAGATGTAAAGCACATTGCTAAATATCACTATAATTGAGATTATATTATGTCACATAAAGCCTTTATGATTATTTATTAATAAATAATCATTTAATATCAGTACCCCTTAATTCCATATTTTTTAAAAAACAAACACAATAGATTACTATATGTTAGGTGACAAAACGTCAAAGAAAGAAAAAAGTGAGGTTAAGTTTCACCGCTAACTAAACTCAACGTGAAATTTTTTCTCTAATCAAAACACCCAACAGTTGATAGTCAGCGCATTTTCAGTGTTGTCATTTAAGGAACTGCTGCTTGAAAAGTTGCCAACAGCATTCCCTAAATACACCCATTTATTCTTATTTGGGTGTCCACCCTGTATATGGTTCACTAAAATTATAGTATCCCATTTCTTTATTGGCAGTAGTATCAATCAATAGTTTTGTAGATATAGTACCAACCGACCAACAGTGAGACATACTGACAGAACTGAAAAACCTTAAGTTTTGTAATCTACATAGTCTAAAACGTAAAAATACAAAGAAATCTCAGAGGGCGATTTTTTCACGATTACAATACTTCCCTTCGGTAAGGGTGGAAAGTAACAAAGCAAAAAAAAACAAACATAAAATCCGAAGACAATAAAAATGATGAACTGTGGATAAATAATACAAAGTGTCATATATTAAATGTGCATATTCCTGTAGTTGATATGATTTAACGAAAAATATTTACCATTTGTATTCCTCATTTCTTCTTCTCTCTTCCTCATAATAGCAAAATCTTGCACAATGGCAGTTGAGAGATCTTCTAAGCGTTTTAGTTCTTTTTCTATTGGTTTTAACTGTGCGGCTTCACCATACTGAAAAACAACAAATTTAAACTCACCTTTTACGTAATTTAGGAAAATTGAATTCAAGTTTGTTCATTGATATGTTCTATTGATAAACTAAGATTTGCAGTTTCAGTGTGCTACCCATAGGCGCGAAATTCCTCAGTACTTCTTTAGTTATATTGTCGTAAGTTCCAAAATAACTATCTTTTAATACCATTTAATGTTAGAAGCGAGGGGGCCTGCCAATTTGCCTCTAAATACTTGTCTGTATGGCATAATTTAAGAAAACCTACATATTATAGGTAAGTGTTTTAATAAACGAGAGAAGTAAACTGTCACCATCATGATATACTGAGAATTTATTTTTATCAATCTAAGAAATGGGGTATTTGCAGCGAAAAAAATATGTTTTCTATAAATTCAAGTGTTCTAAATTAAATACTATCGCAATTTTTGAAGTTCCACTTTCTTTTTCATCTATAATAAGTTTGTATATAGATTTCAATATTTGAACCTTAGAAGTAAATCTGATATTGCAGAAACTTCAATCCATAAAGTGAACATAATTATACAACCTGTGTTAGTACTAGAGGTTGAACAATAGATGTTGTGTTATTAAAACTCTGGATTACAGGGAAGAGCATGCCTGGCAATAACTGGTATAATAAGCACTACACCATCAGCTGCTCTAGAAATTCTTCTGAATTTATCTTCTCTTCACATTTACCTGGAGAGGAAGGCCAAGTGTGCAACATACAGACTCTCCAACAAGCAGTGATAACCATATTGTAGGCTCGTACGGAGAAACGCAATAGGCCCTTAGATGACAGACACACAACATCCTGGGAATACCTTTCACGTGAGATGCCTATCATGAACAGCCACAAGCTGCCCTTTACCATTCTGTTTCCTGGACGAATGATTCGGATTGACACAAAACAGACCTACAAAGGACAGATAGCCGTTGGTTCACAGGCGACTCCAAAACTACTGAGGCAACTGGAGTCGGAGGTCAGAATCACATCAACGCTAGGGGCGATAATGCAACTATTTTTCGGGCAGAAATTTATGCCATTGAACTGTGTGCATGGAGGCTGGCACAGATCAATAAAAATCTATTCAGATAGCCAAGCGCTTTTAAAGCTCTTGGGGCCTATCACTGTAATTCTAAAACAGTTTAGTATTGCCAAAAGGTTCTAGCCTGACTATGTAGAAACAAATCTGGATAAACTCATCACTCTGGCGAGGAAGCCAAAGAAATCGTCAACTATTCGGCCATTGCAAGTACCGCATCTAAATTTATTGGATCAGAAGAAATACTTAGTATATCAGCAAAATTTGACAAGGAAATAGAGAAATACTCAAGTACTGGCATAAACTAGTTCACTCAGAGCAGTTAATGAACTGCTCTGAGTGAACTAGTTTATGCCAGTACTTGAGTATTTCTGTATGTAATGACATACCCTATGAAGTTAAGAACTAAAAAATTATTAGGTTAGAGTTAAATAGGTTACACCTAAGAACTCTAACTGGCTTATATACTGGACACTACAGACTAAATCATTGCACAAGGCTAGGCACTGACTCGAGACTTTTTGTCTCCGTGACATTTTGTCATTGTGATGCGGCGTCAATATAATATAAAAGTTTTAAATTATTTTCAAATGTCTATAAGGACTTTCAATCAGTATTTCATTATCTAAAAGTTGCCTAGTGAGCGCACTTCCATGGTCACGCCGCACTGCGGTGACGAGACATCATGGGACAAAAAGTTTCGGATGTCGGTGACAAGAGGGTGACGTGGCACAGTGTCGTTTTTTACGTTTCATTTTTTCTGACGTATTTCAAGAGTGCAGATTATTGCGATATCTTCGAAATTCATCACTTATACTAGCATTACAATGACAATTTGACGCCAATGAGAACAAATATGGTGACATCAAGTGACACTGCATCATGATGACAAAATGTCACAGAAACAAAAAGTCTCTAGTCAGCGCGTAGCCTAATTGGAATAGCAGAAAATGCCATGTGTGTCTCAAGGATGATAACACTTTCTACCCACCTATCCTGCTGCGGAAAGGAAAAAAATTCGATTTCACTATTTGACAAATGGCAAGAATCTGGATGGTTTCTTACCAGCAAAATTAACGATTCTATCAAAAGTCTGAGCTTGTTGTGTTAAACATGATTAGGGGCCAGTCATAACAAACCTGATGGTCGAAGTGGAGGGTGTCTAACTATAAACACACTGACATATCAATCTAACCAAACCTAACCCTTAATTAATCATCCGTCAAATGCTAAACAGTTCATACTAAATGACTAAACAATTAATAGCTAAGTCTAATTCTGCGAATACAGTTTAAAAAAAAAAACATGAATAATACTTACCGAATCATAACTTTTCGCTTCTATTCCATGCTTGGTTGTTAAAGACACTTCCTGGGTAATGCCTCTTTGATCTGGAAACAAATAAGTTTTTAAATCAGATCTAGTAATATTCGTTTTTTTGGTGTAGACTTGTATTCAATTAATTCGATGAATATGAAGTCAGGTACACAATAATGAGTAGCTTACTATATACCAAAAATGTCCATGAATGTTTCCTTTATTTGTCAAATATTCTCTATATCTGAACTGACGGTCAAATATTTGATAAAACTCGTTGCCAATACTGAAAGTGATCCCATGATATTGATATATACAATTTTGTCACAATGTGATTTTATTTTAACTTTTAAGAATAAGGAAGAATTTAATTTACATTTGAAATTTTTTTATAAAATATTCCTTTACAATAAAAAATTACTATACATCTTGTATTGGGCATCTATAGTGAGCCCGCAGGCGCAACAAAGATAGACTGTGCAATGGACATTGGGTTCTAAATATGATAAGAGAGATCAAAAAGTGCTGAAACAGAGGACGTCTTCCATAATACAACTCATATGGGGGGAGGGCTTGCTACACTTTCCTTGCTTGTAACAGCGAGTAGGCGAGTGCCATTACTGCCATCCCACTTTAACCCAAGATCTAGTTTTTTGTGGAGCATAATACCAATACTAGGATATACAATGCTAAATACATCATGACCTGACATCACTGATACTGCTACTAGGCAAATAGAAGAACTTCTATGAAAATTTAAAATACCATAATAAATAAATAATAAGTATGTCTTTAACACCTGACTTGCATCTAGACAATTAGAAAAGCAAGAATAGAGGAAATTAGTTTTGCTCATCAATTTTCAAGATGTAAACAGAACACTTTATACTTATTATATTTTTTATCACATTTCACTTCTGATGATTAGATTTTAAACCACTTCACCATATTTATACTTTCAAGATAAAAATGATCGAAAATGATCTCTTGGCAAAAATCTACCAATTCACCTCCTGCACAATCAATAAACTAGTCAAGTATAATCGAGTCTAAAATACCTAATCTTTTTTTTACATACATGTTACATTTCTACATTAACGAGAACATGTAACATGAATTATGAATATCAAATAAATATAAATATGAAGCTTACAAGTATAAAATTATGGTGAATATCATACAATGATCACACGGGAATCGGGGGTGTAGGGGAGCCTGAATGCCATTCCGGCACTGCTATTTTTATAGAAAATAATTAAAAGTAATAAGACTCTGTGGTTTCTGTGATATAATTATACCGCTTAGGTCAGAGCATTCCCGCTTGACTTAATTTACGGCTACACCACTGGTGGGAGTATATTTTATATTTCATTTTACAAGTATTACATAGCTTACTGCTTTGAGATTCGGTATGTAATTATGTACATTACAGGTAAATTATAACTACAATATATGTAATGCAGGGTTAATATTATACGTTTGATTTGCTAGTACAACGAATATTGGGTACATTTTCTGAATTTTTGTTGAATTAAAACTTACTTTGTGGAACATGAGATGAAAAACAGATTTCATATGTATCATGACTTTCCGTGTTGAAAGAGAATTTACCCTTGGAAATGTCTTGCCTTTTAGCTAAAATATGTCCTTTGGAATCAGTAACCTAAAAAAGTTTATAAAAGTTAAGTCCTCTTAGTTAACGTTTTAAATAGGTACATACCACATAGTCAATCGTTTGTCCGGGAGCCTCCGATACTTCGAATTCTCCAATAACTGGTACGTTTTGCTGCAATTCTTCTTTTAAACATTTTTGTGCATTTGGTTCCAAGTTCCACATAATACAGTTCACAGTCACTAGGTAAGTTAAAAAGAGCACACACGAGTACCACAACTCCATTTTTATGTCAGTTTATTACTTACGTTTTACAATACTATTACAAGAGACTGCATTAACTATTACTAAAATTAAAACCAAATGAACGTATGCCAAACCGATGAGGTGGCTTTGTCATTTCTCGTGTCAACATTTCCATTGCCAACTTGCAGAAAACCAAAAATTAGCTATACTTGGCAGAAATTGTTACGTACGTCTTCTTCTTTCTATGGCTCTTCAAATTACTCGACGCTACTGAGAATTGACGTAAGTTCGAAAAGTAAAAACGAAAGGTACAGCAAAAGACGAAACTGGGGAGAATAAATAATACTGATAAAAGTATACTCTGTTACTGTACTTGTGGCGCATCCGAAAAGTCGTTATGTCAAGTTTTGTGTAATCTACACTATAGACTATAACAAATAGGTAATAATATGGATTCTTATAGGTACGTTTATTAATCTCCGTGTGTTTCTTTGACATTTCTGATATTTATTAGACTTTGATTCTTTTTCTTGATATTATTCCAGCTTAATTATTAATACTATTGAAACATGCCATGCCGGGTGATTACACGTTCTCTGAATTAACAGACGTATATAGTTATGACAGAAATATTCCTTATGCCATAACCTATATTTTAAGTAAAGAACGTCGACTTAGAGAAACAGGAAGTCTTCAAGTGAATGGCCGGGGTACAGATACACCGATTATAAGTGGCCTGCTCTGTCTCCTGACCTAAGTCCCATTGATTTCACTGCGTGGAGTTATCTAAAATCACGAGTTTATAATACCTACTCAAATTGACATGATTGAACAGAGTGTTGAGAGAAAAAATCGATCAAAGTTTACAATGATACAGAATGCTGAAGGAATTTTACACAGTGTCCAACGTTGCTTAAAAAAAAGACTTAGATTGTGCATAAGGGAAAAATGGAGGGCATTTCGAACAATTTTTGTAATAGGCTTGTTCCATGATATTCTTCTTATATGATTCTTATCAGGCGCGGATCCAGCCCCCAAAATAGGTTGTGGGCACGGCCACCCGAAAATTGGTCAAGTGCGAGTCGGACACGGACTCGCTTACGATCGATACATTGCATTCCTACAAATAAGACCTTTACAAAATTTGACGCCCCGGCCAAGACCTTGTACAGCGTATAAGTCCACGCGGGCAAAGTCGCGGGGCGAACACTCCCAAGTAGCACAGTGTGGTCTATAAAGTTTTCACAGCTAAATATTGGCCGCGACAACGTTGTGATGACCGCCGTTTAGCTGTAATTTGGCCTTAAAACCTCAAAGCCTTTTATTCCAAACATTTTTGCTACAATAACGTTGCTGCAACATAATTGAACAAGAAAATGGCTGCAATTGCTATTTGGACAACTGGATCAGCAGAAATATGCTCTCCACGCCTATTGCAACAGCTCAATAAGAGCTGTAACAATTTGTTGTAATTTTTGGCTGGATTATATACTTTACAGCAAAAAAAATGCAATGTGACAGCTAAAGCTATATTTTCCACGTTGGTAGCTGTGGGTTGGCTTTTACAGCTTTAGACAACAGCAACAAAAAAGGCAAGATTACTTTGCTGTCGACCAATATATAATTTGACAAATAAAGCAATTTATCCCTTAATAAGTACACAAGCCTTTAATAAGTACACAAACCAAGAGTATAAAAATAAAAATATTTGTCTCTGATTTGAAGTTGAGGTTAGGTTTGCGTATGACAAATGGCCGAAATGTCAATTATCACCTCTTCTTATTCAAAAGCCACTAAGCTGTGAATCCACATCTGCAAGTAATTTGCAACCAAACACAATCTAAATAGTTGAGATGATCTATATGGTGGCCTAACGGTTGTTATTTGAAATATTTTTCTCCAATGCAGGTCACTGCAGTCACTCATCTTAACGGCCATATTTTCTTTTCAAGGAGGACTATGAGAAGTGCAGCCACTTTGAACAGTATTTGATTTTTTTTCAATTTTTTTATTGTTTGTTATTATTTTGTAGCAAAAAAGTGTTGTAATACTCTCTAGTGGACATATTTATAAGTAAATATTGTTAAACAATTTTCCGAAAAAAAAAAAAAAACATAATTTTGAAGACATTAACAATTTTTTCAAACCAGGAAATTTCTGAGGTACAATAACGTCCATATTGCACGAAAAAATGACAATCGCATGTAATTTTATTCACGATTTATCATCAAACGCGCTTATATTTTTTCAAGTATTGACCTATAGGTTAGATAATAAAGCACACATCCATTCCTGTACAGTTATCATGAGAGGGAAGGGTAGATGGAGGTATATTGAATTTATTTATATCCCAAAAATAGTTATTGAAGTAAATTATTGCAGCCAAATAGTTTATTATCAACAAATTTGTACATCAAAACCGTTATGCAGCTTTAATATATACTTTTCTTCCAAATAAAATTCACATCTAAATAGCCGTAATGTTTCTTATTTTGTAACAAATTAACCACAACTGTGCGGCTATTATAATGCTTTAAACGCCAAAAAACGCTGTATCATTTTAGTTGCCACAACGTTGTCGCAACCACTTTAAAACGTTAGCGCAGCTGGCAATAATAGCCAAATGGCTGTAACTTTAGCTACGATAACGTTAGCACAACTTTTTTACAGCTGCTGGTGTTACTTGGGCTAGTAAATTAATAAATTTGTAAAATGTTAGTCTGTTTGCTCTCGAAAATTACAAAAAAAAAAGTGTGTCTCTTTGCACATCACAATATCACATCTAGACTCTAAACTACTGAACCGATTTTAATGAAACTTTTACAGCTTGAAAGCATATCAGATTTTATTAAAAGATAGTATACATTTTACACTGAATAATTTTATTTAGGTGCTTACTTAAATAACAAATTCAAGCTTACGTTTCTTTTTCGCGAAAACATTAATAATTTCATCGATATCCAGGCTCACATATTTGTGTATATTTAGGAGAGCTAACCCGGATAATCTTTCCTGTGCCATTGAGGAACGCAACCAAGATTTTATTCTGCGCAGAGTAGAAAACGATCTCTCCGCGGTAGCTATGCTGGCTATGTTAGGGTACAAATCTTGGTCGCATGTTTCAATGAGATGAGCTAACGACTCTGATATGGCGGAATTGTTTTCACATTATCTTTTCCATTTGGTCATCCAAAGTCGAGAAAACCCTTGGCAATCTCCTGGAAAATGTAACCAATGGGGATGGAACACATCGCGATCACGAGGCAATCACGCATATTTGTTTGTCTCAGCCTTCCGTGAATACTACAGACTAGTACCCAAAGTAAAAAAGTCACTCGCGCACGAATCATTGTTTAAAAAAAAAATTATTACGGCATTGGATATAACATTATCCTATTGACCTAAATTAAGGTTGTGGGCATGCCCACCGTGCCCACAACGGTGGATCCGCGCTTGATTCTTATACGTTTTTATATAGTAATCAGATTTTCTTATAATGCAGTTAAGATTTCATATTATTAACTGTTTACGTTCTCGAGATATGGGGTTGAAATGAGTAATAGTTGCAAAACCAGTGCGCATGTTGGTGACGTCACTATACGCAACTTTGAACTCGAAGATCTACCGAAATACCGCGACCACCAACAGCCGTTCAATTAGTTTATCTATGCGTTCAATAGTAAGACAGTAAGTAAAATACGTGGAGTTGAGAGTAGTTTTAGGTGTCCAATTAAAGATAAAGAGTGGCATTTTGTTCTGATACCAAAGTGAATTGGTAAAGCCGGAAATCCGGCTTAGCACGGGCGAACGAAAGATGGCTTTTCTGTTAAAAATTGAAAAACAGCGAATTTTCAAAAATTCATAACTAAGTAAATACGTGGAATGTACGTCCATTCTATGTCTCTATAAAAATAACAAGATAGGGTACAGCTAGGGGAATTCGGAAATTCGGCTCTGCAAGAGTGAGAAAAATTCGAAAACATAAAATCTTTAAACGCTCATATCTAAGTTAATTCTTGTAGTGAAGGATAAATTTTGGTCTTTATTTAAAAAGGCATTTCATCCACATCGTAAGTGTCACAATGGAAATCACAAATTCCGCTAAGTCTGTGCGAAATAAAAATGGCTATTTTCGTAAAAATTGAAAACCGTAAGTAATTAAAAAATTCATAAGTAAATAAATACTCGGAGTGGAACGGCGCTCGACATCTCTATGGGAAAAGGAAGAGTGGCGCTTTCTCGTGAAAACAAGTTTGTATGGGAAAAATCGAAAATTCGGCCCGTTGCAAACGAGACAAAAGTGGCTTTCCGGGAGCTTACAAATTTAACCTAAAACGTTGGAAAACATAGAATTTTCGTAACTACATAAATACGGCGGTTGAAAGCTCGTTCTGTCTCAATGGATTGGTCACATTTCTTCAACTCATATTCACCTACAATCCCTCGACTGTCCGTTCCTAAATTTAAGAGGCGAGAGATATCCGACTTTTGCTCGTTATACTCAAGAACCATTAAAAATAATCCCTCCGAATTCATCCTAAACAATATAGAATAATAATGGGGTTATTTCATATTAAAAAAAAAAACTTAAAAATATTTATCAATTTGAAAAGTAGAATATACGAGAATAATGTATTGGTAAATACAAATTCTTTATTATTAGTTAATTATTCATAAATCAATAAAAAGTATCCTCAATAATTTCAAATTTTATTAACTTCTGACGTCACGGTTTACAACTAAATCTAGGAATATTTGTTTTTGTTAAGATTCCTCACTGGCAATATAAAAGAGTCACACGTCACGTATGACAGTTTATTGCTTTGTGTTTATTATTGTAGTTTGTGTTAGTTCATCATTTTTTACTAATTATCACATTATGGAGCCTAATTTCGTTAACGCTAGCACTGCAAATTTACCAGAAGTGAACTACGTTGATTCAGGAATTCTTTGCGAAAAATATGGACTATTTCAGTGTCGAGTTTAAAAGCATGAAAATGTGAGGTTAGTTTTCTTGACATTATAAATAAAACAAATCTATTAATGATACTTACTTGGTAAACTCGTAATATGTATATATTATATAAAACACTTTTTGTAGTCCATTTCTGTAGTAACATCATAATATTTGAATATAATTAAAATGAGAGTATAAACATTTTCTTGTAGTAGAAACCTACCTGATGTTTTTAACAATACTCGTAAAATTATAATACCTATAATGATGCAAAAATAAAATAATTGATTTTATATAACTCGTCCATACACGTCTTAAAAATTAACAAACCAAAACAAAACCGCAAAACAAACAAAACACCAGAAAATACTAACTTAGCTGCTACACTGCTACCCTGCTACTTTAGTCAGTTTTTCTTAGTGAAGTTTGAAACTCAGTGCTGCCACACAGATATTTGATCTACGCTATACTGCGCATGCGAAAACATGCACGTCACGACTGTTGACGGGAACTAATATTTTCAAGTTACAAATCGAATTTATAAATACGTAGCCCCAAACAAAAAATCCCAAATATATTCAGTTTTATATAGGACCAATATTCATATATTGGTCCTATATGGAGCATATATTGGTGCAATATTGGTGCTACTAGGGTATAGTAAAGTAGCGCCTGACCACGCCCCATTTTCACGAGGTGGAGGTTTGTAATTGTTTTTAAGACACTATAAACGTCCGAATAAAATTTTTGATTTTTTGCAGATCCATTATATTTTATACTTGCACTTTCGATTTATGAAAAAAAAAAGAACAAGCCTATTGATAATTAGCTATTTACAGCCGAGGAAATATCGGGAGACAATTTTGGACCACCTTGTATATTGTACCAAATCAAATCAGGATGTCATTGGCTTTAACCGATTTTAAATATTTTTAATAAGGGGGAGGTTCTCAATTCGACCCGAACCTATTGTATGTTGTTTTTATATTTGTTCAATTGTTTCTCTGGAGCAAACTATTAATTGTAATATTTTTCAAACTTTAGGGTATGACTTGGCTGTAGTCCTATATTAGTTTCATGAACCATATGGTGAGCAAAAATAATTTTTCTATTCGGAAATTTGGCGAATACGCCAGTAGTACATACATACCTTTCGTAGGAATTGTACTTAGAAATTTTCGGAGTAACTGATACTGAATTTGACGTAAAAAGCCAAATAATGGGTGGATACGATTTTTGAAAAATCTAACCGTCTAAAAAATTCACAGATTTCGCAATTCTTGCAACCATCGGGACATTGGAAATTATAGCACCATACATAAAACGTAAACTTGTTCCGGAAACAGCTACGATCCACTCTCGATTGCGACACCTCTGTATTTCGACCTTAAATAAAAACTGGTAATTTGACCCTCTGTGATATATGCAACCCGTATTACATTTGCATATATCGGCCGTTGCATATACGACAGTCTCACTCGACCGCGACACCGCTGAATTTTAACCTTGAACGAAAACAGGTAACTCGACCCCCATACATACGAACATAAACATTTCCAATGTTAAAAGTGTAGCAAAAGTTATACATTAAAATTTCATCGTCACCCGGTTAAAACCGAACCTTTATATTACTTTTATATCGATGTTTAGTCTAGGTGGCAATGAGTTCAGGAGATAGTACTGATTTTGAAAATTCTTGTTACCAAATGATAACCTGTTCTAATATTGTTTAAAACAATTTTGTTTATACCAAAAAAAAAACATTAAATTTTTTCAATCATTTTTTTTTTTTTAATATTTTTTATCGATTTCCAACAAGAAACGTTCAATAACTTCATTTGTGTCCACAAGATTCAATAATAGGACAACAAAATTTTAGGGTGTTTTGTTTTCAACAAAAGGTGTATTTTCTGAAAATTTGAAGCCGATCGGAACTCTTAACGTCCCTGGGCGTTAAAATGAAAGAAAACGGCTTTTAGTCAGTTTATTCAATTTTGTATGTTATGTACTTACTCAAATGACCCAATACCAACGCAACTTTGTTTGAATTTTAACTACGAAGATTTTGATTTCTTGTTTGTCCTGATCGGATCTCTAGAACCGGAGATATTCACCTTTTTACCAAAAGAAATTAACACTGTTCAAAAGCACAATTGTTTATTTAAAAAACGCAATAGGCTTTGCAAGTCCAAAATTCTGGTATATACTCCTGGAGATACCCCATGCAGAAGGTATGAAATCATAATTTTGCTGTTACAAACAGGCCGTGTCGAGAGGGGGGGGCGGCGGGCGTTTCCCTCAGGGCCCGGACCTTGTGAGGGGGATTAATTCTAGAAAATTGGGATGCATATGCAAATTTCGATTGTAGGAGGTAATAAAAATTCACAGATTTCGCAATTCTAGCAACCATCGGGACATTGGAAATGATAACACCATACATAAAACATAAATTTTTTCCGGAGTCGACTTCGCCTCGTCCAGAAACAGCTACGATCCACTCTAGATTGCGACAACGCTTTATTTTGACCTTAAATGAAACTGGTAACTTGACTCCCTGTGATAAATGCAACCCATATTACACTTACATATATCAGCCTTTGCATATACGACAGTCTCACTCGACCGCGACACCGCTGTCTTTTGACCGTGAACGAAAACTGGTAACTCAACCCCCATATACGAACATAAACATTTCCAATGTTAATAAATGTTTGACTAGGAAAAATGTAGGGGGAAGTAAAGGGGCACTACCTTTTGTTTATTGAAACCTTACAATCGAGATAAAGAATACCACCCCCCGCTTGTTGAAATTGCAATCGAGGTAAAAAATTGTGTGTCGCAAGAAATCACCCCCCTCCGCTCTTCGAAATTGCAATCAAAATATTTTACTTTGAGGAATGCCACCTTCAAAATTATATCGAAGAGCTGGGAGTGGGGGGGGGCGCATGTCATTCATTACCCCCATACAGGGTAGGGCAAAAAATATGAAAATCGTTCAAGAGTAAAGTGCTCTTATGGAATAAAAATATATAAAACAAATATTTTTAAGAAAAAGCTTTTATTTCGAATAACTGTACTAAAAAGTAAAAAATGTTTTTTTTTTTAAATTCATACACCTGGAAACCAAAAGCTTTGGGGGCGGTCAATTGAGCAAAGTAGCTATGCAATTGTGCTATATGACCGTCCCCAAAGCTATTGGTTTCCAGGTGTATGAATTTAAAAAAATATATTTTTTACTTTTTAGTACAGTTTTTTAAAATATAAGCTTTTTCGTAAAAATGTTCTTTTATATCATTTTTTTTATTCCGCTATTTCCAGTCTTTTATCATATAACTACATCTCGGATTAGATAATGAATTTTACATTCTACGAAATAAATAAATTCCTCAAAATGAGTGTTCTCATCGAGTATTATTATATTAAGGGGAGTATGGGGGAGGAAATATATTGGTATACCAGACTATGACTACATAATATTTACTGTTTTAGACAACATATTCTTTACACATATATATAAATAATATAATTAATTTATACAAAATTTAAGACTTTGATCTCTAATACTAAAGTATTTTAATTATGTGAGTCTTCTCTCTCCTTTTCGGCTGGATGCCTTCCATTGGAACTTTGGCCATTAGTTCCATCTGAGTTTAGATAATTGTCACCAACTATTGATACTCCTTTACGACCACGCTCATGGTCTCTCAAAGTTTTAGGTCTTACTGGGTATTTTATTTGACCTTAAACAGAATATATTTATTTACTTGATTTTTTATAAATAATAACTAATAGGTATTAAGACCTAAATTGCTGAGTGCTTGAAACGTTATTAACTTCATAGCAAGTCAACTCATAATGATTAACTAAAAGGCGAAAAGCGTCTCGTTACTACGAAATAAAATTATATACCTATTAAACAATATTTTAAAAAAAGCTTTTATTTAACAAAAAATTACTAAAAAGTAAAAAATGTTTTCTTTAAATTCATACATCTGGAAACCAGAAGCTTTTGGGGCGGCCAATTAAGCAAAATAACTGTCCCCAAAGCTTTTGGTTTCCAGATGTAGGTATGAACTTAAAAAAATATTTTTTTACTTTCTGGTAGTTAAATAATTTTTTTTAAATACAAGTTTTTTTTAAACTTTTTTTATATAATTTGCTTTTTTACTTTTTAGTCTTTACTTATTTTACAGACAGACGGACAGGCATAAAATTACTTCATTTCACAAATACCATGTCAAGGGAGTTGTGAAAAAAAGGTAATCCGCCATCCTATGACGTCCGCCATATGGATTTAGAATGACTTCTACATAGTTTATCGTATTTTACTTATCAAACCCTTTCATTTAATAACCATTGTAACGAAGTGACCTTTTCATGACCAAAATGCAATGTAAATTAGTATTTTCCTTCATTATGTGCCCCGCTTACGACCGGAAAAGTTGTTTTAAAATGAGTATGATGGATTTCTTCAACACTAGTTAGTTTACACCGCGAAACAGTTTCCTATTGTATATCTGAAATTAAATACAGCGAATTCAGCCGTGAGAAGGTAATCTACAAAAATTAACATAATTATCGATATTTACCGCAAGTGGCGTTTGGGTAGATCAGCGTTTACCTGTTTCATTTAAGCATATTACGATTCTTCAAATTACCAACAAGCGTGCCAAAGAGATTCCCGAAACCGAGTCCGCAGTAAGTACCTACACATGATTTTATCAGCGCTACGTTTTCTTGTCACCGTTTTTGCATTAACAGAGATAAGATAATTCACTAAAATGCGTGTATTATTAAAACATCGATTTAAAATAATTTCCGAGGAAATATATCAAAATGTATCGACTGTGTTTTTCCGTTTTGATCAGTTAAGTTTCAATTTTCAAACACAGTTATTAACAAAGTGATGTGCTCGAATTAGGACCTGTTAAATTCTCGGGATCTTATCCAATACTAATATTTCGTGCGGCCTCGAGTCAAAACAATATGCATCACTTTCATATATGTATTTGCTTTTATAAATTTATAATAATAGAGTCCAGGAATTTTGCAGAAAATCTAGGCGAAATAAAATGAAGTAATCTCAAGAAATCTCAAAAGACTGAATGCAGTAGCCAGAGACATGGTGGTGAAATTAGATGAGTACTTCAATTAGGAAAAATGAGTGGCGTAACTAAGAGTATAACCCCCCCAAAAGGGTTACAATAAATTTCAAAATTTTTTAGTAGGTAATATTTTATCAAAAATAAAACGATAATGCGAAAAAAAAATTAACTCATTTTTCAAAGCCTGCTTTAATTTAGGAGTAGGAGGGGATAGTTTTACCCCCTTAAGTCTTGAGAATAATTAACTTTTGCGCGGCAATGCCCGTTCAACCAAATTTGAAGCAAAACGCAGAAGATTATTTACCATTTTTTTTGAATTTTAAGTCAATATAGGAGTGTTTCTTGCGTTTCTAGGAGTGTTCCCCAACAAAAAACGTATATTCAAAGTATAATATAATACATACGTGTATAAAATTTCAAGTCAATATCTCAAACCGTTGCAGAGAAAACATGCGGACAAAAAAATTATAGACAGACCGACGGACATAACATTTTTTTTTTCGCTCAAATTGAAAATCTCGACGTTTCATAACATTCTAAGCCTATTTCAACAAAAAAAATTTTGAACTTATTTTTAGGATTATACTAAAGTTATATTATAAAAATAAAAATTTTAAAATAATGATAATTTCAACCTTCAAACATAAAATATTTACCAACATGAAGCATAAAAAATTTTCTTCTTTAATTTATTTGTAAGTACCATTATAAAAAGAGAAACACTATACCGAAGCATGAATGCAAAAAGAACACTAACATAATCTTACCTAAAAAACTGAGAATAACTGGTAGAAATACCAGTCCATGTAAGGCCCCAATTAGCACAATACCCAGGTACATTCGAAAATAGAATATTCTAAATATTTGAGAATTTGAAAAAGCTAACACAATAATTCCAGAAAACTTCGTCAAAGTTATTCCACTTATAACCTGAAAATAAAATTAAAACATTAAATTTATTTCAATAAAATTGAGTCGCACTTGTTATCTCGCCCACATACTAAATCACAATTTTATTCTGAAACGCCCTGTATATTATACGATTTTGATATATAACATGTACATCTGTGTATTTATGTTTGCTAAATGAAAAACCTTAGTAACATTTTGCTCTAAAATTATTATAAAAATAATGAAAATTTACACGCCTATTACGATCGTCCTGTACGACAGATATTGTTCAAATTCAACAGGGAGTATTCTGTTTTAAAACGAATTTCGGTACAATTTTTTTTTCTACAATGAATAGTAAAAATGTTTCTCCGGCTGTAATATACCTGATTAAATCAAACAGGTACAATAACTTACCGAAATCCCCATATTAGTCAAAGAATCCGCGGCTCTTTCTTCAGCGTTATCCTTTTGAGAATGTTCAAAAGAATGTACGATGTGGCCACAAAATTCTACAGCGATACCAACACTCTGAAAAGAAAAAAAAGAATTATTTTATTTTTACCGCTGAGATTTCATCTCCTTTTTTTCGATTGATCCCTGGCCAAGATTTGAATGTATCCTACTAAATTAACAAACAAAATACATATACAAGTATAATCTTACTGCGATAATTGAAAACAATACTAATTACAGATCAACCAATCATTGCTACTTTTGTTAAAGCTAAGAAAGGTCAATTAGGTGTTTTCACACATTTTAAAATAATACTTGATTATGGTTAGAAACACTTAATTTTGACAACAAGTCGTTTTAATTTTAAATTGCTTTACCGTCAAAAACACTACACCATTTCACTGCGCACTCATGACGTCATCAGTTGTATTGTCAGTAAACAAACGTCATTGTGTATTATAGATACGTAGCTAGCACAGAAGTAGCTTTTACAAATCCCGTAAGCGAATAAAATGTTGTGTTTACCGCTATTTAACCGCGATTTAAGGCATTAATAAAACCGATGACGTCACCACCAATCATAGCGTTTTTTTTGTATACTCAATTATTAAAACTTTATGTTGCTTATTTCATGAAATTTTAATTTGATGGACGATTGAAAGCTATTTAAGCATCAAGAAGTGCTTTAGTATAACAAGTATATTTCTTCTTATCTATCTACCGAGTATAAAAAGTGTCGGCGCCATTGACAGTGCGGTAAAAATCCGACAATAAGTCTGCAGTAAACTATACTATATTTTAATAATATCAAAAAAGCCAATTTGCACATAGTGAAAACACCTAATAATTCTTCCATGCCCCTATAAAATACTAAATAAATCTTTGCCTTATTCTGCTATGTAATGAACAAGAAGCAGCGACATAAAAAGTATTCTTCACATTCTTAATGAATTTTCCTCACACAAAAATTGCTTTAGCATCAGCGTGGGAAGTTTACACAGAATTATATATACAGGGTGTTTCATGATGAAACTGTATATACTTCTGATGGTGATAGAGGACCCCTTGCCTATTCACGAAGGGTTATGGAGCTTAATTACTGGGATAAAGATAGAGAGATGATAACTTAGGTATGTCTAATAATTCTCTTGACCAGAATTACATTACTATTTATCAGAATTTGTTTAAATTTTGTACAATAGCCCAGTTCCCAGGGAAGCAATCGTAGCAGAAGCTGGGGAAAAATAATCCTTATGATAATTTTTTATTTTTTGGGTAGGTCTTTAGTAGTAGAAAAGTATTTTAAAAAATTATCAAGGCCACCATGGGCGCAACATAAAATAAAATGACTTTAAATTTATTTTCTTTTTTTTTTTGGATGTAACTTTTAAATACGAAAAATAGGAAAACTGCGTTGAAAATTAAAATGCAGAAAATTCTACAAAAAGTTTCGTACATACAATGGTTCTCGCGTAAAATTAGAATCAAACTTATATATGGAGTCACGAGCAAATGCGTGAACGCCTTTTTCTTTTTATTTCAGTACAATAGCTTTGATCGTAATAAAGAAAAAAATATTTTAAAGGGCAAAGATGCAGCTGTCGTTACTATATAAAAATATATGTTTTAATCAGATTTGTTCATATAATATATGAAACAAGTTATCGAAAAACAATTTCTTCTGTTTTAGAGTCTACTCCATTAAATTATCTATTGAAATATACTCGTTAGTGTAACAAGTTCTGTTGGTTTTAGAATCTTCATTTGTCATATTTCGATATCATGGTAGTCAAAAATGTTCAGACGTTCTGGACAGAAAATGAGTTGACTAAGTTTTTTTTTGTTGTAATTTTCGCGTATTTTATAGTTTATAAAAATTTTATTTCAAATTGCTCGCAAATGATGAAAAATTAACTTTAAAACATGAGGAAAAATGCAAATTATAACTAAGGGCATCTATTTTTACTAAGCTATGTCCATTTTATCATTATGATATTGAATACCTATGTCTTTTAGTAGGGAACAATTGGGTTAAAGGGTTTTTATTGTTTAATATGTTAGTTTGACACCTCAAAACGATAAAACCACAGTGTTACTAAATTTCTGGGTGCGTCCTTGAGGGTCAACCGAAGAAGCCCATTTTTAAATCTTTCAAAATAACTCAAAAACTATGCAAATTTGGAGATTTTTACAAGAATACTTTTTTGTAAAAAATCAAATTTACCCTTGTTTAAAAGTTCTCTTCCTATTTTTAGTATTAAAAATAATTAAAGAACAAAGTTAAAAATTTACGAAAATTCAATTTTTTTCAGTAATTCGCCCATAACTTTATTTTTGCGGAATTATAGGTATATATAAATGTTCAGAGAAAAAAATGTCTTGAAAAGACAAATAGATTGTTTTTTATCTGCTCCGTACGACAAACGGTGGCCGAGATATCGCCATTCAAATTGGACCATTTTTTGCCATGTTTTACCGCATTTGCTCTCATACATTTTCTCTTCATTTTCATTTTTAATAAATATATTTATTTTTTAACCATAAAACAACAATTATAGGATAATTTAATAATAATACAAATGTTTCTTTAACGTTCTAAAATAAACATTACGTTTTTAGGAAAAAACAATATTACAAACAGTGTTTGTGGGTGTGCTTCATAATATTAAAATTAAATTTTATTCATTATTTAAAATAAACTGAATTTTAAATACATTAATATTGTAGGAAAACATTATGAACAATAAACGCATTTCAAAAAATTACTTTTTTCTAACTCACTATCGAAATGTCGTACTTCTCGACTGTCATTTTAGTGTGAAAAAGGTCACTTTAACACACCAGTGGACCAGTGCGAAAACAACTGTCACTTTTCTTATTCAGGTACTACGGTAATTTTTTAGATGGTGTGATTACTAATTCAATATATCGTACTGTGACATTTGATAGGATTGATTATTCAAAGAAACGTCAAGATGCAAATTCAAAATATTTTGACATTTTGAACGTCAAGATATTTAATAAGTCGATAACTTTTTTTAAACATTTGTACATTCGTAGAGAAAAAATCTTGTATGATACTCATGTGAAAATGCGTTTAAGGCACTTGTATGATTTACACAACGAGGCTGCCATAAACGTGTATTTTTCACACTAGTATTATAAATAGCTATTTTATTCATGAATGTAAAAAAATATAGTACATTATTAATTTTAAAAAGTCGATTCGTCAATGTTAATACTTTCGATAGCAATATCAACTTCGTTGTCAATATCTTTATCGACATCTTCTTGTGATATTTCTGGCACATTTGCATTTTCGCAATTAATTCCTACACATTCCTTGCAAAATATGGAGCATTTGATGCCAAACTTTCTGCAACCACAATTTCCATGTCAGCCTTTTAAACAGGCACATGATATTTGTTTAAGTAAAGATTGCGGTGCAGGAGAGGAGACAGAGTCATGGCAAATGGCATCAATCCATTGTTTGTTTTCTTCCAACCACATTGGAGGGGATATAACATATTTCTCTTCCATTGTTGGATCTGTAACTGTGTTTGCTGTCCATGCAATCTAGCAGCATCAGCTGTTGGAGGTAACTGTGACAGTGTAAAGGTCGCATTCTTCGATATAATCGTTTAAATAATTGTAAGCGACATTTGGCTAGGCATTTATCGTTCGCTTTTGAATCATATAGTAAAGCTGAAATGGATTCAGTTGCAGCACCGATTTCTTCCTCTTTTGCATTATCTGTGAAAGAAACTTTCGCATATTTTTCTAACTGTGAAATTTTTTATAAAAAAACACGATTTTTTCCCCAACTTTAAAAATTGAAAATGCGTGTATGATGCATGATGCTGTGGATATTGAAAGCTGCTCTGGCTGTACAATTTTGCATCCACTTTCCCAATACTCGTTTTCAATAAAAATACATTGAATTTTATCGGGTAACGTTGGTAATATAATCAGAAGATCCACATCTTGGCCAACTACAACTACATTGACCGATTGTGTTGTCTTTTCTTTAGCAGCGTGAACAATAAGTACATCAACATCTTCATTGGCAAGTGTATGAGACCAAGTGCTGTAAAATATGGCAAAAAATGGTCAACTTTGAATGGCGATATCTCGGTCGCCGTTGGTCGTACGGAACAGAAAGAAAACAATTTCTTTGCCCTTTCAAGAACTTTGTTTTCTCTGAACATTTACATATACCTAGGATGCCGTGAAAAAAAAGTATGAAGGAATTACGGAAAATAAAAGTGAATTTTCGTAAATATTTTACTTTGTTCTATAGTTATACAGGGTGTTCCTTATTGACGTGCTAATTTCAGGATGGTCATTTTTGGAAGAAAAGTTCATATGAACGCAACGGCTTAAAATTTTTGCTACAGGGTGTTGAAATTTGTTTTATTTATCGTTATTTTTTAATATCTCAGAAAGTATTTTAGATATTATTTTCATTTATGGTAAGTGTTAATAGGATATAGGACCACATATTTTAATTAGAAAAAATATTTTATCGCTCCACCAGTGGCGTTCCTGCGAGCATGTCATCTGATATGTTTTACCAATAAAGTGGTACGCCACTGACATTTTTCCATGTCGATATTGTTCCTGATTAGCCTGATCAATTTTACATGAAAGCGGTCTCGCATTTTTCTCGTCAGACGCACAGTTCTCGATTAAAACAATTAAATTCATATTTAAACTAATTACACAGGCACACGCCCAAAAAAAAATTGTCGATTACACGAACCAGACCAATCATCTCAAGTGTATTTTGGCTTGCTGAATCCGAATCCGGTGTAAGTTTTTTAATTTTTCTCTATCCTCAGAAAATCGTTAGAAAAATGCAATTTTCCCTTTTTGCAATTTTCTATTTTTTGGGTATAGAAAAAAATTGTGACGTGGTGGGGCAAAAATAACACCGGATTCGGATTCAGCAAACCAAAATACACTGGAGATGATTGGTCTGGTTCGTGCAATCGACAATTTTCTTTTTTGTGTGTTTCAATATGAATTTAATTGTTTTAATCAAGAACTGTGCGTCTGTCGATAAAAACGCAATAAGCTGCTTTCATGAGAATTGATCAGGCTAATCAAGAAAAACATCTACATGGAAACATGTCAGTGGCGTACCACTTTTTTGGTAAAAAATATCAGAGGACATGCTCGCGGTGCCGCCACTGATGGAGCGATGAAATCATTGTTCTAATTAAAATATGTGGTTCTACATCCTATTAATACATACCAAAATTGAAAATAACATCTAAAATACTTTCTGATATATTAAAATATAACGATTAGAAAAAAAATTTCAACACCCTGTATCAAAACATTGAAGCCGTTGCGGACATATGTTTGACCTAAGGAATCACACCCTGAAGTGTTAGCACATCATTAAGGAACACCCTGTATATTTTTAATACTAAAAATAAGAAAAAGTACTTGGATGGGAAATTTAATTTTCTACAAAAAAGCATTCTTGCAAAAATATACAGATTTGCATTGTTTTTGAGTTATTTTGAAAAAACTAAAAAATGGTCAGTTTCGGTTGGCTCTCAAGAACGCACCCCGGAATTTAGTAGCGCTTTGTGATTTTATCATTTTTAGGTGTCATACTAACATATTAAAGAATAAAAACCCTTTAACGCAATTGTTCTTTTCTTTTCCTTAATTTTGAACATATTCAATAATAGCCCATTAGATTCAACAGGAATGTGCAATATAGTGCACGTATCTTAAAAACTTCGAGAGGTCTCGGTAACAGGCAATTCCTCTCACGACAGACGAAAGACGCTCTCGAGAGCCGACATGCCAGCGAAAACAGCTGTCCCACCCCTTATGAGGCCGGTACAGATCTACAGCGATGATTGGGGCAAAGACGTCAAGCTCGACCCCTAATCATCCGAGACCGAAAACTACAGTCAAGAATATTCGCGTATCTTAAAATTGGCGATTTTTGATAAATATATTTTCAGTACTGAACACAGACAATTTGTCCAATGTCAATCTACGGTGAACGAATGATAAATATCAATTATTTCAATTGTGTATAGTGACATTTTGTGTAATGGTCGAGATATACAATAAGCACAGCACAAAACTTCCGACGATAATTTGTATAGAATTCAGATTCGGAGGAGCTTCTGAGAGCCAACCGGGGCGGTGCGGTGCTCGCAGCGAACGTATTTTTTTGGCCATTATACACTAGATGTTGAAATTATTTTGCAATTCGGTCATTTTTACAAAGGTTATTAAAATTTCTGTGCCGATACGTACGGAAGACGCTAATTTTGGCGTTCGCCCAGTGGTAAATTTATAACTTTGCTTCTTATTTTACACCAAAACCGTTATATATACGAAATTTTCTCTAAGTACATTTTCCTTGTAGAATTTTCATTTCTATGCTAGTTTTTGTATTTTCGCGTTGAAAATTGGAGATGTTTCAAAAGGGTATCTAATCTTTTTGGAAAAAAATGGTGGATGTACCTCGAGCCCACGCCTTCTATAAAAAAAAAAATGAAAATTTTCGGCAAATGAACTTGATAATTTCTTCTAGATTTATGCCACAACCACTCCTAACATGTAGCCCGAGAGCTCACGACACCGAGGGTGAAAGAGCTTTGTAAAACCTAATATTTATTTATTAGTTTATTTCAGCGACACGGGTCCGCTTCGAAAATGAAAGCTGACTGCTCGCTGTTATATTATTATTTTTGAATAAACTAAAACATAAACTAATAAATAAATTTACAAAGGTCTTTCACCCTCGGTGTCGTGAGCTCTCGTGCTAATATTTTTTTACGTTTATATCGGTGATCTGTTCTTGAGAAAGAACTATATTTTCAATTTTTCTTACCCCCATAGCTCGCATAAATTGTTTTTCGATTAAAATTTTGGGAAATTTCACTTGCTCATTTCGATCAGATCTGTGCAGGGGCAGCATATATACACAAGCTTATCGTGCTATACTTTTTCATTACTATTGCAAATGTACTTACCATTACTAAGTTTACTAATGAAACTGCATTCAATGTAATGTTCCATAACCACATCATGCCCATCATGTTCACTATTATCATGGTAACTACAGCAGTTATCACCAGTGATGAAAATATATTAAATCCAGTAAGGATAAAAGTTACGATCAAAACTAAACTTAATGAATATGCCAAGGATTCTAGAGAATGTCTCCATATCGTCAAATATTGTTCGTAGAATACATAAAACACACTAAAAAATTGAACAACAATCAGATTTTGATTAATAACCATATTTTAAGCACTTGCCTATATGGGAAAATTTCCACTCCTGGTATATTTAGCGTCCTGGTTAAGTTTTTTGCTATAAGCCGAGCGTATCTTAAAGCGTTGATAAAGTCTACTGATGTCTTTGTGACTGTATGATATGACATAATATTAGAAGATAAAATGTTCGTATTTCCTTCATCATCGGACGTATAAGTAATCCCCTGAAAAATTACCAGGAACTGTAGGAAAGTGACCAATAAAAACATACATAAATACACGGAAAAGGTGTTTTGAATCGAGAATCTTCTAACTGTAATATTTTTTATTTCTGAACACACTTCTCTGAGAAAGGACATTGAGGGTATTTTACAATTTTCAAAATGTAAGTTATCATTACAAAATGAACTTATCTTCAAAGAAATTGGGAAGACATTCTTGTTCATAATTTATTTTCTATATTAGCAACATTATAATTGTGTAGAAACAGTTAAATTCCGTTGCTTAAAAACTAAGTAAGATGTATACAAAATAAAATCATTGAAGCAGCAAAAACAGCAAAAACAATTTTAACTTAGTTTTAAAATCGAGTATATTTCTAATAGATTTACATTCTGTGAGTAAGCGGTTAAACAATTTTGGACCCATATAATTCGAGGAACTATATTGAGTCTTGCACACATTATTCGAAAATCTTGCTACAAAATCTTTACGTTTACTTTCTAACACGTTATGCGTAGGAATAACCACAGAAATCACAATAGATTGAAAATAAATCATTAAATTATTAGTATACAATGTGAATAGCATAGGGCCCAATATTGAGCCCTGTGGAACTCCCATACAAAAATTTCGAACAGTCTGTATACTATCCTGAAGATTTTAAATACGAATTAAAGAATTTATATAATTTCTTGGCAGTTCAGTAATGGAGTGTTTAATAGGAGAATACGTGGGTGAGTCTATTTTTATTGTCAGAGTCAGAGTTGGAGAGCAGTTCAGATACATTCTGGCTAGCGCTGAGTGGAAATAAGAAGCCAACCGGAAGAAAGTAATCAGACAAGTTAATTAGCAATTAGAGATAGTGCTATTAGTGAAGTAATAGGTATTGTAAGTAGTTAATAAGTTAATAAATAAGGATTAATATTATCTGTGTCATAATTTCCGAACCCACGATAAACAGGTAGCAGTATATTATTATAATTTCAGAATGATGCCACTGATTGGCTTTATTGGTATACTAGCGTGGTTGATACCTATTTTTCATGCCCAGGAAGCCTCTAGACCTTCACTAACCGGCATATACGCCAATTGTATTTTTATATTCGTTAAGTGGTAAGTGAGCTGTAGAAACATAACTTGATTCAAATACTTGCACCAACTATAGGAAACATTTAGAGTTATTTAGTGAAGTTTCCACTGATGAGAAACTTGTTCTTTGTCATATCCTTTGTCATCTTCATCATGAAATCTCTTTGAAAATAAGAAATAACTTAGAAGTTACTTACCCCAGCATAAGAAGCATGTCCAGCTTTGGCGCAGCTGGGATCCGGATTATCGTTTAAAAAATGCGGTAAAAATCGTTTGTTGTATTCTTGTTGAGTTAAATTTTCTTTTTCTTCTATCAAAGAGTAGTAACAAGGATCACAAATATTTGCACTATAACTATGTGGGCAAAACGAATTGTTGGATTTGAAATATTTACAGCATTTCTCTGTCTCGCTCCAATCGTTAAGATCATCTATCCAGGAATTTGCTTGCACGCTTAAATAAGTTCTAGAAATGAAATGTTGTAAATTACCTTATTGTTCATGATTATAATTCAGGTAAATATAATAAAAGCTCCTGCCAAGGGACCGGAACTTACAAGAACCGGAAGCGGAACCCTTGTAAATTGGGAAACCGGAACGGAAACCTATTTTACAGATTTATCTGAAACCGGAACCTATTTTTTGTTAAAATTACTGAGAATTGTGAAAGAATTGCAATTTGAGAGCACAGTGGTTTATTTGTTTAATTTAGAAAGACATTTACTTAAAAACTAAGTTTAGCGAAATTCCAAAAAATTTAGTTTGGACCGTAGCCAGATAGTTGAATTTGTGAAAAAATACAGTAATCGTTACAAAATTTTAAAAAAGTTTCAAGTGGGGTCTAGGAGTAGTTAGTAAGTTAATAAATACGCACCCTAAGCGAGAACATTACGGATGTGCCAACTATCCAGCTGACAATCACCGCTATAGCACGGAATAAATAGTCTCTCTTATTACACACTTTTACCACATATTTTACTCCCTGACGGTAGCGCAGCCATCCTACGGGAGTGTAGACACTATCTATGCAAAATATACGAGTTGCTCTATTTAAAAAAAATCGATATATGTGTAAATAGCATTGAAATGTATCACTACATCATATTTGAAAGTCGTCCATTTACCGATTCAACCGTTGCAGAAATATCGTTATGGATTGGGCTACCCGGTAGATTCGGTTGTTTTTTTTTTTTCGGCCTTTGTCCGAATGTATGCATAACTATGAAATACAATACTTACATGTTTGGTTGTGTTGATGCTATATATAACTGAGTACTTATAGAATTATCTAAACAATTCACACCACCACATGCTTTTTTCCTTATTTCAGGATCGAAATAGTCTACGGATCCTTTCGTTACCCAGTAAACTGGTGGCCCAACACCCAAGAGCTCCTTCATATACTACAATTAAAAATTAAGTTTAGCCATGAACATCATAATCATTAAAAACGACAAAAATTTTGGGGAAAAAACATATACCTGAAAGTATTTCAAAACATGACTGTCTTCGGGCATCGATAGTTCTTGGTCTAAACCTAACTCGATTGACGGTATTACCAGTACAGACCCGCACAAAGTAAGGGTGAAAATTAATAAAATGATGCACCTCACTGGATATCTAAAACATGTTACAGTAAAAAACAATTGATCGAGGAAAAAGGTATTATGTAATAGTTCATTTTCACAGAAAATGAATGTAACACTACGGTTTTTTTTTTAATATTATATTTACACAAAGTGACCGGTCTGGACAGTTTGCTTGCTCTTTGCCAGTAGGAGCAAGGGAGGGGGGCGAACAAGACTTACCATGTCCGGGCGGTGGAAGCGGTACTTAAATTCAAATTGAAATTCCAAATTGATGTTTTGTTGAGATTTACATATTTCCAGATGTCGAGAAAAATCAAGAAATAACCTTGCATTTTCTGTCGTCAGGTTCGCTCTTAGGCCCAACTTCCGAAAATCCCGAAAAAACAGCGCTCAAAAAAAGGTTTTTTTCCTCTAAAAATGTTTGTATGACTTTTAACTGATAGTATTACTAGATGGTATACACTAGTTTTGCCCCATTCACCTTTATATTGACTCCGGGTTTCAGTCCAAAAAAAATGCTAGAAAATCAAATTTATGACCATAATTTGCTTAGATTATAGACACTTGCTGGATATAAAAATACTTGAAAGAATTATATTATTAGTTAAGAGTCCTACAAACATTTTTAGAGGAATAAGAGTATTCTTGACTGTTGGTTCCGATTTTACACCCTTGGCAAAAAACACCTCTCTTTTGACCAAGTAGCAAAACTCTTTTTTGCATCTTGACTATTTCGATGACACACACAAATGCTGGCGATAGCACCCTAGTTTTAGAACAACCACGTTTAAGATATGTTACAAATTTCGTTGAAAAGCCTTAGTTCCCTCACTATCAAAGGTCATATGATTGTTTTCACTCCGACATTTGAAATAGGTTGCGCAAAACATCCTATTTCAAATATTGCGCGCACTTGCCTAGTACGCGTATGGTTTCCTGTTCCGATTTTTCGAAGTCACGCTTTTGTTCAAGGCAAGGTTAAACCCAAAATTCGAAAAGAGAGTAATATAACAGAATAACATGTTATGATAGGAATATACTGTACTATACCATACTAAGCAGGTTAAGTTGAATTAGACACGTCTATCTAAAAATAGATGGCGCACATAATTGGAGAAATCCTAGATAAATCAGAATAGGCCATAGGTACTAAGGCAAAATGAGCGACTAAGATAGCACAAAGATAATAGCTACCGCCAGCTAAGCATCTTAGTGGCTTGGACAGACTGACTATCGTGTACTGGGTTCGATCCCTAGCTTCAATACTGGCAATGTTGGTGGGTAATGGATGTTGTCTACGTCTTTTCAAATGTGTAACCCCCTCCCGGACAGCCTAACATAGGCTTTAGATGCGGGGGTTGTCTACTATGTGTGATGTGTTTATGTTTAAATGATTAGAGGAAATTTTCAAGGCACAGTGAGTCTTAATATGAGCGTGTAAAAACTGAACAATTAAGATAGCACAAAAGGTATGAAAATTTGATTAGTGATAGGGAATGCAGGAAGTTTTTCAGAAAATTGTGAGTGCTAATATGTCTGTGTGAAAACTTTCAAATACAGCGTGCAGAATTACACAAAATTGTGCGATTAAGTTAGCTCAAGAATAAGACCAGTCCCAAAACAGAACCCCGAGGTACGCCAAATTTATTGTTGAATTGAGCACGAATTGCCGTTATTAAAACGAATATAATCAAACATCAATAAGCATTTATTCCCTGTCAATACAACATAGACAAAAAATATCTGTTTCAAATAGGAAAGTATGCAGCAAAGGACTTCCCGACGCACAGTGTGACAGAATGGACAAAATTCGTTCTAAGGCTCAATTTGTGAGACTCGATTTTTTTTTAAATGCTCGAAAAGGAGTCTGGAATAGTGGGTCACAAAAGTGGTCTAATGAGCTGAAATTTTTATGACCATGTTTTTTTTTTGGTAAATGAAACTCTTTGACACAGAGGTTAAAATAAAGATATTAAAAATATATCTATATACAGGGTAATTCACGTGGGCCGTTAGTTAGAAGTTTTTAACTTGCAGTTAGATTATAAACTTGACACTTGGTATGCAGATATAATCGATCAAGCCGTTCTACTTAAATATTTTCAGTACTCCAGCTATACAGGGTGTGCCAAAAGTCGGTACCAACTTGCTTATTTTAAATGGAACACCCTATATATTTTCAACTTCTCGAAATTACCATAAAACTCTGGGTCCAATCATGTTGCATACTCTATGTCTAAATCCAGCAGTTTCGGAGACATTTTATAAAAAATTTGATAGGTATAACGGTTTGCCAGAACCGTTATAACTTTTTTTGTGTAAGAGATCCTCATTTGCGTTCTGGCATGTAAAAAGAACACAAGATGAGCTAGTCTCCACAATAAAAATAAATTCCATAATAGTGTACCAAGTGTTCTGTTCGACTCGTTACATTTTGTCACATTCAAAACTCAAAAACTTGTTTGTCTCAAACACCCTGTATTTTATTACATCAAGTTATGTAAAAGTAAATTCCTTTTTTTCTGCCTTGACAGTTAAATAAATTATCCCATATGCGTTTTACAGTGTATGGCCACGGTTTCTGTTCTTGTGTTATATATGTTCTTATCATATTCTCCATAAAAAATAATCAAATCTAAAAAGTCTTCGTGGGTGTAATTTAAACGTGCATTTTTTGACATAAGAGAATGACTGACATTAATGATTGTTTCTAATCATGGCTAAGTTGATGGCAATTTTTGTTAAAAATTCTTGAATGTTTAAGAAAATCGTCAATATTTCAAAATGTGACTCACTATTTTAGGCTTCTTTCTGAGTGTTTAAAAAAAATTCAAGTCGATATCTCAAAAATTGAGCCTTAGAGCGAATTTTGTCCATTCTGCCACAGTTTTAGACATTGATAAACAATCCAGTTAGCGGTTGATTTACCAATCCCTATGTTTCACGTGTATCATCATTTAAACCATATGCCATAAGTTAAACTTACTTCATTATGCTCGGAACACAGTAATTCTTCCACAAACCGTAAAGTATGCCAGGTGTATGTGCTTTCTCCGGTTTGTTTATTGTTATGCAACATAACATATCTAGTTTATTATTCTACAACAGAAAAAGACTATATTTTTGAAATTTTATTATAAAATTTTATTTTAAAGCTACCTCGTATCTTTGTTGATCCAAAGACAATAATGCTACAAAAGCCGTTATTTGAAGAAGAAAATCAAAGAGTACAGCGATCGTTGCATAGACAGCAAACGTGTGCACTGCAGGCATGGGTGAAAGAGTAGCTGAAAAAAACAAGTTTTTGAAAATATATTTTAATATAAAACTAACACAAGATTTAGTAGTGAATTATTTATTATTTGTTAGCTTATAGTAATGAAACATATTCTTTATAGGATTTTGCAAACAGCGGAAAGAAAAACTATCTATGGGAACTAAAAGAAGAACTAAGTACTTATATGTAAAAATATTAATGAAATCTTTGACATTCTTATTATAACACTAGTATCCAACATAATCCCGTACGGCTAAGCAGATTAAACTAGTATCTACATGACCCCCAAATTCAGTTAAAAATGAGAACAAAGACCTGAAATTAATTTATTTACTTAACTTGTCTTTAATTTTTTTTTCATTCTAATGGATTACATTTTCATAAAATCTCTCATTCAGTTTCTTGGAAATGCTTAGCCTTTGAAACGTTTTTCGCCCTTATTCTGAGCTTGTCAGAAAGGCACAAACCCACTCATAACGATGTTCGATGCAAAACCAAGGCAATATCCATGAATAAGTATGAAATATTTATATTTGACATTGACTGATGATAAAAAACAAGGGCTAAGCATTTCCAAGACACTGAATGAGAGATTTTCTGAAAATGTAATCCATTAGAATGAAAAAAAATTAAAGACAGAGTAGGTAAATAAATTAATTTCAGGCCTTTGTTCTCATTTTTAACTGAATTTACATACCGTAGGGGGTCATGTACATACTAGATTAATCTGCTTAGTCGTAGGAGACTATGTTGGATGCTAGTGTTATAATGAGAATGTCAAATAAGAAATCGGACACATTTGTTTCTGAATTTCAACTTGCTAGCATAACCAGAAGTCAGGTTATCGAAAGAATGCAAAGATTTCATTAATATTTTTACGTACAGTTTTTCTTTTAGTTCTCATAGATAGTTTTTCTTTCCGCTGTTTGCAAAATTCTGTAAAGAATATGTTTCATTATTAACAGAAGATGTTTAAAGAAAATTTAAAAATAGGAAAGAGTGTTGCTTGGAAAATATGTCTAGAGTTTAAAAACATATCACATAAAAATTCGCGAAAAAAATGACTTATTATTAATTTACAATTTAAATTATTAACATAATTACGTCGTAATAAAAAATTGATTAACATGTACTTTTTGTTATCAAAATAATTTGATGACTTATTACTTTCAAAATATGCAATATACTCTTATTTATAGTATAAATATATTATAAAGTTATTTATGTAATTACTGCATTATTACTATAAATGGTTTGTGTGTACCTGTACCATATGCATAATTTTGATAACATATTTGAGTGACAGATTCCTAAAATACAGAATAACGTAGATTATAAGAGGTCTTCAAAATTCAATAAAAAAAAAACTCAGTCTCAAAAAAAAATATAATAATAAATAATTTCTCGTAAATAATTAAATATATTTTTTGAAGTTATTATTTGATTAGAATATTTATAGTCGTGAAATAGTTGTTGTTAGATTTTAATATACAGGGTTGGGCAAATGTGTGGAAACACCTGATTTCTGGCTAAACTATAAGTGCGATTAAAAAATACCCTTTACAAAAGTTTTTGTAGTATTTTTATTCTATTCAGTGATGTACTTTGATTTTCAACAGCTATCCTATTTTTCGAGATGTGACGTCATCGACAGTTTTTTTTAAATGGCTAACCCTGTATATTTTTACATTTTCAGATAGACAATTTTTCATCAATTATAGTGATATAGGGTTTGGTGGGTGTGCGGCTTGTTGTTTTTTAAATATTAAATAAAATAGTAAAGCAAAGACATGGCTGTTTACATTTTAATTATTGTCAACAGGACTATCTGATAAAAAAATATTCGTTTTTTTCTTGCCATGCTTTTTGCAAACTTTCTTTAACCGAACTCAAATCATTCGTATTACTGTCAATTGCAGTCAATACTGTTAGAGAGTTTCGGTGTGAAATATTAACATTGTTTTTTAATTATGGCTGAACTAACTGAACGTGAAAGAATTACGTTGTTAATGATGGTTGGTTTTGGAGACAAGCAGAGATCTCTACAAGATGCATGCGATATTTTTAATGTAACATTCCCTGATAGAAATTCTCATATTTCAAAATCAAAGGTTGTGCAAAAGTTTCACGAAACGGGAAGTGTTAAAAACCGGCCAAAATCCGGTCGAAGTAAATCGGCTACAAATGAAGATATTTCACTTGATGTTCTTCTTAGCCTACAAGAAGAACCAAAAACTTTAGTACCAAAACTAGCCTTACATCACAATATTAGCGAGAGATCAGTAAGAAGGATATAGTCCAAAAATAAATTTCATCCGTATAAAGTACATTTAGTACAAGAATTAAATGAAGATGATCCTGATAGAAGGATGCAGTTTTGTCAGGAAATGATGGATACAATTGAAATTAATGGTAACTTTTTCAATAATATAGTCTTTTCCGATGAAGCGACATTTTGCCTGAGTCATAACTGTCGCTACTGGGCTGATCAGAATCCTCATTGGATGGAAGAAAGTCACACCCAATACCCTCAAAAATTAAATGTATGGGCGGGGATAATCAGAGGACACAGCATCGGACCATTCTTTCTTAGAGAAAATTTAAACTCCAATCTTTATTTACAACTTTTACGCGAGCAAATTATTCCAGTATTAAATCGTTTATTTCCAAACCAGGCAAATCCTGAACGACTCTCAGATGAAATTTGTTATCAGCAAGATGGAGCTCCGCCTCATTATGGAGTTGACGTGCGTCAATACCGTAATGAAATATTTCCACACAGATGGGTAGGTCGAAGAGGACATATTGAATGGCCACCGCGATCGCCAGATTTAAGTCCTTTTGACTATTTTCTTTGGGGTCATTTAAAATCCGTTGTCTATAGGACTAAGCCTCAGTCGTTAGAAGAGTTGGAAGATCGAATTAGGATGGCTGTTCAAGAAATATCACAGCATGCTATTCAAAACTCTTTAAGAGCTTTCGTTGATCGAATAGGATATTGTCAGGCTGCTGAAGGTTTCCAATCTGAACATTTATTATGAATATTTTCTTCGTTTCTCAATATTAAAGTGCTCAATATTTTGTAATAAGAAATTTAATTATCATTAACTAACAAATATTTATTACACTTTATTTTATTATTTTATTTAATATTTAAAAAACCACAAGCCTCACACCCACCAAACCCTATATCACTATAATTGATGAAAAATTGTCTATCTGAAAATGTAAAAATATACAGGGTTATCCATTTAAAAAAACTGTCGATGACGTCACATCTCGAAAAATAGGATAGCTGTGGAAAATCAAAGTACATCACTGAATAGAATAAAAATACTACAAAAACTTTTGTTAAGGGTATTTTTCAATCGCACTTATAGTTTAGCCAGAAATCAAGTGTTTCCACACATTTGCCCAACCCTGTATAGGAATTTAGTTTGAATTTGAGTACATACTGAGAATTCTCATTTGTCGCTTAAAAAACTTATTGCTAATTTCATTCACACTATATAATTATATTTATACCATTGTACTATTCGACAATTCACTGCACTTTTATATCATTGTTGCACATTCTATAGAATACTCTTCGCAGTTTTTTATATATAGAATATTAGTTTTAGACATATTTTGTTTAATTACAAAACATAAAAAATAGATTATGTTTAAAATATTAATATTAACAACTATTTTATTTATAGATCAATTTTGTTCAAAAATGGAGTTCTCCTTCTATAGCTAACGCTAAGTTAGTGTCCAAATTTCAATACAATCGGACTGTTCATTCTTAATCGTGCTTACAAGAAACGTGACGGACGGACAGATAGACAGATGGATAAATATTGTCTTTAATAACATCACCTACCAATTGCAAAACAAAATATCTCTGACAGACTGGTTAATAGCATGCTAGGTCCAACTTTTCCCATTGTCTCGCCAATATTTTCTGCTAAAGTGATATCCTTATTTCTACAAAGAAATATTTTATCTTCGATGTAAACAGATTCAAAGTTACTTACATTTTTTTTCTTTGATGTGTCTGTACAATTATAAATATGTTATCTACTCCAACAGCCAATACCAAAAACGGAATTACCTCAATCGTCAAAAGAGTTGTTGTAATTTGCATATATCCACACACTCCTATAGAGCATCCCACAGAGCCCATAACTATTAATATTCCACCCACAGCAAGGGTTATTTTTGTTTCAAGCTATAACATAGAGAATTAAATGATATATCTTTAGATTAAATTAATATTTGTAATTTTAGAAAATATTTTTTATTTACAACTACTAACTACTTACCAGTATTTCTTTGAGGCTCGTTATCCTTCCTAATGCTATAGCTATATAAATAAACATAACGGCGTAACTTATGACCACTGTCCCAATCTCTGATCTAGATAGTCTGTCTATTTCATCTGTAATTGATCTTTCAGCACTGAATGCTATATCCATAAATTCCGGCCTCTCTTCTTCATCCCACTTTGTCAGAAACTCAATGAATCTGTGATAAGAATGCAATCAAAATGAAGCGGAAAAGTAGGCAAATATTAAAATTTTACAAGCAAAAATGAATAAGCGTTAACTTATTCAGTTGTAGTCTGTATATTTTAGGGCCGGTCCTGAATTTTAGATAAAGTAATATAATATAAAAACTGTTAAAGATTTAAATGATTTTATTCAACACACAAACTAAAGCGCATTAAAAAGAAAACAAAAAGTGAGATTGCTATAACATAACGCTGATATTATTTCAATTACAATTTTGAGTGAAGTGACTAGTATAGTATATACGCTCTCATTTGGAACAGCATAAAAACAAAAACTCGGAGTAAAGTAGGCATCTTCTTTATAGTAGAGTGCTCGCGTTGACAAAAGTCGCTTAGTTTTCGATCCCGTTGGCACTTTTAGAGTAAAATGTATGACCTTGTCAGATATGTTACTTATGCCCTGTGGATTACGAATCCACTTGTCGTCAAAGAATCGTCATGAATATAACAGCGCAAATCAAAATTTTCTAATTAACTACACCACGCGATAGAGTCAATCATGAAGCGTATTTTATCCAACAATCATTAAATTCTCTGTAGAATTTCTATTTTTAAAATAAATAAGGAAACGAACTTTTGCATAGGCTTATATGGCAGTAAAAATCAAAAATCCTCATTTTCTCTGTTCGACTACGGCTGAAAATTAATTATTTTTCGTCTACTTTTCCATTCCCACGACGATATCTCCCAAACTATTATATTTATCAAAAAATATATTCTTTATAAAATATTTGCCATATATTCCAGATTACAATGGTTTTTAAATCGGATTTTTTGAGAATTTAAATAACCAAAATATTTAATAATGTGCAGAGTGATATCAATTTTCGAAGCTTATCAGCGGCATGCGTTCGTTGCAAATTCTCGCTTTCCCACTCTTTAAAACTGTTTCAACACACCCCACTTCGCACCCGCTCTGGCCTACCGTTAGATAGATTGGCGCCTAGTAGCTCTCGTGGTTCATAATATTTTGAAATTTATATCTTGAAAATTATTATTACTACGAAATAAATGTAAGTATATTTGTAGAATATTAATTCAATGTTACATGGACTTACATAAAAATTATGGCCTGCCTAAAATTATTGTGTAATAGATTAACACATTATAAAAAACTCCCTATAGTTCACTGTTTGCAAGATACTTTTAGCTGGTATGTATTTTAAATTTTCTACCATATAGGTAACTGATGTATATGCTTTTTAGAAGAAATTAAAATGAAAAGTACTACTGATAGCACAAGTTCTGAAAGTGAGATTGAGAAAAATATAATTTAATGTAAAACAGATTCGTAACATATTAGCTTAATTTGTATGAAACCGGGCCCTGTAATCAAAGGTTTTGAGAAATCGTTTGCAACATTTACTGATTGTTTAAAAATCTATGAAAAAATAAGTAACCAAGGAGAAGATGATCTATATCCTAGCATTATGTCATTCAAAAAAACAAACAATTTTGACTGGTTTGGCACCGAAATTGCTATTTTAGTTTTACTAGCCAAAGAAATATAGAACATTTAAGAAGATAAATAGAGAAAGAAATTGAAAAGAGTTCTGATGGATCCAATGCCTGTCCATCAACTTTTTCCTATGTGTATTTTCGTAAAATAATTTTTTTAAATAGAGAAATGTACTTTTGTCAGAAGTACAATAAAGCTTTCTCAAGTAATGACCACGGAACCAGAAAAGTAAAACTACTAGCCCTCCAGAATCCCATAATTTTCGAAAAAATTTGTGCTAACAATTTAATACCTATGGAAATTGAATATCATATTTCATGTTTCTAAAGTCGCTATATAAAATGCAGAGGTCTATCTAACAATAAAAATAAAAGTGGAAAACGGACAGACAACGAACGGAGTTCTACTAAAATATGTAAAATTCTTGAGAAACAGTTTTTAAAGCAAAAAGGGTATGGTATGTTGTCAATTTATGATGAGAAGTATCTAGAATGGATAGATATAGGTCTAAAAGAGAGATCAGTAGACTACTTATAAATACATTTACCGGCAAAGGAGTCAAAATTGTTAAATCTACAAAGAGAAAAGAAAAATATGTTAATTCAGAAAACGAGGCATGAAACTTTGCATTTTCTATTGTGACTTTAGAAATATTAAACATGATATTTAGTTTCTATAGCATTTAAATCGTTAGCACAAATTCTTTAGAAAATTATGGGATTTTGGTGGGCTAATAGTCTTATTTTTCTTTCTGTGTTCCTAGTCATTACTTGAGAAAGCTATTTTATTGAAAAAAAATTCATTTTACGCAAGGACACGCCTGAAGAAGTTATTGGACATGCACTCCATCCATCTGAACTGTTTTTAATTTTTTTTCTTTCTCCATTTTTCTCCTTCAATGTTCTATATTTCTTTTGCCAGTAAAACTAGAACAGCAATTTCGGTGCCAAATCAAACAGCCAAAATGATTTGTTTTCGAAATCGCATAATTCTAGTTCATCTTCTCTTTGGTTACTTATTTTTTCACGGAGTTTTAAACAATCAATAAATATTGCAAACGATTTATCAAAGTCTTTGTTTACAGGGCCCGGTTTCATACAATTTAAGCATAATATTTTACGAATCTGTTTTTCTTTAAATTTTATTTTTGACTCAATTTCACTTTCCGAACTTGCGCTATTAGTAGTACTTTCCATTTTCATTTCAGTTACCTATATGGTAGAAAATTCTGTTAAAAAAATACATACCAGCTGAAACTATCTTGCTAACATCGAACTGCCGAGTTTCTTATAACGTGTTAATACATTACACAAAAATTTTATGTAAGGCGAAATAACACTGAATTAATTATTAATTAAACAAATATACTTACTTATATTATTCATTCCATAATAATTATTTTCAAGATATAAATTTCATTAATATGAACCACAAGAGTTACCATGCGCTAATCTATCTTACGATAGGCCATTGCGGGTACGAAGTGGAGTGTGTTGAAACAGTTTTAAAGAGTGGGAGAGCGAGAATCTTTAACGAACGCATGCCGCTGATAAGCTTCGAAAATTGATATCACGCTACACATTATTAAATATCATGGTTATTAAATTCTCAAAAAAAATGATTTAAAAACCATTGTAATCTAGAAAATATGGCAAATATTTTATAAAGAATATATTTTTGTGATAAATATAATAGTTTGGGAGATATCGTCGTGGGAATGGAAAAGTAGACGAAAAATAATTAATTTTCAGCCGTGGTCGAACAGAGAAAATGAGGATTTTTTGATTTTTACTGCCATATAAGCCTATGCAAAAGTTCGTTTCTTTATTTATTTTAAAAATAGAAATTCTACAGAGAATTTAATGATTTTTGGATAAAATACGCTTCATGATTGACTATCGCGTGGTGCGGTTAGTTAGAAAATTTTGATTTGTGCCCTTATATTCGTGACGATTTTTTGACGACAAGTGGACTCATAATCTACAGGGCATAAGTAACATATCTGGTAAGGTCATATGTTTTACTCTAAAAGTGCCAACGGGCGGAAAGATAGAAATTAATTTGCACTCTACTATTAGTTGACAAATCAAACTCTAGGCATCTTATCCCTTCCACATTTCTAAGTGGCAGGCGGTTCAAATCCCCGTGGACTGTAGACGAGAAGTGGTGAAGTGGTGAATATCAGAGTTTTTGTTCTTATGCTGTCTCAACTGAGATCGTAAATACTATAGAATATATTTATTTTAACTAATTTGAAACTAAAAAAATAACATATGAAAATATTTTTAAGAAAAAGCTTAAAAAACTGCTAAAGAGTAAAAGCTATTTTTTTAAAATTCATACACCTGGAAACTAAAAGCTTTGGGGACGATCATATAGCACTATTGCATAGTTACTTTGCTCAATTGATCGCCCCCAAGGCTTTTGGTTAGGCATGGATTTTAAAACATTATTTTTTACTTTTTAGTAAGCTACTACCCTTCATTGAGGACAACAAACCACCATGGTGCCTAACCAAAAAGGTATACACGACCATCATAATGCCTACGATGATATATGGAGTCAAAAACGCAGCAACGACAAAGGCCAACAGTAGAAGCCTGAGAAGAGCTGAAAGGGACATTATCCAACTGCTAGCAAAAACAGGAAAACCACAAAAAGGACAGAAAACGTCAACATTACTAGAGGGAAGAACATCAAAAGAATAGAATCATACGCAATGAAATACTGGGGACATGTCCAAAGACGGGACACGACACACCTACTGAAGAAAGAGCTGCGAATGAACAGCAACAAACTGAAAATAGGGAGGCCATGCTACACTTGGATTACAACAATCGAGAGGATTATGAATAAGCTAGGAAAGGATTATACACACTGGGAAAAGTTGGCACAACAAAAAATGGAATACAATAAAGAAATATCAAGGATATACACACTGCCAGACTCAGAAACAGAAGAAACAGAAAACTCAGAAGTAGAATAGGAGAGAAGATGATCACAGACAGAAACTAAGAAGAAGCATATCACAAAAACCTGAAAGTAAAAAGAAGCACGAAAACCTAAAAGAAGCATCTCACAAACGCCTACACTTTCCATCCGATGAAGACAGAAGAAAAACAAGAAGAAACATCTCACAAACACCTACACGCTCCATCCTATACTATGCGTCATACGGCTCTCGCTGCTGACAACAAGCATGTCCCATGTCCAATCCAGCGTATGCAGCTGGTCCGGCGGTATATAAAAGCACTGGGGGTTTGTTCCGGCACACGGTGGGATGATCGGTGTGCGATCGGGCTGCGTGGTGGAACAAATCTCCCTGCACCGGAATCGGCAGCAATGCCCACCTTACGCTGGCAAATCAATCAATCAATCAATCAATACAGTTTTTTAAAATAAAAGCTTTTTCTTAAAAATATTGTTTTATATATATTTTTTCGAGATAAGCCCACTTTTCTCTCCATCGATATTCATATTTTTACCCTACCCCGTATACTGTTTAACTTGAAGCCATTCTAAATGCACCTGAATTGGTTATAGGACTTTTAGCGATATTTAAACTTTGGTTCTGTAAGAGAAAGTGGTTCTAACTCAGCTTGAAAAATTTGACCTAAACAAACTAACACACTAACATTGCAAGTTAAAGAAAAGCTTTTAAAAATATGCACATTCAGGTTTGCAAGGTTCAATACATGTGTCATTAACGTACATATTTGTTTGGTCCTTCGAGTCGGTATCTACAACAACAAAATTACGTGTTGTGTTTTAACTTAAGCTTATTTATTTAGGGTGAAAACACGAACCGCTTTTAAGAAAGCGGTCACTAAATTTTATCAACTAAAATTTCATGTCAGTTAATTAAACCTTATTACCTAATATATCATATTAAGGTCGGTGTAAGAATTAATAAATAACAAAATCGAACGAATTTTTATCCAACCTTAAAGTCAATATTAGGTAAGGTTCAATTAATCGAACGATCGTTCAATTTTTTTGCCATTTGAAATACTTCCTTAAATGCTTTTATGCTCCAAGACCTTTTGATATTAATTTGAGGCTATTAAGGTGCTTATAGTTTTATTTGAACCAGCCATATTCTTAATTGAAAGCTATTTTGAAAAAGTTGTTCCTATTCATGCTATAAAGCACTTTATGTTTCAGTGACTTTGTAGAGTGCTTTGCACAGCTCATATAACGCCTAATATAACAATTTTTTACCATTTAAAACGTTTTATTCTATTTACCGAGAGTACATGTCATTTCTTAATCTATGTATAAGGTAAGTATTTGATTATATTTGATTTACATACAAAATATAGTACATTTGACATTCGAAGAATGCAAAATCGTACAGTGGGCCGTTGCGATGTTTGGCGTGGGGACCTTAAGAAATGTTTTAATAGATAGATAGTGTTATATTATTCTACACTTCAACAAGTTTATTGTGCGTTGTCTTTTTAACATTTTTTTAAAGCAAAAATTTGAGTATCAAATTTGTTTTAATTATTGTTTCAGATACTTACACAGGGAAAGAAAAAAAGCTGCTATAGAAAATGTGTCCAGTATTAAAATTTTGATTTGAGGGAATGTGTTTTTAATACTAATTATAGGTGTCAGCGAGTGTTCCTGGGCCACGGAAAGGGGGAAATTTGGGTTCTATATTTATTGTGGTTGTCCGTCTGGTGTATTAGTCTGTGAGTGTGTATGTATATTTCCGTCTTGTTGGCGTATGTCTTTTGCACCTAATATAAGCTGTGTAATCTTAGTATATATCACATTAGGTTAACAAAACTTCAAATGTAGAGATTTGTATTATAATCTTGATACAGGACTTACTTCTTCTCCCAAGCGAACGTATCAGTTAATTTTGATTGATTAACATCATTTGATGCCAAGAATGTTAAAGTAACACCAACTGCGTCTAAATAGTTGTTTTCTGTTGTTGCACCTGCCATAGCTAAACCTGGAATGACCGGCCCTCCGTATGGAGCCAAACAAGTTATACTGTAGGGCGCCCTGAAACAAAGGATAATATTTAATATTATTAAATAAAATAGTAAATTATACAAAAAGTTGTACAAATATACAGGTCGAGAGTGACTAACGTTGTGTATAGACGTATTGTAGGACGCTCCCGAAAAAAGCGCTAAAAAAAGCGGGAGAAACCCCGTTAAACTCGATAAAACTTAAGCCACCTGTAGATTAAGAAATTTTGCGTGAAGTGAAATGCCATAATAAAAAACAAAGTTCGTATGGAATTAATAATTACTCGCAATGTTTTTTTATAGTACCAAATAAAGAAAACAAGTGCAAATGCAGTGCCTCTGCCTATACCCAAGACCATTTCAAGTGGTTTATTGCGATAAAAAAAGCATCTAGCAATATAATATAAGCTGAGCACCATAAAGTTATCTTCTCAGTGAAGGGCAACGGGCTGGTTTCTAACGAGTGGAAATAGTGTAGGAACCCTACATGATCATTTGCAGCTTTTACAAAAATGTTGAAGATCTTCATTGACAAGTGAACAGTAACAGTTTTAGTCAACGTATTTGTTAAATGGTCCCAAAAGTGACTACAAGTATTTATTTATTTGTTCATTTATTGATTTATTAATTCATGTATTCGTTTATTCATTTATTCATGTATCCGTTTATTGTTTATTTATTTACTTATTTAGATACAACCAGTCAACAGATATAAATTAATTATTATAAATTTCAATTAGTGTTTTCAATTTAATTTTGATTAGACAAGGTAAAAGTAAAACTATTTTAAACAACAGTGGCAACACCGTAGAGTTCGTATCAATGACACAAGTTAACGCAATATCCTTGTCTCTCCCGTCTTCTGTTTATAGTTGTAGAATCTATGATGAAAACATTGCCTAATTCTGATTTTTTTAAAACAGGTTGGAGTAAGACGAAAAATTATAAGAATTTGTTACTCTTGGAGCAACATACCGTGTGTGTAGCGGCGGGCTAGGTATGTACATTCATGTAGTACAAGAGATATGATAGTAAACTCTCCCAATGCGACAACACGCGGCCACTTAAGCATCCCAACTGTAGTTATTCATTGCCAACTGGCACATGCGATGTTGCAATTCTTACTCCCTATACCTAGCCCGCCGCTACACATACGGTAGAATATTACGTATACAGTATTTGAAACCAGAGTACAAACATGATAAAGATCACTCATAATTTTGGTGATGTGTCTTTCAATCACCAAAATTTTGCAGGCCTACGTAATTTTGTAATAAATGAAACTAAACGCTCTCAAGCATTGAGAGAATACTTTAAGTAAATGCGTTAAAGTTTAAGAGAGAAGTTTTAGAAGAAGATTTAATAACTTCTTATTCACAATGTCTTGGCAGACGTTTCGTGATTCACGCATTATTCTAATCGACCCCCTTTTGCTGAATGGCACATCACAGCATTCGTCGTGGTTATCTGCTGGGTTTACGGCCTCACCAAAGCTCTCTCCCATGAGCTCCTTAGTGGCATCAGCCGTGCTATGTTGTATTTTATAATGCATATACAATAATTCGAGAAGCAGTTCCTACTATACTTACTGCAAACAGGAAATCATAGTTTCAAGACTTTTGCTATAATTGTTGTTATTAAACGCATTGGCATCATTATTAAAGAGTCCTAAAAGTGATATCACAGTGCACTCATTTATGGTTCGATCTCCCGAAAATATTGTTCTCATAGGAGCATAGCAAATACTTCCTAAACCTTTAGTTGCCGGTTCACCATATTCATCAGTAGATTCTATGGTAATCTAAAAGTAAAAGCTCTCTCTATATTTGAAAAGAATTATTGTATTTTTACTTACGTTTTGAATTTGTTCCTGCAATTTAAATACTGCTGTTAAAAAAGTTTGGTTAAAGGCTGGGCCAAAGGTTATGTCTCCACCATAAGTTGAGGTGAAATTAAACTAGAAATAAAATTAAACCTGAAAATTTACCTAGAAAATACTACTTATATTGGAAACAACAAGACCAATTTTTCAGCACAACAGATGCGTTATTCATAGCTGAATACATGTACTTAATACGCATAGAAAACCTTAAAGCTTTGCCGCTCATGTATTTCTATCTATACATGCGGAGCATGCTTTATTTTTTTAGAAAATGTTAAATCATAAATATAATTTATTACTTAATACATAGAACAACATTGTACTCATGTATAGTATGTTCTGGTCTGATTAAAATAAGAAATTAACGGAAACACACCTGTTTGAACTATAATTTAAATAATTTTGATATAGTTACCCAACTCCCTCCTACCGAAAATATTTTAGGATGTAACGGTTTACAGCAGGTATGTAAACCATACCCACTACGACAAAGTCGAATTTAATATTGTCAGTGTTTCATGGAATATCGAATTCGGCAATGCTCCACAAATGTGTAAGATATTAGTCCTATCTTGACACAAGCAAAACAGAGTAAAAAAAAATAATTTATCACTGTACCAAATAACTATTTATTTGCCAAAGACAATACTTCTAAATTTCTAGTGTTATTGTGCACAAAAATTGTAAGTACGGCTCTGTGGGATATCACTCATGCTAACGAGGCAGAGATTTATGGTCGGTTTTTATTACTTTTTTAATATTCATTAAATACGTGCGTATATTTTAAAATAATTACAGATGGCTAATAATAAAACAAATACTGAATTTATAAAATGAAAATTAAAAGCAATTTTCAACAGTTATTTCTATTAGGACCCGGAATGAGAAAATGGGGACTTTTGTTTTTTGCCAATAAGTCTATGTAAAAGTTCGTTTCTTTATGTATTTTAAAAACATAAATTCTACAGACAATTTAATTATTTTTTGATCAAATGTGCTCATGATTGACTCTGTCACGTGATATGTAAGTAAGAAAATTTTGATTTGTGCCATTATATCCATGACGACTTTTACTTCCCTCGCAAGCCGAAGGGAAGTATTGTATTCGAGAAAAAATCACACTGTGAGATTTTTTCGGATTTTCACGTTTCAGATCATGTAGATTACGAAAATATAGGTTTTTCAAGGCCGTCGGCCTGTCTGTCTGTCTGTCTGTCTGTCTGTCTGTTCGTTGGGCTGAGATAAAAATGAAACTGGAAGCCCAACAGGCAACCGTGACGCAACATATAGTGTGATGCTGCTAAACGTACTATACAGTAAATGGAGGCCAACTAGATCAATGCATGGATCACAAAATGTCTACCAAGGCTTTGTGAATAAGAAGAAGAAATCAAGGGTTTCGAAAGTTGATTTCTAGTTACAATTATCGATACACATTATTTATTAATATTATAAACTATACATACCGAATCAATTCCAACGGATTTAATAAATATTTGATTAGTTCTGTAGAAGGGTGAAAAATATTTGTCAAAATAATCTTTTTCTTCTCTACATGGACTATTTGAAGATGCCCAAATTTCTATTGGATCAGTGGTGACTTTCAGTAAAATAGATCCACATGACAGACATACCATTACCGCTATACACATTATCAAAACTTTAATTCTCTCTTCCGCAATTGCTAAAATTATTTAAAAATATTTAAAACGTAGGTAATAAATAAACAGCGTTATTAATAAATACATACTCTTTCCGATGAGCGTAAATATATCTTCCAAAGTATCGTTAAGTTTATCGCCAACTGTTTTAGATTTCTTCTTGGCATCTTCTGAAAAATATTTACATTATTAACAATGGCTGAAAAATTATGTTTCCGGTAATATGTGCAGTGGATTCAGGGATTGAGTTAGGTGGAAACCTTATTATTTGTAAATTTATCAGAAAAAATAATTCTTTATAGACAGTTGCTTGTTATGAAAAATCATAAAATGATACTATTTTCCAAAACATATATATGGTGTAATCAGTTTCATGTCATTAAAAAAAACTGGTAATGGGGACTGGCTAGGGCTAGACAAACAAAAAACCATTATGACTTTTCCCTCTAGGGGCACTTTGAAAAAAACTGACCTAGGTCAACCTTTTTAATATATATTTTTTTTAATATTAATGTAGAAAATAATTGAGAACTACTGCTTTTCTTGGTCAATGAACTTGTAGTTCCCAATTATACAACTTTTAAATTGTCATAAAAAAGTGCAAAGGCCTTGGATCATCGATCGCCTTTGATGGACCGCCTCAACCGAACTGAGGCAATTATAAAGAGGTAAATAATTCGTTATCTTTTCCTGCACAACTGCAAGCAAATAATGGACGTAGAAGTTTAAACAGAGCATTTCTTTACATGTGTGTCTTTTAATTTGGAACAAAATATTGGATTAATGTTTATAATTTAGAATATTTAAATGTGATTTATTAACGTTTGTAACATAAATGAGTGTCCTGGGTTAAAAGCTTACCACCTAAGTAAATTTTTCGAAATCTGCATCTGCATCAATACACAGTTCGGTACGTCGAATTAAGAACATACGTAGGTACTCCGTTCAACACTAAACAATAAACTATCAACTAACGTTGTCAATAAAGAAAAATAAAAGAAAAACTTGGTCCAAAATCCAAAACGGAATACAAAAAGAGCGAACAAGTAAGTTGTGTCTGTACGTAATCAAGAATTTAACGACTTGAACGGTAAAGTCAATAAAATAAATCTTCACTATAAATACACAGCGACCCGAAATTCAAAAATAACAAAAACAACGAACGGCGGGTTGGACGGGTGTACATAACGAAACACCCACAGAAACTAAAATATTGCACAAGGGAGAGTCAGAGTTAGTAGTCTGTGACTCTGACCTGTGGTCAGAGTATAGTTTTCTTCAGATCAGATCTACTAAACACTCAGAAAACGTCGACGTCTTTCATCTTATTTACCGCACCGCTAAAGACCGCCGACATTTTATAGCTATCTACACACAATATTGAGTATCATAGGCAAAGACACGCGCGACGATCTAAACCTACCTCAATATTCAATCAGTTCTCAAAAGATTTTATTGAAAATATGCGAAATTTTTGTTTATTTTTAGCTTTAGACCCCATGTTATATAAGGTTTTTTGTTTGTCTTGTCGTTCCCTACCACCAGTTTTTTTTAATGACATGAAACGAATTACACCCTGTGTAGGATGCCTAATAATTGCAGAAATGTGAAAAACTACGAAAAGTAGCTAAGAGTGGCTTTATTTGTATATATTATTTTATAAAATGGTAGTTAAAAAATGCATGGACTAAAACTTATGATATCTTGACCTCCTGCCATATTATTTTTCTGTTCCTTTCACGTTCTGATCAAATATCCACGTTTCTGCAAACAGTATTTCCCTAATCATTTCTTCTAAACTGTCTAAATTGTTATTAGATATTGATATTGATATCCCATAAGTAAAAATCCACAATAGTCGGATCGGGGCTGCTAGGTGGCAAAAGAATTGAACCATGAAATTTTCCTCCACCAAACCATAATATTTAACAATAAATATTTTTTGTCTCTTTCTTAGCATTTCTAGGAAAATATTTCGCTACGTCAAATATAATGACATGACACTGGCATAGCATGTTCTTGTGGGTTCCAAAGTAAAAGCCTGCATTGAGTAAACTATTGGTTTTTTAAATTTCAAGAAAAATAATTTAATGCCTTGAAAATTTGCAGTATTGGATTTTGACTTGGCTCTCGCCAGATGGACGTCACATTTCGGCCCTCCTAAAAATAATCATTGGTCGCCGACCCCAACAACTTCTAGATGTTCCTGAGAAAGAATTTGTCAATCACAAATTCTAAATTTCAGGAAATATTTTTGTATATTCTCCCAAAGTTTCATAGAATAATTTTGCTTCTTGTACTCCATCGTAAAAATTACTCACAACCATAATTTACCCAAAATTTTAGTAAATGTATTTAAAAAATTGTTGCCTAAAGAATCACTACTTCCACATCCAGATTTCTTATCGAAGTCTCTCTCTCAAATCACATAATAATAATGATCCTTTACAAAATAATTAAAAAATATTTAAACCTAACTATATTCTATGACGATTCAAAACTGTAAATATTGCTAGAGATCAAAGTCAAGACTATCAGAAAGTAGCTTACCTACTCATATTCGTACAACTTTTGTTTTGGCCAATTCCTCTGAAATCTAAACATTAAGTTACTATAGCACTTAGAAAGTTAAAAAGCTACAAGTACCTATATGAATAAATCATTATTCGACCTTCACGTGTCCGTAACTTGAAATCTATGGACTTTTTGGACTTACTGAATATAAGAACTCTTGTTCGGAATGGTCGAACAAATACATTTCAGCTGGTTTTAGCTCAAACGACTGTATAACTTTTACCGTGTATTTTGTGCGGGATCTCTTCAAGAAATATACACCAAATATCAAAACACTTCTATACTTAATTTGTAAATATTTTTGAAAGTCTGGAAAAATTTCCAGAAAATCTTTACTGTGAAAGCATATTCATAATCAAGTCTGAAAACCCCCTAGGTCATATTTTTCGTCGAAAAGGGAATTTAATATATGAAACCGATAAATGATGCAAAATTAAAATTTTCAAAATTAAGGTTCAAAAAATTTAATCCGACCACTGTTATGTCTGTTTTCAAATAATGTAGTTTACCAAATGTTAAAAAAACTATAATTTCTTTAAAATTGGTTCTAATCTTTTCTTTGTTCACTAATTTGACTATGAGGTACTTACCGTTTCTGGGTTCAATACAAGAGTTTCTACGCATTGACAACTTTAATACGACAAATACAGCTGCTGATATAAAGCCAAGTAGGAGCAAACTGCAAGATAGGATAAAGGAGGTAACAGAGACATGTCCAAATAGTAGAGTGATTTCATCCAAGGAATCGTAATAGCTTTCGGAACAGCTAGAAGGACAATCCACACAACTGCAAGCCGATGAAGAAGGCTAGAAGATACATTTTAGTTTAGAGACGCGAGATATATTTTTTAGATGCTAACCTAATTTACGTTATTTTTACTTTCAAGGGTCTATCTCCCTTATTATCCATTTTCGGAAATAGATTTATATAAAAGACTACCATTATTTTTGGATGTACTATCGGCCGACAATTTTGAACCAATTTGTACATGTAAAGAAATATCTTTAAAACAAAGCATTTTAAAAAAATGTACTAAAAAGTAAATATATAATTTTTAAATTCATGCATATGGAAACTTAAATTGAGGGCGGTCACATAACACTATTGTACAGTTATTTTGTTCAATTCAGGATGTTTCTAATTGCAATCGAGAAATTCGACATCTAATTTTACATGAACAAATAAGTGAGAAACTTTATTCTAATTCGTTATCACATATACAGGGTGTTTCACTTAAAAGTCCCCAGGCCATTATCTCTAAAACTAATAAAGATATTTTATTTTTGTAAATGGCAGATGATTGATACCAAAGAAAGGTTTAAATAACGGTGATTAGAATTTTTCCTCAACAGCACACAGAGATGGCGCTGCGATGCAAAACTATTTTTTGATGGCTGGAACCTTGAAACATAAGTCATGTAATTAAACAATAATTTGTGAATAATTTTGATGGTATAGAGAATTTACAAAAAAACAACCCGTTTTGGAGTTACATGAGTTTCTTTCATTAATGCCAGTACACGTGAATTTTGATAAATCCCTATAATTTATTTATTATTTATTATAGAATATTGGTTACCAAACACTTTTTTTCAAGATAAGGAAAGTGATATAATACACTATCATAAAATTATGTTTACCACTTCCGGCCAAACCGGAACTAACATGATGAACCAATATCCATATGTTCCTACATATTACATTTTTTTTTTCTAATAACACTTCTAATAAAACGGCTCCCAAAACTTAAAGTAAGTAAGACAACAAAGAAAATACACACTAATTTAGAATGGTAATGAAAAATCTACTTAAGAGATATTAGTAGGCTTTGATTTAATTTTAAGTTTGACAGTTATTAAACCAAGTTTGTAGTTGGTGCATTTCAATCATAGTTTCAAACAGAAATAATGTACTTAGAAACAATTCAAAGCAAATTAATCCAAATAAGGCAATAAAAAAAAATAGATTTAAAAAATGGTTAGATACACCAATGAAGATAAGTTAAATATGATTTTAATATACGGTGAATGCAAAAGAAATTCCCGACAAGCAAAACGATTGTTTTGTTTACGATTTCCAAATAGTCCTACATCCGATAAAAAACATTTATCATGCTGTTTAAAAATTTAAGAAACTGGGGTAGCTTTAAGAAAACTATTCGTAACAGAAATAGGCCAGTTAGAAACGATGAAAATACAGCCTTGGTGTTAAATAGTGATGTCAACAATCCTCAATGTTCTCTCCGGAAATTGGCATCGGAAACTGATCTGTCGATATCTTCGTGCCATAGAATATTAAAATCAAATAAATACCATCCATACAAATAAAAATTGATCCATCATTTAAGGCCTGGTGATTATGAACGAAGATTACATTTTCTAGCTGAATTTTCAGTTCTTTCTGAAGAATGCCCAAATTTTTTAAAAAATGTGCTCTGGAGCGATGAAAGCCGTTTTCACAACAACGGAGTTGTGAGTAAGCATAACTGCCGATACTGGTCACAAAATAATCCTAGATGGATGAGAATGACCCGAAATCAGGTAACTTTTGGAGTTAACGTGTGGTGTGGAATATTAAATTCATATATTATTGGACCATATCTATTCCATGGGACTTTAAATGGAAGAAAATATGAGATATTTTTGAGAAATGTATTGCCAGGATTATTAGAGACTATCCCTCATAACCAGGAGAATATTTGGTTTCACCAAGATGGTGCACCACCCCATAACTCAGTACTAGTCAAAGATTGTCTTAATGAAATGTACAATCAGAGATGGATTGGTACTAATGGAGTAGTCAGATGGCCAGCACGATCACCTGACTTGTCTCCATTAGATTTTTACCTTTGGGGGTATTTAAAAAGTGTAGTGTACATTGAACCCATTGAGGATATGGCCGATTTGTATAATAAAATATATGCAAGTGTTGCTGCTATAAATAGACATACGTTACAAACAGTTTGCAATGAAGAGTTACTGAAACGGTACAATATATGTATTCATGAAGAAGGGAGAAATTTTGAACATTTAATATAATAAGTACCTACTAATCAGAAAGAAATTAGCTTAATTTCATTTTTAATAATATTTCGATAGTTTTTAAATGTTTGTTTATAAAACTTTTGTTTACGTTATTTACTGAATTGTTAATATAAATTTAGCCCATTCTAAATTAGTGTGTATTTTCTTTGTTGTCTTACTTACTTTAAGTTTTGGGAGCCGTTTTATTAGAAGCGTTATTAGAAAAAAAAAATGTAATATGTAGGAACATATGGATATTGGTTCATCATGTTAGTTGGTAGTGGTAAACATAATTTTATGATAGTGAATTATATCACTTTCCTTATCTTGAAAAAAAGTGTTTGGTAACCAATATTCTATAATAAATAATAAATAAGTTATAGGGATTTATCAAAATTCACGTGTACTGGCATTAATGAAAGAAACTCATGTAACTCCAAAACGGCTTGTTTTTTGTAAATTCTCTATACCATCAAAATTATTCACAAATTATTGTTTAATCACATGACTTATGTTTCAAGGTTCCAGCCATCAAAAAATAGTTTTGCATCGCAGCGCCATCTCTGTGTGCTGTTGAGGAAAAATTCCAATCACCGTTATTTAAACCTTTCTTTGGTATCAATCATCTGCCATTTACAAAAATAAAATATCTTTATTAGTTTTAGAGATAATGGCCTGGGGACTTTTAAGTGAAACACCCTGTAGACCAGGCTAGATAAAGGTTGAACAACAAAATGAGTCGTTACACCAAACTGATAGTGGAGTATTGTAGAACATCATAACTAAGGAAAGAAAAATAATCCGAACCACAGCCGACTTTCTGGGGTGAAATGGGGTGGATTTTTAGGGGTGAAAAACGGTTCTTTGCGATTTCTGGCTAAACTGCGCATCCTATGAAAAAAAGTTGAATATAAAAGTTGTAGGTAATAAAGAGATCTACAAATTTTGTAGAAAGCAATTTTGTCCTACCCTAAAATTTCTTGAGAAATACGCAAAAAACCGTCTCTTCGGTTATTTATTTTTTTCTTCCACAAAGATAATTCGATTTAGCTCAAACTTGCTGAAAGTATACCTCTTGGTGTCCCACATAAGCACTATTTGTGTACCAAAATATTCAATGGTTGTTGCTTAATTCAATTTTTATAAATAAAAGTGATATTTTCAATTGCGATTCCTCATAAAATTTCTTGTCCGACAGAGATCGGACAGGGCTCATTTTTTTGTATTTACTTATACTTTCAATAAATAAAAAGTATGTATATAGTGCAATGGAATACATTGCCGGAATATCGGAAAATTCGAAAAAATGCCTTTTCTCGTTGTATATTTTATAATACCGGCACACAAAAAAGAAAAAATACTCTGTTACAGAACACCTACCTATGTACCCCTATGTATTCTTGGCCTTTGAATACAAATCCGAGGTCAGAGTTGGCCACTCACGCCAGGATTTTTCGTGAGAGCCAAGAAATCACGTGAAAACCGGCCGAAAACTGATTCCCAAGATCATAACTCGAAAACGTATCGAGATACAGAGCTGCAGTTTACGCCACTAGATTTGTCTCGCCTTCCTGCGTACCCCTAAATTTTTTCAGATTTTTCAGAAAAAATGCTGTTACAGAACACCCACTTATGTACCCCAATGTACTTTTGGCTGCTGAATCCAAATTCGAGGCCAGAATTGGCCCACAAAAACCTGAAAACAATCAGGGGTACGTAGGAAGGCGAGACAAATCAAATGACGGAAATCGCAACTCTGTATCTACTTGCGATTTCAAGTTATGGTCTCGGGAAGCCGTGAGAAACTTCGATTTTTACCATGCGGTGATTTTGAGCGGCCGTATCTCGGAAACGGAGGACCTCATCGACTTCCGGTTTACACCATTCGATTTCTCGTTCGGTTTTTCATACCCCTCAATTTTGTTAAATACTTGGTAGCTTTAGTTTAGAAGAAATGGCCCTCGAAGCTGGGAAATCCCGCACGAAGAGCGAAATCCTCAGACTTTTTACTTTGACGGCCGATATCTCACTTAAAAATCACTCGAAAATATCGTGCCCTACATCATCGCATTGTAAATTTAATTTACAATCGATCAGATACAAAAAAATCGGTGACAATTTTGTCTAGAAAAAGTTACAGCGATTTATGTGAAGATGTCGAAATCGAATAAATTTTTGATACTTTTTTTTGAAAGCAAAAAAATGAAAGTGGCCGGAAAAATCTGAAAATATTCAGGGGTACGTAGGAAGGCGAGACAAATCGAAAGGCGCAGCTCTGTATCTCGATGCGTTTTCGAGTCATGGCCTTGAGAAGCGATTTTTGACCGGTTTTCATGTGATTTCTTGGCTCTCACGAAAAATCCTGGGATAAGTGACCAATTCTGACCTCGGATTTGGATTCAGAGGCCAAAAATACATGGGGGTACATAGCTAGGTGCGTGTGGGGCATTTTCTCTTTTTTGTCAGTATTATAAATAATACAACGAAAAAAGGCATTTTTTCGGATGTTTCGATTTTCCGGCAATTTTTTCCATTGCACTATGTACATATTTTGTATTTATTGAAAGTAGAAGTCAAAACAAAAAAAATGAGCCCTGTCCGAACTCTGTCGGACAAGTGCTTTTATGAGAAATCGCAGTTGAAAATATCACTTCTTCTTAATAAAAATGGAATTAAACAACAACCATTGAATATTTTGGTCCTCAAAAAATAAGGCTTGTGTGGGACACCAAGAGGTATACATTCGACAAATTTGAGCTAAATCGAATTACTTTTATAGAAGAAAAAAATAAATAACTATTTTGCGTATTTCTCTAAAAATTTTAGGTTATGATAAAATTGCTTTCTACAAAAGTTGTAGATCTATTTATTACCTACAACTTTCATATTCAACTTTTTTCCATAGGATGCGTAGTTTAGCCAGAAATCGCAAAAAGCTGTTTTCATCCCTAAAAATCCACCCCATTTCACCCCAGAAAGTCGGCTGTGGTTCGGATTATTTTTCCTTCCTTACGGCCGGTTTTTCAGTCCTAGTTTAAACCAAAAATTTTGGTTTAACTGAAATTTTTATGATTATCAGTTTTTCAGTACGCGTTTAAATTTAACCGCCATTCTTGACCAAGAAATTTTAATCTATGGAAATGAGGTAGTTTAAACCAAAAATTCTGGTTTAACTAACGTCATTTATGTTATATGTCTCAGGTGTCCTTTCGATCATGCGTATCCCTGCAGTGCATGTGCATTTGTGGCAGCACTTAATGTTACAATATTTTTAGCGCATTGGTTTTTTTATTCATAATTTTATTTTATTGTGCAAAAAGGGAACAGCTGCTGAAATTTCTCAAATGACGATGTTAGTTTATTAGTCATATTAATTTATACGTAACTTTATTTGGTTTTGGATCAGGCCCCAGAATAATTTGAATACACTGACTTGTGTTAAATGGAACCTTGTACATAATCATGTCAACTCTATCTTTTCTCTCTTCGACTTTTTTGGACCTTGGAATCCTTGTCAGGTGTCCAATGAAAGATACGATGTTCTCATCATCATAGGAAATTTGCTGGATATGTATAATATTGCCCGTTAGATCTATATTGTAGACCGCAAAGCAACGTTAGGACTCTTCTCTCTCACACAAACAAAGTTAACCTTAAAGAACTGTTTTGTCACATCTGTCAAAACAGTGAAAATTAGCTTGACAGTATTGCCAACCACACGAATTCTCAGGTTAGTTAACCCAGCTTTCTGAAATGAAGGTTAATGTACTGAAAAACGCACTTAGCCCTAACCTAGTTTAAAATGCGTGTTGAAATTTAAACTCGTTTAGTTAACACAAATTTTAACCTGGCACTGAAAAACCGGCCCTTAGTCATGATATGTTCTACAATATTCCACTATCGGTTTGCTGTACCGATTTTTTTTGTTTCAATTCTGAGACTTCTCTAACCTGGCCTAATAATAGTGGTAAACACCAAATCACAGAAGCTTGCGCGCGCGTTCTGCTTCCGTAGGCACAAAATTTTCGAATTTGTGGCAGTTTTCGTTGGTCAACTCAGCTGAGTGAAAAAACCAAAGCAATCATTAAGAAAAATTTTGATGAATATTAAATTTCTTATTTACTCAGCTGCTAAGTGGAAACATACGTTATAGGTGCGTTTTTTTGCTCCAGTTCTGCCACCAGAATACCAAATTTGTCGTTTTGTTGCTCATCATTCTGGCTCCAGTTTGCTACTTTTCATTCTGTCTCACAAGACGGAAGGATCGGTAACAAGTCGGGATGGGGATGATGCGTTTGTAATGTAGCTGATATTTAGTCAAAATTCGTGATATATGCTTGTTATATCTCATTTTAATAAATATTGATACCTATTAACCTTGACTTAATTGCGTTGCATCAATTGAGATAAGAACTTCATTATGCAGTATATACTTTTCCATTCATTCAAAGTAGAACGCTGACAAAGCCATATCAGCATAAATTACACAAAGAGCTTAACAATTGCTAACCTTCAATTTATGCAACCCTAGCATTAGAAAAGTTATAAGTAAGACTAGATTTGTATAGAGCCATCAGAGAATAATTCCATCAGAATAGAATAAGAAACATTACTACGTTAAACTACATCCATTATAATTCAACTAATATTAAGAAAGTGTAACCAAAGTGTTGTAAAACAATCTTCGAAAAATAAAAAATCTTTTTTTAAAAACCAACCGTTCTTGTTACGACGATAACAAGTGGCGCAGTCGTCCGGATTTTTTCTACGAAGCAGGCGAGAACAAGCTTCTTTGGTGGATTCCAATCCTTTGAGAAAAAGAACCAAAATCCCGAAGAAAATCAACCAAATCAAATTCAAAGAAGAAAATCAACCAAATCAAATTCAAAGAAACCAAACAAACAACTAGGCAACTCCAAGGCAAGAAACGGTACGAGTGGAAGGAAGATCTAATCACACCCCTGGCTCGCACATTCTTGAAGAACTTTGTGGAAGGAAGATCTGATCACACCCCTGGCAAAGTGCTCCTGGATTCCTGTTGTCATCAAACAACATCAGCTTCATCATCAGCAACTGGAACAACCCAGCAACTGACGAAACTTCCCAGCAGCAGACTGGTACACATCTCAACAATCATCCAGAACGTCCCAACAACCGGAACATCCCAATCAACAGAGAAACAACCCGTACACATGCAACTTTACCTCAAGACAACACTCTTGTAAGTACAAAGTTTTACCATTGAAAAAGTAGCATTGTATTTTGTATTTTCAAAAAGCCAATTTAAAAATCTATTGAAAGAAAAATGGATAGAGAAAATGAAATTGAAAATGAAATTGAAAACGAAGTCGACGATTTACCCTCATTCAAATTAACAGAATTATTTTCACTAATACCAGAGTACGACGGAGACCAAATTCTCCTTGAATCATTTTTAAGTTCATGTCAAGCCGCCTTACATATTTCAAATGTTGAGCAAAAAGTGTTAGTAATAATTCACATTAAAAACAAACTCAGAGGCAAAGCTTCACAATTAGTAAATTCGAAATTCACAAACGATTGGTCAGAAATAAAAAATTTACTAATATCAAATTTTGGTGAAACAAGAAATCTTCCCAGTTTAATACATGATTTACAATACATGAAACAAGGCAAAGATTCTGCTCTCAATTTTGTCCACAAAATTCAAACCCACAACGCGAAATTGCACTCAGCAATAAACAGACAATCAAATTTAACTGAAAATGAAAAGAAATCTCAAGCCGCGTTAATCGACAACATGTGTCTCGACACATTATTGACAGGTTTAGATTCAAAATTAGGTGCAATAATAAGGGCTTCAAATCCTGAAACAATTTTAGATGCAGCACAAAGAATACGCCGAGAAAATCAATTAGGTTACTTAGAAAACCAAAGACAAAACTTACGACCAAATTTTACAAACAAACCACCACACTTTCAAACAAACCAACCACAAAACAGAAATCAAAAAATGTGTAATTACTGTAAAAAACCAGGTCATTTAATAAACGAATGCAGGAAAAGAAATTTCAACAACAATCAACCACAATTCAACACAAATCAAACTTTTTCAAATCAACAAAATTTTCAAAGATTTCCTCAACAAAACAGTTCATTTCAAAGATTTTCAAATCAACAACCAAGCACATCTTTTCAAAATTCAAACTTTCAACAAAATCAGAGACCTTCTGTAATTCAAAGAAACCCAAATTTCCAAAGACCTAACACAGACAATGCAAACACACATTCAAATCAAAATCAAACACAAAATTTTCAAAGACAAGCACATCATTTAAACGAACAAATGAGCGAAGAAATGACTGGAACTTTTGCTCATTTTCCTCAGACCAGTCAACACCAACAACAACACCAACACCAACAACAATACCAACAAACATCGAATTTACAACAACAAATAGACCAAATTTCACACCGTGTACAAGATTTATAAATATAAATGCGACACGATCCGAAAACCTCTATTATATTACTTCACGAAGCAAAACTTGCAAATTTTTAATTGATACAGGCGCGGGTATATCAATTATAAAACCACAAATTGTTCCTCCAAATTTAATTCAACCCACAGAAAAAATAAATGTACAAGGTATAACGAATGAATTAATTCCAATTTCAACTTGTGTACACTACACCTTTTTTACTGAAAACAGTAATGATCCATTAAAATGTTATGTAGCGGACATTAACATCGATTTTGACGGATTATTAGGTGCAGACTTTCTTGATCATTATGAAAGCGTAATTGATTTAAAAAATCGCAAATTAATCACCAAGTACAAAACACTTGACCTTCACAAAAGCGGAGAAGAAAAAATTCAACAAGGCTTACACGAAGAAAACACTCAACAAGAATTTCACGAACACAAAAATCAACAAATCACTCAAGAAAAACTTCAACAAGAAAGAAAAATTGAAAACAAAATCAAGATTGAACCAAGAACAGAACAAGTCTACAAACTCAAATGCGACAAACCAAACAAGGAACTGATTTTATTATCAGAAGAAAAAGAAGAAGTAATCATCCCAAATGCACTAGTCAAAACCAACGAAAATGGAGAATTTTTCACAACAATTTTAAACAAGTCAGAAAAAGAAAAGGAAGTAAATTTGAACAATCTACAATTTGAAGAAATTCCAACAATGCAATCAAACGAGCAGTGTAACAGAAAATTGAACTACACCCAAATCAACAACACAGACAGACAGGCAGAAATTGAAAAACAACTTCGACTGGAACATCTAAACGAAGAAGAAAAAGAAAAAATCATAAGCACATGTTTAGACTTTTCAGAAATGTTCTACCTAGAAGGAGACCAATTAACTTTCACAAATGAAATCAAACACTCAATCAATACCAACGATGCAAAACCAACTTTCACAAAATCTTACAGGTACCCTCACATACACAAACAAGAAGTGAAAACACAAATTACAAAAATGCTGGACCAAGGAATCATTCAACCCTCAATATCACCATGGTCATCACCAGTATGGGTAGTCCCCAAAAAGTTAGACGCAAGCGGAAAACAAAAATGGCGTGTGGTAATAGACTATAGGAAACTGAATGAAGTTACCGTAGATGACAAATACCCACTACCAAACATAACAGACTTACTTGATCAGCTAGGAAAATGTCAATACTTTACAACTCTCGATCTAGCATCTGGCTTTCACCAGATTGAGTTAAATCCAAAAGATGTAGAAAAGACAGCATTTTCAGTGGAGAACGGACACTATGAGTACAAAAGGATGCCATTTGGATTGAAGAACGCCCCTTCAACATTCCAACGTGTCATGGACAATATACTAGTAGGAATTCATAACGAAAGATGCTTAGTATACATGGATGACATCATCATTTACTCGACAACTCTTGAAGAACACATCAACAGACTAAAAGAAATTTTTACCAGACTATCAGAAGCAAATTTAAAAATTCAACCAGACAAATGTGAATTTTTAAGAAAAGAAGTAGCATACTTAGGGCACATAATAACGAAAGACGGAGTAAAACCGAACCCAGAAAAAATTTCAGCAGTTCAAAACTTTCCAATCCCAAGAAACCCAAAGGACATTAAATCATTTCTAGGATTAGCAGGTTACTATAGAAGATTCATACCCAACTTTGCGAAAATTGTCAAACCTTTAACCTCTTTACTACACAAAGATGCAGAATTCAACTTCAACGAACAATGTCACGAAGCTTTCAACAAATTAAAACATGCTTTAACAAATTATCCCATTCTTCAATACCCAGATTTTAACAAGGAATTCATTTTAACCACAGACGCATCAAATTTTGCTATTGGCGCAGTCCTATCACAAAAAATAGACAACAAAGATCTACCAATTGCATACACCAGTAGAACACTCAGCCAAACAGAGTCAAAATACAGCACGATACAGAAAGAATGTCTCAGCATCATCGTAGCCACCAAGACCTTCAGACCATACCTTTATGGAAGAAAATTCAAACTTGTAACAGACCATCGACCTTTGACATGGTTATTTTCAATAAAAGACCCAGGATCAAAACTTGCGAGATGGAGACTAAAACTAGAAGAGTATGATTATGAGATAACATACAAACCTGGAAAACAAAACACCAACGCAGACGCACTATCCCGAATAAAATTACAAGCACTCAGAATACTTCACAACGGATTACAAGAAGATACAGTACAAGAAGATAGTAACGATGGAAGCGAAACCACAGAAATAGCCCCCGAAACAATAATCGAAGAATATTCAAGATACAAGAAACTAAAAGACCAAAAATCGTTAATCGACTTTTCAAAATGCAAAAATTCAAACGAAAATTTTCTTGACAAATCTCACAAAAACATATTAACACCAATCATGCAAGGAAAAATAACTGAAAACCAATTCAAAATAATTGAAGACTTTTTCGAAGAGAATCGCCAATATCGAGATGACAAAATAAACGTCCAAAACAGCAAAACAATAAAGAACAGGAAGTATTACATAATACCAACATCTTACGAAAACACAGAACAACTTTTATTTCACGTAATTTACGAAAATAAAAATGATCTATTAGAAAATTCAACTTACTATTTAGAAGAAATGAAAGAAATACCTTTACTTGAAATCTTATCATACATATTTTCAGACGATGAAATTGAATTCATCACATGCAACAAAGAAATAACAACCCCAACAGAAGATCAAAGACCAGTTATAATTGATCAATATCACTCAGGCAAAGCAAATCTACACAGAGGCATAAACGAAACAATCAATCGTATAAAACAAAAATACAACTGGCCAAATCTCAACAAACAAGTCGAACATTTCATCAAAAATTGCGAAACTTGCAACAAAGCTAAAATATGTCGAAAAAATTTAAGCAATCCCCTCGTAATAACCGAAACACCGAATACCCCATTTGAAAGAATAAATTTAGACATTTTAAAAATCCCAGAAAACAATCTCATTTTAACAATACGAGACGAATTAACAAAATTCACTCAAGCTTACCCTTTACAAGACAAATCAGCGAAAAATGTAGTAAACACTTTACTTTTATATTTTCAACATTACGGAACCCCATTACGTATACATTGCGACAGAGGAGGCGAATTTGATAATCACCTTTTAAAAGACCTTTGCACATTGTATGACATAAAATTAACCTATTCTTCAGTAAATCACCCCCAATCAAACGGATCACTCGAAAGATTCCACGCAACCCTTTTAGAAATGATACGAGCGACAGTAACAGACAATCCCAGAGATCACCCACTAACATGTTTACCGTACGCAATAATATGTTACAACAATTCAAAAAATCAAACACATGGATTCACCCCGTATGAGCTAATATTCGGGCATACAAACTCGAGACCCCCTGAAAAAACGTACAATCAAGAAGAACTAATTTCAAAATACGTACGCGATTTAAATAACAAAATTTCTTATTTTTATCAATTAGCACGAGAAAGAACATTCGAGAAAAAAGCAAAAGCAAAAGCAAGATATGACTGGAATTTTCAACCGAAAGAAAAACAAGTTAACATTAAAGACCAAGTTTTTATCAAAGAATCACAAAGAAAATCAAAATTAGCAAATAAATCAAACGGACCTTTTGAAATAATTAAAGTTTTAGAAAAGAACGCACTAATTGTAAAAGACCCTGTAACAGACAGAGAATTTACTATAAACTCAGACATGATAAGTTCGAAACTAGAATAAAATACTTTCTTTATTTTCAGGTTATCATTCGCGATAATAAGAGTAAGTACACACACAATGGACTATGACTTAAAATTATTAAACAATACCATTGGAATTTATTATCATCCTGAAACTGAAATGAAAATTGCAAATGACAAATGGACAATAATGACTTACAAAAACATATCTTTATTAAAACAAGTTTACAATCAAAACGTTGATTTAATAAATAACATAAACTCGAGATTATTTTATGAAAACTCTCCGAGATTAAAATTCTTTTACACAGAAGTACAACCACACATAAGTTTAATTAACACACAATTAAAATCCATTGAAACTAAATTAACAGAAATTAAATATGATACCCCAAATTATCGTTATAAAAGAGGATTATTAAACGGTATAGGATCAATTTGGAAAGCAATAACAGGAAACTTAGATGCATCAGACGGTGAATATTACGCTGATTGTATTAACAAATTAAAAGACGATGAACATCAAATTGAGAATCTTTTAAAAAATCAAATCTCAGTAACCACATCAACAATCAAAAATTTCAATTACACAATACGAAAACTACAAATAGACGAACAAACGTTTAACGAAGATATTATAAAAATTCAAAATACTTTGTTAGATATCTCAGATAACGAAAATTATTATGAAGCGAGATTTAAATTTATTGAAATTTGCGAACAAATCACCGAATCGAACATAATTATTGAAAATGAATTAGATGACATAATTGAAAGCATAACTTTTGCAAGACTAAATACTTTACACCCCTCAATCATTCAACCAAGTGAATTAGTAAATGAATTACGAAAAATTTCACAAAAATTACAAAGAAGTCATTTACCCCTTTTACCAGATTTATCAAATGTAGCATCTTATTTTGACATTATAAGTCTTAAAGCATTTCAAACACAAAGAGAACTCGTATTTGTATTAGACATCCCAATTGTCGAACCGTACAATTTTAAATTATTTCATTTATAAGTACTCTATTCCGAATATTCCGATTAAAGATAATCGTACGCAAATGTTTCATTTAATTTTACCAACTTCAAAATACATAGCACTTTCAGATGATAAGACATTGTACATACATATGGATAATTTTGAAAATTGTAAACAAATTGAATTCAAATTATGTAAATATTTATTACCAAACCCTGTAGATTTAAATGCAAATTGCGAAGCACAACTTCTATTACACCCATTGAAATTACCAGAAAATTGTGTAACAACATTACTTTATTCAGAAGACTACAAAGTACAATTAATTTCACAAAATACTTGGCTTGTAGCAATCACAAATTCAGTACCTTTTGTAATAAATTGTCTAGGACAATCTGAAACAAAAATAGTTGAACAAAATGCAATTTTAAATTTATACCCACATTGTACAGCATATATAGGATCAACCAGAGTATATGCAATTTATGAAAAAAAGACGTCAATTCAAGAAACAATTCAAATTCCTGAAATTAAATTTAATTGTTGTTCTCATTTACCTAGAGAAATACCAAACTTAAAACCATTAAAAATTTTAAAACTAAATCTTGATGAATTAAATATTGCCGAACATAAATTAAATCAATATAGCAAAGATCTTGACCAATTAATAAATGAACCATTTGTTCAGAAACATATTTCATGGTTTACGTACTTTATAATAGTACTGGTAATATTACTTATTATTTTAATTATATTGTGTAAATGTAAAAGAAGGTATCCAAAAATAGGAATAGCCTTAGGAAACAGCCCAAGTCCAGATCACCCTGACGATAGCTCGAGAAATTTATTAACGAGGTTCAGAAGACAAGTAACCCCTCTAAGAAGACAACCAATCCGAAGAAATTTCAGCGACCCAACCATCGAAGAAGAAATTGAATTAAATCCTAATTCACAAAAATTAGTTTCAAGATAAACTTGACCCCTAATTTTCAATCTTCGTAGGGAGGAATTGTTATATCTCATTTTAATAAATATTGATACCTATTAACCTTGACTTAATTGCGTTGCATCAATTGAGATAAGAACTTCATTATGCAGTATATACTTTTCCATTCATTCAAAGTAGAACGCTGACAAAGCCATATCAGCATAAATTACACAAAGAGCTTAACAATTGCTAACCTTCAATTTATGCAACCCTAGCATTAGAAAAGTTATAAGCAAGACTAGATTTGTATAGAGCCATCAGAGAATAATTCCATCAGAATAGAATAAGAAACATTACTACGTTAAACTACATCCATTATAATTCAACTAATATTAAGAAAGTGTAACCCAAGTGTTGTAAAACAATCTTCGAAAAATAAAAAATCTTTTTTTAAAAACCAACCGTTCTTGTTACGACGATAACATGCTTTCTTATGTTTACTAATAGCAGAAAGATTTATTTATATACCTGAGTGTCTGTTCGCGAAAATATAACAAATGAACTAAATGGGGATTTACCTTCGATACAAAGGAATTCACCTATAAGGAAAAGTTTGTATAGTAACAGCGGAAAGTCATAATATCTAAATCGCTCTCACGTATTGGTGGTAAATCCCTCTTGGGTTCAATTGTTTTATTTTCGCGAATACCACCACTCATTATTTAAAATAACCTAAGATTTTCAAGAAATTTGTCACGTCCTACAATAAATATGAGTTCTGCCGTTTTATTCGTAAATGTCACTCTGGTAATTCTACTGTCACTGGACGTGAACCAAAAAAACGCACCTTATAAATATTTCGTTGTGACATCAATTGTCTATCAGTCTGGCGGCACAAAGAAAAATCAGTTCTAACCAACCATTCCATCGAATCAGTCGTGCTCTGCAGAAACAGGAAGAAATAAATAGAGGTAAGTGCCAATTTAGCTAGTGTTAGGAACTGTTTATTAAAATTCTTTGCCTTTCAGCTCTTGTATTAACAAACAACAGAAAGATTCCATGTAGTATCTCACCGTAAACACCGCCTTCGCCTGGGTGCCAAAGTGACACTTCACACCTGCTGTCTGTGTAAAGGAAACCGCGAAGTACAACTGCAAGTTATGACTTCTAGAATAGATAAATTTCGGCCGTCTTGAATTGTATTTTTTTAATACATTTTTTTAAACAAACTCTTTTTAAGTTCATTTGTAAAAATCCAAAGTTTTCGAGCTACTATGCGAAAACTGAAAAAGAATGTGACTTTTTTGTTGACGTTTCAATATTCATTTCTACAAAAGTAGGTGTACTTTTTGACGTCCAAATAATCTTGAAAATGCAAAAAAGCAATGGTTCACAAACATTTTCATTTCAGTCGATTTTTTACCTGAGAACTGACCAAATTTTCTAATAAAATATTAAAACCATAAAACAGTTCAGTTTTATTCTATATCAGTGCTAACATGGATTTTCATCAATATCGAGCGAATCAACTATTCTATTTGGTAAGTTTTGATATTTGCCTCTCCAGTTACCTTTATTCAGGCCCGGACTGACAAGGTCGGCTGGACTGCAATCGCCGAGGGCCCCTTAGAGGCCTAAAAAATGTGGTTTATACTTGGCGCCCCGAAGGGATCCCAAAAAAACAGTTCATATTTGGGGCCCCGAAGGGGGTTTTTGCCAAAAAGCTAATCAATGTAATTTGTTCGATAGGCCGCAATATTATTTTGAAAGACCTTCACACTACCATAATATACAGCGAGATGGTAGATAGTACCCAAGATGTAGATATTATGGACCAATTGGCAATTTGCGTCCGCTATGTCGTTCAAGGAAAGATATATGAAAGATTTTTAAAAGTAACAGTAGTTGATAAATTCAAGTGGACTCGCATTGTCCTGTCGTGAGAAAAAAAAATAGGACGAACATTTTTTTCTAATGTAGATATGTCTCTATTTGAATATGTAATGAATAGCCGAAATAAAACAGTTAGCACTTTTATTATATTTTTTATATTTTTATTGTAGGTAATGCTGTGGTTATTGTCAAAGCAGAAGATCGATTGTCAATGAGACATATTGCACTACGTTATAACATTAACCAAAATTCTGTGGAGAATAAATGGTACGATTAGTAGAAATTCTGGATCAGGACAACGAAGTATATCCAACTTAACAAGAAACTAACTTTTAATATTTTGTTATTGCTCCATTTCTATTTATAACTTATATAAGTCTGTTTGACATAGAATTAAATAAACTTATACAATAATCATTAGTAATAATATTTTCTCATGCATTATTTATTACTACTTCCAGTAATTTATGGGCATTCCGTGGTCTCACATTTCGTTTTTGGATACTTCTTACTAGTAGTCCCCATACGTCTTCCACTGGGTTAAGATCTATGACTGGGCCAGTTAAGAACATTAATGTTGTTATCTTGAAACCAGTTAGTCACGGTATGAGCAGTATGAACTGAACAATTATCTTGTTGAAATATGAATTCAGTACTAGGAAATAATTTTGACACAAAAGGGAGCATAATATTGTCTAAAATCCTAATACACTGTTATGTATTACACCCCCTTGGAACTGGAGATTGATACGCCTATGCCTAATAGTGACTGGAAACTTGACTGGAGTTTTCTAGAGTGTGGTGAGAGAAGATTCTGGATGGATTTAGAGACAATTTCAGAGTATATAAGGCGCGATTACCGGCACAGGAAAGGAAGTTTTATAAAATTGAAGAAGTTGAAGTGACGTTCGGTAACAAAAGTGAGGTTAAATATCAAGTAAACAAAGTGTAAAGGTTATCAGTAAATTATTAAATAAAGTGGTTTACCCCTTGTTAAAATTATTTAGAACCCACAGATTCATACAGGGTGTTTCCTAAAAGGCGGAAACACGTAACAATACGTTTCACTATTAAATTAATATGGCACAAAACACCAGGACCACGTGCCGATATCCAAGCCCACATGTTAACGGAAAATCTACCACTAAAGGCTCCTATTTTTTTGCTCATGACAGTACAAACTTACAAAATCAGAATTAACCAAGTGTAAGGAGCTAACAATATGAAAGGCTATTATAACGATGTAAAAGCTTAGTCCAAAAGGAAAACGAAGATCTTATTTACACTCACTGTATGGGACACGTAATTAACTTAGTAGTGACTGATTCAGCAACAAAGTTGCTCCAAGCAGAAAACTTATTTGGATTGGTGGAGGATTCTGCAAAAAAATAGGAGCCACAAGGTGGTGGAACAAACACAAAGCACTTGCGATTATTGACGAAGAGTTGTTAATGAGCGAGGAAAGTGTAAGCCCAACAGAACCATTAAATTTTATTACCGTTTTAAAAGTTTTGAATGCAAGTCAAAGTTTATGTCAAGAAATTTGATCAGTCAATTGTCCAAATTTAAGAACCTACTTATGTCTATTGTTTTACTAGATTTATTTCTGGTTATATCTCATGTTTCAAAATATTTATAAAATAAAACCACTGACTATTCTGCCGCCTGGAACTTGATACAGCCGTTGCTTCAACAAGTAAACGATAAAAGGAGTGATAAATACTTTGAGGTTCTGTGCTCACAAACAAAATATTATGCTAGTACAGTTAATAGCACTTAAGAAGACTACAAGATTGATGTAGAAGTGGAAGTAGATTTCAAAGAAAATAGAACCTCAAAGAAAAAGGCAACGCATGGTGAAAAACCAAACGACGAATCTCCTGGAATCTCAACTGTCCAAAACTATACATTTTTCAATATTTTAGATTGTGCTAAGACGAGTATTGAAGAAAGATTCACTCCAAACAAAGAAATTTTGAGAGATTCTTCCCGCTTAGACCCAACGAAACATGAAGTCGTCTTTTGCAGCATTTCTAGGCTTAGTTGAGATGAAACAGTTTTCAAATCAATACAAAAGTATTATAACAAGTGAGAACGAAAATGAAAGAGAAAAAAAAACAAGACAAGCTGAATGAAGCTGAAAAACTGCGAAGAGGATGATTTAGAATCTGAATCTGTAGAAGATCTTTGTGGATTCTGTTCTGACAAGAAACAATGTTTTCAGTGTTGTTATGCGTCTTTTCTGTTGTTTTCCAACTCTTACAATCTAAACTGTTTACCAACCTATATATAGCTTACAAATTTGTTCTAACTTTTCTCACTCTCATTTTCAAATAATAAATCACTTGTAATTAATTACTATTTTTTCTCGTGTGTAGTAAAATATGTAAAATATAATAAAAATAATATAAAAATGTATTGCAAACGTAAGTAAACTATAACAGAATAGCTTAGCGTTTGATAAAAATCCTGCTTTTACTCAAATACTTTCCAAGTGCCAAAATAGCGGAAAATGTGGTTTTCAGGCATGTGATTTTTAAGAATTGTCCAGGGGAGGACCCGGACCCCCTCTTGGTAAGAGGGCCCCTCCTCAGTCTCTAGCCGAGGGCCCCCAAAAGAGCCAGCCAGTCCGGGCCTGCCGTTGTTAATTAATCAGAACAATAAATTCAATATCGAAATTTTTATTACTCTCACAATTTAGAATTAAGTTTTGCCAAAATAACGTGTATTTTATTAAAACTTATACGTACCCAAGCCTCATTGCAATCATAGACGGTATAATTTATTGCTCCACTGACCGACTCGTCGACTGGTATATAAAATACTAAAAACGGAGAAAATGGGTTCTGGTCTGGATCGTTCATATAATCGAACCATCTGAAATAATGATATTATTAGACGAATAAAGAGAGATAGATTGACATTTAAAATGCAAACATTTCAATGCGTTAATTACTGAAAAAAACGGGGTTAATGTATAGTTGTCTACATAAATTTAATACACTTAAAAAACCTCAAGGCTTTGAGCTTACGTATAGATGGGAAAGCGGGGCATGTTATAGATTGGTAAAAATGCATAAATCATAAATATAATATATTACCTAATACATAGAACAACATTGTTCTCATGTAAAGTATGTTCTGGCATGATTAAAATAGGAAATTAACGAAAACACACAAGTTTCAATTATGTTTCAAATTGTTTTGATATATTTACTCGACTCTTCTCTACCGAAAATATTTTACGATTTAACGGTTGTTAGCTGGTACGACAGAGTCGAACTTATTGTCAGTGTTTCACGGAATGTCGAATTAACCGCATCGGTTTTTATATTTATATGTGCTTTATAAAATAAATACAGTTTGTGATCTGTGTTTACATTATATTTGGATTGTAAGAGCTTAAAGAGTATAGTATGTATGTGAAATTTGCCTTTTTGTTTTAGTGCATTTTATGCCGCTGTGTTTTTATAAATATTTTGGCGGGTAGTGAATAACTAAGGTGTTTTGTGTTTATAAATGGCTGTGGTAAAATAATATTGTGAAAATGTTCAGAGCTTGGGAAGATTCTCAACCTAGCACAAGCAGAGAATGTCAGGAAGATATGGGGCATAGTAATGGCTCACAAATTGCAGAGAAAGTTTCCAGACAACATTTTATGTGAACATACCCAGAAAGTAGTTTTAAATCTTTATAAAAATATAAGAGAGAGTGAGTGCGAAACCGGAACCGGTGGGAAAAACGGCCTACTTAACAGATTTTTTGGCAAGGAATTGCTCGTATCTTCTCGTGGTCTTTGTTGGGCAACAATAATAATTCAATAGATTAAATTATTATTGGCTAAACTGAGCAACAAGCCAATATTTGGTAATTTTGTTTTAGGCTATCAAAATTCATCAATGCTCAACAAATACTTTTAAATTCCTATCATCGTGCACAAAAAAATGTAAGTACGGCTCTGTGGGATGTCACTTCTGCTGCTAACTAGACATATTATGGTCGATTTTTATGGCTTTTTTATGTGTCTTAAATTTATGTACTATACAGCCCGAACGAAGGTCCGATTAAAGCGAATGGAAATTAAAATTAGAGAAAATATGCTTTTTCTATAACTGTTGCACATTATAAATGACAATGAGTTTTTGTAAACATTTTCAATTTTATAATTCCAACTCGATTGGTGAAACACACTCGTCAATATAATAATATAAGTAAAAAAAACTTTTTTAAAACAAGGCCTTATTAAAATGCACTAAAACAAAGAAAATAAATAGTACGTGATACGTGGGCCTAGTGCGGAGGAGTGAATGTTAACGAAGGTAAATTAAAAACTATCGAATCAAACAAATCATTTTATCAATGTTGATGAACTGTAAAAAGTAAAAGAAAATTGTTGGACACAAATAGGATTATTTTAATCTCGCGACAAGCTTTTGGGTCAATCCCAATATTTCCCATTGAGAAGTTTCATACTGAGCTGATTATTCTGGCTGCAGTATCAGGTCATGGTCGTCAGATTATTATATTGTCAATGGTATTACAAATTTTCTGCAATTTTCGTTTATTTTATAATTTAAAAAAATTTGATTTTAAATTGCTCGCAAACGACCAAGAATTAACATTGACACATGACTAAAGATGCAAATTAAAGTTAAGAGCATCTATTTTTAAGAAACCGTATCCATTTTGTCATTATAATTTAGATTCAACAGGAATTTGCCATAGAGTGCATGTATCTTTAAACCGGAGATTTTTAATACATACATTCTCATTCTTATTTTACGCGAAAACGATTATAATATATAGGGAATTTTTTGTAAGTAGCAGTGGCGTAGCGGACGGGCCCGCAGGGCCCGCGGCGCGGGGGGGCCCCCAGCTCTTGGGGGGCCCCCGAGTCCAGAAATTTATGACGCGAAAATATCATCGAAATTAAAAATTACATTCATCTTAAACATCAATATTCAATAGTCAATATTATATATAAATATTTTAGTATAATAATGGTTGATAAAAAAGTTATTTCGTAGGTACATAATTAATTTTAGTAGAGGCCTCGGATTTGTCAAATAAATGGGGTACAGAACAAGAATTTAAAAAAAAGAGAGAAAGGCGTGTTAAAAAGTTTTTTGATGAATTAGCAGAAGATGAACGACTTACATATTCCGAAACATCTTTTAAAGTAGAGGTATTTTATGCCAACCTTGATATTGTCAACCGATTGTTGGCCGATTTTCTGGGATGAGCGAATTGGTAAAGAGATTTTCCTGTTTGAATTCCAACACATTATGAAAGTTGAATGACGATCAGCTCTATTTGGAAGCTAGCAATCTTGCTGAAAATGATTCTACAGATTTATCGGCAGATTTTCCCCGCGAACTTCTGTTACTAAGAAATGTTTTGAGCACACAAATAATAGAAATTGCGGATTCTTCAGTCCTTTATTTTGCTATATTCCCTATAAAAAATCATAAAACTTTACTCTTAAGTGTTCCAAATGTTTTCATTGCCACACAATTATGCTTAACACCATAAGTTACTGTTGCTACAGCTGAAAGGTCATTTTCAAAATTAAAGCTTATTAAGACGTTTGTACGAAATTCAATGACACAAGAAAGACTGCCAGCATTATGTGTATTAAGTATTGAGAAAGAGAGATCAAGGAAGTTAGAAACTGATCACATCACCAAAGACTTTGCTAAATAGAATGTTCGCCGCTGCCAAAAAACTTTATAATTTAAGTGAGTTTTTTATTTTGTGGGGGCCCCGACCATACATTTTGCGGGGAGGCCCCGAGATTTTCAGCTACGCCACTGGTAAGTAGGTTAGTAGGTACACTTTTTTTGTAGAATTTTCTGCTGTTTAATTTTCGTCTCTATGTTAATTTTTTTATTTTTCGTATTTTAAGTAATTTATAAAAATAAATAATAATGACTTTTGACGCTATTTTGTTTTATCTTCCATCCACGGTGGCATTGATAACTTTTTAAAATATTTTTCTACTACGAAAAACCTACCAAAAAACCAAAAGTTCTTATAAGGATTATTTTATCCTAGCTCAAATCGCTTGATGAGTGTTTGTACTAAGAGTACTTCCACGGAAAAAAATAATAAAATATTTTTTATAGAAAATTTTGTATAAAGAAATTTTTACAAAAATTAAAGTTTAGCAGATAAATGAGAAAAATCGAATACAGAGCGGAGGTTTTCGCAATTTTAAAGGATGATACAACCATATTAGGAGTAGGAACTTTCCGTATTGTAATTCTGGTGCAATTTCTAATATGTTTGATATATGGCGATTATTGGTTTAATTTTACTGAATTAATTGCCTGCGTTATCAGATTTTTTAAACATGTAATGTGACTGACAAGCTCAATATTTAAGCGCTTCTTTAATAACTTTATTCACAAATCGTCTCCACTATTGCTCTATATTATTCACCTACCTTTCCGGTGTACACCAAGTAGCACCATAATTACCACAAGCACTTGCTAGAACTGATCCCCCTGTACTAGGTAGAGAAACATCTTTACAAGTATTAAATATTTTATGCATATAAGGTTTATACATAGCTATCCTCATACTGGATGCATAATCTAAAATGAAAAGAAATATATTAATAATGATAATAATAAAAACATGTATTTATTCAAAAAGTATTGCGAATACAAATACAATACAGCTTCAAAGGTAAAATACATTTTCTTATTTGAGAATCCGAGAAGCCACTATGATGAAATATTGTACAAAGGTGTTTTTAAAAGTGGTGATTGAGAATATATTACTAGCTTTTTTCTAAAAAAAATCACTAATCCTTTTATTTGAAATTTGACCCCCTTTTTCCATCTTAAATTTGGACTCTTCCGACTAAAATGAATTGTGGTTATGTCTAAAGCCTCACTTTCTAGGTATATATTCATCACCAAAATTTCAAACTATTCGCATATTAGATGAGCGAGATATGATGGTGGTTCTATGAAAAGAGGGACACATTGTATATGATTTTTGGAATAAAAATGGAAATATCTCGTTATTTATGCATTGAGAAAAAACAAGAACAAATAGTGTTTAAAATTACATGTGAAATTACCGCTAAAATATAAATTTTTCGCACCGCTTTTCCGAAAAGTGGAAAATTGTCATAAGAAGCACGTAGAAAAAATAATTTTCTAAAGGCAGTTTCGTATGGAAAATGCCATTTTAAGTGTTAAGTGTTCTTATAACTTTTTGAAGAAAATGTAGGGGTAATGAGATATTAATCATTTTGCGTACATATATGTATATATGATAATTTTCCTCTTTTTGGAAAAGTGGTGAGGAAAATTAATTTTTTAACAGCAATTCTACGTGGAAAACGGCATTTTAAATAGTTTTTATGCTTGTAATTTTTTCCAAAAATTTTCTGGATAACGAAATATTTCAATTTTTAAAACAAATTTTTTATATGCAAAAAAATATATATAAAAAATAAATCATTTAAAAAAAATGTATTTCCTTATTTATTAAAAACACATTAACTTTTGAAAAAAACAAAAAGTAAGGGCGCATTAATTGACAACAGTCACCTACTAAAAAATGTATTTATTCGTATTAAAAGTCTTATTTGACATTAATTTACTTAGAAAAAATTCATTCGGTAATTTAAATTGTGAAGAGTTCAATGAATTCCATTTATTGTTCTATTCTCTGGAGATTGCCTTCTTAGAAAAGCTTATATTAAAAAAGGATAGTAGCTGGGCACTAGTAAAAACACTAATCCTTCGCAAAGATTTCATGGATATTTCAATTAGGTAGGAAAAGACACTGAACTCAGACAAGAAACTCTATGTCCTGGGTGGCGTGGAAAAGAATTCGAATTAAACTGCATTCGGTAATTCAATGCGCTCCTGCACCTAGCGACGACGTTTGTCGCGCTGTAATTCGTAAACTATTAAACCTGACTAAAAAACTTAAAAATAGACTAAACTAGATAAAATTTATAGATAATTGTATGCTCTATAAGATTGATAATAACTTTTATTACTTCCCTCGCATACCGAAGGGAAGTGTTGTATTCGAGAAAAAATCACCCTCCGAGATTTCTTCGGATTCTTACGTTTCAGATCACGGAGATTACGAAAATATAGGTTTTTCAATTCCTTCAGTCTGTCTGTCTGTTTGTCTGTCTTTCTGTCTGTTGGTGCATTTATTAAAAAACTACTTGACGGAGAGCAGTCAAATTTGGTAGCCCCTACCCTACTGTCAGCGAAGAAATGGTAGAACTTTCACAGGAAAATATACAGGGTGGATCGTCTAAAGGGAATAAATAATGAAAAAAATTTTTTTTTGCTCTAATTTAAAATGTCCACGTTTCATGGCACGCTAAACCTATTTCAGAAAAGAAAATTTGAAAATTTTTTTCACCATTTTTGAAAAATTTTTTACCACTAAAAATTTTTTTTACCTTTGTTCAAATTTAAAATTTCCACGTTTCATGCCATTCTAAACCTATTTCAAAAAAAACATATTTTTTTGAATTTTTTTTTACCAACATTTTTGAAAAATTTTTACCACTAAAATAGATGGAAAAATTTTTTTCTTTGTTCAAATTTAAAATTTCCACGTTTCATGGCGTTCTAAACCTATAAAAAAAAAAAAAATTGAATTTTTTTTTACTATTTTTGAAAAAATTTTACCACTAATACAGACTGAATTTTTTTTTGCTTTTGTTCAAATTTAAAATGTTCACGTTTTCATGGCACTCTAAACCCATTCAAACAAATTTAAAAATTATTTTGATTAAAAATTTTTTTGAAAAAAAATTGTTTTACAAAAAATTTTAATCACTGGGTATAGAATACATGAAAAAAATGGTTTTGCTTAAATTTAAAATTTTCACGTTTCATGACATTCCAAACCTATTTCGGGAAAGAAAATTTGCAACATTTTTTTTACCATTTTGGAAAAAAAATTACCTTGAAATGTTTTCTTGAAATGTTTTCTTAACCGCTTCTCAAGTCATCGAAATAACTCCTTGAAAATCCAGAATGATTTTGTGTAAGGTAAAGAGAAACGAGGCCCTACAGTTTATAGTGGAGTCCGAACCACATCTCGGGGATAATTTTATAATTAAAATTACTTCCCGGTGAGCAGGGATTGAACCTGTTTCGCTAAGTATGCCAGTATGCAAGCTAGACGCGCTAAACCACTGAGCTACCGTCCCCCACTAGAATAGATGGAAATTTTTTTTTTTCTCAAATTTAAAATTTTCACGTTTGACATGACTGACATTCTGAACCTATTTGAGAAAAAAAAAATTGATTCTCTTTTTCACAAACTTTTTGAAAAAAATTTTACCACTAAAATAGATGGAATTTTTTTTTCTTTGCTCAAATTTTAAATTTTCACGTTTCATGGCATTCTAAACCAATTTAAAAAAAATTCCGCTGTAGAATAGAAGGAAACTTTCCTTTTTGCTCGAATTTAAAATTTCCACCTGTTATGGCATTCTAAACCTATTTCAGAAGAAAAAAATTTTGAACATTTTTTTAAAAACATCTTTGAGAAATTGAAAAGAAAAATGAAATTTTTTAACCACCAATTCCGGGCAGTTTTTCCATTTCATCACCTATGTATTATGTTTAATACCTTTTCAATTTTAATCTTAATTTCTTTTTTAAATTTTAATAAAGAGATAAATAACTAAACCAATGCTAATGCTACAACAAACAATTAAAAACTTATCTCCCTTCATCCAAATCTGGCTGGCTGGCTGTTTATATTGCCATTGTTACTCTCCATACACTTGAAGAAGGGACGGGACGCAGGTAGTATAAATTCTACGATATTCCAGGTATAGTGCACAGGCACTGTTTACTTTTAGTTTTAGGGACCATTAACAAACACATTTCATTAATTATTCAATTATTAATTCGATGCGTGCTTTGCTCCTCCACCATTACACCTCATTTTACGCAGAATTTTTTAAATCTACCGACGACTTAAATTTTATCGAGTTTAATGGAGTTTTAACGGATTCTTTTCGCGTTTTCCGGGAGCGTCGCACAAACACGTCCGCTCTCGTCGAAAATAAAATGACTCCCTGCAAGAAATTCTGCATTGTGTTTAAATTAAATTTTATTAGGTTACAAAATTGGATAGTACTGTCTTACTGTCATACTATCAACTCATTACTTATTAGTAAAATTTGCGTCTTCTAACCAAGTTTTCAAGCCTTTTTAAAAGGTGATAATTCACAGCCTTGCTTTGCTCTTTTTTGCATGAGGGTTAGATAGTGTTGGCGAACTAGCATTTCTGACTGTAGAATTTACCGAATGAGTGGATTTTCACGAAACTTCCTGGATTATGTTCGTATTGATGTCTAGATCAAACTCCGCAAAAAAAGGCGGCTATTGCCCCGCTATTTTTTTAAACAATGATTTTGATGCTAATTTGTTAAGTACCAAAATTGAGATGAATTCAAAAAACAAAATGTATTTTTTGATAATTTGACAAAAATAACAACTTTTTACTCTTGTAAAATTTTCAAAAAAAATCGTATTTTCCGAGATATGGCTTTTCGAATTAAATTTTTGATCGTGAAATACTGTTGAAAACTCTGAAAATATACACGTTATAAAAAAATTACAAGAGACCAAAATTTTAAAGAATATCTTAACCTACACGTCTGAATTATTCCAGATTTTTAAATTTCATGTTTTACGAGATTTTCCATTTTCCGATATGGGTCTTTTTTTCATGTTTTTCCGGAAGAATTTGGACAGAGTGCACTTTAAGAAAAAGTCATAAAGAAAACAAAGTCTTGTATTTTAATAATACATTCACCAATACGCATTTTTTCGAAAACTTTACAAGAGTAAGAAGTTGTTATTTTTCGTCAAATTGTCTAAAAATACATTTTGTTTTTTAAATTTACCACAATTTTGGTAGTAAACAAATTAGCAACAAAATCATTGTTTAAAAAAATTGCGTGGCAATAACGGCAAAATTTTTTTGCGGAGTTTGATCTAGACATCAATACGAACAGAATCCAGAAAGTTTCGTGGAAATTCATTCATTCTGTAAACTCTTTCAAGCTTAGGTCGATTTTCACCTACACTAATAGATAGATTTTGACTATTACAAAAATGTTTTGTGAATCAATTTTAGTTGAAAATTACAAGCTCCCCGGGAGGTCAAAGTTTCCCAATTTTCCCTTGGTGGAATAAACAAATAGGATTGTGCAAAGACTATTGCACCAACAGCACCCTTCTTTTGCACACTAATAAAGCACTATAAAACACAATTATTTAAGATAGTTTTATAAAATTTTAACAACAAATTAAAAAGTTATGTTAAGAATTAAAAAATGATTACGCAAGTTTTTTGCAATAACTCTTTTACCGCTGGAGCGATTTTAAGTTGGAGAGTCTCCTAGTGCAGGGATTTTAATTGCTCACTAATCGCCCACAAATTCACTTTCCTTTACGACCGATAATTTCTCTATTATTTTAAGAACACTGATTTTCCGCTCTAATTGTTGATGAAAAACGATGATGCAAATGAAATTTCTTGACTCACAAAATGAGAGGCCTCTTCCATTGCCTCTCCCAAAGCCATTCTGAAAAAACATTGCGACTACTCAAGGAGGGGTAGATATACAAGGAGTGCTTAATGCCTATAAGCAATGTTTACCAGAGAGCAAAAGTGACAGAGATATATTGTGACGCAAATCATGCGTCGTTGGATGTTAAATAGTAGCTCTGTGATGTATAGCGTGTCTCAGTTTCTCGTCAAAATTCTGCTAAATTCTGTTTGGAGTGTTTACCGGGTTTATTGTTAGTTTAGTCTTTTTGTCACATGCTGCAAGAAATCGTAACTGTCAACTATCACGAAAATTTCTTCAAGTTTCATTATCATTTAACATTATTACTTCAGGCATCTGTAATTTATATTGTGCAGTGTCTAAAGCCGGCTACAAACGTAACTGTATACTTGAACGGTATGCATGCGCAAGTTTATTGTACAAGTATACTGGAAAGCGTGTATTATAAAAATTGTGCAAGTGTTATAATCAGAGCCCGGCTCAGAGGTAGTTATGACGTAAAAGCTAGAGTCGGCTTTGCGCAATATGAACTATATAAACATTTTCATGCGCAATAATACAATATTTTACCTTCTTATCTAGTGAATTCCGTAATATTTAAAGGTAAATGGCCCCGAAACGGTTATAAATCATACCTACTTTGATGCACTTATTGTTGGATGCATAAAACACAATCGCCTAGTAACTATACCTTATTAGAATAATAAAAATATATTATTTGCACTTGTTCTAAATCGTCCGAAATAAAACTCCGGTGCCTGTCACTGAATATCCCACTTGTGTTGTGAAAAAGGGTCGTTCAACCGTTCAACGTCTACCGATGTAATAGGCGCATATTTAAAATAAGTATAGTTTCTTATAGATGGCAGATTTATGTCCGGCATTGAACAGTCCACTTCTTTGCCACACATAAAAATGTTGAAAAACCAGGGTTGTTTCTTAACACTGTTATGTATCCAATTTGTATTTCACTCAGCAATATCCCCTGAGACTCTAAAAATATATTGACGTAGATCAAATACCTGTAATGTTTATTGCATCAATTACTGTATACTGATCTGTTTTCGGCTTACGTTGAACGTTGCGTATAGCTAGAGGGATCCGTGAGAAATATCCATGTAAATATGCAAAATTTTAGTTTTTATGACATTCAGATGAAACTTGTTTTAAAATGTCCGAATTGCATGTTCACGAATGTGTTTTTTCACAGCTGGCACAGAAAAGTTCTACACCGTTAAACCGCAGTTCTAGAAAATCTTTAATCTACGAAAGTACTATTTCATTTAATGGAAAGCCACTCGACGCCATAACAAATCACGACACATTTACTTCTATCAAATGTACTGACAAGTCTTAGTCTGTAGTGTTGACTCCATAATGCGTATGTGCATATGAAACAATCTCACATGTCATTGGTCGTTGTGTAATAAATTAATAATAATTGTTGAACCTTTTTTATTTTAAATGCTTTTGAAGTCTTCTGCAAAATATAAAACGCAATCTGCTGTTTATTTTACTATTATTATTGTTTACCGTATCCTATTTGCTGTCGTAAAAAAGCAGAAAGAGAGTGACAAGCGTGGCGGTGACTTTGTGGTGTCGAAAATTCTCCTTATATCTTTTTAAATTATAGTGCCTTATATTATGTGCACAGATAAAAACTATATTTTAAATTGAAAATTGTTTAATACAGTTGGGAAGAAACATATGGGAGATGTTTACATTTCCTTAACTGATATAAAAAGTTGAAGTGGTGTATGCCGTTTAAAGTGCCGAGTTTTTTGTTTTCGATTAGACAATCAGACCGACGCGCGACGCTGCAGGTATATATAATGTGCGGCCGAAGTCGGGTGTTTTTTATCCACCAGTTTCAGTAAACATCTCTTACATCTACTTGCTCAACTATACCAAATAAATAATTTCTCCAAATCAATAATAAATTATTTATTTATTATTTTATGAGTTTTATGAAATACTTTTTATTTCTCACCGCAAAAGTAGGTATTTGTTTCCTATAAATAATGTATTTATTTGCTTATGTGAATCATACAAAACATTATATTTATCTGTGTGTGGAGACCGTCTCTGGTATAACTACTTTTGTGCCGGGCTCTGGTTATAATACACACGTTCCAGTATGCTTGTACAATAAACTTGCGCATGCATACCGTTCAAGTATGCAGTTACGTCTGTATAAGTAGAGATCCGGCTATATAGATTTCCTATGAAAAGAATACATGAAAAACTTTGTATGAGTGAGTCAGTACTACCACAGACCTACAGGGAGCCACTTTTCGTATAAGCAAATTTTGCCCGCGTCATGGAATTTTACCGGAAGTGACTGCAAAATGAGAGGATGCGGACAAATAAGAAGAGGCAGCCTATCTTTTTTAATAACTAGAAGGCTTGTACTTTAACTTAAACAAAAATAATTCATGCATTCGATAACTTAAGATAACAGAAAAAAAGACTTTAACCTAGGGTGTCTCAGGGTTGCGGGCAAATTAAGCCTGGCAGCCCACTACAGTCTTATTGTTTACCTCAAACCCTACATTTTGACGTAAGTTTTATTCATGTATTCGATGACATAAAAAATCGTGACCGGAAGTGACGTCAGAATTCCATGACGCGGGCAAAATTTGCAAAAATGAAAAGTGGCTCCCTGTATGTCTGTGGTAGTACTTACTCACTCACATAAAGATTTTCATTTATCTTATTCATAGGAAATCTATTCAGCCTACATCTATAGTAGCCGCCTTATCGTTCACTAATTTTGGCACAGTACAGAAATATACAGTAGACCAGACCGAGTGCGCAAGACCACGCGCACAGAGGGGAATGGCGCCAGTTTTAAAATCGAGTAGCGAACACCGGCGCGCGGCGTACCGAACTAAATAGCTTGCAGTACTCATTTTTCTAATCGTTTTGAACTTTTTAATACGAAAACAAATAACACACAACAGGTAATCTTATTTTGCAACTTTTGAACAATTGACCTTCTATTCACGCGCTATAATCGAGAGTGTAGCCCACGCGTCGATGGCAAGAGCGGGGAGTCATGGACAAAAATGAGGGGAAGTGACCCAACTGTATATTATTAAACTGTGATTTTGGACACTGTATACATACATCCAACTGCGTCATAATGACGATTTTTACGTATCGACTTTTGATTGGTTGGTTCTTTATTAAGCACTCCTTACTTAATCTACCCCTCCTTGGCGGCTACTAATCTATGTAAAAATTCGGTCTGTTTTGCCTCCATTTCCTGGCCTATAAGGTTAAAACACTACAACAAGTATTGATTCATATCGCAGATTTTAATGAATTAAAATATATCCGTATTATCAATAGATACACCTGCATTTATAGGATTGATCTCCAACCAGCATATTACAAAAAAGGTAGCACTTTGCGATAATCAGTTGTTGCTGAATGTGATTAACATGACAATACAACAAATCCACATTCAAATAAATTATTATCAACAAAATCTTATTAATAACACCTGCTTGTATTGGACATTAAACTTTAGAAATCCCAGTTTGATATGACTGAGTAGGTATGATAAAATTGTATTAAGAATTCCAGGGATATTACAAGAGAAGTTTTCTCTTTCAATCATTTTAAAAGCTAAACTTAAGACAGCATCAGGTTTAAAGAATAATACGAGTTCATAAAGTTGTTAAAATTCCGATTTGTTGATTAAATATTGTCAGATCATTGTTCCGTCACCAGTTTTCTTAAACATCATATTTTTTTTAATTTTAATGCCTTATTTATATTAACGTCCTGGCGGAGTTCAGCTATTGCTGCTCTACCACTCAACCAGGACACATACACATAGACATCAACACAACAACCATTCCCTGCGATATTGCCATCTACCGCAGCTGAGACTCGAACTCAGGAGAGATAACAGCGACTAGACATGTTGTGCCACCCAACAGCGGTCTAGGTCACTGCTACCGTCTCGGTAACACATGAAAAAACGCCACCACGCCAGTAGAACTTTTGGCATGAAGAGAATATATGATGGTGCTAACGCATTATCTTCCTCATTTTACTTCCACATCCACGTAGTGGATTGGAAGTATAGTATCGTAAAAAAAATTCTTTTTTATCTTGAAATAGATTTAGAATGTCATGGAAACAAATGTTTCTGTCTGTCTGTCTGTCGGTCAGTATGTCTGTCTGTCAGTAACGATTTTTTTCCGCACGTTTTCTCCGGAACGGTTTAAGATATTGACTTGAAATTTTGTACACATATATATTATAACAAGATCTTGAACTGGATTGTCTTTTGAACATATCCGGTGAAGGGTTGGAGGATAAATAGTTGGAAATAAGTAAAGCAAGCTGGTAAGAGGACAGAAACTTGAGATTAGGTGTATGTACTAGAAGCCAGGGCCTCAATTTTTTTTTTTAATTTGGTTTTAAAGCTGCTGACTTTGATGGTGTAAGGAAAAGTGCCATGCGAAACTTGACACTAATCTTAAAAACGTACCCATTTATTATTAGATTCTAAAATAATATTTACAGTGAAGGTTGCCGATATCTCAAAAACTAGTAGGTTTAGACAAAGGACACTGTAGCGAAAAAACATCCGGAAAGGTCAGTAAAATGTAAATTTAAGGTTCAATACAGGGTGTTCCATTAAAAGTATCGAAGTAACTTGAGTCACTTTTCGTAGTACTTCCGGTTCAACTGGAAATGAAATTTTTATGATTTTATAGAATTTTACTCGCCAAAAATCTTATATAACAATAACAGATTTGTTACTGCATTCATTTGTTTTATGCGAAAATGGAATAATTTATAACCGACATAACATTTTCAACCGTCATTTTCTCGAAAACTGTCGAATATGTATATATTGGGTGTGGTACATATTGTATACATAGAATTTCTTAAGCAATCTAAATTTTGAATAATGTACAGGATGCTCCATTAAAAATAACAAAGTTTATACTGTTTCCGGTTAACCTGGAAATGAAAATCAGAAATCAGATCAAACAAAATGTGCAACTGATTCAATCATACAACTTCCCAGAATTTAAAATCGATATCTTCTTTTAATAGAAAGTTATAGGCTGGCAAGTAATATCGTAGGCATCCGGTATATAGTTGTCTTTCATTTATTATGGAAGAGCGGTTAAGAAAATCTTTCCTAGACAACTTTGTAGAAAATTCGAGAGAAAATTTAATACGAACATTTTTTTATTTTGGTTTTTTTGATAGACGGGTTTCGGCAAAAATTATCGAAAAACATCCTATGTATACATGTATAACTTCCTCAGCTTGAAATTTTGCCGACATTTATCTCCATGTTCAGCACGTCGAAACCCAAAAATGCATGTAAAAAAAGTGATGCCTCCGCGTTTTTCTAAAATTCCTCTTTTTTTCCTTTTACGGTTAGACTATAATAGAAAATCCAAGTTTCATATCATGATGATACTAATTTAATGAATGACTCTTAAAATAATCTCAACTATTACCTGGTCTGAGCAATTGTCTTTCTCTTGTAAAATTCATTACGAAGTTAGTTTGATTCGGAGAGCAAGAAAATTGACAATAGGCTGGAATTAAGTTATTAACACAAGTTGGGCATCTAGCAAATGGAACCGTATTTTCAAAACCTTCTGCCATGGCTATTACTTGATCAACATCACAGCACAAGGGAACTGGATCTGAAATAATATTGAATAATTATAATAGCCTAAGAGCTGGCTGCGGAAATTAAAAATGATAAGGTGCAGTGAAAATTTATATATAAAGACCCTCCTTACTAGCTGAAAAGAGTCTACGTACACCAATTTTGCAATTATTCGCGCATGCATGAGGTACGCGCCTTCGTGTTATTTTATGAAAAAAAGGCGGGAGGGACATCCCCGCACCCCCCTTTTCTTTGTCCGCGACGCTAATACTGCCTACGGCGGTAATAATTATTAACAATTAGATATCAGAATAAAAACCTACTAACCTAACCAAAGAAATCATAGAAAAGAATTTGTGAAAAAATATATTAATCGTTACAAAATGAAAGAAAAAACCCAGCGGGCGTAGGAGTTCGATCCCGGAAACTATCGCACCATAAGCAATCGATCAATTAATCAAAACAAATTTATTTTTAAATTATAGTATAGAAAAAAAATTGTTTTTCTCAGACAATCGCTCCGGAGCCAGCCAGACATCCATAGCATTTCACACCAGAGCAGTTGAAGGGCTGGACGGGCCGAAGCCATCCCGAGGAGGGAAGCGTGAGCGGCAGTCAAACGCGTTAATTTTAAATTAAAATAAAATCTTTGAGTGCAGCTCTGAAATTTTGTGTAGTTATAGTTTTTAGCTATAGACATTGCGTAAAATTATTGCCAGAAGTCTAGGTCGGGGATTAAACGTTGCCAGAAGTCGGTAAAGTTGTAAGAAAATTGTTCAAATTATTAAAATCTGACATTGGTCAAGGTGCAGTTCTGGCGATTTTGTTTGTTCCATATTCTTCCGGGCTTTCCGGTTATGTCGTCGTGAGCAAAAAAAAATAGAATAACTATTTTTTTCTAATGTAAATCTGTCTCTATTTGAATATGTAATGAGTAGCCGAAATAAAACGGCACTTTTATTGCATTTTTTAATGTAATGCTGTAGTTATTACTAAAGCAGAAGATGGATTGTTGAAATATGAATTCATTATTAGGAAATAACTGTGACACATAAGGGAGCATAATATTGTCTAAAATCCTAATATGCGTTTCTCTATTGAATCGTTCCATTCGATCCTCGATAATCCACCAGGATCGCGGGCCGATATCCAAGCCCACATGTTAACCGAAGTCTACCAATTTTGTCATTGTTAAATATATACTTCTCATCAAATCGAGTATTCGGAGGTCGATAAACACGAATACGAACCGATATGTGTAGACTGGAAAGTTTTTTCATCTGTAAAGATTACATTGTTCCAAAAATTTACAACATGCACTAAAAATTCAAGCGCAAATCCCAGTCGAGCTTCTTTATGTCCAGCTTTAAGTAGGTATTTCTGTGCTGCTGGATGACAGCGTAGCTCCGATTCTCTTACTCGTCGGCGACCAGTACTAGACTGGAAGACAGCGACAGATTTTCATGACCAAGTCCCTCTCAAGCGGTAATTAGTGGAATGCATCAGAGAGTTGTATTATGAAGCCTCGTGAACGTCAGCTGTGGTTCCATGGGTGGGATGAGCGGCGGTAGCCTCCCACCCACGGAGAAAAAAAAAATTTTTAGTCTTTTCTCCTGACTAAAAATTTATGAAACTATAGCTAATCCTACATCTTGAAGAAAAAAAAAATCAGTTGAGTAGAACATGGTGTATTATACGTCAGCTGGCGGCTTGAACATGAAAAAAAAAATACATTCAATGATTTCCTCTTAACTAAAAATTTACCTGATGATAGCTTATATGCTACTGTGAATGAAATGTCAGCTGGCTGTACCTCGATGGAAAGATCGTCAGCTGATACCTTCAAAGTTGTAACGCAGAAGTTAAGCGGGAGCATAACAAGTAGGGAGTTCGTTTCTAAAGAAATATTGATGAACTTTTCTCCTGATTCGATCGAAGTCCAACAATTTTTTTATGGTTTTGGTTGGTTTTTGGCACCGAAAATTTATGGTTAGTGGTATACTCTCTGACAATTTTGTAAACACTGCGGGAACATACTCCTATCATGTTTGCCACTTTTTTACAATTTCATCTTTGAGTATTATAGGATCTTCTTGAATCTCATACTTATACACGCCTAAAATCATTTCCTTGGTCTTTACGTCGAAATGAGACTTTTTCGACCTTTTTTTAAAAGGAGGCAAACAAATTTCTGTGGGCTCGTCAGCTGTAGCCGTGCTACTAGACATTTTTAGGTGTCCTTGATATATTTGATACACCGATGCCCGAGAGGCAAACACACTTATTTAATATACTCTGAAATCATATAAATAAAAAACAGTAATCATATCACAAGAGACGATATTTACCAAGATGCAATTTAAACAATGAAATGAAAAGTAAACAGATACAACAACGATGTACTTCCAACTGAGTCTGAGTACGCACCTGTACCGAAACCGCGATGAGTGTTATCTGTTATCACCAGTTTATGGCCATTTGACCAATAGCATTACAGAATCCAGCACGCAAGTAGGCGATCACAATAGAATACGTAGTCAATCGTAGAAGTGTTCAAGAAGAATTAGTATAGTGACCGTTAAACACAAAATAAAAATGTCTAACGTAGCGCCTTATTGCGTCTTTTTGTAAAAAAACAAGTTCTTACTTAAAATCATTTAGTGAAGATCATTGAATGTATAATTTTTTTATCATATTCAAGCGACCAGCTGACGTATAATACACCATGTTATAGTCAGCTGATTTTTTTTTTCAAGATATTGGATAAGCTATAGTTTCACAAATTTTTAGTCAGGAGGAAATGACTTAAAAAAAAATTTTTTCTCCGTGCGTGGGAGGCTACTGCCGCTCATCCCACCCACGGAACCGCAGCTGACGTTCACGAAGCATCATGATACAACTTCCTGATGTGTCTCACTAATTATTGTTCGAGAAGAAATAATTGACCAAATGTTCACCTGGCACCTGGACTATACTACTCGATCCAGGAAAATTCGTTTCTTCAGCAGTCTGAATTACTGAGTGAAATTGATTTTCTACTAATTCATTTACAAATTGCAAATGTTGCTGTTAAGTTGATATCCTTCGTCACCCTGATCCAGAATTTCTATTAATCCTACCGTTTATTCTCCACTTTTTAAAAATGTTAAACAAAGAATTTTCGTTAATATTATAACGCAGTGCAATTTGTATCATTGACCATCCATCTTCTGCTTTAGCAATAACTCCAGCTTTAACTAAATCGCTTATATGGGGCATATTAATTTTGGCACACTTGCAATGAATTTTAACAACTGACAATATCACAAAAATTAAAGTTAGATGTACACAACTAGATTTTTTTTAAATACGCCACTTGTCCTATTTATTTTGCTCACGACAGTACCAGTGACATTAATAGAACAAAAAACAAAACAAATTCGCGAAATGTTAAAAAATGGTATTTTTCGTTCACTTCTGTGGGTTCAAATTTTCAATTTCGCTCTTGCAATTAACGATGCCGTGAAAATGCCAATTTCGATCTTTCGATATCGACATTAGGAAGATTTCCTGCTGATGTATTTACTTATTTAGTTATAAACTTTTTAAAATTTCATGTATTGCTTTTTCCGACGAGACTAATTGAAATTTCAAGTGAACCCCGACCACAGCACATCGCGTTAAGCGACGACATTCACAGCGGATTTCTCGGTTGGAATCCTGTACGGGTGTACTTTTTTTAAATTTGTTTTTGGCTGATATTTCTTATCCTAAAATTACATCGCATTTATTTATTTATTTCTACAATTAAAAACTATAACTACACAAAATTTCAGAGTTGCACTCAAAGATTTTATTTTAATTAAAAATTATTGCGTTTGATCGCCCGCACTCGCTTCTCTCCCCGGGATGAACTTCTGACTGCAGAGGTATGTACCTTTCAGCTTGTGAGGAGGGTTTTTGCATAACAATTTTCACTGCGCCTTATCATCCGTGTATAAGTAAGTCTATAAGATACAATTTTCATCGATAAACTCAGGTGAATACAATGGCTCCTTATACAAAAATAATAGGATAAATGAATTTATGAAAATGATAAGTATGTGATAAAATTTTCGAATACTCAAAGTAAATTTAGATAGGAATTTTGAACCTTTTTAAAACTTTCCTGATCTATTGTTAAGCTAGCCAATAGATAACACCACAGCACGAAATAGAAGACAGAATCTAAGTAATAAAAAGTTGATATTTTAAATCTGAAGTTATGTATTTTACTAACTAAAATAAAACCAATAATGTAAAGCGTACCTTCATCATTTTCAAAATACAAACTGCAATACTGTTTTAACTTATCACGAGCCAATTCATATTTTTCATGGGTGGTATCTAATTTTTCTGGCTCTACAGGGTCATCTTGAATGCAGTTTTGATAATGCCCTTTTTCATCTTGGTGACAATGATGCAAGAACTTACATGTTGCATTTACGTCAAGCGCCAAAATTAATAATAGGCAAACGTAGAAGAGACCTTTGACAGCTAAAAAGGAAAAAAGATTATACCAAAAAAATAATTCACTTTGTTAATATGGCGATAAACAAGTACAACGTATTATGCCACATATTGTAATTAAATAATTAAACCTTTAAACACGTATTACTAATACTAGTCAATAATTAGAAAATATGATTTAATTATTATTGACAAGTATGTTAGCTATACAACGAGTAGTATGCAAATAACAGCGCTCTGAAGCGGAGCAGCTCACAAGTGAGCAGAGCTCACTGATGATCAGCTCCGCTCCAGCAGCGCTGTCATTAGGTATGGCGTGCAAGTGGGCGACCATCTGGCTGAAGGTGAATTATAGCGTGCACGTGGGCGACCATCTGGCTGAAGGTGAATTATGGCATGCACGTGGGTGAGCATCGATCGTGGGAAAGTATCGTAACGGCCGTTCTGACGGTGTGGGGTACACGTGTTGAACATCTGGCGTGCACGTGGACGACCATCTGGCTGAACGGCCGTTACGGTACTTTCCCACGATCGATGCTCACCCACGTGCATGCCATAATTCACCTTCAGCCAGATGGTCGCCCACGTGCACGCTATAATTCACCTTCAGCCAGATGGTCGCCCACGTGCACGCCATACCTAATGACAGCGCTGCTGGAGCGGAGCTGATCATCAGTGAGCTCTGCTCACTTATGAGCTGCTCCGCTCCAGAGCGCTGTTATTTGCATACTACTACAACGAAATACATATTACAATAATTAGCTATTGTACATATCTAAACAAGGTACAAAATCTTTGATAGTTTGATACCTTTTCTATTCGAACTGTCCAAATCCATAATTAGATTTCATAAAATGAGATCTATATGAATGGCTTTCTGTCGCACATCTCGTCTGTTTTTAAAATAAATTCAAATCTAAACAGACGAATAAAAATAAAAATAATTATATATGTAGAGTGCCAGGCAAAGAGTAGATATCAAATAGAAAATGATCTGATGTTTCAAAAACGATATTTTGGGTCTTGAATGGCTTCGTTTATAAACTAATATAGGGTACAAGTTGCAGATGAACATTGCAGATTACTAATACTGAGATTGTGTATACACCCTATCGTTTATCTCAGTTTAAAATGCAGCGCTCCTCTTTACCTCTATCTTTACACGGAACGTGTATCCTTATCTCTGGTCTCTAATTGGTTCACTTGCAAGTCAAATATTTGCAGGAAAAATTAGTAAATCCGACAGATTTCTCACCAGGTTCGGGAAATACGTTGTAATTTAAGTTATATTTTTTTAGAATATATTTGTAATTATTATGTAGAATCAAATCAAGTTTTAGTACAAAAATTGGGCGCAAAGCGTGTAACACGCAGTAAAGGAACAAGAAAAAACGAACAAATTGGATAACGTAGTGGAACAGATGGAATTGAAATTTGTAATAAATACAGGCTCATCTGATGAAGATGCTGAATTTTCCGATTTAGGTGAATTTGATATTTTCCCTGAATAAGTTTTAATAATGTACCCATTTTATGTAAAACTCTTATTGTCTAAGTTATAATTTTTCAATACTCAATTTTATTTTAGCAACTTTTTATTTAAATACAATAAATCTGTTGTAGTGTTGTATCACAAACATTCATTGCAGATCTTGAATGCAAATGATATCAATTTTATTTTCACATCCACGTAGTGGATTGGTTCTTTGGTTGATTATTAAAGGAAAGTAGAAAATACGTGTAAAATTTGAAAATCACTACTAAATAAACACTATATTGATATTATTTTAATACCTGCCTACTAGATGTGAACTAGACTATTGTGCATTATACAGGGTGTTTGGTGCATCGTGTGCCAAATGGAAATGGCCGACAGAAAGGGTTATCTGCTATTCTTTCCAGCCCCTTAATACTCCCCATGCCCTGCGGGATTTTTCATATCGACCTTTTATCTTTTTAATGAAGAAAATCCCAAATTCTATATTTAAATTCAAATTATAAAAAAAGTATTAGGCGTAGACTGCGAATTTCATTTCTATTTTGATGTGTATTGTTGAAGGGTTCTTTTAAATCCAAAATTACTGGCATTAGTCATCTAGTTGTTTTTTATTCACTCGCAAACTTTCGGAATAGGTAAAATTTAAATTTAAACTTAGATTTTACATGGCTATAAAAAAACTCAGAGCAACCGGGATCTTCCAACTCCCTCAAAAATTCTCTAGTCTATCCTCTTGCTAGTGATGTGCCACATGTCATAAAAATCTTTTAATAACTTCGTGGATTCGCTAAATTAATGAATCGGGCCACATAAGGCTAATATTCAAAATTCCGAATAAAAAGATATTTTTGCTTAAATTATGCATGGGAAACAGGTAAAATCTGTTATCTCACTCTTGCGAAGTAAAATCTATCTTCTGTCTCTTTCTGTTCATTGGTTTTCTTGAAATAAAGAAACAATTACATTTTTATCATTTATTAAAAAAATTTAAAAATCTTGCTCAAAGTGTTGGTCTCTGTTGCGAATGCAGGCCCGACATCTGCTTCGTATTTCGACAGTTGTTGTATGAAGTCGTATTTCCTCCCTAATTGTACCGAAAGCCGTTTCTATGCGTTGGACAAGACGACAAGTTCCTCCCTAGTCGCAACCTCCGTCGCGTACACGAGCTCTTTGGCACGACCTCGGACATAAAATCCAACGGAGTTAGGTCTGGGGAACGTGGAGGCCATTGAATAGGGCCATCCCGCCCAATCTACGCATACGCCTATAGTTTTTCAAAATGACGGCTGTCTCGCGCACTGGCGATTGATTGTAAGACAATATCTAGACAATGTGTTCCCAAATGCGTAGATTGGGCGGGATGGCCCTATTCAATGGCCTCCACGTTCCCCAGACCTAACTCCGTTGGATTTTTATGTCTGGGGACGTGCCAAAGAGCTCGTGTACACGACGGAGGTTGCGACTAGGGAGGAACTTGTCCTCTTGTCCAACGCATAGAAACGACTTTCGGTACAATTAGGGAGGAAATACGACTTCATACAACAACTGTCGAAATACGAAGCAGATGTCGGGCCTGCATTCGCAACAGAGACCAATACTTACTTTGAGCAAGATTTTTAAATTTTTTTAATAAATGATAAAAATGTAACTGTTTCTTTATTTCAAGAAAACCAATGAACAGAAAGAGATAGAAGATAGATTTTACTTCGCAAGAGTGAGATAACAGATTTTACCTGTTTGTCATGCATAATTTAAGCAAATATATTTTTTTATTCGAAATTTTGAATATTAGCCTTATGTGACCCGATTCATTAATTTAGCGAATTCACGAAGTTATTAAAAGATTTTTATGACATGTGGCACATCATTAGCAAGAGGATATACTAGAGAAGTTTTGAGGGAATTGGAAGATCCCGGTTGCTCTGAGTTTTTTTTTATAGCCGTCTAAAGTCTAAGTTTAAATTTAAATTTTACCTATTCCGAAAGTTTGCGAGTGAATAAAAAAACATCTAGATGACTAATGCCAGTAATTTTGGATTTAAAAGAACCCTTCAATAATACACATCAAAATAAAAATGAAATTCGCAGTCTACGCCTAATACTTTTTTTATAATTTGAATTTAAATGTAGAATTTGGGATTTTTTTCATTAAAAAGATAAAAGGTCGATATGAAAAATCCCGCGGGGCACGGGAAGTGTTAAGGGGCCTGAAAGGATAGCAGATAACCCTTTCTATCGGCCATTTCAATTTGGCACACGATGCACCAAACACCCTGTATACTATTGGGCTATTATACTAACAAAATTATAATTTTAATTTTCAAAGAAAAACATTATTTCTGGCTAAATTCGAAGTGGTATTTAAGATTTATGTATATTTTTTTAGTCCCCTTTTATAGTAACATAAAAAATACCAAAATCCACCATTTTGAATTTTCCAAGAATATTAGTTTTTTGCTTATATATATTTTTTTTGATGCACAGATGTTTTTTTCCCTAGCGAAATGGGATTCCTGGGAAAAAGTTCATCCGAATAGCGTCCATCTGGCGTAAATCTATGCAAGAACTACAGAGAAATTCGACCGTAAAGCATTAACTGGGTCACCCTATACACGTATTTTTGAGAAGATACTCGAATATATATATTACATCATGATACACTTGACTTTATGATAAGATGAGTAGATTGTAACAATGTCAAAATTCCTGGCATAAAACTTATCACGAGACAACTATTTTTTTAAATACATCACTAGACAAATGAATTATCATACAAAGAGATATCCCAGGGGTGAATCCAATCAAAATTTAAAAGTTGATAGCCATAGAAAAATATGAACACATTTTTTTAAATATAGATTCGAAACAAAATGGTTTAGCACTATAATGTCAACTAGAAACTGGCACGCCAAATTGATTTCACCGATGTCCTAAAGGGCACCTTACACGTTCAGTAATAATGTCATTACAGAAACATCATTACTAAAAATTTCACCATCATTCCCTGTCATTATTTTTGGCATCTTACATGTTCATTATTACTCACATTATTTTTTCGTCATTAATATCATTATGTTTCAAGTGGCGATAGAAAGCACACCGATTTTATTTTATCAAAGAATGGATTTTAAGAAAAAAGCATGTCTAGCTATAATTTCTTTTTTTTTTAATTTGCAGCATCGATATCTTAGGTCATTAACCACCTAAACGCAGATAGTGTGCAGTGACAGAGTTCAAGCTACAAGTACAGAGATAAATAAAGTCAGGTAAGTATTCTGAGGTCTAGTATTCTCATATTTTGTAGAAATGGTCAGCTTTTCTTAGAAACTCTAATACGCGGTCTATGTTCATGCTGTTATTATTTAATTCTACTGGTGATTTTGGCCTATATATGTAAATTTTGCCTAGCATTTTCTAAAACGTTACATTCAAGTAGCAGATGTTTGACTGTAATGACATTTCCACAGGTGGGACATTCAGGTGGCCTTTCACCTCTTAACAAATGGAATGAGCTTATATGGGTGTGACCAATTAGAAGACAAGTGAGCACTACCTGCTCTCTCCTTGTCAGATTTCTAGGAGCCATCCATTTGTTCACTGTTTGTTTCACTGTCCGTAGTTTACTTATTAGGTTTGTTCTGGTTTTAAGAAAAACCAGTCCTTGGATGTCAGACACATACGCAGTTAGTAAGCCCAGGCAGCCACTTTAGCCACAATATCTGGACATTCTTGCATTACAAAATTGTATAATTCTATCTTTCCCTTCTTTTCTTTTTGTACATTTTTGTTTTAAATTCATTTATTTCTCAAAATCCTTTTCAGAAAATCCTATTTTAACCAGAACTTTATTAATTCAAAAATGTATCCAAACATAAATTATTTTAAACCAAAAACTCTGCGGCATCGTCGACTGTTAGCAATGTAAGTCTTGAACGAATTGCATGGAGCAGGTGAGACGCCTTAGCACTCACCTGTATATGTCTACCACCAACGACTGAGCTTGTCTTTTTAACCATATTTATATACATGTTTTACAAATTATTTTATATATACACTTTTATATGTTCAATTTTGCCATCAGCTTTTGTAAATCTTTTATTTTAGAGATAGGAGTTAGTTTCATTGTTAATTATTTTAAGTTTTATATTCACTCACTCATCCAACCATTCAATTGCCACGGCGCTTCGCGCCGCGCATGTCTGGCTGGCTCTGAGTACGTACATATAATATGTTATTACTAAATTGAATAAAAGAAATTTGAATTGAATTGAATTGCTTGGATGCAGCTTAAAGAGTCTGTACAAATTAAAAATTGGTCGTATACTGACATCTCACAGTATCTAAGTGCCATCCATATCGCATACAATGCTGCCGTGTAAATACTAGCCATAGGTGTTAATGTCCAAGAGTAGGTATCTTTCAAAACTAGAAAAGCGCAGCCCACTTCATAATCAGTTTTAGAATGATTTTTTTTTTTTTCGCAGTTTCGATCTCTTTTGTAATGCAGCTCCCGCTGCTAATGGCAACGCACAGCCGTCTAAATTTTAAGAAATGTCATGTTTTCAGACGTTTGAAGAAAAAATAATTGACAGTGTAGTTAAAGACAACATTCGTTTCTTTCTTAAATATGTTGTCTATATTAAGGAATAGATTTCCTTCAATTTTCCTCTTCTGATTTTCAAATATTGCTTATATTATATCTGGGATATAATCATGAATAGGAGGAATATTATAGTGCACGTTTGTGACACGACTACTCTTCGCCGTTTTATGGTGCCTCTGAATGTTGAGATAAATGCAGCCAAAAAAGAAATCGCTATTAATAGGCGTACAGATGCTGAAATACCAACTTTGATTATTGATAATGGAACTCGAATCTGTAATAACTGCAATATTGGAATGGTAGAAGAAATCCTAATAATGGAAAATGATCCAAGTTGCTTAACATTGAACATAACTATTGACCCAGACATCGTCTCACTCCTGTGTTATTTGTAATGCTGAAAATATTCTAGTACTACTATCAATAGAATATCGAGTTAACATTTTTGTGCAAAAAACCATATACGTGCAAAATGGAACGAAAATCTAACAGAATACGTCATTCAGAATTTCTTAGACAAAAATAATTTCGACCAAGATTTTCCCTAGATTTTTATTTTTTTCTACTTCAGAAAGATCCCAAAATATGCAGGCATATTCTTTAGGTAAAAATAATCATCTTATGTCCCCCCCAATTTTTTCTTCAAAGTGCTTCCTTTTCCCGTAAAAAAATTACAATTTTTTTTTTGTTTTTTATTTTTTTCCGGGAGAAGGAAGCACTTTGAAAAAAAACACCAAGAGACAAAAGATGCTTATTTTTCCCCAAAAAATGAGCCTGAATATTTTCAGAATTTTTATGGAACATTTAAGCAGACCTTCGCAGATATTCAGTTTCAATCGCCTCTACATCAAAAAATCGAATTCGGTCGGACTGGTGGTCAAAGAGAATTTTAATCGGGGGGCCCAGGAGAACAAGTTTCTGAACAATCGACTGAAATCCGTTTTTACTATAAAAAACTGCGGGGTCCTTTATAGTTCTGCAGCCCTGAAACTGGATTTCTTCCACTACTTGTATGGAGATTTACCGGTGCCCAGTGATGATTGTTCTTTCTATTATTTATTCCATGCTGAATGTAGCCTCATCGGTCCACAAAGTACGATTGCAAATTATGGATCTTTGTGCTCTTCCGGCATAATTTGACAAAAATTGTTCCTCACAATTTTATCATTGGGATATAATGTCTATAATACACTTGGTTTCCGAGCTTTATATTTATATTTGTGAAGAGTTCTTAATGTCATTGAATAGGAGATATCTAAATCTCTTGAACAATCTCAGAGGGATTTCTTTCGGTCTTTGTCAAAATTTAACAAAATATTCAACTAACGGTTTTCATCAGTGTTCCTAATTTGCTTTTTGTTTTCCAATGTCCTTGATTCACTCATCTTGACCAACATGATTTGGAAAGTTTTCCGAGACGTCTCCTAACTCTCTTACTAAAGTTCTGGCATTGTTATTGAGATATACCGTTAAGGTGGCCATTCCCTAGAAAGACATCCGATAGCGAAAAGAATATTTATTATTTTTACCCATAACTTTTTTTTCTCTTAGTACGTATACTTAAAAAACTATAAGACTACCTAGGTAGAACCATAACAAGACTATTACTATGAATTTTCACTAAAATAATTTCAGTGGTTTTCAAAATAACTAGATTTAAATTTAAAAATTATGTTAATCTTCCTATTTCGTAGTTTTAAATTAAGCTATATTGCAAACCACTGAAATTATTGAGTGAAAATAATTTTCACTCAATAATTTCAGTGGTTTCCAAAACAGTTAGATTTAAAACTACGAAATGAGAAGATTAGAGTAATCTTTAAATTTAAATCTAACTATTTTGCAAACCACTGAAATTACTGACTGAAAATTCATAGTAATAGTCCTGTTATGGTTCTACTTAGGTAGTCTTATAGTTTTTTAAGTATACGTACTAAGAGAAAAAAAAGTTATGGGTAAAAATAATAAATATTTCCCTATGGGATGTCTCTTTCTAGGGAATGGCCACCTTAAAATATCGCATTTTTTATCGATGACAATAAACTTTTTCTTTTGATAATATAAAATTACTAACTCTCGCAGTTCAGATTGAGACTTGGGTGCTTTGTTTTCAATACTTACTTAAAATTTTCTGGTCAGTTCGCAATTTATAAATTATCGGCGTTCTTGTAAATTGTTTAGATTGTATTCGGGAACCTAGCATCTCAAAAGACCCTCCTAAAATGTCGAACGGATGACTCGAAGACATAATTTTGAAAAAGTATGTACATTATTTGGAACGACCATGCGCATCTAATATACAGGCGGTCCAAATGTATGGAATATTACTTCCACATCCACATAGTGGATTGGGAGTATAGTAATCGTAAAAAAAAATTTAATTTTTTTTTCTTGAAATACATTTAGAATGTAAGTCGAAATTTTAAATTTGAGAGAAAGAAAAATTTCTGTCTGTCTGTAACTTTTTAGTTCGCACGTTTTTTCCGGGACGGTTTAAGATATTGACTTGAAATTTTGTACACGTATATATTATAACGAGATCTGGAACTGGATTGTTTTTTGAAGATATCCGGTGAACTGTTTATAATATTTTCCATTCCCCACCTCATTATTAAAAGGGTTGATAAAATAAAATTGGGTCGGGGGTTAAATAGGGGAAATAAGTAAGGCAAGCTGATAAGGGTACAGAAACTTGAAAATCGGTGTATGTACTTGAAGCAAAGGCCTCAAATTTTTTTATGATATTTTTTAACTCCCCACCACCCCACTCCATTATTAAAGAGGTTGATAATATTCACTTGAAATTTGGTACACTATGTATTATAACGACATCTGGAACTAGATTATATTTTGGGATGATTCCGTTGAAGGAGTGGGGATGTAAGTATAGATAAATAGGAAAAAATGAGTAAAGCAAGCCGTGTAGAGCACAAATACTGGAGGTTTGGTGCGTACCTATATTAGAAGCCAAGCCCTCATATTTCTTTATATTATTTTTCAACCCCCCCCCCCTCCACCTCCACTCCATTAATGAAGGGGTTGATGAAATAGACTTCACTTGAAATTTGGTTTGTTGAGGGGGTGGAGGGGGGTGTGTAATAGGGAAAGATCAGTAGAGCAAGCTAGTAAGAGTCCAGAACTTCATTTTTGGCGTCTGTGCTAGAAACCAACGCATTAATTTTACTTCCACATCAACGTAGTGGATTGGAAGTAGAGTAATCGTAAAAAAAATTCTTTTTTTTTTTTCTTGAAATGGATTTAGAATGTCATGAAACGTGGAGATTTTAAATTTGAGCGAAAAAAAAAAAAATTTCCGTCGATCTGTTTAAATTTTTTTGGCCGCACGCTTTCTCCGGAATTATAACATTGAAAACGTTTAACAAATCGAAGATGTAACGGTAATACGGAAGTCCAGTAGCGATTTGTGTAACGCTTGGAAATTCGGTTGTTTTTTTGGACACGAAAGCGTTCGGTGCTGTTACATCGCATACTTTTTGAAAGATCCAAATTTGATTTTGAATTTGATAAATTTTGATACCTAGAATAATATTCTTGTATTCTTACGTCTCGACGTTGACCGATGCCTATATGTTCCTGCATTTTTACGTCTCGACCCCGACCGACGCTTAGCGTCGTTGTTTTAAAACTTCTGAATTTGATATATTTTGATACCTAGATTCATATTCTTCCATTTTTTCGTCTCGACGCCGACCAACGCCTAACGTTTTTGTAAAACGTCTGAATTTGATAAATTTTGTTACCTAGATTCATATTCTTGTATGTTCACTTGTTTTTGATATCTAAATTAATGTTATTGCATTTTTACGTCTCGACGCCGACCGACGCCTAGCGTCGATTTTGCAAAACTTGTGTGTTTGATAAATTTTGATAGCTAGATTAATGTTCTCGCATTTTTACGAAACCCATTTTTTGTGAAATATTAATGTAATATTAAACTTTTCCTCATTTCTATCGCCTGTACATTTTGCAGATTTTGTAAATATCACATCAGGCCTGAAAGTAAGCCAAGTTCATTTTCAATGTCTTAACGAAGCTTGCTAAATTGCAACTTCTGTAAAAAAAATTATGATAACCGCCCCTAATATTATTAAAATTCTATGACCAATTATTTCCGCATACCAAAGTGCAAATATAGTCAAGAAGTTTACCTTTAAAGAGACTTGGAAGGAAAATCTGCATGTGCAAGTAGTGATTCCTTAGGCAGCGGTTTTTAAAATGTTGAAACTTACTTACACTGCATTTTTCAGGCACGTCTACAATTTTTGTGGCATTGTTAACAACAATTCCGAGAATAATTTAGCAGATTCTGAATCTAGAGAGAATACGTTGTCCATTGATATGAAAATGCTAGAATGTTAAAAGACGAAGATCTTTATTTTAACAAGTCAGTTGCCAGATATAAAGAGTACCTATAACTTTTGCAAATTGTTCAAATATTCATTTTATGTCGTAGATTTTCTTATTAGATGCATTATTATTTGGTTTTGTGTTAATATCATTGCCACTACCGTCTATAGACTATAATCTGTAGTTTGTAGGTGTAGGTATTTTTCGAATATTTCCTTAGGTAAATTGCCCAATATGTTCCAACTTTATAAGTTAAATTCATAGAATTTGTCATTGCCATGGGTATATTTTAATCATGCCACAGATAATGGTTATTCTGTTGGCAAACATAAAACGGGAGCCAATAAAATATCGACTTCATGGATATTTCCCGTTAATAAAATAAATTGTTTTCAATATTAATTATGTCTTTAAATGACTGTCTTTAGAACAATTTGTTTCATGTTAAGATTGAGTATAGCCTGTAACTATGGAAGGGAATTAGTTTAGATTTTATAAATATTTTTCCTTCAATGTAGGATTAAAAAAAAATACTTTTTTACAATATTTTTCGGTGCTAAAGCTTTCTAACCAATTCTAACCTAATAATAACTTTATCAAATTGTACCATACGTACGAAACTTGAAAGGATTGGTTTTGTTTCTTATTCACTTATTTAATGTCAGCTATTTGCCGCACCTCTTCTCTATCTAGAGTAGAAGACATCTGCGCCGAAAAAAATTTTTCGGCAGCGGCGCCCCTACGTTGATCAACCGGCGTAGGCGGCGTAAACCGGCGTAAGATGCCGATGTACACCGCCATATTTTTATTGGCGGCGTCGACCTGCGGAGGCCGTGCGGTCCCTAATTTCACATTACTCTACAATGTCGACGGAATTAAAAATATTGACAGTAAAGGTAACGAAAAATGTGACAATATTTTGCAGTTAAAATAAATTAACTTTGTCTTGATTCTACTTTTAATGCATCATATTATATAGTAGGTTATAATAATAATAATAATAATAATAATAATAATACAAAACTAACAGTTTTCAAGTCTAACTTGAAAAAAAAAATTATATTGTAAAACACAAACAAAAATTATACTCTTAGTTTAACTAGAGTAACCAACAATAATAGGCAGAATTCGACTCATATCACAATAAATTCACAGGCACATCACAACTCATTTATTGAGTCGAAGCCGAGGCAAGGTTATGGCTAATTGTAGGAGACGATGCAAATTTTTTTATAAGTTTGTAATTATCATGAAAAAAAAATATTTCTATCGATATGACTTTAATCTTGCCATTTTTGGCAGAAACTACCATGCCAGCAACAGGAAAAACCCTGTCGCTAAGTGTACTTGTAGCTGGAATACAAAAAATTTTCTTAGCTAATATAGACAAATATGGAAAATCCACTTGTTTTCTCTCCAATATGACAAAACATCATCGTCAGCTTTGACGGTATAAGCGTTTTTGGCTTCCCCTAAATATGAATGACATTCAGGCCATTCAGCTTCTAAAGATGGTGTACTTTTTTGCCCAGAAGTTGTGTGCTTTTTTACTAATGATGAGATATAACTGTCCTTTTGTACAGGGACAGATTTATTTTTCTTGGCATGATCCTTTCCATTACTGAATCTGAGACTTAGTTTGATTTGTACATCATCTTCTAAAATATATATTTTTATTTGTGTAGTCAAATAGTCAACTTTAGTAAGAGCTTTTAATTCCCGGCGTGAATTTAAAACATTTCGGCGGCGGCGGCGGCGTAAATTTTTTATATTTTAACGGCGGCGGCGTATCAGCGCGGCGGCGCAGACGTCTAATCTAGAGTAGAGATTTTTTGCTTTTCTAACATTTAATAGAAAAAGGACCGACTAGTTTACATCCCATCCGAAGTATGGTGTATCATTATGCAACTTCCGCCTAAGGTTGCATATCTTCTACGTATTCGCTAATCTACAGGGCATTAGAAAGTGAAGCGAAAACGCTGTATTTCCCCTGGAGAAGGATTGATTAGTTATCAAATTTAATTTTAAGAAATATTAATGTTGAAATGTATAGTACGGTACAAAGTACAAACCAATACCTCACACTACCGCGGAGCGGCGCCTTGAAATGAAACCAAAGAGGCTTTTAAGAACCTATATTACTTTTAAGGGTTCGGGATCGGTCTGTGCAGCTAATTTAATGTAAAATAAGGGTTTGGTTACGGTTCAGGTTCCTGCTAACAGGGAAGGTAACGCTGAAAATGGCTGTTTTGGAGGTTGACCCTTCTTCTTTAAAGGTACCTACATAATTAATCCTTTCTAATTAAATAGGTATTATGATTACCTACCTGACATAAGTTACTTTTTTATAATCTGAATTTCCAAAATCAAGTTTGAAAATTAATTCATTAAATAAAAAAAGTAATTTTCATTTACATTAAATATGTTTGTATTAATTAACATAATCAATTATGTTTTATTACACTTACCAATCATATCCAAAATATATTATTTATGCACTATAACCACATACTGAACAAACCATGTGCTTATATTACAGATTTGTTGGTTAATAACAATTAGGGACCTACTTATAAATGTATAATTTATTGATAACGTATCTCATTTATATCTATCTATTCAAGAAGACACCTGCTTTGTGCACAGGTGTCTACTAAGGTAGTCAATAGAAAATATTTATATAAAATTATATTTTCTGTGGCAGTTGGCAGACAAGAACAAAGAAGTTGTATATTATCTGAATTAAATCAATAAATAGATGTTGTGACATCTGAGATAATCTCATAATATATCGTATGAAATGGAGCTTAAACGTATTTTTGACACAAACAATGATGTGTATGATTTCATATTAAACTTTAGTAATTACTTTATCAATGGATTTTAGCAACTGTTGTACTACATTATTTAACTTATTGCTAAGTCCACCAAACTTGCAACGGAAATTAGCAAAAGTAACTCCTGTTTTAATAAAGAAGTGTGACAGATCAGAAAATTCTAACTACCGTTCGATAGTATAGTAAGAAATAATAATTTTGCTAAACATTTGAAATTCTCTATCGCCATTCTTTATAAACATGTAAACCATTAGGACATCAATAGCTCAATACGGATTTTGGAATGGCCGTTCAACAGCTAGGTACCAATTTAATTAGTAGGTATTACAGAGCTTATTTCTGATTCATTTGATAGGAGGGTACAAGCAGACGTTATATATACTAAATTTTCTAAATCCTTCCATAGACTGAACCACGGTAGACAAATTTGGTTGTGGTTCCATATCAGCGCACTGTTTAAATCCTTTATTAGTCTTAGAAAGCAATAAGTCGGATACCGTGGTGTTACATCTAGTGAAAATTTAGCTACATCAAGAGTCCCCCACGGTTTAAACGTAGATTCGCTTTTTTCCCATTTGTTTGTGAACGACATAGTACACAATCTATTAAGTGTCTTTTAAACGTGAATGGGTTTTTAAGCCTTGGCGGAGTTTAACCATAGCGATCCCTCCACTCAACAAGGACACGTTTAGATAGACTTCCATACAACAACCATTTCCTACGACTTTTCCATCTGCCGCAGCTGATGAGACTTGAACTCAGGAGAGACAGCTGCGACTACACATGTCGTGCCACTTAACAGCGGTCTAGCCCATAGTCTTCATCTCGGTAGTACATTAGAAGCGACAGTAAACATCCATACAGTGTCAAGTTTATTGGTTACGTTACTCACATCAAGAACTGCTTTCTAAGTTAAAGTTCTGAATTAACTAGAAATCCGTAAGCACCGATCGCATTTAATTTTTTTATGTTACATTTTACATGATAATATCGAGAGATACAGAAGAGGGTAGCATAAAAAACAGGCGTGTCTCATGTCATAACGCCTTTATGAATTGTGGATAAATTCGGTTAAAACTTCGATAAACCGTACGAATTTGTGTTGAATCAAAGTGTAAACAATTCTACTTTATTTAATATATATTAACGTAAGGTAAGACTGGTATTTTTTATATAGTCGATATGTTTGATTAATATTGGTAAAATGTTGGTTGAGTCTAGTGGTTCATGGTGACTACCCTCGAAACAGTAATAAAATTGAAATAGTGTAAGTGGCGACCACGTGCTTTTCTAATATCGCTATCGTGTATTTAAGAAAGTAACTCAAAGTCAACTTTGATAAAACCATGTGTTATGTATTATACCCCCTATGATACGTCCATGACTAATAGTGACGTCCTGGATACTTGTAGAAAGAGATAGAGTTTTCTGGAGTGTGGTGGAAGAAGATTCTCGATTATGTTCTAGCAGGGTTCAGACTCATATGGAAAACCTGGAGAACCTGGAAAACTCAGGGAATTTAAAATTGATTAAAAAAACCTGGAAATATCAGGGAATTTTATAAATTGTATAAAAAATCAGGGAATTCTGGGTCTCGATATGGAAAACCATAGAGTTCTTAAGAATTTTCACTGACTATCCAATTCAAAGAATTATTGTATGTCAAATTAAAAATTACTTCACTAAAAGATACATGGAAATTAATATTTTTGGTTATGGAAAACCTGGAAAATTCAGGGAATTTTTTCAGCTTCGCAAAGTCTGAACCCTGTCTAGATACCTCTAGAGGCAATTTCAGAGTATATAGGCGAGATTCCATGGCTGGAAGGAGAAATTTTATTAAAGTGAAGTTTGGTAGCGAAAAGTGAGGTTATAAATTCAAAGTGTAAATATAAACATTGTAAAAGTTAGTTTAGAAGTATTGTGTAATCAGTAAATTATTAAACAAAGTGTTAGTGGTTAATAGTAATTACTGTTAAAATATCAATAGTCCAAGCGCTCTTACTCTACTCTTAAACTACTTTAATCACTCCTATTCAAGTTTTATTTATCTAAAGTTGGCGACTCAAATTTAATGTCCGTTATCATTGTTCAATGTTTCGTAGTTCAGTTTAACTATTGTGTTATTTATCTTTTAAATAAAAGACTTTAACTGTGATTGTAAGTGTGCTTTGATTGTCTACCAAACCCTGCCTACACTAAGGCCTTCGCCCCACGAAGCGTATCGTCATAGACGCGTAATAGATGCGACATCGCAAGCTGTACGCTTGCATGTAGCGACCTGTGTTTTCGAATGTAAGTCTTCACACCAGACAGCAGCGTAACGTATTCGTCACGACATGCAAGCTTCATGACGCTAGGCGTACCCTCCAGTTAGTCGCTAGCCGTATGACTGCACGTTTGTTTACTATAATCTTTTATATTTTCCCGGTAAAATGAGTGACAACACAACAATTAAATTACAGATTCACGCATATCAGTATTTTGCTTTTAAATAACTGGACTCACAATTCCAACTAGTTATTCAAATGTATTTTTGGTCACTCGATAAAATGTTTGAAATTTTGCGTCATCCTCTGACCGCTCTCTTGCAGCAATATATAACCTATTCCTATTTCTTTCGATATAAGGATGCATCCAAAACCTTCTACGGTGTCTTCTTCGTCAGCGATGACGAATAAAATAATAAAATAACATGTCCTCTTCGTCGCTGGGCATCTTCTAAACTAAATAATAAGCTGCACTTCGAATTAAAATCTCATTACTGTACGCTCCGTGTATAGATATGTGGGCGTACGCGACTCTTCGCTTCAAGACGAATCTAGTACGCGTCTATGACGATAAGCTTCGTGGAGCGAAAGCCTAAGGCCTTAGCTCCACGAAGCGTATCGTCATAGACGCGTATTAGATGCGACATCACAAGCTGTGCGCTTGCATGTAGCGACCTGTGTTTTCGAATGCAAGTGTTCACACCAGACAGCAGCGTCGCGTATTCGTCACGACATGCAAGCTTCATGGCGCTAGGCGTACCCTTCAGTTAGTCGCTGGCCGTACGACTGCACGTTTGTTTACTATAATCTTTTATATTTTCCAGGTAAAACGAGTAATAACACAACAATTAAATTTGTGGAACTAGATATTCAAATGTATTTTTGGCCATTCAATGAAATGTTTAAAATTTTGCATCATCCTCCGACAGCTCTCTTGCAGCAATATTATAATCTTCTATTCATATTTCTTTCGATATAAGGATGCATCCAAAACCTTCTACGGTGTCTTCTTCGTCTGCGATGACGAATAAAATAATAAAATAACACGTCCTCTTCATCGCTGGACACCTTCTAAACTAAATAATAAGCTGCACTTCGAATTAAATCTGATTACTGTACGCTCGGTGTATAGATATGTGGGCGTACGTGAATCTTCGCTTCAAGACGAATCTAGTACGCATCTATGACGAGACGGCGTGGGGCGCTCAAAGTACCTGCATGAACAGAAAATTTTACTTATCAGGCGCCCCACGCTTTTACGTTTTTTAGCATAATTATTGTTATTATTAACATTATTTTCTTCCATTTAGGACATTTTTTAAGTTTCAGGGTGGGCTTAAATACGTGTTTTTGAAATTATCAATTTATTTGTCAGTTTGTCTTCAAAAGATCAAGAAGCAATTTGAAATTTTCTGGCAAATTCCGCAGCTAAATTTGTTTAACTAGCATCAATGAGAACTTAATAGGAAATATTCCAACTCATAGCGTTCAAAGTTTAAGAGCCTGTTCAAACTTTATAAAACGCCTGGCCGTTCTTCTAATGGCAAAAACTCCTGCTGTCCGAAATATTTTACTTATGAAGCATGGTCCAGGAAAAGTCAGGACCATTGTATAACCTACAGAACAGATGCAACAGCTGGGACTGTAGGACATTCTGTTCCTACAGGCCTTCACATACTGTGTTACATCGTAGAAGTAAAATTGGTTTCATCAAACTTTACCGAAAAAGCCCAGACATTCGCAAAGCAGCAGAAGTCTTCTCCAGCCCCTCCTCATCACAAGCTGCGGTTTGGGGAGCTGAGCACAAATGTGTGATGAAATGGTATGATGCTACAGCAAAGGAGAGATCCCTCAACCTGTATCGCTATCAGTCGTTCGTCAAACCTGTAGCAAACATCAAACCTGACATCTCTTCTCTCCCACCAGCTGAGGGAGCAGCGAACTTCAGAACATATCACCAGATCCAGCTCTGGTTAGGAAACGAGCTTCCCAATGAATTGTGGGACTGAGAGCGCAAGGCAGACAACCAGCTCGCTCCTGTGCATATTAGAGACCTCGCAGCACCTGAATGCAGTGGAAAATGCGGGTGTAAGAAAACGTCGATGAATTGTTCCCCTCTATGCAAAAATTGCGCCAGGGGAATTATCTCAATGGCAATGGCGTCCGTATCTTGGACAATGAGGATAACGATGCTGAAGAGATGAAGCACCGCCTACACATCCTTTGAAGACATGGAAACTGAAGTATGGAAGAAAATGTAGATAAAGAAAGAAATATGAGCCACATCTTGTACCAATGAGCTTGTTCCATGATATTCTTTTTATATGGTTTTTATACTTTTTCATATAGTACTAGATATTCCATTATACACTTAAAATTTCGTATTAACTTTTTCCGTTCTCGAGATATAAGGAGTTGAAATTAGTAATAGTTGCAAAAACCGAGCGCTCATTTGTGACGTCACTATACGCAAGTGAAAAATGGCTTTCTGGGACCTTTCAAATTTAACCTGAAAAGTCGAAAAACATGGAATTTTTAAACGCTGGTAACTAAATAAATACGTCGAGTGGAAGTTCGTTCTATATGTCTACGGAAAGGAGAAGGTCGGCGATGAATTCTAATCATAAATTGCAGGGTCGAAATCGAAAATTCGTTCCGGCAGGAGCGAGAGAAAATTGTAATTTTTTGACATTTCACCAAATTGTACTCCCGTACTGTCAAGTAGTAAGCAAAACAAACAATACTTCGAAAACACTTATAATTATAACCAATAAGGAGCATCAAGTCTATTGAGATCGTCGTGTCTATGCGTATAGTGACGTAGCGCCTGGCCACGCCCCATTTTCGCGAGATGGAAATTTGTAGTGGTTTTTAAGATACTAAACGTGCGAATAACATTCTGATTTTTTGCAGATCCATTAATTTATACTTGCACTTTCGATTTATGAAATAAAAAAAAATGCCGAACAAGCCCATTGGTGGACCCTCCCATCCCAAGAGTGGCCAAAACAGCAACATTTCCATACGAATCTTTTCAAAATTGACAGTTACGCCCGAAAATCATTTTATTTATTTTTTATATTTTCATTACTATATTTAAAATTAACTCTAGTGTAGTCGAGTAATGTCTTGAGTATTACATGTATGTACTATACTTGTTTTTATGCCTTTATGATGTTTAATAAATGAAATTTATATAAATGGGAATCATAATGAAAATACACGATATACAGCTTATATAGAAAGATGTAAACCTTTAATAAAGAGATAGTGCAAAGTACGATTTTCTTTCTGAATCTCAAAATTTGCTTGATAATTTCAAAATGCTATAACTTTTGATCACTTGAAGATAAAATAACAAATTATTACCCATTTTAAAGAAAATTTAATCTTCTACAACTAGTGTTCGACTGTGAGAACATTGCTCTAAAAGTAGATGCTGAGACGTTAGAAGGCAAAGTTTGTCGAGAAGCTTGAAGCAACAAAGCGTTTTTCGAAAATTTGCGATTTTCGCCCGCGAATATCTCGAAAGCTATTGGGAATAGAAGAATAATGAATAGTAGCAATCATATTGGGAAATGTGTCAGCTTTAATTTTGAATAGAATAACTTATTCACTACGATGCATCGTTTTCGAGATATAAGTGACGAAACCTATCCGTCATCTTGAAGCCGCCATTCTGATTTCTTGAATTTAGACTAAATATTTATAATCTGCGACGTTGAAAATCCACAGATCCCGATTTTCATACGAATCAGACCTTAAGTTACAAAACTCATCCGTCATTTTGACGCCGCCATTTTGAATTATTATATTCGGGCCATATAATTGTACCCTGCAAACACGATGATCCTCAAATACTGATTTTCGGTAGAATCAGACGATAAAACCTATCCGCCATATTGACACCTCCATCTTGAATTTTTGAGTTTTGATCACATGTTTGTAATCTACGACCTCAAGGATCCCCAGGCACCAATTTTCAATTGGATCGGATATTAAATGACAATAGACTACCCGCCATCTTTGAAACGCCATCTTGGATCATTTTATAAAAGATGTCAAATTGTATTGTCACGTGAACTATATACACATGGCAAACTTCAAGTCAATACGACATCTGGAAGTGGGTGAAAAATGAGTTATAAAATTTACTTAAAATGTTACAGGTCAAGCCAATAGAATATTGTTAATAATAACTCACTTTAAAGAAAATTGAATGCTCTACAACCAATGCTCTATTACCGTGAAACTAAAGGCTGAGGCGCTAGAAGGCAAAGTTTGTCAAGAAGCGTGAGGCAAAAAAGCGTTCTTCGAAAATTTGTGATTTTTGCCAGCGGATATCTCGAAAGCCATTGAGAATAGAAGAATGATGAATAATAACAATATCGTAGGAAATTTTGTCAGCTTTAATTTTGTGTAGATTAACATTTTAGTTACGATGTACCGTTTTCGAGATATCAGCGAAAAGCTAAATAAAGTGACTTTCAATGTGTCCCTCTGCACCCCGTTGGTTCGGGGACTTTTCATATGTTTACCTCCTAACTACTCCAAACACAGCCCTGAAGTCCAAAATTCTGTCACGACCATGTCTTCTACACCCCACTTTTGAGCGTTCATTGACTGGACTATAAGGAAGCCTTCCTACTGATGTATGTATTTAGTTATGAACATTTAAAAAGTTCATGTTTTGCTTTTTTCGACGAGACTAATTGAAATTTCAAGTCCACTTCACAGCGGATTTCTAGATTCGAGTCCTGTAAGTACTTCTTTAATTTGTTTTTGAACTTTTTGGCTGATATTTTTTATTCTAAAATTACATTTTACGTTTAACGCAATTTGTACAGTTAAAAACTATAAGTACACAAAATTTCAGAGCTGCCATCAGATTTTATTTTGATTAAAAATTAACGTCTTTGACCGTCCGCCCACGCTTCCCACCTCGGATGCGACTTCTGGCTGCAGAGCTATGTACTTTTCAGCTAGTAAAGAGGATTTTTGCATAAAAATTTTCACAGCACCTTATCATTTTTAATTTTCGTAGCCATCCTAGTGGCATTAAATATTGGGCCAATATATAATCCATATAAGACCAATATATGAATATTGGTCCTATATAGGACTACTGAGTGCTGCTTTTTCGCGAAATTTATTATTATAAATAATTAATATTGTAAAGCCGTAAATACCGTTGGTAGCAAAAAAAAGTTTTATACAGTTGTGTGTTAGTAATCGAATTCTAAACAACTTTGTCCGCCTGTCTGTCTGTTTGCCCGTCCGTCATATTTCTTGTAAAACACGACAACTAAAGAAAGAAGAATCCGTTTGTAATGAAATTTGGAGAGTAAATTAGTGTTATTTAGAGGAAGAGCCTGATTCTATTTGAACAAAATCGATCGGTAAATAAAAAAGTTATTAACTTAAATTTTAAAAAAAAATTGATATTTTATAATTGAACAAATACAAAATAATTTAAAAAAAGTGAAAAGCTTCTGGGGCAAATAGCCCATTTTTTGATCAAACGACAGTTTCCACACCTGGAATTAATGAAACTTAATTTTTTTTGAAGTACTCATTATAAAAAAATGGCCTTTAACTTTATCGAGACCGAATTTTGAAATTTCAAAATTCAAGATGGCTAATCCGGAATTTTGAAATTTCGAAATTCGGTCTCGATAGACTTAAAGGCAATTTTATAACGAATAGTTAAAAAAATAAGTTTCATTAATTCCAGGCCTGGGAATTGTCGATTGATCAAAAAATGAGCTAATTGTGCGGTGTGTAAGATTTGAAGCCGGGACCTCTAGCATGCACAGTATTTCTTTAACCGCTACGCATTCTCCTTCTGAAAGTCCAAGCTTTGTAGAGACAAATAAATAAATAAGTACTTAAACGGCAACCACTTTCAAAAATTCCTGGGCACTCACCCACCGACGATCTTTAGGCATACCGGCCATTCCTTCTTTGGGGAGATCTAAACTAACATTTTAGTATATTTCCAGCCTTGTGAAAATGGGTATGTTGTCGAGTAGCTCTTAGACTGTTAAATTTTGGGTTTTGACGTTTTGATAATGAGCTGAGTTCTGTGTTATTTTATTAGGACAGTGTTGCCGATTTTCCAGGACCTGAAGGGCAAAATTCATTGTACTTACCTAATACTCATCAATTATTACAATGCCTTTTGCTATCGCATTTGATAATAGACTTCATCATGTATGAAAATATTGGTATAAACTAACCTTGCGCTTTGAACTACCTAGTATGCAGTGGCGTAATTTCAGCATTTTCATTTGTAGGCAGGGATTTTTCACAGATAACCTAATAAATGGAAGCAAAACGAACCCTGCAATTCTTAATCGATAACCGTATAAACCCAAATGACTGAGGGAAAGCGAGTGGTACAAAAAGTTAAGCCATAGACAGAAAACCCGAAACCCAAATGACCGAGGGAAAGCGAGTTTATCACTTCGCAGGTAATATTAAACTCAAAAGAGGGAAAGAGATTGGTAAATGAGGCTCGCGCAAAAATAGGAAGACTTGACGATTGTTCGCCGAACGGTTCCTCAGATGATTGTCGTTTACATACGTTCGCTGATATGTTGGCGAGAGCTCGCTGATGCGTACAATTTGAATTTTTTGCAATAACTCCGCGAGCACTCGCCATTTTATAAACAAATTGTAAATAATATGATTCGATTTTCAAAACAAGAAAAAAGTCGTGTATGCTATGTTGAAAAGGTTTAAGTTTAAAAAGTTGTTAACGTATAAACATTGAAAAAATGCGTTTCTTAGCCTTTTTACCTCCAATAAATTTGGAACGGAAAGAAATTTTTAGATTCTGAAAAAAATATTCTGAAAATGCAAGGCTTTAACCGAAATATTATAAAAAAATTATATCTACGTAAAAGTTACACCGATTTCAAAATCGGGAGTTATTTTCGGCGCAGCGCGCCATGCTCTATACGCCCGTGCAGCAGAGCATGGGAATCCGCTGGTCAGACAGGAGACTGACTATGACCCCACGACGCTCCGAGGCACAAGAGGCCGAAGCTCCAGATCCTGGATAATGAGTAAGTAAAACTAACCCTTTTGCTGTTTCAGCCCGATCTGCAAGCCACACCCTAAGGAGACAATGACCAAAAATATCCAATTACCCGATCCCGGGGGTACCAAGCAAACAACCAGCTCGGTACCCTTACCCTAGCCCGTGCCGGCATCTGACGCTAAGAAAACGTCTCTGGCCGAACACAATCCTGAACTACACAGTTCACGCTTCCTTCCGACTAAATCGGAGAGCACATGATGCCAATTGGCACCCTGGTCTTCCGATTAGTTAACACCACCCCCAAATCCCTTTCAACCTCCGAGATGGCTCGGTAACAGCCGATCCCTCTCACGGCAGACGAAAGACGTTCCCGGGAGCCTATACATGCCAGCGAAGAAAGAAGACCAAGACAGAACAGCGCCAGAAGAAACGACCCAGCTGGCAGGGTCCAACAGCCAGGACCAGGGGAGGTTTGCTAACATCGCTAACACCGTCCGCATTTGCGGGGGGGATAGGCGAAAAAGCAGGCTCACCCCTTACGAGGCCGGTCCAGGTCTACAGCGATTATTGGGGCAAAGAGCTTCAGCTCGACCCCTAATCATCCGAGACCGTCATCATTAGTCAAGAATATTGGCGCGCGCCAAGCTTTTGCAATTACAGGCCACCATGTGTGTGACAGCAAGCAACATATAAGTATAGTAAGCATAGCATGCTATAGGCTATAACTTTAGAACCATTGATGTCGCATTTTTATAAACTTTTGGGCATTTTGAAAGAATCTAAAAAGTTCTTTCATTCAAATATTATTAAAAGTCAAAAAGACTAAAAATCGCATTTTTTCAATGTTTAAACGTTAACAAGTTATTAAATTGTGTAAAGAAAACCAAAAAACCATAATTTTTAATAAAAAAAAATTGGTACAAAACTTGTTCGATATTATTCAAAAACCCTGAATCCGAAGTTTAGTTAAATTCTGCAACCCTCCGAAAAGTTATGAACTATAACAGAAAGAGAATTGAGGAAATTATATAGTGCTGATGGAGGTTTGATAGAACATAATATTTATTTCTTTTCGTTGTATTTATTAGTCATTTGTGTACATTGTTTCAAAAAAATGAATTTAGAAAAATTTCAATTTAAATCCCTCAGAAGGATTTTTTCATCAAGACCTCATTTTTTAGAAATTAACTAAACTTTGGATTCGGGGTTTTTGAATTCAGTAGCGTAGATGGCCTTGCATTTAAAGATGGAAAGTGATTTGGTGGTCTTAAATAGACCTCGGTGACCTCTATCTTTTAACATCAGTTTGATTCAAATCGAACAAAAAACAAATCAATTATTATGCTGTTGCACTCTTAATTGAGAAACACTCTATGTAAGACTTTCTTTCTTATATTAACCCATACTCTACGATAGAAATGTATTGGAATCGAAAATTGCGTTATTTATGATTTGTCTATAAAATTGATATTAAAAAAATGGGTTCCCTAGGGACGATTTGGCTAATAATTTAAATTTAAATCAGGTTTTAGAAACTGGTATAAATATTAGTAAAACATCCTAAGCAAACCGTTCGCCTAGAAAAGAAACCCTCAACCTATTAGCCCTTAAAGTATATTGTTATGAATTACACCCAGGTTAAATATCAAGTAAACAAAGTGTTATTTTGAAGTATTGCATAGTCAGTAAATTATTAAATAAAGTGTTTACCTCTTTTTGAAATTATTTTAGAACCCACGGATTCATACAGGGTGTTTCCTAAAAGGTGGAATAACACGCGACAGTATACTACATTAGTACGAATTCTCCCTGCAGGCCTATCATGTTACAGACGCAGCTTTAGGGTATTTCTCGCCAAAACAAAGCAATTCTCTCAACGTACTTAGGTTACATTCATGTTGGGAGATTGCTAATCACGGCGTTGTAAATATAGGTAAGAATGAGTAATTTTAATTACTTAATGATTGTCGTCGTCAGTTTGTGGGAGAACAATATGTTAAAATAAATAATTTAAAGAAATTAAAAAACACGCTTTTAAAAACAAACTGAAACTGTTCAAAATGCACTATATGACCATAGACGTGCCACGCAAAAGCAGTGTAAATTATAATTAGTAGCCTATGATTTTAGTAGTCTTGAACTCGCTGCCCCCGGGCATCTGGGGTTTAAGTCGCTTGTCTGCGGTTTACAAATATTGAACTTGCTTTCCCCCGGGCATTTGGTATTTAACTTTAACTCGCCTGTCTGCGGACTCTCTCAAAATTTTGCCAGAGGCCCATATATAAAGTGTTAATCCCCCCCCCCCCCCCCGCCTAATAGTATTGAAAACCTTTGACTTCATAGGCGCAATTGTCATTCTTATTATTTTTCCGGAAGAATTTCGGAATTCGCCAAATTAACACTCTTTCAGAATATTGGGGGGGCAGTTGCCTACCTTTGCCCCCCTCTAATTACGCCTATGCTAGTATTCTAGTATGGACCAAGGTCAGATTCTAACGTCGTAAACAAAAACATTGGACATAAATCAGTGTGAAAGGTGAAAGGTTATGTTTCAAATTATGATCTCTTTAATTAATATCGAAATACTTAGACACGCGTGAGTCTGATTTTTTGTGTACATATAATTTAACGTGAAAACTGCCGTGTAAATTCAGAGGTAAGTTCATAAAGTATAAATTGTTAGTAAATACTTAACAATTCTCCTTTTTTAAATAATTTTGTATCATAGCAATAATCTTTTCTTAGGAAAGAAAAGTGTAAAACACCAAACAAGCAGTCGTAGTATATATGGATACCTACTTATCTTGTAAAAATGTAATAAAATAAACAGAAATGTAAGATTATAACTAATTTCATTTGGATATTGTCTGTAATTGTTTATTTGTGGCATATTCAGATTTTCTTACTTTTTACTGGGTATTTTGCCACTGAAAAATATTTAAAAATTTTAATGAAAAAACCTCTGCGCCAAACGGATCAGACAGAGGTTGGTTCTTGAGTACTTGACTGTTTCAAAAAGTCTCACACCTAAAAATATATAAACTAGAACAATGTTATAAACTAAAAACTGAAAATCAAAGCTATAGGCAGTTAACGTTTCGGAAGAGAATCTACTTCCGTTCTCAAAACTTTTTTGGTCGTCAACCATGACAGTTCTTTGTTTATGTATTTCCATAGTCACGTGAGACATTAAATTATATTTATCTTATTTTTACTTACTTCGTCTCTAAGGATGGGCAACCAACTAGTACAAAAATCTATTGAATAATTAGAAACGCATCTATCCTCGTTTAATAAAATAATCGCGGATTCTTTAAGTTTTCTTTTAGTTCCGTTGCTATCTTTTTCCAAAATCTTCGCCGAGTCCCATTTAATTCTATGATTATTATTCTACGCGTGTTCACAAATTTTGGATTTTTCAAACGGGCTCCACGCTAAGATCGGTTTTATCAAGAACCAAACCTCCAAATATTGTTCAAAATTCAAAAAATTGTATTTATAGTGTTCCGTGTGAGTGCGGAAAACATTACGTAAGTGAATCATCTAGACCTTTCAACGTAAGGTTCGGTGAACATAGAAATTACGATAGAAGGGGAGAATTTGAAAAATCCAAAATTTGTGAACACGCGTGGGATAATAATCATAGAATTAAATGGGACTCGGCGAAGATTTTGGAAAAAGAGAGCAACGGAACTTTGAAAACTTGAAGAATCCGCGATTATTTTATTAAACGAGGATAGATGCGTTTCTAATTATTCAATAGATTTTTGTACTAGTTGGTTGCCCATCCTTAGAGACGAAGTAAGTAAAAATAAGATAAATAAAATTTAATGTCTCACGTGACTATGGAAATACATAAACAAAGAACTGTCATGGTTGACGGCCAAAAAAGTTTTGAGAACGGAAGTAGATTCTCTTCCGAAACGTTAACTACCTATAGCTTTGATTTTCAGTTTTTAGTTTATAACATTGTTCTAGTTTATATATTTTTAGGTGTGAGATTTTTTGAAACAGTCAAGTACTCAAGAACCAACCTCTGTCTGATCCGCTTGGCGCAGAGGTTTTTTCATTAAAATTTTTAAACGTTTTTCAGTGGCAAAATACCCAATAAAAAGTAAGAAAATAATTTCATTTGACTGTAAAACACAAAAATGGTGTTTATAATAGTTAGGTAAACAGCAATTTAAATACTTATTTAGCTCCAGAATAATTACCTACGTTTATTACCACTAAATAATATTGATAAAAAACTGGACCGTCGAGAGCCACAGCGGACTTTCGAGCAATTTGTTTCTAGGCCCCAATACTTACATATCCAAATGTATGCCCAAGTAGCAAGGACCATCTACAAGATGTCCAAAATGTCGATGGTTTATTTATTTTCGAGTCCTGGCTTCTGATACACAGATACTCGGTCCCTGTAGCAGTCACCCTAACTAACCCCCCCCCCCCCCCTTCTTGACGGACCTGAACAAAAATATTAATTAAAATATAGCCAGCAGATTTATTTATTTTATGAACTTTGAGTGGAGGTACTAAATTATATTTTTTTTAGTGAATTGTGAACCTGTATAAATTAAATGAATTACTTGGCACTTTATTCATAAACGTTACCTACCTTAAAGGAAAGGAATATTTATACATAATATAAATAATGGGGTAAGTGGTACCGCAATTTTTTTAGTAGGTATGCATGGGGTGTACCTATGTACAGGGTATCCCACTAGATATAGGAAAACGTAGGTATGTAACAAAAAAAAATTCTATTTCGAAAATTGGGAGTTACTAAAATCAGTGTGACCAATCCAACCAAAATAATTACAAGCATGTGGTACTTCCGGTTATACCGGAAGTCGATATATACCAACTTGCTTATTTTTACATGGCGAACTCCCTATATACTGTCACTTTTCGAAATGACCATAAAATTCTGAATTCAAGCATGTCGCACACCCTATATATAAACCCAACAATTTCGGAGATATAAGTATGCTATTTTATAAAAATTTGTCAGGTGCAACGGTTTGCAAGAACCGTTATAACTTTCTTCATGTAGAAGAACATAAAATGAGCTAGACTACAAAAAAAAAATCATAATGATATACCAAGTGTTCTATTTTTCACGTTACAATGGAACACCCTGTATTTTTTTACATCAAATTATGTGAAATTAAATTCCCCTTTCTCTAGTATACGCATTGTAGGGGTTAAAGTTACAACTTTTTGAAATATTGGCGATTTTCCTAAATGTTCAAGAATTTTTAATAAAAATTGTTATCAACTTAGCCATGATTAGAAGCAATCATTAATGACAGTCATTCTCTTATATCAATAAATGCCAGTCCATTTAAATTACACTTACGAAAACTTTTTAGATTTGTTTATTATTTATGGAGAATATGATTAAGGTAATATCAAGAACATGTAACACATTTGTTACTCGATACCCACAAGAACAGAAACCGTCACCATACGCTGTAAAACGCATATTGGATAATTTTAGAATATTAGTTGAATAAGAAATCTTTGTAACGTAGGTACAATTTAAATTTTCCTCAAAAAATTTTAATGTCACGACTCTCATCATTTCTCATGGCACAGTAAACATTAAACTGCTACTGTTTTTCAATATTTCGCTCCCTGAATAGATGAGGATTCGAGATACTCCAGTAGTGAAAATTGTGTCGATTAAAAAGTCCGTTTTTGATCAATTTATTAGCATCATCTACTTATCCACATAATATTTCTCAAAAAATAATTGTCACCTTCATGTCTTATTAAAAGAAATTCAGAAAAATGTTCCTTCGTCAGACCGGATGGTCTGCCAACAGCGATCATCTTGGTTTGGATTGCCTATAAGACTGTTTTTAAACCAAGAGGAGCGTTTTAAATTTAACGCACTAAATCATACATCTGTGATTAGATACGACCTCGCCAGTTTTACACAAGGCAATAGTCGTAAATCTTGACATAATAAAATTGTAAAATACCTTTCTACAGAATTCCAACTTCCAAAAGTGGGAAACTGCACCAACCTTCATAATGCCACATAATAACGATAGCACTCCAGATATTATATTATATACAAGTAATATATCAAATAATATCCTAAATGTAAAAGAAACCCCAGACTTGGGATCGGATCATCTTGGACTTATATTAACATTAGACCTACAAAGCTCGACACAGAACAGCGAAGTTCAAAGGTATAACTTTTCCAAAACAGACACTAACAAAGTGAACGAAGGTATGTTATCATATTTGGAAGATTCGGAAGACATAGAAATTACCAGCCGACAAATATCAAACTTTAACGCTAAGCTAACGTCGCGCGTCGATAATTCTGGAAAATACACCCAGGAAGAAATATAACTATTATACACACGAACTTCCACCCTATATTATAAGCCTTATAAAAAAGAAAAGACAAATGTATCGGGAATACAAAGCCAATGGAAACCCAGACATGAAAACGGTGATAAATAGACTTAACAAAAACATTCAAGAACTAACCCAACAATTTAAAACTCACAAGTGGATAAGAGCATGCGAAAATATAAACTCCAAAAAGGGAAAAACTTATTGGCAAGAGATCAAAAAACTATCTAAATATAAAAACAAAACTGGAAATAAGCAAGTCATAGAGGAGAACGGCGAAAAATACGAAACACCTGCTGAAAAAGCATACATCTTTAGTAAACATTACAAGAAAGTGTACAAAAAATATGAAGATAACAATTTCGATAACATACATTACGACAACATTACCCAATGGTGTGAAACATATTTCTCAGAGATACCACCAGTTGAAGAACACACTATAACAGAAGAAGAATATTTCGATATAATACACCAAGGTAAAAGTATAAACATTACAAGAAAGTGTACAAAAAATATGAAGATAACAATTTCGATAACATACATTACGACAACATTACCCAATGGTGTGAAACATATTTCTCAGAGATACCACCAGTTGAAGAACACACTATAACAGAAGAAGAATATTTCGATATAATACACCAAGGTAAAAGTACAACACCAGGCCACGAATACATCACCAAAAACTTGTTAAGGAAACTAGACAAAAAAGTGCATCTACACATTAAAAAAATGTATGAATTTTGTTTAAAAAACCACTATATACCACCAGAGTGGAAAATCGGCACCATAATCACTATACCCAAGCAGAACCTAGACCATTCTAAAGCAAGCGGCTACAGACCGATCACACTACTACCAGTATTAGGGAAAAATTTAGCGAAAATTATTAAAAACAGAATACAAGAAGCCATAGGAAATCAAATCCCTGGAAACCAATTCGGATTTAAAACGGGTCATTCAACAATACACCCTCTTTCAATTTTAACCAACAATATAGAAACGAGCAAGCTTAATAGGAACAAGTCTGGTACACTATTCCTGGATATCAACAAAGCGTTTGATAATGTGTGGCACGATGGTCTATTATTCAAACTTTATGAAATAGGATGTCCAAAATATATTATATTTTTTATTAAAAGCCTACTTACCAACAGAACGTTGAAAGTAAAGATCTTAAATACCCACTCAGATGAATTCACCCCCGAACAAGGATTACCACAAGGTTCACCACTATCACCACTGCTTTACAACGTTTACTGTTCGGATATTTACAACTACCAACACGACGACCCTGAGCACTTCGCTCACGATGGATATATCCTTCAATTTGCTGACGATACCGCCCTCGTATCCCACGACAGAACCACCACCGAGGTATCAGAAAATCTACAATCATTAGTAAATACAACATGCAGGCAGTGGCGTAGCTGAAAATTACGGGGCCCCCCCGCAAAATGTATGGTCGGGGCCCCCACAAAATAAAAAACTCACTTAAATTATAAAGTTTTTCGGTAGCGGCGTACATTCTCTTTAGCAAAGTCTTCGATGATATGATCAGTATCTAACTTCCTTGCTCTCTCTTTCTCAATACTTAATACACATAATGCTGATAGTCTTTCTTGTGTCATTGAATTTCGTACAAACGTCTTAATAAGCTTTAATTTTGAAAATCAGCTTTCAGCTGTAGCAACAGTAACTGGTAGTGTTAAAAATAATTTTATGGCAATGAAAACATTTGGAACACTTAACAGTAAAGTTTTATGATTTTTTATAGGGAATATAGCAAAACAAAAGACTGAAGAATCCGCAATTTCTATTATTTGCATGCTCAAAACATTTCTTAGTTCGCGGAGAAAATCTGCCGATAAATCTCCAGAATAATTTTCAGCAAGATTGCTAGCTTCCAAATAAAGCTGATCGCCATTCAACTTTGATAATGTTTTAGAATTCAAGCAGGAAAATCTCTTTACCACTTCGCTCCTCCCAGAAAATCGGCCAACAATCTGTTGAATGGCAATATCAAGGTTGGCATAAAATACCTCTACTTTAAAAGATGTTTCGGAATCTGTAAGTCATTCATCTTCTACTCATTTATCAAAACACTTTTTAACACGCCTTTTTCTCTTTTTTTGAAATTCTTGTTCTATACCCCATTTATTTGACAAATCCGTGGCCTCTACTAAAATTAATTATATACGAAATAAAAATTTATCAACCATTATTATAGTAAAATATTTATATATAATATTGACTATTGAATATTGATGTTTAAGATGAATGTAATTTTTAATTTCAATGATATTTTTGCGTCATAAATTTCTAGACTCGGGGGCCCCCAAAAACTGGGGCCCCCCCCGCACCGCGGGCCCTGCGGGTCCGTCCGCTACGCCACTGCATGCAGGTGGTTCAACAAATGGAGACTCAAGCCAAATCCTCTAAAAACACAGTTCATTTTGTTAAACCACCACCCATCGGTTAATTCCCCATCGCTGAACATGTATCAACATACTTTACATCCAGAAACTAAGATCAATTACCTTGGAATAACCTTCGACAACAAAATCAATTTTAATGCCCACGTTGAACTCAAGAAAAAGAATATCGTATTGAGAGCCAAACATTTCCGAAGTTTGACATACAACAGGACGGGGATCAATATAGAGACAGCTAGTAGAATTTACAAGCGTATTTGTCGACCAATGATTGAATATGGACACGTTTTGTTTTTGAATTGTAAAAATCAGGCATTAAAACAACTAAAGGTGGCGGAAACAACATCAATAAGGAAGATAACCAAAATTCGACATCCTCAACCCGCTGCACAACCCCCCCAACCCTCTTTTATACCAACAGACTAATATAATGCCTATAAAAGAACGTCTAACCCATCTATCTAAAAGATTTTCCCAGATACCACAAAATCTAGAGAGAATCGAGAAATACTGCGTTAGAAGAGACCCAGGAATAAGAACGGTACATAAGCACCTGAAACAAACCCTACTAGAAAAACTACAAAGATTAGCCAATAACAATTAATCAACACCGAAACATCATATTATTATGGTTGTAATTATTATTGCTGTTAGTATAACTATAACAGCTATCACATCATAAAATATTATTTATTGTATCATAAAATTATAAAATATTATATGTGTGTATATGTAATTGTAACAATAGGCTGAAGGACCTAGGTCGATAGCCTATTGAATCAGTTTGTGGTTCAATAAAGTTCGTTTATTATTATTAATGTAAAAATTTTAATTTCGTGTCATAAATTATTTGGTTATAATTTCTTTTTATCGTTTGCACATTATATATCAGTTTTTAATCCCTTTTGTATAGGTAAATCTGAAAGTAAAAGTGGCTAATTACTTGGTGCCTTTATATTGCATAAATTGTATGAATGCTGTATAAAATACCTAGAGGTGGATGCATTATATAATGTAATAGAATACACACAATAACACTGTAGTCTTGTATTGTTGGTTGCACAGATCAATTGTTGAACTATATGAAACTAGATCGGATTTATGTTTTGATAAGATTCTCTGAATTGAATTCTTGGATAATCCCGATTCCAAAGCAGCTTGCCTTAATGACAAAATTGGAAATTCCCGAAAATACCCCAGAATTGCTATTTCTATGTTTTCATCGACAATAAGCAATAGGCTTTCTCCTTAGAATTCTCGCCTTGACAGAGCCAAATATTCTAAAATTATCCAATATGCGTTTTACAGTGTATGAGGGTGGGTTCTGTTCTTGTGGGTATCGAGTAGCAAATGTGTTACATGTTCTTGATATTACCTTATCATATTTTCCATAAGTAATAAACATTTAAGAAAATCGCCAATATTTCAAAAAGTTGTAACTTTAACCCCTACAATGCCTGTACTAGAAAAAAGAGAATTTAATGTACCTACACAATTTGAAATAGAAAAGTTTTTGAGGTTTGAATTTGATAAAACGTAGCGTGAAAAATGGAACACTTGGTATACTATTATGGAATTGATTTTGAGTAGCTTATCTTGTGTTCTTTCTACGTGCCAACGAGCAAATGAGGATCTCCTACACACGAAGAAAGTTATAACGGTTCGTGCAAACCGTTGCACCTGTCAAATTTTTTACAAAATGGCAAATATCTCGGAAACTGCTGTGTTTAGGTATAGGGTGTGCTACATGTTTGGACTAACAATGTTATAGTCATTTCAAAAATACGAAAATATATTGGGTGTTCCATTTAAAATAAGTAAGTTGGTATCGACTTCCGGTATAACCGGGGAGTACCACATGCTTGTAATTATTTTGGTTGGATTGGTCACACTGACTTTAGTAACTTACATACTTTTCCCAATATCGATATCGATTCAGTTCTCGATGGGATACGCTGTATATAGTATGTGACGACTTGCCGAGACTTATAACGTAGGTTTTATCATGCCTGCCAATTTTCATGGGATTACTTTGGCCTTCTGGTAACTGGTCCACTTTCCCACTTAGAGAAATCAAGTAGAAAAGATGGAGGCAGATTATCTTCATGTATCCTGATTAAAGAAAATACAAATACAGCAACCCTAGTCTTATATCTAATTACAAAGTTATTTAATTTATTATAACATTTAAATTAAATTTTAGGAACTATAAGTATATACATAAAGATTCCAAATTATCAGAAGAACAGAAGCAATTTTATGAAAAAAATGGTTATCTTTTGATAAAAAATAACGTTAGTGAAGAATTATTGGACAAGGTTTGGTAAGTTAATACATGTGCCCTGTAGAAACTAAAAATACCTATGTGAAATTCTGTATATTTTTAGTCAAAGATTCGTGGATGTTTGTAACAAAAAAGTAGAAATAAACGCAACAACTGTTATGAAGGACCCATCCCTTAAAAATAGAGGTGTTCAAGGTGAATACTTGATAAATAAAGTAATTGTAAGACATTGATTGAGGAAGCCGTTACTCTGTGGTAATCCATAATTATAACTACTATTCTTAGTTGAATCATCGTTTGAAAATGACCTAAAGGGTTGAAACTACAGTCACGTTTTGTGCAAATATAGTGGTAAAAAACATAGTAGTGTTTTACTCGATTTCGTTATAAGTGTAAGACATCTGACAATATAAGAAGAAAGTTATAAGGAATTTTAAATAGAACTGTAATAAGGGAAGTATATATATATATAGCACATTAATGAGACTAATTCCTTGAAAGTGAAGGAAGTTCTTAAAATTTACGAAGTAATTTTTTTTTATCCATAATATATTTATGAACGTTTTGAATTACAGCAAGGACAATTAATAAAGGTCCTCGCACTATTCTTATGGAAAATTAACTTATCTAAATTTTTGCTGTTACTTATAGATTTTGACTTCCTGGACCAAAGTCATAATAGATATGACCTCTAAAAGTGAAACGTATTTGAGATAAGTACAGCTCTATTAAATTAAGGCAATTACAAAAATATTGTTATGAATTACACCCCCTTGGAACTGGAGATGATACGCCTATGCCTACTGATAGTGACTGGAAAGACTCTAGAAAGAGCCAAGGACTTTTCTAGATTGTGGTTGGAGAAGATTCTGGATTAATCTAGAGCTAATTTCGGAGTATATAAGGCGCGATTACCAGCGCGGAGGAAGAAGTTTTAAGAAGGAAGTTTATAGAAGTGACGTTCGGTAAAAGTGAGGTTAAATAAGATTATTTTGAAGTATTGTATAGACAGTAAATTGTTAAATAAAGTGTTAGTGGCGATTATCTCTTGTTGAAATTATTTAGAACCCACAGATTCATACAGGGTGTTTCCTAAAAGGTGAAAAAGTCGCTACATTGGTGTCAGACGCGGAATTTTGACAAGAGGATTTTTCGGAAGTGTTGAGAAGCCTGGGACAGTATTCTCGGAGTTTGTGCTAACACAGGGAGGACTAATTTACTGGACATTGTTCGAGGATTATTTTCGAACAGGAAAATAGTGTTAAGTGCATTTTTTGAGACATTTTTGGAACATTTTATTTGGACATTAGTGGTTAAGTGACAAAGACTCTAAATAAGACTTTCTCGTGCCATTTTGAAGTTTTTCTGGACAGTTCCATTACCGATAGTAATTATTAAATTTTGTCGATAATTATATGCCGATAACAACCAGAAGTATGGCAACCGAAAAGCAAATACAGGACTTATTTGCACAATTCCAGAAAGTGTTGGAAGAGCTAGAAAGAAGGCATCGAGAAGAAGTAAATGAAGTCAAAGAGAAAATGCACCGGGTAGAAGAGGAAATAGACCTGCTTAAGCAACAGTTGAGGGATAGAGGAAGCCAGCAAGTGGTATTATCAGATCAGCTGTTCGAACCTCCCTTCTTTGACGGCCAAAGTTCATGGACATTAAGGCATTAAGGCATTAAGGGGCCAAGCATTGGAAATACTCCAGACAATCCCAGTAGACCAACAACGGGATTTTAAAGTTTTAGAAGCTGCCCTAGATCTACGATATGGCGATCAACACCTTGCCCGAGTGTACCAGACCCAGCTGAAATCACGTGTTCAAGGGGCTGGGGAAAGTTTGCAAGAGTTTGAAGCTGCCGTGTGGAGACTGGATCAACTGGCTTACCCGGCTGTACCGAAGGAATTCCAAGACCAACTGGCAGTAGGGGCTTTTCTGGATGGTATACAGGACCATGAGATCAGGCGAGTCCTCAGGTTATCTCGATACCAAAACAGCAGCGAAGCGTTGGTGCGTGCACTCGAGGTGGAAGCTGTCCTTCAGGATACCCCGAGTCCAAGAGCACAAGCTGTGAGTATCGAAGAATCGCAACCAGAAAAGAAGAAGGAGAACCCTATCTTGATCCAGATACAGGAGGTAAATAAAATGATTAGTCAGTTACTGGCTCAATGGGATACTGCGGGAAGACAAGGAAAGCCAAGCGGGAGTACTAAATGTTACAACTGTGGCAGAGCAGGGCATATGAAACGAGACTGTCGACAGCGGAACTCGAGGAAAGTGAATGCTAGAAAGGTTGACGAGACTCAGAACAGAAGTAGTAGTGGAAGGCCAAGTGGACGGTGTATGAAATGTTACAGGTGCGGAGAACTAGGACATATCCAGCTTGAATGTCCACGAAGGAGATTAGAGAGAGTGGAAGCCGAAGATGCTGTGAAGTTGAGGGGAAAATCAGAGGAAGCTGGTACCAGAGAGACTGTGACAGATAGGGAACGTGGTACCCCGAGAGAAGTAAAGATTTCCCAGCTTCGAAGCGTTCGAAGAAGTCCACTACTACCAGGACGTGGAAGTAAAATGAAACCCCAGAAAATTGCAGATATTTCATCCGGAAGAAGGTACAAGGAAGATTGCAAGTACTACCACCAGGAGAAACTGCAGGTCACGGGAGCTGTCAACACTGTCAAGGTGGAGGTGCCGGATGACAGGACAAATGAAGTGCTCAGACATGAACAATTGAACGACGTGGAAATTGGGCCTATATTGAGAGCCAAAGAAAGGGGAACTCGTCCAAAATGGAAGGATGTTTCAGGCAAAAGAGTGGGATTGAAGGCACTATGGGCGCAGTGGGACTCACTGAAAGTCGTGAACGGGCTGTTGCGGAGAGCATGGGAAAGCCCGGATGGAAAACAGGTGGTTATGCGTCTAGTGATTCCCAGGTGTCGAGTAGCGAAGGTGCTTCAGGAAGTGCACAATGGAACATCCGATGGACAGTTCGGTGTTAACAAGACCCTGAAGAAAATACGAGAACGATTTTATTGGATAAGAAGTCGTCAGGATGTGGAAGCTTGGTGTCGCAAATGCAAGATTTGTGCAGTCAGTAAGGGACCACAGACTGGGAGTAAGGGTGAAAACAAACAGTTCAACGCCGGAGCTCCTTTCAAGAGGTTGGCTAACGATATAGCGGAGCCATCACCAGCCAATGACCGAATGAAGGCTCGATATGACTGGAAAGGTAATTCAAAAGAGGTCATCAAGGTGGGAGAGCTAGTTTGGCTGTACAACCCCCAGCGGAGGAAAGGAAAGTCATCGAAATCACCTTGGGATGGACCGTACACTGTTATTACCCGAATTAATGATGTTGTCTATCGGATTCAGCAAAGCAGAAAGTCCAAGATGAAGATCGTGCATTTGGACAGGCTGGCGAGATACACTGATGATCCTGAGTTGCCTGATCGGGACGATCAGGCTTAAGGAGGGGGCAGTGTTATGAATTACACCCTCTTGGAACTGGAGATGATACGCCTATGCCTACTGATAGTGACTGGAAAGACTCTAGAAAGAGCCAAGGACTTTTCTAGATTGTGGTTGGAGAAGATTCTGGATTAATCTAGAGCTAATTTCGGAGTATATAAGGCGCGATTACCAGCGCGGAGGAAGAAGTTTTAAGAAGGAAGTTTATAGAAGCGACGTTCGGTAAAAGTGAAGTTAAATAAGATTATTTTGAAGTATTGTATAGACAGTAAATTGTTAAATAAAGTGTTAGTGACGATTATCTCTTGTTGAAATTATTTAGAACCCACGGATTCATACAGGGTGTTTCCTAAAAGGTGGAAAAGTCGCTACAATATGTTCGGCACACATCCCGGTTAGTGGAGGTCCAGGGCCAAGCATACACCCTGTTTAGTGGAGGTCCAGACGCAAGCATACGACCTGGTTAGTGGACTTCCAGGGGCAGAAATTTTGAACCTCAAAGGTCTACAAATTTAAGCCATGACTAGTAATATCAAGCTGATTTGTTCTTAATAATTAATTTCATTTATTAAGTTTCCCCCATTGTTTCCACATTTGTTCACCATGCTCTAAGGCAAAGAATTAATCATACCTGGACAGAACACAAGGCAAGTGTTATGTTCCTGTCTGGGAACCTATTCTTATTGTTAAAGAAATGAAACACTTCACGTCTTGTTTATAACACTGTATTATCCACTTTACTACACACATGCCTGTGAACCCTCCGAGATACCGGAACTAGCTGGGGCGGGAGTGTTCCCTATCTACATTAGTTTGATATGTTAGCATGCCCATGCCTAACCCCATAGCAAGATATTATCACAGGGTATTTCAAAGTTAAAGGTACATACGTTACTTGTGGATACAGGGCACTTTGGCGGTTCCAAATTACCCGGCATTAATGCATTAATCGTCCTTCCTTACTGAGATACAGGATGTTTTATTGATATTGGCCAAATCTTTCTTTGATCTTGACTATTGAACCACCCTGTATAATCGGTTCATACTTAGAATATGTTTCACTTATTTTTCTTGATAGAACTTCATAATAAACCAAAAAGAAATCCAGGTCCGGCTTAATAAAAAATTGACAGTGTGTTGTATGTCAAAATCAACACCCTGTATGACAACATTTTGTAGATCTGTTTCGATATTAGAAAAGAGCGGAAAAAACTGAATAGAGTAGCTCACTTTTGTTTGCGCATTTCAGTCATCAGCCTTGATTATTTGCTGTAAATCCAATTTTATTAAAATGGGCCAGACAGTTGAAACTTGGATATTTATTTCAAGGTTAACTAACAAACAAATTTAACTCCTAGTAGTGACAATTATTTCACTTCTAGACACTAGGTAAGTGAACTATTGCAAAATAATTTTGAAAACAATGTAGATTTGCACACAAAGCAAAATACTACTTAATTTTGTGACAGTAATAAATATATAACTACAATAACTGTTCAAAGTCGCCTCCATTTCGTTGAATATATTTCCTTGCTCTAGTAGTAATATTTCTAATTGCATGTCTAATTATATCTGGATTATTTCTAACTTCTACGCAAGCGTTATTAAGTTTCAAAATTTCCTCTCTACTATTAATGGCTACGTCATATACCTTTGCTTTTAAATGTCCCCAAAGATAATAATCAACAGGATTGAAATCCGTTGACCTTGAGGGCCAATGATGAGGTCCATTTCGACATATCTACATATTTAGAAAATTGTCATTCAGGGAATTTCTCACAATATTCCTAAAATGGGGTGGAGCGCCATCATGCTGATAATACATTTCTGCAATATTTTCATTTTCCAATAACAAGAGTAAAAAATTTTGTAAAATCAGTGAGGATATGTGGCCCAATCAAATGATTGTTGAAAGCACCGCACCAAATATTAGCAGCAAATCGATGTTGGGATTTATTCTGTCTTACAGCATGTGGATTGTCTTCGGTGAATTTCTTAAATTATAAAAACACCATCTCTTGTAAATTGTGCCTCATCTGTAAACAGACATATGTTAAGAATTCTTCGATTCCGAATAATCCAGTTACTAAAATTTAACCTATGACCTTCATCCCCGTCCTCTAACCTAAATTATTTTTTTTTAGTGTTCTCCAAACACTGACATGTGGAACACCTAAAGCATGACCCACTCTTCTTGTGTTAATTTTTGGATTATTTGCAACAATATTTAGTATATTCTCTTCTACAGCTAAAGGTTGCCTTACTTGATGATCATTTAAGGTGGCCGTTGGATACCGACCATGATTTTTAGAAACATTAACAACTATAGCAAAAGTTTTATGATCAGGAATTCGGCTTCCAGGAAATCTTCTTTGATATTCTCTCACAGCAGCCTGTCCAGTGCCATCACAAAATCCATACACATAGATTATATCCGCAGATTCCGCATATTCACCATTTGAAAATTGATAAGGCGTGTTATGTACTTTGTAATGTGGGTAATAATATTAATACAAATAACAAATATTTTAGAATAGTAAAACGCAAGTATGTCGAACCAATAAATATGAACTGTCAAATACTAACATTTTCAGCATTGCCTACTTGACAATAAAGCAGCTATGTTATAAAATCATCTCTTAAGTTTTAGTAAATGTATTATTCGGAATCGAAGCATTCTTAACAGATCGCTGTTAACAGATGAGGCACAATTTACAAGAGATGGTGTTAATAGTTTAACAAATTCACATGTTTGGACAGAAAAGAATCCACATGCTATAAGACAGAATAAATCCCAACATCCATTTGCTGTTAATATGTATGTATTTGGTGCGGTGTTTTCAACAAGGTAGTGGCTATTGAACCGCCGCGGCGGATCTTTTTCACAACTTATTGAACCGCCGCGGCAATTGGTTTGGTTACATACTATTTATTCTGTGCTATAGCGGCGTTTTCCATATGGATCGCTGGCCTATGCGTAACGTTATCGCGTTGTGGAGCGGAGGCAATGCTTTGTATTTTTAATTCCATATTAAATTTGTTATGATGATGATGATGATGTGGAGCGACAGGTCCCGGGTTCAAATACTGCCCACTTGACTTTTTTTTTAATATTTTGTAACGATTAATATCCTTTTCACAAATTCTGGTTGGATTTGACGACAGAAATGTTCTTTTTTTTCATATAATAATTTATCTCTTTCATGTGATGGTAGTTGGGTTAGTTAGGTTGATTTTTATTTTGCTAAATAATTGTTAATAAATTATCAGCGCCGCAGGCAGCATTAGCGTCGCAGACATGAAGGGGGGTGCGGGGGGTGTCCCCCTGCCCCCCCGCCTTGTTTTTCAGAAAATTGCATAAAATATTTCAATTTCTATGCGCGGCGGTTCAATAAGTCGTGAAAAAGATCCGCCGCGGCGGTTGCGTAGACACTCCCTTTCAACAATCATTTGATTAGGCCACATATCCTCTCTGATAGATTATCAGGTGAACTACATTGTTTTTAAAATTATTTTACAATAATTCACTTACCTAGTCTAGAAATGTAAGAATTGTCACTGCTGCAAATTAAATTTTTTTGTTAATTAAACCCTGAAGTAAATATTCAAGTTCCAACTCGACCATTTTAATGAAATTGGATTTACGGCAAGTATTCAAGGTTGATGACTGAAATGCGCAAATTAAGTGAGCTACTCTATTCAATTTTTTCCGCCCTTTTCGAATATTGAAACAGATCTACAAAATTTTGACATACAACATATTATATACATTTTTTATTAAGCCCGACCTGGATTTCTTTTTGGTTTATTATTCAGTTCTATCAAGAAAAATAAGTGAAACATACATTCTAGGTATGAACCGATTATACAGGGTGGTTCAATAGTTATAATCAAAGAAAGATTTGACCAAAATCAATCAAACATCCTGTATCTCAGTAAGGACGGACGATGGATGCATTAATTCTGGGTAATTTGGAACCACCAAAGTGCCCTCTATCCACAAGTAACGTATGTACCTTTAACTTTGAAACACCCTATATAGGAGAAGCGATGAGAGTATAGTCTAAAAAAATCTATTGAAAATATGAAATAGTAATTTTTGTGCTTAATTTCATTATTTACTTATATGGATGTTTCAAAAATCAAATACTTTCAATATAACTATTTCAATTCATGTATAAAGTAAAATATCAAAGCTTGCAATCGCTGCGTCTAGCATGCCATTTTTTTAAAAAGGGCCGTGGTGTTGTTTCTTTCAAATAGATTAAGTACTTTTTCTACTATTAATGTAATGCAATGGTATTAGAAAAACATTTAAATAAATCATAATTCATAATTAATGATAATATTCAAAATTATATTAATATGTGTGTCAAATTGAACATAAAAGAAATATGATTCTAGATGAGTTTTTATTACTATCACAGAAAAAATACTGGAGGGTAAGTTTTATTTCATCCTACCTGTAATATTTTTTCTTTGATGGTAGGTAACAAAACACATGAGCATGATGTCACAATTTGGCATACCTACAATATTCATAAGTGATGAAGAGATGAGTAATAGATAATGAGTCCGTCTGTCTAATCTTTCGGTTGAGCTTTAAGTATATAATCATTAATATAAATAATACATAAAAAAATTTCAAAGTTTTTACTTTAACATAATTTAATTTTTTTTCTGGCAGTGCCAAATGTTGACATCACCGAGTTAAAGCATTTACAATTATATGAAGTTATTTTAAAATTTATTCAGTATACCCACTAAACATGAAAACATTACCGAAATAAAACAGTAATGTATCATCGTTACTTTGTAACATTATTCAATAGATAATTTTAACGTTTATACAACAAGTATGTTATAGATTATGTCCCAGTCAGCAATGTTACAAAGTTATATTATTAAAAACACAACATTAAAGCAATATCCTCTCAACATATCTACATTAATGTTTTAATGTTATATTTTAAATACTACATTATGACTACATTTTTTAAATGTAACAAAATAAACGTTTTAATTTGATTACTACAATAATATTTCAGTGATATTAAAAGAAACATAATTTAATTATGAAAATTATATTTAAATAATGTTCTTTTGATGTACTGTTTGTTAACATTTATACAATTTTATAAATATTACAGGGTGATCTCTAAATGATAGCTACAAGATTCTTTAATGATGCTTCGCCTCTATGTTCTTACTTTTGGTTTGGAGATGACTGAATGACATTTACACAACTCTAAAATTGAATGGATAAAAAGTGGGAATGTAGACTCATATTTAAAAATCTAATAGCTCAAAATAATGTAAGAAATATAATATGCTACTGTACAGTATAGTCACCATTATATATTCCTTGCATTTTGTGCTGTTAGATTTTTAAATGTGATCTTATATTTTCACTTTTCATCCCTTCATTTTAGAATTGTGTAAATGTCATTCAATCATTTCCAAACAAAAGTGAAAAAGCAGAAGAAACGTATTATGCGAAAGAACCTTGTACCTATCATTCAAAGACCACCCTGTAAATAATTATAAAATATAAAATTGTATCATAGAATCATAAAAATTAATTTGAGAATTTATAAAACATAATCACAATTATATTTCGAATTTTAAAATCAACTAAAGTGCATGTATTAGAAACATCTTAGAGATCACTTGTGCGACAACTGAACAGAATTATCTAGAGGTTTTTGTATTGAAAATAAAATAAAAATTTGAAAATGCACAATTATGTGTAATAATTGTGCGTTTATACATAGTGTATTACCTGTTCTGAACCAGCTTATAAATAAAACCAGCAGAAATGTATAAATGTTCTTTATTATTCAAACCCGGTTAAATTATTAGTACGGATGATATAATATTTACCACACAAAATTTTTTCTGATGGACTTTATCATAATCAATTTGGTTTTTATAGTGTATTTTGAGATAATGTGCATTATTTAATATACAAAAAATAAACATTGATTTATAAATTGTGTGAAAATAGCATAAAATATTTTGTGTAGACATTCTTTGCTTTGAAAATCGTAGACAGTCGAAATTTCGAAACATTCTTTGGTGGTATTCGGGAAGCAACTCCTAAACCACATCTGGAATTAAAACAGAGCAAATTGTTAAAATTATTGATAGTAGATGGAACATTCTAAATTCGGTGTCATGGGAAGGAGGAAGTTTAGAACCGAACGCTCGTTTAGGGGGGGGGGGGGTCCATAAATGTTACAAGGGACAAGGGGTTGCTTTTTCCAAACATGTTTTTGTTTGGATAGTCTCTTAAATGTCAAATTTATCACAACACAACCTATAAGTTTGACATATACTTATTAACAAATTGAATATTTAAAATTAAACCATGCAATAATAATACTGAACTAATGGAGTAGGCAGGTATATTAAAAAAATGTGGAATACCATTCTTGCAATCAAAAAACTTTTATTTAATTTGTTTTAGTAAATATTAATAGTCAATTTGTCAGTTGATCCGAACTAATTACTATACGCAGGAGCAATGAAGCATAAGAAAAAAAACTACAATGAAGCACATATTTTCACCTTTGTAGTCGTTGTAAATTTCAAATTATTAATAGAGAAAAAAATGCTTGAATAAAAGTTGCAACCTTTATTTCCTACAATATTGGTAATAACTAATTTCAGGGTAGAACTAATGGGAAAGCAGAAAATCAAGAAAAAATTATTTTGACCGACAATTTTCCAATATAAAAACTTAAAATGATTGTTCCATGTATAGGTATATAGGTATATAATATCAAAATTTATTTTTAAACATTAAATATCCTATATAGTTTCACTTACCGATTCTCCATGTTATTATCTGTTTTTAGTTCTTTTACTAGCAGAAATTCATCGAATTTTGTCGTCTTTCAACAACTCCTTTTTAGTAGTTTCACCACTTTCATTTACCTACTGCTTCTAAGACTAAGATCCGCTGCATCAAGTAAGAGTTGGAATTTATATAAGAGTTGCTTGATCTAGATTAATTGCTTTCTAAAATAGGGATTTAAAACATTAGTTCATTAATTTCAAATATACATAAAACACATTTTTACATTTTCAATAAGTGTGAACCGTTAGCTAGGTAAGGACCAAAGTATTTTTCATCTCTTCTCAATGTAATTTATCAATGTGAGCTTGATTTTTAAGGAAACCGAACTTTCGAAAAAATGTTAAATATTACTGAAACTTAATTACAAAGTAGCCCTGTGCAGCACAGTACATCTTTAGGATGAAGGCAACAGTTTTGTAGCAGAATATATGAAATTATATTTTCTTAAATCTAATATTAATAAGTGTAATGAGCCTTTTTCACTTGGATTATCAGAAATTCCCACTTGCGAAAAGAAGTATCGCATTCGTTGCATAAATAAATAACTATCAAGTACGTGTATGTACAATAAACACTTAATCTACTTACCCTTTATTGTTTTCGGGCATATTTAACACTATATAACCAAAGATAATCTTTGACTAAACTATTATATAAAGTCGTCTTCGCGAACAGGACTTCAGCAATTTCGGACATACTGAACACTATTAACTATTAAGTATTATAATGCTATCTTTACAAACAAATTCGAGGCAAAATGGCGTGTGAGACTATTCTCCTTTTCTTCTTGTTTATCCGTCTCGGATGCGTCCGTTGCGTTCGGTCCGGAATGGCCAATAAATAGCATTTAGGCGTATCACGTGACTATAGATGAATGTTGGTTTAATAACATTTATCATTATAACCTATAAATGTAACTTTAATTTAACAACAATGTTAATAACAGGTGTTGTTAATATAATTTTATAAATATTACATAATAACATTATGGAGCTGTTATAGAATAATATTGCATTATGTTACATTCCAATAATATTATCAGAGTGTTTATGAACAATATGGCATGTATGTTATATTTTAAACACATAAATAATATTGATTTCTTGTAACATAGCTGTTTTAATGAATAATGTTTTTTGGATGTATTAAAATAAAATTATAATTACATAAAAACAATATTACAAAAAAACATTGACAAAGTAACTTTAAAAAAATGTTTTTTAATATTTTAGTTATGTTTCATGTTTAGTGGGTAATATACTGAATGTACATGTAAAAGATCACTAAAACATTTTCATTATCTAAATATGTTGTTTCATAATAAAAAAAACTCCCTTACCTAAAAATAATAGATAAGTATTCTTTTTTCTTTAGTTTTTTCAGTTTTGTGCAAGTTTCTTATTATCTAAACAATATTTTCCATCATTTAAATACCTGTATTGCCAAAAAATAAATTACATGACTTATCATTAACAGTGAGTTTTTGGTGATATATATTTTTTAAATGCTATAAACTTGTTATGGAATGTATTGTTAAAAAAATTGTTAAATTTCCACTGAATGGAACGGGTCATATTTGCTCAAGAATGTTTTCCTGATGGGAATACCACCAAGGGTATCATATGGAATTTGTTTTTCTGATTTTTAAGGTTTTTTAAATGTTTCCTGGATTTATATGCTTATTTCATGATTCGTAAATTTAGGAAATTGATTGAGGAAGCCGTTACTCTGTGGTAATTCATAACAATAACGAGATTGAGTAAAACACTACTATGTTTTTTATCACTATATTTGCACAAAAACGTGACTGCAGTTTCAACCCTTTTTAGGTCATTTTCAAACAAGTTGAATCATTGTTTGAAAATGACCTAAAAAGGGTTGAAACTGCAGTCACGTTTTTGTGCAAATACAGTGGTAAAAAACATAGTAGTGTTTTACTCAATCTCGTTATTTCGTAAATTTATGTGATCAAGTAACCTTTATTTTTGAAATTTCGAGAATTCTGTAAAATAAAACAAAAGGACAACACACACCGCTTATAAGTGGAGTTAGGAGTCGGAAGAGAAGTCGAGATCGTGCTATAGTGACGAAACTTATGTAACCCCCCGTTGTCGAGGCTGCTGAACATGAATAAGATAGTGAAACAAGTTTTTAATCATGTGCACATAGACTTGTATGAAATTGCCAGCCATTTCCCTCTAAAGTTACACTACTGAGGATTATTTTAAGTAAACACTAAAAAGAGGCGGTTGTTGCCTGTTTAAGAATGTAGGAGTCAAACACTCCTGTCATTATTTTTTTCTTGATTGGCATCCTTTGGAGGAGGGGTAAGCGCCGAAACTGGAAAGATAAAGAAAATCAATTTTCCACCAAATGGCAGGTTAGATTAAGCCCCCAAGGGCCGACATTATCAGCATTTTTCATAGAAACACAATGCTGAGCGTTGGTATAAAAAAACGGTAATGAGGGGTGGTTTTCGGCAATTTGAGGGGGAACACATGGTTAAAACCTTTTTTACTATCTTATTTGTGTTCAGCACCCTCGAAAGCGGTGGGGAGGGGATCATATATGTTTGGTCATTTTAGCACGATCTCGATTATATGGAAAAGTGGTTAATCTCAAATATGTCGTGAAATAAAACAAGAATCGTTGAAACTGGAGATACTTACAGTTATTTTCAATAATAAATACAAATCTTTATATTTCTATAATATAAATATGTATGTATATAAAAAAAATGATCAGGCCAAACAGAAGTTTAATTCTTTTTCAAGAACAGGAAATTGGAGAGAAAAAATCTTGAATGATATTTGTTTGTAGGACGAATCGTTTTCAGGGATTACGAAAATAAAATTTTTATATAATTTAAAATTTTTATATTTCCCTCTTTAAATTCGATTGATAAATGTATGTTTGTGAATTTTAATATATTTTATATACTTAATTCTGAATTTATGTAATTCAAAGTAAAAATAATTTTTAAAAAATTGAAAAATTGTAAGCTTTCTCTGTAATTCACTTATTTAACTTTGGTCTATTTCCACTACTACAGGACTAGTTTGGAAATTATATACACAACATGGCTAGTTTTCAGAAGCTAAAGAGTTCTCGAGTTGGAAGTAGTCGCTTCAGCCCTCTGAATATCTCCCTCACACGCTGCTCTGCAGTTTTTTCCATTTTTCTCTCAAATAGATGGTCACAGAAAATTTTATACTCATTTAAAAAATTCTATATAAAATTTTCTACAAATAATGTCCTATACATATTGCTGATAAGCACAATGGTTTTCGAGCAATGAACGATCAAATTAGGACGTTGGTCCTTAATGGACACATGGTTTACGATCGGTGACATTGAGAAACATAGAAATAAATGTATAAAATAATGTTTTGTCGTTTGGAAGTCATTCATGCAAGGCGGTTAGTTTTCAAAAGCTAAAGAGTTCTCAAAACACAAATGGTAGGTAGCCTCACCCTAACAAGCCACGTCGCGATTTTATAGTCACTAAAAATATTCTATATAAAATTTACCACAGATAAGGTCTTATACGAATTACTGATTACAATGGTTTTCGAGCAATGAGCGACCAAACTGGGGAGTTGGTCCCAGATCAACATGCTTTGTGTATATTATTAAAACGAGCATAGTGTACAGGAATAAAGTTGAACAGCAAAGTTTTCTCTTCATAAGCTTTTGCAAACTTAATGTTAGAGCATCTTTTGTGGCATGAGTTCATATCCACACCACCTTTGAGCTCATATGTTTTGTCATTTCCCCAATAGGCCTTCCGAAGCCGTTTGATGTGATCATTCAATATCAATATCTGCAGTGCTTATGCCACAATTTGTATAGCTCTGCCTTCGGCAATTTCTGCATATGGTTGCGCAATGTAACTTTATTTTTATACAGCCATATCTCCTACTACAATCTTCTCTACAGTTGCAAGTTATCAGTAATAAAACAGAAGCTGGGACTGGTGCTTCTGTAGATTAGACAGGTGACAAGTCGTTCTTAATTTATTTCTTCCAGTAACTGTTGTTACAAAAATTGTCTGTGCCATAGTTGAACCTGAAGATAAGTGCACTGGGAGTGCTGGTGTGCTGTAGCTAATGCAGGAGGTAAGTCCCTGCTTTCCGATTGTTGAGCATTGTAAAGTGTTAGGATGAACCATTCTCCATCATTTTCGATTTTTGATGACATTCTCTTTACCTTACACAAAATCATTCTGGATTCTCAAGGAGTTGCCTCGGTGACTTGAGAAGCGGTTAAATAAACAAGTAAACAAATTAAAAAAATTATCTTACTGAAATTGCCCCACACTTTCCAGGATGCTCCCTCAGATGTACAGGAAGATTAATTTAGGTCAAAGGGCGTGAATGTGACACCACCCAACTTCAATGTAAGTAGAGAAGATGCAGGCATCTATCCAGAAGTACATCCGGCCACATTAGATTAAGAAAATGCAAAGCGTGTGTCAATCAGGGACTAACCCCCCTCCCCAGCTTGATCTTTCATTGCTCGAAGACCATTGCGTTTATCAGTAATATACATAGGTAGGGGCGTTCCTCAAAAGTATCGTTACTTGAATCGATACTGAAGTGAAAAGTATCAAAACCGGTATTATATTGGAAGCAAATTATCGATGCCAATAAGTATCGTTGCTGGTATTGAAAGGTATTGAAAAAAAAATGTACTCGCTTTGTAATCACCTCTCTTTTCATTTTAGTGCTATCAATACCAACTTAAAATATCAATACCGGTATCGCATCAGAACAAAAGTATCGATGCCAATAAGTATTGCTGCTGGTATCAAATGGAAAGTATCGATGCCGATATCATATCGAAAGAAAAGTATCGAGTACAACTTCGTATCAAATAAAAAGTATCAACACTGGTATCATATCGATCGATAGTATGAGAACGTCCCTATGCATAGGACTTCTTTATTTGTAGTCAGTTTTATATAGAATATTTTCGGTGGGTATAAAATATATTGGAAGCAAATTATCGATGCCAATAAGTATCGTTGCTGGTATTGAAAGGTATTGAAAAAAAAATGTACTCGCTTTGTAATCACCTCTCTTTTCATTTTAGTGCTATCAATACCAACTTAAAATATCAATACCGGTATCGCATCAGAACAAAAGTATCGATGCCAATAAGTATTGCTGCTGGTATCAAATGGAAAGTATCGATGCCGATATCATATCGAAAGAAAAGTATCGAGTACAACTTCGTATCAAATAAAAAGTATCAACACTGGTATCATATCGATCGATAGTATGAGAACGTCCCTATGCATAGGACTTTTTTATTTGTAGTCAGTTTTATATAGAATATTTTCGGTGGGTATAAAATATTTTGGGGGAACAACTATTTCACAAAGAAATGCAAAAAATGCGAGAAGCTGCATTGTGGCTTGTTAGGGATGATTTTTAAGAGAGAGGCTACCATATGCACCTTGAGAACTTTTTAGCTTCTGAAAGCTAACCATCTTGCACGAATTTCCTCCTACGACTCCTAATATTGATGGACGTGCGACGCAAGTTGATCGGGGACCAACCCCCTAGTTTGATCGCTAATTGCTCGAAAACTATGTAATATCATAGTATTTTATCTGCAGAAAGTTTTATATCGAATTTTTTCAGTGAGTATAAAATTTTCTGTGGAACTATCTATTTCAGAGGAAAATGCAAACGACCGCGGCGCAGCATGTTTGGGGTGGTTTTTAAGGGTGAAGCGACCACTTCCAATTTGGAAACTCTACCTTCTGAAATCCAGTCACCTTGTGCGTGTGATTTCCAAATGGCAACAGACTATACTTTACTTCCTCTAATTTTACTAATTGTGGTGTCTTAAACTACTAATTTTATAATTTATTTATATTTACCAACTGACTTACTATTTTTTAGATTCAAGACTTTCTTTATGACGACGTATTTTGGGAATACTGCAGTGATAAAGGAGTAGTCGATATTCTAGAGGGAATTATCGGACCAAATATTAGTTGTGTGCATTCTATGTTTATTAATAAACCACCAAATGCTGACCCTGGAGCGTCTTTGCATCCACTTCATCAGGTAATAATTTTGCTTAAGCATGGAGCTATCAGGAGCCACAACAGGACACTGGCAGTTCAAAAACATAATCAAACTCTTTACGTGTGTCTCAGTCTTGCATCATCCAAATATTCTGGCTCTCTTATAAAATTGATATAGAAAATTATAATGAATATACAAAAAAATTTAGCTGAAGGTCGGTTGAGGGTCATTTGGTTTATCCAATGAAATACTTGTTTTATTATTATTATTATTATGAAATGGTAGAGAGCACTGAGGTTTTAATTTAAAAATATTTTGAAATATACAGAGTAGTACATGTATACGACACACTTGATATATTATTATATATATAAAAATATTTTTTTTCAATAATAAGCATGGAGGCTATGCCAGTGTAGTACATTTCATTAACAATTTTATTTTTACATGAACTATCAGCTTTTTGCGGTTCTGCTTCAGCATTAATAATATTTCCTGTATCTTATTAATATCAAATAGAAGAAAGAATATTTCAATAAATAAATGAAACATACATTATGTTAATAAGCAATAAGTAGGTACCTATAGTGCAGGGAATAAAGACAAAAAAATAATGAAACTTCGGAAAAACTAGGGGAAAGCTGGATTTTTGCACGAACCTTCCTTTTGTGGTTCTAAACAACGTCTCAGAAGTCCCCATCGATATGTGTGCCGCTAAAAATGTTACGCGGGGTCAAAGGTCACGATAAACGGTTTTTTGCGAAAATCTCGTTAACGGTCACTTTCATCGAAAAAATAGTGGTCATCAAATCTGTAGCTTAGAAAGTTGTCTACCGAGAACATAATCTTATTTTTTTCATAAGACTAACAGTTCTCGAGAAAATTCGATTAAAACATTGTAACCCATCTTGTACTCTATATCAAAGGTGGTGTGGAAAGGAGTGCATATATCATGAGAAACATAAATGTTATAACTTTTTGAATCGAATTTTCTCGAGAAGTATCAGTATCATATAAGAAAATAGAAGATATACAAATTTTCATTCCGATTTAAAAAATATTTTTTTAAATTTGTCAAAATTAATATAGATACCTGACTCTTAATATGTAGAATAGTGAATGAATGTAGTATAATATATTTTGATGAATGAATACATTTTTTTATTGAATTGAAAAGTAAGAATTACTTTATTATTATACGGTGTTGTAATTAGTAATTTTTATTTGTATTTAAATGTCTGCCAGGAATGACTTTGCATGTTTATTTACGTTATGAGAAGCTCTGATTCAAACTCAAGGAAACTCCACATTGAATAGTAAATAGGTACTCTGAGATAATCCATTTTTATTTTCAGCTACAATTCTTAACACACTTTGGCAAGTAGAAGTGATGGCAGCTTTGTTAATGAGTGTTTAATTATTCACCGGAAGACAATTATCTATGAATAATGTGGGATTTATTTTTATTGATTTATTTATTTATTTAATGCATTTTGTACATGGAATTAACATAACATTTAAACAGTCAGTTTTATTTTCTTTTTTCTTAAATGTTTTGTGACTTAATATGTTTAATTCCTAAGTGCTAATAGTATATGTGTTATCATTGTAAAATGTTTACAGTGAAAAGTATAAGAATAAATTTAAGTGTACATACCTATAACGTTACTAACCTATGTAAACATACCTAGGATATATCTATATAACTATACTTATAGCTAGATCTATAATGTGAAGGAAGATTATATGTAAGAAAATATAACATAAGAAAAAATAGAAATAAAAATATATATATAGACAAGATGTGATATGATAATATTTCTTTTTAAAGTCTGCTCTATAACGTTACTAACCTATGTAAACATGCCTAGGATATATCTATATAACTATACTTATAGCTAGATCTATAATGTGAAGGAAGATTATATGTAAGAAAATATAACATAAGAAAAAATAGAAATAAAAATATATATATAGACAAGATGTGATATGATAATATTTCTTTTTAAAGTCTGCTCTAGGCAGAATAACCATTTGAGAGCGATCTCGAATTGGTTATCTGCCAGTCTGTAGCCACGCTGTGGAATTAACCCGATCATGTTGGGCTTTAAAAAATGACATCTAAAAACTAGATTGCACGTACTTGCAATTGTTGTGGCTTGTTGAAATGGATCTATTTTGTTAGTCTCTATAAAACACTGTCTAAATTTCATGCATGCCTTACGTAAAATATCAACATCCATAAAACAATATTTAACAATTTCAGACTTCATATCAAAAACTATATTGTTTGATATTTGCTCATTATACCATTCAAAGAAAACAGCTCGGTCTTTGGTAGACATGCTATCTGCCATGTAATAGCTGGCATCCGGTAGAGGAACTACATAATTTAGATTTTCATTTTTATTAAATAAATGCGGGAAGTACCCTTTAATAAATCAAATTTAAAAGCACCGGGGAGCTTCGCAAGAGGTAAAGGCATATAATTTAAACTGTCTATAAATTTAATGTTGTTACAAGTAATTGAAAAAAATGTACAGCCCTTGCAAATAAATTTCGGATTCCATCTGGTAACATTAAATAAAAAAATTTTCGTTAAAAAACATCCATCATATGCCCTCATGTTGTGTGCGATGGCTACTATATTAAATTTTTTGTTTTCGAATCCGTGTAAATATTGTCGTTTATCACATTTACTACATGTTTATATCGCCAATATTTACACACGCCGAACAAACTTGCTGTGCTACACAAAGATTTGGTTCATGTAAAAAAGTGTTACCATGTAGTGGCTTTTCCTGTCTACATTCCAGATCGTAAAAAACAAAAAGAAAATTTCTCTCTTTTTGTTTCCAATTGTTGCTCTGATTGTGTATGCGGTTTCATAAAACAGAAGTGTCATGGGTTTATCCTCCATACACATCGAACAAAATTTTACACCACATCTACGTGGCTTCTCTTTATCAACCCAGTAACTATTTAAACACAAACCGCATCTCTTTAGAGCACTGCAAAGTTTTTTTCTTTGTGTAAATTTAAACACCCGGGCCCTCTGAACGTCCTATTATAATTATTGCGTGTAATATTTTCGGCATTAATACTGCATGGAGGTAATGTGTGGCAACACGGACACGAATATGGACAATTGGTATGTCTATTTTTATTACAGAATCGTTTCTTACACGGTTCGCAAAAGTAGGATGAAGCGAAAGCTGATGTTAAACTTAATATTAGATTGTAATGATTATTTTCTAACAATAAATTTATCACTGGGATATCACTACGTCTGTGCCCTTCAAAATATGTTGTCTCTCCCCTTCTGCTTTGTACATAACTATCATAAATTTATTAATTAAAAAATTCTGCACCTGTTTTATGTGATCGTGCGAAGTCCCGTTAGAAAGATCTATACCGGTCTGTCTACATAAACATTTCCCGTCTGATATTAGTAAACCTTTATTCTCTCTCAATTTTTTAAACTCGTCCTTATTTACCCTGTAAGCTATACCTAACACCACAGCGTATGCAAAACAAAAATTATCCGTATTGCAAATTTCTACGATACCGTTCTTTCGCCGACAGAATTCCTCAAATGTTGTACCTTTTAATGCCATGCGACCCTTTCCATTTGCAGTCGGTAAACATATATAGTCTATCGACACCGTCAGTTTACCATTTGTGAAGAATGTGGTATTGCTTTGGACCACTCGTCCCACCACGTCTAGCACATCTGCGGAGAGCTGATCTTTTCTCCTAAACGAAATAGCGACGGGTCTATCCGGGCACTCTTCGTTGTTATACATTAAGCCAACATGGTCGTCACACTTAAAATCTCTCATGCCGTACGACATGACATCGTTGAGACCATCCTGAAATAAAATAATGGCGTTGAAAATATGTTCAAATAACTTTTTTTAAATTTAATAATACCTTAATCCATGTTACAGGATCATTTTTACCAACAAAGTTCTTATATTTGAAAACATATCTTCTAGCGGTCAGGTGGAACTTTTTTATTTCACGATCATATTCGTTTTCAATAAAAATGTTTTTAAACGTTCTGACATCATCTTGTCTGTGTAGAATCGGATGTACTTGTAGACCCTGCGCCGTTTTGATTCACTCGAAGCTGATTTACTCGTCTCTCAAGTGCATCATAAGAAGGCATATCTAGATCTTCATACTCCCCAAATATTATTTTATAATCGATATGCTAAAATACATACAATGTTAAACGTTAAAGAAAAAACACTAATAGCAAAATATTAAAATTATTAATGTCGTGACAATGTCCAATGAATATAAGTATTTATCAGGGTGTTTAAACCACATGTTTGCAACGAAGCTTTAAACTGGTCCATTTTAAAATATATTTCAAAGCTGTTAAACAATATCACTTTATACCAGAATACAAGCTGTAATTGAGCTTGACTTACACAATACACATCTTATTTATATACACATCACAGAACCCCACCCATCCTGCAGTCTACGACATTCCGGTGACACATGGATCTTAATTGCATTGTGAGAAACTTTTACTTCTGCTACGTAATATTATTTTTTAGTCAGGAAATTGATAATCTGATAAGGTATTATTAAACTATATAGGAAGTTGATAAAACACAAAGACATGCGTCATCACACATTATTCATAGATAAGATAATTATCTTCCGGTGATTAATTAAAAACTCATAAAAAAGCTGCCATCACTTCTACTTTGGCATTTGGTTTTTTTGTACTAATTCTTTATAACACACTTGATCGTCTCAACTTGACATTCTTAAATTGTTAAATAACCGATCTTCAAATCATTTAAATAATAAAATTTACATAATAAACATTGATAAAGGTACAATATACACAGACGCACCGATCAGCATCAAAGTCTAGAACCCAATCCGCAATAAATAATCCTGCATGAAATTGAAATATATTTGTATTATTTTGTGGAAAAGAAAGCGGGGGGACATCCCCCCCCCCTTCTTGTCTGCGACGCTAATACTGCCTGCGGCGCAGATAATTATTAACAATTAGATAGCAAAATAAAAATCAACCTAACTAACCTTACCTAAAGAAATCACATAAAAGAAGAAAATCATTTTAGTAAAAAGAAGGAAAATATTATTTCTGCTGTCAAATCAGACCTGAATTTGTGAAAAAATACATAAATCGTTACAAAATATTTATATAAAAAGTTCGGTGTGGGTGTGTGCAAAAATTGAAACCGGGACCTCTCACACCCTAAGCGAGAACATTGCCCTTATGCCAACCATGCACCTGACAATCAGCGCTATAGCACGGAATAAACAGGTTGAAAGACGGTACAGTAACCAACCAGCACTAATGAGCATGCAGGATTATTTGTATCCGCTTGGGGCTTAGACGCTAGTCCGATCAGCTGGCGTCAGCAACTATGTGCGGCGTTGCCAAATCTTTCCCTAGTAAGTAAATAATTAATAATGCAAACACACAACTCCAGCAGATACAGCAATGGTACAAAAATAATAATTTAATACTAAATAGCAAAAAATCAAGTTTCATAAGATTTAACATATCCAATAATAAACCCGATAATAGCTTGTTAATAAAAATCGATGGTACATCTTTAAAACAAAGAAATAGTACGAACTTTTTAGGATTACACACATCTGGTAATTGCTCTTGGACTGTACACATAGAAGCTGTATGTAAAAAAGTTGCTCCTATTTGCTATTGTATAAATCAGTCAAGAAAAATTATTGACCAATATACACTTCTGATGTTCTGTTAGGCTCACTTTCACTGTGATGTCGTATAGTATTATTGCCTGGGGTAGTTCCAAGAAAAGTGAAAGGGTGTTTGAAATGCAGAAAAGAGCGGTAAGACATATAGTCGGGGTGAACCAAAGAACAAATTGCAAACCTATCTTTATTAAGTTGAACGTCTTGACATTACCTTCTGTTTATATACTTCAGTTGTTAATATATGCAAAGTCTGAAATCAACCAGCTAAATCACTTAAACAAAAACCATGATTATAATACACGAAGTAGCTTATCACTGGAAATCCCTCAACATAATTTACATCTTGAAAAAAGCCCAGAATACGTTGCCATTAAAGCTTACGATAAGTTACCTAACAAATATAAAAGTTCAAATGAAAAAATGTTTAAACAAAATATTAAAAAATTATTGTTGAATAAGTGCTATACTATTCAATCAGTGAATATTTTACTGATAAGGATTTATGAATTTTGTTATCTTTGCTTTTGTTTTCTGTGTTTTTTGTTAAGAAGTCTGTTTTTCTATTAAGAAGTTTGCTTCTCATTTTGTAAGTTTGTGGAATTTTGTTTTTTTAATCTTGTTACATAAATAACACAATACCGAATAGTTAATTTTATACAATTTATGTATATGAATGAAAGTTTTAGCCAATGTAAACATATCTTTTTATCTTTTTATACTTAGTATTCATAATTTAGTAGTAATTTAACTATTTGTTATTTGGAAACGGACTTACCATATTTACATTCTATGTATCTGAAATGGTGAATAAAGATGATATGATATGATATGATACTGTCTATCGCGCGAAGTATGACATCTGTTGAGAGTTTATCGATTCGCTAACAGATGTCCCACCTCTCCCGATATAACTACCTTAACGAGATTTTCGCGAAAAAACGTTTATCGTGACCTTTGACCCCGCGTAACATTTTTAGGGGCACACATAACGATGGGGACTTTTGGGATGTTGTTTAGAACCACAAAAGGAAGGTTCATGCAAAAATTTTTCTTCTCTGCAATGTCTCTATTCCCTGTATTACTATCAAATTAGTATTATTATTAACAATTATTTTGTATAAAATAATTTTGTCCACAAATTGTCATTTTTATTACATTGCATATTTACATATTAATAAAAATGATCCATAGTTACATCCTTAGTAATAGTTTTAAATTATAGGATCTACATTATTTCCCATTTCGTCCAGCCGATAAGATTGCAGCTTCTTGGACAGCATTAGAAAGGGTCGATGAACGAAATGGTTGTCTCTATGTTATTCCAGGTTCGCATCAGGGAACACTTTATAAACATGAATATCCAAAGGTAAAGTATTACAATTAGTAGACTACCTACTGAGCGAATAATACCGTTCGCTGCAAAAAAGTACAGATCTCGACTTTTTACCTGCTCTTTGCCCAATAGCTTTGTCCCATTCGCCTCTATATTCGCTTCAGGTTTCAGTACAAACAATAATCAAATTTATGGCCATAATTTGCTTAAATTAGATACTTACTGGATAAAAAATGCTTGCAAGGGTAATACTATTAGTTCAGAGTCATACAAATATTTTTAAAGTAATAAAACCTATTTTTGACCAGTGGTTCCGATTTCAAAACCATTCACATTACCTTATTGTTGATAGGGATTTAAAAACAAGATGTATCATGGAGTTCAAGGGTTCGATCATCTTCCAAAGGTTCATGTAGTAATGGAAAAAGGTGATACAGTCTTTTTTCATCCCATATTGTTGCACGGATCTGGACCAAATTATACTCAGGTAGGTATATACTTGTCTGTTCTTTAAATATGTTTTTAATTGATAATTAAAAATACAAAATGGCATATACAGTAGTGGCATTTTAAATTATAGTCGATGCCAATGTAAGGTAGAAGAGAAGAGAAATGGACAAATAATATTCTGAAAAGAAACCTACACTATTGCCACTTTAAAAGAGGATGACGGGTAGAATTCTTAACATGCTCAAGTGGTTGTCATCAGTGTTAATATATCGCTTTCTTCCGCGTACATTATTTTGCTATTTATATTTCGCTCTATTTTATTATAGGGATTACCCAAGTTTTCTAACTGCCATATGCCACCAGTGTATGTTTGTGCTCTATTATTTTTCACAATATTATTTGTTTAGTTATTAACATCCTCTGATACATAATTTATTTTATATTTATTTTTAGTAGCGCGGTTCATAAACTTTATGCATTGTTTAAAGGGCCCTATACTTATTTTAAATGGAATTGGATTTCAGAGAAACATTCTGAATTTCTGATATATTGCAATGCTTAAGTATCTAGGCAAGACTGCCAAAAGAGGTAGTTTTTGAGGAACATCTTATCAAAACTAGATAATTTGCGTCATTTTGGATTTTCAGGAAGTTATTACCTTAAAGTAAATAATTGTGCAAAAAGTGCAAAAGTAGAAAATCAATTTTGTTCAGGAATTTCAAGGATTTTTTTAGTAATTTTTTACCAACTTTTATTAATGTATGTTATAGTATGTCATATTTTTTAATTAAATATATAAGTTAGGTATGTACAAGAGATGAAGAAACAGTACCTTAGGACGCACCTGATTATCTTGAATTTTTATAAGAATAATTATTTTCTATACAAACTCCTAGTGTAACCAGCAAGATAAGATGACGAAATTTACAGTTACGTGTGAAAAATTAGTATGACTGTATATAAAAGTTGATTTAATTTGTCAAAAGCTGTTGTCAAATCAGGCACAACTAAAGCTAAATGTGTATCCATACAGCCTAACTTTTCGAGGGGGTCATACAGAAAAAACTTTCTAATAACAGCATATTTGAAATAAACATAATAAACAAAATATTTTATCGATTAGTTTTGCAACAAAAAAAATTAATGTACAGGATGTTCCAGAACTTATAATCAAAGAGTTATGCAGAAAATTTACTGTAAATCAAGATTTACCTAGAGGTGTTGTTTTCGAGATATTAGTTAACAAATATTTTCTTGATTGCAAATTCTTCGAATTTTGCAATAAAAAAAATATTGCATTAATTATTAAGTAAAAAATTTGAAAGGAAAAATAAATATAGAACTATTACGTCCCTGTAGTTTAGTTTTTGTTTCATTCATATATCTCAAACAGTTATCGAGGAAAATAATGTTTAAGTTAGGGGTTGGCACCTCTGTATTTTGTCTACTAAAGGGGGTAGAGAGTTGAAATTGCTCATATAAGTACTTTAGTAGAAGAGCAACATTCGGTTCACAAGAAACCTAAAAAAAACGCCGATGCAGTTTTCATATGCTTATCCGGCTATAGACTTTAGATAAAAATACACACATTTGTGGTCACTAATGTAGTCTGCACTTATAATGTCTACATCATTTAGAATTTTAGGTTTGTTGACAAAAATGAGGTAAATTAGAGAGAATTAGAGAATTTCATAATCTCTTACTTCGTTAACAGCTTGTGTAAAATTTTGAGTCGTTATCTAATCCAAACAAATTAATATTCACATCACCCATTATTACAATACTATCATTTGTAGGTATAAAATATGATAAAAAACAATACAGTATATCAAAATTTCAGATCGCTTCACTGAAATCCAAGTTACACTTGAAATGAGAGATCCTTTTAATACATAATAATAAATTTTCTAACTAAATATATGAATATTTACAAAAAAACAAATAATTAAAATAATAAATCTGTGAAATAATTGAGAGGAAGGCATATAAAATCTTCTGTTAATAAAAAGAAGATTTGTGAATCGTTAATTGAAAGATAACTGGCAATATTTGCCTTTTTAATTGTTCAGTAGCTTAGCCGTTTATGTGTCCATTTGTAAAGCAGTTAGAGCTTCAAAATTATCTATATATTAATTATTTTAGGGTTTTAGAAAAGCAATATCTTGCCATTATGCAGATAGTAAAAATTGTTATTTTATCGATGTCAAAGGAACAATACAGGAGAATATTGCAGATGAGGTAGAAGAAGTTGCAAGAAGAACAAGAGGGGTTGATGTTACCTTTGTGGTAAAGAATTTTAATTTATATAATCACTAACGTTTTTGATCAATAATATTTCTCATCCAATGTAAAATTTCTACTTAAGATTTTATGTAACTTTTTAGGAGATATGGAAGGTCAAAAATCGCTTAGTCAGAGGTTTACCAGGTGTATTTCAAGAGTGGAGAAGTCACCTTTAATAGACTCGTGCCTAAATTAATACAGTAATTTGGTTATATACAGAAATATTTAGTTCTGAACCATAAATGCTCAAAGTTTGTACTGTATATTACAATTAAGGGAACATTGTTTTTAACATGCATATTTCATACTTTTATACTGGTAGAGGTATGGCAATGATGTGATCGTATCTCGGGGAAGACTTTTCTAATAATTTTTTCAATGTATCCAGCCATTCTTCAGTTATAAGCAAGGGGTCGAAATCTTTCAGCTATAACAGGGTCACATTCAGGAGCCTTAAATAAAGTACAGTTAATTATATTAAAAATACATTGAAAAATAATATATAGAGGTGCTTTAAAACCTCATGAGCTGTGACCTTCATATGCGCAGGGACATAATCCGTCCTGTTGACTCGGTTACAATTCTTAAAAATATTATATTTATTGTTTACAATTTATCCCGAGCTTTTGTTTATGTATACAGCAAGGCAGCCTCCAGTGTCTTCAAAAACATACTTATAACTCAGATTAAACTTTGCCTTTTGCGCATTTCGCGGCTCATGAGATTCTGAAACACCTCTAAAACATAAAGTAATTTTCAGTAGACAATGATGCATATGACAATAATCGAAAATATTTGTTAGCCAAATTACGAAATCAACAAACCCATAAAACTTGTAGATATGAAGTGAAATTAGCTCTAACATCGAGGCATGCATATATTCCACACCAATTCCACCTGTTTGGATTCTGGAAAAGCCCTCACTATTTTTTAATGATGGATTATTTTGCTTTTTTGCGTTGTTAATATTATTTGATATTATTTGCTAAAATATTATTCAAATAAAGGAATTCTTGTCAAAAAATGTCTGTAAACGTCTTATTTTATGTCAATGATACACTAAGCTTTACAAAAACAAAATTTTCGCGAGTAACTTTAACTAACCAAATAGTTAGGTCTAGTAAGTTCCCCCACCATACCAACACTAGTAAGGCCAGATAGTCGCGAAAACGTAGAATCATCAAGTTAGTTAGTTCAGGTTAGTTGTTATAGTGTCATTAGGACATTTACAAATTTAAACGTAATGGAAAATTTATTTTTTATGACGGAGAACTTAATTTTCAATATAAATACAGAGTTACATAATTCTATTGTTTTAACAGACAGTAATATGTTTTTAATATGCTTAAGACTGTTACTGAGAAGATAAAAGACCATGTACACCTTCATTTTGAAAACTGGCTAGGGAAATACACTGAAATAAAGTTCTATGAGTTTTTTAGAATGAAAAAAAATAAATTTTTCTTTTTATTGGATATAATCATTGAAAATGATGAACATAAGATAATAACCAAAAAGTATAGGGGTGGTAATTATCCAGTGCTGCCTGAAAAATCTTTACTTATATTTAATAGAGTTTCTATATAATTTTCGGCAAACTGTGGATCTATGAACAAATTTCTACGATTACTATGGCACTCTACAATTAAATAATTTACATTCTACAATGACAACTTACCATTCAGTAATGAATTTGCAGTTTGAAAATCAACATGTACAGTAATGTCAGTACCACGATGATTAATTATTATATCAAATAATTCAGTTTCTGATTCCATAATTCCGATGTTGCTAATAATTATAAACGAAAAATCAAACATAAGCTTGTTAAAAGAAGTGAAGTTTGGCCATCGTTTGACAAGTCTTAAAAACAATGTAACTAGAAGTAACTACCTCTTGAACTAGGTTACTCGAAGTATGATTTAAAATCATTTCGTGACGTCATATATTGCCGTCGTACGTATTCCCCTACCTTACTATACGTTCGCGAAAACGGCAAAGTATGCTCTGGTTAGTCCGTATTGCATACTAGAACATACCAAGTTACTCGCGAAAATTTTGTTAAAGATTGATATATAATTTAGTTTATAGAGGGTGTCAATGTTATCCGACGTGAGGCTAACATTGACACTGTGCAGTGTTTAAAAAAAAAATAGTAAAACTAAAAATTGAAATTTAATCTTTAAACTGGTACCCAGTAAATATGGACAACATATTGCTTTAGCGAAAACCAGGTTTACAATTTTCTAGTAATAATCATAAGTGATAAAAAAAAAATTGTAAAGTTGTGTCGATGTTACCCGGTATTACCTTAGATTTGAGATTTTTTCTAGAGCACATCCCCTTATCCATAGCCAAATAGAGACAGATTTACATTAGAAAAAAATAGTTGTCCTGTTTTTTTTGCCCATGACAGTACAAGCAACAGAAGCAAAAATCATTATTAAAAAGACAGTGCATACCCCACAAATTGTTTTATTCAATAAGTACTATGCATATAACATTAGTTCGTTGGGCAAATTTTTTCCTGAGTTTTTTGAAAATTGGAAAAAAAGTTTCAAGTAACAAAGTTGCCGCCATCCTTTATCTATTCGTCTCAATATATTTTATTTCGCTTGCTATGCTTTTACAAATTATTATTTTCTTGTTTTATTTCTAACTATCCAATAAACGCCGAGAACGAGATAAATGGTCCACAAAAATGCTGTTAAATAAATTGTTTATTGGTAGTCATGCTAAGCTATCACTTATTGTTATGTGTGGGTTAATGTATTTGGGGGTTTTTAATTTGTATAATATAATACAAAAATATTGTTGAATTTTATACTGCTATATTAAAATATATTTTTTTTTTACTCGGTGTTTCATTTTTCCTTTCTGTATCCCGAACACAGAGATGATCACAGTAATAAAACATTTTAGGAAATGATGCACTCAAGATGAACGCATGGATTTATGTACCTATATATTTACATTAAAAAAATTTACACGAAGCTTCCTTATTTATTTGGCACCTTTAATTTATTAATTATTTTTTTATTGGATGACCACTTTATATTTTTGGGTGTGATTTAAATGGCCCGCAATATATTACGATTTTGATATGTCGTAGAATGCGATAATAAGTCGGTAACGCTTTATCAGGTAATAACACAATTAAATGGCTTGCGTTTCATATTTAAACAAGCAGGTTTAAAAAGTTGTAAAGCAATAAAAAATAAATAAATTCTAACTGTCTCGTGGCTAATTTTTTCTTGTGTGACTAATGTGCATAATTACACACGTACAATAAACAACTGTAATATTATTTATTGATGTTAATCTCCAACTGTCACCTGTCACTCCCGCCCTTATATTATCTATTCAAGGATTCCGTTGTATATAGGAAACCCTACAACTATACATATACTACACATCTGATGCAGTTACGTACATGAAAATAACTGCGGGAGACGCTGGAAACAGACTTATTTTTGGCACATGAACCTCACAGTGTTGCCGAGACTATTAGAAAATGTCACACTGATGTCGATAGATCTGAATAAAGGCTGCTGCACCTTCCCTAATAGCACATGGACGTCCCGAAAACGTCCCAAGAACGTACTCACAGGACATGAAAACGTCCCGAGGACGTACTCTACCGACGTAAGACGTACCGAGGACGTTTGAGGGACGTTCCGTGTCAGCAAAACGGGGTGTCCCGAGGACGTCCCACCCAGGACGTTTGTGGGACGAATGTAGGTCTAGAGAGGACGTCCTGAAAACGTTGTTGGGACATACTATGCAAAACATATAGGTACCTCCCCCGCCACCACTTTTAAGGTGTATTCACAGCAGAGGGTATTTATGTTCCTTTTTGGGTTTTCTTACCACATGCATTTCTTTAGAAATAGAATCCAGTGATTGGATTCTATTTCGAAGGGAATAAATGTGGTTAGAAAAGCCAAAAAGATAAAAAAATGACAATATATAATTACCATGTAGAAAAATTATTCAAATAGATTGATTTTAATACTTGGTATTTTTATTTATCAACACCAAATGACAAATTTATGCGAACATTTTATTTCTATTGTGCTATTGAAAAATAAGTTATGGCATTTGTATTTTTTTTTTAAATTAACTTCTTACTCTACAAATTCAAGTGCCAAGTGTCAAAAACACAATTTTTATGGGATTTAAAAGTTATATATTATAATACCTAGTACAGTAAAATATAGTTATATATACATTAAGTCATATTGAATATTATAAGAAATAAGCCAAGTGTGCAATAAAACGTAAGATAAATGTATATCTCACCTTCTCTTAACGTTTTGCACACTTCGTCTTTTTATAATTATCTTAGTTTATATTATTTTCTAATATTCTCTCTTTTTTGACACCCTCTCTGTTCTTTTTTTTTGCCCTCTTCAATCATGATGCAATAGCCATTTCGGTGTCCTTCCAACACTTTGAAGCGTATAAGCGACTTTCAGCAGCCCCTGTGCAAATAAAAGAAAAATTAACATTTCAGATGAAATCTTGGCAAAAAATATTAAGACTAATATATGCCATTTGATGGCAAGCTTATATTTAAAATAAATTGTTATAATTTTCTTGGTGTCCTATTTAAAAAAAAATCAGTTTAAATGTGAAAATTTTTTTGTTTAACTGACTTGCATTTGAAAGGTTCCCTTGCTCATTTAAAAATTTTAAGAACACCTCTTTCTATGAATGATCGATTCTACAAATAATACCAAAGACCGAGAGAAGCAGAAATATATGTTGTGACTAACGCTACCAGATTAATAACATTATAAGTTTAACGTTATATTTTTTGCCAATATTATTACAGAATTCAGGTAAAGAAAATGGCTATGGGTTAAGATGCATTAGGATTTACGGTTAGAAGCAGGTTTATTAGGTTAAACATTGATGATGTATAAAAGTTTTTGTACGTATACGTACGTACGTACAGCATAATTTCAGAAAAAATATAAATAGGGCATATAAGTTACAAATTTGTAGATTTTCCTCAAAAAGTACCTTTGTTAGTGTTTTCCTTATATTAATTTACTGAAATCCCTAAATATACTTTACAAGTTTGTTGATGTTTTCTGGCAAATGTTTTTATTACTCGTATTTTTATTACGATGTATCAAACCTTACCTATTAAAAGTTTCATCACCTCCACTTGTTCATCAGAGATGTCGAACCATATATAACACTTCGTTTAACACAGTGAGTAGGTACTTCTTTTCAATTTTTACTTCCCTCGCATACCGAAGGGAAGTATTGTATTTATAATGTTTAACCAACAATCTTCTTTTATGTGAATAAGTTCGCTCCATGATAAACAACTAAAAACTACATACTCAGGTTCACAGGTGATCTCCCATACAATTTTAACAGAGCGGGGGTGGTAGCAGGCTATAACCTACAAATAAGCAGCACCAAATTTATCTAGAATAAAATATCGATCTAAATACTTATATATTAATAAATCAATTGACTTACCTATTTTTGGTACTTTATTTTGTAGCCGTTAAAAGTGACTAGTGGCAGTGTGCGGAAAAAATAAAAATGATGCATTGCAATAACCATAAGGCTGCCAAATTGAATTCCCCATAGTTTGACAGCAACTGAGCAACTAAACTAACCGAAACTCCCGTTTGGTGGGAATTTTAAAATAAAAGAGCTTTATAGGAACTTATTAACATATTTTTAATTGTTATTCATTCCAGTAGGTATTTCCATTTATTCTCATTGCGATATTTTCGTACTAAATGATAGTAAGGATAGTAGTATAATAACTACACTGTACTGTCAAAAAGTACAAATTAATGTGATTTCGCAAGATGAAAAAAATAGTTGAAACGAATATAAGATTTCTGAAATCAGAAAAATCAAATTGACAAAATTTAAATGGACCATGAAATATGAAAATATTTTGTTATCAAAAGAAATTTTGTTAGTAAAACTTTTTAAAGATTTTAATTTCATTCTTACAGTTTTTAATTCCTTTTTTTAATCATATCCTGATATCTGCTCAAAAGAAACATCACTCCTAGAGGTTATTTCACAAATGTGTTTAGGTTTGTCTTGACTAGACTCTAGCAGGATGTCCTTAAAACGTTTTGTTCAGAACGTTTTGGGGACGATAGAAAGCGGACGTCCTTGGGACGTACCACATAAACCCGGGACGTTCAGACCTAATGAGGACCTAAGTGAACGTCCTGGGGACGTTTGTTGTTATCAGGGTTACTACCAAATAAATTTTAAGAAAGTAAAAAAGTACTGCAAGAACTAAGCATGCTCAACAAGCTGTTGTGGATTCCGAACTTAAGAAAGTTCTGCTTCACGGGAATTTTTCAAAAATTCCTTTAGGCCATCGTTAGTCTTAGTCAGTTTTTTTCCAGTTGAGTGGAACTGCGAAATGAGTACAACACAAATTAGAAAGTGATTTCACCATTGACCCATAGTTTATCTTCTCTCTTGAATTGTGATTTTTTATAGGAAAAAAACTTTATTACAGAACATACACGTGTCATCTTTAAAACACTATACGCACTTTAAATATGCCCCTACTGCATCCGTCGAAGTTAAAAGTTCGTTTCAGAGTATTCTTGAATTTTTTACAAGAACCTTGAAAAGGTCCCCGCCCCATTCTTATGGAAAATGGCTTCCAGCTAAATTGGCTGAAATCACAGTATATTGAAGATAATTTCTTCCTGATCAAAAATTCTCATGGGTACAAGATCGGAAAATGGACAGTTTTCCAAATATCGGGGGTGCAAAAGGGATGCTCATTTCTTATGGGAAGTGGCCCCTGCCCCGGTGAAATTCGTTTGAATTGATATATGTTATGCCTCTTGAGCTCCTAATAAAAAATTCTCCTTGGCACAAGATCAGAAAATGAACCAGGGTTTGGACTCGTATGGAAAACCTGGAGATCCTGGAAAACTCAGGGAATTTAAAAATCTTAACAAAATACCTGGAAATAGGGAATTTTATAAATTGTATAAAAAATCAGGGAATTCTGCGTCTCGATATGGAAAACCACAGTTCTTAACAATTTTCACTGATTCAATTCAATTCAAGGAATTATTTTGTCAAGAAATTACTTCACGATAAAATATACGGAAATTAATATTTTTGGCAATGGAAAACCTGGAATATTCAGGGAATGTTTTCAGCTTCGGAAAGTCTAAACCCGGATGGACAGTTTTCCAAATATGGGATGTGCTCATTTCTTATGGGAAATGGTCCCAGGTGAAATTCGCTGGAATCGATATATGTCATTCCTCTTGAGCTCCTGATCAAAAGTTCTCTAGGCACAGAGTCGGAAAATGCACAATTTTCCAGATATTGGGGTGCAAAGTCGACTTTGCAAACCCTGATATCGAGAGCAATAACATATATCGATTCCAGCGAATTTCACTGGGGGCTACTTCCCATAAGAAATGAGCACCCCCGATATCTGGAAAACTGTCCAGAAATTATCTACAATATGCTGCGATTTCCGCCGATTAGGCTGGGAGTCATTTTCCATAAGAATGGTGCAGGGTCTTTTCAAGTTTGAACAGTTAGAACAATTATTATTAATTTGTATTATTGTATCACCGCACTGAAAGAAATTTCTATTATCTATAAAGAGAAATTGACTAACCCCTAATAAATATCTGCATTAAATAGGCTCCAGCAAGACTGCTCTGTAACCGCAACAAAAACGATCTTGCTAAGATGCACTTATTTACCGTTAATAAAAGTTTTTCTTATTATTTATTTGTAACTGTAGGTTGATAGCTTTGCTATCTGGAGTCACCACCTATTTTAATCTTAATAAGTTTTTTGTTATAGTTAGTAAGTTCCTATTTCTTACACCATTACTACCTTGTAACCGGAAAAGAAGTTTCCTGCTGCTAATAGGTGACTTTTTAACCACTATGCAGCTTACATTATAATGGCAACAAATAATCTCTCTTGACCTAGTAATGTCATTTTGCAACTACGTTACTTGTAAATTCAATATTTTAATTTTATATTTTTTAGACTTCACACTTCATATTAAAACATGTTTTTAATACATTTCTATGTTGACTCAGACAAAGAATTATTGTTGGTAAAATTAAAATAAATGATTCATTTAAGGAAACAAACGACTAATAAACAATTCAGGGTGCCTATTTAAAAAGGGGAACTTTGACTTGTAAGAAGACACAATCACAGTTTGCTATATAATAGCTGCTTTCGTTCAGCAGAGTGATTCGTAATGATAAGGCACCTACCTGTTTCATGTGTTGTCTCTGTCCCTATACCATGCAATTTTGTATCATATGATAACTGTTCATTGAAATCCTGTTTATTATGATTATGAATCACTCTGCTGAACGAAAGCAACTAATATACAATAACATAAAACACAAGTTTTTTAATAAAAATTCTTTGCATAAAACCTTTCCCACAATTGTCTCGTCGAACGCCGAATTGCTTACTAGTTACTGCATGCGTCGCTGCATGGATGAAATGGCGCGCGATGATAAAAACTCAATTGCGCATGCGCCACGTGCAAAAATAAATAAGTAAGACGTTATGATTAGTAAGCCCGTCTTTACAGTTAACAGGTGACTTACCAACCATAGGTCTATTTGAGTTTTAACCATTAAATAGTTAACTTTAACTTAAGGCACTTATTTATCGTAAGAAATTATTTAGTTACCCCTAATAAAAAGAAAACTTATAACAATATTTTACCTAGTTTAAGTAAGTGCTGCTATTGGGACAAATAGTCAAAGATTTACCGTTGCAAAATCTCATTAGCAAAACAGTTTTTCTTATGGTTAGATAATGATAATGTAGTCTTAACAAAAAAAATACTTATGATAATGCAGATCATCTTAGCAAAACATTCTATTTGGTCGGTTTCTTTCAGTGCGCAAATGAATAGTTTTGGTGTTCTAATATTGTGTAAATTCCATGAAGTTTTAGCATTGTCACATTGTATTATTTTTGCAAACAAAAACAGTAAATCCCTGAGATACAGTAATTAATTAACAAACAGGTAACAGAATTATGTTCTGTAATTTTTTATGATTATCTTATCTACTTATAGACGAGTAAAATTGGGAAGCAAAGTCGCTTAGTTTCCGAGAAAAAAAACTGGCGTAGAACCAAACCAGACTTGGTGCGATTCTTTAATTAGGCGATCGTGTACATGAAACCACTTTTCACGACATTTTCTGGTGGTCAGGAACTTTTTTATTTCGAAAAAACTGTAAAAAAATGATTTTTCCATGAAACATGTTTTTTAACGTCCCCACCGTTATATCTTTAAAAATAATTGTGCTATGGAACTGATTTTTTTTTAAATATTGAAGTAGACACAATAACGCTTCTAACTATGTACAATGTGATTATAAAATATATTTTTTTTAATTGTTAAAATAATAGCAAACTTAAAGTTGTTATTTTCGTGAATGTATTTTTCAGCAATCGAGAAAATTTGTTATTTATGAAAATATGTATATACATATACATGCTGTGAACAAATTGAAGCCAATATATGAAAAAAGTTTTTAGAAACAAAATTTTTTATGTGCAGGTTATAGTATGTAGTCAGCGATTTTTTTAAAACGGGCTAAAACATTCATAATAATGAGTGAAAAAATTCATTAATGTTAAATGTAACATTGTAACATACCTAAAACTACACAAATTTATTTTTTTACTATTAACCGGCTGCTGTTCTTTTGTTGCCTCTTGAAGCTCTTCCTGCACGATGGATATTCTGCTGGTTTTTGGTTTTTCATGCTTATCTACAAAAGTGCATGAAACACCCAGGAAGTGGGTGAATATATGTCGTCGGTTCCACCTCCAGATCTTTTTGAATCTTCAATTTTTTTTTCTGCAATTTGAACGAAGTGTGTTTATTTTTTTTCTTACGTCGGTAATTGTGGCATTAGGATTAATTATCTTAAAAATACCTAGTAATTTTTTAAGGCCTGAAGTCGCTTGTCTTTTCTCATATAATTAAGCTCACAGGTGTTCTAAAGTCCTGGGAGCACCTCTAATTGTTGTATGAATTCTTTTTAAATGTTTTTATTATCGACATTACTAGGTTGACTTTCATTTTCTTCTTCAATATCTACATGTTCCATTTTGGCGATGTAAAATGCACAAACAAATCCACGACTAATCTCCTCTGCAAACTGATCGATACTGATGTATGAGCTAGTGATGCGTAATATATATCGATGTATCGAAAACATCGATGTTGCAACAGACGATGTTCGTTATTTTTACATCGATAAATCACATTTTTAAACATCGATGTAATATCGATATAAGAGCAATATCGAAAAGACAGAGTGTATTAAAAAAAACAAAGCGAATCTGAATCAGTATTTGGCTTTGATACATTTTTTTATTTTGGCCATTTATCGAGTACTACCAGGGGCGGTGTGACTGTACTGGTCGCCAAAAGTGCAACGGTAGATGGTCTGCGCAATAATCCAAGTTCCTCCGGGTCTAGAGCTTATGAGGGGGCCCGGATTCCACTGGAATGTACGAGATAAATGTGTAATTCAATAATTTATTGTAAGCCGCCCATCGAAATTTTGATGGAGGGAAATATTATACTGTGAGGAATGGCACCCCCCGCTCTTTGAAATATGCAATTCTTAGGAATGCCACCCCCTCCGCTTTTCAAAATTTTTATCGAGATAAATATTCTATATCAAATAAAATAATAGCATCAGTATTAAAGACATTTCATATTGGGGGGACGGGGGCGCCGCAGTGAGATTTCGCACCACCCGTAAAACTTGCTAGAGCCGCTCCTGAGTACTACTGAAAGTTGCAAATGAATATGACATGGATAATCGATAGAACCCGCTAGCAATGCAGCAGTTATAGTGCCAAACGCGCCACAGGCGTTATTTACTCCACGGAAAACCAATGCTATATGGTAAAAAAACTCGAATACAAAAACACTGCCAGAATTTTTTCATTATCAACTTCAATTTATCGAATATCAATAATTGATAATATCGATGTTTTTTGAAAGCTAAAATCCCATTGACATTAACAGAAGAAGAAAGAAATTTGAACTTATGTTTTTAGTATATTTCAACCCCTTATAATAAGTGTTTTCGTTTAAACGTTCAAAAATTATAACAGTTAAAATACGCATTAAAATGTGTACGTAAATCATCATATGAAACATTTTTTTAACAAAAAAAAGCGTCAGTCTTACTTAAGGGGTTGAAAAGAGTTATAATGGGGTTGAAGGTGAGATAGCATTACGGTTCTTTAAAAAATATACGTTTAGCTAAAAAAACCCTTAAAACGAGCTAAAATCCCCATTGGCATTAATAGTCCAATCAAATTAGATTTTTCTGTGCCAACCGAGCCATCCGTAAGATAAAATATGCAAATGATAGGAAAAATGTCGTAGAATTTGATGAACTGACAAGCGGTCCATTGCAGACATTCTTCAAAATGGGGTCAAAAGAGGCCCAAAAACAGTTTTTCGAGTTTAAAGAAAAATCTACAATTTGTACAAAAAATAGTTTTGTACAATATTTGTAGGCTTTTCTAATAGCAATAAGATAAGCCTAACTCGATATCAATAAATTTAGGTACAAATAAATTATCTATTTCAAGAAAACCGCTAAAAATTGTATTATTTTCAATTGCTTATATCTTAAAAAAAAAGAAAGATTATTTAATGAAAGTCGCTGATCCTATAGTCCTTGGCGAGTACAATAAAAGCATGTTTAAAAAAGTAGCAAAAAATGGATACATTTTTGCAATAATTGATTTTTTCGAGAAGATGATTTTGTAGAATTCCATTTACTCAGCTTCCTGAACACTTTCAGAAACATTTTCGGGCTTAAAATTTTCTTGAAAAGTTGTACCAACCTTGCATTTATTGCGCGCAATGTTAAATAATAGCAAATATGCGAAAACATGACCGAAATATCGAAAAAAAATTTAACCTCAAAAATTTGGATTATTTTTTTAGTGTGAAATTGTATGGGAATGCCATCAGCGTTAATCGATAGCTGCTAATTATCTACAAGTTTTGAGGAAAAAAAAATATTCTACGACCTTTTGGAACTGAGATAACTGTTTATTTTCGAAAAATCGGTACTCCTTTAATTACCGATTTTAAGGGCTGAAATTTGCACACGTGTTAGTTGAACACTTACAATTTAATATAAAAAATATTTCGCAATGATTGCCCGCATTGTAAGCCAAACTTTGTTGGGCTCCGTAAAATCATGTTCAGTTCGACGCAGCAGTGCACGTAGTAGGCGAGAGACTTCGACTCAGTGACCTTACCAATAGACGGAGCTGGCGGCCGAGGAGTTACTATATGATCGTACCTCCGGCTGGAATTTTGTGAAATGATTAGGGGGACCTTCAAGAAGTGTCATCTGCAAGGATTTTGATCAAAACCCCTGCAAAGGACACGTCAGACGACTCAAAAATGAAAGAAAATCCTGCTCAAAAAATATTCGTACCTCCGGCTGAAAATTTGCATGTTAACCTGTTTGAAGATCACAGATAATGTATGTAAATCGTCAGACTAAAGGGCTGTCAGACGCCCTCAAATTTGTAATTGTTTTTCCTCAATTCTTTTGCGTTACCTGACGTTTTAACATATTACCTCAGGGGCCATCCTAAGCACATGTTAAATTCGTCAGACGAAAATACCGCTGCGAAGTCCCTCTGCAATTCCACAAAGTTCCGGCCCGCGCGAAACTCGTAATTTTTTCGTCTGACGTTTTTACATGTTATTTCAAAGACCTTTCTAAACACAGAAAATAATCGTCAGACGAAAAAAGAGGCAGCAAAACCCCTCTGAAGTGCCGCGAACTTTCGGCCCACCCACCCGTAATTCGACTCGGACGCACTTCATATCATCAACATTTTAATTTATTTTCTTTTTCGATTTTCTGCTGATCATCCCACATAACATGTCATGGATATGTATATACATCCATAGCATATGCATTAGGTGTTGGAATTTGAATATGTATTGTTAAATATACATTTACATATGATATGAAATGTATATTCAGCTACTGATATCCATCAGCGTCATATACAATGTATATTGCTGGAGGTATATACATAATGATTTATACATAACATGTCCATTATGGTATAAATAAATTATACGCGTACACGAATTTTATCTCATTATCTGATGCGCATGCGCTACTAATTTATGGCATACTACGTCAGCGCACCAGGCATCATTTGTTTACGAATTGTAGTTCGCATCAGCCGGCGCCAGCAGCCATTAAGCGATTAAGCCCTGTAGTGTTGTGTGCATAGTGTTTATGTGTGATGGAAGTTAACTCTTTCTCATTCTCTGGATTTTATATTTGCTTATTGCTATATTATGCTGTTACATTTGCATGAAGCTCCCATGATGTAAGAGTATATTTATTATAATGCAATTCTTTAGATTCGTAAATACATACTCTTTTAGGGTTAAAAAATGTTCAAGTTTCATATTTAACTGATTGTGGCAGGTGTGTGTTTAGTTAAGATGGCGGAAAGTGACAGAGGCCTAAAAATTTGCTGTTATGTCATATTGGGTATGTATTTTATAAATATAGTGAATAAAAATTACATACGTTCATATTATATAACTTACTGATGGTTGAGAATGTTTTAAACATATATGTAGGACATGAGTAACTGTAGTAGGTATTATAAATATGTTTACAATTTGTTAAACTACCGGAAGGTAAAGAAGTATACGTCAATATTGAAAATTTTAAATATTGTGTAATATTAGGTTATTTTGTAAAGTTTATGTATGTTTAAAATAGTTATATAAAATATATTTCTTATTAAGCTATCTGTGTTTTATTACCTCTTATATGGATACTATTGGATACGTCTGAAGTAGTTCCCACGAACATCAAAACACTCGAACACTTTCATTCAATGCGTGCTGCTCCAATCGTGTTGGTACCATCGGAATGATTAAAACTGTTCGTTTTAATCATCTGCCGATGATGCCAACATGACTTAGGCAACACGCGTCGGGTGCAGTATTCAATAAGCGTTTTGATGTCCGTGGAAACTACTTTAGAGATATGTAATGTATATTCATAAAATATACGATTGTGTATATGATGTGTGTTTCATATCCAGTGAATGTACATTGCATATGTTTATGTACATTCAGTGGATATAAAATAGATATGGAAGTCGGCGACAAACGTATCTGCTGGGAATGTTAATTCCACATCCATTAGATGTACATTAGATATACTTTCTCCATCTTGTGGATATACATATCCATAGATTGAAGATACAATGTATGTACATTGCATATCATTTTGTTATGTGGGATGTTAGGAGATTAATGTGATCGATTGTTTACGAAGTAATAGAGGAATTCTTATCAGTATGTACAACATTAAAGATGTCAAGACACATACAAACAAGAAGACGGGAACGAATTGTTCCAAAAAAAAGTTTTCCACTTTGTTCCAATGAATTACGTCAACATTTGCTGCGAACAACGTATATTACTCAAATATGGTTGAATGCGGACCAAAAGATGAATCCAACTACTAAACGTCCCGAAGAGCATATTTAGTGTCTAAATGACGATGGAAACTTCGATTTCATTTGGTTCGAAGATGAACAATTGTCGTCAGCAGTGGATATTACTGTTGATAACACAGAGAAAAAAATGATTCAGATATACCATCATCATCGCTAACATCTGAATTCAAATACTGACCTAATACTTTTTTTATTATTATCTTACAGAGACACAGAGTCAATGCGAATCCGATGAGGAAGAACTATGGGACGCCTATATCGAAGAAGACGATTTCATTGATGATTTTAACAACTAGGATACTAAGATCAGCGACGACGACAATGATTCTGACGACTACTAAATTAGAATTATTTTTTTTTGTATACCTACATCAGTAATCTTCTTTCTTTAATAAATTAACCCAGCGCTGAAAAAAAAAATGTTGAAATTCATTTTAGAATACTTCAACAGTGTTTTCCTTTCAGAAATTCAGAATGCTACATAAATTACCCATTATAGTAAGTATAATAATATAATAGCATTTTGCCTCTTGGAAAAAAAAATTTTGCTTGCACTCTCTTGCATTTTGCTCCTTAATAGAATAACAAAATCAACATTTTTATTTTATTCAGACGTAAAATCTTAGTTTTTATGTGCATGTGCTGTAAACCTCTCCCATGTATTGATTGTCTCTTATTATAAGTAACGTAATACGTATTTCAATAAATTTTAAAAAATATTGGACCAATATTCAATAATCTATGGGACTAACTAACTAACTAGAAATAATATGAAGCGCGTCCGAGTCGAATTAGTGACGGGTGGGCCGAAAGTTCGCGGCACTGCAGGGGGCTTTTGCAGCGTTTTTTTTTTTTCGTCGGACGATTATTTCATGTGTTTAGAAAGGTCTCTGAAATAACATGTAAAAACGTCAGACGGAGGTAACGAAAAAGAATTTTAGATTAAAAAATTACGAGTTTCAGGCGGGCAGGAACTTTGTGGCATTGCAGAGGGACTTCGCAGTGGTATTTTCGTCTGACGAATTTAACGTGTGCTTAGAATGGCCCCTGAGGTAATATGTTAAAACGTCAGACAGAGGTAACGCAAAAAAAATTGTGGAAATTTTTTTTATAAATTTGAGGGAGTCTGACAGCTCTTTAGCAGTGACCTAGCCGTCTGACGATTTACATACATCATCTGTGACCTTCAAACAGGTAACATGCAAATTTTCAGCCGGACCCACACAGCACAATCGGGATATGGGATGTCAAATTGAAGTACCTGGATATCCCAGTACGTAAAGTAGATAGTGAAATGGACGTCCCATTTAGGATATCCCAGGATATCCTTCAAAAGGAGGCCAAGAGGATATCCTGAACTGGTTGCATTTTGGCATTAACTGTGAATTGATATCGGGATTAAAAAAGGACGTCCAGTGAAGGGCCCTAAATCTCCTTAAACTGTAACCCAATATTCATCTTTAATATGTTCAAATAAGGCGCCATTACGATTTCCGGCGGCCATATCTAATTTCACAAACCTGTACTTTCTATCACTTTCTATTGTATCTGGTATTCTTTAGTGTAAAGTGTAAACTCAAAACAAGCTTGGAATATCAGTTAATTTCTCTACATCAAATGATATAAATTATTAGTGGTTGTAGGAAATATTTTTAACACTTTTGATTGTTTTTTATCTGTTTAATTCAGTTTTATTTGAGACTTTTTTGTTCGACACTATAGAAAGTAAGTACAAGCCATGCATGTAAAAATAACATAACCTATAAAACTTCCCAAATTTAATACAATTTTGTAAACTTTCAGGATGCCAAGGGAAACTAAAAAGAGGAAACTTTACAGAAAACTTACAGTATTAAACAAAAGTTCTGGCTCCCTTATTTTCAATGACCAACAAACCTACAAAATGAAGCTTATTTGGCCCAAGAATTGAATGTTATGAAGCCAGGTTGGAGAGAGATTGTGAACCAGGTCGTACTTAGTGTTGTGAAGTTTGACGATGAACAGTGTATGAAAATAGGTAAATAAAAATAATTTTGCTCCAAGATAATTGTTTGAAACTTTCATTACACTCTTAAAGGGAAATATGTATCAGATAGGACATGCGTGGATAAATTTCAGTTTATTTGCAAATCTGTCCTGATCCTGATATATTGTTTCCTTTTGAGTAAATTGCACAAAACGGTTATTGGTTTATGAATGGTGTTATGTAAATGGCTTCGCAGCCACGGCCATATGTGACTTGTATGGAAGACAGATATAATGCATTAAAATGAAGTCGTAATACAGGATTGCATTTTATAATGCGACAAATTATTCTTATTAGAGCTTCAATTTAAACCTTTATCCCTCGATGTTCTCTATATTATGTTTATCTTACCCAGTTTTCATATAGACTAAGGCAATGAAGAGAGGCAATGAAGAGAGTAGAGAAGTAGGAACACATTACTTGATAAAAAAATGTTTTCATATAATTCAGTTTGAAAATTGTTATTTTATGTTCTTTTAAGAAGTTTGCTTTTTGGTGTTACAAATGAGTTTTGTCTTTAAATATTGAATATATTTATATAGCTTCTTATAACCCCTAGGTGTTTTTAATTTCTTGACTGATAATTCAAATAGCTTCATGTGTAATTTTTTTATTAACCTTCGACAGAAATAAAATTTTGCAAAAAACAAAATATTTATGGAGTTATGTGCAACATACTTATTTTGTTATTCTATGTTTTTCGAAGTAGTTTTTTTTAAGTAGTTTGACATTACAAGTGTGAGTTTGTTTTTAAAGTTTGTCTTATATCTGATTTTATTTTCTTGACCGTTTATATCAAATAACTAGATGAGTAATTCCTTGGGTTTTTCGGTCAGTTCAAATGTGAAATATAATATTTTCTATTGTTTCAGTGTATTAACCATCATCAGAGAAATTACAATTTTACAAAAAACAAAAAATATATATGTGGATTTATGCGCTACCTACTTATATATAATTATAAGTAGGTAGCACTTCGGTCCATACATAGAAAATATTTTTAGTTTTTTTTTTTGTAAAAATGTGGTTTCTTTGGCAATGGTTAATATATTGAAATATAAGAAAATATAATATTAGGATGTTCTGGGATGTTTCAGTGTGTACTTTGTACATCCTCTAATGTCCCTGTGGATGCCCATTCGTAGTACTTACGACGTCCCGAAATATCCCGGGATATCCTGGTATGTCCCTAGTTATGAGCTTCAGATATCCTTCAGGACGTCCGTCGTATTGCCTTTATCTGGTACCAAGTTGTGACATTGGGATGACCAAGAGTGCCGAAAAGCATACATATTGGGATATTGGGACGTCCATAGGCAAGCCCAAATCCTAAATGGTCTTTGCCATAGTATGTCCCTCGGACAGCCTTGTGCTGTGTGGGGAGGTACGAATATTTTTTGGGCAGGATTTTTTTCATTTTTAAGGTGTCTGACGTGTCTTTTGCAGGGGTTTTGAGCAAAATCCTTGCAGATGGCACTTCTTCAAGGTCCCCCCAATTTCTTCACAAAATTCCAGCTGGAGGTACGATCATAGTACCTCCGCGGTCGCCAGCTCTCCGCCTATAACGGACTGCATACCCTTCTCCTTTTATATTACTTGTCCAATATACTTAAAAACTTAATGATTATTATATAAATTATAAATCACAACTTGATGATCATTAAAAACTAAATAAATCATAATAATTAATAATTATATCATATATTTTAATTTGTTTCTGTTTTATTGAAATTTACTCTTACATTAAGTTACTTTGTATCTATTTTTATTAATTTATTTTCCGTCTTTTTATAAGTGATTATTCTTACTCACTACTATCATTTGAGGCGCTTCCTGCAACTTTCTCATCATCGATTGTTTCGTCGTCTGTTTCTATTTCAGCCTCTGTGACGCACAGTGGCACAAACCGCAACTTTTTCGTTCAAAATTATCCGGAGCACTTATTTCGCAACCGATTAGGACACATTTTTTACAAATATTCGTTATTTAATTTCCAAAAAACGTAAGGGAGTCAATTTTTGAATCATGTTAACCATAATTATTGAGCTTAGCCGAAATGACCATGTCCTATTTAAATCTTAAAAAAACTTTTCTCTTATCCAATTTACATAAATCTTGTTACTCGAAGGTTTTTGAAGTCGCTGATTACGAATCTGATATCCAAATTGTCATAAACCAACCTGCAAGATGGCGGAATCAATGGCGGCTATGAAATGCTAAAAAATGATGAAAACTGAAATAGTTATAATTTTTCAGCATTTTGTAGCCGCTATTGATTCCGCCATCTTGCAGGTTAGTTTATGACAATTTGAATAACAGATTTGAAATCCGCGACCTCAAAAACCTCCGAGTAACAAGATTTATGTAAATTGGATAGGAGAAAAGTTTGTTAAGATTTGAATAGAACACTTCGGTCAGGCTTAATAATTTTGGTTAGCATGATTCAAAAATCCGCTTCCTTACGTTTTTTGGAAATTAAATAACGAGCATTAAAAAAAAATTATCCCAATCGTTGTTAATTATAAATTAAACGCTGCTTTTAGATGAATCAAACAATATATTATAAATACTCTACATACAGGCCTGTAGCTAGAAACAGTTTTAATGGCGGGCAAACAAATTTTCAGAGGGGGCCCGTGACCCTAAAAATGTTATTGTTATTTTCAATTATAAATAACCCCCGTAAAAAATAGATATCTGAATTTAACAGAAACAGCTTTCAATATAAAAAATTTATAATAATAATAATAAGAAAGAAAATTTTTAAACAGTCCAGGATAATATGAAATTCTTCCCTGGAAGACGCCAGCAAAAAGCTGGGATTTTAGAATAAGGATAATAATAATAATAATAAAATTGTTAAACAGAACATCATGATACGATGAAAATGGGAAACAATTGCACACGTATTCAAATCCCTTAATTTATTGTTTGAATTTGAAAACACATTTGAAGTCCAGTCCTGTGTGCTTCATAACTTAAGGCCGGCGGCGGCGGTACACTAATCAGAAACAGTCGGTCTCCTTTTGGTTTTTTTGCCAACTGACAGACCAATTTTTATGCACAAAAGAGATCTCAAACTATAAGTAAAAAAAGAGAGGTGTTATGAAATGTACTTTTATTAAAATCATTAATTAATAAAACAAAATATTATAGGAATTAATCGACAAAAATTGTCAGGCAAACAAGTTGTAATAGATAGAAGAGATCTTAAACTTTATTTTAAAACAAAAATCAAGGAGGTGTTATGAAGTCCATTTTCATGAAAAGAAATGTGTATAACAAATTAAGTCTGACAAATTTATTAACAAAAATTGTCAGTCAGACAAATTTTTTCAAAAATGGTTCATTATTTACCACAAATAGTGTAAATTTTAAGCAGGTGTTTTAAAAATTAAAATCTGTTTTTATCTAAATTGAAAAATTCATAAAAAATAACAATTAAGAAGTGTTTATTTGTTTGCCGGGCGTAACATGATTTTTACATATTTTGCAACCATTTCACATTTTCATTTTTAGGTGCTCGATGGGGTACCATTTTTGCTGTGGGAGCTTGGTCTACGTCCTTTTAACAATTATGTCCATTCACCAACTGTAGATTGGGTGTACTGTGATTTTAATTATTTTTTGCAGTCGCTGCAGGACGGGCAAAAATTATTCCAGAGCGGGCGTTGCCCGTCCTGCCCCCCCCCCTCCCTAGCTACAGGCCTGTACACATCTATAATATATTGTTTGATTCACCTAAAAGCAGTGTTTAATTTATAATTAACAATTATTTTCAAGATGTTTTACAAGGTACCTACCACAAGTTCAGCTCAGTGTATTATCCCAATCGGTTGAGAAACAAGTGCTCTAGTCTAGAGCACTGCTCTAGATAATTTTGAATGGAAAAAGTTGCGATTCGTGCCACTGTGCGACGCGATGCACGTAGGTCAGCTTTGTCGATTTGAACGAGCGAAACCTCAGTACCCAACTATTTCCTATATAATCACTGAGTGTTGAAAAAAGTGCCCAATTAACACATCAGTAAACTACAATAAATAAATTCGAGCAATTGACTCGTCTTGACAGCGAGCGAAGAGCGAACTAACCCATGCAGTTAGTCGAAAATCTGAAGTGCTTCCGAGTTGACGTACCGGTGTTTACTTGTGTAATTTCTTCGCATATATCATAAATATGGGTTAGTATCTTAATTTTTACCGTATAAACTCTTACAAAGTTTTCATTTGCATATTAAAAAAATAGATGAAAGCTGTTTATCGATATGTATTGACGATTTTCTAAATATGCATTACATTTATTAGACTGGAAATATCGGATTGATAAGGATTTCTAGTGATTGTGACTTTATTATTTCAAGCATGTATTAAGGATTGTATTGATGCTGCATTCAGCTGCAGTAACTTGCATTCTCAATAGTCATGATTTTTTTTTCAGGGTTGGCGACTGGTTTTACTCAGCGTATTTTATTCGACGTGTGGAGAAATAAACCAGTTCCACAGAATAAAAATCGATCGGTTTTGGACTACGTGTGTGAAAATAGTGATTATAATAATGACTTTGATCTACATTATCAGTGCATGATAAAAAAAAACGGTGAGAAACTTTTATAGACAGTTAATGAAAATTATAGAGTCGTTAACCATTTTACAACAAAAACAAAACAGATAATCGAAATAATTTCGTCCTCCTAGAAATATAACATTGTTCGCTGCACCCCTTCAAAAACCATCCCTTAAGAGCTTACATTTATTTTATCATATTTACTTTACATTTTTTCGCAGATTCACAAATCTTATTCAGAAAGTTGAGTAATTTTAAAACAATATTTAATTTTCAACTCCAATAAAAACCATCCCCTTGGTCCTCAGAATTTTTGTACTATTTTTGGTGTATTCACGGGTACAATATTATCGATGCTACAAAGTTTCAGAATTTTAAAACTAAACATTCTTTTCAGCCCTTCAAAAGCCACCCCTTTAGTGTCTAAAATATTTTAAATATTTTTCCTCTTTTCTAAAGAATATTTTCTGTTCATTTGCAAATTTGTAGAATTTTGTCCCCCTAGAACTTAAAAAATGACCACTGTGCGACATCTGGCTCATCTATATCATCATCGATCTCGCAAATAACCATTTTCTCTTCAATATTTGAGCAGCTAATGCAGCTATCATTATCACATCGTAAACACATGTTGGGACATTTTAATCTATGCTATCTGCAGCCACAACTATTAGTTTTGCAACAGCTTTCGCATCTGCTACACGTTATTTTTTTTATGTCTTCAGGAATCATTGGATCGGAGCTATATATACAGACTGTCTATTTTACGAGGGCCACACCAAATATCTCGCTTAATATCTATTGTAGAAGAATAAAGTTTTAGAAACAGTTATCCCATTTTTTGTGAGCTATATTTCAGTAAAAAGAAATTTGAAATCCATAGCCTACTTTATGAGATATATTACAAAAACCTGAAAAATATGAAAACCACAAACGGTTATAGCTTCCTTATTTGAGGAGATACGAAAAAAGTTAAAGGAATGAAAGTTGACGGCAAAGACAATAAGAATAATAACGTGTAACAAAAAAATCGAAAAATGCAGTTGGCTTTGACATACGCTATTGTGCAAAAATGAAAAATACATATCTCAAAGTAGGCCATGACGCCATTAATTCCGTTATTTTTTTCTCATTCCAACGATATAAAACATGTCACAGAAATTTTAACCGATAGTGTCAATATTTAATATTTTACGAATACCACAATTCATATAATTGAATCGTAACAATCAGCTGTGCCATAATAGTAAAAAATCACTTTATAATAATTATAATTCCGTAATTATTTATTACAATTTAATACAAACCAATAAATATCTCATAAATAAAAATACAAGTACAAAACAAACATCCAAAGAAAAAAACGAAAAACTTGTATAACAGTACTACCTACTACTATATTGAAAAGAAATTGTGTGTATTTACTTTTCTAACTACAAATGCTCAAATTGTGCACCGTGCATTCTGACACATAAACGTGCTCTACGAGACACGTCACGCATTACATTTTGGAGCATTTCAGGAGTAATTGCCTCACATGCGTTTCGAATTCTGGTTTTGATGTCCTCAATATTTTCAGGGGCAGTTTGAAATACCTTGTCTTTAATGTAACCCCAGACGAAAAAATCCAAGGGAGTAATATCTGGTGATCGAGCTGGCCATAGAATGGGTCCATAGGTGCCTATCCAGCTATCTGGCATAACTTGATTTAAATAATTTGTACATATTACAGCAGTGTGAGGTGGAGCCCCATTTTGTTGAAAATATGAATAATTTAATCTTTCTGCCACTGTTAATTCATAAAGAAAATCTTGAAATTCGTTTTGCAGGAAATTAAGGTATCTACGAGCGGTTAATTTGCCATCATAAAAATAAGGTCCAATTATACTTTAGTCCCTAAAAGACCCAACCAAACATTCGTAGAAAATCTTTCTTGGAAAGCAGTCTCTCTGCACCAATGTGTATTTTCTCGTGTCCACTTATAATGCATATTTCTATTGAAAAATCCATTATTAGAAAAATTTGATTCGTCCGACCAAAGAATTTTGCTACATATCAGCGCGTCATTCCTTTTCTTATTTAATAACCATCTACAAAATCTTACTCTCCTTGGCTTATCTCCCTCATTTAAATGTTGAACTTTCCTCATTTTGTAGCATCGAAATCCGTTTTTTTTCAATATTTTTCTTGCACTGTCTTTTTTTATGCGACAGTTTCTCTGAATTTGTCTCAAAGAGGTTTCCTCATTTTGGTTAACATAATTCATTACTCTATTCACTTTTCTTACATTATCCGCAACATGCGCTCGCCTTACTACTTTTTTTGAAAATGAACCGTGCGTTTTTAGATTTTGAACTAACTTCCTAAACATAGTTCGATTTGGCTGCGGAGCATCTGGAAATCTATCTCCGTAAACCGTGACTGCCATCTCAGCGTCAAAATTGCACTGACAGTAAATGCTAATCATATCGAATTTGTTATTATTGGTGTACACCATAATTACTGATATAAAATTTGTCTTAGAACTCGACAACGCAACATACAACAGTGACAATCTGTCAAATTTATTAATAACTGTATACATTGTTTTTCACTAATTATGGCACAGCTGATTGTTTTACGATTCAATTATATGAATTGTGGTATTCGTAAAATATTAAATATTGACACTATCGGTTAAAATTTCTGTGACATGTTTTATATCGTTGGAATGAGAAAAAAATAACGGAATTAATGGCGACATGGCCTACTTTGAGATATGTATTTTTCATTTTTGAACAATAGCGTATGTCAAAGCCAACTGCATTTTTCGATTTTTTTTGTTACACGTTATTATTCTTATTGTCTTTGCCGTCAACTTTCATTCCTTTAACTTTTTTCGTATCTCCTCAAATAAGGAAGCTATAACCGTTTGCAGTTTTCCTATTTTTCAGGTTTTTGTAATATATCTCATAAAGTAGGCTATGGATTTCAAATTTCTTTTTACTGAAATACAGCTCACAAAAAATGGGATAACTGTTTCTAAAACTTTATTCTTCTACAATAGATATTAAGCGAGATATTTGGTGTGGCCCTCGTAAAATAGACAGTCTGTCTAGGTTGCAAAGTATAACTGACGATCTTCTAGCCCCATTTTTCGGGATCAAGTTCATTTCCAAACCAGGTTTACAATTACAGGTAAGTCCGATAGCAATGTTGAGCTGCAGAAGTTTGGGTTGGTGACCTCGATGTTAACGTTCCAAATTGTAAGAGTCTCAGTTCATTCAGTGGACCAGTCTTTTTTTTGTCAAGTACAAGGTTGCAATAATTTCCCGATTTTGGAGAAGTGTATATGTAATTTGGACGGCGTCAACTGCGGCAATAATACTAAAAGATCTGTGTCTTTGCCAAAAATGAGTTGGCCTGCAGAGTTAAGTCAGCGAGGACGCCGATTCGGAATCTCACGTACACACTGCTGCATCGAACGGAACATGATTTTACGGGGCCCGATATAGTTTGGCTTACAGTAAATAATGCGCGGTCGATGATTGCGATATATTTTTTATATTAAATTGTAAGTCTTCAACTAACACGTGTGCAGATTTCAGCCCTTATTGAAATCGGTAATTAAAGAAGTAGGTACCGATTTTTCGAAAATAGAAAATGATTTCAGCTTCAAAAGGTCGTAGAATAATTTTTTTCCCGTAAAACTTGTAGAAAATTATCAATTGGCGCTTATGGAATTCCCATACAATTTCATTTGAAAAAGATAATCCAAGTTTTTGGGGTTAATTTTTTTTTTTTTTATATTTCGGTCATTCTTTCACATATTTGCAATTATTTAACAATACGCGCACTACATATGCACAGTTAGTACAACAGTTCAAGAAAACTTTAAGCCTAAAAACATTTCGATAAATATTCAGGAAGCTGAGTAAATAATGAAATTCTACAAAATCGTCTTTTTTCGAAAAAATCGATTATTGCAAACACTGATAAATTTCTTGCTATTTTTTAAGCATGCTCTTATTGTACCTGCCAAGGACTATAGGATCAGCGACTTTCATTAAATAAGCTTTCATTTTTTTAAGATATAACCAATTGAAAAATATGCGATTTTTAGCGGTTTTCTTTAAAATAAATAATTTATTTGTAAATTTATTGATATCGAACTGGGCTTATCTTATTGCTATTGAAAAGTTCTACAAATTTTGTACATTTTTTTTTTTTGTACAAAGTGTAAATTTTTTTTTAACGCGAAAAATTATTCTTGGGTCTCCTTTGAGCCCATTTTGAAGAACTTCTGCAAAGGACCGCTTGTTCAAAACTAGTTCATCAAATTCTACGGAATTTCTCCTATCTCTTCCCTATCTCTTACCTTGCGGATGGCACGGTTGGCAAAAAACGAGGTATTTTCGATAATTTGATTGGCCTATAATAGAAAAAGACAAGAATTTGAACGCATGTTTTTAGTATATTCCGACCCCTTAATAAGGGTTGAAAATGGGGCGTTTTCGTCAAAACGTCCAAAATATACTATTTTTCATTAAAAACACTCGAAAAATGTGTTTTTTTAAACATCGTTTTGTTACAAAATGCGTATTTTAAAGAGGGTGGAAAAGGGGAGGAGGGGATGAATTTGACTGGCGACCTCACAAACTTGTTCTATATACCCCCAAGAATAAACAAGTGAAGTATTGAGTCTTAATATTCATTCCTTCTTGTCTAAAGGAATTTTTTGAAAAACGATAAAAATTTTATTGGTCGAATTTCATATTTTAAGCCCAATTTTAAGATTTTGTAAAAAAAATGGACGAGAATATTTAAGTGGCGTTTGTTGCTTTGTACTGTAGATACTATAAATTAACAAATGATATAATTTTTTTTTGTAGAAAAAAAAATAGTACTTAACAACTCATTCAAAATTTGAGAGTTATGAACATTCCTCCAATAAAACAAAATGGACGTCGTAAAATTACTGGCGAGTTTGTATTCTTGTACATTTTTAGATGTCAAATCATAATTTAATATTGTCAGTAAGTAGCAAGGCGTTAAAATTTTGAGAGAGCTTCTCTGGGCTGAAGTAATAATATGTATAATATGCCTGTTACTAGCAACACAGTTTAATAATTAATAATATACTGGCAATTCGTACCACTTTTATCCCGAATTACAACAAGAGTCTAGAGAGACCGAAATCACAGAATAATAAAACAATCAGAATGGAATCTTTCAGGGAAGGGGAAGTTTCGCGCATTTCTAGGCGCGCATCCAATTCGCCATGTTCCGGGGGTAAAACAACTGATAATCGTGTGCTTTATACAGTGTTGCCAGATGTACAATAATTTCTAATGAACTGGGAATAAATAATTGTATAGTTTTGCCACAAAAGCATTAATGTGCATGTGGTACATTTTGCAGTAATCAAATGTCTCAAGTTCAATTTCTTGAGAAATGAGATGGTTGGTTGCATGAAAAAAATTATGTACTAAAATTAATAATTTTCATGTATCTTACAGTAATTTCAAAAACTCATCTGGCAACATTACATATAACCTATTGGTCATAAGTTGACAGATATTATTTATTTATTTCGTTTGTTTTGCTGTTTATTTACTTTGATCAATGCTGACTCCATTTGATTTGTATAATACTCTCATTTAAAATAACTCAGTAATATCTTAGAGTAATATTGACATATCACCTAATCCACTTATAATTCGTTCGAACGTGGATACACAGGCGTAGGTATACTATAATGTTTCCACATCGATCTCGTACATCTTCACATTTTTGTGTACCTAATCAATCGCGTCAGTAATGTTTTGCACTAAAATTATAATATAACATAGTCAATACATATATTAATTCCTTTACACGCATAATGAAACAATTTATACACACCTCTTATATGACCTAATTTCAGTACAGGGTATATTCGTTATTGTATTTTATTGTATTGTATTTTTGAAACAATTTTATATTGAATACTTCAGGACGGTATATTTACTACTATTTAATTAATCATTGACATTAAAATATATAGATGTATTAATAAAACAAAATATACCTATGTGTAATTATTACACACCATATATAGGGTATATGTATACAGGGTGATTCACGTAGGCCATTCATTAGAAGTTTTTCAACTTTCAGTTGGATTAGAAAATTGAAATTTGGTATGCAGCCATAATCGATCATGCCCGTTCTATCTAAAATATTTTCAGTCCTCCAGCTATACAGGGTGTGCCAAAAATTGGTACCAACTTTCTTATTTTAAATGGAAACCTATATTTTTCTTTACATGGTTCGATTGGTCTTCGAATTCTGAGTTTAGAGAACCTAAGTTATGTTAACTTATCTATTACAATTTTTGACATATGTCCAATTTTTTGAAAAAAATTGCCACTGTAGTAGTTTACGAACAAATTTATATCTCGCAAACCTTTCAAAATTATGAAACCAAATTTGTGAAGCCGTTAGCTAGAAGTCCAGGCTAACTTTTGATGTCCCATCGGTGGTCCCATTTTGTACCATATGGGCGCAGTCGATTTTCAAATGTCGCAATCAAAAATTGTCAAAAAGTCAATTTTTTCAAATGGCACCTACTATTTTTTTTCACACCATTCGAAAGAAAATTGAATTTTAGGGTGAGTTACTTAAGCATTCCCTATACCTAACTTCACCCCATATCGAGTTATTCAATAAAAATCAAGAAATACCTTATCTTGCCGAGAGATTCCTTACTTCATCAAGTATGCCATGGAAACAAAAGACAGTTGTAATAATTTTTAAAAAAAATATGGATTCTTATTTAATTACACACAACACCAACAAATTATTATTAACGAACAAGAACAATGCTGACGAAATTCTGTCAGTGAAAACGGTGCACACATTGAGCATTTGTATTGAAATAATTATTTTGTTAATCTGTTTATTTGTTGTTATTTTGTTGTTATTATTTATTATTGCAATACGATTTTTGAATAAAAATTAAAATGAAATGATTGTTTCCAAAGCCTACTACCCTTGAGAAAAAAAAAACAATATTTTTTTCAAAAAATGCCAATAACTCAAAAACGACTGTAGATAGACATACACAATGTTAATAAAAGTGGCCCTAAAATTCAATTTTGCATTGGTTTCTGGCGTCAGAAATGGTAGGCGCAAAGATGTGCTACGCAATCTGTTGAAAGTAGAATAGTATAATATTTGAACAAAAATATGGTGGTCACATTGAACATTTACGTCAGAATTTCGTCAACATTGTTCTTGTTGGTTAATAATAATGTGTTGGTTTTGTGTGTAATTAAATAAGAATCCATATTTTTCTTTAAAAATTATTACAACTGTATTTTGTTTCCATGGCATACTTGATGAAGTAAGGAATCTCTCGGCAAGATAAGGTATTTCTTGATTTTTATTGAATAACTCGATATGGGGTGAAGTTAGGTATAGGGAATGCTTAAGTAACTCACCCTAAAATTCAATTTTCTTTCGAATGGTGTGAAAAAAAATAGTAGGTGCCATTTGAAAAAATTGACTTTTTGACAATTTTTGATTGCGACATTTGAAAATCGACTGCGCCCACATGGTACAAAATGGGACCACCGATGGGACATCAAATGTTAGCCTGGACTTCCAGCTAACTGCTTCACAAATTTGGTTTCATAATTTTGAAAGGTTTGCGAGATACAAATTTGTTCGTAAACTACTACAGCGGCAATTTTTTTCAAAAAATTGAACATATGTCAAAAATTGTAATAGATAAGTTAATATAACTTAGGTTCTCTAAACTCAGAATTAGAAGACCAATCGAACCATGTAAAGAAAAATATAGGTTTCCATTTAAAATAAGAAAGTTGGTACCAATTTTTGGCACACCCTGTATAGTTGGAGGACTGAAAATATTTTAGATAGAACGGGCATGATCGATTATGGCTGCATACCAAATTTCAAGTTTCTAATCCAACTGCAAGTTGAAAAACTTCTAATGAATGGCCTACGTGAATCACCCTGTATACGTACAGAATAAAATAGACATTTACTGTCCTATATGAGATCAACTCCATGACATTGAGTTATAAAAGGCATCTTCAACAGTTTTAAAAATATTGTGATATGGTTAGGCATTTAAAAATTCCTCTACAGAATAGAAACAATTTTTAATTACATATACTTATGCTTTGAGATTATATTAAAGAATTGTTGAATTGAAATGGCATTGTTTGACATTATATGATAATTTATATATTTACTGTAAAATAATGCATTTTAATATAATGGGCTGTTCTTATAAAGTTCATATTACAAGTCATTCACGCCCTTCGTATCATAATAGTTATGATTATTTAAACGCTGTGTAAAGTTGTCAAAATTTGTTTTTAACATGGCGTTAGTGTGATCCACTGTTTTTTTTACAAAATTTGTACGATAAAATGAGAAGTTCAGCACTAACATATAAAGGGAACTTTTAGAAAATTCAGAGACAATTACTTTATAGGTTTTCTTGAGAAAAGTTGAAAAGTATATTCTACAAAATTAAATTACACATTCCTAAGTGCGGACCTGAATACAAAAGTATAGAATACGCCCCTGCTTTTAACCCCAACAAGATGGCCGATTCTGGAGTTAAATTGTATATGGGCAATGCTCAGAGTTTCCCTTCTGATTGTTTTATTATTCTGTGCCGAAATGCGAAAGCTTCGAGCATGCGCATTACCTTGTAAATGTATAATAAATCCGTGCAAGTGGAGAAATTGAAATATTTCCTGTTATTTTGTGGAAAAAAGGCGGGGGGACACCCCCCGCACCCCCCATTTTTTTGTCTGCGACGCTAATACTGCCTGCGGCGCTAATAATTATTAACAATTAAATATCAAAATAAAAACCTACTAACCTAACCCAAAGAAATCACACGAAAGAATGAAATTATTATATAAAAAGAAGGAAAACCTAAAGAAATCAGAAAAGAATTTGTAAAAAAATATATAATCGTTACAGAATTTAAAAAAAAAATTGTGCGGACGTATGAATTTGAACCCGGGACAGAAGAAATAGTCAAACTAATGATATCACGTGTTGGGCGTGTCGAAGCTTTCGCATTTCGGTCTCTCTAGACGCTTCTCGAATTACAGGCTCTTGGCAAAGATTAGGTTAGAATTCCCTAATCTTTGCTCTTGGTCTAAAACTAACCTTGCGTTTTGAACTACTTACCTAGTATGGAATGGACCAAGGTCAGATAACTTCGTAAACAAAAACATTGGACGTAATCAGTGTGAAAGGTTATGTTTCAAGTTATGATCTCTTTTATCTCTCAAAATTCCAGATCCTTAAAATTGAAATCGAAATGCTTAGACACGTGTGAGTCTGATTTTTTGTGTACATATAATTTAACGTGAAAATTGCCGAAAATTCAGAGGTAAGTTCATAAAGTATAAATTGTTAGTAAGTACTTAAACAATTCTCCTTTTTTAATAATTTTGTATCATAGCAATAGTGTTTTCTTAGGAAAGAAAACTGTAAAATAGCAAACAAACAGTCGTAGTAAGTATATGTACATATATGGATATGTACCTACTTATCTTGTAAAAATGTAATAAAATAAACAGAAATGTAACATTATAACTAATTTCATTTGACTGTAAAACACAAAAATAGTGTATTTACGTAAACAGAAATTTAAATAGTTGTCTAGCTCCAGAATAATTACCTACGTTTATTAACACTAAGTACCTAATAATGATAAAAACTAGACCGTCGAGAGCCACAGCGGACTTTGGAGCAATTTATTTCTAGGCCCCAATACATATCCAAATGTGTGCCCAAGTAGCAAGGACCATCAATAAGATGTCCAAAATGTTGATGGTTTATTTATTTTCGAGTCCTGGATTCTGATACATAGATACTCGGTCCCTGTAGCAGTCACCCTAACTACCCCCCTCCCCCCCATCTCGACGGATTTGAACAAAAATAGTAATTAAAATACAGTCAACAGATTTATTTATTTTATGAACTTTGAGTGAAGATAATAAATTATATTTTTTTAGTGAATTGTGAACCTGTATAAATTAAATGAATTACTTGGCACTTTATTCATAAACGTGTTACCTACCTTAAAGGAATGGAATATTTATATATAATATAAATAATGGGGTAAGTACTACCACAATTTTTTTTAGTACACGCATGGGGTGTATATGCAGGGTATCCCACTGGGAACTGAATCAATCGGTATAGGAAAAAGTATGTAACAAAAAAATTATCAATTTCGAAAAATGAGAGTTACTAAAATCAGTGTGACCAATCCAACCAAAATAATTACAAGCATGTGGTACTTTCAGTTATACCAGAAGTCGATATATACCAACTTGCTTATTTTTACATGGTGAACTCCTAGTATACTTTCACTTTTCGAAATGACCATAAAATTCTGAGTCCAAGCATGTCGCACACCCTATATATAAATACAGCAATTTCGTAGATATAGGTATGTTATTTTATAAAAAATTTGTCAGGTGCAACGGTTTGCAAGAACCGTTATAACTTTCTTCGTGTAAAAAATCCTCATTTGCTTTTTGGCACATACAAAGAACACAAAATGAGCTAGTCTCTACAACAAAAATAAATTCCATAATGGTATACCAAGTGTTCTATTTTTCACGTTACAATAAACAGCCTGTATTTTTTTACATCAAATTATGTAAAATTAAATTCCCCTTTCTCTAGTATACGCATTGTAGGGGTTAAAGTTATAACTTATTGAAATATTGTCGATTTTCCTAAATGTTCAAGAATTTTTAATAAAAATTGTCATCAACTTAGCCATGATTAGAAGCAATCATTAATGAGTCATTCTCTTATATCAAAAAATGCGAGCCCGTTTAAATTACACTTACGAAAACTTTTTAGATTTGTGTATTATTTATGGAGAATGTGATTAAGGTAATATTAAGAACATGTAACACATTTGCTACTCGATATCCACAAGTACAGAAACCATTACCATACATTGTAAAACGCATATTGGATAATTTTAGAATATTAGTTGAATAAGAAATCGTTGTAACGTAGGTACTATTTAAATTTTCTGCAAAAAATTTTAATGTCACCACTCTATCATTTCTCATGGCACAGTAAACATTAATAAGCTGCTAATGTTCTTGAATATTTTGCTCCCTGAATATATGAGGATTCGAGATACTCCAGTAGTGAGAATTGTGTCGATTAAAAAGTCCATTTTTGATAAATTTATCCTCATCTATCCACATAATATTTCTCAAAAAATAATTGTCCCCTTTATGTCTTATTAAAAGAAATTCGGAAAAATTTTCTCTCGTCAGGAAATCTCTTTCTTTTAATTATTGAACTATATGAAACTAGATCGGATTTATGTTTTGGTAAGATTCTCTGAATTGAATTCTTGGATAATCCCGATTCCAAGCTTGCCTTAATGACAAAATTGGAAATGCCCGAAAATACCCCAGAATTGCTATTTTTATGTTTTCGTCGATATTCGGCAATAGGCTTCCTCCTTAGAATTCCTGCCTTGACAGAGAATTATCCAATATGCATTTTACAGTGTATGGAGATGGTTTCTGTACTTGTGGATATCGAGTAGCAAATGTTACATGCCCTTGATATTACCTTATCATATTTTCCATAAGTAATAACAAATATAAATAGTCTTCGTAGGTGTAATTTAAATGTATTTTTTGACATAAGGAAATTACTGACATTAATGATTGTTTCTAATCATGATGACAATTTTATTAAAAATTCTTGAACATTTATGAAAATCGCCCATATTTCAAAAAATTGTAGCTTTAACCCCTACAATGCCTATACTGGATAAAAGGGAATTTAATTTACATAATTTGAAGTAAAAAAATACAGGGTGTTCCATTTGAAATAGAAAAGTCTTTGAGGTTTGAATTTGACAAAATGTAACGTGAAAAATAGAACACTTGGTTATACTTTTATGGAATTTATTTTTATTGTAGAGAGTAACTTATCTTGTGTTCTTTCTACGTGCCAAAGAGCAAATGAGGATCTCCTATACGAAGAAAGTTATAACGGTTCGTGCAAACCATTGCATCTGTCAAATTTTTTATAAAATGTCAAACATCTCCGAAACTGCTGGGTTTAGGTATAGGGTGTGCTACATGTTTGGACTAAGAATGTTATGGTAATTTCAAAAAGACGAAAATATATAGGGTGTTCCATTTAAAATAAGTAAGTTGGTATCGACTTCCGGTATAACCGGGGAGTACCACATGCTTGTAATTATTTTGGTTGGATTGGTCACACTGACTTTAGTAACTTACGTGGTTTTCCCTATATCAATCGATTCAGTTCCTGGTAGGACACGTTGTATACAGTATGTCTCACTTTTCATAACTCCCATATCACAGGTCTCTTATTTACAATGCGATTTTTTTACAATTTGGGTGGAAGATACTTATCCATCAGGAAATTATGTCACGGTAAAATATTTTAAAATCCACCAGTGGCGTACGTCATTATGAAGAAAGATGTACCAATTTTCCAAAACTAGATATTAGGCAAAGTTTTAACTGTAAAACAATCTCATAATCTTATTCGTTGTTATCAAAAACTCACTAATACCGAATTTCAATAACATGAGAGAAAAAAATTGTTCCTTTTTAAAGTGCCAATTATTAGTCATAACTTTATTTTCGGACGTAATTAAGCTGAAGGAAGACGGTCATTCCATTTAAAATTAATCATGTGATATGTCGAGCAAACTGTGATTTAGTTATCTATATTAATTTTATTATTTATTGAATTGTTCGTGAATCAAATTTATCTGAAATTGAACTTTTTTTTATTTCCAAGTCAATTATTGTTTGATTTTGCTTGTTATGTAAACTGACTGACGTCACGTGATTAATTCTAAATGGAAAGTGTTAGGTTAATTAACTCTTAATTACGTCCGAAAATTAAGTTATGGTACTTTAAAAAGCGAATAAGTTTTATTTTTCTATTACGTGAACACCAAGTATACTATGTTATTAAAATTCGGTTTCAGCGAGTTTTTGATAATATTTATGACATTGTTTTACAGTTAAAATTTTGCCTAATATTTTTGTTTGGAAAATTAGGTACATTTTACTTCATAACGACGGACGCCACTGATGGATTTTAAAATATTGTTACGTGTTTTCACCCTTTAGGAAACACCCTGTATGAATCCATGAGTTCTAAATAATTTTAACAAGGGGTGAACCACTACACTTTATTTAGTAATTTACTGTTTACACAATACTAACTTTTACAATGTTTATAACCTCACTTTTCGCTACCAAACTTCACTTTAATAAAAACTACTCCCCCTTCCGCCGTGAATCGCGCTTTATATACTCTGAAATTGCGTCCAGAGTCATCCAGAATACAATCGAGAATCTTCTCCCACCACGCTCTAGAAAACTCTGTCTCTTTCTACAAGTTTCCAGTCACTATTAGGCACGGGCGTATCATAGGGGGGTGTAATGCATAACAATATTTTACTGTTACACAATCTACTGATGGATAAGTACCTTCCACCCAAATTTTAAAATATTCGCATTATTAATAAGAAAGCTGTGATATGGGAGTCATGAAAACTGTATAGAATTTGACGACTTGCTAAGGCTTATGACTTAGGATTTGTCATTCCTACCAATTGGGATTACCCTGGCTTTCTGGAAACTGGTCCACTTTTCCACTTAGAGTAATCAAGTAGAAAATGTAGCGGCATATTATCTTCATGTATCCCGATTAAAGAAAAAACAGATACAGCCACCCTACTTGTATTTAATTACAAAGTTATTTAATTTATTATAACATTTAAATTCAATTTTAGGAACTATAAGTATGTACATAAAGATTCCAAGTTATCAGAAGAACAGAAACAATTTTATGAAAAAAACGGTTATCTTTTGATAAAAAACAATGTTAGTGAAGAATTATTGGACAAGGTTTGGTAAGTTAATACATGTGCCCTGTAGAAACTAAATATACCTATGTGAAATTCTGTATATTTTTAGTCAAAGATTCGTGGATTTTTGTAACAAAAAGGTAGAAATAAACGTAACAACTGTTATGAAGGACCCATCCCTTAAAAATAGAGGTGTTCAAGGCCAATACTTGATAAATAAAGTAAGTATAAGAAATCTGACAATTTAAGAAGAAAATTATAAGGAATTTTAAATAGAACTGTAATAAGGGAAGCATGTATATAGGACATTAATGAGACTAATTCCATGAAAGTGAAGGAAGTCCTTAAAATTTACAAAGGAATTTTTTTATCCATAATGTATTTATAAACATTTTGAATTACAGTAAGGAAAATTAATAAAGGTCCTCGCACTATTCTTATGGAAAATTAACTTATCTAAATTCTTGCTGTTACTTAAGATTTTGACTTCCTGAACCAAAGTCATAATAGATGTGACCTCTAAAAGTGAAACATATTTAAGATAAGTATAGCTTTGTCAAATTAAGGCAATTACAAAAATATGTTCGGCACACATTCTGGTTAGTGGAGATCCAGGGCCAAGCATACACCCTGTTTAGTGGAGGTTGTTCTTTAGATACGAAGAGAAGAAATCTAATTGCATCACTGACAACCCAAATTTACTCAATTTCTCTGATAGAATACCGTGATCCAGACGGTCGAATGCCTTGGAGAAATCCGTGTAAACGATATCAATTTGCTTGTTCGCATCCAGTTCCTTGGAAATGTATTGCGTGATACCTGCGAAGTTAGTCTCAGTAGATTTACCGGGAACAAAGATATGTTGGTTAGATATAATTTGACCATGTACGTGATTAGATAATGACGTATGCAACGTGATCTCGATAACTTTGGCGAAATTGCAGATAATTGTAATGGGCCTATAATTTTCAACCACCCCCTTGTTGTCTTTTTTATATATCGGGAAATGCATATGTTTTTAGTGACAAATTAAATTGCTGTTAGAGGACCAGCAGAGATGGCAGCGCAGTCTTAGACAATAAAAGCAGGGATGTCATCTGGTCCTTTAGTAAACTTAGGTCAGATTTTCTTTAACCATTTAAGTACTTTTATCTCAGAAAGGGACGTTAATGGTAAATTGGTACTATTACTACTGGTGCCTTCGCGAGAATTATATTTTTCTTCGTCATGGTTAGGTATGCAGTTTGAAAGAAATTTACAAAAGTGTTGACAATATCCTGGGGATTTGTGCATTGAATATCATTATAAGTAATATTATCGGGGATGGAACTGCCTCCTCTTTTACCATTAATGTAGGACCAGAAATTTTGGGGATCATTTTTTATGGTTTCTTGTATTTTCGGTAGATAACTTTCATGCAACTGTCTCAAATCGTCTTTATTATGTATTAATATGTCTGTCAAATTAAGCATAAAATCTATCATATAAAAGAAATGATTCTAGATCAGTTTTTATTACTATCACTAAAAAAATAGTGGAGGCTAACAAGTTTTATTTCATCCTACCTTTTATATTTTTTCTTTGCTATATCATTAGTCCATTGAAATTAGATTTAAAATCGTCGAATAGAGGAAATAAATTATAATTGGTTGCCGTTTGGAAATTATATGCACAATGTGGCTACTTTTCAGAAGCTAACGTGTTCTCAAGTCGGAAGTAGTCGCTTCAGCCCTGAATATTTCCCTTACATGCAGTTTTTTCTATTTTTCTCTGAAATAAATGGTCACCGAAAATTTTATACTCATGTAAAAAATTCTATATTAAATTTTCTACAAATAAAGTCCTATACATATTGCTGATAAGCACAATGGTTCTCGAGCAATGAACAATCAAATTAGGGGGTTGGTCCTCAATGGACGCATGCTTCATGATGAATGATGTTGAGAAACAAAGAAATAAATTATGTTTTGCCATTTGGAAGTCATTCATGGAAGTTGGTTAGTTTTCAAAAGTTAAAGAGTTCTCAAAACACAAATGGTAGGTAGCTTCACCCTAACAAGCCACGCCACAATTTTTGCATTTATTCGCGAAAGAAGTTGTTCCCCAGAACATTTTTTCATAGTCACTAAAAATATCCTATATAAAATTTACCACAGATAAGGTCTTATACGTATTGCTGATGTAATGGTTTTCAAGCAATGAGCGACCAAACTGGGGAGTTGGTCCCAGATCAACATGCGTTTTGTATATTCTCATCAAAATGAGCATAGTGTACAGGACTAAAGTTGCACAGCAAAGTTGTCTCTTCATAAGCTTTTGCAAACTTAATGTTAGAGCATCTTTTGTGGCAAGAGTTCATATCCACACCACCTTTGAGGTAGAATTCGCAGCTCATTTGTTTTAAGTCGTTTGCCCAATAGGCCCTTCCAAGCTGTTTAATGTGATCATTCAATATCAATGTCTGCAGTGCTTATGTCACAATTTGTATAGCTCTGCCCTCGGCAATTGCTGCATATGGTCGTACAATGTATCTTTGTTTTTACACAGCCACATCCCTCACTACAATCTTCTCTACAGTTGCAGGTTATCAATAATAAAACAGAAGCTGGGGTTGGTGCTTCTGTAGTGTAGACAGGTGACAAGTCGTTCTTAATTTATTTCTTCCAGTAACTCTTGTTACAAAAATTGCCTGCGCCATAGTTGAACCTGAAGATAAGTGCAACAGCAGTGCTGGTGTGCTGTAGCTGATGTAGATAGTTTCGACAAAGCTACAGTGTTATTCGCTTGGCCGGCAAAATTAATAAAGGAGGTAACTCTCTGCTTTCCGATTGTTGAGCATTCTAAAGTGTTAGGATGAACCAATAATAATAATAATAAAAGTTCTTTATTGAATATATAAGAGAAAAATTACATATTCAAACGGCTATCGACCGGGGTCCTTCAGCCTGTATTTCCTGCTTTTTTATTGATATTACAATATTCTTTATATAGTTTTAAGATGAATACAATTTATTTTGTTGTAAAAAAAAAAAAACAAACAAGTTTAGATTAGTTTAGAGTTAGCGAAGATATTTTTTCCATCAGTGTCATCTCGGGGTGCTTGAATTTTGATGTGTTGGGGCTTCTTGTCCGGCAGAGAGGTCGCATCAATTGTATGTTGTGTGGTCGATTGGCAAATTTAACTGTTAACATTTGGAGTCTGGTCAGGATTGGTGTTATTCTGGTTTTTTCATATAGTAGATTATTTGGCGGGTTATGGAGGTTGTTGTTTGGGTGCCGAATTTTAGTTATAGTGCGCAGCGAAGCGGATTCAGCAACTTTTAAGTTGTTTAGGGCCGGTTTTTGGCAGTTGATATATAGATTGTGTCCATATTCAAGTATGGGTCGGCATATTGATGTGTAAATTTTTGTAGCTGTTTTTGTTGATATCCCTTCGTTTTTATATGTGAGTGCTTTGAAGTGTTTTGCTCAGCTTTTTATTCTGGATTTAATAATTGATGTGTGTTGATTAAAATTCAGTTTTTGATCCATGGTAATTCCCAAATATTTGTCCGTGAGAGTTGGCTTTACATTATCGTTTGCAATGCTTATTGAAGGGGAGGATGGAGAGGGAGCGTGGTTAAATAAAACGAATTGTGATTTGCTGGGATTTAGAAGTAGACGCCATTTGTTGAACCACAATTGTATCTCGTTCATCTTATCCTGCATCTTGGGGATAGGATGAACCATTCTCCATAATTTTCGATTTTTGATGACATTAGCTTACTGAAATTGCCCCACACTTTCCAGGACGCTCACTCAGATGCACAGGGAGATTAATTTAGGTCAAAGGGCGCGAATGTGACACCACCCAACTTCGATGTAAGTAGAGAAAATGCAGGCATCTATCCAGAAGTACACCTGGCCACATTAGATTAAGAAAATACAAAGCGTGTGTCAATCAGGGACTAACTCCCTCCCCAGCTTGATCGTTCATTGCTCGAAAACCATTGCGTCTATCAGCAATATGCATAGGTAGGGGTGTTCCGAAACCTCAATAAGTTTTGGGAGCGGGAGGAAGGGGGGGGGGGGACATTTTTGAGCTGGCAGCGGACGGAAATTCCAGTCCATGCGCGGTAAAAGGTATTGCAAAAAAAATGTACTGGATTTGTGATCACCTCTCTTTTCATTTTAGTGCTACCGATACCAACTTTAAATATCGATACCGGTATCGCATCGGAACAAAAGTATCGATGCCAATAAGTATCGCTGCTGGTATCAAATGGAAAGTATCGATACTGGTTTCGTATCGAAAGAAATGTATCGAGTACAACTTCGTATGAACTAAAAAGTATCGATACTGGTATCATATCGATCGACAGTATCAGAACGTCCCTATGCATAGTAGTCAGTTTTATATAGAATATTTTCGATGGGTATAAAATATTCTGGGGGAACGACTATTTCACGAAGAAATGCGAAAAAATTCGAGATTCAGCGTTGTGGCTTGTTAGAAGTGATTTTTAAGAGTGAAGCTACCATATGCGCCTTGAGACCTTTTTAACTTCTGAAAGCTAACCATCTTGCACGAATTTTCAAATGGCAAAATAATATAATTTATTTCTCCTATGACTCCTAATATTGATGAACATGAGGCGCAAGTTGATCGGGGACCAACCCCCTAGCTTGATCGCTAATTGCTCGGAAACTATGTAATATGCATAGTACTTTATCTGCAGAAAGTTTTATATCGAATTTTTTCAGTGAGTATGAAATTTTTTGTGGAACTATCTATTTCAGAGGAAAATGCAAAAAACCGCGGCGCAGCATGTTTGGGCTGGTTTTTAAGGGTGAAGCGACCACTTCCGATTTGGAAACTCTTTACCTTCTGAAATTTAGTCAACTTGTGCGTATGATTTCCAAATGGCAACAGACTATAATTTACTTCCTCTAATTTTCCTAATTGTAATGTCCTAAACTACTGATTTTATAATTTATTTATATTTACCAATTGACTTACTATTTTTTAGATTCAAGATTTTCTTTATGACGACGTATTTTGGGAATACTGCAGCGATACAGGAGTAGTCGATATTGTAGAGGGAATTATCGGACCAAATATTACTTGTGTGCATTCTATGTTTATTAATAAACCACCAAATGCTGACCCTGGAGCGTCTTTGCATCCACTTCATCAGGTAATAGTTTTGCTTAAGCTCGGAACTATCAGGAGCCACAACAGGTCACTGGCAGTTCAAAAACATACTCAAACTCTTTACGTGTGTCTCAGTCATGCATCATCCAAATATTCTGGCTCTCTTATAAAATTAATATAGAAAATTATAATGAATATATAAAAAAAATTAGCTGAAGGTCGATGGTCATTTGGTTTATCCAATGAAATACTTGTTATTATTATTATTATTATTATTATTATTATTATGAAATGGTAGAGAGCACTAAGGTTTTAATTTAAAAATATTTTGAATTATACAGAGTGGTACATGTATACGATACACTTGATATATTATATATAAAAATATGTTTTTAAAAGAATAAGCATGGAGGCCAGTGTAGTACACTTCAATATAAATTTTATTTTTACATGAACTATCAGCTTCTTGCGGTTCTGTTTCGGCATTAATAAGATTTCCTGTATCTTATTAATATCAAATAGAAGAATATTTCAATAAATAAATGAAACATATATTATGTTAATAAGCAATAAATACCTATTTATAGTGCAGGGAATAAAGACAAAAAAATAATGAAACTTCGGAACAACTAGGGGAAAGCCGGATTTTTGCATTTTGTGGTTCTAAACAATATCCCAGATGTCCCCATCGATATGTGTGCCGCTAAAAATGTGACCCCATGTAGGTCACAGGCCACAATTTATTGAAAAAATAGTGGTCATCAAATCTGTATCTCAGAAAATTGCCTACAAAGAACATAATATTATTTTTTTCGTAAGACTAACGGTTCTCGAGAAAATTCGATTAAAAAAATTGTAACGCATCTTGTACTCTATATCAAAGGTGGTGTGGAAAGGAGTGCACGTATCATGAGAAACATAAATGTTATAACTATTTTAATCGAGAAATATCAGTATCATATAAGAAAATAGTAGATTTACAAATTTTCATTCCGATTTTATTTAGTGTAGGTATATATAATAATATATTTTTCCATTAATTTAAAAAGAGGTAAACATAATTTTTAAAATTTGTCAAAAATTATATAGATACCTAACTCTTAATATGTAGAATAGTGAATGAACATAGTATGATATATTTTGATGAATGAATACATTTTTTTATTGAATTGAAAAGTAAGAATTACTATTTAATTATTATACGATGTTGTAATTAGTAATTTTTATTTAAATATTATTTGCCAGGAATGATAACTTTGCATCTTTATTTACATTATGAGAAGCTCTGATTCAAACTCGAGGAAACTCCACATTGAATAGTAAATAGGTATATTTTTATTTTCAGCTATAATTCTTAACACACTTTGGCATTTGGTTTTTTTGTACTAATTCTTTATAACGCACTTGATTGTCTCAACTTGACATTCTTAAATTGTTAAATAACCGATCTTCAAATCGTTTAAATAATAAAATTTACATAATAAACATTGATAAAGGTACAATGCATAAAGACTAGCACTAGAGTCTAGACTCCAAGCCGCAATAAATAATCCCGCATGAAATTGAAATATTTTGTATTATTTTGTGGAAAAAAAAGCGGGGGGACATTCCCGCACCCCCCTTTCTTTGTCTGCGACGCCAATATTGCCTGCGGCGCTGATAATTATTAACAATTAGATAGCAAAATAAAAATCAACCTAAAACTAACCTTACCTAAAGAAATCGCATGAAAGAATGAAATCATTTTAGGAAAAAGAAGGAAAATATTATTTCTCCTGTCAAATCAAACCTGAATTTGTAAGAAAATACATTACAAAATGCTTAAATAAAAAGTTCGGTGTGGGTGTGTGCAAAAATTGAAACCGGGACTTCTCACACCCTAAGCGAGAACATTGCCCATATGCCAACCATACACCTGACAATCAGCTCTATAGCATGGAATAAACAGGTTGAAAAATGGTACAATAACCAACCATTACTAATGCACATGCAGGATTATTTGTTTCCGCTTGGGGCTTAGACACTAGTCCCGTCAGCTGGGATCAGCAACTATGTGCGGCGTTGTCAAATTTTTCCCTACTGTCTCTCGCTCGAAGTGCGATATCTGTTGGCGAATTGATAAACTTGAGAGTTTATCGATTCGCTAACAGATGTGCCACCCCTCCCGATATAACTACCTTAAAGATATTTTTGCGAAAAACCGTTTATCGTGACTTTTGACCCCGGGTAACATTTTTAGTGGCACACATATTGATGGGGACTTTTGGGATGTTGTTTAGAACCACAAAAGGAAGGTTCACGCAAAAATCCAGCTTTTCCCTAATTATTCCTGTATTACTATCTAATTAGTATTATTATTAACAATTATTTTGTATAAAATGATTTTGTCCACAAATTGTCGTTTTTATTACATTGCATATTTACATATTAATAAAAATGACCCATAGTTACATCCTTAGTAATAGTTTTAAATTATAGGATCTACATTATTTCCCATTTCGTCCAGCCGATAAGATTGTAGCTTCTTGGACAGCATTAGAAAAGGTCGATGAACGAAATGGTTGTCTCTATGTTATTCCAGGTTCACATCAGGAAACACTTTATAAACATGAATATCCAAAGGTAAAATATTCCAATTGGTAGACATCCTACTGAGCAAATAATTAATAATAGACACACCGTTCGCTGCAAAAAAGTACCGATCTCGATTTTTTACTTGCTCTTTGCCCAGTAGCTTTGCCTCATTTACCTCTATATTCGCTTCAAGTTTCAGTAAAAAAAAATTCAAAATAATCGAATTTATGGGCATAATTTGCTTAAATTAGATACTTACTGGATAAAAAAAGCTTGCAAGGGTAATACTATTAGTTCAGAGTCATACAAATATTTTTAAAGGAATAAAAACCTATTTTTGACTAGTGGTTCCAATTTCAAAACTATTCACATTACAGATTCTTACTTTATTGTTGATAGGGATTTAAAAACAAGATGTATCATGGAGTTCAAGGGTTCGATCATCTTCCAAAGGTTCATGTAGTAATGGAAAAAGGTGATACAGTCTTTTTTCATCCCATTTTATTGCACGGATCTGGATCAAATTATACTCAGGTATATAAACTTGTCTGTTATTTAAATATGTTTTTAATTGACAATTAAAAATACAAAATGTCATATACAGTAGTGGCATTTTACAGTATTGAGTCGATGCCAACGTAAGGTAGAAGAGAAGATGGACAAATAATATGCTGAAAAGAAACAGATTTAACCTACACTGTTGCCACTTTAAAAGAGGATGACGGGCAGAACTCTTAACATGCTCAAGTGCTTGGCATCGGTGTTAATATATCCCTTTCTTTCACATACATTATTTTGCTATTTATATTTCACTCTATCTTATTATAGTGATTAACCCAAGTTTTCTAACTGCCACCAGTGTATGTATGTGCTCTATTATTTCTCACAATAACATTTATTTAGTTATTAATATCTTCTGATACATAATTCAATATACATTTATTTTTAGTAGCCCGGTTCATAAACTTTATGAATTGTTTAAAGGGCCCTATTTATTTTAAATGGAATATCGATTTCAGAGATACATTCTGAACTTCTGATATATCACAACGCTTAAGTATCTGGTGAAAAATTTTGACAGGCAAGACTGCCAAAAATAGGTAGTTTTTGAGGACCATCTTATCAAAACTAGATAATTTGCCTCATTTTGGATTTTCAGGAAGTTATTACTCTTAAAGTAAATAATTGTGCAAAAAGTGCAAAAGTAGAAAATCTATTTTGTATATCAAGTAAGCTTAAGGGATTTTTTTAGAAATTTTTTACCAACTTTTATTAATGCGTTATAGTATGTCATATTTTTTAGAGATGGGTCGTTATTTCTGTAAAGTTCTTTTGTCGCGGTATTTTTAGGTAACGTACCGTCGCACTACGAAATGCCAAAATAACCAGTTACTCTCAACGAGCGTCATCACTCTCACCAAGTATAATGCTGCAGTTGTACAACCGACCTGCCTTGTCGCTGCAACGGGCTAAAGTAATCGGTTACTCTAACATCTGAAGGTTGAATTATATGTATTTTGGCTGGCAGGATCGAAATATACAAAGATATACAGGTTATCCCATTTGAAAATCGGATTTTCATGTAAATTACATTGTAACCGGAAATCGGAAATTTTTGCTTTTTTTTACATCACATAATTTAATAATTTTTACATATTACTACACCAGAGTTGAAAATAATCTATTGTCCCAATCAAAAGTTACAAGAGTGTCTTTGATATGCTAAACCACTCGGTATACCACAACCAAACCCAAGTTGCGCTTTTATAAATATATAAGTAAGTTCAAAATATTTATATACTATCTATACCTTCAACATAATACTAGTCTCATTATAACATACACATATATCCTTATTGATGTCTACCATTTAGTAAAAAAAAATGTAAGAACCCACATATAAATGGAAACTAACAAGCGTTCTATGCATTGCCAACACGACTAAGCGACTGAAGGACTGAATAGGTTACATTACCCTCTAAAATAACTGAATTCTGACAATGCTACGCGACAAACGCGTCTCTTTAAATCGCGTTGCGCCTGACGGAGCTAATCGAATTATTTTCTTTGTCATTCCAAGATCGCGTTGTTTTGTAGCGGTATTTTTCTGGAGCAATCGTGTTTGTAATGCTACATAAGTGGAACCGCTTTTCCCATCTCTAATATTTTTAAATTAAATATATAAGTTAGGTATGTACAAGAGATGAAGAAACAATACCTTAGGACACACCTGATTGTATTTTATTTCTATAAGAATAATAATTTTCTATAAAAACTCCTAGTGTAACCAGCAAGATGAGACTACAAAATTTACAGTTACGTCTGAAAAATTAGTATAACTGCACATAAAAGTTAATTTAAGTTGTCAAAAGCTCTTGTCAAATCAGGAATAACTAAAGCCAAATGTGTATACAGCCAACCTGAAATGAATTTATCCAACAAATTAGTAATAAAATGGATATTAATGATATTGTCATTGGAATATTTTTTGACTTATCTAGAGCTTTTGACACCCTTAATGTAGACTTCATATCAGATAAACTTAACAACTTAGGAATTCGTGGTAACATTAATAAATTCCTTTCGTCATACTTATCTAACCGGAAATGTAAAACATGATCATGTGAAATCAAAATACTTTAATATTAACATTGGTACACCACAAGGGAGCGTTCTTGGACCACTAATCTCCCTTCTATATGTTAATGACCTTCCTGACCACATAAGTGAAGGCAAAGTTTTTTTGTATGCAGATGATACATCAATTGTCATCTCACACCAAGATCCAAAAGAAATAGTAAATAAAGTTGAAGCTACCCTATCTCAGTTCTCTGATTGGTGCCTTAAAAATCGATTTATCATAAATAATGAAAAAACAGTCATGGTCCAATTTCACAATAAACTTAGAAAACCCTATAATTTCTATCTGGATAACAAACCAATTAAATTTGAACCGTATTTGAAATTTCTTGGAACCATTGTTGACAACCAGTTGGCATGGGAAGAACAAATTAAATTTCTATCGAAAAAATTGAATAAGGCCTACTTTGCAATTAAACAATTAAAAGACAAACTTAATCCAGATTGTTTATTGCCCGTATATTATGCTCTGTTTTACTCGGCTATTAGCTATAACATTGTTGTATGGGGCAGATCCTCCCATGTAGAAAGAGTGTTTATCTTACAAAAACGAGTTATTAGACTAATATATAACTAAATAGTCGTGCCTCTTGTAGAGAGGTTTTTAAAGAAAAGAAAATTTTTACAATTGCATGTATCTATATATTAAAAATATACATTTACGAAAACAAAAATAAATTTCCATCATATGCTGACATTCATAACTATAATACAAGGCATAACAGCAACATATACATATGTCAACACCATTATACCTTTTATGAGAAATCACCCTTCTATGCAGGGTTCCTTATGTATAATTTACTTCCAGAAAACCTCAGGAACTTACCTGTTCATGTTTTTAAAAAAGCTAAAAAATTACCTGGCAAGTAATGCATTCTATAACATTGGCGAGTTTGTTTTAAAGATCCAAACTGAACAAATATTTCTAGATATGTAATCTTAAATAACCTCAACTAGTTTCTTTTTTAATGTAACTTTTAAGTCTTATTATTGTAATTTTTATTCTCTCTTTGTATGTGTATGTATATTTTAACTTTTGTATTTTACAGTTCTTTTATGACTTATCTTATCTACAAATAATGTAGCCCCAAAGACAAATAAAGTATTATTATTATTATTATTATTATTATTATTATTATTATTATTATTAACTTCTCAGAGGGGGTCATACAGAAAAAACTTTTTAATAGCAGCATACATATTTGAAATAAACAAAAAAAAATATTGTATCGATTAGTTTTGCAACAAAAAAAATAATGTACAGGGTGTTTCAGAACTCATGATTAGATGATTTTAGTTATGCAGAAAAATTTACTGTACATCAAGATTTATTTAGAGCTGTTGTTTTCGAGATATTAGTTAACAAATATTTTCTTGACTGCAAATTCTTCGAATTTTGCAATAAAAAAATAATTGCATTAATTATTAAGTAAAAATTTGAAAAAAAATTAAATATAGATTACTTCCCTATAGTTTAGTTTTTGTTTCATTCATATATCTCAAATAGTTTCATATGTGTATTTTTCTCTAAAGTGTATAGTCGGATAGGCTATACACTTTAGAGAAAAATACACCCATTTGTGGTCATTAATTTAGTCTGCATTTATAATGTCTACACTGTTTAGAATTTTAGGTTTGTTGATAAAAATGTTAGTAGGAGTGCTGACGGACACTATCGTGAACGATAATGATCGAAATATTCACTCGTGGGAATCAATTATTTGGTCTTTGGATTTGCCAAAACTGATCATCTGCCGTCTCAAAATGGTAGCATTAAGTTGTGGGGTGTATTAGAAAAGGGTAGTTTTAGGTTTTGGTAAACCATAGTGATCAAGAAAAATAATGCAAGGGTGACTAAATACAACTAGTTTAGATGGCTTTTCCACCTAGGTAGACGAGTTTTTCGGTAGCTTTGTATATGGCAGACGCCGCTGAAAATGGCAAAAATCACGTTTCGGTGAACGACATTGATCAAAAATAATTTTGGCGCCAATCAATTCGGTTATTTATGCTGAAACAAAAAACACATAGGCAGACGAAAAAATCGATAGCGACTTCCGAGCAGACGCTGTCAAAGTGGGAGGTCGAGTTTTGATGAACGACATTTATCAAAGAAAATAATTTCGTACATTATTTATATTACAAACAACTATTTTACATGACATTTTGACATGTTTGCCCAGATAAACAATTGTGGCAACTTTCGAGTAGAGGTTGTCAAAGATCTAGTGGTTATAAAATAAAAATCTGATTTTTTATTAAGTTTATTTCTTCTCTGCAAGTAAAAACAATCTAAAATAACAAAAATATAGAAACATTATTTTTAAAAGTAAACTAATATGTGCAAATATAGCCAAAAAACAGTCATGTGGCTATAGTGCACAGAACTCAAAAGAACTAGAAACTAAAATGACATAGTGATATTGTTATTGAACCCATTAAAACGATCCCTTTGAAAAATATCCAATTTACTAAGAAATTAAATTCAGACCAAAAATTCCATGAAAAAATCAGCTTTGAAACATTATCACTTTACAAAAGACCTTTGGCATCATCTTTCATCGAAATCTGCTTAAAAAATTGTTTCACTAAAATTGACCAAAAAATTGAGAGAAATCTCAAGGATGACGGTCAATCGGCTTTGGGCTCCGTCGTTCGAATTTTCAAAATTACTCAAAAGATTTCAAGATACACGGAGCGGAAAACCGCTCCGCCCTACAAATTTTTCGAAAGGACCACGAATTTGGTTTTTCGAAATATTACTTATTTTAACAGCCGTGTAAATTCTTTAACAGGATGAATGATATCGATAAACTTTGTCTGGATTGTCTAGTATATGGAACAATCCATATTTTAGGGATCATTTTTTTAGTACAGAAGAAAGTAGTTTGCACTTATCAAGAGTTTGTTGCTTTCATTCTTTGATATTTTTTCATTTATATGTATCACACAGGAAGATTTAAGCCATCTTCTTCAGAAGGAATCACGAATTGATTTTCGTCAAAAAATTAATCTTTGATGGTCTAGATTCTTGATCATCCTATGGTAAAAATATTGTATTTAAAATGCTTTTGATTGATTCTAATTAGCATTAATTAGATCATATTGTAATTGGAGCCTCAATTGAAATTTTTTCCTCTAATTTGACGATAATGAAATGCGAAAATAAATGCGAAAATTAAAAAATATTGCGTGCACCAATAAAAATTTATACTAAATTTTATTTTTTATCTTGTTGGGAAATGTCAAATGATACCAACTAGATAAGTAGATATAAACATTACTATTCGCAATTCCTTTAAAAAAGAATATTAATTTTTTAAAATTTTAATCATCTGATGATGCCAGTTTGGATGGTGAAATACTTGTCCGTGTGCAATGCAGTATTTTGGTAATTATAAATGTTATAAAAAGTGAAAACCCTGTAGGCCCATTTTTATAATTAAAATATTTAGTAACTTATTTATTTATTGATCGATATTCTTCAAAAACAATTGTAACTAAATTACAGAATACATTTTTGAAACTTACCATTTTGGTTAGTACACACGTAGCCAATTTTATAATACGGTTCCTAAATGCATATTTAAAAATTTATATGGGCGGTAGAATTCATTTAAATTGTTATCTGAATATTTATATAAAACATAAGGAAGAAATGTATTATTCAAATTTGTGTTACCTGCCACTTTGACAGCATCTGCTCGGAAGTTGCTACCGATTTTTTCATCTACCTACGTGTTTTTTGTTTCAGCATAAATAACTGAATCGATTGGTCCCAAAATTATTTTTAATCAATGTCGTTCACCGAAACGTGATTTTTGCCATTTTCAGTGGCGTCTGCCATATACAAAGCTACCGAAAAAATGATCTACCTAGGTGGAAAGGCCATCTAAACTAGTTGTATTTAGTCACCCTTGCTTTATTTTTCTTAATCACTATGGTTCACCAAAACCTAAAACTACCCCTTTTCTAATACACCCCACAGTTTTGACATACACAAAGACCAAAGAATTGATTCCCACGAGTGAATATTTTGATCATTATCGTTCACCATAGTGTCCGTCAGCTCTCCTACTAGAGGTGAATTAGAGGATTTCATAAACTCTTACTTCGTTAACAACTTGTGTAAAATTTTGAGTCGTCATCTAATCCAAACAAATTAATATTCACATCACCCATTTCTACAATATTATCATTTGTAGGTATAAAATATGATAATATCCAATGACTTTGCCCCTATAGGGCCACTGACATATTTTGTTATTTATTTGTTATGTATTTATTTATTATGTTGTATAATATATATTTCCATTACTTGTATGTGTGTATGTATGTATATATGTGTATACATGTGTAAGTTTCGATTTGTTGAGTATACATTTTTATCTATACATGTGTTGACTTGCCAAATGTACCAAATGTGTATCTATTATTGGTGAATAAATTTCTATTCTATTCTATTCTATTCTATAAACACTACAGTATATCAAAGTTTCAGATCGCTTCACTGAAATCCAAGTTCCACTTGAAATGAGAGGTCCCTTTAATACATAATAAATTTTTTAACTAAATATATGAATATTTACAAAAAACCAAATAATTAAAATAAGAAATCTGTGAAATGATTGAGAAGAAGGCATATAAAACCTTCTGTTGATAAAAAGATTTGTGAATCATTAAGTGAAAGAAAACTGGCAATATTTGCCTTTTTAATTGTTCAGTAGCTTAGCCGTTTATGTTTCCATTTGTAAAGCAGTTAAAGCTTCAAAATTGTCTATATATTAATTATTTTAGGGTTTTAGAAAAGCAATATCTTGCCATTATGCAGATAGTAAAAATTGTTATTTTATCGATGTCAAAGGAACAACACAGGAGAATATTGCAGATGAGATAGAAGAACTTGCAAGAAGAAGAGGAGCCGGTGATCTTACCTTTGTGGTAAATAATTTTAATTTATATCATCGTTAATGTTTTTAATCAAAAATATTTTTCATCCAATGTAAGATTTCTACTTAAGATTTAATGTAATTTTTTAGGAGGTATGGAAGGCCAAAAATCGCTTAGTCAGAGGTTTACCAGGTGTATTTCAAGAGTGGAGAAGTCACCTTTAATAGTCTCGTGCCTAAATTAATATAGTCATTTGGTTATATACAGAAATATTTAGTTTTGAACCATAAATGCTCAAAGTTTGTACTGTATATTACAATTAAGGGGTTATTGGTAGAGGTACGGCAATGATGTGATAGTATCTCAGGGAAAACTTTTCTAATTATTTTTTCAATGTATCCAGCCGTTCTTCAGTTATAACCAAGGGTCGAAATCTTTCAGCGATAACAGGGTCACACTCAGGAGCCTTAAATAGAGTACAGTCAATTATATTAAAAATAATATCATATAAAACATAAAGTAATTTTCGGTAGACAATAATGTAAATCGTAAATATTTGTTAACCAAATTACGACATCAACAAACCCATAAGACTTATAGATATGAAGTGAAATTACCTCTCACATCACATTATTTACATACCTACTAGCTAGTAAAATGAATTTAACTAAAACAAATACTATTACAACCCGTATTTAAATTTTAAACTACTAATTATTAAATGACAAAAACACTGTTAATATAGAAAACAAACGACTAAGAAACATGTAGTAAAGTGATAGTTTCAATGACACCATCGATCTGCACTTAAAGTTATACAAGTCAACCGGTCCGGGCTGGATTTTAGCAGTTTGCCGCAAGTAGGCTGGACTTTACTCACAGTAAAGAAGTATTAAACTGTACTTTAGTATTAGACGTAATTCGTTAACGAAACTATTTGTCTAAAGTTAAAAGACTAAACGACGTGTTAGTTCATGAAAGAATAGAAAACTATCCCCGGTATTTTAGATAATTTTTTGAAAAATACATGAACTTCAAACTTCCAGATAAATCATATCTTCGGAAATGCCATCTAAAGGAAGAATGTGATGAGAGGCTGGAGACAAAATCTACGTCATTCCTGCAGAACTCTATTTAAAGAACTCGATATTTTAACAATATATACCATCCCCTTACATTCTCAGATGTGTGTCCTATGTAAAGTCTCATTATGACGACTATATTCCCAAGGATAACTTTATTGATCATGATTTTAGGATCAGTCAAAATCTGACGATTCCCCAACACAAACTGTCAATAGTAACAAATGGCCCCAATGTCATGTCCATCAAGCTATATAATAAACTCCCTACAAACATAAAAAATATAAACCTCCTTAAGAGCACAGTTCGAGCCACTTTAATCAGTCACAGCTTTTATTCCATAAATGAATATTTATGTTGTAATAGTTTTCAGGAGTGTACTTAGTTATATTAGCAATTCTCATCCTTATTTATTGTTCTGTATTCTGTCTACTATGCTATGGTTTTGTCTAGAGTTATGTGTTTTACTATATTTTACAATTTTATGACTATATACCTTTAGTAGGGTCCTATGAAAATAAAGATATTATTAAAAATTTGAGAAGATCTTCAAAACAAATACATGTCTGAGTATTGATGAAGCGAAAGATGCAACAGGCTGCCAAATAATTAATACACTTTTATGGAGTTTAGATAAAGGAGAAGCTGTGAAACCACGTTTAGTGTCGTGTAAATTTGTGAAGAAGCTAATCACTTCAACGATTGTTACCTCAGGAAAAAAAAGCCACATTTAAGTGGTTGTGGCGAGAATCGGAGCAATGTAATAAAAACATGTTTATTTTATTAGTCACCGACGGCGTGAGATATATGCTTAAGGCAGGGAATGTCTTGCAAGAGAGATATCACGATTTAGTTTATTTTACATATGCAGCACATGGATTGCACCGAGTAGCAGAAAAAATCAGAGATTTATTTCCCAATGTGAATAACTTAATTTCAGAAATGAAAAAAATTTCTTGAAGGCACCAATCAGAATCACAGTTCTATGAACATTGCTTGGGGATACCGGGATACTGCTGCCACCAAAACCTATTTTTATGCTAAAAGTTTCGAAAATATTAGAAGTTTAATGAACACGTTCGATTCCCCCGAATATATTGCAATATGTAAAGCGCAAAAGATGTTTGAAAAAGCAACGCTAAATACAGAATATATAAACACTAATTTTAATGTTATAGTAAATGTCATAGAATATCTACAATGCCCTGAGTTGTCAATTCAGCAACCTCTGCAAAAGAATAGTTCGATGTTCATCAAACTTGAGGAAGTGGAAGGAATAAAAGGTATCAAAATATACCACAAATTGAATCAAACATTCTCGAGAAACCCCGGATTTGCAGTAATTGCAACAATTGGCAAACTTTTGGAGGGTAATCTGGGTAATACCGAATATTCAAAATATTTGGCCATGAGGTATGCGCCACTTACTTCTGCTGATGTAGAACGCTCCTTTTCAGCATTAAAGTGGATATTTAACAGTAGGCGTCAGGGTTGTTCCTACCAGGAGGAAATTGTATGTTCTACACGTAGGCGCCACATTTAGGGAGGCGCCAAAATGTGAAATAAAGGAGGATTTTAATTTATTAATTATAAAAATAAAAAAATGTAAACACATCTTAAGCCAAACATGTAAATGAGGCTTAAGCATGATGTCATCCTATACGGCGCGGAACCCTGGTATTATCTTGATCACCAGTGGTGATTCGCGATTCACCACGCCACTGCAAAATATAAAAACATATGTAAATAATAAATAATTTTTTGAACACTCGACAAGCACCTAGGGGGCCCTAATTTTGGCCCCACATGCAGGAACAGTCCTGGTAGAAGTCAAAAAATGACTATAGACAATTTGGAAAGAATAATAATTTTACACTAAGCAAATAAATACATGTAAATAAAATAAACGAATAAGACATTTTATATTACATCTTTCATTCAAGCTGGCTGTTGGTATCTATTTTATATTGTTTGAATCTTACCACAAAGAGGCACATCTGGGGTAAGTACTATTTCAATACATTTTCTCAGTTCCAACTGATTGTTATTTGTTATTAAAAATTTCTATACGAAAGTTAGTATGTTAATGTTATAAATAGGAATAACATGAAGATAGAAATTACAATTACAAATTCATAATTGTCAAAACACAATACTGTCGTTATATTTCTTGAAAAATTAAATATAAAGTCAAGTCCGACTCTGTTTACGCTGAAAAATTCCGACCCTTGGTTATACGTTTTTTTTTTTAAGTTTTGCCGTAGTATTGCTTTAACATATCGATTTGTGACTTTTTCTAGAGCACATCCCCTCATCCATAGCCAAATAGAGACAGATTTACATTAGAAAAAAATAGTTGTCCTATTTTTTTTGTACGACAGTACAAGCAACTGAATACAAACCAAAGCAAAAGTCATTGGTAAAATAACAGTGCATAGCTCACAAATTGTTTTATCCAATAAGTATCATGCATATACAACATTAGTTCGTTGGGCAAATTTTTTCCCGAGTTTTTTGAAAATTGCTAATCCTGGAAAAAAAAGTTTCAAGTAAAAAAGTAGCCGCCATCCTTTATCTATTCGACTCAATATACTTTATTTCGCTTGCTATACTTTTACAAATTATTATTTTCTTATTTTATTTCTAACTATTTATCCAATGAACACCGAGAACGAGATAAATGGTCCACAAAAATGCTGTTAAATAATTGTTTATTGGTAGTCGTGCTAAGCTATCACTTATTGTTATGTGTGGGTTAATGTATTTTGGGGTTTTTAATTTGTATAATATAATACAAAAATATTGTTGAATTTTATGTTGCTTTATTAAAATATTTTTTTTTTCTACTCGGTGTTTCATTTTTCCTTTCTGTATCCCGAACACAGAGATGATCACAGTAATAAAATATTTAAGGAAATGATGCACTCAAGAAGAACGCATGGATTTATGTACCTTCATATTTACATTAAAAAAATTTACACGAAGCTTCCTTATTTATTTGGCACCTTTTATTTATTAATTATTTTTTTATTGGATGACCACCTTATATTTTTGGATGTGATTTAAATGGCCAGTATATTACAATTTTAATATGTCATAGAATGCGATAAGTCGGTAAAGCTTTATCAGGTAATGACACAAAAAAATGGTCTGCGTTTCATATTTAAACAAGCAGGTTTAAAAAGTTTTAAAGCAATACAAAATAAATAAATTCAACCTGTCTCGTGGCTAATTTTTTCTTGTGTGATTTGTCCTCATATTATCTATTCAAGGATTGTGTTGTATATAGGAAACCCTACAACTATACATATACTACACATCTGATGCAGTTTCGTACATGAAAATAGCTGGGAGACGCTTGAAACAAACTTATTTTTGGCACATGAACCTCACAGAGTTGCCGAGACCATTAGAAAATGTCACGCTGATGTCGATAGATCTGAATAAAGGCTGCTGCACCTTACTACCAAATAAATTTTAAGACAGTAAAAAAGTACTGCAAGAACTAAGCATGCTCAACAAGCTGTTATGGATTCCGAACTTAAGAATGTCCTGCTTCACGGGAATTTCTCAAAAATTTCTTTAGGCCATCGTTAGTCTTACTCAGTTTTTTTCCAGTTGAGTGGAATTGCGAAATGAGTACAACACAAATTAGAAAGTGTTTTCACCATTGACCCATAGTTTATCGCTCTCTCTTGAATTGTGAATTTTTTATAGGAAAAAAACTTTATTACAGAACATACACGTGCCATCTTTAAAACACTATACGCACTTTACATATGCCTCTGCTGCATCCGTCGAAGTTAAAAGTTCGTTTCAGAGTATTCTTGGATTTTTTACAAGAACCTTGACAAGGACCCCGCCCCATTCTTATGAAAAATGGCTCTCAGCCAAATCGGCTGAAATCACAGTATATTGAAGATAATTTCTTCCTGATCAAACATTCTCATGGGTACAAGATCGGAAAATGGACAGTTTTCCAAACATCGGGGGTGCAAAAGGGATGATCACTTCTTATGGGAAGTGGCTCCTGATAAAAAGTTCTACTTGGCACAAGGTCAGAAAATGGACCAGGGTTTGGACTCGTATGGAAAACCTGGAGATCCTGGAAAACTCAGGGAATTTAAAAATCTTAAAAAATACCTGGAAATATCAGGGAATTTTATAAATTGTATAAAAAATAAGGGAATTCTGCGTCTCGATATAGAAAACCATGGAGTTCTTAGTATAGTATAGTTTATTTCGTGTAAGACAATTACAGTTGTGTACACTCGTCAATAAAACATTGTTAATTACATGAAAAGGAAACAAAAAAATAGAAATTTATAATTACTTTGCAGATTACAATTAATGTAAAACAGAAAATATACAAAATAATGCTCTATTCCCTAAAGAGTATTACAGGAAACGTCAGATTATAATTTAGAGTAATATCAAATAATTATAAAATGAGATAACAGTAACGAAATAACGATACTGCTTACTGTATTTTATCACAAAAAAAAAAAACAAAACAGATATAAATATGCACATATATATCCATGTATACAACAAACAAAAAAAATTTAATTCAATTCATTTCAAGGAATTATTTTATATCAAATTAAAAATTACTTCACGATAAAATATTTGGAAATTAATATTTTTGGCTATGGAAAACCTGGAAAATTCAGAGAATTTTGTCAGCTTCGCAAAGTCTAAACCTGGATGGACAGTTTTCCAGATATCGGGGGTGCTCCTTTCTTATGGGAAGTGGTTCCAGGTAAAATTCGCTGGAATCGATATGTTATTCCTCTTGAGCTCCTGATCAAAAGTTCTCATAAGCACAAGGTCGGAAAATGCACAATTCTCCAGATATCGGGTGCAAAGTCGACTTTGCAACCCCTGATATCGAGAGGAATAACATATATCGATTCCAGCAAATTTCACTGGGGGCCACTTCCCATAAGAAATGAGCACCCCCGATATCCGGAAAACTGTCCATTTTCCGACCTTGTGCCCATGAGAACTTTTGATTAGGAAGAAATTATCTACAATATGCTGCGATTTTAGCCGATTTGGCTGGGAGCCATTTTCCATAAGAATGGTGCAGGGTCCTTTCAAGTTTGAACAGTTAGAACAATTATTATTAATTTTTATTATTGTATCATCGCAAATGAATAGTTTTGGTGTTCTAAGTGTATTGTGTATATTCCATGAAGTTCTAGCATTGTCACATTGTATCATTTTTGCAAATGAAAAAAGTAAAACCCTGAGATACAGTAATTAATTAATAAACAGATAATAGAATTATGCATTGTAATTTTTTATGATTATCTTATCTACTTATATTTTGAGTACTTAATGATTGCGTTTTTTAAATGTATTCTGAACATATAAACACGTATGAATTACACCTTTGTTGTTCTTATCAAATAAAAATATTTACATATAATGGGGTGAGTAGCACTAAAATCTTTTTAAATATGGAACACTATCTGGTAATAACTTGGCAAAGCTCACAATGTAGAACTTGTCATGTTTGCCACAAATCCATAGTGAAGTTTTGTCAGATGATAATGTGCCAGAAGCTTAATTTTTCCACAAGATTGACCTGATTTTCTGGCAGCAGTCATACGTTTCACATAGATTAGCCAATTCAAAAATCCAGTTCTTTCACAACGGTGAGAAATCATCGGTTCAGGACAATTAAACCATGTTTCACTTATTTCAGGTCTACAAATTAAAGCTTAATTAGAACTATTTTAAATAGTAAACTGTATAACTAGAATTGCAATATTAGATAAGTCAAAGCATATTAAAATTTACCTCAAAATAGTGGCATCTTCCATTTTGTCATCAATTTTAAAACTAGATTTATGAATGAAAACATAAACATACTACAATAATTCAGGGCGGCGCCAAGCTGACTCCCAGATTTCAAATGGCTTTCGTGCAATGTACGCAGTGGCACTATATGCATGGCAGTAGATAGAAAAGAATTTTTTGAGAAAAGACTACCATTTAATGTGTCAGTCATAATAGATTACTGGTCTGTGTATCCTGTTATTGTGGTTCGTTTTCACCTCCAAACAAATTATGTGTATGCAGCAAAGCGTCGGTTTAGACTACACTTTAATGTTGGCCGGCATGAGTAGGTGCCGAATCAGAAAAGATATTGAATTAGATAAGAATATTTTATGAAACAAATAGTGTCTTAGGTGTGAAGAAAAGAGCTTTATGAGCTGTACATACGCTCGAAAGCCTAACGAGAACGAAAAAAGCTTTTGAACAAGGCTTGTGATGTTCATTTTGCGCATAATCCAACATTTTAGTAATAAACACAAAAGGTTCAGTACACATGTTGAGGATCAAATTTCATTCAAATCGTACAAGAACTTTTAGACAGACACGATGAAACGCATGTGACATTCTGTACTGCTATGCTTGGCTTACTAACAGACAACTCTGATATGGTGAATCACTTTCTTATGTCTAACGAAGTCCATTTTCACTTGCTGGGCTTTGGCAACTGACTTCGCTTCAGGAACTTACTCAAGCAATTGAGGAGAGGTTGCGACCATTAATCAGCAGATTGGTCAATAACACCAATTTGCAGAAAAATGCATTGATCTGGCGGACGGCATTTCTCTAATGTAATTAATTAATAAAATTAAGTTGCAACTATGTCATAATAAATGGCATATTTCGGTGTATTGATGCATGTTGTCAATTATTTCTACTACCTGGAATTCAGTTATTTATGATACTTTGAAATGTGAGAGCCAACTCGCCGCCACTATGTATAACTCACCACATAGGAAGTATTTAACAAAAAGTTGATGTCTACAATTGAACACATCCCACATAACATCTCATGGATATGTACATCCATAGCATATGCATTAGGTGTTGGAATTTGAATATGTATTGTTAAATATACATATGATATGAAATGTATATTCAGCTACTGATATGCATCAGCGTCATATACAGTGTATATTGCTGGAGGTATATACATAATGATTTATACATAACATGTCCATTAAGGTATAATTAAATTATACGCGTACACGAATTTTATCTCATTATCTGATGCGCATGCGCTACTAATTTATGGCATACTACGTCAGCGCACCGCCAGCAGCCATTAAGCGATTAAGCCCTGTAGTGTTGTGTGCATAGTGTTTATGTGTGATGAAAGTTAACTCTTTCTCATTCTCTGGATTTTATATTTGCTTATTGCTATATTATGCTGTTACATTTGCATGAAGCTCCCACGATGTAAGAGTATATTTATTATAATGCAATTCTTTGGATTCGTAAATACATACTCTTTTAGGGTTAGAAAATTTACAAGTTTCATATTTAACTGATTGTGGCAGGTGTGTGTTTAGTAAAGATGGCGGAAAGTGACAGAGGCCTAAAAATTTGCTGTTATGTCATATTGGGTATGTATTTTATAAATATAGTGAATAAAAATTACATACGTTCATATTATATAACTTACTGATGGTTGAGAATGTTTTAAACATATATGTAGGACATGAGTAACTATAGTAGGTATTATACATATGTTTACAATTTGTTAAACTACCGGAAGGTAAAGAAGTATACGTCAATATTGAAAATTTTAAATATTGTGCAATATTAGGTTATTTTGTAAGGTTTGTGTATGTTTAAAATAGTTATATAAAATATATTTCTTATTAAGCTATCTGTGTCTTATTACCTCTTATATGGATACTATTGGATACCTCTGAAGTAGTTCCCACGAACATTAAAACACTCGAATACTTTCATTCGATGCGTGCTGCTCCAATCGTGTTGGTATCATCGGGATCCTTAAAACTCTTCGTTTTAATCATCTGCCGATGATGCCAACATGACTGGGGCAACACGCGTCGGGTGCAGTGTTCAATAGGCGTTTTGATGTCCGTGGAAACTACTTCAGAGATATGTAATGTATATTCATAAAATATACGATTGTGTATATGATGTGTGTTTCATATCCAGTGAATGTACATTGCATATGTTTATGTACATTCAATGGATATAAAATAGATATGGAAGTCGGCGACAAACGTATCTGCTGGGAATGTTAATTCCACATCCATTAGATGTACATTAGATATACTATCTCCATCTTGTGGATATACATATCCATAGATTGAAGATACAGTGTATGTACATTGCATATCATTTTGTTATGTGGGATATATTAAAATACAATGTAATATAAGTAGCTGCACCTTATACTAAGAATAAAAGTTTAGTAATATAAAGTAAATCAACCATATAAGAACATATAAAATTGTGAATGTATCAATAGGCAAAAAAAAAATGATATAAAGGATTATTCTAATTTAACAATATAGATGTCATCATATATTATTCAAGTATTTTATTATAAATAATACTAAGATGTCTTGTACAGGAGATCTGGTTTATATGTACAAATATTTTGCACGATGTTACGTTGGTCCAAAGGACAGGCAATGTTTTAAAATTTTTTATAAGACTTGGCTTTTACAGATATTGTATATTGTATACACATACTGAAACATTCCCAAAGTTTAAAACAAAGTCATACAACATACTAGATTAATTTTATTTTATTTCACATTGTTAATGCGTAACTTAGTTTTCTCGAGAAATGCCCTATATTAAATAAAAAATAATGCATAATAGATTATTTTAAATTGCAGTAGGTATACCTACTGGCAATTTACATCACTGAAGCCCAGTCTCAGACATGGAGGGGAGTAATTTAACAGGATTACTCAATGTCTCCCTTACTGTAGATTCATTTGTAGTGAACCGATGCAAGCTACAGTAAATTTTTGGATTCACGATATTGCCAATTTACATTTTGATGGTAGACAACTGCATTGCACTGATGTGACAAAGCAATTTCATGGTATTGCAATACAAATATTAATGCACATTATTTCTTCGGAAAACCATAAACGGAGCGTAGGTGGCTTTACATACATGCAATGTAATTTTAACTTAGAGTTAGTGGAACTTATGATAGGATGTAACATACCATGGTCGAAACTAGACAATCCACCTTTTAGACAATTTTTGGAAAAATTTATTAGTGGCAAATATATTAAGGTGCCTTCTGGGTCTACACTAAGAAAAAAGTATTTATTTAAGGAGTGCGAAAATATTATGACAGAAAATTTCTTCTGGGCTTAATGAGAAGTACATCTGGCTTGGCTTGGACGAAACAATCAGTGCTTGCATGTTCAAGGTAGCGAATGTGTTAGTGGGTGCATTGGAGGAAAATTGTGCAATAAGCAAACACTTGATCCCCTCTAAATTTTAGAAGCTACAAATTCTCACACTATGTCGGATGCAGTAAATTCAAGTTTACAAGACTTTTGAGATAGCAAATATGCAGAAAATAAGGACAAGTTCTTATTATTTCTTACCGATGGGAGTGAATTATATGAAAGCTGCTGGAAGAATTTTGAAGGAAACATATCGGAATATACTGCATGTAACATGTTTAGCACAAGGGCTTCATAGGATTGCTGTAACTATTAGAAGGTGCTACCCTAATGTTGATAAATTAATAGTGTAGAGAAAGTTCTTAAAGCACCAAAGTCGTATAGTTGTTTCACGAAATTCTACCAAATACTCCATTACCTCCAGAATCCATTCAACACGATGGGGAACTTGGCTAAAGGCAGCATTGTACTACTATTACTATCATTTTTAAAATGTGAAATCCATAATACAGTAGTTAAATTCAAATGGTGGAGTTGCTATTTCACAGACGCAACAGGCGTTTATGGATCCAACTGTTAAAGAAAATCTGGAAACCATATATGGACTTTTTCACGAATTCCACTAGCCATACGGGACCTTCAATATCAGCCAACATCAGAATTTATTACAGTGGATGCAATGAACGTTGTCATCGATCTTCGTCAATATATTTTTCAATTAGAGAGAGATATTGCTGCGAGAATACAAAGACAATTCCAGACTTAAACAAAAAAATCCTGGATGTTACCATGACAGGTGTAATAAACTTTTTAAACGGCAAAGAAGTACACTTTGCTACTTTGGGCATGAATGTGATGACTGCGAAAATTTGGATATTTTAAGTATGCCCCAGTTACATCTGTCGACGGCGAGTGGTGCCTCTCGCAATATAAATGGAAAGATGCGGAAGTTTAACTCCAAAACATTTAAAACGGATATTAGTAATAGACTTTTATTCTTGTAATCGACACTGAAACTCGACACTTGTGTATGTTACCTCAGTGTTACGTACGTCTCCTTATATCTCCAGGTCTCTTTGAGTAAGTGTTTATAATAAACTGATTTTATCAACTTTGGATAATATCGAATTCACTAAAAAAAATTTCAAGGTAAGATATTGTTTCACACATGCATCCAAATCTTTATGCACTGACACATAACCACCTCAAGCCAACCCTGGTTTTACCTCATATTCGATAGGTAATTCCGACCTCTGATTTATCATACAAAATATTTGTATATATAAGTACACCAGTCACTTTGACTCAATTCTAAATTTAACAGTTGAATTAATAATATATTCATTTATATAAAGCATTTCCCAGATATGAATCTATTTTTATAATTTGTTTCTATGTCTAAAAATATTAATAATATCAAAACTAAATTTGCGTGTAATATGGAAATGGTGATTAGATAAGGGGGCTCTATCTTTTTTTTATCAATGTTAGTCAGGTTACAATAATTTTTGTACTGTTGAATGCTTTGTGAGTTTATTTTTGGTGGTGTCAATACCCACAAGGAACTGAGTAAACTACCATTGATTTATCTAAAATGTTTGTTTTTTTCTGAAAATAATTAATTTTTAATTGGATAGGTTATAATTTTATTATTATTTTATTATATTCTTTGTTTGAGTTTCTAAGTTAGGAGTGTTAATTCCAATAAGATTATTAGGTATACTCTTTACAAATACAAAACGATGAGTATATAGCATTTGATCGGCACATTTCTAAAACTGGTAACAGCTCGTAGAGAGAAAAAGTTCATATCACTGTGTCGGTGATCGAATTCTGAACAACTTTCAAAATGTCCGGCCGTCTGTTTGTCTATCTGTCCTTCCATCCGTCACGTTTCTTGTAAGCACGATAATTTAAGAACGAAAAATCGGAGTGTAGTGAAATTTGGATAGTAAGTTAGTGTTAGCTAGAGGAAGAACCCCACTGTTTATGAACAAAATCGATCAATAAATAAAGAAGTTATTAATTAAATTTATATATTTATATATTGTTGCAAGCTTCCGCCTCTTTAGGAAACACCCTGTATGAATTCGTGGGTTCTAAATAATTTTAACAAGGGGTAAACCACTAACACTTTATTTAATATTTACTGACTATACAATACTTCAAAATAACCTTTACACTTTGTTTACTTGATATTTAACTTCACTTTCGTTACCGAACGTCACTTTTCTAAAACTTCTTTTCTGCGCCGGTAATCGCGCCTTATATACTCTGAAATTATCTCTAGATCCACCCAGAAACAATCAAGAATCTTCTCTCACCACACTCTAGAAAACTCTATTTCTTTCTACAAGTTTCCAGTCACTCACTATTAGGCATAGGCGTATCAATCTCCAGTTTCAAGGGGGTGTAATTCATAACAATATTATTTAATATTGTTACATTATAGAACCGGCTAATTAGGCAATAGACCCTAATGTTTATCAACTTAATAGCAATAAATCTGTCACAAATGTGATAGATTATGGACCAAGCTTTGGCGGCTTTCATTCATCTCGCAGTTAGACAAGGCCATCACTCGCTAGTACAAAGTAACATTATTGCGGAGAGTATTCTATAGAATGTGGCGAAGAGTATATAATGGTTAGCTTGTTAATTTCTTTGCTTTTAAACGTTTACCAAAGTTTCGTCTAATCACTGACTATCTATTAATCAGTTATTAATGTACACATGGCATACATTTTTTGATACATGCTAATTCGTACAACATTGTGGCCGAAAAATGAGATGAGTTTCTTTTGATAAGACGAAGGTAATTTTCTGAGATAGAGCTAGGCTATTCAACAAATACATTTGTTTTCAGAGGGGAGAGATGGTCACCGAAAATGTGACAAGGTGAAAGATGGGAGAGGGAGCCACAAAAAATGAACGTTCTCAAAAAGTCAACAGAATATTTTTAAAGAAAATGTAATATTTTGTCCTTAAATGTAGATGGGGGCAGGGGGAGTTTGCAAGCGGACATTCGTATCAGGGGGGTCCTTATAAATGTTATAAAGAGGGGGGTGGTGGCTACAATTAGCGAACCTATTTGTTCAATGGCCCCTTACCCTGTGCTCCCCCCCTCTGACTATTAAAGTAATTGTACTTAGACAAAACCGAGGTATATCACATGCTATATGAGAACTAGTAAACATATCTTTATATATGTTTACTAAGAAAACAAACATAATTTAGCAACATGATTCTATGAAAAAGGAGTTACATGTGTTTCAAATACAGCTTAGATTGGGTATGCGCATGTCATTAGTTGCAAATTTTCAAATTGACGAGCCTAAAATATCTTGAAAACCATAAGACCTGTAAAAAGTTGAAATTTTAGGGACAGGTAGCCCTTACCCCAATGGGATGCATACCGGCAACTGGATATCGGCAAGCCATTCCTCGAGATTTGCTTCGAATTGTTAATAAAAAAAAATAATATTTTCTGGATTTGTTAAAATTGTGCTCTTATATTTATATCTACAATTGGTAAATATGTAATCATATAGAAAAAAGTTTGTATCAACTTGTCAGAGTTAAAGTTAAGTTAAAGTGTGAGTGAAATACCAATACTAGTTTACATTCAATGCCTAAGTACTGACTGTTGAACTGTCTACTGTACAATTTCATCCATGAGGGCACAGTATTTTCACCTGTAATTTTCTCGAAATTTGCTAATCCTAGAAAAAAAATGTCAACAAAAAAGTTGACACCATGCTTTTATCATTATTATTTCTCAATATACTTGTTATCTACACTCACGAGCAAAAATATTGCATATTTTTACTTTTGGTACTGTGAGAAAGGATCTGTTTATTTATAAATATTTTTAGTCACAATGTAAAAACACATTTCTTTGAATAATAAAAACTATTTTCATGAACCTATTTAAGGTAAACAACCGGATCCCCAATTAAAAAGAAACATGCTTGGATTATCTAAGAAATTTGATTACTGGAATGGGAATGGTATGCAAGCTGTATTATATGCTAGAGGAGGTAATACACGGTATTAACTCCAAATTTAAAGAAGATTTTTGTTTCATTGAAGAACGCCAGCTAATAACAAACTTTTTCATTTAATTATTGAATTTGTCTTTGTTTATTATTTTCTGATAAAAACATTTGTTTATCAAGTTCCAGTTTCTGTTTTACGTAAAATCCCATAAATAAATCATAATATATACTGTGTGTTTTCTAAATAATAAAATAAAAAAGAAGAAAAGAGTAACAATTTATCTGAAAAATTCAATATATGCAATACTTTTGCTCATGAGTGCATTTCGAAAGATGGTAATTTATGTTACAAGACTGGAAAGAGGTGTTTTGCAGGTCAACCCAAGCAAATTCCAGGGCGAGCCACAGGCGAATCCTGGAAGCTTGGGGAGACCTGCAAAACAATGTTTTTCGGTCATGTAACGTACAATTTTTTTTTTCGACCGACGCTGTGATACAAAATCAATTTTTTATTATTCTTTAAATAAATTTTCTAACAAATACAATGATAAACAATATAAGTTAAGTGTATTTATCTATTTGACACTTATCCCAACAATTAACACAAGTTCGTTTCCATAGCAACAAGAAAACAAAGCCACCTATACAAAAAATTGGCAGCATTTTTACCTACAAGGATCGGAAAAGCTTTTGCCGAGCTCTGATGCCCACTTTCCGGTCTAACCCAGGAAACATTACTTTCTGTCTGAAACTTTCTCCAGAAAGGGTGTATTTCTGGTCAGTCAAAAAAAATTGGTTTCCGTGCCATACTTACCTCTGTAAGATCTCATGTTTTATCGGTATAGCCTAAGAAAAAATTTACACTTATTAAAATTTCTCTTCATATTAACACATTCTGCTAAAATATATCTGGAGTTAATTAAACAAAAAAATAACTGTTTTAATTATTTTACACAATTTTTCACATCTTGCCTCGTCCAAACAACAGTTATTGACTGTTGTGTCACATGAGGTATTACACTATCTAAATTGAGGATTGATGAGTATAGAAAAATTACACTAGAGTTAATATACTTCTATCTTTAAATTTGATACCAATCAATCTTATTAAAGGATGAGTTGTACGTTGTACAAGCATGGGACCTCACAAGGAAACATCCTAAGACCAACATTTTTTTGTTTTGTTTCTGTTTAAGAGACTTCAAATAATTTATTGTATAAGCAATATGGTGTAATTATAATAATATAAATTATATATTTTAATTACCTAATTTAAGGAAATTAAAAACAAATATGGAAACTCTAATCTCGCACTTATTCGATTTATTATTATTTATACCATTTTAAAATTCAATTCTAGGACTTATAAGTACATACATAAAGATTCTCAGTTATCAGAGGAACAGAAACAATTCTATGAAAAAAATGGCTATCTTCTAATAAAAAACAATGTCAGTGAAGAATTATTAGACAAGGTTTCGTAAGTTTATACATACATCTTGCAGAAACTGAAAATAACTAAAATTCTGTGTAATTTTAGTCAAAGATTCGTGGACTTTTGTGGCAAAAAGGCAGAAATAAATGTAAGAACGGTTATGAAGGATCCATCCCTTAAGAATAAGGGAAGTGTTCAAGGAGAATATTTGATAAATAAAGTAAGTAAGTATAAAAAACTCGACGATATTGGTAGAAAATCATGTCTTAAGTAATGTTACTAAGAAAATTCAGTATAGTATCGATGACACCAATTTTATGAAATTTAAAAGAAAATACTTAAAATTAGCCAAAAAAAATTATTATCCAACGCAATATCATCATCGCCACTAACACAATTCTAACATACAAGTCCACAATTCTCAGAGTATATTCTTATGATACATCTTGTCTATATATCTTGCTCTAATGTTGAACTTGATAGAGTTTTATAATTTCCTGACAAACAACTTTCACAAGGCTATATAAATAGACAACATATTGCAGACAAGCATTTGCAAGTGGTAAAATGCCAATTATTTAATGTTTTGAATCAACCGTTAAAAAACCTTCTCCGTGGGATTGAAGTCTCGATTGTCAGGTGCTGACTCTTAAAAGACATTAAGTTAGGAGATATGAAAAAAGTATAAAGTAAAATTTATTCTTCATATAATGGATAAATGTGGTGAGGTACGGTACCGGTTTCAGTGGCGAAATCTCGATCGGCGAAGTTAAGTCATGTCTGTCGAGTCCATTACTTATATGGGTGACCGTATCCCCTTTTGCCATCCTGGTTAAGTGGTAGAGTAGCATTAGCTAAACTTCACCAGGGCGTTAAAATAAATAAGGTTGAATAAAAAAAATAAAATAATAAAATAAAAAATAATAATAATAAATTACCTGCAGGGGGTGTAGAACTATGCAATTCTAATTTGTACTTAAGAAAAGATAAAATGAACTTGTTAACTAAATGACGATTGAAGAAGTTATAAATTCTTATAGTAAATAGTATCAAGTAGCTATTTCTTCCAAACAATATTCCATTTTATTCAGCTTTGTAACACTGTATTAGAGGTTAAATTTAAAATCAGCTGTGACTCTAACAGGACCACGTTTTAAATTGTGCAGAAAACTTATCACGGGAAGTATGGGTCTAAACGTCATCAGAATTTTCAATATATTAGTGTTAATAAATAGTGAACGGTAATTTAAATATAATTTTGTCATTTTTTTGTTGCTCTCTGAAAATGCTAATATAACGTCACGATGGTACGCTCTAACTACTAATTTTATAATCAGTTACTAATTGAAATAATGTTATTTTCTTAGGTTCAAGATATTCTCTACGACGATGTATTCTGGGAATACTGTAGCTATAAAGGAGTAATTGATATTGTGGAGAGCATTATAGGACCAAATATTACTGGTATACATTCAATGTTTATTAATAAACCACCAAATGCTGACCCTGGAGCTTCTCTGCATCCACTTCATCAGGTAATAGTTTTGATTAGGCGCAAGAGTCACAGTGGGGGCCAAGGAAGTTTAAAGGTCTCCTACAAAGTTTTTATAGAGGCGAATTTTAGTCAAATATAGTCGAACCCAGGGGCAGCTGACTAAATTAAGTTTAATATTGGAATCGATTTTTCATTATATGTGTTACTGTTAGTATTACTATTTTTTTATGTTTCACACAGTAGGCACGCCGACGATTTAATTACAGCCACTCCTTACGACCTGTGAAGGTAGCAATTGTAAATACCCAAATCGTAAGCCAACCAAACCAATATTATATTGTAAGCACCTACTGAAACATTCCCAAACCACAGAAATCTGGAACTAAACAATATAAAAACGACCAAATAGTGATATGTTAGAACATATTATTTGTAATGGGCCCGCCGAAGTTGAATACTTTTGTGGAAACCTTGATTCATCAGTTTTATGTATTTTTTATATGTTTTGAATCATGTCTGTTCTGAACCTGTTGATTTTCTTCTACATATTTCTCATTAGTTATGTTTCAATTTTAAAAACCAAACTATTAGCTTTATCTTCTCAATTTATATATTTTTATCCCCGATGACACAGGTTCACAAAACCATGTATTTACTGATGAAATGGGTCTGTGATTGTATGAATTTTTTATCAAAATTTTGTTTGAAATTAGAAATTATAAGTATGCAACAGAAGAACACAAAAGCAGAAACAATTGTTTAAAAAATAAGTTAAAGAAATGTCAAGAATATGGTTTTAAATGTTTTAAAAAGTTAACTATTAATACAACTGAGAAATCCTTAAAAGCTTCATTCTACAGAATAATGTTCAATGACTTAATATACTTAAAAATGGACAATTCCATTTTTGATCTCGTCATCCACCACAGAAAGAGATGAATCATATTGAAGTGAAAGCCAGCCTTCGCGGCGGGACCAAATTCGTTCATATTTGCCATGTTCTAAACCCCATATATGTGTCAAAATATAAGCAAATCAATCATTATTGATTTCTCAGTGTATAGGATACTAGATGCCTAACACAGTTAGTCAGTTCTCTCACTGTGATAATACATACGACCATTACTTCGGTCACAGAAATCAGACACTCCGACATGAAAGGTGCCTATGCAAGTTTTTGCTACTGTATAGTTTCCCTCTTTTTAGTCCTGCCTATTTAGACAGAAAGCATAGTAAAGTTTTGAAAAAATGCACGAATCGAGATTTTTGCCCAAAGTGGAAGGGGGATGTGGGTAGAGTCTAAAACCAAAAACTCGGGACTGTACCTGCTGACTTCCGGTCACCATCTTGGAAAACACGAATGATGTATCTCCGGTCCTGTTGGATTTCTCAGAAATTTTAAAAGAACCAGAGTTGTAGAAAATCACTTTTTCTTTAATTTTTAATTTAACTTTTTTTTCGAGGATTGATATTGTAGAAGTTACAGCTGTTTGAAAAAAAAAATTTTCTTATTAATTTTTGAACTACTAAATGAAACTTCCAGGTGTAAAACTCTAAATGAAAATTATAGGAGACATAATGACCTTTAAGTTAAATGCTCAACTAAGTTTCTGTGGCTAATAGTTTTAAAGCTGTGGATGCGCGAATTCAGCTCCGCAGATTTCATTCTGCACTGAGATGTTTTTTCGTTATTTCGTTGCAGTATGTCACATTAATTATATTATACATTGTGAACATATTATGCAAAAACGAATGTTTCCATAATTTACATTTCAAGGTTGTTAGAAAAATGAAATTTTTATTTGATGAACTGTATGGACTAATCATACTTTGCACATACTTGTTATGTATTTCATGGTTTCTATTAGTGAATTGTTGGCTTGTAATTATGTATACCATTTATTTCAATAAATATAGCTGTTATGCATAGAAAATACACAAGATGTCGAATAGAATAGTATAACAAATGCTATTTCGTAGTAGTATTAAGTTTCTTAAAGCACACAAATTGTTGAATTCATCCAAAATATATACGTTACTAGAAATAGTTCAGGATTCGAAAAAAAAAAATATTATTTTTTAAATTTTTTTGACAGTATCTCTGCGGAACTGCAAGGCTCACCAATTATGTTGCAATTGTGTTCTTGTTCATCTAATTCTTCGTCAGATTCTTCGCCTGATGCAAGAAGTTGGATTTTTTCGAAAGTAGAATTTGTGCAGGATGTGCCATTGCAAAAATAGTATAGGAAAGAGCACTGCTGTCCTATTTTGTGGCAACCGCAAGCCTTGTCACAACCGGATGCATATTTGCAAGACATGTCACTTGCAATTCCTTAGGTGCTGCATCCTTGATAGTAGTAATAGAGTCTAATCTTTAGTCATTTTCCACCCACGGTTCAGGTGCATTGGATTGAGTCACTCTTGAACCTGGTGATATGACCGGTAACTATGTTGCTCTGCTGGTTGGAGGCAAAGAGGCCAAGTTGGGTCTACTCTTTGCGGTCATTCTTCGATACCTTTTGAAACAAAGATCGTCGAGCGTTTCTTCGGAGCCACTGTACCATTTAATTAAAAACCTTTCTCCAGCAACTTTTATATCACACAATTGTTCTTTTGGAAAATTTCAATGCACCGCTAAGAAATGCAATGGAAGGGCAATATGGGCTCGAATGCGCGCAGCAGTTGGGCATATGAGACCTTAATTATGCGTAGGACTGACTCTGCAGCTCTATAAGTTTAGAAGTATTAGCCCCAGAAACTTCGTAGAGCATTTAAATTAAAGGTAATTACGTCTTCTATAATTTTTATTTAGAGTTCAACACCCAGAAGTTTCATTTAGTAGACGAAAAATTAATAAGAAACATTTTTTTTTTTCAAACAGCTGTAACTTTTACAATATCAATCTTATGGAAAAAAAGTTAAATTAAAAATGAAAAAAAATGATATTTTACAGTTCTTATAAATTTTCCGAAAAAAACGAACAGAAACGGAGATATGTCATTCACGTTTTCCAAGCTAGCGACAGGAAGTCAGCAGGTACAGTCCTGAGTTTTTGGTTTTAGACTCTACTCATGTCCCCCTTTCACTTTGGGCAAAGATAGATTATTTGTGATCTCCACTAAAAGTATATTTTACTGAAATTTTGTTCAAATATATGCATTATTACTTAAGTTATCATCAATTATTTAATAACGACTTTAATTATTTAATTTTTTTACAGTTTAACAAATTGACAAAGGTTTGGGCAGGTCTACTTATCTTCGCAATTTCATAATGAAAAATCTACTTCTTTTTTATTGCGATACAAGCTACACAAATGCCTTCTGGGACTTACATTTAATCCAAACCTTTTTTCATATACTTCTTACAACATCTACAAGTTCCGGAAAAAAAAGTATTATTATTGAAAGATAATTCCCTTAAAATATAAGTTCATTAATAGCATTCTCACCAATACTTTTCAATTTCAGGATCTACATTATTTTCCTTCTCGTCCAGCTGAAAAGATCGTAGCTTCGTGGACAGCAGTGGAAAGAGTCGATGAAAGAAATGGTTGCCTTTATGTTATTCCAGGTTCGCATAAAGGAGAACTCTATAAACATGAATATCCAAAGGTGAAGCATTGCAACCAGTAGACCAGCAGTGAGTGAAAAGTTAATAATCTTCACTAAATGCATAATGATGGTGAAAATGGCAAAAAATGTTGTGAAAATTACTATCCAATTAGCTCACTGGCTATTCTGCTGGACAAATTATCATATTTTGTCATTTAGAACATTTTCGTTATTAAAGTTTAAATTAGTTTCTTATTTTTAAATATTTCAAGGAGCCATTCAAAAAATATGTGGCAAAATGGACCATTTTTAACTGCCTCCTTACAATTTTTTTAGAAACTTTCTGTTGATTAGTAAAAACGAAAATCCAAGCAAAATTTCATTGATTCATAAATTTTCTTCCTTATTTCTATTGGAGTATATCTATGTTATTCGCTATTTCAAAATTTGCACTACAGTGATATAAACCCTTTTAAATGACATTAACTGGTGTGCAACTTAAAAATTTACAAGCGATGAGTACAACTTCTTATTATCATTGTTACTGTGTTAGGACAACAATACGTTGGGCTTTTTATGTAGTATTATGAATTTTACAGATGAGGTACACAATATTGACGATTTCAAATGAATATAATTAGCATCAAATGTGTAAAGTTAAATTTAATGTTTTGCAATATTCTAAACGGATAGAGTTTTGAAAGAAGAAAAGAAAAATTTTAATCACATTAATGATTCTTACTTTATTATTTACAGGGATATAAAAATACACTGTATCATGGAGTTCAAGGATTTGATCATCTTCCAAAAGTACATGTATTAATGGAAAAAGGTGATACAGTCTTTTTTCATCCTATATTATTGCACGGATCTGGACCCAATTATACTCAGGTATACATGCATATTTGTTCTTCATGCATATTATTCATCTTATCACCTATGGGCTTATCTAAATTTTTCATGTCTTATAGGAGGGAGTAAAAACGAAAAAGGGTGATATTTAAATGATTTTGTTATCTTTACTTTGTAATTTTGCAACTCAAAAAATATTATTGAGCCATTTAAATATCATCCAATAAGAGGGACGATAGTTCCATTATTATTATTGAAAAATAAAAAATTGGAAATATATAATATAAAATATATTAGAGATTTTGAGTTAATTAATAAAAAAAAGTTTTTTTCTCTTCTTTGCATATAAAAAATGAAGAGCATATTGCATTTGATCAGCACATTTCTAAAACTGGTAGGTAATATCGCTCATAGAGAAAAAAAATTAACAACTTTCAAAATTTCTGTCCGTCACGTTTCTTGTTACTTAAGAATGAATGTATTGAAATTTGGACAGAAAGATAGGTGTCAGTTGGGGGAAAGTTATTAATTATTTATTTTTTTTTTGAAAATCTGTTTCTGTTTTGTAATTAAACAAAAATGTCTAAACTAATAGTAAAAACTGCAAAGAGCATAATGGTTAGCTTGTTTATTTACTTCGTTGTATATGAAGATTTGTTATTTTCAATAAAGATTATGTCAGTTATATCTGCACTCTGTTATTTTTTACAGTAAGGATATTAATAACTTCTTGTTCCGATACATCACTAGATTATTATACTCTTCGCTAATACATAACGAAGAATATATTGCATTTGATCGGCACATTTCTAAAACTGGTAATATTGTTCATAGAGAAAAAAAAATTCATATCACTGTGTTGGTGATCGAATTCTAAACAACTTTCAAAATGTCCGTCCGTCCGTCTGTCTGTCCGTCGGCCTCGTTTCTGGTAAGCACGATAACTTAAGAGTGAAAAGTCAGACTGTAGTGAAATTTGAACAGTAAGTTAGTGTTAGCTAGAGAAAGAACACTATTATTTTGAAAAAGTTATTAATTATTCAAGTTTATTAAATTTATATATTTATGTTATATAATATTGTTACATTGCAGAACCGGCTAGGCTAATCAGGCAATAATCTCTAATGTTTATCAACTTAACATCAATAAATCTGTCACAAATGCGATAACAAATGAACTCATTGATTTTATTTTAAATAAACCTGATTAGTATTAATTTTGACCATACACTCTTTGAAATGTTCATAGATATGTTTTTTTATATATTCTGTTTGTATATTATGTCTGTTTGTTTTATATTGTGCATTACCATGTTTTATCTGACATTGAAACTAAGCAGATTACTAACAATTACAATAATATTACAAACACAAAAAACTGGATTACACCCAACATCAAACGTGAAAGTGAATACCTCAAAAATTTGCATTGGCTTATCCAACGTTATAGCTTTCCTGACCTTGTTAACCTCTATAAGTGTACAAAACGTGAATACAGCAACCATATAAGAAATGCCAAGCATGAGTATTTCTCCAATAGATTTTTAAATGCACCAAGTTCCACAAAGGAAATCTAGAGGCTTATCAAATCTGAATTACATATCAACAATTCTTCTCCAGGTGATGTTAAGTTAAACATAAATGCTAAAGTCACTGACAATCCTAATGATGTTGCAGAACATTTTGCAAACTATTTCGCTTCAGTCACTGTAGATAAAGTAAAAAATCACTTTGGTGCTAGTTTATCACATGCTTGCACTTCCAGTGAACTCAATGATCAGTCCATCTTTATTTATCCAGTTACGCCTGATGAAATAAGGCAAATTATATTTGAATTAAAAAATAAACAAGCTCTCGGTCCCGATGGGCTCTCCACTAAGTTTATCAAGTATGCATGTGATTTCATCATTGAACCATTGTGCATTTTGATTAACGCATCTTTTCAATTGGGTGTTTTCCCATCTGTCTTAAAAACAGCTACTATTATCCCAATATTTAAAAAAAAACTGATTCTTTAGAACCAGAAAATTACAGACCAATATCCATCTTAAGTGTGATTTCTAAAATAATGGAAAAAATTGCGTTTAATCGAATAATGGCATTTTTTAACTCTTTCAAAACACTGACAGATCACCAACATGGGTTTTGCAAAAATCATTCTACTGAGACTGCTACAATTCAGCTTTTGCAATTTGTTCATAACGAAATGGACAAAGATAACCTCATCATGGGACTGTTTTTTGATCTATCATGAGCGTTTGACTCTCTCAATCTGTCGTTTATGAAAGAAAAATTATTTAAGCTAGGCATTCGAGGAGTTTTTTTAGTGGATCATGTCATATTTAACGGACAGATCTCTTCAGGTAAAAATCAACCAAACAATTTCAAAGGAACATGACGTTAGTCTTGGAGTGCCACAGGGCTCGGTGCTGGGCCCTTTGATTTTTGTAAACAACTTACCATCATTCATATCAAAAGGAAACATCACCGTGTTTGCCAATGATAACTCCTTTGGCATATCTGCACCGAGCTTTACGGAGCTCCTCGATGATGGTATGGCTGTTATGACAGAATTTGATGACTATTGCTGCAGAAATAATCTCATATTAAACCTCGAGAAAACTGTGTGCATGTATTTCTTGCAAAGAAAATCTTTACCTTCCAACACTCAGTTAAATTTTAACAACATGATCCTGCCATTTAGCCCGGATACAAAATCTTTAGGTCTTTCAATAGATACAAAACTAAGCTGATCGATGAAGTATGCAAAAAACTTAACAAAGCATATTACTGTATACGCAAGTTCAAGAACTCCCTATATACTGAGGCTTTATTGCAACTGTATTATTCAATGGCTTATTGCCATATATTCTACAATATTATAATGTGGGGACGTGCAAAAAATTTGCAGCGAGTTTTTGTTTGCCAAAAGCGCAAAATTAGATACATTTTGTGACGTTTCGTTCACTCGACGGTTGAGTGAAGGGGCGTCACTTTGGCACTCGAGCTCGGTGCGGTTACGGTAAGCTCGGGCGCCACCTTTACAGTTTTTCTCGTGGTGTAAAGGACCCACGCTAGCCTCTTAACACAGCCTGTTTCGGTAGGGCTGGGATAGCGTCAGAGGAGACACGGTATGTCCAGGGGTCTAGGGATATCAGACTTCACACACACACAGTAAAAGGCACGGTTTAAATAATATACCTATTTATTATAATAAAAATCCTAATATCTACAATTATACCTAACCTATAACTACTACGGTTAACGGTGGCGAAGCAAGAGGGCGGCTATAAGCAGGATACGAGCTTAGAGAAACGGAACGGTAAGTCGGAGTAACTACTATCGGTATAAAAGCGGACAGAGCAGATACCAGGCGGAGGAAAGCAAAAGCACAATAAACAATAGTTAACAAATACTCGGGCAACTTGGCTAAGGCGCAGAGCCTAAGGTTAGTACGCACTTCCGGTCACGGTTCCTTGTTGGTGTAATCCCCCAAAGAGAGATTAAACCAACGAGGTTCACGGGCGCTACTTTGCGCTGGTGGATGTCCTTGTGACTTTCCAGTCGACGCACCCAGACCAGAAAGCCCCAAGCTTCCCAAGTGCTCGCTTGTCCTCCAGACGACGCAACCAGGCCAGAGGGCAAACACGAGACCTGTTACCAGCGGAAAGTTTCCCAACTTGCACACTGGCTCACTCCGGTAGGCGGTGTTTGGTCGGGGATGATACTTCGGTGTGCTAGAAGGCTTTGTGACTTTCCAGTCGACGCAACCAGACCAGAAAGCCCCAAGCTTCCCAAGTGCTCGCTTGTCCTCCAGACGACGCAACCAGGCCAGAGGGCAAACACGAGACTTGTTGCCAACCAATGTATCCTCCCAGACACACGGCGGAGCAAACCGGGATTAGTACACGGATGGCACTTAGTCCCAGCCAAGCTGCTTATTTACGGTCGGTTTTACTTACTCTCTCTCTCCTATGGGACGGTGGTTTCCAATTAGCCTGGTAACGGTCCAACTGAATGGACCCGGGCTAATAATTCATTATTTGGCTGGCTGGGCCAAGCATTCGTTAACGGTGAAGCCAATAGTGTCAGTGATGGAGACAGTGCTCCATCTAGCGGCGTGTATGTCTACTTGCTAAATGAAAGTATATTACTTATTTATGCTCTGTGTGGACAGTATAAAATATTAATATTTAAAATACAAAAATAGACGGTGGGTTTGGGTGTAATTTCCACACTAGAAATTACGCCCAATACCTGTATTAGAAAATACTTATATCCTAAATAGAGAAATAGACGGCGGTGTCGGGTGCAATTTCTACAATATAAAAATGCTTCATTACATCCCCCTCTTACTTCGCTAAAAAAAAAATAATAACAATGAAATGGTTATTATTTTTTTCCGTGTCTTCCTTGGTTGCTAAAAAGAAAGAAACTGAAAACAAGGAGCTAATAAAACAAAACAAGGAAATCATTCCTTAGAAAAATAACGGTCCCTATCGGAATTAAGGCGCTTACCCCACAGTGGTTACTTAAACTTTATTTGGGGGTAAGTACGTCTTTAACAATCCTAAAAACTAAACTGGAGAAAGAAAACAATATAATACTACAATAATGTTACAAAAAAAAACATAATGAATCCGGTAGGTCATCTGTTTTCTTAAGGTAAACCAGGTACACTGGAACAAAAGATGCGGGCGGGAGTCTACCTAATGAGCCTCGCGCCTTGGGCGAAGACGGCGTCTTGGCAGGGATTGCGGACTGGTGGTACCAGTGCTCTCCGGGGTGGTTCTTCGGGTTCTTTCCTCGGTGCTGTCGGTAGGCGGGATGGCGGCATCTCTCCTTTGTAAACGGACTTTTCGACGGCGGAGATTATGATACCGGCCTTGTGTGGCGCAGGCTTGTGCTAACTTGTTACGGACCAGCTCAAACACTTCTTGTAATTTTTTCAGACGGTCGGTATGTGTTGGCGGTATATTGTTCTCCTCGGACGGTTCGGCGGTATTCCCAGTCTCGGCTTGAAAAACTGTTTTCGGCAAGGACATCTCACGGCCAAAGTTCAGAAACGCTGGCGAGAATCCTGTCGACTCGTGTCTCGAGCTGTTGATAGCCAGTTGGAGATCGTTCAATTGCTGATCCCATTTTCGGTGGTCCAGCTCACAGTACTGGGCTATCATGGTTTTGATGGTACGGTTGGCTCGTTCGACTGGGTTTGCTTGGGGGGTGTACGGTGGTGTCAGACGGTGCTGGATTCCAAACTCTTCCAGTAAGGATCGGAATACTCGACTGTCATATTGGCTACCATTGTCGGTAATGACAGTACGGGGGCAACCAAAGCGGGTAATGACTTCATCGTAAAGTGCCTGACTAACGGTACGGGCGGTAGCACTTCGTAGGGGGCGGCACTGAATCCATTTGGTAAAGCGATCTTGAAAAACTACGAGGTAGTTATTCCCTTTACTAGATCGGGGCAGTGGTCCTACTAGGTCGGTGCTGACGGTTTCCCACGGTTGTTGACTGACGGACGGTTGCATGGTTCCTGGTGTCTGCTGCTGGGAGACTTTGTATCGCTGGCATTGCATGCAGCTACGTACATATCTGGCGATGTCACGGAACATCCCTGGCCAATAGTACTTCTGAGCTATTCGGGCAATGGTTTTAGCGGTCCCCATGTGTCCGGCGGACGGAGCATCATGGTTCTCCTGTAGAACGGTGCGGCGGAGCGTTGTAGGAACACATAGTTTCCATGAATCAGACATATCTGATTCACGTAGATCACTGGAATCCCAGAAGTGACGGTACAGCCGGTCATTACGTACACAGTAATCCGGAAATGCTTCTGGGTTCCGTTCGACTTCAGTTTTCTTCCGTTGATACCATGAACAGTTTGGTGCCTCATCCAGGGCACATAGTTCGTTGGTTTCAGACTCGGGAAGAGGTCGGTCTAGCGGTTGGCGGGACAGTGCATCGGCTACCCGGTTTAGGGCTCCCTTACGGTACTTAATTTCGAAGTCGTATTGCTGTAGGAATACGCTCCATCTAGCTAAACGGCCGGTCGGACTCTTGATAGAGTGTAACCATCGCAGAGATTGGTGATCGGTAAGTACGGTGAAGCGGTATCCTTCCAGATACGGTCTCATCTTCTCTATTCCCCAGACAATGGCCAAGCATTCTCGTTCCGTTACGGAGTAGTTTTTCTCGGCTGAGGACAGTGTGCGGCTGGCGTAAGCTATTACCCTGTCATGACCCTCAATTTCCTGGGTCAGAGCTACGCCAAGGCCTTGGTCGGATGCATCGGTCTGGAGAGTAAACGGTTTCTCGAAGTCAGGACATGTCGGTACGGGGGCTTCGGTGAGACAAGTCTTTAATCTCTTGAAAGCCTGTTCTTGTTCGTCGGTCCACTTGAAACGGTGGTTTTTCTTTAATAATCGGGTCAGCGGGGTCACAATTTCGGAGAAGGTTGGTACAAAGCGTCGGTACCAGGAGGCAACACCAAGGAATCGGCGGACGTCTCGGACGTTCCGGGGAGTGGGGAATTTCTCAATTGCCTCCACTTTGTCCGGGTCGGTCTGTATTCCTTCTGAGGTTACTACATGACCTAAGTACTTTAGTGACTTCCTACAGAACTGACACTTCTCGGGGTTAAGTTGCAAGTTTGCAATCCTTAACCGTCGGAAAACTTCTCGTAGATTCTGTAGATGACCCTCGAAAGTTTCACCTAGAACAATAATATCGTCGAGGTAGGCGAATGCATAAGGTTCCATGTCGGGCCCGATTATGCGGTCCAGTAGGCGCTGGAAGGTGGCAGGAGCGGAATGGAGTCCGAACGGCATCACCCGGAAGTGAAATAGACCCCTTCCCGGTACGGTAAACGCGGTAATCGGCTTGCTTTCTTCAGACAGCGGTATCTGCCAGTATCCTTGTTTCAGATCGATACTTGAGATGTACCGAGCCTTGCGGAGTTTGTCTAGGATGGCGTTGATGTACGGCAACGGATAAGCATCCTTCTCGGTGACTTCATTCACCTTCCGGAAATCTATGCAAAACCTGGGTTTCGCATCCTTTTTACGGACGATAACTACTGGTGAACTCCACGGACTATTAGACGGTTCTATAATGCCGTTGGCCAGCATTTCGTTTACTTCCTTGTTGATGACTTCCTGCATCCTTGGGTTCTGCGGACGGTATCGTTGCTTAATCGGCTCCAGTTGTGAGAGCCGGATATGGTGTTGAGTTAGTTTCGTGGTTCCAGATATGTCCTGAAAACTGGGCAGTTCGGTATCTAAGAACTCTTGGAGTTTTGTCTCCTCCCTCTGTGATAGAGCGAGGGCTATCCCTCCCAACGGACTGTTCGGAAGTGAAGATGAAACGGGGCGGTTATTCAGGTAAACGGTTGTCGTAGGTAGGTGGATCGTAAACTCCTGTGTACGTAGGATATCCATTCCTAGTACAATGTCTGATGACAAATTCGGAAAATAGGACAATCGTTCACAAAATGGAGTTTCGGCTATTACAAACTCTAAGTCGTAGGACTCGTCGATTGTTACCAATTTTCCATCGGCTAGCTGGGCAGACGGGGCGGTTATGCGGACGGACGGTATTTTTAGTTGGTGGCACAACTCCTTCACACGGTTTCCTACGTAGGATCGGACGGCTCCAGTGTCGAATAATGCGGAAAAGATGTGGCCATACATAGTCACCTGGATGTGCGGTCGGTCATCTTTGGGGACGGTTTCTGGCGAGGTGGCAGTATTACGGAGCTGCACCGGCCTCGGAACGGTACAACTCCTGACTAGTTTCCCGACCTGGGACATGAGCAATCTCTTGTCATGGTGCCAGGTCGTCCACAACGGGAACAAAATAACTTCGGTGGGAAACGGCATTGGCTGCGGAAATGTCCGGTTCTTCCACATCTCCAACAGATAGTGCCTCCGTTTATGGGAGCAGTGCCAGCGGAGGTTGATGGCCTGTCTACGCGGTTTGTCTCTCGGTTCACAGGTGGAGCTGGGTCCCTTGACCTTCTTGTATTCTGGTGGTTATTTCCGGTCATATGATGTTCCAATTGCGGTGGTGGCGACTGTGGATTTTCCGGTGTTGGCGGTGACGGTTTAGGATGTGCTGCTGGTGGTGTGACGGTCAAGCGTGGCAGGGCATTATTAGGACGGTAGACTTGTTGTACTTCCTGACGCAGCGACTCAACTTCTTTGACTGCGGCGATCAAAGCGGCTACATTGGTTAGTCCGGACCTCGGGATGTACTGCCTATAATCGGGAAGTAAGTTTCGGTAAAGCCACCGGAGTTCCTGCTGCGGAGTAAGATCTCCATGTCGGCGGATGAGTGTTTGGAGATCGGTCAGATATGTACCTGCAGGTTCATCTGGTCGCTGTAGGCGGCGGCTGATTTGCGCTTCTATCTCCTCCTGATAGTTCACAGGGAAGTAAAAGATGCGGAATTCGGTGGTAAAATCTTCCCAGGTTCTCCAGTGCGAGCGGTTGTTTCGGTACCAAAGTAAGGCGGGTCCCTGTAATAATTCTGCTAGTACAGGTAACAGTTGTGCCGGATGAATTTCAGTATAGGAGCACACTTCCTCTATTCTTTCCAGAAAGGCAGCGGGGTCTCCCTTCCCGTTGAACTGGATACCCCATTTACGGATGTTCAGCGGTTCTAATGTCCTGTTCACTGTTTGAGCGGATGCAGACGGTACAGTAGACGGTATGGTTAGAGTTAGTGGCGGTGGTGCTGGTAGCGGAAAGACCGGTCTGGTGACTTGTGGCAATGGCGAGGTACAGCCGTCTTTGATGAATTTTACTAGGCGGCGCTTCTTGTCATCCACAGTGCCTGAAAGGTCTAGACGGAATTTCCCTAATTCGACGTCCAGCTGTTCTTTTCTCAGCCTATATATCCAGCTGAGGCGGTTCTCTATTCCTTCGGTGGTTGCGGTATCCTCGGTCGGTTCTATGTTCACGTCTTTTTGATCTTCGGTTGACATCTTTCGTGGTTTCTTCTACCACGGGGTGGTAGTAAACGGTAACGGTCGGTAAGAAGTAACAGATAGCAATGGGCGGTCTGAGCGGTGTCTCAGAGAGATCCTATCGCAACGGTAGCTCACTATGAAGTGTGGGGAACGGTAACAGTAGCCAAAGGCTGTCAATGAACAGTCTGAGCGGTATCCCAGAGTGGTCTGTTCACTACGGTGGCCCAGGACCAAGTGTCCTCTGCTAACTCCTAAACGGCTTGATATATCGAGTTGAGAGTAGTTCCGTTGGGTTCTGCGCACTCGATTTACTATTCCAAGAGGGGTCACAAGCTATATCTCCACTGTCACCGGAGTTTCTAGAACTCCGGGCAAAATCCGGTGAGGGTCGATTTAGACGGTGTCTGGTGGTGCGGACAACTGATTCCTATCGGTTTTAACTGGTTTCAGCTTTCCCCTTCTCCAGGGTACACTTTTTTCCGGAACGGACGGTCGGATCGTGACGAAACCAGCGGCAATCGATTCAGCGTCCTTGAGTTACTGCTAAATGAGGGGTCACTTGCCTAGTAACTCCAGTCTCCGGAGTGGTCAGGTATTCCGGACAGCATCCGGGCGGTCGGTAAAAGTCGGTGCAGAAGGTGTGTCGGGGTGCTGTTTATCACCTAGTATGGGCCCTACTCAATTCAGACCCGTAACTTGGCTGTAGCACGCTTTTCCGCGGAACGGACGGTCGGATCCGGTTGCAAACGTCACCAATCGATTCCTTGGGTCTGATTACCCTGAAAACGATACCCCACACGATAGTTTCTGTGTTCGGGTACCTTCGGCGGACTTCGGAAGTGTTCGGTCGGAGATCGGGTTTTTGCCAGAAGTGCAGCCTCCCCGTGTGTTAACTCCACAGAAACTGCCTCTGGTTCGGAAAAATTCCCAAAGGGGTTATTAGATGGTTAATAACACCCTCGGGAGCGGTCGGAGCGGTTCGGTAGTGGTCGGAATCGGTTCCTCGTGCTCGGTTTAGTCGAAAATGACACCTCACACGCCTATGAGTGTCTATTCGGAGAATTCGGTTGCTTTCGGTGACTGCCGAATGTGAAGTCTAAACTACTTTCCCTATTTACGGTCCCTGCTCGGGCGCCAAAGTATGTGACGTTTCGTTCACTCGACGGTTGAGTGAAGGGGCGTCACTTTGGCACTCGAGCTCGGTGCGGTTACGGTAAGCTCGGGCGCCACCTTTACAGTTTTTCTCGTGGTGTAAAGGACCCACGCTAGCCTCTTAACACAGCCTGTTTCGGTAGGGCTGGGATAGCGTCAGAGGAGACACGGTATGTCCAGGGGTCTAGGGATATCAGACTTCACACACACACAGTAAAAGGCACGGTTTAAATAATATACCTATTTATTATAATAAAAATCCTAATATCTACAATTATACCTAACCTATAACTACTACGGTTAACGGTGGCGAAGCAAGAGGGCGGCTATAAGCAGGATACGAGCTTAGAGAAACGGAACGGTAAGTCGGAGTAACTACTATCGGTATAAAAGCGGACAGAGCAGATACCAGGCGGAGGAAAGCAAAAGCACAATAAACAATAGTTAACAAATACTCGGGCAACTTGGCTAAGGCGCAGAGCCTAAGGTTAGTACGCACTTCCGGTCACGGTTCCTTGTTGGTGTAATCCCCCAAAGAGAGATTAAACCAACGAGGTTCACGGGCGCTACTTTGCGCTGGTGGATGTCCTTGTGACTTTCCAGTCGACGCACCCAGACCAGAAAGCCCCAAGCTTCCCAAGTGCTCGCTTGTCCTCCAGACGACGCAACCAGGCCAGAGGGCAAACACGAGACCTGTTACCAGCGGAAAGTTTCCCAACTTGCACACTGGCTCACTCCGGTAGGCGGTGTTTGGTCGGGGATGATACTTCGGTGTGCTAGAAGGCTTTGTGACTTTCCAGTCGACGCAACCAGACCAGAAAGCCCCAAGCTTCCCAAGTGCTCGCTTGTCCTCCAGACGACGCAACCAGGCCAGAGGGCAAACACGAGACTTGTTGCCAACCAATGTATCCTCCCAGACACACGGCGGAGCAAACCGGGATTAGTACACGGATGGCACTTAGTCCCAGCCAAGCTGCTTATTTACGGTCGGTTTTACTTACTCTCTCTCTCCTATGGGACGGTGGTTTCCAATTAGCCTGGTAACGGTCCAACTGAATGGACCCGGGCTAATAATTCATTATTTGGCTGGCTGGGCCAAGCATTCGTTAACGGTGAAGCCAATAGTGTCAGTGATGGAGACAGTGCTCCATCTAGCGGCGTGTATGTCTACTTGCTAAATGAAAGTATATTACTTATTTATGCTCTGTGTGGACAGTATAAAATATTAATATTTAAAATACAAAAATAGACGGTGGGTTTGGGTGTAATTTCCACACTAGAAATTACGCCCAATACCTGTATTAGAAAATACTTATATCCTAAATAGAGAAATAGACGGCGGTGTCGGGTGCAATTTCTACAATATAAAAATGCTTCATTACAATTTTTAATCTTGATTTCACCACATCATATAAAAACTCTTTTAAAAGTCACAGAATATTAACAGTACCATCCATATATCTTTTTTCTTTATTAAAGTACATTAAAAGTAACATTGACCAATTCAAAACTGTTGCAAGTTACCATAATTATAATACTCGTCTCTGGTATCAGTTTTTACAATAAATTACCAAGTGTGATTAAGGAGGTCAACAATGTTAACAAATATAAATCTAGTCTCAAACAACTTTTGCTTGAGAAATGTATATATTCGTACAATGAATTTTAATCTGTATATGTGTCATATTTGATGTTTTTGTGTTTTATATTTACTACATATTGTCCCGTATTGTATACTGAATTATGTATTTTTTTTCTTCTAATTGTGTTCACATCTGTATTGTAACAGCCTAAGTGATTATATATAAATAAATAAATAAATGTCCTGTATCATGTAAATGATCTCTTGGATAAATAAATAAATTGAAATTAATTATGGACCAAGCTTTGGCGGCTTTCATTCATCTCTAAGACAAGGCCGTCACTCTTTTATTTCACTCTGAAGAGTAAAATGGTTAGCTTGATTTTTATATCTAATAGCCCATTCTATAAACATGATCAATCATATATAGTATAGTATAGAAGCCAGCTTGCAATTATCTGATACATTTATATCAACTACAGACATGATTAATTCTGTTTCTTAAAGCATGGCAGACAAAATAAGTGACATGAGAAATGTTTTTAATGGTGCAAACTTAATTTATAAATTAATTAAGTTTGAAATAAGTTAATATTTTATTACTCATGGCCTAAAAGTAGACTCCTTGCAACCGGGATGTACACCGATCGTATTTTTGTAATTACTAAGCGGTAATTAATTGATAACAAAGAAATCAGCTTGATACTTGTTTGTCATGCCTATAGTCACATAGCTGGTAAGTCTGTCTCTGGACTTCCATTAACTGGTATGTATGCCAAATCATATTTTTGTATTCACCAAGTGGTAAATGATAAAAAAAGAATATTAGCTTGATACAAATACTTGCGCCAGTTGTAAAAGACATTTCGTGTTAATGAAGTTTACACCATCAAGAAAATTTCTCATTTCATATTTTTTATCTGCTATGCTCTAAGGAACAGGATTGATTAACACATGATAAATAAAATTAATTACATAATAGGTCTATGTAATCATTGAAAGGAAAAGCCTATATACACATCTTTAACTAAAGGATTTATAAATTTTTGACTGCTTAAAGCTTGGTCGTTATTATTTCTGTTTCTGGAGTAGCTCAAGCCCATAAATTGTTTAAACACTAATTGTTTTAGGGCTTTAGAAAATCAATATCTTGCCATTATGCAGATAGCAAAAACAGTTATTTTATCGACGTTAATGGAACAACACAAGAGAATATTGCACGTGAACTAGAAGAGGTTCATAGTAGAAGGGGCCGTAAAATAACCTACCTGGTAAACTATTTTAATTTCTATAATTATTATTATTTTTTCAATCAAAATATGTTTGCACCTACTAAAGATTTAACTGTTATTTTTTAGGACCTATGGAAAGCCAAAAGTCGTTTAGTCAAAGGATTACCAGGTGTATATCAAAATTTGGAAAGCCACCTTTAATACTCTCATGAATTAATACAGACGAATATATTATTGCACAACTCTTCAGTTCTATACAATACACATATTCAAATAACAATATTTTGCATTACTACTAAACAGGCACATCCAGGATACTCCTTTTCTCCTAACATCAAATAAAATCGGACAAAGCTTGTGTTTTTTTAGGATGCATGATCATAATTGGGGGTCCATAATTAACAGTGATCCGAATTTGGGTTTAATTCCAGTGGCGCACATATATGAAATTTTACATCAAAATATTAAATGTAAATTTGTTCTCTTACAAAATTAAATGTAATACGAACCTACCTTATGAATTTATGATGTATTTGGCATAATAAATGTATGTACACATATTTCACATATAAATTGTTATAAATCCGCACAGCACTTTCAAGTTTCAAATTTTGTACTTTTACTGAGTGTTCATAGTTTCAAAGTACACAGTAAGTATTTTTTCTACATTTTCATGTGAGAGTCGATTTCTTTTGACAGTAAAAATCCACTGCAAGATTGAAAATGATTTTTCGCATTCCACAGAAGTGAGTGAATTATATCTAAAGATATAGGCACCTGATCAAGGAAGGCATCTGGTTCTGTTACAATTTTTTTGCTAATGGCAAATACGACCGCCAAGTCTGGATTCCTTTGTAAAATGGCAACCCACCTTTTTTATATAACTTCACCAGTTATACCCGGAATTCATTAATTGTTTTTTGAACAGTATCTACTTTGTTAAATGTTTCTTCCAAGACAAATATGGACATTGAAAGTTTTCTATAATTCTTGTCATTATTTTAAAACGTTCGCATATAAATTTTAAATAATTTTTAATATTTGGAATATTCATTAAATTCCTTGCATGCTTAATCGCAGCAGCATCTTCATTTAAGGTGTCTATAATTTCCTTTAGTGAGTTGAAGTTAACATGGTAGTAACATGCCGCGTTTATCCATGTTCCCCAACGTGTGATCACTGGTTATGGACATTTTTCTTGGAAATGTTTTATCCTACTGGGAGCTTTTAGAAAAATGTTCTGTATATTAGCAATAAGTTTGTCATTTGTGAAACAATCTTGTACTTTTTCAAACACTCGGCGTAACGCATGCGCAAAACAAGAAACATGTAACAGGGTATTTCTTTTTTATTTTTTTTTCCAGCACTTAACATATACAACACGGAATCACTAGTAAAGACAACAACTTTCTTTAAATTTTGTTCAGCCAAGTCGCCAAAGCCATTTTAAAGTGTTTTCAAAAAAATTAAACACTGACTTGCCATTAACTGTTTCTAAAACCTTGGAAGCTACTAAATGGCACTTTCCAGGACCATCAATATATAATGGGCTTGTTCCATATTCTTTTTATATGGTTTTTACACTTTTTCATATAGTACACGATATTCTCATTATGCACTTAAAATTTCGTATTATTAACTTTTTCCGTTCTCGAGATATAAGGAGTTGAAATAGTAATAGTTGCAAAAACTGAGCGCTCATTTGTGATGTCACTATACGCAAGTGACGTAAGAAAAGTGGCTTTCTGGGATCTTTCAAATTTAACCTGAAAGGTCGAAAAACATGGAATTTTCAAACGCTGGTAACTAAATAAATACGTCGAGTGGAAATTCGTTCTATGTCTATACGGAAATCGTAAATTGCAGGATCAAAATCGAAAATTCATCACGACAGGAGCGAGAGAAAATTGTAATTTTTTGACATTTCACCAAATTGTACTCCACTACTGTCAAGAAGTAAGCAAAAGAAACAATACTTCGAAAAAACTTATAATTATAACAACTAAGGAGCATCAAATCTATTGAGATCGCCGAGTCTATGCGTATGTAATAATAATAATAATAATCTTTATTTCTTCATTAAAAAAAAATATATATACATGTAAGAGTATACACACATTAAATGAAGAACGCGTCACATAAGATACTTCAAGCAATAGAAAAAAAAATACCATGTATACAATATATATAATACAGGACACTATATATAACACAGTCAAGAACATTCCTACACACAAATACTTGTAAGTCAAAGTGTATTTAAAAAAAAATTCGTCAATCGTGTAACAATTTTTGGTGAGCAGTAGTTTTTTAAGTTTACTTTTAAAAATCTGAACGCTACCAGAAGTCCTAATATCTATATCTAATGAATTATAAAGTTTACACCCTTGACAAAGGAAACTTTTTTGATACATGGTGGTTCTGTATTGGTCAGGTATTAAAATGTTTTTCGATCTGGTTTCATGTGAATGTTTAACCTGATTACTAGAAAAAAATGATTTATGTTTATGGACATATAAACACACTTCCAGAATATAAAGACTCGCGAGAGTCAAAATTTTTAAATTTTTAAAAGCACTTCTGCACGTCTCTCTGTAATTTAGGTTTGACAAGATACGAACTGAATATTTTTGTAATAAAAATACCCTGGCCACATTACTGCTGTTACCCCAATTCACGATTCCATATCTAAGATGGGAATGAAAGTTAGCATAATAAAGTGTTTTAAGAACTTCCTGGCTGCAGTGTTTCGACATGAACTTTAAAGCATAGCAGCTTGTTCTTTTTCTATAGTGACGTAGCGCCTAGCCACGCCCCATTTTCGCGAGGTGGAGATTTGTAATAGTTTTTAAGATACTAACCGTGCGAATAAGATTCTGATTTTTTGCAGATCCATTAATTTATTCTTGCAGTTTCAATTTATGAAACAAAAGAAAAAAATGCTGAACAAGCCCATTTTGTAACTAATAAATTGGCAACATCATCTATTGTAACCCAAAACTAGTCATTTTGAAGATCGCTCCGAATACCTTCCAGTTTTTCTTGATATATAGTTCGCAGAGAATTTTTTACGAAGCAGGTTTTCACTTGGAACATGTTGCCCCACGCAATATTTATTTAGAAAATGTGTAAAATGAGCATTATTTAATACACTTCATGGAAGATTTGAACATATTAGCAAAAGAGCCAAATTGAAATAAAACTCGTCCTTTGAAACTCTCTTTTCCTTTTTTGTATTACACTTGTGTGTGTAGCTATTTACATGTTTTAAAACAACATTTTTCTGTGTACACCTTATTGTGACATCACAAATATTACAAATTATCTTTTCGCCACTAAAATGTAGTTCTTTATAAGGCTTAACCCATTTTTCGACAGTACTTTTCATTAGACTAAAATGCTGGCATATTAACAATAAGTCATTCTTTCAGTAAACACAATTATAAACTAGGTCCTGTGCCACGTCCATTTAATTTAAAGGCGAGTAACTAGTAAATAATGTTTGGCATGTCGGCCACTTGTTACAGGTGTGCATTGTTTACGTGCTCTGTTTCTTTGACTTAAATAGCGTTTTTTTGTATAAATAGATTATATAATTTACATTGCACAAAAAATAAATCCAAATTTATTTATTTTTCAGGGAACTAAACATCTGTGATTATTTGAGTAAATCCTTGTAATGACGCACCTGAAAATTAAACCCAAATTCCGATCACGGATATAATTAATCAAATTCGATATTATTAAGAACACATACCTATAAGGGTATCCTTTTTGAGGACAAGGGTTATTTCCTACGTAATTCAACGCGCTGAATCCAAATCTGCCCTCCAAAATTGGCTATCGCAAAATGGTCATTATTGGGTATATTCAGGCTTTTATATTTCAGAAACCAGGCGTGATAGAGGAGTTTGGTAAACGATTTAAATACTGTAACAAAAAGTCTACAGGAAGCAATTATGAAATCTAGGAAAGGAGCTCAGCCGATAACCTAAATCTGTAGTCACGGAACCAATGCACTAGAAAAATGAAAACACATGTGTAAAGAGTGTGAAGAAAATGGTAAAAAAATGCCCTCTGCAGTCATGAGAGTCTAGAAACAGGGTATATTTTAATAAAATGTTGATTAGAACACATTTTGCGATGTATGCTTCCCTAGAAAAAAATGATAGACACAAAGTTATAGTTATTTAGCTTATCCATACCTCTCCTTTGTAGATTTATGCAAGTGATCATTTTCCTAGATAACAAGATTAAAATATTTTTTTTAAATTACCATATCCATCATATGAGTCATATAGATGCAAAAGCTATATGCTATAAATGCCAATTCGAGATGAATGAACTTTAAGAGTATGCATGAATTTATTGTCATCAGAGTTCTGAACCCCTCAGTAATACTAGTAATAGATACAACTTGATCTATAAATTCCGTTAATATTTGTCTCATAAATCAGTATCCACCAGTTGGCGGTAATTTTAAATATGCAAAAAAGCGAATTTTGCACCTTCACTACGCATATAGCAGATTTTGTTTCTATACGACTCATATGTAGTCTATGCTCAATATGCACACGCCTTCTACAATATGTACAAATATTAATTTAGAAACTATTTTCCACCATAACATGAGTAATGTTTACATACCTACATTGTATGTAAACTTTGTTAAATAGCTCCTAGAATCCCAGGTAGCACACAACGTTTTTATGTCGACTATATTCGGTCATCTTTCATCATAGACGTCGCATGACCTATTCATGACGTGAAATTAGCTTACTTTTGATGTAAATATGACGTTTTATTTTTGACGTACAAGTGATGTCTTTATAGTACATAGTTATTTTTAAAATAATGTCATAATAAGTTTTCTTTCATACATTGCTTGGTACTAATTACATATACATTATTAGTTATAACTATAATGAATGTTAAGTGAAATTGTTCATGTAGATCTTCGTGATGAAATGCAGCTATTACATTAGTACGTTTATACTTTAAAGTGCAGATGATATACGATGGCCTTGTACTATTAACAAAATGTTATTATTTTTATTCACTTTTGGACATTCGTTTTTGTTTTTCAAAAAAAGCATCTTTTCTTTCTTGATAACTTTTATGGTAGGTCATATTTAGTTATAGAGTCGTAGTGGTGATATGAAAATACATTAAAATGTGTTTATTTCAGAAATATGGCAGTCTGACATATGTAGTTGTTTTGTCTGCTACATTCATCTTGAATAACTTTTACAATTTGTTAAATTTTTTTTTCTGCAGTTTAATGTAAAAATAAAAAATGTTCATATAAACTATTTTAATATAATATAATAATAAAAGTACTTTATTGAGTAAAAAAAAAAAACCCCAAATGGCCATTGACCGAAGTCCTTCAGCCTTTACTATTTTATTTAAGACGGTTACTATTTTGTGCAATTTTGTGTTTGTAATACGGTTTCTAATGTATATACAATTATACGGTGTTAATTAATTTACCATCATTTTTAGTATTTCAAATATTTAGTGCAAACATGGTTACTTAAAATATTATACAATAAGCTATATTTTTTTGCATGTACACTCACTGTTAGCCTAATAAAAATGTAAGTTTGGTGCACCCTTTTTAATTTTTACTACGTCATTTTTTTATGGAAGTTTGACGACAATGTCATTTTTATATAAATTTAACATCAATATTGGGGTCATTTTGTGTAGAAATTTGACATCAGTTGTATGAATGATGTCATTTTGCCTGTGTAAAATGGCCATCTATTTAGGATCATATATATGTCTTTATGACTGTCCAAATGACTTGATTAGTGATAAATTCGTACCTAATAATGCATTTTCACGACAGAGTGCTACCTGGGATAGGCATGGAACATTTTTCTCTAATTCATTTTGTTCTATGAATATTTTTTTATTCTTCTTAAATCATATTGTAACAATTCAATCCTTCATAAGAAAATTATTTTATTAAAAACACAATATAATTCTATCAAGTTGGGATAATTGAATTTTTCATGTCCATAAATATTTCTAGTAAACTGCGGTGACGTAAGCTGGCAAAATAATCATGTTGCTCTAAGTAAAAATGTCGAATAAAGCTTTAATCAACAGATCATTATTTTAATGTTTTCTCGAATAAAGTTTTGCCTGTTGAGTATTTATTACTAAGTTATGTTATGTTAATAAAGTATATTTTATCTAGTGAAAATTTGAAAATCATAAAAAAGACCGACAAAGGAATAGTTCATAATATCAGCGATGTCATGAGCGTCGACCGATAATTTTTAGAATCGCTTTTTAACTATTGTAATAAATTGAATATTGTTTTACTACTTTATATTAATTGATAGGCATGATGTAAATTATTTATAACATTATTTATTTATAATAAATAATGTTGGTTTAATGAACAACTACATAAATGGTTCAATAAAAATAAATAAATATCGTTTAACCTATGGCTATGCTACCGGCAATATTGAGAATGAACCAAGTGCAGGTAGCGGACTTGTAATGGTGAGCCCGGTAAACAATCAAGTACTTTCGTTTGAGGTAAGCGCATAACATATCTGGTTAACTATATTCGTATATGGGTATCGTTTGTAACATTCAAACACAGTCTCGGTATTATTCTATCACAAGCAGGCTTTGTAATGATTTATCCTGGTAGCAAGGCTTTAGACCGAATGTCTCCATTAAGAATAGAAATACTGTACCTTTTGGGGTTTAACTAACCACATTTTATTAGACAACAAAAAATTAAAAACTATAATTTAATGTTTATAAAAATATTTACAAAAAAAAGACATAAGATACAAATATCGTGAAATGTACTAAAATTACATAAGTGTATATCTTAAAATATCATGAGGAATTGGTAGAGATGTAAATTTGAGAGACATTGTGCCAACAATGACCTAAAAGAAAGAAGAAACATTTTTTAGTGATGTACAGGATGTTTCAGGAAGACAACCAATTTTGTAGGGCGAAAAATTTATAAAAAATACTCCCCTTCTGTGAGGGACTTAATACTGCTAGTTTGTGTATTTTTTGTAATAAAAAGGTGTCCGAAAATGCAAAATAAAGGAGATACAGTACACCAACTTTTAAAAGTTTGTGTAAGAAGCAGACATACAGGGTGATTCACGTAGGCCATTCATTAGAAGTTTTTCAACTTGCAGTTGGATTAGAAACTTGAAATTTGGTATGCAGCCATAATCGATCATGCCCGTTCTATCTAAAATATTTTCAGTCCTCCAACTATACAGGGTGTGCCAAAAATTGGTATCAACTTTCTTATTTTAAATGGAAACCTATATTTTTCTTTACATGGTTCGATTGGTATTCTAATTCTGAGTTTAGAGAACCTAAGTTATGTTAACTTATCTAGTACAATTTTTGACATATGTCCAATTTTTTGAAAAAAATTGCCGCTGTAGTAGTTTACGAACAAATTTGTATCTCGCAAACCTTTCAAAACTATGAAACCAAATTTGTGAAGCAGTTAGCTGGAAGTACAGGCTAACTTTTGATGTCCCATCGGTGGTCCCATTTTGTACCATATGGGCGCAATCGATTTCCAAATGTCGCAATCAAAAATTGTCAAAAAGTCAATTTTTTCAAATGGCACCTACTATTTTTTTTCACACCATTCGAAAGAAAATTGAATTTTAGGGTGAGTTACTTAAGCATTCCCTATACCTAATTTCACCCCATATCGAGTTATTCAATAAAAATCAAGAAATACTTTATCTTGCCGAGAGATTCCTTACTTCATCAAGTATGCCATGGAAACAAAAGACAGTTGTAATAATTTTTAAAGAAAAATATGGATTCTTATTTAATTACACACAACACCAACAAATTATTATTAACGAACAAGAACAATGTTGACGAAATTCTGTCAGTGAAAACGGTGCACACATTGAGCATTTGTATTGAAATAATTATTTTGTTACCTAATCTGTTTATTTGTTGTTATTTTGTTGTTATTATTTATTATTGCAATACGATTTTTGAATAAAAATTAAAATGAAATGATTGTTTCCAAAGCCTACTACCCTTGAGAGAAAAAAAACAATATTTTTTTTCAAAAAATGCCAATGACTCAAAAACGACTGTAGATAGACATACACAATGTTAATAAAAGTGACCCTAAAATTCAATTTTGCATTGATTTCTGGCATCAGAAATGGTAGGCGCAAAGATGTGCTACCAATCTGTTGAAAGTAGAATAATAGAATATTTGAACAAAAATATGGTGGTCACATTGAACATTTACGTTAGAATTTCGTCAACATTGTTCTTGTTCGTTAATAATAATTTGTTGGTGTTGTGTGTAATTAAATAAGAATCCATATTTTTCTTTAAAAATTATTACAACTGTCTTTTGTTTCCATGGCATACTTGATGAAGTAAGGAATCTCTCGGCAAGATAAGGTATTTCTTGATTTTTATTGAATAACTCGATATGGAGTGAAGTTAGGTATAGGGAATGCTTAAGTAACTCATCCTAAAATTCAATTTTCTTTCGAATGGTGTGAAAAAAAATAGGTGCCATTTGAAAAAATTGACTTTTTGACAATTTTTGATTGCGACATTTGAAAATCGACTGCGCCCATATGGTACAAAATGGGACCACCGATGGGACATCAAAAGTTAGCCTGGACTTCCAGCTAACTGCTTCACAAATTTGGTTTCATAATTTTGAAAGGTTTGCGAGATACAAATTTGTTCGTAAACTACTACAGCGGCAATTTTTTTCAAAAAATTGGACATATGTCAAAAATTGTAATAGATAAGTTAACATAACTTAGGTTCTCTAAACTCAGAATTAGAAGACCAATCGAACCATGTAAAGAAAAATATAGGTTTCCATTTAAAATAAGAAAGTTGGTACCAATTTTTGGCACACCCTGTATAGTTGGAGGACTGAAAATAGAACGGGCATGATCGATTATGGCTGCACACCAAATTTCAAGTTTCTAATCCAACTGCAAGTTGAAAAACTTCTAATGAATGGCCTACGTGAATCACCCTGTATAATACATGTGAAAAACACACAGTTCCATCTTGATCCCAATCTTCACGGAATGTACAGTGCTCTCACTTACTATATATCTGCTTCAGTACTGATAAATAAAAATATAAATATAAAATGTCTATAATCCTTTGAAGGATTATACCTCCCAATATTTCCAACAGTTACTCCGAAACATAAATTTTTTTAAATATTTTTTTTTTGTTATGTACATAAAAATACATATTGACAACTAGTTTGCATTTTTTTCTATTCCAATAATTGTGGAAAGGAGCTGGAGGAATTGTTAAATTACCCCATATTTTTCTACAATTAATTTTTTGTGAAAATATGAATCTGAATTATGATTTATTTCATATAATTTTATAAATGTATTTATTCTATTCTGTATACTTCTATTGAAAGTTTTTACGGTGCTGTTAAAATATCCTAGTGGATAATTGTCTTTATTCCATATCTGACAATTTAAATCATGAATATTAAATATTTACTAGTTTATCTATGTACTTATTATTTTATTTTTATGTAATTATTTGTATTTTATAATATTTTCCGTTTGACTTGTCTCAAATCATTGTATGATCATATGGGCAATAAAGATTATTATTATTATTTCTTTTCTATTCTCAGCTTTTTTGCAGGATTCAAACAAAACATAATAAATAATTTTGGGCATTAGTAATCTTCAACGAATTTTCTGACATACATCATCGAAATTGTAGCTTTGTGTAGTGAAGCATATACAGTGTGTTTCAGGTATGCGGTCAATAATTTCTAGGGGTGAAGTTAAATATAAACATGGGCACGGAAATCCCTCCTAAGGGAGCTGCGGGCCTTTGAAGGGGGCACGCAAAATTAATGAAATTGCATTTATTATTTTTTTGAATAAACCAAGGAAAAATAACAAATTATTACTAAATTAAAGGATTCAACAGACTTTAGACATTAAATTAAATGTTCATTGAAATATTTCTGTTTATGCAAGAAGACTGGAAAAACCTTTAGGTTCAAATTTCTCAAAACAGGTTGGTCCTACGGCGTTACAACAAGATAACCTTTTTTGTGTATTTATAGTCAAGGAATCACATTCCGATGAGACAATTACAGAAAATTCACATTAAAAAATTTAGGGGAGAAATAAGTACCCCCTTTCCAATTTTGTGCACCCCTGATTGAATTTACCCTTGGTGAATAACATATCAGATATTGACATTGAATCACGTGCACAAACTAGTCACTGTAGCTCAAAGGGTGCCTGAGATACTAAATAAAATGTCAATTTTGGGTGCCCCCTTCAAAGGCTCGCAGGTGGCATTTCCGGACCCATGTTTATAGCAATTTTTATTCATATTTTTCTTTTATGTAAAATGACCGCATACCTGAAACCAATGCCGGATTAACAGAGACCCTAAGGGCCCTGCGGTAAATGTAAATGAAATGATAATTAACCCAAAAATGCAAATTTTAGATTAGGAACAAAAATAATCCTAGATTTCGTCAAGAGGCCCCCGAGCCTCGAATGGACCCGTTGTAATTTAATTTAAAAAAGAATTGCATATATATCAGAGCTACGAGTAGAACCAATTGAACAATCATAATTCAAAGCAATCGTAAATAAATTCGTCATAAAAGGAGGTATCAGAATTTTGCTTTTACATCAAAGCTACAGAAATTGTTTCGCTGATTAAATTATCCAGCGATCCGGCTGAAGTCTTATTAATTACTTCTTGTTAGTTAAATCTTATTATATTATCTATTACATATAATATGTTATATTATTATTATATTATCTAATAAATTGCCGCTTACTGTGCAAAAAAAAAAAACACAAGTAAAATTTGACTCGAAATGTATGAACCACGTACCAGTTTTTCATTCAAAATAGCTATAAACAAAAATAATTATTTCATCTAACACAGGGGCCTTATAAAAATGATTGCGCCAGGCCCCAGTTGCCCTTAATCCGGCGTTGTCTGAAATACCCTGTATATTCGATCCAAGTCCAATCTTTTCTAAATTTTGTTGTAGTTCTTTTCGCATAACCTCTGTCGATAATAAATAAGGTCTGGACTCTGATCAGTTAGAGGAGACATGACCAATGTCGCCAGAAGATCCTAAAAACCTGGAATGGGCTCCAAGAGAGCCGCATTCCTTGGTGTAACGCCAAGGGATCAATAAAATGTCCTCCCTAAAAAGGAATATGAAATTCCTTATTAATAATAATAAATATTATTATTATTATCATTATGCTTCCTATTGCAAAGTTATATACCCTACTAGGTCTGAGAATTGTAGGTGGAATTCACATAAGAGATTTTTGAGATCAATTTAATAATTATTTATCTAATTTAATATTCATTTCGCGAAATGCTATTCTGCAAGTGAGAACTAAAACTGAGAATAGAAAGGTTTATTTTCGATATTTAGAAACAGTCTTTTTGCTGAAATTATTCACTATGATTCAGGGATTCAGTTTGAGGCACAATGTTTTGAGATTTTGTATTTAGTGTAAAGCTTTGAGAGCATCCCTCGAAAAATTTACCCAGTGAATATGCCATTTCAACATTTATTTGACTTTTTTATATTCATACCTGGTCCTCCAAAACTTCCATTGAAAGTATGACTCCTCCAGGACCTTCGATACTACCAACAAATTTGTTATATCGTAGATCATACACGTAAATGCTTCCATTATGGCAACTAGCGAAGAGCAGATTTTTTACAATTTTCATGCAACTGATTCCTTTTGAGTCAGTTGCTTTAAGCCTGTGCATTAAATTTCCATCCTAAAAAATTATATGTATTTTATGCAAGTTTTTAAACCATAGAAATAAGATTTATAGACAGTTATTTTTCAATCAGTCCATAAAGTATTGCGAAAATTCAATTTTAGCTAGAAAAATAACAGGGCTATTTTGATACTTAATTGCACACATTTTGAAATTGAACTGCAACTTACAGGGTAATCGTTTTTGGGTTATGACGTCAAAATATTTTTTTAACGAAATATGCTATTTGTTCTGGATTTGGAAAGTACAACAAATTGGCATTTCAAAAGGCCCACTTTGCACCAGCTGTTCTGACGTGACAGCACTTTCAATAATTTAAAACTTTTGTTTACTATAAAATGTCAACACTTTCATGGTCGCTGTTACATTAAATTTAAAAAATGGGGGGAGATTAGATTGGAAATCTTTTTTAAATAAAAAAAAAAAAAAACTAAAACTGTAATAAAACTCTATAATTAACTAATATTTCATTTATTCATACATTCGGTGTCATTAATATTGTTAAGGTATGGCTAACATTTTTGTAAAATTGCCTTTTTGCTTAAGTGAATGTGAACAAATTAAAATGTTAATGATGATAGTTGCTGAGGATAGAATGTGTACCCACAAAAAAATCTGTAGACTATTTAGTAGGAATCATCCAGATCATCCTATTTGAATATTTACTGTTAGCACTGATATCAAGCTACGAGAATATGGTGAGCTCACGATAAAATTCCATCTGGAAGGCCACATATTATAAGTGCAAATAAAAGTAGTCTTTTCTGCTCACATAAATAAATAAAGTATTTAAACTCAAAAAAGGGCAGTTAGAATAATGTACAAATTGAAATTTCATGAATCGTGCCGAGGACACTTTAGGGAAAACAAAATGCTCGCAATACCAGGACTATATGTATACTCCTGCTTACTACATTTAAAAAATCATCGAGCTAATTTCACAACATTGAAAATCATATCCATCATACTCGGCACAAAGGCAATTATGCATTTCCGATGCACCATTTAACTCTAACTGAGAAAGGACCATTCTATTCCGCAATCAAATTCTTTAATGTACTGCCTGATTTTCTAAAAAACAACATTCTTCAAAAGGATTTCAGAGGACAAGTTTTCCAATATGTCTGATATAGAACCATATTCAATCCAAGAATTTCTTGATTTTTAATAATGGTAATTATTTTTAAGTTTTATCTTTATTACTCTTAGTGCAGAATTTTATCTTTTTATCTCTGCAATATGTAAGTGTCATGTGTCTAGTTTATATTAATTACCCCTTTGACCTGTTTTATACATATTTTTTTTTGTAATAATATGTCAAATGAAACTAAATAAAAACTGAACTGAATTAATATTGATCATTTGAATAAATTACACAACAATGGAATATTTAATTAGTAAAGTATAGTTGAGTGAAATAAAACAACTAGAGTACAGTAATGATTGTGCTCATTTCACATCTGCCATGATAAAGGCTGATCTCGAAAATCCCGGGATTTGGGTTACCATGACTCTGGGATTACCAGATGAAAAATCAGTCCAGATCCCACGATGGCATACTTTTAAATTTTACCATAAAATCATATACATGTGTAAAAAATGTTGTTACAGTCACTTACATGAAAACAAAATACCAAAATATCGTGATTGGTCGTTCCAGAATATACCAAGTTCTTTTCTAAGACCAATGAATAAACAGTGGGTGAACCAACAACGCTATTCGTATCCATAGTTCTCAAACGCAGTCCTGTCATGGCATCTCTAATACATATTGGAGAGTTACGTGATCCAATTATAAGAATTCTTCTTGCACCCTCTTGTGATGCTTTTAGAACCAAAATGCTGTTATCGGTGAATTTATTTGCATCCTCCATTTTTTTATTCTACAAATAGAAAAATTATAGTTAATAGAAATACCACATAATGTGCAGAAGAAATTCCATTGTGGTGTAATAAGAATGGACTAGTAATAAACACACAAGAAACCAATATCTTAATCACACCATAATTGGTCAGAAAAATGATATTTATGTGTACTAGTTAGAACCAATGGAAATTCTATTCATCTAAATAAGGATTTTGAACGTTCTTTATTCTGTAACCACGTAAAATAAGTTTACATACTTATACAGTGTGTCTTTAATTGGGGCTATATGTACTGCTGTCTCCGTTATTATAAAAGGTAAAAAGTCGGTTACATGGAGATAGTTTTAGGGAATCTTTTGGGCATTCATTTAAAAAAGTACCGTTTTCAAGCTTCCTCGCGACTTGAACGTGGAGTGCAAGTTTTCTTAACACTGTCTTCTTTGTTTTTTTATATTATCTGAAACGTAAAGTACAACATACAAAAAAAAATCTTGTTGCTATAATACGGTCATAGGGTAGATTTTCTTAGCTTATCAATATCCCTCCTTTGCCTGTGTTTGTAGATGATAAACTAAGACTTTGCACCTGTATTCATGAATTACAACCTCTAAGCTGCAAAATTGTGATAATGATTTTGAAATGCGGAATGACCAATGTTGATAAAAAATATGATTTCTTCAGGATCTGTGGTAATTTTTTTAATATTTTTTTCTAAAAATTTCTATTTTGGATATAGTTGTTGATTGCAGTAAACGATCTTGCTCAAAATTCGTCGATTTCGTTCTTTGTTTATGTCCATGAATATTTATTTATAAATTACAAATAATATCACAAAATATTTACATTACGGCCCATAATTCTTTGTCAACTACTGTAACTAAATTTTCGTATTGTGTTTTGTCCAATTGCTCATGAAAATAATGCCTTTAAATACAAATAACAGAAAACAAAATAATATCAACGAGGACGAAAAATATCAGCAATATTTTTGTTCTCAAAGGTAGAGTAACTCATGCCATAAAATAACAATGACAAGTAGAGGCAGAAAGGAGGACAGTAACTGGCAGTATCTGAACTTGGCATTTCTTTCAATCATGATTTTCAAAATAAAAATCTCTTGGGTTAAAATCATGATTTTAAATCATCTCAACCTTGGGGATATTCCCACTGAAGACAGAATTATGGAATTTCACATACCTTTAACGAATACCTTAACAATGATCCTCTCATTCCTCCAATAAAAACATAATCCCATTTACTTTCCATACACTGAACACTGTCGTAGATGTTTACATTTTTTTCCACACAGTGCCCTTGAAATTTGTAAATTGTAAACTGCATCAAATACAATTCAAGAGATCCAACAAACATTTGGACATAATCTTGATTCGTCTTTATAAATAACAAGGAAGTAATAGGTACCTTGGTTACTTCCATCACCTTAGTATAATGTCCATCCTCCAAACTACAGAAAAAGATTTTTCCACTTTCTGTGGCAGCAACCAAATTATCCTCAACAACCTGTAATAAATCACTAATTGCCTTTCAAACATAAATCGCAAAGAAAGAGTCCGGATGAGGGCTGTTTTATGCCTCTCACTGTATGAATATGATTATATTTTTTATAATTTCTAGAGGTTTAATCATATACTAAACCGACAAACTTATTTGTGATGTTTATAGATAGATAGATAAATTTATTGGTGCTAATATACATACTAAAATACTTACACAAGTCAAAACAAATTGGCGTGAGTGAAGTGTTTATTTCATTAAGTTAATTAAAAAATCGTAAGTCACAGTATCTGAAATAAAATATTACATTTCCCATTCTGCCTGAGCTTTCCCTCGCAAATAACATTGATAACGAGTACATACATAATATAAAAACAATGTGTTAATCAATATACACAACAATTAAACATCAACAAAAGTAAATGAAACCTTTGGAATGTAAACTTTTTTATGCTTACGGGAGGCGAAAAACTTCCCTTATCCAGACTCATCCTTTGACTTTGATATGCTACTTCTACATAAACCTGTTAAATCCTTTTTGGGCCAGTGATGTTAAAAATTTTTGTTTTGTTTCAAATATCCTAAACCCTAATTCAAATTTTTATCTCGTGGGTGCCTGGTATAGGGCAAGTAGTTGGTTTAAGACATACAGGGTGTTCAAGGTTTAAATTTTATTTTCAAAGTTTCTCAATAATTTTGAAAGTGCTCATAGTATCAATTTGAAAATGGGCGACTTCTAGTTTTTTTGCTTCATAAATAAGAATTTGGAACTAAAATTGAGGTTTGTTATTAGCCTGTTTTATTGATAAAATGTATCGAAAATCTGAAATAGGGTCCTTCTCTATCTAGAAATCTCTCAAGATATTTGCAAGATACGATTTGTGTTTTTTCTCCAAATAATTGTAATGAACTTTGCATCCCGGCGATATTTAGGTTAAATCGAAGGCAACCCAATCACAAACTTTTTTGAAACCTTCATAACTAATTATGCAAAACTCGGTCTCTTTATCCTAAACATCATAATGGTGCTACAAAAACTATCTCCGTCAAACAAGAAGAGGAGGTTTTTTTGAAAACCCACACATGAATATGCACTGTTTAAGCATGGTAAGAAGAATAAGTCAATTATCTATGTGGAGAATGTGCATAAAGAGAATCTTCATCCTCATCATTTCGCTTCTGTGGAAACTTTAAATGAGCTTCTTTAAAAACTAAGGCAGAATTGGGTGACACCAGATCTTTCTCTGCAAGTGCACTAATATTTATATAAAAATTATCTACATCGGTAGATTCTGAGGCAAGTAAATTTCCTCTGCCGCCCAAGCGTCCAGACTTCAACTCCATGGACTTCTCAGATTTCTATGGTTAGATAGGAAGGTAGTAAGCTATAGGGAGCGTGCAAAATTTGACAGCTGACGAGACACAAGGCACACAACCTCAAGCTTCCAGAGTAATTAACGTGAAATTCTCAGTTTTCGTTTGCTTTTTTAACTTTCCTGTGCTATCAGCTATTAAAATAAACATTTTTAAATTTAGTTTTCATTATATATATAGTCAGTTACGTGTTTTGTACAATAATATTTCCGTTAACTTGGCGAGATGTGCATTGTTCACCTATGTGCTTTTAGTTATTTTCTTCGTATTTAAACAATGTATGGGATTGATTATAATATTATATATAGAGCATATTTAGATTATGTAAAACGTAAATGCTGTTAATTATTCTGTTACCAGTTTAGAACAAAAAGCTGTCATATTGTATAGTACTTGGTTGTTGAAGCCGAAAGCCAATTTAGGCTTTAAAAGGTATGTAATTATTATTTAACATTAGAATTTAATGTTTATTATGTAACATATTTAATGAATACATAGTAGTATACCTACTGCATGCACGAAAATAAAGTTATAGTTATTTCAGATCGCCATCGATTTACACCAAAGAAGACAAGTTTGTGATCAATTAAAAGATCAAAGAGAAAAGTGGTTAAATGCTCTAAAGCTGCATAACACATATATTTATTTATTAGTCAATCTAGATGAGTTTACTTTATAGTGGAGTCGGTTTAGGAAAGGGTTGTAAAATTTTTTAAAATGGATGCAGACCTTGCGGAAATTGTTTGTCATGGCGAGTATAACAAAACCTTAAAATTTCTATTTCCAAAAAGGGATGGAATCGTGTTTTTTGGCCGAAAAGGGGTATTTCGAATATTTTAAGGGTCAAATTTGCAGCTTAAATTTTTTTTTGACCACTTAAATAAGTTAAGGAAAGAAATTGGTATCCTTTTACTCTCTTGGGGAAGATACGATCATCCTCCTTCCTGATATAGAGCTATACAGTGAGCACGTAAAGGTTGGAATAAATTCATTAAAATAGTTACAAAACAACTGACAAAAATTCGCTCAGACCCGTCGATTTTTAAATACATTTCTCAATCTGCTTTTTTAAAAAAAAGGGCTGCAAATATTTTTTTAAAAGTTATGACGTCATCGCCATTTTTTTTTAATGGCAACCCCCATTTTTTAAAATGTCATTTGAAAGAGCATATTTTTCTGCATACAGTACGTTAAATTCTAGGGAGCATTACATGACGAAATTATCGAGAAAAAAATCTTAACTACTTATAACAATGCAATAAAACAAAAATACAAGAATTTCAGAATACAGCAAAAAATAATTAGATTAAATGTTCAAATTGCATGCCATTTGCTTCTTGACAATATCCAAGTCGAAACTGAAATTCTCGCAAAACGTTAATAGGTAATTGTTTCGGGTCCAATTCTTCCAATTTCGTAAGTAATTCTGCCTTTCAAGTCCTCAATATTGTTCGGTCTATTAAAATAAACTTTGGATTTAAGGTAACCCCATAAAAAATAATCCAATGGGGTTGGGTCCGGAGATCTAGCTGGCCATTCTATTGATCTGCGTCTACCAATCCATCTACGTGGGAAAATTTCGTTTAAATAATTACGCACTATTCGCAGTTTTCCGGTACGTTAGGGTTTTCACCATTTGGATACAGTGCGACAAGTTCTGGAATTATGTTTTGTTGGAGCAGCTCCAAATATTTTTCGCCATCTAATGAACCTTGAATATAAAATGGACCCAATATTGTAGTCCCAACAATTCCTGTCCACACGTTAACTTTCTGTGAAAACTGAGTATGGGCCTCCACCATCCAGTGTGAATTTTCACGTGACCAATATCGACAATTTTGCCTATTCACAGTGCCATTTAAATAGAAGGTGGCCTCGTCAAAGAAAAGTACTCGACTTAAGAAATGTGGATTGATATTACATCGTTCCATCATGGTTTCGCAAAAATCTACTCTGCACTCGAAATCATCTTCGTTAAGCTCTTGAACTAAATTCACTTTATATGGGTGCCATTTATTCTTCTTCAAATATTTTAAAACAGTCGACTGACTAATTGACTGTTCTGCTGCAACTTCGCGACTTGGTTTGTGTGAATTCTCCTCCATTGTCAGTAAAACATCTAACTGTTTATTTTCTGAAATTGTAGGATGACCTTTCGTGAAATTATCTCTTACATGACCACAATCTAGAAACTTCTTTTCTATTTTGCTAACAGTTGATTGTGTAATAGGTCGATTAGGGTATTTACCATTAAATAATTCACAAGAGCCAGGTCCACGTTGCTAAGTAAATGAAAAAAAGCATAAACACAAAAAAGTGTAAGTTGTAAAAAGGTTCGACGATAAGTAATGAATGTGTTCTATTAATGTTAAATGTTTTTTTTCTCGATAATTTCGTCATGCAATACTCCCTAGAATTTAACGTACTGTATGCAGAAAAACGTGCTCTTTCAAATGATATTTTAAAAAATGGGGGTTGCCATTTAAAAAAAATGGCGATGACGTCATAACTTAAAAAAAATATTTACAGCACTTTTTTTTTAAATAAACAGATTGAGAAATGTACTTAAAAAACGACGGATCTGAGCGAATTTTTGTCATTTGTTTTGTAACTATTTTAATGAATTTATTCCAACCTTTACGTGCTCACTGTATATACAAAAAGAATTGAAAAAATTAAACTTCGCTTATCTTCATCAGATCTCAACCGATTTGTCTGAAATTTGGAATGGAAGCAATCTTTATCACACAAAAACCATTTGCCAAGTTTCAGCCTATAATATTAAATAGCTTTGTGGAAATTGCAGTTTCAGACAAATTTTCTGAAATTTTCAAATTGAAATATCTCGGACCTAAAAGTCAGATCAAAATTTGCTTTGTGGCAAAAGGTAGGTTATTTTATGTACTTTTACGTCATATAAGTCAAGATTCAATTTGTTTTACATTCGATCATTTTTTAGCTCTTTGCGCTATATGCAATGTGTCCACGGAAAAGCAATATTATAGGTGTAAATAACCATTTTCTTTTTTACTATGAACACAATTCTCTGTATTCTGCTCTTGCTGAAATAAAATTCGCTTCAAACTGCCATTTCTGTGCTAGACATTGAAAAATTTTACAAAAAAAACTTGCTCAAAATAAAAAATATGACGTATCAAATTTAATAGATTTACAAGGTGATTAACTTTTCATTTTAGATTCCATGACAGACCGATTAAAAAAAAAAAATACAAAAATATGCATATAGTTATCAAATTTAATAGTCATATTTTTTAATTTTGAGCAAGTTTTTCTTATGTAATATTTCAATATCTAGCACAGAAATGGCAGTTCACCTGAAGCGAATTTTTTTTAAGCTGCCACCAGCGCCCTCTATGCATTTTTGAAATTCTAACTGAAAGCAAGAGCAGAATACAGACACTTGTGTTCATAGTAAAAAAGAAAATGGTCATTTACACCTATAATATTGTTTTCCGTAGACACATTGTAGATAGCGCAAATGGCTAAAAAACGATCAAATGTAGAAGAAATTGAATCTTGATTTATATCACATAAATTATATAAAATAACCTACCTTTTGCCAAAAAACAAACTTTGATCCGACTTTTAGGTCCGAAGATATTCGATTTGAAAATTTCAGAAAATTTGACTAAAACTGCGACTTCAGTTAAACTATTTCATATTTTTGGCTGTAATTTGGTAAACAGTTCTTGTGTGACACAGACTACTTCCATTCCAAATTTCAGCCAAATCAGTTGAAATGTGATCGAGACAGCTGAAATTTATTTTTTTAAATTTTTTTTGTGTAGCTATGTAGATCTATATCAGGAGGGGGGATGGTCAGATCTTCCCCAAACTTAAACTGGAGATTAATAATGAGAATAAACTAATTATTTAAGGTGGCCATTCCCTAGAAAGAGACATCCGATAGGGAAATATTTATTATTTTTGCCCATAACTTTTTTTTCTTAATACGTATATTTAAAAAATATATAAGAGTACCTAAGTAGAACTATAACAAGACTATTACTATGAATTTTCACTTAACAATTTCAATGGTTTGCAAAATAGCTCGATTTAAAACTACGAAATAGGAAGATTAACACAATTTTTAAATTTAAATCGAGCTATTTTGCAAACCACTAAAATTATTGAGTGAAAATTCATAGTAATAGTCTTATTATGGTTCTACTCAGGTACTCTCATAGTTTTTTTAAATATACGTACTAAGAAAACAAAGTTATAGCTAAAAATAGTAAATGTTTCCCTATTGGATGTCTCTTTCTAGAGAATGGCCACCTTAAGTAATCGAAAAAAATTTGACCCTTAAAATATCCGAAATACCCCTTTCCGGCCAAAAAAACACAGTTCCACCCCTTTTTGGAATAAGAAATTTTAAGGTTTTGTTATACTCGCCTTGACAAACAATTTCCGCAGGGTCTGCACCCAACCTCGCTATCTTTTTGACTAAATCGACTCCACTATTAGTTCAGCAGGTTTTCCTAGAAACTATAAAGTATAAAATTCAAATGAAATTATTATCCATAAAGATTATCTGAAATGTTTGGAACAATGACCATATTTCATCTTTGATTCGGTAAGATCAGATCTCTTGAAGGCTCACTTAACTTTGCTCTTTTGATTGAGCACAAACTTTTCTTCTTTTGATGTAAATCAATGGCGATTTGAAATAATTATAATTTGGTTTTAGTAGATTAAGTTGTATTGTTGACTGACTAGGCATATTGAGGCTGTACACATTATCACTGTGGCTGTAATTTAGATATATATTCATAGTTTATATTTTTACTGACTTACCATATATACATATACTGTATTTACACAAAAACGGTGAATAAACTATTATTATTATTTTATTTTCGTGCATGCAGAGGGTATTTACTATTATATATTTATTAAATATGTTATATAATAGACACTAAATTCTAATGTTAAATAATAATCACACATCTTTTAAATCTTAAATTGGCATTCGGCAAGATTTCGACCATCAAATATCGTACAATATGATGGCTTTTTGTGATAAACTGGTAACAGAACAATTAACAGCATTTACCTAAATTTAAAAAAATCTAAATATGCTCTATATACTATAAAATCAATCCCATACATTGTTTAAGTAGGTATGAAGAAAATAACTAAAAACACATAGGTAAACCATGCACATCTCGTCTAATTAAAGGAAATATTATTGTACAAAACACGTAATTATCTATATAAAATGAAAACTAAATTTAAAATTAAAAACCAAACGAAAACTGAGAATTTCCCGTTAATTACTCTGGAAGATTGAGGTTGTGTGCCCGCCTATCTCGTCACCTGTCAAATTTTGCACACGTCCCTGTAAAGAAAGAATTAATTTCCGAAAGGGGTTGCTACAAAATGTTCAGTAGGTTGTCAATACAATTAAAAATAATCCCTAAATTTGTTTAATATTTAGAGATCTCTAAGAAAACGCATGAAAAGTGCATGTATGTAGATGGTGGAAATTAAACAAGAGTAACTTCTCTAAAATTTCCGATTTATTTAGATAATAATTCTACAATCCAAAAAATTACACCTCCATATACAAATTTTACCAAAACAGCCGAAACATTTTAGAACTAAAAAAAAAAAAAAAAATTGTTTAGTCCTGTCGGGGGCCAAAAATTAACCTCATCTACCCTCCACCTCTAAGGAAAAATATTATTTTCAATGCAAACACTCCATTTATCAACGAAATCATGAAAATTTTAATTGAATATGAACTGAGAGAATACATCGTGAATAGATAAGGTGTAAACATAACCACATGACCATTTACTTACTTATAAATTTGGCGCATATGTAATATTTAGTGTTGCACATATGCAACACTTGACTTGTTAATAGACGTAAGTGTTAGTGCTTGGCATTTTCAAGATCTCTGAGGCGCACAGAAAATTTCATGTTGTAAATGACATACATCGCATATATGCGACATTTGCTCCACAAGGTACTTTAGATTTCATCATATAAGCCTAACGTTACTTCTCAAAAGGTTAATAAATCTTATAATTTCTTACCTGCAAAACTAAAATTTTTTCATGAACGTCCTCAAATTTCAACAATTTTAGTTGCTTTGTCACATCTGGAATATTTTCTAAAGATTCTGCTTGTTTACTTTCATCTTGAACACCCCTCTGCTGATTTGCCATATCTGGAATGTTTTCACAATTTAGAGATTCTATTCTTTCATTTTCCTTTTGAATGCCACTGCGTGGACTTATCACATTTGGAATGTTTCCACTTTCTAAAGATGGCACGCGTCTATTTTCCATTTGCATGCCACTGTTTGATCTACAATTTATTTCTTGCTTGTTCCCTTCAATAACATCAGAATATTTTTTCTTCCTCGCTTTATTTTTTTGTTGGTTTCCCTTACGTTTTTGTGACAATATGTTTGGCACTGTATTTGCACTTTTACTGTTGTTAGTTTTCTGGTTTAATTTTTTAACTTTTTTAACACCGGTTGAGCCCTCAAAGTTATTAAACAAGGACTGCCGATATGTAGTTAATTTTAAAATACAATGATCTATTTTCAACATCCTACTAATAGCCCCTGATATGCTTCTTGGAGGCTGGTTAAAATATTTCCCCAAGAAAGATTCAATAGCTTCCTCAGCAGTTTGATCTTCTTTAGTTTGTGTTGCCACATTTGTCTTTCGTAAAGTTGATTTTGTAATATAGAAATTGTCTTTAACGGAAGTTGCATTATTTAATTTACCATCATTTTCATTTCGTCCTGCATTGTCTGAGCTCATTTCAGATTGATGATCTTTGTCAACAGTAAATAGTACATTATAGTCATATGAATCAATTTTCTCACTATCTAAGTTTACATTCTCCTCAGGTTGTGAAGTCTGAATGTTATCAAGATTTTCCTGATTCTGTTTATCTTTGCTAACATTACAATTTAATTTGTCGTCTATAATTAAGTGGGGTTCAGCTATAGGTTCGAGTTTAACGGAAGCAACCTGATGTACTGTTTTATCTGTGAAACTGTCGTGTATGTTAAATACATTGTCACATTTGACCTCCTGATCTACCCGACAATTTTCTACATTATCACTGGTGTTTGCATCACTCGAATTTATTACATTGCAATGTTTTATATCTCTAGGCTCGAGTTTAATAGAGGTAGCATGATGTGCTGTTTCATTTGTTAAACTGTTGCATGTGTTGAAAACATTTTCACTCTCTTCTTGCCATAACTGTCGGTTTTCTACATTACCACTGATGTTTGTATCAGGACTTTTTTGATCATCACTCGAATTGATTTCATTGCAATGCTCTATACCATCTCTAGGCTCGAGTTTAACAGAGGCAACATGATGTGCTGTTTCGTTTGTTAAACTGTTGCACGTGTTGAAAACATTTTCACTGTCTTCTTGCCATAAGTGTCGGTTTTCTATATTACCACTGATGTTTGTATCAGGACTTTTTTGACCATCACTCTCTCTGATTTGATTATGTTCGCTATCTTCTGTGAATACGCGAGACTCATTCTCATCGACCGGTTCAGGTTTTATTTTAGGAACAGCATCAGGAAAAGGTTCTTTATTCATAGAAAAATCATTTGTATTTAAAGCGTTCCCTATCTGTGTTTCGCCTAGAAAAATACAAGATGATTCAGATCTTATTAAACAACCTATAAATAATTCTTACAAGAGAACATTCCTTCATTTAGTGTTTTCTTTAATTTTATTTACTTATTTAGTAATTTGGTTTATGTATATGTGATTAGAAAGAATGAACTTACTACCTAATAATACAAGAGCCAGTGTGCAATTACCTGACACGTCTTTGATAAAAAAAAAAATTAACAAAAGAGGCAGATAGCAAAAAAAGAAAAATTTAAGAATTAGCGATAATATTACTGAATGAGGATAGATGCGTGTCGAATTGTTCCGTAGATATCTGTACAACCTGGTTGCCAATGTTAAAAGAAGAACTTCACAAACTTAACATTATATAAAAATTTAAAAAACTGTTAACTATATCAACAGTTCTATGTAAATAGTAAGTATCTATGGATATTGAACATAATAAACATTCTTAGAGTTGTGTATTTATCATACACAGCAAAGATTTTTCAAAAAAGCCTTGAAAAAGGAAACAGATTAGATTTCCGAAACGTCGGCAAAATATTTAATTTCAAGCTTTTATGCTCATTTATGTTAAAAAAAAAGAAACCTCCAACTGATCCTTTGACGTAAAAGTCACAGGCGTAGACGTTATTTACCCGTAACATACTGGTTAATCGTAATATTTTATAGATTCCCCGAGAACCGCTAAAAAAAAAAAATACATGCCTTTGCAGTTATCATTGATACTTTAGTTTTACAACACCTAATTTGTACTTTGGTTTGACTTGCTATGCAATTTGCAATAATTGAAAATAACCCATTTGACCACGGATGTCGCATAATAAAATGCCACTGTTTCACCCAATCAGCTGATCGATCAGATCTTATAATTTTACATTTCGACCTATCATGACGACCAGCATGGGAGGTGAATATTGCTAGCCAAAGTGGAGTTCGTTTTTATTTATGAAGTTCGTGGTTAGTGGCCACAAATAGCACTTGTTTGTTCCTCCATAGCCGCCATATTGAACCTCATGTTAAAAAGTCATTGTACCCTATTAATTCTATAGACTATTTTCGGTTGACCTCACGCTGGTGGCGTGGAGGACACACAAATCATTGTTTTGTTTTTTAGAGATTGGGAAAAGCTGTTATTTTTTAATAACAAGCTTAAACTGCTTCTGCTAGCAACTCATCTCTTAATTGTTTTCATTTGCATTCCTCTGTGATAGATTGGATGAGATTTGTGTGCCCTCCAGACTGTGTCAAAATCAGGTGACCGAAAATGGTCAATTGGATTTTTGATTGATCTTTGGCCTGTCACAAAATATCTTTCTTAAAAATATATACATCAAAATTTGAATATCTGCAATTACTGAAATTTTGGTTAACTAATACTGTTGCTGGGTTGATATTAACTTACCCACAGGATCATACCTAGCATCTTCAAAGATTCCACAGTTAAAGTCAAGAATCAAAGTGTTTCTCAATTCTTCGATTAAATTACGTGGTAAGTCCTCAATTTTTATACCCATATCAGGAATTATGGAGTTTATAAAATCACTAGATTCTTGTGTTTCATTTGATTTGGAACACATATGACGGAGTGCTCGAGATATTTCTAAACGTTTTTGTTTTTGAATTTGTTGAATTGCAGCATCATAGACAGACATATTTTGTGAATTAATGAGATTCTTCTTCCTGCCATCATTTAGGTTTGTTATGTGATTCATAATTTTTTTCTGAATTTCTTCAATATTATAGTTATTAATCTTTTTAGTTTTATTTTTATTACTAGCCGTTTCAACAGGTTTTTCACATATTTTTGTTTTTTGTTCATATGCACTTTTACTAGACTCTCCTTTGTTTCTGCCAAGCGTTTGACTATCACTACTGGTTATTTGTTCATTTGGATTTAACAGTTGTTTCATAATAATTGCACTGGTCTGCTGAATTTTTCTAACCATATATTCTTCGCTCCCCAAAACAGGAGAAACAGGGCGAGAAGGAGCCTTTTTGTAAGGTCTCGAATAGGTTCTGGGATTTGAAGAGAGACTACCTCTAGCCCACGAGTATGAGCCATAATAACTGCCGTAACTCCAATAATCCTCTGACCGTCTGAAGTATAATATTTAATGTGCTGTATTTTGTGATTTCAATAAAACTTACCTTGAGAAATTATTAAAATTTCGAAAATTACCTCTATTTCTTCTCATTGCCATTGACTGAGTTCTAGTCTGGAGCCTATTTAATTTTTCTGTTTGAGCCTCTTGTTGTTTATTCACGTTGTTTTTCTTTGGCTTCCCCATTCTATTTGCTTAGTTCAAATATATGTACTTATAACTAAACCATTTTAACAAAAATTAAAACCGAGTTACGTCGGTAAATAACAAATTCAAAAAAGATGTACGCAATTTTCTAGGTTAAGTTTGTTTTCAAGGTTTATAGATGCCTAGGGGCTTTCAGAAGTGTTATCGGTTCCAACCAGATTCTAACCTAACCTGACCGTATTTGAATGTTATCTGGTTCATTTTCACCGACCACGATGTCGTCGATTGGTCGCATTCAGCGGACGTAGCATAAAACGCGCCGCCAAGTTGTTGGAACGTTCTCAGAACGTGGCCAAATGTCAAAATATATTTGTGTTTATTTCTAATCGTTATTTGAAATTTGAAAATAATACCACTATATAAGGAAGTATCCTATGGTGGGCTATACCTTTTCCATGGAGACAGTAAACTAATTCATTTTGTTAATTTTTTTAATTTTCTTGGCAACCGTTCACCGCTCACAACTTATAGTACAAATGATTTACTCTACCAAAATAGCAACCGCTACTCAACATGTTGAGAAAATAGCGTATCCATCAAAGTACATTTTCGTTACAGCTACATATAACTCTTAACGTCCTCTGAAGCATTATCATCAAAGAGGATTAGAGAATGATCGCATTCACCCGACGTAGCATAGAACTCTCCGCAACTGCCACTATTACGGAGCCGTTGGAACGGTCTCTTAACTAACAAGTGTTAAAATATATGTGATGGTTATTTTTTTCGTCATTTGAAATTTTTTGAATTTTTTTCGCAACCTCTCACCGCTCACAACTTATAGCACAATTGATTTACGCTACCAAAAATGGCAACTACCACTCAACATGTTGAAAAAATAGCGTATCCGTGAAAGTACGTTTACGCTACAGTTACACTAGCTACTGTTACGTCCGCTGAATGCGACCAATGTGACATTAATTTGTGACCGACCGGTCAGTTCCAGCAACCATAGTCACAGATCATCTGGTTAAATAACAAAAGAACCATGGCAAGAAATGTACAAAACGTGTTATTGGAGGAATTTATCCAAATTTTATCGTTCATGTTATTCTTGTGATGTATCCTTATATACAGTTAGTTTATTATACTTTTCTCAAATACAAAACGAAGAGTAGGTATATTTCATTTCATTGGCATATTTCTAAAACCGGTAATATCGCTTTTAAAATGTCCGTCCGTCCGTCACGTTTTTTATAAACACAACTTTAAGAATGAAAACTCCGATTGTATTGAAATTTCGCCAGTAAGTTAGTGTTATAGTTAGAGGTATAGCCCTATTGTTTCGAATGAAATCGATCAATAAATAAAGAAGTCATTATTTAAAACAGAAAAAATTAAAAATCGCCATTTTTATGTTTTGTAACTAAACAAAAAAACACGAAACAACTCTCCTTTCTGGGGGGGGTTATTGTTTAAAAAAATTAAAATAAGTAAAATATATATAATTATAAGTAAAAAAAAATTAAACTTTAGATACGTTACATTGCAAAACCAGCTGCACAAAAATTCCAATAGTCCGTAATGTTTATAAACTTAAAAGTAGTAAATTTGTCACAAATATATGTAATAAGATATTATGAGCCAGGCTTCGCGATGAAACGTACCCCCCCCCCCTATGTACATTGTTTTCTAGTGAAATTCTGGTCTGATTAATTACCAGTTACTCTCCCCTGAAGCAAACACCACGGTGTACTCCTGCAGCCACGCAGTAACCGAAAACCAGGAGGAATTCAATTTGCAGCGTTCTAACATACAAGAGTGAACAACGCGGTGTCACCTGGAAGCCACGTAGTAACCGAGCCCCAGTAGGGATTCAATTTGCAACGTTCTAACCTTCAGGTATGACCATGTGTTAGTGGACAGTTCGGGGCCAACTAGAAGTCACACAGTAACCGAATCCAGAAAGAATTCAATTTGCAGTGTTTAAACGTTCAGGTCGGATTTAACCAAACTGCCCCCCTGCAATAAGCCATCTGCCTTTTTATATAAAATCCACGCAAGAAGAAGCTATAGGAAATAAGCAAGTGTAAGAGAGAAAACTAGTAAATTAGTCTATGACAAACTTGGCTGCGTAGAGCTCGCTTAAAATTCCTTACTTTATTTAAATGGCGTGGTTTCACAGGACCTTCACCCTAGGGTTACTTCAACTTATGGTCTTTTATCGCTAGACCGGCCGTCCTCCCTTGTTTATGTGAACTTATCTTTCTTAGCTAAAATCGAGTCACTAGGTCCTGTTTTGAGAAGGTTTAAAATGCATGTAATATTATTCCCTTAAATAGAATGACTTTTAATATTTTCGTATTTCATTAAAATATCGACTTTTAAAGCTAGAATCCGAATGCAACTGTTTTTATTTCTCATAGGTAATATTGAATTTTGTAGGCGATTGTAAAAAAAGTTCCGAAATTCGTTAAATTTAATAGATAAATTATTTTTAAGATACCCTGCCTAGATACGGGGTGCTTCAGCGACTTACACAAAAACAAACATTTACTATAAAACGGAGAACAGTATCCCATAGATTATGTAACAATTATTATATAAAAAGTTCAGTAAATCAGCGAATATAGTATAGTAAGTAAGTAAATCTTTTATTTCAACAGATTTGAATACAACATATTTTTATCTGTGAAATATGTCATATTTCACCAAATATATATGGTGACACACGTGGAAGGTATATAATATATAATAAACACAATTATACAAGCATATCAAAACAAAGACGGAAAAAATATAAAAAATACAGAAATAACATGAATTAAAAACAGACCTGGCAATAACTTTGTTGTAACAAAAAAATATTAAATTCTATCCACATATCATAATTAAAATATTCATCTAAGGAATAAGGTTCTAGTTTACATAAAAAAATCACGAACTAATTTTAAAAGTGTTTTATCACATTCATTATTTTTTATGTTGTATGGCATGTGATATGTTTCTTTCTCAAATAATGTTTTCTTATCTGATGGATAAGTAAAATCACCTCGAAACCTAATATGGTAATCATGAGTTCTCAAGCAAGAGTCAAATGTTCCACGATTGTTTGTTAAAAAAAGTATACACTCATAAATGTAAATAGCTGTCATGGTTAGAAATCGGTTGGATTTAAATTTGCCTCTACAGGACTCTAAAATTCATATTAAGTATAAATCTAATAACACGCTTCTGACATATAAAGATTCTATTGAGTTCCGAAGAGCTTCCCCACATAATGATTCCAAATTTTACTAAAGAGTAAGAATTTGCATAGTATAATGTCTTTGTCACCTCAAAATCTACTTGATTTTTTAAAATTCTAATTGCGTATGTTACTGAAGAAAGTTTACTGCTCAAATAGTCTCATGACTAGTCCAAGTTAAAGTGTCATTTATATGAACTCCTAGGAATTTTACAGATGTAGATAGAGATATTCCTTGACTGTCTAAAATTATATTACTGGGTGTATCGATTGAATTACTATAGTCTTAAATAAAATACAGTCAGTTTTCCCTTCATTCAGTACCAGTTTGTTTTCAAAAAACCACTGTTTAACTGATTTCATCAGATTATTGTTCCCTGAGTTTAACATGTCCATATATAAAATTGCGTCCTTTTATTAATGAATTTGCGTCATCAGCATAGTTTACTATGTGTTGCTCATCTATATCTGTGATAATATTTGATATATCGTTTAAAAAAATAATAAACAATAGAGGGCCCAGAATACTTCCCTGTGGCACTCCAACGGACAAATCTAAAAAATCGGACCTTATCTTTTCACCCTGATGATCTATTTCAACCAGCTGTTTGCGACCTGTTAAGTAAGAATGAAACAAGTTGTATGCATTACCTTTAATACCATAGTTGTATAATTTGATGAGCAAGATATCATGATTCATGCAGTTGAAGGCCTTAGAAAGGTCCAAAAAAATGCCATATTCCCATCCTCAAATCCCTGTAATGTTTCATTAATGAAATCAAACAAAGCTGTATCTATAGATTTTCTTTTTCGATAACCATGCTGGTTTTTCGAAATGTTTAGCTTGTTTTTAATGAACTTGAATGACATTTATAAATAAAACATACAAAGAAATAATTTTCCCCTGCGTTGTCTATGTATACATACATCTATCTGCAGAACTGTTATGTTTATGTTACAATTATTTTAAATGTAAATCTGATCATTCTACGTAAAAGCAACCTGATGTAAACTTAATAAAGACGACTGTTTGTTGGTTTACTGAAGTTTTTATATCTAATTACTTGACTTTCTGTTGAATATCCTCACAATGTTTTAAAAATAATTTAATTCCTAATATTGCAAATTTTTTTTTACATTCCGGTACCTGCTTAGTTGGTGTCAACACGTTTTTGTTTTTGTAGAATCTTATTAAACGAAGCACCCTCTACAGGTAAATTTTTCTTTATTAAAATATATTTAATAAAGTTCCTTCACTTTTCTTATGGAAAGTGGTTGTCGGCCCAATTTATTTAAATTTTAGTGTTATTTTTGGTCATACAATACTCACATTGACCTCTGCAAACGTTGTGATGACGTGAAATGCTTTGTAACATTGAATTTATAACAATTGAATTTATGTCATTTAGAGATTTATCTATTTGACCATATGTAAGTTGTTTTTCATTAACTGGTAATAAATGTACGTTTGGACTTCATAGTTGGTTATAATGTCGAAGGCATACGTACCGTAGAATGCCTCTGAGGAAAATATGAAATGAGTTGGTTATAACTCTGTTAATTTCAAAGAAATGTCAGTCACCAGTAGGTCAAAAAATGCATGAACTAAGGTGTCAAAATAGAAGAACAAAGTTCATATTGAATTAATATCTGAAAATTACTGGTAAAGTGCCATTTTAAAAGTATGTACCTAATACACCTGCAACAAACAGGGATGGACTAGTGACAGATATGTGAAGTGAAGTGAGTAATAAACTATCATGTAGACCCAAAATGGCTATATATGGCTAATAAATAAAAGCTTCTTGCAGCAATCTAATATATATGGCAAACAAACAAGATGTTGAAACGAAAACATAAGTTTCTAGGAAATATGAAATCATATCTGGACGCCAGCGGGCAGGATGAATATTCAAGTAGATCACTCAAGAAACTAGAAAAAATAAAAACAGAAGAGACATCTCCCTGCTACAGAACGAAGAAATCAAAGCAAGGACTCCAATAAAGAGATATCAAAGAAGTGCACACTGCTAGATTCAGAAACAGAAGACTCAGAAGAAGAACAAACAAGATGATGATAGATGGAAACTGAAAAGAAACGTGGAGACTTAAAATAAGCATCTCACAAACACCAATATATATGTGAGATGCTTATTCCTATATTCCTACACCATGTGTCATGTGGCTCTCGCTGCTGGCAACAAGCATGTCCCATGATGTTCAATCTGGCGTACATAGTTGGTCCGACGGAATATAAAAATATCCAGACTGGATATTCGGAAGTAACATGTTAGTTTTAAAGGCTCCAAAAAGGTCCTATCCATTTTCTAATATATTATGTGTTGTGGGATGAGCCGCCATGTAAATGGATGGACATTTAATAGATAACCACACTCTGCATGGTTTTTATAACATCTTGGCACTGAGTGATATCAGAATATTGACTTTTAACCTGAGCATTATAAAAGCTCTATGCCATTCAATGTTTGCTAAATGAAATTTTAACCTTGCAGCTAAGTTATTTAATGTTATTCGTTACGATCTAAGATGAGTGATTGCTTACTGTTAATGGTTTCCATATTGTACAATCTAGAAATAATTCCTATAACAAACCAAGGAGTAATAAATAAAAATTGTCCAACATGACAAGTACATCAAATTGATGTCAAAATGTGGCCAAAAAATAACATCGCAAAGATGTTATTTCTTTGTTGTCGACCAATAATCATCGAAATAAGATGTCAATATGATGGCAGTCTGTGAAGCAGATGGCATTAGAGGAAAGTCTTTAAACTGGATTACGTTGGATATCGTTTCTAGAAAACCGACAACAATATGTTAGTCTGCATTACGTCAGTGCCGGGAGAGTAAGCAGGATCAATTCAGAATGCACTCTTTTAAGCATAGGGGTACCACAGTGATCAGTATTGGGTTCTGTCCTATTTAAATTACATGTAAATTAACTTCACTCCATGTTAACCAAAAATTTCTGTTCTATGTATGCTGATGACCTCTCTACATTACTTCGGACCAAATGAACAGTAAATTAAAAATCAAATGTAATAATGTTATAAATAAAGTGTCAACATATTTCAACAGACGTCAATTATATTTTAATGCAGAAAAAACCCAGGTAATTTAATTCCATAATCGCCAAAAACATTGCGAATCTATTTCTCTAAATATTAACAATTCATCTTTGACTAATTCTAATGAAAGCATAAAATTTTTAGGGCTGTATGTAGACGAATATTTAAACTGGAAATAGCACTGTGCACATTTTAGAAATCAGTCTAAATTAACTTCAACATCTTTCCTATTCAGAAATATTAAAATATTAACCAAGGAACAGCTACTAAATTTGTATTTTGCCCAAATAGACTCTAAAGTTAATGTACAGTGTCTGTTTCTGGGGAAACTCCACTCTTTCACAGAATGTTTGTTGCACAAAAACGTATATTACGTTGTATGGTAGGTATCTCCAGTACTCATTCTGATAAAGGATTCTTTGCAGAGTACAAAATCTTAACTTTACCAGCTGTTTATTTTTGAAACATGTTTTTAAAAATAGAGAAATCTTTAATAAGAATAAGGAAATACATACTGTAAATGTGTGAAACCGAAAGGATTTTCGTATACCATTCGCAAAACTCAATATTACTGGTAATTTCCCAAATTACATAGGATCTAAAATCCTCAATAATTTACCCACAGAATGCAAATTAGCATGGAATCTGTTTCTATTTAAATCAAATTTAAAAGTGTTTTTGCTTTCAAAATACTTATATTCTGTGTCTGATTTTTTTTCTAGTTAGTTTGTAAGGCACTGTGTTTGATCATTACTGTACAATCTAATGTTGTTTTATGGAAAATAAATGTTTTATTATTATTATAGTAAGGTAGAGCCACTGACTTGCATTTAAAATAAAAGTAAGAAGTTATTTAATGAATGATTTATTTTTTCTTAAAATTGACAAGCTTTAATTTATTTTTAATTACATAAGCTGTTTGCATTATTGCAAAAATAAAATGCAACATATTTTACAAAATATACATACAAACTTAAACCTAATTAATACTTTTAAGTTATACAGGGTTCTAAAAGTGCAAAAAGTTTTGTGGTCACATATGTTTTTCCTTAAAACTGTTTTGTTCCTTAGAGAACAGGCACAATAAAGGCACTATTGTAAAGTTGTAATTATGTATAAGTACTGTGTTTAAATGCTACTATTTTCAAAAGTTTATCAACATATTATTAGGAATGAGTATTTACTTGTAAACTTTTGAAACAATTAAATTTAGGAGTACAATACTGAAAATAGATATATTTACATATTTACAACAATATGTATTAATATAATTATTTTTAAGGCATCTTTCTAGAAAATAAAAGCTATGGAATGGAAAAATCTATTAATAAATTATTAAACTAGACACTTCACAGATATTTATAAGATGTGGGTATAAAAAAAAAACGAAAAACTAACATACTAAAATTAATAACTAAAATGTAATAAAAAATCAGGAACAATACAATAAATACAAAAAAAAAAACAAATGGTATGTACACATTTAATCTGAATTACAGAAGTAGTAATTTTAAATAAAAATAATTTTAAAAATTCTAACAAGTTTATATTAATAAAAACAAATCAAAATATTAAATAATATCACACTATTAATTAACACTTATTCATTTGTGTCACCAGGTGTTTTTTCATCACGAGATCATTCTCCACATATCACTTTTGTAAAGTTTATTAGAGTTTTTATATGTATACAATAGATTTGGGGTTCTCAATTCATTATTATTAACTATAAAAAAATGGTGTTTTTAATTACTACTGGGTACATTTTGATCAGTTGTAAAGTTTTGGTAATTAAATAGTAATTATTGACAGCAATAAAGTATAACCAGTATAACAATAAAAATGGTTCAAACTGATCAAAAAGTACCCACCATATCCATATGTAGACCAGCCAGTAGAAGTAAAAAAAAGTACCTAAACAGGAGAAAATTAGCAATATCTAATTTGACAAATTAGTTTTTAGTTATGTCTATAATGAAAAAAGTAAAATTTTTTAACAACAATAAAGGTGCGTTTAAAAATTTTCAACGGAGAATATGGTTCTAAATATGGCGCCCACAGACAGACAACAGACCGACAGACTCATGGAATTGAAGAACTTTCATTCTCATAAACTACATAGTCTGCGAAGAAATCTCGGAGGGTGATTTTTTCATGAGTACAATACTTCTCTTCGGTAAGTGAAGGAAGTATATACCTATATCTAAGAAAGCCGATTAGTTTTCAAAAGAAAAATGTGTGAGAAAATAAGTGATCTCATCATATGTTGTTATTTAAAATAAAATATTTTTCCTTCCACATTGGAGTTTGGTTTCGGATGGCATCGGAGGTAGTCACGTGGGTGCGGCTCTTGCGAAATCTTGAATAAACTCAGTTAAAACTGTGAGAAATTGTGTTGAATTGAAGCATGGACAATTCTACATTCTACTGGCTATTTCGTGTGGTTGATATTTAATTTCGTTATATGTGGCATCATCTGAAAGCGTATATAAACAACTTGAAAGAGGGTGCAAACATCTGCTAATATAATATAAGCTGTGAACCATAAAGTTATCTTTTCAATGAAGGACAGCGGGCTGGTTCTAAGAACGATGAAGCAACGAGTGCAATGGAAGAAAAGTTCCATTTTTATTGATTTATTAATCCTTGTCACAAGATGCATATATTGGGCTTATTTACAAATACAAAGATGTCTCACAATTTGTATTTTGTTTTACCTTGACGAATCTGTATACGTCTTTGGCGAATCAGTATACGTCTCAAATGTTTTCTCGGGGCTTCTTGCAAATTCCACTTTTTATTTTGCTTTACCTTGGTGGATCGGCATATAGGGTGTTTCAAAAGTTCCCTCGAGGCTCTTCGTTGCACTTCCACTGTATCTGCTTTATAATCTTGCACACCTGTGGAACGGTTAATAAATAAAAGCTTTTTGCGGCGAGCTAATGTATGACAAGCGAATTGGACGCACTGATACAAGATGTTGAAACGAAAACACAGATCTCTGGGAAACATGAAATCACATATGGACGCAAGCGAGCGGAAGAAACAGAAAACTCAGAAGAAGAATAAATAAGGAGCCGATAGATGGAAAATTAAGAGAAGCATCTCACAAACACCTACATGTCCCATCCTACATCACTACCCTATGAGTCATGTGGCTCTCGCTGCTGGCTACAAGCATGTCCCATATCCAATCCAGCATATCAAGCTGGTCCGGCGGTATATAAAAGCATCCAGATTGGGTGTCTGGAATCGGCAGCAATGTCTACCTTACGCTGGCAAATCAATCAATCAATATTTTCTCTTTCCACATTCTATTGTTTTTTCTAAGGTCTACTTATGACTCTTTACTAGAAAATTAAATGAGTTATTTCCAATTTTAATCCCAATACAATAAATACCCATTGAGACATATCAACAAAATTTGATACAAGGGCTTTTCAAAATGTCTTGATTAAGGCTATGATGTCAGATTTCCAATAAAAAAAATCTTAATGAGATTTCGAATTTTGGGAGTTAAATGAAATCGTAGTATATCGTGCACCTACATCTAGAACATGGCAATATAATCTAAAAATTCAGTTACCTGTGCTTTAAATATCAAAAAGAAGTTAATTAAATTATCTCAGAAAATAGAGATTTTATTGGCTTGAGGCCACCTTTAGTGACATCTGCAAAAAACACATTAAATTGGATGGATCATCAAAACTATCTTTATAAATAAATTGCCTTTTCTTTCAGCTATCTAGGAATGTATATACATATTCGAAGTTTGGATGTTTTGAAAATATGTATTTTCTGTCATGCGGCTCCATACTTAAGTCGTTTTTTCAGCTCAGTCGCCATCTTATGCTCACTTATACTTTTGACGTGTCATCATTACCTTAATCTTATAAAAATAATTACCTTTGTTTCCACATAACGAATCTTTTTCGATAGACAAATAGCTTGCACATAACTTTGGATTTAATGGTAGAAAGTCTTTTTTTAGCTTATTCTGCTCATTACCCGATTTTAGTTTGAAGTATCATAACTTCGGATCTATCAATTACGTACAGTTCTTTTTCAGCTCATTCTTCGCATTATTTGATGTACCTACAATGTATAGAAAAAAGGTTCCCGGATGAAAACTAAGAAGTTATAGGTTTTCAGTTGCTTTTAAACATTGTGGTATCATAATCGTCGATCTCTTTATCTTTGCGAGCATTTTACATAGAATTTTGTATATAACAAAAAAGTATGTAAAATTCTTGAAGTGGTTTTTCTATTCTTCCCATATAAAAGACAAACACTAAAATATACCTTTGGATGTTGACAATTTTTAAACGCAGCTATATTGGTGATTAATAATACAAAATATATATTTTACACATAAATAAACTGTTTTATAAATCTAATTTTCTCCTATTTCAACAACTCGACTGGTCAAATATTACTTGCAAGATAATTTGGAAACAATTTTTTTATAGGTAATTGTACAATAATATTCTGCGAGTTACTGAGCAGTTATAAATTAAATAAAAAAATTTAAATCTGTCCTAAAACTAAAATTGCACAAAAATAAAAAAATTAGACTGCCGTACTAACTGCAAAATATTACGTACTTACATTTTCTACTTATCTATTCAGTCCGTATACGTCTCTTAAGAACCCCAGTAATTTCATTAAAAATTATTACACTGGCCCTTAGACAAGAACTGTAAGCACATCTGCATTTGCACTCGTATTCTGTTGTGAAGTCCTTTGTTTATTTACATTAATAATATTTTTACTAAAGTCTTTATGTCCTGAAGAGTCGTCGAACGCTGCCGTATTTTTTCGCACATCTGGATTTTGAGCTTTATAAAGCATTATTTGGCTACTACGATGTGCAGGGCTGAGTCCATCTCCTAACTTGATGTTCTCACTAATTTTCACACCCTCATTTAATTTGAGGGTGTTGTTATCAGAACTGCTGGTGCCAGGCAAAACCAGCATGGTTTTCCTAGAACCCGGACAGTCCACTTCTGATATCATCTCCAACATTTCGCTAGAGCCTTCGTGTGGAAGCATAGACGACAGTGGTCTAACTACACTTACTCTCGGCATATCTAATCCACAAGCACCAGCAGAATTAATACTCGCTAAGCTTCCTACATCTTCTTTCAGTGGATTTGCATATCTTCTTAGGTTTTCCTCATTTTGTAAATTGTTAGATTTCTCATCCTCATGGTTTCTATGGCAAGAATCAGTAGATGGGGATAAATTTACTCCGCTAAGTCCAAGTGTTCTTCTACGTTGTCTAATATAGAGAAGAGCTGCAAACGCAGCAGCGCACAAGCCTATTATAATAAAGCAAACTAGCGCTATTAAATATTTGTTACTTTGTTGTTCTTCAGACACCAACGCTGTCTCTACTTTAACCTCAACTATGGATGTTAGAGCCAGAAGAGTGGTTTGTTTCCTGGAAATAGCTTCTCCAACCACTCGGATTCCATCTAAAACCCAGCGGCTACCAGACTGTAACAAAAAAAATCAATGAAGCTATTATAATTACAAGCAAATTAAAAAGCAACTATATAATTACATTGCAGGGGGGACAGAGTAAAGTCAATAAGTGGAGGTTGGCGGGAAGGATAAGAGAATGTTACCATATTGGGTAGAGTAGTATTACTATGAGATGTTTGCAAAAAAAATGAGCAGAAACGAGTTTGTGTCCATCCATTATTTTAAGCCAATGAGTGATATAACCTTACTGTCAGTGAAAAACGTCTTCATTAGAACAACCCGACTCTTCGAAAAAATGGCATAAAGGGAAAACATTGCATGGGCGAAAAATGTTTCAAAGGCTAAGCATTTCCAAGAACCTGAATGAGAGATTTCACGAAAATGTAATCCATTAGATTGAAAAAATTTTTAAGACAAGGTAGGTGAATCAATTCATTTTAGACTTTTGTTCTCATTTTTAACTGAATCTTCATACCGTAGGGGGTCATGTAGATACTAGTTTAATCTGCATAGGGGACTATGTTGGATACTACTGTTATAATGAGAATGTCAAATAAGAAATTGGACAAATTTATTTTAGGATTTCAATTTGCTAGCATAACCAGAATTCAGGTTATCGAAAGAATGCAAACATTTCATTAATATTTTTACATATAGCTTTTCTTTTAGTTCTCATAGATAGTTTTTTCAGCCGTTTGCAAAATCCTATACAGAATATGTTTCATTATACCTTTTCAGGCCAATATCATGTTTATTTTGTGAATAGAGACTTAAAATTATCATTTTATCTAAAATACTTTTGAAACTTAATTATGAAAAATTTATTTATAGAACTAAAATTCGGAGGAAGTAGGTGGTTCACATTCGTTTGGATTGCTCTGTATGCAGATTTAAAGAACTTAAAAATTCATACGATTTGGTGTGCCAGACCCCATATATTGTTTACTATAGTCACACAATATACGCATTGCTATAATCTTTTTATGGTAAATAAACTATCAATGTATCTATTTATCTATAATTAGGATCGGATGCTTCTAAGGATAGACAAATAATTAGTAAGAAATCTTACCAAAGTAACTTCCACCGTATCATTATAATCCACTTTCAAGTCGCACAGCAGAACTAATTCATCTTGAAGCCCTTCTATAGCTTGTTGGTTTGCTAAAAGTCGTCTTAAGTCACCACAAAGTCCTTCAACAGTAATTCCTTGCGGAAGCTTCACCCTGTCCAAAAGTAGAGTTAATCTCGCACAAGAATTGCTCAGTATGGCTTGATTTGGCCAACAAGTGCTCGGGCTCGGCAAGGAAGGAGGTTTAACCCTCCTACCGCTTTCCAAATCTCTGCATTCTCCATATGGCAAACAAGGAGGTGAAAGACACGATTCAGAGGAGGATGGTACACAAACTTGATTAAGTGTGCACATGGCATTTTGTTGGCTTGAGGTGCGACAGTTCCCAAGACCACACCATATCCTCGTACATTTTACTATGCCGTTGGTGCATATACAAGTGTTACACTCGTGTTGCCAGGTGACGTTATTTTCTAAAGTGTGGCTGTTCCAACTACAGCTTCCAGGGGATGGAAGGTAAGCTAAGTCGTCAACTGTAAAACAAAATGGTTTCAGTAAAAGTAGAATATAGCCATGATCGATTACTCACTGTTGCATCTTTTTCCTTTTCTACCAGGTGGGCAAATACATTTAAAATCTCCAATGTCATCGATACATGTGCCTCCGTAACCACAGGGATTGGAAGCACAATCGTTTACATTTATTCTGCAATCAGGGCCAGTAAAACCCAACGCACATTCACAAAGAAACCAGTTGACGCCGTCAATACATTTTCCACCATTGTAACAAGGCTGTGGGCTGCAATCGTTTACATCATCCTGGCAGTGGTTTCCTTCAAAGCCATCACGACATATACATTGGTAATAATCACCCGTATTTACGCAGGTACCGCCGTTGAGGCACGGATTAGATCGACAAGCTGTTTGTTTAGCAAGATGACAAGTTGTACCTGCAAAAATAATTTGTTTATTTTCATTACATTGCATATTAATTCATAAGAAATAAAAGGAAAAAATATGGAATTGCAAGAATTCATAAGTCTACCTCAAGATTGGGGTAAAAGGGTAAAAGTTTTGTTTAGATGATGGGAAGAAGGGAAAATGTATTTTTACAATATTTGGAAAAATAAATGCTTTAGTGAAAATTATCCTGAAATCCTTTTTAAACTTTATCTGAAATTTCATTAGTTTGAAAACTGTTCCGTTAATTTTAAATTCAAATTGACCAAGACAAAGCAGTTTCAGATTATGATCTTTTTAAACCCCTTTCTTCAAAATATGAATTAGCTAATATCTAAACCATAACTTATAACTTGGCTCACAACTTTGACTATCTCAAAAAGTTCAGAAATTTTCAGTGTTGTTAGGTATCACTTTTATGATTCATCCAATCAAAGAAATAAATGGAACTTTTTAATTGCTTTTCGATGAGTAATTTAGTGATAGGTATATAGTTTTTTAAGAAACTGGAAAAAAAAATTAATACAAAATAGGTGTGTTTGATAATTTGTCATAAACAATCATGTTTAAGCAAACGAAATGTTTAAAAAAGTCTTCCTTGCACACTAAAGAAAAATTAATGAGATTTTTGAAACAATGCAATGTATTTAATCATTTGTTTAATGGCCGTAAGGGGCTATGTAGTTAGTAATTTACTCAAATTCACAATTTTATATATAGTATTTTTGAAGTACAGCACATTGTTTTTGAATAAATTGTGAAATACAACATTTCAACTTCAACAGGTACCCTCGAAATGCTGCATCTAAAATTTAATCGGAAACAGTTGCGTAGTCAGAGAGAGGGGGGACGAAACTATAGATATGGGTATAGTTTATCTAGTCATCATAAAAAAGACCAACAAAGGAATAATTAATAATACGAGCGATGTCATGAGCCGATTACAATTTTTGGAATCACTTTTTAATTAATGTAAATATTGTTTTACTACTTTATATTAATTGATAGGCATGATGTAAATTATTTATTTATAATACATTCTTTATATATGATTAACAATGTTTTCAAATAATAACTCCATAAGTTATTCAATAAAAATAAATAAATATCATTTAACCTACGGCTATGCTACCGGCAATATTAAGAAGTAACGAAGAGCAGGTAACGGACTTGTAATGGTGAGCCAGCACAGTCTCGGATGTTGTTATATCACCAACAGTCTTTGTAATGACTTATTCTGGTAGCAACGCTTTAGACTGAATTTTTAAATTGACAATTGATCATTTTTGATCACCTGACTTTGACACAGTCTGGAGGGCACACAAACCTCATCCAATAATAGAAGAATGCAAATCAAAACAATTAGAGATGAGTTGCTTGCAGAAGCCATTTAAACATGTTTTTAAAAAATAACAGCGTTTACCCATCTCTAGAAAACAAAACAATGAGTTGTGTGACCTCCACGCCACCAGCATGACGTCAACCGAAAATGGTCTATAGAGATAATATACTAATTCTATTTAAAAAATATCGAAATTAACCTTTTTTGGTACAAATTAGAGAAAAGTTAGTATATTGGTAGGCATGCTCTAAAATCAGTAGATCTGCCGAAAAATATATATCTATGGCAGCACTGCATTGTCTTTCTCTTTTAATTAAATGACAGTAAATAGATAATAGAGAGATATTGCAACTTCGATTTACAGATCCTTTAATAAAAGTTTCCCTTAATTTGACATGTACGCATGCGCATTGCAAATATCGTTAAGCATTTTCTTTTAATAAAATACAGGCATCCCGTATTTAACTTAAATACGGGCAAGGCTTTCCTTTATTAAAAGCACCTTAATTTTGACACATTTAGAAACTTTTTGTCAATTTAATGTCGAAACTTGCATCAGACGAAAAATCCCTAAGGAAATTGTTACTTTTGTTGGCGATAATGGCACAAGAAAAAGATAAAAAACGTGTGAGATTCAAATATGAGGAAGACGTAATTTCGCAATCGTATTATGTCCCATCTTTGAAAACGAAAATTAACTTCTATTTCATCATTAGTCATATTATTTAAATCGAAGTTCACGGGGTCTACAGCGTTAATTTGTTCATTACCGTTATAAATATCAATTATGTAAAAGTAACATTTCAATTTCTTCATCATTAACACCAGCTAGGATAGCTACTTCTAATTGTTCTTCCATATTAATTTTAAACTCGAAGAAATGATAATAATACCGGCACTGGCGATGCTCAACTTGGATTTTTTAGGTTAGGGATAATTGTCAAAATAAAGTATCAACATAAGGTGAGGACGCCGTTGCAATAACTCACTTTAAAAATGGATGATAAATTGGAATACAGGATACTTTATTTAAAGTTTCTTTTAATAAAGTCAGCTCCTTTTCGTTTTGCAATAACTCTCTATTTATTAATTCTATCAACTGTCAGAATTTGAAAATGTTTAATATCAAGATTTTTGAAAAGTTTCTTTGGTATTAATAACTCCCTAACTCTCATACAATTTTTGGATGTAATTAACGGAGATTTTATGAATTTCAAAACGATTTCTTGACATTTTTCGAAAAAAAACCCGCTAATTCTCGAGAAATTCTCAATAAAAGCATTTCCCCATCCCTCTCTTATCCATCTTATCTGCGATCCTGAGGTATATTCATTGGTTCTTGAAAGAGTAAGAAGAAATGAATATCTATACAAAATTTCAATGATCACCTTTTTTCTTATATATTGCAAATATGTACCTATTGTTACTACTGGTCTGAATATAAAGTTAAATTTACCTTCCCAATCTGGAGGACATCTACAAATAAAAGTGTTTCCCAAATCCTGGCAAGTACCTCCATTTTTGCATGTCGTGTGGTCACAGTGGCTATCCTTTAACGAGCAGGTTTTTCCTTTCCAACCGTTCTTGCATTCACATTCAAAATCAGCAACGCCATCTATGCAAGTTCCATTGTTGCGACAAGGATTTGGAGAGCAGTCATCAGTATCTAAAAAAACACAAGTTAGAAAGGAATGGTTATCACTACAAATGGTAAAACAACTTACTTATACTACACAAAGCACCTTCCCACCCTTCGATGCATATGCATTGAAAAGCATTGACTTTATCAACGCACGTGCCACCATTTTCGCAGGGGTTTACTTTACAATCGTTAATATCTGGAAAAATTAAATTTTTATTGAAAACCATAATAAATTAAATAATGTTAGCATTGATATTTATTAATTTACGGTATCTAAAAACACACACTCTGCAAATGTAAGGATATCATTTAGCTAACCATTAGGTATACTCTTCGCCGATTTACTGCACTTTTTATATATGTTGCACATTCTATAGGATACTCTTCGCAGCTTTTTTTTTTGTAAATAATATTAGTTTTAGACATTTTTAGTTTAATTACAAAACATAAAAAAAGTATGTATTTTTTTTAATTTAAAAAATGTATAACTTTTTTATTTTTTGATCGATTTTTTTAAAAAACAATAGGGTTCGTCCTCTAGCTAACACTAACTTACTGTCCAAATTTCTATACAATCGGACTCTTTGTTCTTAAGTTATCGTGCTTACAAGAAACGTGAGGGAGAGACAGACGGACGGCCGTACGGACGGACAGGAGGACGGGCAGACAGACGGACCGGCGGACATTTTGAAAGTTGTTCAGAATTCGATCACCAACACAGTGATATGAAAATTGTTTCTCTACGAGTGATATTACGGGTTTTAGAAATGTGCCGCTCGAATACAATATACTCTCCGTTTTGTATATGCGAAAAGTATAATAACTAGAGTAAACATTATACTCTTCGCAGTCGTCACTGATTTATTTATTATACAGGGTGTAATTAGTTTCATGTCATTAAAAAAAATTGGTGGTAGGAAACGACAAGAAAAACAAAAAAACCTTATATAACATGGGGTCTAAAGCTCATAGTTTTGGAGAAAAAAAATAAACAAAAATTTCGCAAATTTTCAGTAAAATTTTTTGAGAACTGCTGGAATATTGAGGTAGGTTTAGATCTAGATCTGATGTGAAGAAAACTATAACTCTCCCTTGTGCAATATTTTAGTTACTGTGGGTATTTCGTTATGTACACACGTCCAACCCGCCGTTCGTTGTTTTTGTTACTTGTTCGTTCTTTTGTATTCCTTTTTGGCTTTTGTACCAAGTTTTTATTTTGTTTTTCTTTATTGACAACATTAGTTGATAGTTTAGTGTTTAGTGTTGAACGAAGTGCGTATGTCCTTAATTCCACGTACCGAACTGTGTATTGATGCAGATGCAGAAATTTTGAATCATTTAGGTAGGTAGTAAGCTTTTAACCCAGGACACTCATTTGTGTTACAAATGTTAATAAACCACATTTAAATTTTCTAAATTATAAACAATCCAATATTTTGTTCCAAATTGCTTGCAATTGTGCACGAAGAGAGAACGAATTATTTACCTCTTTATACTTGTCTCAGTTCGGTTGAGGCGGTCCATCAAAGGCGGTCGTTGATCCTTTGACACCGCGTGTGCATGCGAGCACTTTTTTATCACAATTTAAAAGTTGTGTAATTGGGAACTACAAGCCCATTGCCAAGAAAAGCAGTGGTTCTCAATAGTTGTCTATCATAATATTAAATAAATTGACCTAGATCAGTTTTTTTCAAAGTGTCCCTAGAGGGAAATGTCATAAAGGTTTTTTGTTTGTCTAGTCGGTCCCCATTACCAGATTTTTTTAATGACATGAAACTGATTACACCCTGTATAATTGTTGCATGGTCTATGGGGTACTCTTCACAGGTTTTTTGTAAAAAATGCTAGTTTTAGACAGTTTTTTGTATAATTACAAAACACAAAAAAATTGATTTAAAAAAATAATAATATTTTGTTGATTCTTTTTTGACAACGGGTTATATTATTATATTTAGTCCAGTCAGCGGAGCACTAAAAGGATCAGAATCTCTAATTTGAGTGCTAATGAATGATTTTAATGAAGCATGTGCAATGTGTTTGTAATGATGTTAACAAAAAAGCTGAAAAAAAGATTAGAGTAGGAATTGATCGGAAGGGGTTGAAAATACCCCTTTTATCACGTAACTTGTAGTTAGGTCAGAAATGAAACAAAAACAATATAAATGTTTTTATTTTTGTGAATTTTTTCGAAAAATGTATTATTTTCGGGATATGGTCATTCTAAAATTCTTAAATGTGGGGGAGGAGAAATGTAACAGTTGAAAAAAATCAGGTGTATGGATCATCGAAATACAAGACTTTTTATTATTTGTAACTTTTCTGTAAAGTGCGTTTTCACCGAGTTTTTCCGGAAAAATATAAAAAACTATAACCCCTTTCTTTTTCACCTGAATTTTTTCAGATTATTTTTTCAACTTTAATATTTCTCCTCCCCCACTTTTATGAATTTTTGAGTGGCCATATCTCGAAAAATATGCATTTCTCGAAAAAATTCACAAGAGTAGAAACATCTTATTTTGGGTAAAAAAAGGTACCTAAATATGTTGTTTTATTTTTCATGTTTGACCTAATTCTACAAGTTTCCTACTCTAATATTTTTTTCAACATTTTTATTATCTTCATTACAAACACATTGCACAAGGTTTCATCAAAATCCATTGACTAGCACTCAAGTTAGAGATTTTAGTTATTTTAGCGTTGACTGGACTATAATCATTTAATGAAATAAGCTCATGGGCATTTAAATATAAATGATTCCATACATAGTGCAGATATGTACCAATATACAAGTAGTGATCAAAATTAAAGCGCCAGAGTTGGTAACTATAAATACTCTTACCATAACATTTTTCTAAAAATTAGTTAATTTAGAATTTAAATTATCTGAATTATTGATAGTTGAAAATATACTTTTGACTCATTATTTTGATCACAACTAAATATAAGCAACCTATACGAGCCTTCAACGCATATACACGTCCGGCCTGTAAATTTAGCCACAAATAAAAAAAAACGTGAAACTTACTCTCATGGCAATATTTTCCGGTATATCCTGGCTGACACTGACATTTATATCCAACTCCCGGCTGATTAATACAATGGCCGTGCTCTCCACATAAACTCGGCGCTGACGCTCTGCTGCCCCCAACGGACACCACCACGCAACTGTCGATGTCTGTAAAAAAAAATATATTTTTTTTCAACAGTTTAATTTGATATATTCTACGTGACGCAATATGTTTAGTAAACCCTTTTACAAACCAGACAAGCGGTTACGTCACAACAAAAGAAAGAGAATAAGATATTTTCTTTTGTATGCAGCCTCGGCGACTTTGCAAGTCATTAGGACGCGAGTCATGTATTTAGTTCAATACAATACCGCTGATGAAAGATATCAATACGGCTATCTCGTTTATCTAATATCTATTTACAGGCTATTACTGGCAGTACAAAAAGAACTATGGTGCGGTGTGGGTGTTGGTTATTGAGAACACCCATCAATTCACCTGTTTGAACAATATTTATGGCATTGTGTGTTTGATATTAACACTTGGGAATTCGGAGTGTTGAACAATTTAATCTAATTAATACCTGGTTAGAAAATTGCATACTTATGTTATTTTTAGGGGAAATCTTCAGATCCCTAGACTTGTTTATTTCCTCTCGGGAAAAATACAGCTTCTAGGCAATGGTAACGATAAAATTGAGACAAGAAATGTGACAGACAGACAGACAGACCGACGGACGGACGGACTGACTGAGATACGATGGACATTTTGAAAGTTGTTCAGAATTTGATTACCAACACAGTGATATGAAATTTTTTTCTCCACGAGTGATATTACTGGTTTTAGAAATGTGCCGATCGAATGCAATATATACTATTCGTTTTGTTTTTGCGAAGAGTATAATAAACGAAAAGCTCAGACTGTAAGAATCGCAATTTTAAGTACATAGGGCAGTCAAAACGGTTTATTTAACTAGATTTAAGAAGCGTAAGGCCCATCTTGAATATGGAAGGATTGTATTCAATTCCTCCAATCCTTCCGTCAAGCATTGCTGTTTTAGAACTAGCAAAACCTACGAAATACAAAAAAGGTAAAAATAACGAAATACAAATATCTTGCTAATCCTCAGCGGGGTTGAACAAGTTCCACTGCGAATATACGAAGAAATCGCACTTATCTTCAAACATTGGTATAAAAGACGTAGAAAACGTTTTACGTAAAGGTTTCGAAAGTACCACGAAAAAGGGCATCGGAAGTGAAATACGACTCTGAAATTTTAATTTGAATATTTATAATCCCCGAGGATGGTTCCCGCCTGTCGACGTAGATGTTTTTGGAAGTATGCGAAAATTTAAATTCTTCGAATATTCTCAATTTTTTTCGGAATTATCCAATGCCCCTTGCAGAAAAGGGCATTGGAGCATTGTGGAATTTTCAAGTGCATCAAAAAGTGCATTGGACAATTTCGAAAAAAAATTGAGAATATTCCCGGGATGATCCACACTCTTCTTGCCTCTTGCAATTTTTGTCCTAACTTCTTTTTCGAGTAAAAAAATCGCAAATTTATAAAATTTTGATTTTTCCTCGCCGGATAATTACTTTAAAAAAATGACAATTTCAGAAAAAATGGTTTCGGACAAAGGCAGTCTATTTTTAGTCGGGCAATCCGAATTTGCAATAAAAGATAAGGGTTTCCATTTAAAAAAACGACCTTGACCTTGACTGACCTTAACCCTTCCACTCAAAATAAAAGTGACACATACCGCCGAACTGCCCCTATCCAATTCTACAACTTTTGTTTGAAACATTTTTTCGTAGACTGCGTATTACTCGAGAACGAGCTCGAGATATTTGAAAGTTTCAGGTTAAAAAAAGCACTCAGTAGTTCTGACTGACAGCTGCCAATTGTCAATAAAACATAAAGTTAGGTATATCAATAATCAAAATACGCGTTATAAAAATGTTATAAAACTACTCAAAGTAGTAACTTATGATGGAGCTTTGGTGCTCCATGGAGCCAAAATACTGAATATGGAGTATCAGGGCCATGTAGACTTTTGTTCAGGATGACAAAAGCTATAATGTACTAAAAATTCAGACGATTCTACCGACACCCAATTCCTATAAGGTTATTAGTAACAAAAATCTGAGTTGGGCTGCTTTTGACAATTCTGAAGATCAGAAAAATAATTTCGCAGTAGAGATATCAAGATATCTTAATTTACTATAACCTTCAGTCCTTATAATTTCTATTTAATGTCTTTTTTCAAAATGTTGACAAATGAAGGTAAGTACTTCGCTCTTGCAATTTTTCGCATATTTACTGGGCGTCCTGTACATACATTTCCGTTAATAGTATAATTTTCGGACTCGATAAAAAGCAGGCGTTTTTATAAAGAATGACGCTTCCTCGCAAAATTACAAATGAAAATGCGTCCCCTCTTTTGGGGGACCTGAATCCGCTGCAACAATAAAATCAAAATTAAAGAAAAAAAATTGACCTGCCTTTAAAAAAACGGTCACTAAAAATTACGAAATGAAAGGAGGATGTTAAGGCCTAAGCTGGGCAACAAAAATTGAACACGATTTTTGATAGCATTTTTTCCGTAAAATGCGATTGTGTATTCAATTATGTGTAAATATAACGGAGAAATGTGAAGAAGTTGAGAAAATGTTTGAGAATTCACAAAATCCGGCCTGGGATATATTCAGAAGTTAAACCGGGAGTTAAACTTTTAAGCTCCATTATATTTTACTTTAGATTATGTTGGTTTATTTTAGTATTTTTCTCGTAGAATATGAATGTCTACTTCGCATTGCCGAAAAATGTCAGGAAAATGCGGGAAAATTAAGAGAATGCCCAAAAATTTACAAATTCGAGGTTGTAATATTCAAAATTTAAGCCTTTTAAGATCCAGACCTTACTATGTGAGATTCAGGTGGTTTCTTGTAGTATTTTTCCCGTAGAATATGAGAATCAACTCTTTTTTGCGGGAACATGTTGGAAAAAAGCGTAAATATCACAGGAAAAATACTTCAAGAAACCACCTTGAACTCAAGTTAGTTTAGATCTTAATAGGTTTCATAAAAGTATATTGCAAGCTAGATACTGTGAGTTTTTATTCATTTTCTTGATTTCACAAGATTTTCCGTAAAGCTGAGTGAACCTTCTCATTTTACTGGATAATTACGAGATAAAACTACTATAATCTCAAGTTGTTAATGTTGGTTCTTAATATTTTTCATTTGTGAATGACGCAGACTAGATTCTGCGAGTTTTCAAACACTTTCTTAATTTTTCGCATTTTCCTAACATTTTCTTGCAAACGAGAGTAGACTCTCGTATCCTCCAAGAAAATACTACAAAAAACCACCTGAATATTGAATATTGCAGGCTCCAATTTATGAATTTTTAAGCATTTTCCTAATTATTCCGCAATTTCCCGACATTTTTTGGCAAAACGAAGTAGAGTATCAATTCTAAGGGTAAGATACTAATAGAAACCACCATAAATTCTCAAGCATTTTTTTAACTTTTCCACATTTTCTCGCAATTTTTCTGTAAAACCGAAAACAGCATCGCATTCTATAAGAGAAATGCTATAAAAAATCGTGTTCCGTCCGTTGCCCAGCTTACGCCAAAATTAGCCACTTTTTAACATCCCCCTTTCACCATTGTTGTGGCGCTTTTCTTGAAAACAGGCGCCAATTTTCGATAAAAATTTACGAAACTTGGTAGAGTTAAGTATTTGGATATGTTAAATTCAGTTTTGCCGCAGAATTTTTTTCAAAATGGCGGTCAACATTTGGGCCAGAAGAAGCAGAAGAGATGAAAAATTCAATAAAATAACTCGGCCACAAAAAGAAGTCCTGGTTCTGGAACTTGACCACAGTCCAATATATTTTTCAACGCTGAATTCGAATGCGACCTCAAAAAAACCCAAACGCCCTCAAAATTTTGAGCTAGAGCGAAAAAGCCACCCTTAGAATAGGGTAAAATCGCCTACTCTTAATGTACAATCCTAGAATTTTTGAATTTGCTGATTTCAAATTTCAACATGCCATAAGCCAGAAATTGATTTTTATGGTGAACATTGAGTAAAATAAGGGTTGAAAGGGGTTAAAAATGAAAATTTTACAAAATGCGTGATTTTCATTCCAAACTTAGGGGTTTTTGAGGTTGGTGATTTCAAATTTCAACATGCCAGAAGCCAAAAATATATTCTTAGGGCGAAAATCGAGGGTGGTTTTCCTCTATCTAGGGGTTGCTTAACCATCTCAGAGCAGAAAATCATATCTATCGACTCGAGAGCGAATTTAGAAAATTCCGTCCATTGGTCTGTTGTCTGTCTGTCTGTCACACCCCTCAGACCCCCTAACCTGTTTTCGATGAAACTTGGGTGGTTAATAGGAGGCCTTGAGAAAACCTTAACGCCGGAAGCTCGGGTCCGTTCGGAAACCGGAAGTACCCAATATAGACGTTTCGAGTTTTTTGGGAAAATTGAATAAGTCGGTAACGGGCATTCGGATCGAGATATTTCAAAAAAGAAATGGTGCCTCTGGCAACGCCCTACAGATAAGTATACCAGAAGTTATGTCGAAAAACAAATGAAAATTGAATTTTTTGCAGGGCAGAGTATGATTTTCCCAAGAAATGAATAACTCTCGAACCGAAGGTCCGATCTTGATTTTCAAAAATGGCGATTGTTGGGCTCCATTAGGTCTATTAGGTGACCTTTGTGAGAAATCTGCAAATCCTGGAAAACTTAATTTTTTTGATAAATTCTACAAATATCGAACAGTTTCCTAATAAAAATCGAAAATTAAGTATTCCGTCGATCAATCTCTATAACCAGTATAAGGCACGGACCTTTTTGCACAAAAAATCTGAAATAGTTTGTTCGAAAAATTAAAAATAAACGAGTTATTTACGAACATGCATTCCATAGAATTATATAAAGAAATATTACAAATTGATAAATTCTCCGTGGATATAGTTAGGTGCAAGAAAATAATGTAATGTTATATTTAAAATATCATCATTCATTTCCTTATTCGGATAGGTAATAGTGATACATTTTTGGGGTGACGCGAAGTAGGCTTTAAGCTTCAATTATTGTAGCTAAAATAATTCCAACTTTATAAAGTAGAAAAACTGATTATGATAAATTTGTATCTTTTGTAAAATTTGAAGTAGTATTTGGGGATAATATAGCACAAATTATTTCATTATTATTTCAAAAATGTCTGAAGCAAAACTGAATTTAACATATCCAAATACTTTAACTCTACCATGTTTCGTAAAGTATCGAAAATTGGCTAGGTTACCGACTTTTGTCGCCTGTATTCATAAAAAGCAGCACTGTGCATCGTTCTGTTAATTGAACCTTATTATATATAATGCAGATTTTGAGGTCGGGCGAAACATTCGTTCGATTTTGATATTTGTTAATTTTGATCATCAATTCAAGAGCTACACCTAAACCAACAAAAAATATTGTTACTAGCAACAACCTAACATTAGGCTAACGCGGCCGCTATATGATCGGTATGATTGGTATGAATCTCTTCAGACACCGCTCTGGTTGACAGGTAATTTTCAAGACACCTGAAGTGGGGAGCCAACGCTATGGGGGTCTGCGGCACCCTACTGCGGCAGAAATGGAGCCGGACCAGTCCAGTGTCCGTTACTTGTCTGGTGAATATAGAGTGTCTAATTGAAGCAGCAACTAAAACTTTTAACAAACCGATTTCGTAAAATACTAGATCTTGAAAGATAATGCAACCGCCAAGTTTCAAGCATTACTAATTAATCGTCAGATTGAACTTAGCACGCAGATCGTTTTTTGTACCACAAGCTAGCAACCGTTATCTATGTAGAAAAATACTTTTAGAAGTATACTCAGATATTTATTCCGAATATGAGATTATATACAGGGTGTCCCGTATTAACCAGCAAAAAATTTAACTACCAATTGCTTATCGAAAATGAAGGTGGGTTCTTCATGTAAAATTTTTCAAAATAAGCCTTTCGTGTACAGCTACATGTGGGCAAAAAAACAGTTTTTAATGTCCATCTAAAAATAACGTAAACGGAAAAAGACAAATTTGGCACATCTCGGTTAGTAATGAAAAGGCATCTAACGAAATTATTTCATCCATCTAGCGTGTATACAAAGGGGTAATATTAACTAACCTGCTTATAATTTTGTAAATATCTTTCTGTCTGTTATTTTGTCTTTCAATAAAAAAAGAACTACACATTATGATTCATTTAGTAACTTTTTTATCTCTGGAAAAAATTTCGTAAAATCGACCGTTTTTGAGAAAAAGAACTATTATGAATTACACCCCCTTGGAACTGGAGATGATACGCCTATGCCTACTAATTGTGGCTGGAAGCTGTCAGAATGAAATGGACTTTCTGGAATGTTGTTGGAGAAGATTCTTGATTGTTTCTAGATGGATCTAGAGAGTCAAATTCGGAGTATATAAGGCGCGACTGCCAGCGCGGAAGAAGTTTTTATTAAGAAAGCAGTTTATAAAAGTGAACAAGTTGAAAAGTGAAAAGTGAGGTTAAATAAGAAGTAAATAAAGTTTATTTTGAAGTATTGCATAGTCAGTAAATTGTTAAATAAAGTGTTAGTAGTGTTTATCTCTTGTTGAAATTATTTAGAACCCACGGATTCACACAGGGTGTTTTTCAAAAGGGGAATAAACGCTACAGAACTAAATTACATCAAAGTGATCAATCAAAAGCGACGACTACATTAGACAAAACACTAAGTAGGCTGGTGTCAAATCATAATTTGACAGTAATATGTACCGATATGATCATTTCATGCTTCTAACTTATTTTCAGATAAAAACTAAAAACAGTTTTTTGCACACCGCTTTAAGGAGTGTAGCTAGACAGGAAAGGCTTATTTTGAAAAATTTTATATGAACCCCCCACCTTCATTTTCGATAAGGAATTGGTAGTTAAATTCTATGCACGTAATTACGGGACACCCAACGAAGATGAAGATATTCCTGCTGAAGACGTCTGGTTTCAGCAAGACGGGGCCCCACCTCATTTTGGGATAGCAGTGCGTCAATTTTTAGATAAAACTTTTACTGGAAGGTGGATAAGTCGTCGAGGTCCGATTGAGTGGCCCCCGCGTTCACCGGATTTAACCCCGTTAGACTTTTTTCTTTGGGGTTACTTAAAGTTAAGGGTGTATTTCAACAGACCGGATTCCATAGAAGAATTGAAAGACAGAATTGGCTTGGAGGTGAGGCAAATTGCCCATGAGATGATTCAGAACAGCGTGTAAAGTGTCTACACTAATCTTGGTCAATGCCAAATGGTTGGAGGGTCGCAACTTGAGCAATGGTGATGACTTTTTTCTCACAATTACCTATGTCATGTATCAATCAATAAAAATATTTTTTTTTTCGAAACGAATGGCTTAGGTAATATCAATTTTTTTCATATCATCAGAAAGCTAAGAGAATATACCACCAAAAACAGTAAACAAAAATGTCTGTTTCCATAAAAAAAAATTATGATGACGTCATAGCTCAAAAACCAAATGACGTCATAAACTTTGGTATAGTGACAAAATGTAGCATTTACAAAACTAAAATCGACCTGTTCGAAGATATTTTTGACAAATGACACATACCAAAGATATGAATTTTGTGTGTTTCTTTAAGTTCACACGGTATGTTGATAATAATAAGATTGTCAGTTTGACACTTTAAATATTCCGACCGCGACTCAGGAGAATTCCTTTAAACTGATACGATTTTTACTTCCCTCGTATATCGAAGGGAATTATTGTATTCGGGAAAAAATCACCCTCTGACAATTTTTCGGATTTTCACTTTTAAGATCATGTAGATTATGAAAATATAGGTCTTTCAATTCTGTCAGTCTCTCTGTCTATGTGTCGGTGTCTTAACTAAGAAACTACTTGACGGACAATCAAATGTGATAGGTAGCTAACGCTACTGCCACCGAAAAAATGATGAGACTTTCACTGGAAAATGTACAGGATGGGACCGTCTAAAGAGAATAAATAAAAAAAATAATAATTTTTGCTCAAATTTAAAATTTCCACGTTTCGTGACATTCTAAACCTATTCTCTTTTGAAAATTTTTTCATCACTACTATTATAGAATAGATGATGGCTCAAATTTAAAATTTAAATTTAAACCAATTTAAAAGAACATTTTTTAACCACTACTATTTATACTTCTACTCCAGTACGTGGATGCGCAACTGAAAATGTGATGGATGGCAATAATGTTTGGCATATAGTTAACACAGTTGGCATGGAAGACATCTTTTACAGTTTTAGTGAAAATTATACAGGGTAGGCAGTCATCCTAAGAGATAATTCAACCATGGTGGAAATATTATGCAACCCTTCCATACTTGACACCCTCTATTTAATATTGAATTTTTACTGTCGGGTGACCACTCTGTATATTTTTTTAACAAAACTTATCAGGTTTTCTTTGTAATATTAGTGATGACTACATTCCTATTATTACTCTCATATGTCGTTTTGTAATTATAATTTTTTAGAGTGACCATAAAGAGGGAAGTTCTGTGTAAACGCCTTTACAGGTTTTTTATTGTGCAGAAGTACACGCGAAAATTATCGAAGGCTGCATTGTATTTGATGTGATTTTTTTTTTTTTTTTGAGTAAAAAGAACCCCGCAGTTTTTTATAGTAAAATGGGTTTCGGTCGATTGTTCTGAAACTTGGAGAAAATGTTCTTCTGGGCCCCCTGATTCAAATTCTCTTTGACCACCAATCCGACCGAATTCGATTTTTTGATCTAGAGGCGATTGAAACTGAACATCTGCGAAGGTCTGCTTAAATGTTCCATAAAAATTCTGAAAATATTCATGCTCATTTTTTGGAGAAAAATAAGCGTCTTTTGTCTATTAGTGTTTTTTTTTTCAAAGTGCTTCCTTCTCCCGGAAAAAAATAACAAACAAAAAACAAATTTTTTATGTACTTTTTTTACGGAAAAGGAAGCACTTTGAAGAAAAAGTTGGGGGAGCATAAAGAATATGCCTGAATATTTTGAGATCTTTCTGAAGTAGAAAAAAAAAAAATAAAAATCTAGAGAAATTCTTGGTCGAAATTATTTTGTCAAGAAATTCTCTTCTTTTAACAAAAATAAGCAACCTTTGCCCCCCCCCCCCAACTTTGACTTCAAAGTACTACCTTTTCCCGTAAAAAATATACAAAAAATAATTTTGTTTGTTTGTTATTTTTTCCGGGAGAAGGAAGCACTTTGAAAAAAAAAACACACTAAGAGACAAAAGATTCTTATTTTTCTCCAAAAAATTAGCCTTAATATTTTCAGAATATTTATGGAACGTTTAACCAGACCTTGGCAAATGTTCACAGTTTCAATCGCCTCTAGATCAAAAAATAGAATTCGGTCGGACTGGTGGTCACAGAAAATTTTAATCAAGGGGCCCTGGAGAACATGTTCCCCAAGTTTCAGAACAATCGACTCAAACCCATTTTTACTATAAAAAACTGCGGGGTCCTTTCAAAAACAGAAACAATTGCTTTTTTAAAAGTCAAAAACGATTGAAAGTGGCTAAATGTTCAAATTTTACAATTCTTAAACGTTAGTCGAGTAGAAATAATGGCGAGTAGTTCATTGAAATGTTAAACGTGTTGTTAGATGTTTAGGGGGGGGGGGGGTGTCAATGTGAGTATAAAACTCGATTCTTGGGGTTGAAATCCCCCCATTTGGCAGTAATCTTGAAAAGGGGGGCGTTATATTGAAAACAGTAAGTCACACAAAAATTTCTTTAAGACATTTTCTGTAAAGAATTGCATTCTCTACAATCTTAGTCTAAATACTTCTTACCGTAAAATTGAAAATGAAAAAGTTATAATTAATAATGGGACAAAAAGGGCATTAGACAATTCTGAAAATATTTGAGTACATTCCTGGGATGATTCTAAACTCTTTTTGTCTCCAACAATTGTTGTCCAAACCTCTTCTATTTCGAGTAAAAAAATCGCAAAGTTCTATAATTTTGATTCTTCCTCGCAAGATAACTAAACAAAATGACAATTGACAAATGTCAGTACCTGGCAGTTTTATGCCATCAATCCTCAACTTTGTTATGTATGATTTAAATGGTATATTTTATTGGGAAAAATGTTTTATGCTGACAGTAGTTAATTAGGTTTTTATATCTTGCAGTATAACTTAAAAATAATAAAAAAGTAAGGAGTTTGGTTAGATTTCCTAATCTTAAGAAAAAGTTTAAAGAATATTCAGTTGCATACTTTCAAGTGGTCTTAAAACAAACGAACTATTAAATTTAAGACAACCCACTATATTCGGTAATGTATTGTTGATTACCCATGCCTTAGAAACCTAGGGGCAGACAAGTTTCATACTAAGGAAGTAAAAACATCTCTATGATAACATGATAAGTTTTTTGTGGCCTTTACTTTTCTGTAGCGAATTATATTCCTCCATTTGCCTGATGGTTTCCAACTGAAGAAGAACCTACAGTGTTTAATTTTTACTGAAGAGAAAAAAATCACCTGGTCTCTTATAGGTAAATTTATCAAATGTTCCATATTCTTAGATATTAATTTTACTACATGATTTGTACTTTTATAATTGAAATAATCAGTCAACCAAGCTCCTTTACTAGTAATTTTTTTATTTCACCCACGCCCCATATTCCCAGGCTTTGCTACAATCTAATTATTATGAAAATAATCCAAATACACACGCCACACATATATTAAACAGAACAGGAAAGTATGTGTTTGATTCAAAATTGTCCTTTTTTGCTAGATATGTATTGTATGTTTCTGTAAGAACCATTACCATTTTTAGGTTAAATTTACAAAAAATACATCGTAGCAGGCAATAATAATGAATATTTTACCACTTCGTAGCTTTTCTGTTTGTTTTAGAGTGTTTGCAATATAATATACGGTTTATATGAGAGCCGTCTCTGGCGCCGACATAAAATTCCCGAGCCTTGATAACCAGCGACCACAAAAATCTCCAGGTATCAATTTTTAGCAGGATCGGATACTAAATAACAAAAAACTGTTCACCTTGGAAACGCCAAGTTGGATTTTCCTATAAAAAATAACAAAATGGATTGTTATGTGAACCATATGCGCACGCAAAATTTCAAATCAACACGACATCTGAAAGTGGATGAAAATTAAGTTATAAGATTTTTTTACATACAAAGTTTCAAAGTTACTGGTCCAGCTTATAAAAGAGTGTTACACAAAAATAAGAGAATCTTACCGTCATCGCAAGGTGGATTGTCGCACATAATCCTGGCTTGGCTACAATTCTTGCCCTGCCATCCTTCTGGGCAATGACAATAATAGTCCGATTGCGTCTTAAAACACGGGGCTCCATTCTGACAGGGATCGGGATTACAATGATCATAATCGTTCTGTAAGAGAAAGAGATAATCGGATGAACATCAAGGCCTCGAACATGCAACTCAATTTTATTCATTTTGTGTCATGCATTATTTATGTGTCCGCCTACAACAACTTGTCTAAACGTCATTACATGACCACTGTATTTTAGAGCCATTAAAAATAATGTAAAACAGGTGCAAGGTAAAGAGGGCCAATATCTGAAGTCCCATTGTCGAGTCAGGTGTGAGACAGCACCGCCTCCGCTGCTGTTTCGCTGAGTCTTTATTGTTTATGTAGGCCGATTATCTAGTTAAATGTCGCTAAAGGCATCTTGGTGTTCTTACTGCAGCATGCATTAGCGACTAAATGATTTGCTTGCCGCAAGAAATAAGTAAATGTTGGTCATTATCCTTAATATCTACTCTTGAGATTGCTGTTTATTTCTGCTGCAAATGATGGTCTCGAACTGGTCATTTGTTTGTTTACAATTTGTCAATTCATTAGAGGATTATAAATTATACCGAGGCAGGAAATAAAGTGCTGACTTATTAATTGATCTCAGGTGTGTACTTATTATATTAATAAATTCTGCTTACCTCACATTCATGTCCTGTGATACCCACAGGGCAGATGCATCTGTAACCGTTTACTTGATCTACGCATTCCCCTCCGTTTTTGCACGGGCTTGATGCGCAGTCATCGATGTCGGTATGACAATCCCGCCCTGTAAAGAATAATTAAACTAATAAGTAGTTAATAACCGTACATCGTACACCGTACATCTCCAACTTTCATACAAATAATGTCAATACGAAATCCTCGATAACTAATAAAATAACGAATTGAAGGTGATGTCACACATTGCTGACGCGGATGTAGTACAACACATTTATATATATTGAACTATAACCAGTTGAAAGTGCAACTATGTTGATATAATGGCTAATTATTCGCGATTCCAGGTAAGCGTCACGCCCCTGCACAGTGGTACCATTGCCATGTAACACGTGACAAAAAGGGTGAAACTAAATATTTATTTCAATGAGTATTTACTACATTTACTGTTTACAACCCTCCCCTGTACAGCCCTACCAAGAAATTAACCTGTTTTTTCATTTGCTTACGTATTACAGGTAAATTATAAAGCAGTCGATTTGCAAATGTAGTTTTAATAGACGTATTTTGTGTGCTCTTTATTAAACTTTATGAACTATTATTTTAATAATCAAGTAAAGTGTATTCACGGAAGGCTGAGAGTAATAAATATGCGTGATTGCCTCGTGATCGCGACGTGTTCCATCCTCATTGGTTGAATTTTTCAGGAGATTGCCAAAGATTTTCTCGACTTCAGTTGTATGTAATTTGCGTAAGAGAGTATTTACATTTGCTCGAAAATTTGAATTATTATAACTCATAAACAGTTTAGTGAATCCATTTGAAGTTTATGGTAGTGTATTATCAAGTTTAAAAGAACAATATCCTACATTTTATTAATATTCAATCGTTCTAAAATCGATCAGGAAACTTCTTGTATTTAATAATTTTACGCATGAATGGCTCTGGTCAACTAAGCCCACGTGAACAGCGCGTGACAGCTCTCAGAGCTCGGTGAATATACTTTAACTTCTAATAAATTTTATTATAGAGGGCTATTATTCAGGTAAATACGTATTTTTATTATTGGTAAAATTCCCGTTTCTGTTTTTTATATTAGTAAAAATATGCGATTGTATAAAATGTGGATAAAAAGACATTTCCATTTTTAGTGTTCTTAACTTTACATAGAGTTATAAACAAAAGTACCCAAAGAACTTTCAGATTATAATTTATTCAGTTGTAGTATATGTTTGTAAAACAGGATGTTATAAAATTGTTTGCTCGATTTTGCTCTTTTTTTATAAATCACAATTAAGTAAAACGTGGCATAATTCTTCTATTATTTCTAATAATTATTGTGTGATTAAAACATTCTTTTAAGGTATTAGGTGTACAAGAAAACAGTTATTGGCCGCCTTACCGACAAGAGGGAAAAATAATGTGTCCCATGTGGATAATAAATTGCTTAGTTTTCTAATAGCAAAAAGAAACATTTCAAAAATGATTTCACGTCTAGAATTAAGTCTGATAATTTCACTGAAATTATTTTATGCGAAATTCACGTCAATTTGGGAGGCAAGCAACCTTGTTCGCGACGTTTCATAGCAAATAATTCAGAATGGCTAGACGAAGAATTTATACAGGGTGTAATCAGTTTCATGTCATTAAAAAAACTGGTAATGGGGACCGACTAGACAAACAAAAAACCTTTATGACTTTTCCATCTAGGGGCACTTTGAAAAAAAAACTGATCTAGGTCAACATTTTTAATATTATGGTACACAACAATTGAGAACCACTGCTTTTCTTGGTCAATGGACTTGTAGTTCCGAATTATACAACTTTTAAATTGCCATAAGAAAGTGCTTGCCGGCACTCGCGGTGGTCTGTGGTGTCAAAGCAAAGGCCCTGGATCATCGACCGCCTTTGATAGATCGCCTCAACTGAACTGAGGCAATTATAAAGAGGTAAATAATTCATTCTCTCTTCGTGCACAATTGCAAGTAAATAATGGCCATAGAGGTTTAAACAGAGCATTTCTTTACATGTGTGTTTTTTAATTTAGAACAAAATATTGGATTGTTTATAATTTAGAAAATTTAAATGCGGTTTATCAACATTTGTAACATAAATGAGTGTCCTGGGTTAAAAGCTTACTACCTACCTAAATGATTCAAAATCTCTGCATCTGCATTAATACACAGTTCAGTACGTCGAATTAAGGACATACGCACTTCGTTCAACACTAAGCACTAAACTATCAACTAACGTTGTCAATAAAGAAAAATAAAATAAAAACTTGGTACAAAAGCCAAAAAGGAACACAAAAAGAACGAACAAGTAAGTTGTGTCTGTACGTAATCAAGCATTTGACAACTTGAACGGTAAGTCAATAAAATAAATCTTAACTATAAATACACAATGACGCGAAATTCAAAAATGACAAAACCAATGAACGGCGGGTTGGACGTGTGTACATAACGAAACACCCACAGTAACTAAAATATTGCACAAGGGAGAGTTAGAGTGTAGTTTTCTTCAGATCAGATCTATTAAACACTCAGAAAATGGCTTTCATCTTTACCGCATCGCTAAAGACCGCCGACATTTTAGAGCTATCTACACAAATATTGAGTATCATAGGCAAAGACACGCGCGACGATCTAAACCTGCCTCAATATTCCAGCAGTTCTCAAAAAATTTTATTGAAAATTTGCGAAATTTTTGTTTATTTTTTTTCTCCAAAACTATAAGCTTTAGACCCCATGTTATATAAGGTTTTTTTGTTTGTCTTGTCGTTCCCTAGCACCAGTTTTTTTTTAATGACATGAAACTAATTACACCCTGTATTACCTCGAGAATTTTATAGTTCAAATCCAACTGGCCGGCCTAAAAGAGATTTCGTAGAAATTTTGCTCCGAAGTAAGCAACGAACAACTAAGGATCTCAGAGAGCAACTAAGTCCCGAAGAATTAAGTTTTGTAGCTGGCAGAGTTTAAGATCGGCCGGCATCTTAAGTAGTGCAAAACTTTTAAAAGAGCTTTCTACTACACCTACACGTGCGAAAAAAATATGTCCAGCCTATCGTTCCAAAGACAATGAAAGCCAAAAGTTTACCAAAGATGAAGCATTGTCCTTGTTTACGATTGCAAAATTCACAAAGCCATTAATATTATCAAAGATTCTTGAACGTGAAAAATAAAATTAATTTATTCAGCACAAATTTATTATTTTCACGAAAATGGCACAAATATATAACACTTTTTAATGTTATTAGTACCTAAATTTAACATATTTTTCTCATTTGTAACAAAAAGTTGCCGAAAATAATTTTGTCGCACTTTTGATGTCAACGGTACCACTGCGCCCTGGCGTTGAGCTGAAGACCTACGAATGCGACGTCTCAATGGGGATAGTATGTATTAGTTACACGCAGTTTAGCAAGGTAAAGTTCTCCTTTGAAGAATGTTATTAAAGTATATCTACATCAACACAGCTGAGGTCAGTAGTGATATTAACATATTGATATTGTTTGTGAAGTGAATCGTGATGAATCGTGAAATCGCTGCAACTGTGAAGGTTCATATTGAGAGCACAAACTAATGAATCAAACTACTAAAAATAGTAAATAATCAGCTGCCAGTAAATTGAATGTCAATTATTGATATTTTATTATCTCTTATGCTATTATAAATCCTTCAAATCCTATTTCTTACAAATAAAATATTTAGTTAAATGTTTTGAAATGTATTTTCAAATTTTAAATAGATACGACTATTATTATTGATATTTTATTATCTCTTATACTATTATAAATCCTTCAAATCCTATTTCTTACAAATAAAATATCTAGTTAAATGTTTTGAAATGTATTTTCAAATTTTAAATAGATACAACTATTCTATTAGGTATCAGATTTATCGACACTTTTTATATAATTGTTGCACGTTATTCTCGAGGATACTTTTTGCAATTTTTTGAAAATAACCTTGTTTCTGTCTTGTACACATAATACATATTCTAATAGGCCACATGTTCAATTTCCAATTTTATAACCTCCCGAAAATGTCGACTGCGTTGGCGAAACATGTGCCAATATAATAGTATTTCGGTCTTTGCAGAAACTATTTTAGTTTTAATATCACAAGAAAAGTTGCAACCCTCTTCAGATCATTTAAAAAAAAATTAAAATTAACATTTTTATTCAACAATCTAGTCGAGAGTAATTGGGTTTTTACCCGGAAACCCGTCTATAGTGAATGAAAGCACACAAAAGTTTACCCTTTAAAAATTACCGCTTTTTACTTGGGGGGTGGTTCACACCCCTTATGGAGGGGTGGACAAAAAAGTTAAATAGTAACTACCTAATCTGACATAGAATGAAATTGTAAGACACAATGATAGTTACAAATTTTCATGTAAAGTTATATTTTTCAAGTTATAACCATTTGATGATAACGATTTTAGCTTTAAAAAATTGGCAGATGGCACAAATAGTACAGGCAAATTAGCCATTTAGGGTAACAAAAATTAATAAAGGGATCATCTCTGGGATTTAAGTAGGTAGTAACTTGGAGAATGAGACGATGCATTCTTTGCACTTTCAAGTTCCAGGAAAATTCAAAAAAATTTGGAAAAACTTTTTTATTTTCAGTTTCTTTGCTCTAGCGGCCAAAATAATGAAAATTGAGAAAAAGGTTTCCAACAAAAGTTGTAGCTCGTCTCTTTCTCTACAAAAAAGGCTTTTACAAATTTGTGTCTTACTTAAGCCGTTTAGAAGATAAATTGAAGTTTCCACTTACAGTTTTAAACCGCTTAGAAATGCGCGAAAAATTAGAATTCTCCGGGAGTTTCGTACGACCGGGCTCAACAATCGATAATTCTTACTATTCAGAGCCCCTGAAAAAATGATAATAACATAATATGTAAAGAAAAGTCTCAGCTTTAGTGTGAAACTAATCACAGAATTCATAAAAAATTTATCATAGAGAAAAAGTGTCAGAAGATGACTTAGTAAACTTTGTACAGTTGATCCACAGATTTATTCATATCTTTGCCGAGAATGATGAGAATGATAACTCATTTTGCTTATATATTCTTATATAATGATATATTAATCCAGTTAACATTTTATTGCAATTACTTCTGTTGGAAAAATATGCCTTGCGATCAAAGTAGAGGGTATATTTCTCATCGATCAATCACCTCGAAATTTTGGAGTTCAATTCGCTATATCTTAATTAATAATAATAGCACAGTCTTAATTCTTGGATTATAAGTACAATAAAACATATTCTTTCGAATGACTTTAGAGTTTTTTAAATGCGTCCAGTACTTTTTGAATTTGTCTACATTATTCACACACGTTCAGAAAATGCAAAAGTATACAGTAAAACATATACAACTTATTTGTTTCGTAATATTCTTCAACGAAATTTTCACGAAATATAGATTAAAGTGTGTGGAATCGAATCCACGCAGTGAAAAAGCACCGATTATTACGGGAGAAATAGGCAGGATGCATGAAATATATGAATAAATCAACTGTATAAAGTTAACTAAGCCATCTTCTAACACTTTTTTCTCTATGATAAAAATATGTATGAATTTTGTGATTAGTTTCACATTAAAGTTGAGACTTTTCTCTACATTTTATGTTGTATTCATTTTTTAACGGCTCTGAATAGTAAGAATTATCGATCGATGTGTCCGGTCGTACGAAACTCACAATAGATTTCTCATTTTCTGCGCATTTCGAAGCGGCTCAAAACTATAAGTGGAAAACTGGATTTATCTCCTAAACGGCTTAAGTAAGACGAAAATTTTGTAGAGAAAGAGATGAGCTACAAATTTTGTTCAAAACTTTGTTTGGTATTTTCATTATTTTAGCCGCTAGAGCAAAAAAACCGAAAATCAAGAAGTTTTTCCAATTTTTTTTTAATTTTCCCGGAACTTGGAAGTGCAAAGAATGCATCATTCCATTCTATAGGTTATTACCTACTTAAATCCCGGAGATGATCCTTTTATTAATTTTTGCGAGGTTTTTACAAAATTTTGCCTTCATTGCCTGTACTAAAAATATTTTGGAACACGGCGATTTATGTCTTCCTATTTGCTGAACCTTGGACATACAATAAAACTGAGAAAGTTTAAAACATTCTGTACAAATTATAGCAAAATAAAAAATTAAGAGGACCAAAGTATTACCATGACCAGTAAAAAAAATATTGGGAAAAAATATTTCATCACATGTAATTAATTTTTAGTAAGTACACTTCAATCACTACTTTTCAAGAGCAAGAAGGATTATTGTGATAACTGATATTACAAAGTAAAAGGTAGATAATTATGCACCGACATTACTGCCAGAAAAAATAGTGTAGGTACGTATTTTTGAGGTATAATCTGCCAACATTATGCATGTGCGGTAGTCAAAAGGGAGTGTCAATAATTGTATAATATCCAGTTTATGCGAAATCGTGAACCAGTAAATGATTACTTCGCATGTAAGGTTTATTTTAAACTTTCATCTCTTACTATTATTATGCGCCGTTTCCATTATGCACCCATCAGGGCCGGCTTGAATCATCAGGTCGCCCACCGCATGCAAATGTGAAAGAATATAAAAATAAAGTTAATGAGGCGCGATTTCTATGATCTTAAGAAAAACGATTCTTCCAGTAATATCGCAAAATTTTTCTTTAATTTAAAGTATTCACATTTTCTAAACATTTTATTGTATCAACAATAGCAGCAGGAAAACCACAAACTTAAAGAAAATACTACTATTCCTTGACTTACAAATGCTCGAGCACCATATTTAAGCTGCCATATTTTTAGAAAAATTTACCGTATGGAAAAAACGAAAGTGTTTGTCAAATTGTCACTTTCTTATTTTTATAAGTATTATAAAATTTGTATTCATTTTTATTGTTCATCTTTTCGGGAAATAAAGACTATTTTTTCGGTTTCCCGACACTGAACAGTCTTTCCGTGGCCTCCGACATCACACGGAATGAGCGCCAGCAAAATATCCACAGCCACTCCCCACATCCCGCGGGGTTAGTGACTGTAAATTCCAGAATCATGTGGTCTAAGTAGGCGAAGGCTGAAGGGACCCCAAGACGACTGCCTTCAGCACTTGGCCTGCCAACCAATCAGCAGATTTCTGACAGGCCGGCATGATCTTCAATCCTGTGAGCAGCGTAGGCTTCATACCTCCGAGTACACCGATAATGAGGACGACCATCTTGACTGAGTAGCCTGGGTACAGCACTTGGAGCTCGTACAGGAGATCACGGTATTTGGTCCGTTCCTCCTCCTCTTTCAAAGCGATGTTTGGCTCAGCAGAGGTCAGGCTTGTTGGCTCGTTAGCTTGACTGTCGGAAACGAGTAGTTCCAATAAATTCGGCACCTCTCGTTTTCGACAACGGACTCGATGTCTCCGGGGACGTAAGGTAGCACTGGTGTTTGGTCTATCCCGCACGAGTGCAGCACAGTGGGAAATTTAGCACTTTCTTTGGACAAAAGTCCATTTGACGCACAGTTGTTGACCGATTTTAATATATTTTTTTTTAAATACTCGTGAATGATTCTAGTTCACCCTCCGATTGCTACAATTTATATACCTATTTTTTCTGATGAATGTATCTGACCCAATATCGGAACATCAGCGCGCTGATGTTATCACATATATAATGTAATTAAAAATAGCTATTATTTGAATTAAAAGCGCAAGTAAGGTAAAAAGGTAACTAAATTTCAATAGCTAAAAAAGCATAAGAAGTTGGAAGTATAAGAAGCCCGTGGATATGCAACCTCAAAGTCGCTTATCTGCTCCTTAATTGTAAACACAAATACATCTATTATATTTTATATAGCTTGAATTTAACGTCATCATTGAGTAAATCTTCTTATTTTTTATATTTGTTAGGCTTTTTAAAATTAATTTTATTCATACATACAATTAATTAAACAACCTATAGTAATAAAGTATATATCGAAAAGATCCCGAAAACCTGTATGTTCCGATATTGGGTCAGATACGTTCATCAGAAGAATAGATATTTAAATTGTAGCAATTGGAGGGTAAACTAGAATCATTCACGAGTATTTAAAAAAATAATTATTCAAATCGCTCAAGAACTGTGTGTCAAATGGACTTTTGTCCAAAAAAATGCTAAATTTCCCACTGTGTGCCGTAGATGATAGTACAGCACCCGTAACGCCACTTTATGGTGGACGTAGGTGCCGAAAACGCATACACCGGACATGCAGAAAGTAAATGCATGAGCGACTGCCTGATGGCATTATTATTATGTAACACTTCTTGTGTTATTTACGAAAACATGCCTCAAAGTACAAATTTTTCAATAGCAACTTTCAAATCATTATATCTTGGAAAATATACATTCTCGTGAAAAATTGTATACCATTTTTTAGCTAGTTTTCTATTTTTTGCCCACCCCCTAGAAAGAGTGAACCACCTCCGAATATAAAGGCAACATTATGAGTTTTTTAACATAAATTTACATAGTCTTAAAAACACATTACAGAAGGAAAAATGAAAAATTATTCACCGTTCGACACTTCCGAGGTAAAAAACTTCACTGACTTTTTAAAGTTGGAGATGAAGATTTAACCACCTAACTAGTAATTTGCCAGTTTATAAAATTTGTAGAAATGTTTGTGTCACAAATTTTATAAAACAACATTAGTCTCAGAAACCCGTTTTCACAGAAGCTATACATTTAAAATTGATCTCATCTTATGAAATATTTGTTGCTGTTCATATCTTGTAAAGCCTATTGGAACCATGACAAAATAATTATATAAAAATTTTTGCAGGAATGAATATTCAGTACCATCACTATATAACAGTTTTATTAAAGCTTCATTTAACTGCACTACAAAACACACTTCACTGTATGTGAAATTAGTTCTATACAACCACTAAACAATTGTTTGATGAGAGCTTTTAAGTAGTCGTTAAAAAAGAATATTGCTGTTTTATACACACTAATAAAATAAAATAATTTCTTAAATGTAAAAGTTTGTATTTTTGATCTTAAAAGGTTATGGCATTGTAATTTAATATTAGGTGCCTAATAACCTATCATAATAATTATCTAGGAGACTTGATTATTATTTTAAATGATTGTAATTTAAATTTTGCCAATCCTTAGCTATATATTAACAGTACAATAAGCTGAGTGGGGTCCTGGTGTTAACGCAACTGAGGATATTCAGTACAGTTTGCGTAAAATTTACATTGACACGTCAGACCGAATTTTAATGTCACATTCTTATTCCACGTTTTGCACGAACAATCCCAGAATACATTCAAGCACCTCGAATTTATTACACCCTTTACTGTTGACCTGCTCGCTATGTCGCTAATATCTTCCATCGTAAAGTATTGGGTATTTTGTTTCAATCATTTTTAGTATTTCCGCATTCTCGAATTAACTGGCTACTTCAATTTGCTTTGCAAAAAAAGCGCAACATATATATAGTAATTTACAGATGATATTCTCCACGTAAAAAATAAATGTTTGAATTTTGGGTAAATACTCGTGACTGATCTTTGTTTTATGGGAATGACAAGTGTATTAAATGTGATGGAAACATCACGAAACGCACAAAGATCAGCTAAGTCTCCAGTTTCCTTCATCTGTCTTTACATCTCTGAGACATGGACTAGGGAGGCAGACAGACATTGACACTTCCGAAATATGGACCTAAAGATGTTTGCTAGGAATTCCCTGTACAGCTCATTACATCAACAGCTCGATTCTACAAGGAACACATCCCTCAAAACCACTCTACATTGTATCCTCCTAAACCCTGTCCTTTCTTGGTCACGTCAACCAGAAGAGGACAATGTAGAAAGGATAGTCTAGGGCAAGCACATGGCAAGAGGCGAAGAGGACCCAAAACACTGGGTTGTTACCATCAAAGAGGTGATGAGATCTTTCCCAACTCAGATTTGGTGATGTTGTGCGAATAGGTAGCCGTAGAGATGGCGTGAGGCTGTCAGATGTGTTATACAGCAAAGAGAGGCCGACTAGAACATTTCATGAATTACAAAACATCTGTGAAGACATTGTGAACTCTTGCAGTATAAAAGCTTATAATGCAAGAGTTAATGTACAGTAGCATAAGAGTTCAAAGTGAGTTCTTCTACTGCCTGCACGTTTGCCGGATTTATATCACCTAGATCACATATGCGTGAAGAGCAAATATAAAATGAAACAAATACCGTCAAATGTGTAGTTATGATGTCAGATTTCAGGATTTTTTGTTTGTTAATTAAGTCATTAATAAGAAGATCTACGTTCGACGCCTGTGAATATTTATCATTATGAACTAGTCATAGGTTCTACGACAGCATGTGATTATTCACATGCTGCTATGGATAAGGTTGTTGTAAGACTCTGGAGAAGATAATTTCAATTTTAAGATTAAATTCTTTATGCTGTAAAAGGTTCTGATAGAACTATTATTGACAGCAGTAAAATGATCAAGTTTAATTTAACTTCCATATGCTACCAATCGTGCTAATCTTTCAGAAGCTGAGGTAGTGGTTTCTTTACGTTCTTCGCTGATAGTGTATTAAGAAACAATATTAATATAATGGTTTTCTTTAGAGGTTCCTCAGTAGAGTGGGTGATTATTTATTAAATTTTGAAAAAAACAATCTTCTAATGCAAAATTACTAGTAATGGTCAGTTTGAAGCTGGGCGCTAAAAATTCGGTTCAAACGATTTAAACAAGAGAAAAGTAGGTCAAAGTCCAGGAGATTTGTAGCGTCCTCTGCTTATAGTTGGTAAATTCAAGATTTTTTACTCAGATCACTTTATGCTGACATTAGGATTTTGTAGTAAGTAGCTCAGAGATCAGAAGAGTTCTGGCGAAAGAAATTAAGCAGAATTGCGTTTCAACTGTAGAAGAATGCACTAAATTTTTGTAAACTGTGGTTATTTTGGTGTGCTAAAATTAAATGGAAACATTTTTTCACATTGTGTTAATAGAAATAGTTGATGCAAAATCTTCAAAACTGTTCCTGCTGTATAGTTAACACCAATTTCAACTATTAACGCAATGAAGGTTCGTATTATTTGATATTCTTCAGTGATGGCCGAATTAGTTAGTGCTTTATGTTGCAAATCGGATAGTTTTCTTCTATCTCCATAAATAATAATGGAAAGAAAACTAAATCATCAAAATGTAAATCGACGATGTAACTGAATTTGATATGATAAGAGAAGTAGACAATTTAAGAGAAAGAAGGTAACATCAGAGGCCGCAGTTAAAAAAACTCAAGGAAATGTATGCACAAAACTTTAGTTCCTGATTTATTTTTAAAACATTCGTTTCATTTTTGCTATATAAAACGAACAAACCTTGTCTTTTAGCTTATACTTTTATACCCGTATAAAAAGAAGATGTATACATTTTAAAAAACGAAAATTGTTTTTTGGCGTGTTAGGTATTGGTACGTTAATAATACTTATTAAAAAAATTCTTTGAAAAAATTTGCAACGGCTTCAAAAAAGAGGTCGATTTCGTTAGTTATTCATTTTGCTCCAATCTTAATATTGATATTAGACAACAAGGTTCAATTAACCGGGGGAACGAATGACGGCGTATCAACTTTTTTCACCTTTTAGTGGTGGCATATTTAGCTTCTATACAGTAAAAGAAACATCAGTCATTTTGAATCTTTAAACTTTTACATAAGACTGGTTTTCAGAAATAACCATGCATCAAATTCCACGCAAATAAACAAAAATTTGGCAACTATGGCAGCCATATTGGAATTGCCATTTTGAATCGATATCAGATTAGGTATCAGCTACTCTGAAAATACCTAACTACCTATTTTAATGCAATTCCGACAAAATTAGATTTTGTTCAGCTCTTGAGACTCCAGCGCACTATGAACTGGTTGCAGTTTGAAAAAAAAAAAACTAAAATGGAAACACAGCGGAGCAAAAATACTCAATACTTTGTAGAAAATATTTTTAAAGTCCATTAAAAACTAGAGTTAAATTTGAAGGCTAAATATCACAAAGATCTACGTAATTGTAAAAATTGTTGAATTCTCATCAGGTATCGGATGAATTTCGTTATAATTAATTTATTTAGCGTTGCTAAACTCATTAATTTACTAAACTTTCTGCTGAACTTACCGGTGAATCCTGGCTGACAGGCACAGTGATAGTCGTTAACTAAATCGATGCACGTGGCCCCATGCTGACACTGCCCCACGCAGTCATTGATGTTTTGGTCACAGTTTTTGCCCATCCACCCCACCCGGCACTTGCAGTGGTAGTCGCCGACCAGATTTGTACAAGACATTGCGTTGATGCATGGATTTATCAGACACTCATCTGCGTCTGTAAATAACAGCAAAATTAAAACTAATCGATTAAATTTATTGTTTTATACATACCGAATTGACAGACGTTACCTTCCCAAGCATTTGAACAATTACATCGGAAAGAATTTTCTAGGTCCATACAGGTCCCCCCGTTCTGGCATGGGGCAGAGGCACATTCATCAATGTCTGTAATTGAAAATAAAACAAAAATACAGAACAAATATTCACCATTGGAGGATAAAAAAATTAAATACGAACGCATACATCTTATTCAGAAGACAACTAATTTTATACATATTTCATCTATCAAATTCCAACGTCGTAATTTGCTGATAAAATGTCATCCGCTTAATTTTTAAAACAATGTAATACAGTTAGATTTAATCGGCCCTACAAAAAAAAAGTCAGTGGGTATGTACTATCGTAAGGAAAAAAAAAGGACAAGTCTTATAACGCATTTTTTCTAAAATCTAGTTGTGTACATCTAACTTTAATTTTTGTGACATTGTCAGTTGGTTGCCAAAATTCATTGCACATATTCAAATAGAGGCAGATTTACATTAGAAAAAAATAGTTGTCCTCCTTTTTGCACAGTACGTAACAAAAAATTCCAACTGATGTACATTCGTCAATATTAATACAAATGATTTGCATTTTATCAGTAACATTTTTTCGAAATCTTAATTACCTAGTATAGTTGTCTACAAATATTTAATGCAAATAAAAAAAGTCATAAAAACCGACCGTAAATCGCTGCCTTGTTCGCTCACACAGAGCCGTACTTAAAATATTTATGTGTACTGTTATTACAGTAAAAATACTTAAGTACTTGATATAGCGGTAAATTAAAAAAAAAAAACTCTGTTTTGCTTGTGTCAAGATAGGAATAATATCTTATATATTTGTGGACTATTGACGAATTAGTAAGGGGTCCAAAGCTTTAAAACTTCCAACAAGGTAAATCATTCTTGGGAACGGATTCAGAAAGGGGGTCCTAAGGGACATCAGAAATGGCTTGTTGGACTTTTGTTAGCGATTGCACAACTTCTCCACAAGAAAAAAATATGGCGGAATGTTATTTCAAGATTTCGTGTTTATAAACGTATACCTGACGCTAGAAAACTAATGCAATGCTTATTGTCAATGCTTACTCATATTTGTAAAACGGTATATGATTTATCATTTGCACCACAATACAATAATGGTATACTTAATAAATAATATCTCCATATACAACATCTTCATAATCTATACTTCTAATAAATCCACTACAAAATGAGTTTCATTTTACATATAGCATGCTAATATAAGCACCACGAATCTAAATTACGGTTTATTTTAAAAAGTCTGTAACTCAAAAATTGTATAAGATATCGAGCTATTTTTTTGTCAAAATTTTTTTGATCTTTTAACCATATTTCATTCGCATATAGTATATTAAAAAATTGAATATTTAATATAGTTGCCCGCACGTCAAAATTTCAAACATACAAATTTCGTTCCTGTGATTAATCTAGCGGGAGGTATACGTTTAAAAACACGAATTCTTGACAAAACATTCCGCCATGTTTTTTCCTGTGGAGAAGTTGCGCAACCGCCAACAAAAGTCCAACAAGACCCCCATTCGATATGTGAGCTCAAAAATTATTTACTTTGTTGGAATGGGTTCCTTAGCGATTTTGACGGATTTCGAAGGCGGACCCTCTACCAAATTTGATATTTCATGATACACTGACAAAATTAAGTTCGACCCTGTCGCGGATAGGATTTACATACCTGTTGTAAGCCGCTACATCCTACAATATTTTCGGTGGGAGCGAGTCGGGCAACTATATCAAAATATTTTGAATTATAATTGATACAGGTGTGTTTCCGTGAATTTCTTATTTAATCATGCCAGAACATACTTTACATGAGAACAATGTTGTTCTATGTATTAGGTAATACATTATATTTGATTTACCATTTTCTGCGAATAAATAGCATGCTCACTCTCCCATCTATAAGTAAGCGGTACAGTTTTGAGTTTTTTTTTATGTTCAGTAAATATATGGAGACAACTATAACATACAGACAGCAAATTGGCAATTTATTTTCTGATTTAATAATCGCCCTCACAAAAAACTGTCAATTTACATGAATTATATTACTTTTTGGCAAGTTAGCTGGAGAAAAAACTGATAAAGTTTAAAAGCGCGAGTTACATTTAGCGAGAATATTTCACGAAAAAAATAATTATTTTTATTTTCTTTTTATTTTGTTGGTGTCTACTGACCTATTTCTTTAAATTTCTTCATAAATGTCACAGAACAATGTATTTCCAAAGCCACCCAGCCAGTAAAAAAGGAAGTTGTTATAAATATTTAACAAATGCAGCTGCAGAAACTTAAAAGTGCACGGAGTTTCCCACATATTGTACTATATTAGATTGACCTAAAGTCGTTGAGAAGTCTACGGCAAAGAGTTCTCGCGCGCCAATTCGGCCAATCTTATGATGAGTCAAGACATAGAGAACCAATGTACTGCCTACCGATATTATGTAACCATGGTTCCGATACTAGAAATCGAAATAGAATACGGTAAAAGTAGCGCCACCCAGCGGTGCTACTAGAAACATAATTTAGACAGTATTTATGGCAGTGAATGATGCAACGATGGAGCCGCCTAATAATATACAGGGTGTCCCAGAGTTGAGTTCCTGAACGGGGACCAGTGATTCCTGAGTTCATATTGGGCCCATATAACCCAACTTACTTTAGTCCAAAAATGCATAATTTTTTTTTCAGTAATCTCCGTTATATTGAAGATAAAATTTTCGAAAATTGGTAGGAGCTGTATCACTATAGGTACTCTATGTGAACTTAGTAACAACCTAATATCTTTTATTTCCAATTTTTTTATAATAATTAATATTTAACTGGATGTAATTTTTTAATCACGAAATTACGGAATACTTGAACATTCTTATAGGGCATTGAAGTGGCTACAAAAAAGGTACTCTTATAAATGGTTGTAGTATTAATAAAAAAACAAGAAATCGTTTTTTCTTCCATTTGTATTTAACATTTATATACAATTCTAATAAAATGTTGTAAACAGAAAAGTACAGTTTATTCTAAGAAATACTTCAATAACCAATGTTCCACATAACGTCCACCTGTTTCAGTACACAAATTAATACTTTTAAAATTTTGTGTAATATCAACGAAAAATAAGAAAAAAACGTTTTTTCTCAGTAGGTCTTAGGTGCTTGTGAAACAGGAAACCGGTCGCGTTTGACAAACAAAAGATATTTCGTTGTTATCAAGTTACATAGAGTACTTATAGAGATACATATCCCATGAAAATTTGAAAATTTTATCTTCAGTATAACGGAAATGATTGGAAAATTTTTTTCTGTCTCACTTTAAGAGAATGTACTTCGTCAGGGATGCATTTTTCGACTAAGCTAAGTTGGATTATACAGGCCCAATATAAACTCAGGAAGGACATGTTCCCTTTCGAAAACCCAATACCTGTACATTTACATATTTAATATTTTTTTATTTCCAATTAAGTTAAGGTTATTTAGTTAAACAGAGAGTACTACCTGAAACACTGAATAAGTACTACTACGAATAATTGTAATGAAGAGTGCATAGTCTTGATTTTGTAAGTTATTAACGTGTTGTTACTTTTTGATGGATTTCTACCGTAAGTAAGTACGTTTTTAGCTTATATCCTCTCAGAACCAGTGTGTTTATGTACCTTTACGTCAACTGTGTCTACACATGTAATAATCTTTTATAAGTATATTTTTAAGCCGTCGCAGGCGGTGGTTACAAAGGGTTTTCTCCCTGACTAAATTTTTAAAGCCTAGCCTACACTTTATGGATTTGAAATGCAAAAGTATGGAAATTGAAATATTTACGAGTAGTAGAGTCAGATTATATATTACTACCATATATTATTACAATTTACACGAGTTGTATTAACTTTGGGCAATAACCTTGAGAAAAAAATTAGTGATAGTGATATTTGAGGAAAACACTCCACGAAATAAAACATGACATATGTTAGTGGCCAGAACGCGGTTTACAGCGATAAACTGGTATACAGTGTTTTATAGTGATAGAACAGCATGATTTGGCTGTTAATGGCCCATCTAGAGTTTGTTTTCAAGTCAGCAGTCTCGGCAATCCGTCAACAAATTTTTACAGGTAGTTGTTCGTTCATCATTTACAGTACATTGAGTATTTATTTCAGAGATAAAGTAATCATTTCCTAAATCAGAGTCCTGCAAATGTGGCGGTAAATCTTCCTCTAGCGTTTAATTTTGGCAGCTGACTAAAACATGTTTGTGTCTTTTTATTAGCTTTAAGTATTTAACCTATCGTGAATAATCGACTATTTGGCTTTCCGCTTTTGTATATGTTCACCAACAGAAAGCAGAAATACACAGTCTGCTGTTTTTTCCGTCTGATGGCGCTTACCGAGAATTCTTCGACAGCTTTTAGGGCTCGAGGAGATGCTGTACCCACCATACACCCCTTTAGGACCGTCCCTGGTGGAGATGTCGACAGGTATGTAGTTTGTATACCCTACCCTATAATATTGATAATCATAAGTGCTATTCTACTATATTGCATTATTTTTCATAAAAATATTAAAAAGTTAATTACAAGAAGTCAAACGCTCGATAATTTAATAAATAATAATTTTAGAAACGGTAGACCTCTAGCATTTACTGAAGAAGTCGGCCCGAGAATCATTATAGAAGACGGTAGAATCGCTTAAGTCTGTTAAAAAAACTCAATTAATTTAACTTCTCAGAAAATAACAGGCCTTTACAGTTTGACGGCAACTCAAGAGGCGTGGTACCAAAACAACTTGACTTCGCTCTACTATTTAGATACTTTCTCTTATAAATCTTTATTATCTCACAATTATAAACAATTTAAGATTACAACACTGGTATGTCATTCATTTTTTCAAAAAATGTATTATAAGTGTGGCTTCAGAAATATTTTCAGATTATTCTGGATGGTTATCTCTTCGTATGTTCGTTGTTTAATTGTTCATATTCTTTTGTAAGACTAGTAATTCACGATAATAATAATAATAATAATAATAATAATAATAATAATAATAATAATAATAATAATAATAATAATGTTTATTTACATATATATCACTAGTACAAAAATGTATAAAGTATAGTCTGTAACCAGCAATTTAACTAAAGAAGTAAATAAACAAAAGCTCGATAGGTGTCTGCACACCTGTTTCGAGAACAATATAATACAATTATAAAGTATATAATTATTCTGCTACACAATATAAAATATCACTATAGAAACAATAATACTTAAAATCTAACAACAATTCAACAATAACAATAACAACAATATCAAGAGGGATCAAAAGATAGATAGTGGATAAGGAGAGGCTGTTTTTACGGCACAACTAACTATTTTTGTAAGGTAAGAACTAATTATTATTTTTTCGATAAGGTCTGTAAAAATGTTTCTGTTTTCTCCAACCAAGAACATACATTTTGAATTTTCTTTTAAATGAATACATTGACATTATATTTTTTATGTTCACTGGAATGGAATTGTATAATTTAGGTGCTAGAAATTTGTATGATCTCTGGCCAATGGTTTTTAGCATTAATGGATACACACAGTTGTTTTTCTGTCTTGTATCATACCTATATTATTATGATGGTTGCGTATTTCCATTATTATACAAATGTTGTTTTAGGCATGCGTAAAAATAAAAGATTTGACGTATATCAAATACTTTGGCTTCTAAATAAAGAATTTCTGTGGGGTACCTGTAATTCTTAGATAGGTAGCATTATTTTCAGGAATCTCTTCTGTAACAGTTCCAATGCTGCTAAATGTGTTTTTGCTACTCCGCCCCATCCCAGTATTCCGTACCTTAGGTGAGTTTCTACTAAAGCATGATATAGAATTTTCATTTGTTGAACATTTAATATTTTGCACATATTTAAATTTGTGTAAAATAAATTGTAATTTTTTTATTATATTTTATATGCGGTTTCTACTTTAAGTATTGGTCTATAATGATACCCAGGTATTTTATTTCTGTTTTAGATAAGAGAGTAGGTTGATTGCCGCGTGTATGAATATTCATTTCATTGAAGGTGGGAAGATTTGTTTTTGTGCAGTTAAAAGGTAAGTAAAAGGTTTTTTCGAAGTTTACTATTAACAGTTTATGGTCGAACCAATTCTTTAGGATAGTTAGATCTGTTTCAACATTATTTTTTAGTTCGTTCCCTAAAAAATGGCTGTATCGTCTGCAAAACTGATTATCTTACCTACATTTCCCGGCTGGAATAGACCGTTTACATAGATGGAGAAAAGTAAAAAACCTAGTACTGTACCTTGCGGTACTTCGTACTCTACAATTAGCGACTTACTTAGTGCATTATTTGCTCTTACAGACTGTAGTCTACCAGTTATATCACTTTTAAATATTTTGAGGCAATTTCCTCTAATTCCAATGTCCTCGAGTGTTTCTATAAAAGCAAATCATGACTGACCGTATCGAATGATTTACTAAGATCAATGAAGGTACATAAACATGGTGTGCCTGCATCTAAAGCTAAATAGATATTTGTTGTTAAGTCCACTATTGCGTCTTCTGTTAATATATGTTCCTTGAATCCGTATTGTTTTTTAGAGAGTAGATGGTATTTAGTGAGGTATGAATTTAATCTTACTTTTATTACGTTTTCACAAATTTTGGCCAGGTTTGTTATTAAAGAAATCGGTCTATAATTATTCACAAGAGATTTGTCGGCACTTTTGTGAATTGGAATGACGACTGGTTCAGTAATATATTGAGAAATACATTTTAGTACCTCCGCTTTAATGTTATCAAGCCCTGCAGCTTTATTATTTTTTAAGATAGAAATCAAATTATGTACTTCATTCTTATCTATCGGGTTTAAAAATAGTGAGTGGGGAGTCAAGTATCTTGGGTCTTTTTTTATCTTCTTAGCTAAATTATGTCCCGTTTCTGTAAAGATTTCAACAAGTTTATCCGATATTTGTTTGGGATCAGATAGTACATTCTCATTTGATGTTTCCATTGATTCTATAGGAGTTGGTTTGGAACTACTTTTTGCTAAATTCTGTATTACCCTCCAAACAATTTTCGAATCATTTTCGTTCTCTTTTATTTTGTTTTTATAGTACTGATATTTACTTACTTTTTATTGGGTACTTATTTTGCCACTGAAAAAAAAAAAGAACTGTCATGGTTGACGGCCAAAAAAGTTTTGAGAACGGAAGTAGATTCTCTTCCGAAACGTTAACTTCCTATAGCTTTGATTTTGAGTTTTTAGTTTATAACATTGTTCTAGTTTATATATTTTTAGGTGTAAGACTTTTTGAAACAGTCAAGTATCAAGAACCAACCTCTGTCTGATCCGTTTGGCGCAGAGGTTTTTTCATTAAAATTTTTTAATATTTTTCAGTGGCAAAATACCCAATAAAAAGTAAGAAAATCTGAATATGCCACAAATAAACAATTACAGACAAGTACTGATATTTAGTTTTGCGAATTAACGAATGTAATTTTTTGTTGTAGTTTTTACATTCATTTTTAATTGTAGTGTTTATGGATTTTTTTGTAGTTTTTTAAACATGGAGTTTTTTTTATTTACTGATTTTAGAAGCGAATTTGTTATCCAGCGCGTCATCTTAGTATTTTTTTTAGTAGATGCTCTTTAAATCTCATGTTGCAGTCAAATAAAATAAATAGGATATAAAAAAAATAAGTAAGAAAAAAAATTTCTGACATCTATTTTAGCTACAGTTTAGCTTTGAAATCTCGAAGTCTTTTATTCCAAATATTTTTACTGTTATAATCTTGACCTAACAACAAAATGACTGCAACTGTATTAGAATTTCGGGATCAACTGAAGTATGTTGTGGCGTGTGACGTTTCCCTTATATTTCACCGCCACATCATTTGGCCCCCACTAAGTATATATACGAGCGGCCATGTTGGGTTCGTTGGAGAAGTGTATAGGGCAGTGGCTACTCCAGCCTTACTGATGAGTTCACGGAGTGGCCACGGATTTGAACACTGAAAAACCTACCAGATGCCCGTAGCCAGTTGCCCGTTGCTCATGGCCTGATGCCGAATGTTGCCCGTTGCACGTAGAGTAGTTTCAGAGTGGGGTACTCGCTTCGTTCCTGTCCAGTCCCGTCAATCTCCTACTACCAACAGGTTTCTCGTTCGGCATCAGGCCATGAGCAACCAGAGCAACGGGCAACTGGCAACAGGCATCTGGTAGGCTTTTCAGTGTTCAAATCAAAGGGGTCACCATTTGTGGAGTAAGAAAATATTAGCGTTTCGTTCCGTGGCTACTCCGTGAACTCATCAGTAAGGCTGGAGTAGCCACTGCCCTATACACTTCTCCAACGAACCCAACATGGCCTCTCGTATATATACTTAGTGGGCCAAATGATGTGGCGGTGAAATATAAGGGAAACGTTACACGCGACATGTGTCTTCTACAGGTCATATAACGTTTTAATAGCAGCTGTAAAAAAATAATCGTGGTTTTTGGTTAGCTGTATACTTTACGGTTAAGAAGATGAGATTTGGCAGCTAAACTTATCCATTTGTGGTTGCAAATTGGCTTCTGCAGCTGCTGGTCATAGTCATAATACAGTCAGGGTCAGTTTGCAGTTAACTAGTATGTAAATTAGCAAATATGACATTTCACTTTTAAATATTTCTTAATACCACGCTCGCTTCTTTCGTTTCCACGATATTAAATACTATTACACAGAACGGACAAGATAAAACACTATTTCGATTGATGATGTGGAGTTATGGTATAGTTAATTATAATTGTCAAAGCCAGTAAGTTCTCTTCTTCCTCGTTGAGGGTCATTGGGTTGACAAAAAGTTTTTGAAGCGGAATTGCAGCCAAACAAAACCTAAATAGTTGGGATAGACTATACGGTTACTTAATGGTCGATATCTATTTAGATTTCGTTTACACACATCAACTCGCTGTATTTAGGACCCACATTTCCTGCAAACCGGTATACTTGAAAAACATTACATTTTTATGATCATTTCCTTTAATTTTTATAATAAAAAAGTAGTGCAATATTATCTAGCAGATATTTAAAAGTAAGCAATTTGAAACGATTCCCTGATGAAATAAATAAAAAAAACATAATTCTGAGGAGTTTAATTGCTTTGCAAGAATAAAATTTTCCAGAGGTGCTTTATACATACAGAATAGCTCTATGTACATGTACAAATGTACATTTTTAACGAAAAAGATAACCTTATGTCGCTTTTATTCACGGTTTGTCGTCTTGGTATTTTTATAAGTATAATTATAAGTGGAGGATTTGATGCTTCTGAAGATAACCACATAGAAATTCCACATCATAAGTAGGTACATATTCAAAAAAGTATATGCGTCCATTTTTTATGCGGACATCTTTAAACTTGTTCAGAATTTGATCACTAATACAATGATATGAAAATGTTTTCTATGTGCCAAGTATCCCAAATAACACTTTACAAGCGCTATGTTGTTATGTAATACGCTATATCCCCATGAATATTCTACAAATGAATAGCGTTAAGAATAATGCAATTTCTTACTTTCTTTTTTTACCTACTATCAAGGGAAACTAAACATGGTCTTATCTCGGAACGAACAGTAATAGATTTTACATGGACATGGCAGCTATTTAACGTTAAAGATGTCTAGGGAAGTTCTAGTGCCACGAGGTTCATCATACATCACTCATTTACGTCTAATAGTCATTTATAACCGACTGCCAATTAATAACAAACCTAGTTGACATCTTACTAGTTTAGATATCTGATTGTTTACTACGATAATAGTGACCAGACATTGATAAGTCATAAAAACCTGCTATGGACTTTACCTGACTTGTGAGAATTGGTTTAATAGGGAGCATAGACAGATTTACTATCTAAGTAACATTTCGAGCTTATATAACAACTGTCACTTATGGTATTTGTTCTAATTTAATATATCGTTTATTGATCGTTAGGCTGTCTAACTATAACTAATTTTACAGTCGCAAAACCTGTTCTGTACAAATCAAAATAAATAATGAATTGTTATTTCAGTTTAATGGCAACGTTAGATTTTATTAAGAAATTTAAAAATAACTGCAATTATATTAATTAATGGTATAATTTCTCAGATGGCCGCTTACGATGTAGCGCATATAAAGCTTCTAAATATTGTCTAAATGTTATTTGTGACATTATCTTTATTTTTTTTTCAATTCTTTGGAATTTTCTGCTACATATATTTTTTCCTTTTAAGCGGTGCTCGGGGAATCTACAAATTATCACAATTAACCAGTATGTTGTTGGTAAATAACCTCTACGCCTGTGACTTTTACGTCAAAGGATCAGTTAGAGGTTGCTTTTTTTAAATAAATAGCACAAATAAGTATAAAAACTTGAAATTAAATATTTCGTCAACGTTTCGGAAATCTAATCCGTTTCCCTTTCCAAGGCTTTTTTTGAAAACTCTTTTTTGCTGTGTATGATAAATACACAACTCTAAGAATGTTTGTTATATTCAATATCCATAGATACTTACTATTTACATATAGCTGTTGATATAGTCAACAGTTTTTTAAATTTTTGTTTATGCAGTTCGTCTTTTAACATTGGTAACCAAGTTGTACAGATATCTACGGAACAATTCGATACGCATCTATCCCCATTCAATAATATTATCGCTGCTGAAGAATCAGTGATAATATTATTGAATGAGGATAGTTGCGTATCGAATTGTTACGTAGATGTCTGTACAGTGTACAACTTGGTTGCCAATATTAAAAGAACTTCACAAACTTAACATTGTATAAAAATTAAGTTCTATGTATATAGTAAGTATCTATGGATATTGAATATAACAAACATTCCTAGAGCTGTGTATTTATCATACACAGCAAAAAAGATTTTTCAAAAAAGCCTTGAACAAGGAAACAGATTAGATTTCCGAAACGCTGGCGAAATATTTTATTTCAAGTTTTTATACTTACTTGTGTTATTCATTTAAAAAAAGCAACCTCTAACTGATCCTTTGACGTAAAAGTCACAGGCGTAGAGGTTATTTACCAGTAACAAACTGGTTAATTGTGATATTTTGTAGATTCCCTGAGCACCGCTTAAAAGGAAAAAATACATGTGGAAGGAAGTACCAAAGAATTGAAAAGAAAAATTAAAACTTCTAGTCTAAGAGCTACTGGACTCGACAACATACCCATTTCCAGCCAAGGTTGAAAAGAAGGAAAGGCCGGTATGGCTAAAGGACGTCGGTGGTGTGAGTGCCCAGGAATTTTTGAAAGTGGTTGTCGTAGAAATTGATATATATTTATTCGCCTCTACAAAAATTGGAATTTTAAACGGCGCGGCGACTAGGGTAGTGGCTAAAGAAATACTTGCATGCAGGAGATCCAGAGTTCATACCGGCAAAAATATTTTCACTTCTTAAAGATTTTTCAGCCCAAATCTGTTGCTCGTATATTATATTACCTATATTTTACGTCTATAAATGTTCCTTCGACTTTGCTGATCGTTAGGATCTTTCATTTTTAATTCGGCTGATATTTAATAAAAGAAAGTAGGAGAAAAACTATATTTGATACCCCGTTTTTATGAATCGGGGAGAGAAATCCGGACTAATAGGAAACGGCCAAATGAATGCTGGATCATTTTTTACCACCTCCTGTCGTGGTCCTCCTCCAACGACGCGCGACGTTTCATGGACCTGTATATCACAATAGGAAACGGCCAAATTAATGCTGGATCATTTTTTACCACCTCCTGTCGTGGTCCTTCTCCAACGACGCGCGACGTTTCATGGACCTGTATATCACAATAGGAAACGGCCAAATTAATGCTGGATCATTTTTTACCACCTCCTGTCGTGGTCCTTCTCCAACGACGCGCGACGTTTCATGGACCTGTATATCACACGGCTCCTGGTCTACATGCGGTGCAATGCTCAAGAGAGGTGTATAGTTAGGTTTTAAGATTTTGGGACAATAATTCTGATTGTCACTTTCTTCTTATTACAAAATATTGTCAAACGTTTTGTGATAAATGCATCATTTTAGTTGGTATCTTTATCATCAGGTCCTTGGTGACGTCTGCCCAACTCCTTTGAGGGCGTTCTCTTCACCTCTTGATATCTGATTTTTCCTGAACAATCAATTATTCGGTTGACGTTGCAAAAAATTAAAGGATTCGGGAGAACACGATTTTGTAGAGATGTGCTTGGAGGCGCATTTCATAGAGAACTGAACTAATAGAGTTAACGTCCAGCATTTGCAACAAAACTGCCCATGTCTCAGAGGCATGAAGAAATATGGAGGAAACCAGAGAGTTAGCAAATTTGATCATTGTGTGTCTATTCATTAAGATTTTTATCTTTTGTGATACAGTACCACGAATCACCCCTAACTAGAACGCCATACCCAGGGAACAGATAAATAGAGCCTTAATTTGAATTTATCTGTCAATGTCGCAAAGAATGGGCAATGCGTCCACCAATGCATAAGATATTACTATCTTGACGCAAAATAGAGTAAGAGATTCTTAATTTCAATAAGTTTCTACCGAAAATGATTTTTAAATCTCTAGTATTATTTTATTAATTCTAATAAAAATTTGAAGTACAAGGTATTAAAAAGCCATTTTAATACCTTGTCAGCCGGTAATAGCGCCGACTTTGATATTATGATGGCTGGGTTTCATGGCCTTTTTCACTTCACAAAACAAATAGAGACAACTACAAACAAATCACCTACCCTCAACATTTTAATTCTACATTTTCATTATTTTTACCAATAACATATATTGTATATTTTTAAAGTATTATTTGTATTTAAAGATCTTGTGTACATTTTTAATAGTTATATAGAATATTCTTGAATATCAATAGGTACAAGTAACTAACTCAGTGGCATTGAAGTGTTTATAGCGAGTAAAAATTATGGGTTTTCTCAAATACACGCTGTGAGATTGAGATTTATTTGCATGACATTGCTTGATATATTCATGACTAGATGAATAAGTTACCGGTATAGTAATGAATTTAAGTCAGATTGAAACATTTCTTAATGTCTTCATTTGATTCAAAAACGACTTCTGGCATCTGCATGTGGACAAGTTTCGCAAATTTACATAAGATGCAGGCGTCCAGTTACTTCATAAGGAAATGGGTTTTAATATGAAGGCATTAAAACGCCGTTAGAATTGGATTTATGGACTATCGGTATGGAATTATTGTTTCGAATCAAATTCATATTACATATAGTTTTAGAGGTAGGCACTTGCTTCAAAAAGACAAATATATACATGCTGCTCATTGAAATAAATTTTTTTTTACAATTTCTTAGTTGACTAGTGACAAATATTTGTGCAATAATACACAACCATGATCTGAAATGTTTATTTAAAATCTATAAATAAATAAGACACAGAGTATCCCACTTTAAATGGAAACAGTAGTGTAAGAAAATGTGTTTATTACGCGACTTTACCAAGATTTTTTTAAAAGATCGACTATTAAAACCTTTATTTTATGACAAAAAATTTTCTGCAGAAAGTCTATAAAAACAATTTAATTTTAAACAGGTTTAAAATCTGATTTAAAACATTTATGTTTAAAATTCAAGTGTGTTTTAAACAATTTGTTTTTAAATTCTTGCAACCCTTCAAACACTTTAATTGGAAACTGGAAATAAATGAGAAATTCTAATTATATAGGGACTACAAACATACTCAATTCCATAAATGAATAGATATACAAGCAGTATCAACTAAAAGTCCCTTTAAAATATGATAAACAGCCTTATTAAAATATCAAAGTTATAAGTACCTAAAGCAAAATTTTCTGGTAGGTGGTTTTTAGTGTTATGTGGAAGTTGGTTCGCTGTATGGTCTCTCAGACCCAGAGTACGTATAAATCAGCAACATACCCGGCAATTACAGTGCTCCCCGCCCCGTTATTATATCTATTAGTTGTAGGGAGCGCTCCGATCGCGGGGAGACTTAATTACGCCAGAGCGATGCGCTCCTCCACCTTTGACCCCGCATTCCACCAGTGCTGCCACCTATTCGGCACGAACAACGGTTCACCTTACTCGCTGTCTTATCTACGCTCTCTAACCCTAATCAAATTCTATTTATTATTTTACAGCATTGTGAATAGGCAATCAAATTACGGATGTTGCAATGGATTATACAACCGATAAATTACGACCTCGCCCAAATTTGTTTCGAATATTTGTATTTCGTAATGTTGCAGGTGAGATTCATTAAAGATGATATCCTTGACAACATAAAATTTGCCGAATTAATCATGTGTATAATGTTAACAAGAACGGTCGATTGATTACATCTATAATGAAAGTAATATGGCTAAAAAAATCAAGTATACATTTACTTCTAGATTTGTTCGAACTCAAAAAAACAAAGCATGATACTAGACAATCCTAAGCTGCCCGGAAAGGGGTACACATTTGAAAAAACACAGATAACATCCATTACCCACCGACATTGCCAGTGTGGGGATCGAACTCTGTACAAGATAGACAGTGTGACCAAGCTTGCTCGCTACGAACACGCTTTAGGTCGCTGCGCTACCGTGCCGCTTAAAGGAGGAGTAAGTTGATTTCCCAAGTTTCTTTACAATTTTAAGGTTAGATTTTATTATTTTGTCATCGGGTTCGAGCAGACCAATAGATAATTTTAGTCAAACAAAAGTCTTATTCGCCAATTTACATTACATGTGTTGAATTATCAAACAATTTAGAAATAAAAAAGCAATCTCCTTTTTATAGGTTTAAAAATGAATTATTTTTTGTTTGCTTACACTTGTAATGAAACATATTATTTACAGGATTTTGCAAACAGCAGAAAAAAACTATCTATGAGAACCAAAATAAAAACTGTTTGTAAACTTATTGATTTACAATCTTTGCATTCTTTCGATAACCTGAATTCTGGTTATGCTAGCGATTAAAATCTTAAAATCAATTTGTCTTTCTTATTGGGCAATTCTCATTCTAACACTAGTTTCTATACAATCCCCTGCGGCTATGCAGCATAAACCAGTATCCACATAACCCCCTACGGCTATGAAGATTCAGTTAAAACGAGAACAAAGGCCTAAAATGAGTTTATTTACATACCTCGTCTTTTGGAAATGGATCACATTTTGCATAGAACATCGTGTGAGTGGCTTTGTGCCTTTCTGATGAGCTCAGAATAAGGGCGAAAAACGTTTTAAAGGCTAAGCATTATCAAAAAAAACAGAATGATAGATTTCATGAAAATGTAATCCATTTAAATGAAAAATTTCCAAAAGACGAGGTATGTAAATAAATTCATTTTAGGCCTTTGTTCTCATTTTAACTGAATCTTCATAGCCGTAGAGGGATATGTGGATACTGGTTTATTCTGCATAGCCGGGGGGCATTGTGTAGAAACTAGTGTTAGAATGAGAATTGTCCAATAAGACAAATTGATTTTTGGATTTTAATCGCTAGCATAACCATAATTCAGGTTATCGAAAGAATGCAAAGATTACAAATCAATAATTTAAAAAATAGTTTTTATTTTAGTTCTCATAGATAGTTTTTTCTGCTGTTTGCAAAATCCTATAAAGAATATGTTTCATTACCCTTTTATAGGGTTCCAAAATGGGGCAAAAATGGAGATTCTTTGACGTCTGTTGTTAATTAATCAAATTGTAGTTTCTGACAATATTTTACTGATTCTCAAATTGCTTAAACACTTGGAAAATTTTATTTCAGTCATTATAATTTGCTACAAGTTTGCAAAATCTTCATCTTTTTTTAACTTCACAAGTTAATTATTTAGTACGAGATTGCTAGCGAAACTTGCAAATTGTTTAAACATACAGTGACAAACGCACAGACAGAGATTAATTAATTCTGGGAAGGCAGTTCAAGAAAATCATAATTACAATAGTCGACAAAAATGTAACTTTTTTGGGTCTTAGTAGACGAAGCTGTTACTGATAGATTCTGATGCGCGCTGATTATGAATCTGGTATCGAAAATTACGTATCACGTCAAGTTTTTGAGATACCCTAACCCAAATGTGCGAAAAATGTTTTTGGACATTTTTAACGATCTGTAAAATTTCTAACAATTTTTCTTCAGTGCCAAGCGAATGTCATACTGAAGTGCCATTCTTACCTTTTCGAATGAATATTTCAAAGCATATCAGAAACAACTTCATTTAGTTTAAAACCAAAATGGTATAGACCAGTATTATTATACGTTTTCACTTAGGGACAAGAACGTAAAAAAAAAACGGAATTATATTAACTGATGAATTTTATGTTAGAAATAACGTTTTTAAACATCGTTAAAACATTTTCTTAATTAGAACAGAACTACTCAGAACTGGAAGGGAATTAGATTTAATGATTGAAAATCTGAAGCTACAATGCGTCTTATTTAAATCCAGGATTAGACAAACTTCCACAAATCAATGACCTATAATTTATTATAATACATATAATATGTATATTCATCCTACAAAAATTAGTGTCTCGTGTTATTGACTGAGGTCATTTGGAAGTGTTATAGCCAGGTCAGGATTTGCTTTATTTGCTGAAAAATCTACAATGTTAGCAATATAGTCACAAGAGAGTTAATTTCAAAGCATAAGTGTTTTCCACCAACAAGTTCCATGAAACATTTTCGCATGCCTTACGGCAAAAAAAAGCTAGTCCGTCTGGCGACCACCCATAGCTTCAAAAGAACTGAAGTAATTGTAATGAAATATTACATACCTGTTTCTGATACCACAAGGTGTTTCTTAAAAAGCCAAATTAGCAATTCAATTGCTAAAATCGTCCTCCCAAATTTAATTTAGTTTGCAATTTTAGCAATACCAGATCTTGTTCAATTAATGCTTTTAGAACCTTAATGAGCCTCATTAATAGTAAAAGCTACAATGTTAAATTTGAAGAAAACAATACATTTGTGCCGTAATATATCGTAAAGAAAAGAACTAAACTATATAGTGCTCATACGGTATCGTTTAAGGTTCTACTTGGATTCGAAACTTTTTGAGATGTGGGTAAGCCTCCGTTGTATGATAAATGGATAGAAAATAAATATCTGGAATGGAGGAAAAGTTTTCATTATTGTTGGGTGCGGGTGGTGTAGGTAAAAGTGGGACGTAGATAGGATTTAAGGAGGAGTGAGGATATGTGAACTGGGGAGATTTTTAGGACAGCGTACAACGACCGCAATCCTGAATTTGTAAATAAGGTTAACCACGTGATCGATAAAATTTGCTTTTCTGGCGTAGTTATAAAGTCAAGGTAATCTAATTTGTCTTTCCAGCTTATACCTTGGTTGATTTTAATTTTAGATATACTTAGGCTTCTTTTGCCTCCACGTGAAATATAAATTGTGTACAGACCTCACATTTTGTAATAATCTATTGTTGTATTAATCTGTGATTGTGAGAATTTTGTCAATAGTTTGTTAGAAGTTGTGAGTAATGAGTATGGCTGTATTGTCGGTGCGGAGACAGATCGTGTTTCGATGGTCTATTTGTGTTGGAATATCGTGCGTGTAATAAATGGTACTTGTGCTAAGGCTCAGAGTACCCCAGATAGATTGGATAACTGGAAAGTACATTTTATTCAGTGCCCCTCGGAATTTTCAATCGGATACATAAGACTGTATTACTTTCACGACTAAAGTGGAAGTGACCGAGACAAGGGTTTATATGACAGTCCAGGGCGCCAGATCTTGTCGAAGGATTGCTCGAGGTCAAGGGACAAAACCCCGTGATTTGACCTCGGTAGGATAACTACATTTGTCAATTGGCTCTTAACGTGTCTACACACAATGCAATTTAGTTAAGCGGGGACAAATCTGGTGTGCGCCCACATGACCAAATTGTCAGTATACAAATTAGCTCTGCCGCTCGTTTTAATTACAAATACCATAAAATCGAAATTGCATCGACTTTGCTGTCACACATCGATACGGTCATTGCAGAATAATTATAGTCACTTCGGGATATTAAATGATGACAACCCAACTCGTAAAAGTAAAACAACACTCTTTTAGGTAAATTACAAGAATATTTTTGTAAATAAATGTCATCATATCAAATTAATGAATACTTCATGGGCTTAATCCGCAATATCATTAACTTTATCGAGCGGTTTAATTACATGAATAATAAAGTTTTAATAGAGAGGAGGGCACTTACGGAGAATTTAATCTAATACTATACTTTAGTGGATTTCTGTGTAGGTGTAACTTAATAAATTCCATCAGTTTATTATGTGGTAGTATACTGTTGTCTACAAACGTATAATTAAACATTAAACCCATCAAACCATTTTTGGAAACTGTGCACAGATGTTTGTATTATTTTTGCATAAGTTATTGTACTTATTAATTCGCAAGACTAAATGAATAGATCTTGAGATTGTAACATTTTCACATAGTTTTTTTACCGCAAATCACTAACTCAGATTATCTTTCATTGGGAACATATTTGGTCATCAGCAGTTGGGGTATATCTTGAAAATTACCCGTTACTTATATTTATCAATAAATTAAATATACTAATATAACTAAATCAACTAAATTACATATAATACGATTGACAAACCTCAAAATTCTTATCTTCTGTTCTTAGAAACTACTGTTTCTACCCGAAAAAAAATGGTTTTAAATAAAAATAATTAAATATAATAATTACATTCATTATATTATTTTTGAATATTTTAAATAGTCCTCAATATCTTCAAAAATTCAAATTTTCATAGTTTAGGTAGATCAATTTGTAAGTTATTATGAGTATTATCACACTTGGTGGCGCTAGTAAGCATGTTGGACTAAATAAACAATAATCGATGAAATAAAAAAGTAGTTATTTCGAAAAATAATGTATAGCAACATTAATACTATTTTGGATTCTAGACAAAGTGGGTAGGTCTTGAACATGAATGTCCAGGGTTGCGTAGTACTTCATTTTCACGACGGAAGATTAAAGTTTGATAAAAAAAAGTTGACAGAACCAAAATCTGAAATTAACTTTATTTTGAGTTTGTTAGTGCTACTCTACAGCAAGGAAAGAATTAAAATAAAACTCCGCTTGTAAGTAGTATGATTGTAAGTACGACCTTTTTTTTTTTTTCGAGGGGAAAAACCTTCATAAGGTTCCCCACACTGATGGACCGGCGTGTGGGGATATGTGAGATTCTTACTCACTAAAAAACCCCCCTCTTCTCTCCGGAACTGTAATCAAACATTTCTTCGGAGTAAAGTATGACCTAAGATAGTAATCTATCACCAGCTTCAGGATTACCCATGGTTTACCGGATGCTCTGTATAATGTAATAACATTGTTTTTGTTATTATGTCCCACATTTCAAATAGGGCGCTTTAGTTTATATGTATTGATATGGCTGTGAATTCTAGATCTGTACAAGTTAATTAAAATAAAGATTCAAGATCTAAGTACAATTTATGATTTTGTTTTCTTTAAATTAACCAATAATTCATCATTATAAATGTATTTATTCGCATAAAATTCAGTAGTGCCAGTAGTTGTATTATAGACCGATAACAGAATAAATTATCAGTATTCGTACATATACAAACTGTTTCCTACCACAATAAATCATAAAATTTGTACCTACCAAAAATAAATAAATATTTCCCTTTTTATGTAAGCCGCATGCATTGAGCTTCCTTGGTTAGCCTTATTCCTAATGGGTACTTGAAAATAATTTACAGCTTTCGTTTTTTAAACATCTTTCAATAGGAAACACTTGTTAAGTGGTTTACTACCACCTCTGTTGATAGATTCAAGGCAGATCATAAACCGTAAACTATGTCGTTAAAGTACGGGAGTTATAAATTTCTTTGACATGAATGTTTATTTTTTTTAGATTAGAATACTTGTCATTTTGTAGTACTTTCTAAAGTAACAAATTCATTGTGTAAAGTTTTTATTGTCACATAAAACATACTGATTTAATGCAAGAATAATAAAATGTGTCGATTGGCAAAAAAGTGGATGATTTATTCTGACACTTGACATACTTGTCTACGATTAGTTAGTATACGATTGTAACGATTAAGCAAAAGAAGAAGTCAATTTGAGGAAGGTCAGATTCTTTGAGAAATCAATATTAAATTTGATTGATTTTAAACTGAATTCAATTAGGTTTCCTTTATGTACAATATAAATAAATATTTGTATTCTCTTGACCGTTGATATCAAATTAGCTTGATGTATACCTCGGATTTTTCGGTCAGCTTTAAACGAAAATTGTTATATTTTCTTACGTTTTGGTTTTATTAACCATTGTCAGAGGAAAAACTACAATATTTATATTACAGTACGATTATTTTACAAATTAAATTTCTTCTAAAAACATTTTTTTTTTAATCACAGTAATTGCAAGTACCTAATGAAATTCAATTTGTAAAATTACATCAAATAATCGTACTTTAATATAAATATTGTAGTTTTGTCTCTGACAATGGTTAATAAAACCGAAACGTAAGAAAATATAAGAATTTTCATTTAAAGCTGACCGAAATATCCCAGGTATAGATCAAACTAATTTATGTACAATTATATTTTGATATTACTTTATGCACAAAACTTAAAAGTATTTTTATGTAAGTATCTTCATTTTCTTCTGTACTAACTCAGATGTTTCCCTTTCCTCTTTTTCCTTGTGATCATCGTGAACTTATAAAGCTTGTGAACAATATCACAAAGCGAAAAGAAAGAGAAAAAAAGGAAATCATTAAAATTATGATTAACAATAAGCTGTTTTCTGCAAATTGGATGATGTTATTTAACTGAAAATATATGTAAGTTGTATATAAATACATACTACAGGATTGTTGAAGACTATTTTTGTATAAAATTTGATTATAAGGGAGATATCTCCCAATTTGGTGCTTTATTCCCCTCCCCACTAGCCTTACATGTTGTTCCCTCTTAAGTGAGACAAAAATTTGTAAAGACCTTTTTTGCAGAGAAAGAGACGAGCTACAACTTTTGTTGAAAACTTTTTTCTCTATTTTTATTATTTTGGCCGCTAGAGCAAAAAAACCGAAAACCAAAACGTTTTTCCAAATTTTTTTGAATTTTGCCGGAACTTGGAAATGCAAAGAATGCATCATCTCATTCTCCAGGTTATTACAAACTTAAATTCTAGAGATGATCCTTTTATTAATTTTTGTTACCCTAAATGGCTAATTTGCCTGTACTAATACCAGACTTACGTAATAATTCTCAATATATATAATTGTTAATGACGTAAATTGTTTAAAAATCACCTGTAATAATTATAAATAAAACAATGAATACAAGTTTAAACACGTTTAAAACAAACTTGCTATAATAAACACACAGACAAGATTTATAGACTAAACTAGAATATTTTATAATATTCAACTCACCGATATTACAGGTCGGCCCAGTCCAGCCTGATCCGCATTCACAGCTAAATGACCCCCCGGCTTCTAAACAAGTGCCCCCATGGAGGCACGGTGCTGGGGCACACGGGTTATCAACTACCTCACAATTAGCACCAGAAAATCCTTCGGGACACGTGCACAGGTAGTTGTCGGGCGCGGTGTTTTCACATGTACCCCCGTTCAGGCAGGGTTCGTGCGTGCCACAGTAATTTAAATCTGGAAACAAAGCAGGTTATTAATCAAACTATAAATATCTCATTGATTCGCTAATAGCAATACTAATTATAATAATATTAATCATAAATCGTTTTTATTACAGAAAAGAAGTACAATTTCCTTAATTTAAACAGCGAAGTTTAGTTCAACGGCTATTTTACCACTTATACCCTTAAAAATGTAATGATAAAAAATGTTTGTATTAAACACACCACATAGCAGACAACCCCCAAAGCCTAGGTTGTCCGGAAGGGGGATTCACATTTGAAAAAATCGGTAAAGGTATTTACACTGAACTTATTATTTATACAGGGCGGTCACAAAATTATTAATTAAGAAACGACATATGAGAATAATAATCGGAACGTAGTTATCACTCTTATTTCAAAGAAAACCTGATAACCTTTGGTCAAAAAAATATAGAGTGGAGTGGTCATCACTCGGGATAAAATAGATATTAAATAAAATATGGCAAATATGGAAGGCTTGCTTTCTTAGGATAACCACCCTGTATATTTTTCAATGAAACATAATAGGCGTCATCCTGCTTATTTCGTTAACTATATACTAAATATTATTGCCATCTGTCGAATTTTCAGTTCCACATCCACATACTGGATTGCAAGTACAGTAGTCGTAAAAAATTAAAATATTAAAAAAAATAGATTATGAAACGTGTAGATTTTAAATCTTTTTCATTATCTTATTCCCTTTAGACGGTCAACCTTGCATAGTTTCCAGTGAAAGTCTACACATTTCCTCGCTGGCAGTAGCGTCAACTACCTACCAAATTTGACTGTTCTCCGTCGAGTAGTTTTTTAATTAATGCGCCAACAAACAATAGACCGGCAGGCAGACAGACATACTGTTATGAATTACACCCCCTTGAAACTGGAGATTGATACGCCTATGCCCAATAGTGAGTGACTGGAAACTTGCAGAAAGAGATACAGTTTATTAGAGTGTGGTGAGAGAAGATTCTTGATTGTTTCTGGATGTATCTAGAGGGACTTTCAGAGTATATAAGGCGCGATTACAGGCGCAGAGGAGAAGTTTACTAAAAAAAAGTTTATTAGTGAAATTATTAGCGAAAAAGTGAGGTTAAATATCAAGTAGACAAAATGTAAAGGTTATTTTGAAGTATTGTATAGTCAATAAATTATTAAATAAAGTGTTAGTGGTTTACCCCTTGTTAAAATTATTTAGAACCCACAGATTCATACAGGGTGTTTCCTAAGAGGTGGAAATACGCAACAATACTAACGGATTTGAAAAATCTTTATTTTCGTAATTTATATGGTCTGAAACGTGGACATGTGAAGGAATCTCGGAGGGTGATATTTTCTCGAATAATTACGTCCACGTCCGCGTATACCTTCGAGGAAGTAAAAAAAACGCAGGCATTGGTAGTGTCGGAGCTGGGGATCGAAACCAGAACACGATAGACAGTATGACCAAGTGCGTTTGTCACTAACACGTCTAGCAAATGTACATAAATATACGGTAAATATATTTGGTACCACTTTCTTTCGCTTAAATTTAAAATCTCGACGTTTTATGACGTTCTAAGCCTATTTCAACAACAAAAAAATAATAATTTTTTTCACTATTACTACCACTCCATCACATGGATATAGAAGTAATTTAGTGTGTTGATTGAACTTAGTTACTTTTCACTTCCTAAAGTACTTTTCAAATTACATACGTATACAAAAAATGCTCCTGCTGCAGCACCTTATTCTACAATCGTTGAAATATACATCCAATGCTGATAACCTTTATTACATAGCAATTAAAACAATTACTTTTGTACTTGTAATTACAGATCGGCATACCCATAAGTGCTAATTTACTATACGGATTTAAATATCTAAATATCACCAATATGCACATCCAAATGAATATAGATATTAAACTGTCTTAAATAAACTTCCTCTTATACAGGCATACATAAAACCTGAACAACAATGGTTGGCACTTCAACAAATGTTGGTGGACATTTAAAAAACGTTATGATATTGAGATGTCAACAAAATCTGGCCCCTTTTTGACACATATCATGGTCAATGACGCGTGAAAAGGGATCGGTAGCAAATGTATTAAATTTACAAAGGGATATAATGACACCCTTATGGCTAAAAAATACTAAATATATCAGATGGCTTAGATAAATTAGAGACGATGAGCTTATTGATCGAATCTGGATTTAGGATTATGTGGTGGCTGAATAATGGTATGAATAAATTTAATTTATTTGCATTATGTTTCATAAGAAGGTGACAGGGGTTGAAAATATATTAATTTATACAAATATAAATGCATCAGATACATGTATATTGGGTAATAAGAATACTTTTTTATCCACAAGGTCATACAAATAATATGGGATATGTCAAGGGCAATGGTAGCATATTAACAAAAATATTATAATGTCTAAGTTATAAAAAATTAATACTATAAAATATAAAACATATACTACATAAAATGGATAAAATAATTATATAAAAATACAGAACATTGATATAAGTGTGAATATTTAAAATACATTATACCATATTTTTAATTACCTAAGCTCTAGAGAAAAAAAAAGTTTTTCTTAAATCTCATCTAACAATTTGTACAATAACTAAGTTTAAGGTGGGCATTTCCAAGAAAGAGTCATCCGGTAGGGAAATATTTATTATTTTATAATTTTTTTTCTTTGTGCGTATATTTAAAAAACCATAAGACATACCTAAGTAGAACAATAACAGGACTATTACTATGAATTTTCACTCAATAATTTCAGTGCTTTGCAAAATAGTTAGATTTAAATTTAAAGATGGTGCTAATTTCCATATTTCCTAGTTTTAAATCTAATTATTTTGGAAAAGACTGGAATTATTATTGAGTGATAATTCATAGTAATAGTCTTGTTATGGTTCTAGTCTTATTATATAGTTCTTTTAAATATAGGGAATAAGAAGAAAAAGTTATGGCCAAATCTAATAAATATTTGAATGAAATTAATGCTTATGGATGTCATTGTTTAGTGAAAATTTAATCTAAATTTTAACAAATAAAGCCGATTCATATACTAATACACTAACAGGGACAAAAATGTTGTTGTCCTTAAATATTAATGTGCATGTATATAAGCGGTTAAAAGAAAATATTAATTTAAGGATCATTTTTTGTAAAATAAAAACTATTTATGTTAGATGCTTATCCCCAGTATATGATTACTGTATGTGGGAATATGCCAGGGGGTAGTAGATGTTTAATAAATATTTGCGATCCCTTATTTGTTGAAGATTTCTTATTGTGTAGTAAGTTGAGTTTAGTTTATTTATTACATAATCTATGGTTAGACCAAATCAAATTTTCATCTACGTGAAGCCCTAAAAATATGGTACTCGAGACTCTCTCCAGAGTTAAGAATGAGCGTAATCTCTTTTATTTTTCTTCTTTTATGAAATATATTATATTTTGTGTGGTCGGTATTTATTATTACTTAATTGGAGTAACACGGGTCGAAAAATATTGATAATAGTGTATTTGATTTAATTTGAAGTTCTTCAGTTATACAAATTGTCGTGTCGTTTGCAAACATAACTATGGGTATGTTAAGCTCTTTGACAACATTATGGTGAAAGTCATTGATGAACAAAATAAAAAGAAGAGGAGAAGGTACACTTCCCTGAGGAACTCCAAATTTTAAAGTGGAGGTGTTCGACAGTTGTCCGTCTAGTTTAACAGCTATTTTCCTATTCCATAAAAGAGAGTCAATCAGTGTGTTTAGAGGATGTCTAACTCCTAATGAATTTACCTTTTTTGTCAAGAAACTTCTGTTAATGCAATCAAATGCCCTCGTATATATTAACATATAAAGAAATTTGTTTACATGTATACAGAAGTTAATCTTCGAACGTACGAGATCAATTTAATGAAACTTTCACTGTTCAATAATATGAGGCTTCCAGAGTGTCATTGCCTAACGTTAACCATGGGCTATGATCAAACACAAACATCGTGGGTGGTAGCTCACTGCACCAATATTATGTGTCGTGGATGTCTGGCTGGCTTCAGGCACGAGTGCCAGAAAAAATTTGTTGTTAGGTTTAACTCTCGAATTCATTTAAATTGGGCGAGTCTGGGACGAGCAGCCAGTATGTAGTTAATTCGACTCACAAAAAATAACCAGCGTAAGCAATATACGGCTAAAGTGGTTTTATGGGTAATTTAATAAGTAGTATCTGTCGTAGGAAAACAGAAGCGAAATCGGGAATTTCACATTTCAATACCATGAAATAAGTATTTGTTTCAATAAACAGCAGTATTCATTTTCTTTATTGTGTCCATTCACATGCGGTTAAATTTTCAGCAGTCAAAAACAGAAAATTTTAAACTTTGTGATTATAATGCCTCAATTTGTAAAACAGTGAAATTAACCAAGGCAGTACCGGAACCTTCAAGTACTAATATGGATAAAATTACAGACAAAATTACCGCTTGCACAAAGACGAAGATTGCATAAAGACGGCGCATAATCGATTTTGGGTATGAAACCTATTCTAACTCTCGCAAACTTTATTATTAAAAAAAGGCAACATAATAAATAATATACTACGACAAAGTACTATTCATCAGCTAAATTAAGAAAAATACAAAGTTAAGTTATATTTTACTGCCTTCAAAAATGTAATGTGGCCGTAAGAAAAAGCGATTGATTGTTATTAACCTAAAACATATTCGTCAATATTATAAAATATATAATTAAACTAGTTACAGCATGGCCTATTCTAATGTGTTGCAAAATAGACGGTAGAATACTCTATTAAAATCGCGTTTTATATATAAGGCGATCGCCAGAGGCGTATGAACTCTCATGTTTCACAAAAACTACATTTTATTATAATTTTACGGTGTTACCGAGGTTCTCGATTACGCACACAAAAATACGGAAGATGTACAACAGATCGAAACTGCATAATACACAGTGAGTTTTTAGTTTTAATCCAATGATGCCAGCCTGGTTAACGAAATACGCGTCGAGTCTTATTATTGAGTGTACAGTTCAAATATTGCAGTGTTTTTGGAAATTATTTCAGAGATGGCATCGCACCACGGGTTCCAGCTCTCCCCCACAACATGCTCCATATAGCACAGTATACAAATATTACAGTTGTGAACTTAAATAACATTTAATACAAATATTGTAACGCATTTGAAGTGAAGTAGGAATATACCGAAAAGATCGATTGTTTATTTAAAACACGTCATTTAGTATATGTTGCATATCTATGACTTAACTAACAGAGCCTGTGCATATATTTAATAGCATAGTATTTTACTTCAGAAAAGCTACAGCCAAGCCTACAGCAAATTATCATAAAACTGAGATACGTGAGGGAACATAAATCTAGAGCAGCAACAAATGTGGAGTATTGCAATCGCGTTTGTAGAGTTGTTAGAAGTTATCCGGTGATTATTCCGCTTAGGCATAGTAAAGTACACTTGTATTACTTATTCCCAAGGATATAGCAGTATGAATGTATTTTTTGTTCATTGCAGAATTTCTTGAAAATACGTAGTTTAATCATAACTGTAGCAGTCTACAGTGCTGTAATTTTAGGATACTCCGGTCCGTGTTACACAAGAGCTGATAAAATGTGTAAATTGGAGATAAATTTATCTGGTCAAAACATGAATTTAACTGTTATTAATTCTTAAGATAAGGAATTTACATAATATATAATAAGGGCCGATTTAGTTAGTTGACAAACATTTTATTGTATAAAGAACTGCAAGTCTCTCCAGTTTATATTTTAAGCTTGAGATTATTTTAGAAAATTTGTATTAAAAAAATACATACCTATACAATTTTTTGTTTTATTTTGCTATTTTGTTTTTTTTTTCAGCAACAGTTAGAATTGCACATCCCGACAAAAAGTAACACAGTCCATAAAATACCATATGGAAAATTAGAAACAAAGAAGCTGGAAGTACGTAATGAACACAACAAAACACAAAATAACACTTGTAACATATAGAAGAAGAATATAAAATAGAAATGTCAGGAGGAAATGGAAAACAATTAACAAGGGAAGAACTTAACTGCTCAACAATAAGTTATAAAATAAAAATAGCGACGAGGAAAACGCTGATTCTGAAAAAATCACCCATGAGCACACAATACATACGAAATATGAGGATCATGGGAAAAGCCTTACCCCACACATGGTCAAACGAAAATGGAAGGGTACAACAAAATAGCAAATAATGATACCTGAAATATCCCTACTAAAGAACGAACAACTCACAGTAAGCAATACAATAAAGAAAAATCAAGGATATACACATTACTAGATTTAGAAACAGAAGACCTAAAAGAAGAATAAACAAGGAGTTGGAAACTTAAAAGAAGCATCTCACAAACACCTACACTTCCCATCCTACATTCCTACGTCATGCGTCATGTGGCTCTCGCTGCTGGCAACAAAAGCATGTCCCATATCCAATCCGGCGTACCTACCCGGTACGGCGGTATATAAAATATCCAGATTGGGCATCCGGAAGTGGCAGAAATGCCTACGGCACGCTGGCTAATCAATCAATCAACAGTTTCAATTGCACACCCTATGCAAGTGCTCTATTTTCACTTAGCGAACCGGCGATAAGTTAAGTTGACAAAAATGATTTTTAACCGGTCAGTTAGTTCTCCGTGATATCGATTCTAATCACAGCTTGTTGAAAAGATTCTACTAAAAAAATGGTCCCAATTTTAAATTGATTTGATTTTTATCAAGGTTTGACATTGCTCCGTCAGTTGGTCTGTACGTATGGAAACACTCTACGGGTTGCAATCCCTAATGGATCTACTAGATTTTCTAAATTGCTTCTTCTACTACCAGAAAAGGGCCCCATCGAATTTCATATTGATGCGTTGAGTAGTTTAATTATTACAAAGAATTGTTCAACATCGTTCTTGCGGACCATTTCTCTTATTCTCGCGTCCATTTTACAAGTAATAATAATAATAATAATAATTAAAAACAATATTTTCATCTTTAACTCGTCCCACCTCAAAAACGTAACAATCAACTGGTCTCAAATTTTAATAAGAGTAGAAAATATGATTTTTTTTCGAAGGTTGTCGGTAAAATGTGAGAATTTTCAGGGGTAAATATAGCAAGCGGAAAACTTTCTTTTTCGAAATAGGTTTAAGGTATATTGAAGAGAGAAGAGATAGAGGGCGGAGAAAACTTTTTTTATGATTGGAAATTTTCGAGAAAATTGCATGTGAAAAAATTTCATCAATATAGCACAACTTGCAGGGTGTGCGTCTTTGGTTTCACCAACAATTGATATGCACTATAGACTACCGACGTACGATGAGTATTTGAGGACTCAAACCCAAAATTTCTCCAAATGGATTTGGGAGTTGTTGGATTTTACAAGGGAGTTAGTAAAGTTAGTCTATTAAGTACGTCTCTAAGTACGTAGGGGTACCAGCCATGTAATTGTAAGATTTGATAAGTGCACATAAAAGTTTATTTGCTAATTGAAATCAGCCATCAGGGGATACCAAATGGGGAACGCATAGGTAGGGATGGGTCTGAGGTAGAATTTACACTTGTATATAAGGTTGCTAATGTGTGGAGGAGTGTTTGCAGTGAGAGAAGTTGATCTACCTTACCAGCAGTTAATGATTGAGGCTAGCTATCTGTGCATTAAACAGAAATCTCCAATTTAGTGTTACCCTAAGTAAATCGATGTTGTCGTGCTAGTTTAAATTCTGTCACCATTAATAGATACAGTCGTAATGATGTGTATACCAAGTTTGGGGAAATATTTAGCTTTGACAGAAAATGTAAAATGGTGTCAAAAATTCAAATGTTGGATTATTGGATTGAAAGAGGATCGATTAAAGAAATAATTGGAGATAATGTAAAAAAAAGCATGAACGTATAATACATGTAAATTACATATTACCAGTAGGTATATTAGAAAAGAAGTAACAGTTGTGAGTTGAATGACTTGATACACTAACATTTTCCTTAAATTCTGCTGAGAGAAATTGACCGAATTTTCAGTACTGTGTCGGTGGAGGGGGATCGGAGATAGCAAAATGGATGCCGGGGTAGCCCCCTTGAGATCCTCAGATATAGTAAAACCAGAGTTGCCAATTGTCCGATTTTGGTTATTATGATATACTTCCCATGAACAGTAGGGCTTATTATCACATCATGATCTACCGATGCGACTGTTATACTAATTTTATAAGCTCCATACTTATAAACGGAACTGTGGTCACTAAAAAAATCAAGCTTAGGTTATGAGCTGAGAAGTTCTATTTAAAAAAAATATGTGTTAACTTGTATACCTCTGTAATAATAAACACAAGTTGAACGATAAATTGTAACCGTTAACAAGTTAATTATAATATGCTGAAAACGGATAATAATGAAGTTTCCTTTGATATAAACACAGTTACGGTACAAGTACATCACAATACGTGTTTTTCATCCGGCCTTCCAAATGAATAATGCGCCGATACACAAGACGATTAAAACATAATATAACAGTAATTTAATAGAACAGCGATTTTGCATTAAATACATTTCTACACCTCTACGCCAATGCCATTAGGATTCAGCAAAAGAGCTCTAGAGTCTGGACTAAAGAAGCAGCCTGCACTGGCCAGCACCTGTGTCAGAATCCCACGGTGTTTTAAAACGCTTCAACCAACAGCCAAGATCATGCATATGTCCGGACTCCCTAGCCGCTCTTTAACGGCTTTACATTTTTATAAGTAAGCAGCTTAAATTGGTTTATAGTCGTTCTTGTATATGCGCATTAAAATCCACTTGTTTTAACTAAGTAGCAGGAAACAAACTTGAATTGTGTTTGTGTTTGTAAAGGTAACAACAAAGAATATATTATTTTTAACAGATGAGATCTTTAGTTGAGCATTTCTAGGACATGTTGGTAAATATACACGAAAATAAACACGTTTCTGTGTGAACTAAGCTCTTCAGGTATGTATTAATTAATTCAATTCTTAACTACGAAAATGTGTCTGGCGATGTCTGCCAAAGTCATGCCCAAATAACGAGCACCGAAAATGGGATTCCATAAATGAAAGTAGTTTAGCAAAATTAAAGGATAAGATATTTTTCTAATGACAACACAAAATAATACAAAATTAAACGAGCTAAAAATTTATTTTTTGCAACTAGTAAAAGAAATTATTACCACAAACAAAATAAACCAATTATAAATAATGGTCACATATATCACGTAGAATCATATCCATAAAAAGAAATTTAGCATTCAATGCAGTGGGATATTAAATTTCCATTATAACCCCATCAGCACAAAATAGTGGATCAACCTATATATGCAGTCCATATAGGTCCAATATATGAATAATGGCCAATATTCGATATTTATAACCAATATTGGGTTTATATTGTTCTGACATTTCTACCCAATATGTACAGGTGTATATTCCCCCAATGTAGGACTTATTTATACAATGATATCTGACATCTACTAAATCTTTTGCTTCCTATAAAATCTTCGATAGAAATAAAGACAGGATACCTAAATGAATTATTTTATTGCCTATATAACCTTTCTGCATAGCGATTTATTCATTTAATCATAAGTAATGAGAACTATATAAGTATCTGCTTAATGTCTTTGTTTCTTAAAATATTTCAATCAAAATCAAATCTATAAACATGATTCAACTTAAATATATTTTTTAAAGAGTGTGCGTCTATGTTATAAAACACGACTCCTCAAATCTTTTGTCACGAACTTCCGTGCCGGCTCCTCCAACAGCGAAGGCGGCTTGCTGACTGCACAGAACTGAACTATATACGTAATACAAACAAAAATGCTAGAGCATAACATTTTACATCGAAAAGTGTGACAGCATTTTTTACTTATTCCCCATAAAACCTGTTCAAAATATAAGGGTTTATACGCAATCTTTTCGTATAAAGAAAACAAATATGACTCAAATTATGTCTTTAAAAATAATTTTATAAGTCTCCGATCACTGCCGTTTCCAGTTTTAACCCGTTAATAACCCAAGCAGCATAAAATACTGAACCAATGTATAACTCACATGGATTCATCATATAAATAATGGCCCTATATTGACTGTACATTGCTCCAATGTTTTGTCATGCTGAGGAGTAAGAAAAGTCTAACCAACTAGTTAATTATTCGACGAGACCAAAATCTAAATAGCTTTGCACGTTTGAAGATTGTACATGGGATCGACAGACAACAAAAATATAGGAACCGTTAGAATGAATATATAATTACAATCCACCTAGGACCTAAAATGAGAACATATAATTACGAATCAGGACGAAACACCATAACAAACATCAGCGCAAAGAGTGTAGCACAGTGATTTAATTAAAGTAAAACAAACAGTAAAAGAGTAAGCTGATTCAAAATGGCAGAATTGAGAGGGAAAATTTGTAGAATTGTGATAAGCAAGAGTTAGTAAAGAATGAAAGAAACTTTAAAAATATTAACTGTAATAGAATACACTCCAAAATTATTTAAGGCACCTCAAAAAGAACTAGCAGTTAAAAAAGGGAAACTTTTGAGGAAGATCTGCATTAAAATAATTGCTTACAAAATATTTCGTAGATCGATTATCAAAAGTATTAACCTTAAACGTGACGATGACGAATCTATGAAGATGCCATCAAAGAAAAGAAAGCCGATATATGAGACGTTGAAGTTATCATTATGCCCAAGCTGAAGGTAGGTCAGTGCATAATTTCCATGCGAATCATTCCGAGGTTATAACTAATAGCGCAAACTGTTTCAATTGGTGCATATTTTGATAATGAAAGGTGTGCTCAATTTGAAGCTTTCAGAGGATGCATGTCTCATGATAAACTATCATTTATTACTAAATTCGAGGACCGCGAAAGGGGCGATTTCTAGCCAGTTTTCACTCTGTTTCAAGCTGATAGGGACTCACTTCAAATATTCAAGAAAGTTATGAATACTGAAAAGTTCACAATGCGGTATAATATGACGGTCTAATACTGAGTCAGCTTATAATTTTAAAAAAAATTTACCAGCTGAAATACACATAGGCATCAACACAACAACCATCCCCTGCGACATTGCTATCTACCGCAGCTGAGACTCGAACTCAGGAGAGATAACAGCGACTAGACATGTTGTACCACTCAACAGCGATCTACACTGCTACTGTCTGGGTAACACATGAAAAACATCACTAAACATCCATACCCTGGCCAGGATTCGAACCCAGGACCCGGTGGTCGCAAGCCAAACACGTTAGTACTGCTCCACTGAGCTGGCAAGTTCGAAAGTTATAATTGCAATTCATAGAGCTGCAGATCCCTTCATAGAAATAAGTGGAGATCAAGAATGACAAAGCACCAATAGGCACACATTCAAATTGTTTCACGACCAAATGAAATTAGTAATTCACTTTGATAGTAAAAAATACAACGGGTTAAACTCAGATATAGACGTACGCTTACATCATTTGTTTAATAATAAACTAAAAATAAACTGTAATTAATATTAGATGTTGAACGGATCTAAATTTTGGACTGACAACTCATCTAGAATATTTAAATATGTCTGGTATGTTACTTTATTAATTTCTTTTTATAACTTGTAGATTCGCTATCGGTCACAGACGGATAAAAAAACTATTTTAATTATGGTATTAACTAACTTGACATAAAACTATGATCCATATCTTATTTCTCATATTCCTTTAGGATAGGAATGCGTATCTGTAATCCCCATAATTGGATAGTTTGTTTATATTAGTAGGAGCTCACTTAATCTAAATACACTAATAGGTATAGAGATATATCTTTACTATTCATCAATGTTGACACCAGTGGGCATTACATAAGTATAATTCCGTCAAATAAATTATAAATATATAGGTGTAATATATTAATTTATCGCAATATCGAATACATTATGTATTAGTAAATGTTGCGAAATTTCAGTTTTTGGTATAACAGGCGTTAAAAAAACGACGTCAAGCTCCTCCACGCTAATTAAAACATGAGTCTCAGATTGATGTTATTAAACCATCAAGGTCCTTACTGACAGACAGCGTGCTTAGAATTTTGGAATGGTATTATTTAAGAGTCTTTTAAAGAGTCTACAATTTTCATTCTCGACTCGTACTTTCACAATAAACTAAATAGTATTTAGAAGAATGTAGGAATGAATGTTGTAATGGTTTTGATTAAAATAAATGTCGGTGTATTCTGACCTTTCTGTTAAACTATTCCGTGATATACGCAGCGGTCGGCCAAACACATATCTGAACTTATTGAAGAGGAATAATGAAAAATAAACCTAGAACCATTATGCCTGGACTGACTGGAAATTTTTGTCGAGCCTGCCTTAATACGCAGAAAGTTAGAATTCGGTGTGCGATCAATAAGAAGAGATTGCTCCAATTATTTTCCTGAGACTTTAAATAAACAGAGATTTTAATCCAGTTCATTAATCAGCTTGATGCCAATATGGTTTTTGATTTTTTCCGATATGTCAAAGGTCAAAGCGAGGAGAGAGCCAAAGGAAGGACACAATTAAATATTTGTGTAACAAATTTCGGGGATTATCAGAGTTTTTATCGTTCCTTATAACCGGAAGCCTCTGACAGATGAAGTCTTTGAATAAAAATGGAGACTGTCAAAGAAAAGCTCTGGAAAGCTTTCAAAGAAGTTGTACCGAATTATCCTGGTAATGACGAAGATTTCCATTATTATGTGTCTTCAAGTATTGTCTGAAATATGCTAATGAAATTAAAGAACTTGAGTTGTTCAATGAGCTTCTTCGTGCACTTAATGAGAAGAATGAATTTACATTTGGATTACTGTCTCGAAAAACTTGATGGGAAAAATTCCATCAAAATATCAAAGTGATGGAACGCAGGTACCAAGGGTGACCAATAATCAACATCATTGTGGATTCGAAAGCTGTCTACAAGACTTGTAAAACCCAGAATGCGTTGAGAATGGTTTTTCATGATAAAGTTTGTCAATAATAGTCTAATAATAATCATAATAATACAAGTATTTTATTGAGTAAACCAATTGGTCATCATAAACATAAAGTTGGCACCCAGAGTTAGCACCCCAGATTCAAACTAGGTCTGAAACGGCAACGTAAAGAGAGGCCGCGCCACCGCTGGCGGGGATTATCTCGTTTCAAGGAGTAGAAGAGGCCTGTCGGGGTTGGAAAGCGGCAGCTCGTTGCCGGATCGAATTTTCCGATGTAGAAAATTTTTCCGGCTCTGAAATGCAAGAGCTGCCGCGATTCGAGTTGTGGCAATCATCATGATTCAGTGTAAACTAACCGCCTTCCAATTTTCAGCGCGGCAGCTCAATGCCAATCGAGCTTTCCGGAGTGAAAAAGAGTTTTCCGACCGTGGAAGGAAAGGGCCACGGGCCGCCGCGAGAAAACTGGGAAGCTTATAAAAATATTCGTAATTTCGCCTTAGCATCGGTGCGGAGAGAAAAAGCCGCGTATTTAAGTTCGTTACAAAATCAAACTTCTAATCGCGAGTTTTGGAAACGGCTACAACTAAATATTCGATTTAAACGTGATAACACCATACCTCCTAATTTACAGAATGCTGCAGATATTAACGACTTCTTTCTTAGTGTATTCTGCAAGAACGATAACTGCAATAGGACGATAAACTTCTATGCTAACACCAAATTTAAAGATAATTTACTGTTCACCTTCACACTTGTTACTACCGATACCGTTTATAATGCTATCAAGAGTATAAAGTCGAACACTGCCGGAAAAGATAAAATAACTCTAAACATGTTAAAATTATGCATCCCAATAATCATAAAGCATATCACTCATATTATTAACTGCTGTCTTGAACAGGGTTACTTTCCTACAGAATGGAAAGATGCAATTATCTGTCCAATACCAAAAACAGCAAATCCTACAACTGTGGAGGATCTGAGGCCTATCAGCTTGTTGCCAATTCTTTCCAAAATACTAGAAAGAATAGTTCACGACCAGATTACTGAATATCTTTTACTGCATAACTTATACCCATTACATCAATCGGGATTTCGTAAAGCACATAGCACCACTACTGCTTTGTTGAACCTTAGTGATAATATCATCAGCGTACTAGACAAACGTATGGCAGCTATTCTTGTATCCCTAGACTACTCTAAGGCATTTGACACCACACGCTTATTTGTGCAAAGCTAAATTACTATGGTTTCGACGCGATATCCCTGCGGTTTTTCAATTCTTATTTGAGCGAACGTCGCCAATGCGTATCAGTCGCAGGAAATATATCTGATTTTAAAATTATCTCGTCAGGTGTTCCTCAAGGCTCCATTCTTGGTCCTCTTTTGTTTCTTGTATATACAGCAGATATATTTAATGTAGTAACTAGTTCGCATGTGCAAGCATATGCTGACGATACCCAACTTCTTCACTGTTTTGAGCCATCTAATGCAGCTATTGCCACTAATTTGATCAACCAAGATTTAGACAACATCTATCAATATTCGCATCAACATAACCTTAAAATTAACCCTACCAAATCAGTTGTTATTCTATTCTGCTCAGAACATACTCGAGATCACTTAAAGGCTTCTATTCAACTAAATATTAATCAAGAAAATTTGTCATTTTCTACTCATGCCAAAAATCTTGGGATAATAATAGACGAAAAATTACGTTTTATGCAGCACATAAAAATTCTTTTACAAAAATTTTACTCCCGGCTAAAAGTACTGTATGCAAACAGGCATATCTTGAACTTTAAACAACGTAAAATCTTTGTGAAACTTTAGTCATGCCTGTATTCAATTATTGCAATTTTATGTATTTTTACTGCCTGGATCAAGCTACAAAAAATCGACTACAAGTTTTGCAAAACTGTTGTTGTCGTTTTATTTACAACTTAAGAAAATTTGATCATGTTTCAAGTAAATATGTTGAGTTGCGTTGGTTAAAAATGGAACAACTCGTTAAATTCCACTATGCAGTTTTCTTATTTTCTTTAATAAAATATTCTATTCCAAGTTACTTAAGAGACAAGTTAATTTTCAGATCTTCAGTACATACTGTAAACATCAGACATCGGTACGTGCTAACAGTGCCACAACATCGTACAGCCCTCTTCCAACGTAGCTTTTCTTACACATCCGCAGCCTTATATAACTCTATTGATCCCATATCCAAAAATCTATCGACAGTTAATATCTTCCGTAAAAAATTCAAAGCCTGGTTCATTAATTCCAACAAAAACTAGAATATATTCTTGGGCATCATTTTGAACTGTGTTTATGATCGATTTTTTATTTAGTAATTTTGAGTAATTAATTTTTTAGTATTTCTATAAATATATTTTATAAAGTGTATACCGTCCGCCTATTACATTGGACTATTGTAATATTGTATTGTATTTTTGTATTTTAATGTTTTATTTTTAACTTAGTTAGGTAAGTGATTTATAAGGTTAAGTGTAAGAATAGCCACATGGCTAAACTTCGCCTTGTAAATTGCTATTTGTAATCTACTTGTAAATGTACATCTACACTCTTTGAATAAAGCCGTTTATTATTATTATTATTATCTCTCTGTGGATGCTTTTCTTTTAACAATAGGTATCCCTTGACCCATTTAAAAGTGGGTCATAGGGTTCCAACTGGTAAAAGAAAAGCATCGACAGAGAGAAAATCGCGACAGCTCGTGGCCCTTCCTTTCCACGGTCGGAAAACACTTTTCCCCCCCGGAAAGCTCGACTTGGCATTGAGCTGCCGCGCTGGAAATAGGTCAAAGGGTACCCATGGGTAACAGAGAAGCATCCACAGAGAGAAAATCGCGGCAGCTCTTGGCCCTTCCCTTCCACGGTCGGAAAACTCTTTCACCCGGAAAACTCGACTTGGCATTGAGCTGCCGCGCTAAAAATTGGAGGCGGTTAGTTTACAATGAATCATGATGATTGCCACAACCCGAATAGCGACAGCTCTTTGCATGTGCATTTCAGACCCGGAAAATTTTTTTACATCGGAAAATTCGATCCGGCAACGAGCTGCCGCTTTCCACCCCCGACAGGCCTCTTCTACTCCTTGAAACAAGATCATTCCCGCCAGCGGTGGCGCGGCCGCTCGTTACGTTGTCGTTTCAGACCTAATGTTAATCTGGGGTGCTAACTCTGGATGCCAACATTATGTTCATTTGGTCATCAACTGAAGTCCTCTAGCAACTCTTCCAAAATTTAAAAAAAAATAAATGTTTTAACCAGTATACGTATGAATATATTGTTTTCCTTCATGTTCATACTAGCTTTGTGAAAAATCCTTATATGATAGAGAGGCGGTAGAAACGACATGAAAGTTCGTGTATTAAAATCTCAACTCAATTCTCGTACTGGCAATATGAATAGATTTATCGGGACCTGACAAAATATTCACATAGTGAACAGTATTCTTATACGCCTTGAAAATATTAAATGAACTATGTAAATATAAAATTTGATATTACATAAACAAATTATGTAGCGTAGGTACTAGAGAAGAAAATTGATTAAATGTTTGACTAATTTATAAGTGCGCTTTATACTAAATTATTGAGGATATTTATAGACAATACATTAAATTGGAATTCAACAAAAAAACTATCTTCCATTTGTTGTGGGCTGTATAGATTACCCAAAGTAGAACCGTTGTTTTGGCGTATTCACAATTCAATTTTATTTCAGAGGCAAATTTGGAATTCTTTTTTGGGGCTCTTCATGCCATTTTGAAAATTTATTTAAACTTCAGAAGAAAGCTGTACACGACAATGGGAGTAGGAATTTATTTAACAGTCTAAACATTTTTTACATTTTCTTACTTTTTTATTGGGTATTTTGCCACTGAAAAATATTTAAAAATTTTAATGAAAAAACCTCTGCGCCAAACGGATCAGACAGAGGTTGGTTCTTGAGTACTTGACTGTTTCAAAAAGTCTCACACCTAAAAATATATAAACTAGAACAATGTTATGAACTAAAAACTGAAAATCAAAGCTATAGGTAGTTAACGTTTCGGAACAGAATCTACTTCCGTTCTCAAAACTTTTTTGGCCGTCAACCATGACAGTTCTTTGTTTATACCCAATAAAAAGTAAGAAAATCTGAATATGCTACAAATAAACAATTACAGACAATATCTGGATCACAGGTATGGGCCTAATATCAATAGCTTTTTTAGAGATTTGGAAATTTTACATAAAAAATTAGCTCACACCGAAAATAGTATTACCTTTTTATGCAAGTGTCGTCAACATGATATTATTCCAAAACTGTCATGGTTGACGGCCAAAAAAGTTTTGAGAACGGAAACGTTAACGAAACGAAACGAAACGTTAACTACCTATAGCTTTGATTTTCAGTTTTTAGTTCATAACATTGTTCTAGTTTATATATTTTTAGGTGTGAGACTTTTTGAAACAGTCAAGTACTCAAGAACCAACCTCTGTCTGATCCGTTTGGCGCAGAGGTTTTTTCATTAAAATTTTTAAATATTTTTCAGTGGCAAAATACCCAATAAAAAGTAAGAAAATCTGAATATGCCACAAATAAACAATTACAGACAATATTTTTTACATTGCCAACTAATTATATTCTAGAGATATATTTAACGACAACTTGCTGTAATCTGAACCTGTGTTAGGTAAAGAGTAACAAGGCCCTTGATCTAAGCAATAATGAGAATTGATTCACTTGGAAGGTGCTCAATTTCTTTTATGACTAATCCTAAATCAATGTGGTCTTTTCGGTAATAAATTATTATTATATCTCATCTCCGCATATTACTTTAATAACTCCCGGTTAGAGAAAACTGAAAGTAACATGTTGAAAAACTACATGTAATTTGATGCTCATTTTATATACGTAATTACAGTGATTGCTAATTACGGATAATACAGGCGCTGCAACGTATTAAGTTGTCCAAAAACATCTCATAACACATAACCATAAATAATTCGGCCTTTCATATTAAAACCATAAAGCGTTAGTGAGAGTACAACAGATGCGGTATAGGCAAACCGCACAAACACTTATGCAACTGCTACAAAACATAAAAAATAGCGCTGAACTCTAAAGGGAGCCATTGACCATTCATCAAAATATACAAAAAACTAGAGCACAATAACACGAAGAGGGTCCATTTTTTAGTGGGAATTAAACATGTAGATGAGCCGGCACGCCAAGTGAGCACCAACAATACTGCACTTGATCAGGCGGTATGCACCCCCTACACATTAAAAACACAATGCTAGTAAAGGCTGTTGAATGTAGGTTATGTGAAAGTGATTAACTAACCCTTTAACACATTTTTTAACGCGTGTACTTGAACATGTGTGTCAAAACGACGAGGGCTAGCACTTATCAGTATTTATTGATATAATGTATGAATTTATTAGAGGGATTGAACTTATTCGTTGGTTCTTTATCAAGTTTTTCAATTCATGCTTAGTAAATGACCACTACAATATAGTCAAGTGAGTATCCGAGTCAAAACAGAATAATTAAAATTGTTTCGCATAGCAACTTGATTGTGTTAAATGTTTATTGCAATTGGACTTGCTTAAGAGGAAATATGGAATTAGAGGTAGAGAGCAGGCCGTACAGATTTCCTATGAATAAGATACATGAAAAACTTTGTATGAGTGAGTAAGTACTACCAAAGATCTACAGGGATCCACTTTTCATATAAGAAAATTTTGCCCGCGTCATGGAATTTTACCGGAAGTGACGCCAAAATGGGAGGATACGGGCAAATAAGAAAAGGCACCCTATTTTTTTAACTAGAAGGTTTGCACTTTAAGGCAAGCACCCCACTATGATCTTACTGTATATCTCAAAACCTACATTTTGACGTAAGTTTTATTCATGTACTCGATAACACAAAAAATCGTGATCGGAAATTACGCTAAAATTCCACGCGGGCAAAATTTGCTTGAAAAGTGGCTCTCTGTATGTCTGGTAGTACTTACTCACTCACACAAAGTATTTCATGTATCTTATTCATAGGAATCTATACAGCCGGCTCTTCACCAGTAACTGATATTATTCCGAATCCATATTGTTTTTCTTCAGATTTACATCATCTTCGCAGATGTTTTGAGAACCATGTATTATTCTAGTCGGCCTTTCCTTGATGTAAGGTACGTCTAACAGCATCATGTATGTCGCAGTTGCTCATTAAGTTTACGGACTTTACGAAGCTCTTGTTATCGTTAGGGACAACATTCCGGTCTGGAGGGAGCCCTCTTTTTCTCTTCCTACCACTACCTAAATAATCTTTCTATATGGTCCTCTCTCCGGTTGATGTAAGTAAAAATTTATAAGATGCGTCTGAGTCGTTTTAGGCGGTGTATTTCTTAAATAATCTAGCTATTTGGTGCCACCGATTGTCCAAGAAGTATGCAAGAAATAGCTGCAGTCCTCCATCTCCTTAGCATATTGCCGACTATCTATTTTCCTACAGAAAGATGGAGAAAATAACCCTGATATTTGTATCATAGCAAATTTTGCTCAACTAGCAAGTTGGTATCGTTCAATAAGGTCTCCGAATTATAATTCACACTCTCATCATCAATCCTAAATGTGATTGGATGCGTATATGAGCTCATCTTCAACTGCTGCAACTAACGTGGTATCATGTCATCTGCAAATCTTGCCTCCGTCCATAACCATTCCACCCTGCTAATTTCCCAACACAAGTCATATCGCGCGTTCACTGTAGATGTTTAAGAGAGTTAAGAAAAAAATTCATATTTTTTTTTTTTTTTAGAAATAATGCTTTTCTGCTTAAAACTGAATTGCACTAAAAAGCAGAAAATAGTTTTCATTCAGTGATTAAATTACAAAATGATGATTAAAAAGAAAACCATTGGACGCTCATAAAATATAATATATTACCTTTATCAACAATCATAAATGATGATGTTACGAATAGTATGTTGTAATATAAAAGCAACAGCAATATTTTATGAGCGACCAATGGTTTTCTTTTTCATCATCATTTTGTAATTTAATCACTGAATAAAAATTATTTTCTACTTTTTAGTGCAATTCAGTTTTAAAAGAAAACCATTGTTTTGAAAAAAAAAATATTTATTTATTTTTTACTTTTTAGTATCCCGTTCCACATTTTTTTTATTCAAACGCCATCATTTCGTTTACTCTTGTCAAACTCTTTCATTTGATACCCATATCAAGGGGGTTGTAAAGAAATAGGTAATCCGCCATTTTGTGTCGGCCGCCATATTGGATTTAGAATATCGTCACACAGCTTATTGTATTCTACTTGTCATACTACCCATGCCGAGGGGATTGTAAAAAAACAGGTGATCTGTAATTTTGTGCCGGCCGCCATATTGGATTTAGAATGACATCACACAGCTTACTGTTTCTACTTTACATACCCTTTCATTTAATACCCATGTCGAGGGGGTTGTCAACAAAAAGGTAATCCGCCATTTTGTGGTGGCCGCCATATTGGATCTACCATAATATTGAATATACTATATTGTGTTGTCTTCAGAACCAAAGTTGTGTGCAAAATTTCACCATGATTGGACATCGGGAAGTGGTCAAAAATTCGATTATCAGATTTGAACATACATACAATATTTCGAGCTAAAGAAAACCACTGAAAAATTAAAAATTTAATTTAAATAGTAACTATCAGAGCAAATGCTCAAAAAGACCCCCCTTCATGAAAATTACAAATTCATCCAAAGTATTAGGCCTAATCAATGATCAGCAATATCCAAATAGAAAAAATCGAGATGCAATAGATTTGGTGATCTAGCTGGCCACGAGATAGTTCCTCTTCCATTAACTGAACTGTTTGGAAAATATCGTTTAAGTATGTTTGAACTAAAATGGAATTATATCGTTAAAACAAACGTCATCGAATCTTTCCCCCAACAAATCGACAAATTTCGAGTACAACTTGTTATTGAGGTAATTTCAAGTACTTGGTTCCAGTAAACTTTTTTTCTATGAAGAATGGTTCAGTTGTATTTTCTACAAATATTCCACCCAAATATTCACTTTTTGGGAATACTGTGTTCTGATGGTGAAAAACCTAGATTTTCCGTAGATCAATATCGCGTTGTCAATGGATTATGTCGACTCAGAAATGTAAAAGTGGGTTCATCAGTGAAAACTATATTTCTAGTTTTCATCTTCTTGATTATTTTCCATTAGTTTCACAAAATTCTATTCTATGGCCCTAGCACGTCGAAAATGTGAATTGTCACTGACGGTACCACAAAGCACTATTTCTAGCATTTCTCTGTGATTGTTAATGACAAATAAATATAGAAAAAAAAAACAAAAAAATAACACGAATACACAATGAATGATATGTACGGGCTATATTTAACACACACAAATATATAATTCAAACAGGCCAAGTTCAGAAATAATTTTTCGTTACAAGCTCGTATTTAAATACACTGCTAGCTTCTTTGGGCTTAAGTAAGCCTAAAAGTATTTAAATCTCACTTATTATACACTTCGCAAATACAAAACGCAGAGTATATTGCATTCGATCGGCACATTTCTAAAACTGGTAATATTGTTTGTCGAGAAAAAAATTTCATATCACTGTGTTTGTGACCGAATTCTGAACAACTTTCAAAATGTCGGTCCGTATGTCTGTCTGACCGTCCGTCCGTCACATTTCTTGTAAGCACGATAACTTAAGAACGAAAAGTCCGATTTTATTGAAATTTGGGCACTAAGTTAGGATTGGCTAGAGGAAGAATCCTATCCTAATATCGATCAATAAATAAAAAAGTTATTAATTATTTAAATTAAAAAAAAAAAAAACGTTTTTGTATATTTTGTAATTAAACAAAAAATGTCTAAAACTAATACTATTTACAAAAAAAGCTGCTACGAGTATTCTATAGAATGTGTAACAATTATATAAACAGTGCAGTAAATCGTCGAAGAGTAATAATGGTTAGCTTGTTTAAGATGGATTTTCGATTGTAACTGATACTTTAAGACACTGTTTAGGAAAAAGTTTAAATGAATTTAATGGTCACCTATAATAAAAATATATTATGTATGCAGAACAAAGAATATATATAAAATACTATATAACGCCAACAAATAGAAACATATATCTAAATGAAGACTCTGACATATTATACCTAATAGGTATCCTCAAGCTCCATGTTCATGTTAATTTCCTTTTTTATAAATAATTCACGTACACAGACGAGATCAAATGATCAATTCTCACTTTCCGTAAATTGAGCTGTCATGTAAATTACACTGAAAATTAATATGCAATGGGATACCTTTGATAAATGTTGCCGGTTTATTGATATTTTTCGTTTTTATACAGCAGCAAGAAGCTGACTAAGATGTTGAATCTGGCTTAACACTGCGTCAAAAAAGTAACTTTCTATTTTTTCGGAAAATATTCTTATGGAATAAGATGCTATGAGCAAAAAATAAGATGAATTCAAAGAATATTAAAATGTCTACGACTGTTTCCTAATGAAGCAAATTGTTTCATTCATATTATACTAGCAAGATGCCGGCGCTGTACTACATAGTTCGTTAAATTAATTAACAATGATGAACGTATCACACCTCCACACGTATCTGCAAAATACTTCACTGATTTTTATGAAACAGAAGTCAAACTATTGAAGTAATGACCATCCATACATTTAGCGCGTTGGGTGTTAAAAAATTATAAGCTGACTTAACTTCAGCCTGCTACACTGTCGTTTATAGTATAGATTATATATAGTCTATGTAGAGGAATTAAACATTGTCCCACAATAATAAAAATAATTCAATGTCAAATATACAAAGCAGAATCCTAATATATAAGAAAATATGTAACGTATGGGTGTCTTATCTTCTTCAAACTAAATACCATCCAAATCCTAATAGTGTTGATGTCTATCTAATTTCGTGATAATATTACATTCTTTAACATTTATATTATACTTTATTTCACAACAGCTGACATGCATGCTTTGCAAATCCACCAGAATAAAAGTGTGAATTACAAATATTTACATATATAGTATTTATCAAATACGAACACATCGGACCAAGGAACGAGCTTTTGCTATCAGATTCCGCAATAAATTTGTATAACTTGTAACCACGATAAATAAATAACTATACCGTAGGTATATATGAATTAAAGAAAGAAACAAACATGTGAACTTCGGAAATATATTAATTTATTTACTAAGACGTCAAGCCTGTCAAACATCTTAGAAGAACGTACACATAACGGCAAGTTGGCCTCTCCTTTTCAGTGATTCATGGAGATATTGGCTAATACATTACAAATTTGTTGTTGCAGGTCTGTACGTACACACAGTAATAATTAAAAATTTGTATTATAATATACTGCCACACATTATGCTGGCTTTATAATAACATGACTAATTTAACATGGCAAGAATATTATTATACGCCCAGCATTTGTCATTGAATATTAAATGATATTACCTCTAACTAATTTACAGCATGATGAATTTCTTGTTCTACAATGTTTCATTCCATATAAAGACAAAATAAAGTGGAAATTCAGAATCAGGATACCATCTAAACATTAGTTCATATAATGTATGTCAATTTTGAAATAGGTATTATCTTTGCATAAATTTACCTTGATCGCATAAAATTCCTCCCCAGTTGGTATCGCATATGCACTGCCATGATGAACCATTACAGTAGCCATGTTTACACCCTGGATATGGCTCGCACTGATCACAGGAGTCTCCTCTCCAACCAGGTCGACAGCTGAAACAAATAACAACTAGTGTTAACAGAGTTTTTTTACTCAGTTAACTAATCTATAACATACTATATATCCCAAGAATTGAGGTTAACTGATTAGCGAAAAAATATATATTTTAGTAGCCAACAGTCAATAAGTTCCTTGTCGATTTATATTTAGAAAGTTGATATTAAAACTTAGAGCGGGGGGCGGCGAAACTTACAAAACGCCAGATAATTCCAGGATGGACACTTAAAAATAAGTATACTCCTCTTTATTTCTGCCTAAAATTACAGTTCTCCTCTCTACCCTATTATACGTTATTGGACTACAGTAGTATATATCACTGTAGTCTGTTTTTAAACCAGGCGTAACATTGAAGTTCCATTCTCACTATAAAAGTAACCAGAAAATACACTAAAAGCTTTTTGGCGTTTTGGGCAATCAACAATATACGACTACAGTGTTTTTGTGTGTATTTTATTGCATTATATAATGCATCGACTTCTATTTGACCTCTAGGTATTTTATACAGCATCCATACCATTTACGCATTATAAAGGCACCAAGTAATTAGCCACTTTTACCTTCAGATTTACACAAAAGGGATTAAAAACTGATATATAATGTGCAAACGGTTAAATAGAAATTATAACCAAATAATTTATGACACAACATTAAAATTTTTACCATATGCCAAAATTTACGACTATTGCCTTGTTTAAAACTGGCGAGGGCGTATCCAATCACAGATGTATGATTTAGCGCGTTGGTTTAAAAACAGACTATAGAGCTAATTTAACCAATAATATTTTATCGAAAGCGTAGTTGCCTAGAAACATAAAGATAATAAATTGATTGGCAGTTTATAATTTGATTAAATCGCAAGTGCTTTAGCGCGAGTTATTTATTTAATTAATGAGAAGAAATTGTCAATTTACACGAATTATATTACTTTTTGGCAACTTAGCCAGAGGAAAAATTTATTAATAAAAGGGTCTAGCCGGTTTAGCATATGAGAAATGCCCTGACGTCTATTGTTATGCTTTAACCCTTTACTTATTATAGACCAAGATCCCAGAGCCGTCAGGCCTACGTCATTTTAGCAAAGCTGATATTTTGGCAATAAATAGTGTGATTTGTAGTTAAGAACATATGCATATTTGCTAACTTGAAAGCTAACAGATAACAGGTACAAAACGTACAAAAGGTCCAAAAAAAACCTTATTAACCTACGTTAAAGTATGGTAGTTGGTTTTCATATATGTTTGACAGAATACTTTAAAAGCCAATATGCATTATTGTCCGACACTTTCCGTGGGCCCTAACTTTCGCCAGACGTTTTAAAGCTCGAAAAAAATGCAACCTAACCTAACATAATACATTTTTTGTTTTGTTTCGTTTTTTACATAGTTAGGCAATCCAACGACCTGTCAAACGTAATTCAAAATGGCCGACGTGGGCAAACAGGGGTTTATTTCTTATTAACTTCCGGAAACGAAACCAAGGCAACAGAAAAACAAACTCTTTTAAGGAACGAAAATGAATGTTTGCCGGATGTTTGCCCACAACGCCATGTTGGAAGTCACGTGGTTTGGATTGCCTAGTTGGTGGTAGAGAAAGTTCCACAGTTATGTTAGGTTAGGTTGGGGTTTTTTCGAGGTTATGTCGATAAAGTGTCAGAAATTGCAAGGATAAATACAGCAAGCGAAAAACTTTTTTTTTTCGAAATAGACCCCAAGTATATTTAGAAGAAATGATAATATAGGTTGGCGCATTTTATTTGAAAATGTTTTACCAGGATTGGCAGTTTTTGAGAATACCGCATGTGGAAACGTAGAACTCCCTGGTCAACGATGCAGAGAAAGAAGTAAAGTTAGTGGACATTGCAAGTAAACCAGTTTTCACTTTGGCATGAGCACGGTCCAATTATTTAAGGTACTGGTAGGTCATTTATTCATATTTACATTTGTTTTGCATATTAATATAATAGCAGATCATCGATGTTCAAATTTGTTTTACATAAAATATATTTTTTATCTGAAATTCTCCAATAGTGCTACTCCTTCACTATTGGTAGAGGTGTTTTAAAATCTCATGAGCTGTGACCTTCATGTGAGCAGAGACATAATCTCTCCCGTCGACTCAGTTACACTTCTTAAAAATATTATATTTATTGTTTACAATTTATCACGAGTTCTTGTTTATATATACAGCAAAGCAGCCCCCAGTGTCTTCAAAAAAGTACTTATAGCGCAGAACAAACTTTGCCTCTTGCGCATTTCGCGGCTCATAAGATTCTGAAACACCTCTAAGTTGTTTATAATAAAAAGCTAATCACAAGTTTAAAAAAACATAATTTAACCAATGAACTGAAATGAACTGCTATACTCATAGTTAATAGATGCTCCGTACTTTCGCAAAGAACGTTTAAAATTTATTCTTCACCTGTTTGTTTGTTGTCTAAGAATGTCTGACATATTAATTTATCAGAATAAATATTCAGCAATAGATCGAAGTGATTAATGCGACAGTTTAAAGGACCAATAAATAAAATTTAAACACAGACATAATGATAAAGAGTGTCCGAGGAAAGAAAATAGCAGTCTTGCCTCTAGCTGTACGAGTGGCTACTTTAGTAATTACTGCGGCCATTACTTGTAATCGCTTCAATTTTATTTAAATCTCGCCGCCATAAACATTATTAAGACCTACTAACTTGATAATTATACGATTTTTATACAAGACATTATTGAATTTTAAATATAAACGTTAATTGGTTCTCTTCAGTTTACACCTAACTAACTGTTAACAATTTAATGTAAAATTAAATTCACAACTGGTATAAATAAAAATCCCTGGTTTCTACAATCTAATCTAATTGATATAGTTTGTTTTTATCGGCGGTTAATAGAGTTATTTGAATTTATAAATTATTTATGAAACCGTTTAACTGTATTTGGAAGTGTAGAAATATCACTACATTTACTTCTTAAGGTTAAATATCCAATTCTATATTTGGAAGTAACTTTTAGGTTTATATTGTGTATTAATTAGTATGTACAAAGGAATATGGTGCTGGTGTATACCGATGTGTTCTCTTTTTTGTTGCAGCTATTGACAATCATATCGGTAAATCTTTTTATTTTAAATCTGATAAAGTATTCGTTATGAAGAATAAAATACGATCTATTATGACATATTATTCAAAACTGGTTTCAATCGATATAGAAGATAAAAGATTTTAATTTAAGTTCTAATTACTAACAACTCATGCATTGACTTATAATGAGTGTTGTAATTTGTTCATTAACACCAGTTCACTTTTTAATTGAGATTGGATATTGGACCAACTGGAGAAATGCTTGGAAAAACCGAAGCACGTGTTTCTCCGAAGAACTTCGTTTTCAATTTTTTACTATGCGAGATATTTAGGAAATGACCAAGGAACGCGAAAATATCTAATTTGTACTAAGAGCAAAACCCTTACTGTTCTGGTTTTATCTAGGAATGCATGTACAGGGTGTTAGGCACATAACGCGCATTCGTTTAAGAGTTAATTGTTCATGCGAAAATTGCAAGAAAAGTTCCTGCAAACACAAGCTTGGAAACGCATCCTAAAGGAACTACGGATAGCTTCTATAGTGGATATTACTGATTATTTCGGAGACATCAAGCAGATAAACATGTCGAAATACTACCGCCACGCATACTTGAATATTTTTACGTATCTGGAAGCTGGCCGTTACTAATACGTAAGTTAGAAAGTACACACCCTAAAACCACAATATATTATTTTAAATTAATAAATAAGAAAGAAGATACTGCCTCTACCCAGATGGTTACCTAATAATAAAAATGGATATGTTAAACGAACTATAGGATTAATGTTTTATAAGAGATGATTAATTAATTCCGCACCTGCACTTAATATTTAAAATATTATAATTTATACCTTCCAGACAGTAGAACATTGACACTATTTGTTTTCTATTTTAAACATGTTTTCCAATAGGTTATACGTGATCATTTAACTTGTAATATATTTTTATTTTAAACAAATACATAAATTATAAGCGAATCATATAAATAGTATACGGTACGGGATATTAAGTGAGGTTGGTATTGTGATCTATCATTAAAGTCTCCATCTCGGACACGGTACGTGGTTCCATATTACACGTTTCCATAATTTTTATTATTTCCTTCATCTTTCATACATACTTTTGTACCATGAAATTTTGCTTCTTTTAACGGCGCAATACTTACTTTTTAAGTGCGTTTTTACTTTTATCTACTTCCGTTGAATATATTTGGTGTATTGTAATGTTAATAACTTCATTATGCGTCTAAACTATTTATCCATTCTGTTATAAGGTGTAAATTTGTCACGGCGCGTTCTAAAGTAAAATGAATTTTGTTAACAAAGACAAGTTTTTTTATATTCTGTTGTTTTATATGTTACAATTAAACTGCAATTGGTATTAAATGACCAAACATACTGTTTTATATATTTGTCCACCGGATTGATGGTCAAAAGTGCAAAGTAAAAACCAACAATCGAACATTCGTCGTGCGTTTCGTAAACCACATTGGCATCATCAGGAGACGATTAAAACTAAAGTAAAATGTGCTCATAATTATATTATATACAGGCTGTCCATTTTATAATGGCCCCCGAGAATATCTCACTTAATATCGGTCGTGCAAATAACTTGTTTCTACGAAAATTGTGCCGATTTTTATAAGCTACAAAATGGTTTAGAGACATTTGAAATCCAAGCCCACTTTAAGAGTTATGACGGAAAATATCGATAATGCGGAGTACGTCTAAGTAAAATATATCCATTATTTGAAGAGATACGACGAAAATTCTAAGGCGACAATTTTTTGCAACGAGGTTACACCAAATATTTTTCAAAACGTAAATTAGATAAATATTGATGTTCTGTGTGCTATGTTCATTTTTGAAACATATTATTTATAGGATTTTGCAAACAGTGGAAAAAACTATCTATGAGAACTAAAAGAAAAACTATATGTAAAAAACAAAAACGAAATCTTTGCATTCTTTCGATAACCTAACTTCTGGTTATGCTAGCAAATCAAAATCCTAAAATAAATTTGTCTATTTCTAATAAATTGGGCAAATTTATTTTATTAAGAAATGCATAGAAAAATTCATCCCTTTTGAGGCACGAGAAGGGGTTGAGCTAACCGCCCAAAATTTTGTGTGATTCTTTTCTTCTTATATTAGAAAAAATTGAGGGGGTGAGACGATCTAATTTTAAAAGTTGAAAAATAAGGACCACCCTAACGCATATGAACCATCAATTTGGCGACGATTACCTTTTACAATATCTTCAGAATTAGTGCTTTAAGATATATTTATTCAATTGTTAGGAATTTTATCTATTATTTATTTTACCAGTTTAACGATTAAATAATAATCTAGATTTTAGACTAGCGACTTTTTAAATCGTAATGCCACTAAAGTTTACATTTTTACGACATGCACAGTTTAGTCCTGAACAACTTTCTCTCTAATTGGCAGAATAATTAATCATTTCAATTAATTTTATTACGAATCATGCACGTCAAGCCTCTTTATACAACCAGCGAAATGATCCTCGGAGGTCACGGCACGTATTCTGAATTTAAGCGATGTTGTACGTTTTGAGCGGAAGAACATTCGACATTAGAAACATGGCATCACGTAGTCAATGTAGCTCATAGCAAGACCATATCGACTGGCCATGTTCGACGCGAAAAGTCATTCTGCCAGCTACAGATTAAATTATATCAATTGTCGGATAAATTGTATCTAACATAAAGAAGATACGTCAATTACCGAAGAAGTAAATCAGATTTCGATTGGGAATTTGTACTGAAATACGTGAGAAAGTATCCTTAATCTTTGCGGAAATGTTCTGCAATCTTTTTAAAACCGATTTATTGTTTAGATAAACCATATGTCTGGCCATATTTCTCAAACATGTGGTGCTGAACGTATTTTGATAAAACAGAAAAAGATTACAGCCCATCTATACAGATTAAGATTAATTGGTTATTTTGAGAAGCAATGATTGTCTATGTCATGAATTGAATAGCATTTAACATCTGTCCAGTTATTTATGTTATCTGTTTACAATAATTAACGGAACTTGATTTACTACATTAATGAATATAATCTCAAATTAAGAACCTTATTTATTTGTTACCTTACAGATTCGTAATGAATAAATTTGAAGAACACACGCGTTAGTCAAGTCATTAGACATTTTTACATAAGAAAAAAAAATCACGATATAAAATGAACTGGTGTGTTTTTAGATTTAGGGGCTCAAACTAACGACACGAATTTTGCGGAAAAAAAACCTCTTGTAATTTTGCAAAAGATGCAAAATGGTCTTCAGAAAAATAACCCAAGTAGAATATAATATTGGCTGGCATCATGTAAGTTTCTGCCCGATCGAATAAAGAGAGAGGATGCCCCCGGGTCCTTAAATATTAAAATAAATATCTATGTAGGTTTATAATCGGCTTTATTTGATTATATATTTTAAGTTCGATTTTAGAAAAAAAAGAAAAGTTGCAGATCTAGTAGAGAACATTTTTCATGTAAAAAGTTCTGCACTTCCAAAGAATTTTGAGAAACTAACGTCACGAGTATACCGTCACCTACATTCAATATCGATACCTGGCTATATAAAGACTTCAGCTTGCAATGAGAAAAAAGGCATCTGCTCTTTGCGAATCACTTTCTGAATGGGGCCCCCAAGATTCTGTAAAAGTGTGTGTTCTTGATACCACAGACGGTAATACTGGACGTTTAAATGGTGCTTGTATTTTAATAGAAAATACTTTAGAAAAAGATCTTTTGTATTTAGTTTGTAGGTATCATATAATAATATATAAGATTGTTCTTAATAGCGTCCTTGAAGTAAACATGAATACATCGACAAGCCCAAGTGTACGATTTTTAAACGGTTTCAGAATTCTTAGTCTCATATAAATGTCAAGAATTATCAATTTGGAATTGAATGTGAAAAAGTCAGGAAACACTTAAAGCAGGGTGACGTATCGCGAATCATCAATTCTGTTAAAATTACGCTAGAAGAAAGCAACCACGAGACGATTATAGAGAATTTCTCCAATTAACAGCGCCTCGGAGAGGCACCAAGTTGCAGGGGAATATCGTTTAACGTTCCAAGAGCCGTCCATTGTGGGAGATGAAAGACAAAATCTATTTACTCACTAAATATTTTGGTTCCGGAATGAATTCGAATTGCCAGTTGAAGAAGAGAACGAGCTCTGCGATATTTTTATTGTTAGCATATACGCTGAAGCGTGGTTTTGTGCTCCTTCGGCTGTTAAAGCACCCCATCAGGATTTCAGGGTTCTGTCTAGGATTCACCAATATCAAAGTATCGATTGTGATGTCTCTCGTGCTGCTTTACACAAGTTAAAAAATCATTTATATTATTTAAGCCATCTCCATGAATACACATTTCGTCACGTCGAACTAAGGACATACGCATTCCGTTCAGCACATTTGGTAAATTACCACACTAAACTATCAACTAACGTTACCAATAAAGAAAAAAAAAGAACGCACAAATAAGTAGTGTCTGTACGTAACCAAGTATTTACGACTTGAATGGTCAGTCAATGAAATAAATCTTAAGTAGCCCAAAATTCAAAAACAACAAAAGCAACATACAAAACCAACGAATGGGTACATCGTGTGTACGTTCTTAATCGAGTAACGACGAACTAAAATTTTGCTTGAGAATATCACAAAGAAGAGTAAGACCTATATGCACAAATATCAGAGTACTACCCCAATCAGCATACACCCCGGGCAGATCCACCTTCACCGCCCTTCATGCGGTCAGTGGTCGGATTGAAAAGTCTTTGGACAATAAAGAGTCCACCCTGGGTGTCTTCATAGACATAGAAGGCGCTTTTGATAAAACCACCTTTCCAAAAATTACAGCAGCCCTCACGAGCAGAAACGTTTCTCCGATCGTAAGTGGCTGGATATCCAACATGCTCTCAAAAAGAGCGGTACAGATTAACATGGGAGACATCGCTGTTAGAGGAATGGTTGCAAGAGGCTGTCCTCAGGGGGGTGTCTTATCACCTCTTCTATGGAACTTAGTTCTTGACAGCCTCCTGCGCCGCCTCAACTCCGAGGGATTCCACACAATTGCATACGCAGACGATCTAACGATACTGCTTAGTGGTAAATTCGAGGGAGTCCTCTGTGATCGAATGCAGATGGCCCTGAGAATAATCGAAAGATGGTGCAGAGAACACTCTCTGTCGGTCAACCCCAGGAAGACAGAGCTGGTCCTCTTCACAAGGAAAAGGAAATTGGGGTCAATGACGGCCCCCGTTCTCCTAAATACCACACTAAATTTCGCATCAGAAGTAAAATACCTTGGAGTAACTTTTGATGCCAAACTAACTTGGAATCTTCATTTAGACAGAAGACTAAAGAAGGCTTACATCTCTTTTGAGCAGTGCCGCAGAACCATAGGGAAAACCTGGGGAATGAAACCCAAAGTGGCCTAAGAGTCAGCTGTAGCGAAACGTAAGCTCAGCCAGGTACAACGAGTAGCCTGTTTAAACACAATTGGAGCTATGAGAACGACACCAACAAGAGCAATGGAAGTGATGCTGTACCTGTCACCACTAGACATATATCTAGAAGAGGTTGCCCTAATTACTATGGCACGTCTCAAATCCGTCGGTATACAGCCAAACATAGGATGTGGAGTGACCAGATGCCGGCTGTGGAATGAGGCAATTAAACAAATGCCACTTCTGCAGGTACGTGCAGATGGTATTTCTCCACAGTTCATCTTTGATAGACCCTATGAAATACACACTAACAGTAGCAATGAGGCTGTCAGTGAAGGAACAGTTAACATCTTCACAGACGGATCGAAAAAGAAAGAAGGAACTAGTTGTGGGGTATACTCCAGGAACTTGCAAATTCAAATTAAATGGGCTATGGACAAACAAGCCAGTATAATACAAACAGAACTGGCGGGAATAACCATAGCCGCAAAAGAAGTTTCCCGTAGACAAATAACGGGAAAAACAATAAGAATCTACACTGATAGTAGACAATCACTACTGGCCCTACAGAGACACAAAATAACAACAGGGTCAGTATGGGAATGCCATCAGGCACTAGTGGGCGCCTCCAGCATGAACAGTGTCATTCTATGCTGGGTCAAAGGGCATGCACAGTGCAGAGACAACAGGAAAGCTGACAGTCTGGCTAAGAAGGCAGCCAGTCTAAGTATACTTGGACCTGGCCCTTCCAACATACTGCCGACCTCAGCAATAATGCTAATGATTAAAGAAGACACCCACAGAAAATTTAAAAAACTGTGGGATGAAACTCATAGTTGTCAGTTGGCAAGAGATCTGCTTAGATACCCTGACAAGGATACAACGATGATCTACCTGGGAATGTCCAGGAAGAACCTGCGCTTCGCGACAGGAATTCTTACTGGTCATTGCAGCTGAGGAAGCACCTTTATAACATGAAGTTAAATGACACACCCCTATGCAGAGGTTGTGAACAAGAAGACGAGACTGTCCAACACGTACTCTGTGAGTGCCCGGCAGTCTCCTCTAGCAGAGAATCCATTTTGGGAGAACGTTGGCCTACTTGAGGGATATTCCCCTAGGCAGCATCACCACCTTCTTCACAAGACTAGGATGGTTGGAGGCCTAGGTGGAATCTTGTATCCCTCGGGAGGATGTACAAGGGGCCCAATGGGGCCTAGGTGCTGCGGTCACCTAAATGTGACTGCCCTCCCACAAACTCCAACTACCCCAATAGGCCAGCAATTCTCAAACAATATTATTAAAAATTTTCAAAAATGTTTAATTTATTTTTTTCCAAAACTATGATATAATAATACATAAGGTTTTTTGTTTGTCTAATCGTTCCCCACCACCAGTTTCTTTAATGACATGAAACTAATTACACCCTGTATTTTCCACACCCAAGCCTTAATACTGAATTGTAAATTATAATTGTTACTTAGACTTTTTAGTCTTATGCAAGCAATAATTTAATAACATTTCTACAATACAATTATTGTTATTAAAAAATTTACTTTTTCGTGATTAATAATTTTGCAATAACATTTCAAAACAAGATAATTCTAGTTCATTAATGAACTGTATATATAAACCGAATCTAGATAAAATCAGATTCCGTGAGGTACCCATCTAACAATAATTACTAAAGAAAGCAGTAGGCGTGGCCAAAGTAAAACAACAGAAGTTAATATATAATCTAGTCAAGATATCGCGCTTGTAAATTTATTTACAGCCGAAAATACAGTTGGCGAGGCTGTTATAATAGCGTCCAATTAAATTTGTATCAAGTATGAATTTCGTTAATCTCTATATCATTTACACGAGATCATGACGCTATCACGAGAGGTGAAGAATGCTTTTTCACCTACCGTTCTAATAACTGGAAAATTTACAAAATAAAAACCTTTTAGAGACTAAAATTCTTCTGAAAATCATTATTGGTTTGATTAAATTAATTACAAAGCGTATGAAATAAAGCGTATGGTGGGTGTTTCTAACGTATAAGTACGTATATAAATTTTTCAAAAAGTTTAAAGGAATCAAACTTTACTTCGTTTCACGAAAAGGTCAACTGAAAATATATTTAATGAATTGTCTTGAGTAGATTTTCAATACATCAAGGATTATTCTTTTCGGATTTTTTCTTAGATATTAGGAAGTTTCTGAGGTCAAAATTTTTGTGGTACTATCCTATGCAAAGATATACTTTATTGGAAGGAACCACACGCAAAAAGGTAGCAAAGGCGCGGACACTTATCTTAAACTGCCATGTGCTTTTGAGAAATAGTATCTACGGACATTTCATACAACAGATGTTTTTATAAAGAATTAATTTTCCTCGTAAAAAAAATAAAATTTTTTACCTCTTTCGAAGTCAATCCTTAAACAGATTAAAGGTAATTCTCACACAAGCCTGGTGCAATGCTTGCTAGCCTAAGGAAAGGCGTTCTGTTCTATCCAGACAAATTAATTCTCAGGTTGCCAAATTTTCTGTCCTATATACATATGTTCTTAACTTGTTATTGGTTCAAATGTCTGATATGCAATAGAGATAGATGTAAAAACTGTTATTTTCTTTATATTAAGTACACCTAACAGTACATTTACAAGTGCTAATGTAATAAATGCACTATGCTAGAATGGAAGGCAGCATGTTGCCTCACCTACAGTTGTTATATTCTCATAATTGGGAAATTTAAATAACACATTTTAAAGGTTAGATAATTGTCTTAAACTCCCATCACAAAACAACTAGATACATAGTGTCGCTAACTAAATAGACAGCAGAGATCAAGTCAAAATGTACATATAAACATACTTACATGCATTCTTCGGGATTATCACATTTGCCATGGACTGGATGGCAACCAGGCTTGCATACAGCTGAAAATAAAAATTTTATATAGTTTAACATTTGTTTTGAAGGCTGTAACCATATACTGCAATATACTGTCGATTTGCAACATATTTCGACCTCCAGTTGGAGATTTATTAAAATTAATGAAAGAATTGAAATCATAGGTATTCTAAACACGAATCATCAATTTAAATAACACTTGGAAAAATATAAAATGTTCAATATTAACAGTAAATTAAATCATGTTGAAACATTTTGTTGTCAGCAGCAATTTTGAAAAAAAACTGTAAAGTGTTATGGTTAAGTAATTGGCATCTATAAAATACTGACAATTACAAAAAACCTGGCATTTGCAAAGCGAAAAAAATTGGTGGGTAGAAACCTCATGTAACTACTTCTAGGTTAATACAGTATTCAGAAAAACGTGAAAGACTGGCATAATTTTGATATGATGGTGATTGATTGATTTGCCAGCGTAAGGTGGGCATTGCTGCCAATTCCGGGCATTCATGGAGGTTCGTTCCAACTCGCAGCTTGGTCGTCCGTCGAACACGCCCAACGGACGGCCAAACCGCGTACGAAACCAAATCTCGGATGTCTTATATACCGCCGGATCGGCTGCATACGCCGGGTTGCACATTGGATATGCTTGTTGTCGGTAGCGAGAGCCGCATGACACATGGGGTGGGAATATAGAATGGGAAGAGTAGGTGTTTGAGATATGCTTCTTTTAAGTTTCCATGTTTCTAACACATTGGGTTGATTCTACGGTTGGTTCCTTGTGAAACATTCTTCAATAATTTAAATATACAGGAAAATTATACTTTTTAATGTTTCAAAAAGTTTTATTAAAACTCTACACGTGTTTCGGCTTATTAGGCCTTTATCAAGAGTACAAGATAATACTAAATTTAAAATGTGTTCCTTACTTATTTATACCTAATGGAAGGTATAAATTATTCAAAGCTTTTAATCTATTTATTACATGCAACTAGTTATATGATTCCTATCCTATGTAAATATACTACAAATAAGTTCTTAATGTTAATTTTTTTTTTCTAGAATATTTTGACCCATAAATAATGTTTGATCATTAGTTACATTTTTATGTTTTTTGACAGCTTTCATGATCTCAAATTGTTCTAGTAAATCTAACTTATTTCCTTTATTTTCTGTATGGAGTAATTCGACTTCATTAAAATTAACAAAATGATTATTTTCTATGCAGTGTGTTGACATACCGGTGCTATGTATACCATTCGTTATTGATTTTTTTATGTTCAGCGAGACGATTTTTTAATTTACGACCAGTTTGACCGATATATATAGCATCGCAGTCATTACATTTTAATTGATATACACCTGTTTTTTCTAATAAATCTCTTTTGTCTTTATTATTAACTAACATTTTCCCTAGATTATTTTTATTAACAGAAATAGTTTTACATCCTAGTTTTTTCAGTTTATGACTAATTTTATCACTAATCTTAGGCCTATAATTAATACATTTATATATGTCAGTTCTTTGTGGAGTATCAGCATAAAATTTCTATTAAGTTGCCATTTGTCATCATCGGCTGGGGTGTGGTGCAGTTGTTTGCGAGATGCTTCTTTTAAGTTTCCATGCTTCTTCTAAGTTTCCATCTATCGTCATCTTCTTATTTTTCTTCTTCTAAGTTTTCTGCTTCTTATGTCTCTGAATTTGGCAGCTTTTATTTTTGATTTTATTTTTGTATTTTTTTCCCTTTCTTTTTTAATTTATTAACCGCTCCACAAGTAAATATCCATCTACGGTGGAGTTGCTGGGAAGGGCCCTATCTCGGGGTAACAATATTTGTTTTGCGTGTTATGAGGAAAGAGTTCCGAAGGGAGTTTGCTCAACCTGTATGTCGTTTCCTTGAAACAATCGGTTTCAATTTTGGTCAGTTTTTCCATTTCATCACCTATATAATATTATGTTCAATATCTTTTCAATTTTGATCTCCAATTCTCGTTTAAAATTTAATATAGACATAACGAGACCAATCCAGGTATATATTTTACAGGCAAGCATTCAAGCAGTACACTTTTCTCGCGCTGTCTATATACACTATTTTGTGTTGCTTTATTCAACATAATTTAATCAAATATCAACTATATGAAATAACCATACTCGCGCTAATTTATATCAATGAATGCAGAATTGTCCACGCTTCAATTCAATACAATTTCGGCGTTTTGTTACCGGATTTATCTCGATATCCCGTAGGAGGCCACGAAACATGCGTCTTTCACCGAACTCAACACACTTTTCTGCCATAATTTTGATATGATGTTATATAAATATTAAAATTATTTCAGTATCTATAAATGACGGTTATGTGCTGTAAACGAAAATAGATACAAAGGCGCTATCTGGATGAGCTTTTCGGGCAACACACAAATGATTCGATTACCCAATTCACTGATATTACTTGTGTTTGGTTGGCATCCTTGTTTTATTTATTAATTTTACTACGTTGTATGAACATTTCTTTTAATTTGATTTCCGGATGAAATTTTTAGTGAATGTAACACACAGAACTGTTTCGATGCAAATCAACATTTTGACGGGTTGAAAATATCTGAATACTGCTTATCCAGAACAATCATGAAATGGTATTTTAGTTGCAGTACAAGTGTTTGATGTTATAAACTTTATGCAGAGTATCAAATATGGTCCGCAGTTAACCTTAGATAAGCAGAAATTGATAACTCAATGCAGTTTATGTCGTCTTCCGTAAATATCGCCAAATTTCCATTACATCGTTGGCTTGGCATTCAATTGTATTTGTAACACCAATGTTTATTGATAAACTTGAGCATTTATAATCAGATCTAGGATTGTAGGTATCTTCTGATTATTCACTACTTCTTGGTAAACGTGTTGTGATTCATGATTCAAGTTGGTCTCCACGTGCTGTACAATATGTTTCACATCATCTGTCGTGGTTGTCTGTTAAGTGCCCGATTTCACCACAGCTCTTTCACATCAGCTCATTGATGACATCAGCCCATCGTTTTGGAGGGCGTCCTCTCCTCTCTCTACTTGGTTTTCCCTGAACCACAAGCCGTTCTATATTATCCTCTATTCTGTTATGTGATTTTCAAGAACGTATACAAATTCACTATATATACATGATAAAGACCACATAGTCCTGTCTTAATTTTCTTCACAGTCGGCAAATAAATGCATGATCACGTCAACGCACCGCACATCGCACCTTGCACTGCATCAGCAACAGCGTTCATTGGTCTTTCGTGTCAGTAAATATTCACAATAAAACTAACACAACACATCGATGAACGCAATGCTGTGCGATGTGCCGATATGGTCATGTACTAATAAAGACCAAATATTTGGGTGTTCCCATCTGCAATAATACTGCCCACAGTTTGTCCCATTTCACACTGTCAAAAGCCTTACCATAGTCGATACAGGTATATAATTAATTAATGCGCATTTCTTACCGTCTCGACACTGCTAAATCACACTTCCCAATTTGTACTTTCTCACACATACATAGACGGCATCTAGGTCTAGAGTCTGTCTATCGTGTCCCACGTGTATTTCAAGTGCAAAGCTAGACTTGGTGTGCTGTACTTATTACAATCATTCAAATCTGAACCCGTGTACGTGTTTATGTAGGTATTTATGCAACAGGTGCGAAAAAGTGAGTATTTTACGCACGAGACGTGTTTGATCAATGATCAACACATCGAATGCGTAAAACATACTTATAGCAAGTGTCGCACACAAGATTTTTTCTGTAACCGTTAAAAAAATCGGTAAAGATATTTACACAGAACTTCCCTCTTTATTGATACAATAAATCATTAATTAAGAGATGACATGAGAATTATAATCGCCATGTAGTTAGCCCTATTAATACAGAGAAAACTCTTACTGTATAGTGGTGGGGTAAAATTTTTTTTTTTCATTTTCAAAACATTTTTTTGTTGAAATGGATTTACAATATAATGAAGCGTGGAAATTTTAAAATTGAAGAAAACTGTTTTTTTCCTTCATCTGTTCTATTGTAGTGCTGTAGGGGTAAAAAAATATATAATTTTTTTAAATTTTCAAAACAAATTTCTTTTTTGAAATGTTTAGAATGTCATGAAACGTGGAAATTTTAAATTTGAGTTAAATTTTGTTTTTCCATCATCCATTTTAAGTATACAAAATTTTCGAAATTTGAAATTTGTTTTCTATTTTAAATTTTCAAAAAAAAAAAAAAATTTTTTAATAGGTTTAGATTGTCACGAAACGTGGGAATTTTAAATTTGAGCAAAAAAAAATTTACATCACCCATTTTATAAAAATTTTTCAAATTTTTTTTCTATTAAAAATTTTCAATTTTTTAAAAAATACCTAGGTTTTGAAAAACCTATATTTTCGTAATCTATATGATCTGAAACGTGAAAATCCGAAAAAATCTCGGAGGGTGATTTTCTCTAAAACAATACTTCTCTTCGGTGTGAGGGAAGTAAAAATGTAAAAAAGTGACGTTTATAATAATTTTTTGTCCATTTGCCAATATGACGGTGTTATAAGTTATTTATCTATTATCAATACATGTCAAACATTATTACATCCATTAGAATATCACAATGCATTATATAATTTATAGGAGTAGTGTGATAAAAGGACACGTCAAATCGTATGTACCTACCACTGATATTTGCAAATATGGCAGAATCATGACAAATAAAAAACAATGTTTCCAGGCTACTACTTTAGGATGTCACCTTTTCAATGTGACGGAAAAAAGATCAATTTTCCATTAAAATATGCCTCCAATGAGGGCTAACAGGCTTCGTTTGACCACCAGAGCGCGCTACTGAGACGTGAGGTATCTGTCAAAATTCGTTTTAAATGCAATGAACGTCCGAATTATTTTTTATGTATAAATTGCCAGAGATTACAATTCTGCTAATTATTTGTGTTGTTCTAAAAGACGAATAATGCCTCGATGTTGTTAGTGTCACTTTGCTCTGCAGCAAAAGGAGGCCACAATTTCCTTGCGACGAAACTTTCTTAAGGAAATACAAATGAAATAAGAATAACCTTGAAATAATACCCGTCAGAACACAAAACAATGACGCACCGAAAAAAACATTCAGCTCCCGTGCTTTGACTATATTGTTACATAAAAAATTACACTCACCAACATCACACGTCGTTCCTTTCCAGCCTTCTATACATGCTTTATCCCCGTTTACATCACAGATGAAATGACCAAATTTATCGTTTCTTGGTCGGCAAAATTTTGTACATGTGGAATTGTAGTAGTGAATATCACATTTGACTCGCACCCTATATGTCAAGCGTGCTCTTGGCCCTCTATGGTTTAATGTATGCCATTCAGCACTAGGGTCGATTATCCCTGAATATGTCGCTTCTTCTATTATATTATTAATTACTGAAAAAGAAAAACATATTATAATTATTGCAATATTTATGATTTTACTTAAAGGTGTGAGTACATGTTAGTTTTATTGTATGACAACAAAAAGGTGTACACAGCTCGGTCCAGTCAAACACGAACATGGATGCAACATGTCCAGTTGACTTGCGTCCACTAGCAGGAGTCGATTCAAGATACGACGATTTCTGACGCGCGATGATCCACTAGTTTGTGTTCATCATGCATCGTACAGTAATATTGCGCTGCGGCCAACGACCTACAATCTACGCATGACTTTAACAAGCAAGGGTTAATTAGCACAATTTTTACTTGTATTAGGTGGCTAATAAAGGTGCTGACCTCACAACAATTAAACGACATAGTGGTTGGAGAAGTTCCGCTATAGCAGAAAGTTATATCTAGGATTTTATATCCAATAAGCTTGATATCGCAAAGAAAATCCAAGGTACTCCTGGTACTAGTCGTTCCTTACAAGAGGAGACATCCATTGTTTCTACAGATTTATCAAAAACTCCGACAAGCACTATGCGTTCTGAAACCGATGACAACTAGAAGTTTGTATTCATCGAAACGAAGTGAAATATGATGAAACAAATAAGGAAATGTCTACTAATATAAATGTTAATATTAATATTAATAAAAATTAAACAAAATGTAATTTATTTAAGACTGTATTTCTCATTATTTCACTAGTAGAATAAAGTAATTTCATTATTCCACTAGTGGATAAAGTGGTACTTTATATGCTTCATAAGTGTGGATAGAACGCCAATTATAATGTGATTGTGGATAAAAGTTCTCAAATTACAAGTGAAAGTTTTTAAAGTTTAATGTTTTTTAAACACACACAATATTGTGCCCTGTATTATTAATACTGTATATTGATGAGCCTGATCTGATTCTACGTAACGATTTATTTGCAACGTATGCTTATGATCACTTCAGATCCTATGCATAATGTAAGAGAAAGCAAATGTAATGTTGTAGAGAAGGTATCTATCTACATTTTCCAGTTAACATCAGTTTCATCTTAATGCAGATGGAACTCGGTTAACTCAGCTCCATAACATATGGAAAAACTACGAGTCTATTTTTTTTCAGGTCAATGCTTCGTTATAACAGATACATATGACAGTATGCAGTTTTTAGGTTTTAATATTGATGCGTATTTAAGTTGGAAATCATACAATATCTGGTTTCCAATTTGGCATCAATTTCATGTATGTTTAATAATATTAAAACAGTGCCTACTAGGGAACAATTAGTTGAATTATATTCTGTCGAAGTGTAGTCCACATTGAGATATGGTGTCTATTTCTGGAGGAACTACACTCTATCACAGAACGTCTTTATTGCTCAAAAACCTATAGAGTGTTTCTAGTATCCATTCTTGTAAAAAGATGTTTAAACAGTATAAGATTTGAACCTTGCGATGCTTATACATTTTTAAAATGCATGCTTGTATTTATCTAAATAAAAATATATTTACTGCGGATAAGAATATTCAAGGTAAGTATTAATATTAACATAAGCATTAGTAGCAAGGAAGATTTTCAAATACCATGTGCAAGACTCAATAAATATAACTTATTTCCCAATTTACATGAATTGTTTAATACTTTACCCACATAATGTAAAATTACTTAATTTCAAAACAAAAAATTGATTGAATTGTTTTTCTTGTTTTTTTACCTAGTTTTTAAGATACATACATGAACATAATTTGATTATTCGCATACCATTTTAATATTGTCATTATGGGAAATAAATTATTATTAATAGTTACTGCTTGGCCGAGATGTTATGATAAAATCCTCGTATTACAAATGATCCTCCAGTATTATGAGAACAAAAACAATGATAACGTAATGCATTATCTGCCACTGAAAAAGATTCTCTTGAAACAAATGATGCACACTGATGTATAAATAATAACAAAGAAGGTATTACACATAATTTTTTAGAGTGTAATTAATTACATTACATTCGGCAAGCATAAAGAATCGACCGTAAAGAAGATACGATTGTAAACCTGTATGCCTGAAATGGTTTTCGTCCTTGCCCTGGGACATCCATAATTGGTGCAGTCGAGCTGAACACAACCTACTGTTTACACACCCTTAGGACAGTCGTGCATTCATTCATGCAACTTTCTATGAATCATATCGGCCTACGCTGGGGATTATGCGAAAATGAATGAATTAGCTTATTTTAAATATATTACTGGTTAGTGTCGTGCGACTCTTCACACAAAATCGTTAATGTGATAAAATTATTACTTATTTATTAAGAGTAGTAATTTTGATATTTAATAACTAATTAGACATTCCTCTTAATTAATTTATGAGCCAGTAAATATGCATACTGACTTAAATTAAATAAATTCATTCTAATTTATAATCTGGGGTCGGATGTCAGAGCGCCATATCAGAATTTAAGAGGGGCGCACTAAGATGCGTTTGCAAGAATGCTCTTACTTTGTATTTACGTATTTCATGTACAAAAATGATATAAGCATACATTGGCTATGTAATAATGCTAAAACTTGGTGAAATATGTACAATACAACACTTAGGACACCAAAACTAGTCATCCGAGGTGGCACAATAATGAAAGTTAATAAGTTAGAGCTGTTGTAAATGTCGAATACACCATTGCATGCAACCATGACATATAATTTATCTAAAACTCTACCGTTTTCATATTTCCCACGGACGCAATTTTGCACGACTAATCTAAGTAAAATGCTGCCTTTACTTCCGTTTAAGTACGCCTAAGGTAAATTGTTTTGTTACGTGACTTTTTTAACAACATTTTGTTGTTTGTAAATTAGTTACAAATTTATTTAGCTATGGATGAACATCACAAATATACTTTAAAAGATAATAATTTGTTGATATTCTTGCTGTTTTTCCAAATCTTCGCAAAGCTATTATCTCAGCGAGTGCTTTGATAAGCATATTTTCTTTGTTGAATTGCATCGTGTGCGTGAAGGTCTCGCTTGTCACAGTCTGACCTACAACAGACGATTACTTGTAGATACACAAAATATACAAAATAACGGAAATGACGGCCCATCCCTAGTCAGTACCACGTTGTAAACGGAGTGATTATTTACAATTGCGAAGTTTAGGTTCTTTATTCCTACAAACGCATCTGAGTACACCCCTCATAAATTGTGAAATGGCGTTCTGCCATAGACGGACCCTGCTTATAACTTAGAATTCTGACTTATGACTCAAAATTCTAATGTATATAATCCAGATTCTAAAATAAATTAGAATTATTACTTTCATCTCAGAATTGTGACTTATCTCAGAATTACAGCTTGAAACTAAGAATCCTGTTTGATCCTGTATAGAAACGGCTAGAGTAACTGGCGCTTAAAATGATAGTTTTTATTACATATACAAAATGTATCTGAATCAAACCTCACAAATTTTCAACTTCATTTCGTCGCTTAGAATTTAAGCTTTCATTCTTTTTAAGTGTGTCGACTAACTAATAGTTTCAACTCTTGAGAAAAAAAGCATCATAAATAATAATTGGGGGGTCGAGAGTTGACTAACATCGTGTATAGACGTATTGTACGACGCTTCAGAAAAAAGTGCTTAGAAAAGCGGTAAAAACCCAGTTAAATTCTAAAAAATTTGAGCCACCGATGGATCGAGAAGTTTTGCGTGAAGTGAAGCGCCTTAATAGAAAAACTGAGTTCATATGGAATTAATAATTACTTGTACAGTGTTTTCAATAGTATCAAATAAAGCAGACAAGTGCAAGTGCAGTGTCTCTACCTACACCCAGGACGGTCGCCTTGAAGACCCTTTTTAAGTGATTTATTGCTATAAAGAAAGCTGGGCAATAAATAGTGTCAAAATGATACACATGTGTATACAAAGCAATATAGACATACTAGCTGAGTTGTGCCTTAAAGTAATGGTGTGCAGTGAAAGTTTAGGTGGACGAAATCAACCCAAGAAGAGAAAGACAATGGTACAGCAGTCACAGGACCAAACGCTACACAGAGATAAGCTATAAATTATTTCATTTTACTCTATTCTTTCTGATTACATTAATAACTTTACCAACTTAACTTCTACCAATTCAATATATTAATTCAAAACATAATGTTTTAAACAGTTTCCAATACCAGGCTATACAAAAAATTATCGGGCCGCTCTCTCATTTGCAGCCCGCTAGTGCATTAGTCTATTTCTTTATCAAAAATGAAAAAAAAAATAGGAGTAAAATTGAAAAGGTATTAAACATAGATAATGAAACAGAAAAATACCCGGAGTTGGAAAGCGGCAGTTGAAATTAATTACTGCAAAACAATCCAATATACAGGGTGTACAAAATATTCTCTCGAACCTCTTTCTACTAACCCGCTATAAAAAGCTCTTTTTTACCGAAGGCAGGGGACTTCCTTGCACTTCCACCGTAAATGGATATTTACCTGTGGAAGGATTAATAAATAAAAGCTCCTTGCGGCGAGCTAATGTATGTATGTCTTGGCAGACAAACGAACTTTACTTATAGCAGGGTAATAATTTCAATTGTAGTCATGTCAAGTATTTTTTTTTATTAGATTTTTTTGAAGTTTTTTTCATAATTCACTTTCTCCCAGAATTGAAATTGGAATAATTTGACCTCCAAAAGGAATCCAAACTTTTAACCCAATTGAAATTCCTTTGCTAAATATTGAGTCCAAACTATCAGTTACCTAAAATTTAATACACAGGATATTTTTACATTATCAACTTGGTGTACTATTAGATGAAATCTCGGATGAAATTGATCTATCAAATACTGCGTATCCGTTTGACGCATTCATCAATGCATTTTACTGAAAGACCATATATAAATATATCTGTCAAAATCTAAAACATGTTACATAACACCAGATGTTATAGTAGGGAAGGTAGCGTCAACATTTTATGCGTCATTTCAACACGACTTCTTTGTTTATTTAATGTTAGTTTTTGTTCGAAAAACAACTAAAATAAGTATCAGCTGATGCGACCGTGCATATGAAGAGCGTGGGAGGCTGCGTACTTGGTAAAATAATTTTGTTTTTGCGTCAATCCAACAAAGCTACAACACTATAAATAGTTTATTTATGCAATATAAACGAAAAACAATGTGTCAGCTGCATAGGGTAGGGAGCGAAGGTTGTCAGTTGCCCTGGTCAATATGTATGCAAAACACATGAAAATTCGTTATTTCAACAAAGCTGAAATTTATTTATATGATAGTTTGCAATATTTGAATTTTAGGTCCATTTGTTTATTAAAAATTAATTTTTTTTCTGATGATATAATTAATATGAATGCGTTCATGCTTTCATATTTATGTATTACTTCATATTAATGCATCATTTCAAGTGCATTGTCATATAGTGCACACACATTATCGTTGCACATTCTATAGGACACTCTCCGCAGTTTCTTTCTTTTTTTGTAAATAATATCAGTTTTAGACATTTTTTGTTTAAATACAAAACATAACAATTTTGTTTTCAAATTAAAAAAATGAATAACTTTTTTTTATTGATCCATATTGTTCGAATATCAATCGAGTTCTTCCTCTAGCTAACACTAACTTACTGTCCAAGTCTCAATACAATCGGACTTTTCATTCCTAAGTTATCGTGCTTACAAGAAACGTGACAGACGGACGGACATTTTGAAAGTTGTTCAGAATTCGATCACCAACACAGTGATATGAAATTTTTTTCTCTACGAGCAATATTACCGGTTTCAGAAATGTGTTGATCGAATGCAGTATACTCTTCGTCTTGTATTTGCGAAAGGCAATCTTTACCCTGAGCCAATGAAAATCCCCAAAATTACCCAAATATTCAATGATAATCCCCTAAAAATCCCCAATGAAATTTTTATGATTTACATATGTTTTTCATACATATTGAGTAGGGCAGCTGATAACCTTCGCTCCTTACCCTATGCAGCTAACACATTTTTTTTCATTTATATTACATAAATAAACTATTTAGAGCTTTCCTTGTTGGATTGGCGCGAAAATCTAAATTATAAGTGACAATTGTGAGTTATAGATCAGAATTACCATAGATAATATTTATATGTTGAGAATATTTCACTCAAATATTTTCCCTTCTCTTTGTACAATTTGCATTTCTGACGAGTTGCCTATGTCTTCTTTGTTGCACAGGAAACTTGGCGTTCTCATGAGTGTCGTGTATGACAATATGAAAAAGTTATTGGAAATATTTAAATTAATGAAATTAAGTAATATTCATTTTATTTATGTAGGTAGTTAATGACTTGCCTACTACTTAGTTAGCTTTGTTTGAAGCCTCAGTGTGTGTATGAAAAACTACAATATGAACGTTACAATGCAGTTAAGATAAGTAATTATTATTATAGTAAAAACTTGCATATTTTCCCTTAATTTTATTATCACTAAAGTTATAATAAAACAATAAGCATTTCTTAATTGCTAATTAAAATGAGAAATGCACATGGTGGGAGTGTACAACAAATATCATGATGAATGTTGGTGATCTATCAAATTGTTGATATATTCTTCGCCAAAATAAACAATAGAACGATATTTTCATCAAATTATTATTTTAATTTTATATCAATAACAGATACTTCGTTTGCTACAAAAATGACTGGTCTGGACAGAAAGTACTGTCCTGTTATAATACATACGTATATAAAATTTCAAGTCATTATCTTAAACTGTTCCATAGAATTTTTTTTCGCTCAAATTTAAAATCTCGATGTTTCATTCTACTATTTCAAAGAGAATAATCTTTTAATTTTTTTGACGATTACTATACTAAGTAAAATAACGGAACTAAAATAAATCAATCTATTTGTAAGAAATCAGGTTTGCCGGCACGGTAGCTCAGTCGGCTAAGCGTCTTAGTGGCAAGCGCGCTTGGTCAGACTGCCTAACGTGTACTACTGGGTTCGATTCCCAGCACCGGCACTGGCAATATTGGTGGGTAATGGATGTTGTCTGCGTTTTTTCAAATGTGTAACCCCCTCCGGACAGCCCATGAGATGCTATGGATTTGGGGGTTGTCTGTGTTTATTATTATTATTAAATGAAACAATGTTACGAAGTTTAATGTTCATGGATATTTTGTTGTAAATTTTGAATGCAACTAAAATTATGTATGGATCGGAAAAGTCTGGAAATAGAAGAAGAAAAAGAGGAAGAAAAAGGCCGTTAATTTATGTGCCCATTGTAGTACTGCTTTCGGGATCCTTCTACCATCTTACTTGGGTTATATTGTCAATGGTACAGAGGTATCTGAATCTGAGCACATCACACCCACGTTCTTTCAAAGTTTCGTCGATAATGTAAAATTTTTAGTCTGATCCAAAAGGTTTGTCTATTTTCTTAATTGATAATTAATAATTTTGCCTTCAATTTCGACATTTAACTACCGTGTGATATGGTTAGTTGTCCATAACCAACACATATATACCTTGCAAATTGCTCAAAAGAGAAATAACCTGATTAACGACCCATTTTTGAAAGATTTCTCTAGTCTTTGTTTTATGGTAGTCTCTGCCATTGTTACCTGCGTCAACCAGTACATCATGCTCTTTCAAAAAGCCTAAATAACAGTTTCTATGCAGAATTGTAAACCGCTTCCCTTAACTCTTAATATCGATTAAATAATTTCTTCTGTCAAATTCGTTTACACACGAACGAATATTTCCCTCATTTTGGTAGATCCATATTTAGTCAAAATACACGCATGTAATTGAAAAAGATGTTCATTTTGCTACAACATTTTAAAATTAACATAATGTTAAAGTAAATAGTAACATTTCAATAAAAAAAATGTACAAGATACGATTACACTGAAAGCCTCAACATTACCACTCAAAAGTCGATGTTAACAAATAAGACACGTGTGTTGTAGAAGTTGTAAGTAAAGCTTTCATCCCACACAAAAATCGTTCAAAGAACCACTTAGATTGTTTTGTTTAAAGTAGCAAAAGTGTCGTATCTAGTGGGATAATTGGGTTTATTGAGAAAACAGTACTCGAGTCGTGTTTAAGAAAGTGTGAGATGTGTAGGAGATCCTCAATAAGTCAATATACACTCATGTTAAACGTTTTTTAAAACGAAATATAAAATGGCCAGAGTATTCATTAACGACGTACATACGCCCACTAAACGTGATTTGCAATTGCTAACAAAACGGCTCTTCTACATGCATAACCGTTCAACATACATTCACAGGTTGCTTATTAATGTGTATATAAATAATTCTTTGATATTTCTTGTCCTTGTTAATGCTCTGTCGATACATCACAAATTTCGCAAAAGGTTCCTGAATAGGTACTTTGTGCATTCGTTTTATTTTTAAATAAATTTTAATTAATAAGGTAATTAATATACACACACCGGCAAATTTAGAGGAACGGATATAGATTGGCATTTTCTCTATAACATTTTTTTCTCCTAGCAAATGTGAAGGTATAGACAGTTATGAATTTCTTATTTAAGACTTAGAAGAAAACAAAAAATTCGAATTGATTTTCCTCCAAGCGATTTGTAAATAATTATCGCGGACACGGTTCTATCCTACATACAGTGATGACGGTAAGCGGAGCAAGTAACGAAGGATACTTATTTATTTAAATTCGATTCGCTACACCCCCCTCTTACTTACAAAAAAATGCAATTATTATTCTTTTCTAACTCTACTTGTTTCGGTACGGATTTCTATCCTAATCTACATTATACAAAAAAACATTAAAAAATTAAAAAAGAAAAACGGCGATCGATGACAATCCTTCTTTGTTGGATCGGTGCTGGTTGATGGTTACAAGTTTCCCATCAGCTAGTTGGGCAGACGGAGCGGATATACTAACAGCGTATTTTTGAACCTTCGGTCAAGAGTATCTTTAAAAAAAATCCAAAATTTTCAAACCATACATAGAAAATGCCAAACAATCAAAAGTTATTATGCAAAATGTCCGTTCATCATCATCTTTGGCTCTACAACCCAGGGTGGGTCTTGGCCTATGCCAAGAATAGGTTCCATTCTTTCCTATTTCTTGCATTCTCTCTCCAATTTTTGATTCTCAGCGTTCTCAAGCTATCTTCTACTTGGTCCTTGAATCTAGCTTTGGGAATACCTCTCTTTCGAGTTCCCGCCGGTGACAAAGTGTTGTCTTTAAAAGACCCTCCCTTAGGAAGTAATTTCGAATATGGTGATTTACGTTGACTGAAAATTCATAGTAATAATCTTTTTATGGTTCTACTTAGGTACTCATAGTTTTTTTGAATATAAATAGTAAGAAATAAGTTATGGTAAAAAATAACAAATATTTCCCTATCGAATATCTCTCTCTTCGAAAAGACCACCTTAAGAATTTGAGGTCTCCGTTTGACAGTATGTATGTATGGGATAAATATTTATAGCATATCATATAAGTTAGCGAAATTGACTCAGTTCTCTTTGAAAGAAGAAAAATTACCACATTCACCTCATACACTTTAGAAACTTTAATGTAAAAATTGATAGTTAAAAGAATAGAGAATTATTATATATAAGATTGGTTTGAGACTAGTTACTCACAATATAGAATTTTTGTGGACATAAAATAATTGTGAACATAATCTTACGATATTAAAAAAAAAACAATAGAAAATGTACTTACCAGGTAATGAAAAATTATTATGATCCACAGCCTGAAGTATAAGTGTAAACGACCTCTGAAAAAGAAAAAAAAAACGGATTTTACTTTATTGTTCATTTTATAATTAATAAAAAATGAATGCTTTAAAATTTGGTCTCACATAAATCTTCCAATACAAAGAAAACAGTTAAGTTTGTTAATTAATGTTTTCATGTAATTAGTCGAATTTGGAGAGCATATTAATTTTGTTAATTAAATATTAATATTAATTAGTTTACGGTTGATTATGCAGTATAGGCGAGGAATGCAAATTAAATAAGAAACAAAAGACGCCCTGTGGTACGGCTATCTGGTTTAATTTAAAAAATTTGCGTTGCCAATAAATCCCAAATAATGATATTAGCATATTGATAGATACAAAATAGCCTCTTCGACTTATCTACATATATAAAACATTTGTATTTTGTGTAGATTATCTGAAATGTATCTTGGCACCCTATGGTACGTGAAAGTCTGAATTAGACCTGAATCTCTGTAGGTATAAGTAGATTGTTAAAGCTGTAGGGAAAAGGTAAAGTAAAGCTAACCTGATTATCCCTTCCAGCTGATGCAACCACCCAACAGTTACTAGAAATTATATTTAAAAAAATCAGCCCACGACTAACGTTTATCAAGCACACTAACTAGACTGTATGGACTGTATATGTATATTCCATGTCCATGAGTCTGTATCCACTACTGGTAAAGAACGGCAGACTCAGTAGATTCAACAAAATATTAGCAACACATAAGATAAGTGCAGTTAAACCGGCACCGGTATGGTGCAGCATGGGGACCCACGACCTTCAAGAAACTAAAAATCATGGAACATAATATATAGCGGTAAGTCAGGTATGTATTAAATCAAACATAGACAAAATCACTGCAGTTAAGCAACGACGAGCGTGGTTAGTACTTGGATGGGTGACTTGACCACTGGGAAACACCGCGTACCGAAACCTTTGTTGTCAGAATGTAAAGTGGTGAATCGTAGACCTGCATACCGGTCGGCCATAGAGTTAGAGGGACATTGACGCAAAATGTAGGAACTGGTATTATAAAAAAAATATGCGCCTCGTCTCAAATGCGTTACGATACACCTCCCTTAGAAACCCCACACTGACCCGACATAACTTCGAAACTAACAAGTTACTATATTTTTTCAATGCAGACGACCAACATAAAATCCGGATACAAACGCGCTTATGCAGGGTAGATGATGTCACATGCTGGCGGATGATTTAACTGAGATGTTAAAACAGGAACTCAATTTTTTAGGTCTCAAATTTATTTTTAACGTATACATACATGTATGCATTTAGTACTTTTATTATAACTCAAAACTAAAAATGACCATAAAAACCTATTGGATGCTGTAATGGGTTTCACTCAAATTAATTATATAAGGTATTATTTCTAAATTATCTTATACAACAAATTTTTTGTCTAATTGTAATATTTTAAAAGGTATTCATGGGTATCAGATTGGATATATGCGGCAGATATAATTTCTCTAGTGCCAATAGAAAAAATTCGACTGACCAGTCAAAGAAAAGTCTACTACGTCCTGAACTATTCTATTTCGTTATACGATAGATAACAAGGGAATTGATGAGTCCAGTTAGCTCCGGCACTGACGCAATTATGTGAGCTTAGGCAGCCATGCGAGTTTACAGCTGGATGTAAATCCAATTCCGATTTCATATTGGCAATGATATATCACAGAGGATAAATGCTAACCGTGGTTGGTGTAGAATTGCTACCGATAACGACAGGCGCTACCAGTACGTGCAGAAATCACAAAGAAATCGTCTGCCGTTCTCAGGCACGGATATTATCCGTTAAATTGAATACATTCCTTCACGGAGGATAAGACAGTGGCACCTCCAGCACTAACTTGTCTTACCATCCGCAACTGACGTTAACTTACAAAAAAACACACACCAAATTGATGCTATTAATACCAGACACGGAAAAAGTACAACGTAACTGTCGGTAGTGTTCGTGTCGAACAAAAACAACCACAATAGGTACTGCATTTACAGCCTAACTTTTTCCTCAACACTCAATAAATCGCGTTCTTAACAAAGTGCTTCCGAATGAAATACGAGGTCCTGTCAAATATTATAGTAGTTTAAAATTGGAATTATTCGGGAAATTCCCAATTCTTTTGCACCAATTTAAAGAAGATGCAAACGCATCAATATTACTTTGACAAGTCTCCTAGACATAGGAGGGTAATAACCTTCTTGGACTTGGAAATACTACTAAACATGTCTGAAAAAGCTTTGACAAAATACAGGCACAAATATTTGTATATTTTATTATAGACATTTTTTAGGGTGATTTTTATTACCTTGTTGCTTTAAAATTATACCACGGTCCAGGGTACTAAAATGATCAATTAAAATCATTTGATATACTTACACCAAGAACTATAACGTTTAAGTAGTAAATTGTATATACAGTATATAGTTTACAGTATTGGTGACGAAAGCCAAACTATTATGAATATTCATGAAGCGAGTTAACCAGAAATATATTTTACCTTAAGGTGGCCATTCCCTAGAAAGAGACATCCGATAGGGAAATATTGATTATTTTTGGCCATAACTTTTTTTCTTAGTACGTATATTTAAAAAAATATATAAGAGTACCTAAGTAGAACTATAACAAGACTATTACTATGAATTTTCACTCAATAATTTCAGTGGTTTGCAAAATAGCTCGATTTAAAACTACGAAATAAGAAGATTAACACAATTTTTAAATTTAAATCGAGCTATTTTGCAAACTACTAAAATTACTGAGTGAAAATTCATAGTAATAGTCTTGTTATGGTTCTACTTAGGTACTCTTATAGTTTTTTTTAAATATACGTACTAAGAAAAAAAGTTATAGCTAAAAATAGTAGATATTTCCCTATCGGATGTCTCTTTCTAGGGAATGGCCACCTTAAATATGAAGTCTTTAATTTATTTTAAAAATTCTCTAACTCATTGGTTCATGGATCCATTAACTTGCGGTAGTAAGACACGTGTGTTATTATATGCAATGTTAATTAATTTTATTTCTAAAAATGCATAAATTATTTTACTTTGTATGCCTAAGTTATAAAAAACGAAGCACTAATGGTGTATATAATTTATTTTCTGTATACTCATTATCCACTAAGGGGTCCTGCGTCTAGTATTTGAAGTTCAATATTTTGATTCTAAACAAATTATCACCAAAGCAAATAAGAACCCTATGACTCTTTATTTGCTTTGTACTCAAAAATATGTCTGTAAATATTATTCTGTATCCTGGTTGTTTATAGAAACAACACATTATAAGTCATTTAAGATTTTGTCGGTATTTGTACCATCTACCTGTCGATGTCATCCCCGTTTTTTGTGACATCTTTCGCCTAGTAGCATGGAGAATGGATCCGACATGCCACTTCCCCCTGACTGAAGATTGCTAACAGGTAGTGAATTAAACAACGCCTTCGTAACAATAGATAGTGTTTAGTAATCGTGCCTACTTTGTTGAACATATTCAGAGATGTCAACGTGGGCACAGGTCTCACGGCTTCAAATGTACCGTACAAATGGAAATTGCACATGTAATGACGGTCTAGGAATTAGACGAATAAGGACAACTATATGATGACTACGTAAATGCAGGTACTAACAATTACTGTGTCATAATTGTGTCTAATTGCAAATTTAGTTTAATCGCGTCACTTTAATCTTGCTTCGATATGTATTATTATACAAGTAAAAACTCATGTACTAGACTGGTTAAAGCAGAGAAATGGAAATTATGAATTCGATAATGATGAAAGTTGCAATATTGGGGTGTAGTATACAGTATCTAGCTACATAAAATGGGTACACTTTGACATATTTTGAACATTATAGGGCATTTGCTGTGAATTTTCAGGGCAGCTCATCGCATCGATAGCTTGATTCCTCCAAAAAATACGTCCTCCAATGGGACTTTTCTGCACGGTATTTTCTTGAATCCTCGCTCAACTGGCCACATACGGTTGGTAGTTCAGGAAAATGGTAAGAGAAGAGGACGACCTCCAAAACATCGAAATGATTAATTAATACATGTGCAAATGAATGGTTTATATCACATGTAAATCATATTAAAATTATGACATAACGTGTACAGGCGATTGTCTAGTTTTTAAAAGAAGATGTAGGTAGTACTATGTCTTCATTAAGATCTAGCCCAACCAGCAAATTTGTTTTATAATTTAAATCTTCTACAATTATTTAGCTTTATTGTTATTTTACTAATGCTTCTAAATGTTGATTGATTATGTTAGAGTTCCAGAAAATACTATTTTGTTGTCTGAACTATTTTATAAATTTATCAGTAAAACGTTTCTACAGCAAAATTATAAAATATCTTATAATGGAGTTAAGACATTATTTTATATACGTTTTCGTGGCTAAGTTAGATAATATTTCATCTTATAAATTTAAATCGTTTTATAACGACTTTTTAGTATCATTTAGCAGCATCTTTAGCACCGTTTTAAATATACATTCGAATTATTTTATAGTTATTTCTTATCATCTTACAAAACGGTTATATTAAAAGATCTATTTGTGACAATTTTGCTTTTAAGGATAAATGTTGTTCCAGAGCATGTTATATAATTATTATATAGCAATGTATTTGCTGTAATATGGAAACAGCAACAAAGTCATTACAAAACATAATTGTTTACTTAAGCATAAAAATGAGATGGCTAACAATACAATAAAACATTTGAGAACATTTATTTCCTGCATTAGTTGTGTATTTATATTTAGCCATAATTAAAGTCGGCCTTTTAATGAAAATTTGTCATAATTATAAATAGTACACAAGTTTATACAAAATTATTTTCCCAAAATTTTGGTTACCAACATTGACAAGAGCGTTGCAAATCTTAACAGATCATATAACTAAAAACAGCAGATTTGGGACAATGGAGAAACTTAAAAAGTGGTTTTAAAAATATTAGGTACATGTATTAACGGCTTAGTGGTTTTGGCAATACGACACAGTTTATACTGCTGTAAAATGAAACGACGCATTTCACTCACTGAACTATTAACGTATCAGGTCGTATGCCAAAGCACTGTTGTTTCCACTAGTAAAAGTAACTACGTGTTTTTGGCAATAAATAAACCATGGATAAACAGCTCTGTAAATAATGTGATTTACTGCTACTAATTTCTAGGTTATATTTATGCAAATTGAACAAATTCTGTTTCCATGGTTGCATTTTCAACTCAGTCCTAACACATTTATTATAGGAGCTACAAAAGTATCGCGAAAGTAAGTGATCTATTTTATAAGATTCACGAAAAAGTTACACTAAGGTGCATTATTTTATAGATGTTTTATAGGAATTGTCTAATAATTTAAATATCGTGAAATGATTGCTAACACAACAATATTTAATAGAGGGAAGCCATCTTGAAAGGCCATCAGTGTTCGTGATGGTATATATATATGACAAGATATGAAAATTTAAAATATCAAATGTTTATTAGAATTTTTGGAGTCAGAAACGTGCTAACTATACAGTTCTGACTACTAAAACAAATTAGTGTAAAAAAACTCAAATTCATAAAATCAATATTTATAAAATTTCAAAAATTATTAGAATCATCAATAAATGTGGGGCCCGTTAAAGATGTATTAAAAATATGGCCATAGCGCATAGTAAAATTTTTTCCGTATCGAAAATTGCAGTCGTTGTAAGCCAGAACATAAATAATTATCATACACTGTAAAAAATGGGAGTAAATTTACCCTTGTTCTGTGTAATAATTACACATATTTTTAAGGTAACTTTACCAGCAAAAAGAGTGTAAAATTCTGTTTACCCAATATTTAGGGTAAACCTCCTCGGTAAATCAATTTAGAGGCAGTGTTCCACAAAATCACTGTACATTTACTTTGTGTGTTAGGAAAATTCCTATATTTTTAGTGTACAGTAACCTCTATGTATGGAGTTTTACACAGTGGCTTTGTATATTTACCACTTACGGTGCATTATTTCCTTGTATTTATGTAATATTCCCTTGCATTAATGTAATATTCCAGTTTTTGGTGAACACTGTAAGAAATGGAGGTAAATTTACCGTTGTTGCGTGTAATAATTACAAATAACTTTAATGTAACTTTACCAGCAAAAAGAGTGAAACATTTTGTTTACCCAATATTTTGGGTAAAGCTCCCTGGTAAATCAATTTAGAGGTAATGTTTCACAGAATCATTGTACATTTACCTTGTGTGTTAGTAAAATTCCTACATTTCTGGAGTACAGTATCATCTACGTGTATGGAATTTTACACAGTGGTATTTTATATTTACCATCTATGATGCATCATTTCCTTGCATTATCTTCCGCGAGGGGGCATTATCAATACCTTACCTTTATTTTATGTACACAGTAAAACACCATCAATAGATTGTATTAGGTACACTTCAATACGCAATTAGTTAGTTTTTGGTGTGTTACCCGTATTTGGATCACGGTATAGTGCCAAATAGTCAAAATACACCCTAATTTTATAAATATCCCAGCACAATGTCATACCCTCAGTCATCAGTGTCAAACAAAGGTAAGTAATTAGCAGAGTATTAGTTTCACTTCACTTTATTGGCGACAATGAATTCACTGTGATATGTACCTATTAGAAAATCATAAATAACATCAGTGTTTGCATTTGAGAATGAAAATTATCTATCCGCTGTAGATCTTTTGAAAAGATTGAATACGACACAAGGATTAAAACAATTGACATACGTCACTCTGACTGGTAACTAATTGGCGGGAGTCCTAAATTTTTATTAAAAGTATTGCTTATTTCGTGTTATTTCTGGTTAGTTTTAATTCTCTATAGGTATACAGGTTTTTCCTTGGAACCCTCCAATAACATATTTTGGCCATATTAATGTAAGGGATTTTCTACTTTTGTGTACACTGGACAAGTTCGATGTTTTATGGCAAATAAAAATGAATTGTACAAATATTTTTCCTGAACGACATACCTCAGAGTGGTTGAGAATCGTGTTTATCCCAAATTTTGTCCCTCTCATCAGTTGGTAGCCGATTTTTAAAAGTATTTTTTTAACTTTGCTACAATGGGTCTACTTAACGCTCATTAAATTTTAAAACCGGGTCATTGTTTAATAATAATTTAATAAAATATCTCAACTTTAGTTTCTTCACATACATTGTATAACATACTCATGCAGTTGTATTAACAAATTTTCTAATATACTTATATATTTTTCCCTTAATGTGTTTAGTTATTATTTTGATATTAACATCTTTATTTCAGAAGAATATCTCAAGGATGCGATCAAGTGATATAGTACCTTAAGTGTAAATATCTTTGGAATTATAGCAATTAATGTAAAGTAATTTTTCAATGCATCTAATTGTTTATGCTTAGCATTATGTCAATGGTTATTTATGCAATAAGTACCTATACAAGTACCTATACCTATAAAGTGACCCTTTTTATAAAATCTCGTGCAAAATACAAACTTTATATACAAATCGTACCTATACATTATTGAAATAGGCTTAGCATCTCATAAAACGTCGAAATTGTTTTTTCTAAAACCAGCATTAGAAGTCTATAATTTATGTGTGGTATTGAGTCTCAAAAGTTATTTATTTTTGAAAAACGTGCAAAAAAATCTTTCTAAATATTTGTTTTTGTTTTCCTTGGCACGGTCGGTGTGCAAGAAAAATAACTTTTGACGCTCAGAACTAATGAAAAAGACGGTCGTTTTGATGTAAATAGGTAGGTAAGTATTAGAATTTTTTTTGTGAAGATTTAATATAATTTGAAATATTTTTGATGGGGTCCACAATGCGCCAATATTTTTAAATAGGAGGCAATTTTTTTGCCTTCAATTTTTGGGATCATTTGCAATTTTCATATAAGTATTTAAAATTCTGAGTAAAATTTTAATTACACAGGGTTTAATAAGTTAATCATTAGGAAAGCGACTTATTTCAAATAAGGAATGTTTAATTTTCACTATTTCAATTCCTTGAAACATATTCAATTTGTTAGAATAAAAACTTTATTCCTTTATTAAATTTACGTAAATGTGTGCCTGTACTTAATTAATTATAGGTAGGTATATTTATATATAATAAATAGACATGCTTACCTCTACGTAGCGACATTTGACATAGTTTTAACTGACATGTTTTCGGTTATTATTACATCTACATGTAATTCTGCTCTGTAATTTTTCCAGTAAATTTTACATTTTCGTTTAAATTTTACCGGTTTAATGCAAATTTCAACAGTGTTTTTACCGACATCATGTAAAATTAATCGGTATTTTTACCTCTAACATGTAAGTTTGCTCTATAATTTTACCCGAACTCCGTAATTTTCCTGGTAAATTTTACATTTCCGTTTGAATTTTACCGGTTTAATGTAAATTTCATGGGTATTTTTACCAAATATTGTGTAAGATTCCTAGGTACTATTACAGGTCTGTGTGTAACTTTTCACTTGAAATTAACTCAGAAATTTAAATTTACCTTTAACATGTAACTTTACATATGAAAGTAATTTCACCCCAAAAATAGGAGGTAGAAAAGTTGCCTCCTATTTTTGGGGTAAATTTACACCAAAATTTTTTGCAGTGTAGGTTATTAGGTACCTAGTATTAAAAAATCACAATGCCATATGCTTTTAGTGTCAAAAATTCTGCTTAAATTTTTAGAATACATTTTAGAAATCATTTTATTTTATTAGCGTGTATAAAGCAGCATTTAAAAAAAAAGTGAAGTGTGTTTTATTAATAATACAATTAAATTAAGCTTTAATAAAACCACTATATAGTGATGGTACTAAATTTTCATAAGGCTTCTGGAAATGTTTATATATTATTTTGTAATGGTTTCAACAGCGACTGAAATATTTTATAAGATGGTGCTAATTTTGCATTTATAGCTGCTGTGAAAACGTTATGAAAGTGTTTCTGAGAGTAACATTGTTTTATAAAATTTGTACCAGAAACATTCCTACAACTTTTACAAAATATCAAATTGCTAGTTGGGAGGTATACGATCTAGGAAGCTGATGAATTAATCAGAATAAACAAGGGTTTATACAAAAATAAAATTAGCTACAATTCTTTTTGCCCTGGAACAAAAAAAGGGGAATGTTATACATACCACACGTGTAGTTTGCTGCAGTTTAAAGAAAGTGTAAGGTCACTGATGAAGAATATAAATAATAGCGGGTTCAAGTTTCTTTGAGGGACTCCTTTTAATGCGATGTAGATATCTATCTTAAAGTCATTATAAGCAACATATTGCGTTTTTATATTCAATTTTAAGAAATGTATTTAACAGGATTTTCCTCTGCAAACCCAACACCATAAATTGTGTAATTTATAATGATTGATAGTCTATTAACCTTGCATTTTGAGCAAGACTGGTTCTTTTATGTGTAGGGAGGGTCAGTGTGAGTATGAAACTCGGTTTTCGGGGTTGAAGGCCTCCCAATTTGGTCGCAATCTAGAAAAACGGGGCGTAAAGAGTTTTTCAGCTATATTTTGAGAACCGTAAGTCTCACAAAAAATTTTGTAACGATTCTTTTGTAGAGAATTAAGTTCTCTACAATCTTGGTCTAGACACTTCTTACCGTAAAATTGAAAACGAAGAAGTCATGATTTTAAATAGACTAAAAATTTCTAGAAAAATATCATTTAAGGGTTATAACTTTTTTTCTATTCATTTTATTGAAAAAACACATCAGATGTTTTTTGTAGATCCTCTTATTCCGAACAATTTTCTCTACTCATTTTTTAAATTTCTTTTTTTTTGAGAGGTGTTACGACGCTGCAAAGGAATCAAACTAAGTCCTACTCCATTCATAAAAGGTGCACGAAAGAATATCGGTCTGAAACTACTTTGAATATACGTTTTTTTGGTCGCTGATTACGAAAATCGAGGTCTGGCAATCCTAAAAGATGAGGTACTCCCCTAAAAACACCAGAAATGCCTCTTTTTGAGGTTTCTTCGCGATCTTCAAAGAATCAAATAGTATCTCATAAAATCCATTTTTTTTAATATCGATTTGCAAATGTGGTTGATATATACCAAATACAGCCGAATTATATGATTAGGGATAATCAGAGAGGGTTAAAACCACCCCCTATTTGGTAAATTGGTAAAAAATATTTTCCTACTTTTTGCTTCAAATTTGGTTGAATGAGCATTGCCGGGCAAAAGTAAATTATTCTAAACCCTTAAGGGGGTAAAAAATATTAATTTACTTTAACTTACTTTACTTTTTTGAGACTTAGATTTCACTCAATTTTTCGATGTTTTATTGAGTGTCAATTTGCGGCTCTGGGTTCGATTCCCGGCCTTGGTATTGAGATTTACCCACATACCTACGGGTTCTCAAATGTATAGCCACCTCTAGGTAGGATACAGAGTGTTCTGTCTAATGTTGATGTCTTGATCTTATCAATTAAGACAGTCCAAACCCGTGATCGAGAATTCGGTATTTGTTACTAAGAACTTTTGTGAAAAAACAGATTTGTAACTAAACAATTAAAAGTACATTGGTCCCTCAAGAACTAGACTTTTATCATTATATCAGATATAATTACGTGTAGATTATCTTATAACACTTGATATATTTTTAGTATGACCACAAAAAAGTAAGAAATATGCAGCACACGCAAAACTATAAATTCCCATGCATAGCAAGGGAAAGCTGAGATGTTTACATACTAGAACGATGCACCTGTGTACATAATATGAACCAGCGGAGTTAAGCGTGCCTAACGGCCACAGGCAAAGTCCTTTACTTCAATCCCTTCTAAAAATAGCTTTCTTTTAATACTTATGCAAATTCTGTGATAGGAACCCCTTAAGATTGGGGTCTGACTTGGTGCATTTTTATTAATATTTTCTGTATTGTTTATGATGCGTCGCGACTGATAATGTTTCATCTTCGTCCCGCTCTTGAATAGAGCCTTAATACGAATAATACAAGGTAAGACTTCTATTAAAGCATATGCCAACAGAGAAAAACAACTATATTTTAGGAATATCTTCAAAGGACAGCTCACACCACTAAGGGGTTTTCAAACACCGACAGAATTTAGTATGTTGTTGGGGCTATCAAAATATAGCATTTTGTTCAATTGGATCGACCCAGCTATACAGGGTGATATAGAAAATTCGGTTCAAAATATGAATTATCAGTTGTGAGATCTCATATTCTAAAATCAATTAGCGTCATACTTTTCCGAAAAAACATGCCTATTATTATTTTGTGTTCAAAAATGTGTATATATTATTTTAGAAGGTCGCGTTTTATTTGGGAGAGGGGGGGGGGGGTGTAGATCACTTTTTCAGTGGTCCACCAACAATGATAAAAATACAAAGCTATGGTCGAAAACAACAAATTTGGAACAAAATAATAACTATTACGGTATTATTTGAGGCCCTTCAGTCAAGCGATTCTGCATAACAAGCTTCACTTACATGTCATAAACATGTAATACAAAATTTCCTAGAAGAAGAAGAAAGAGGAATTCTATGGTATAAACAAATCTTTAAACTGTGATGTCTAGGCATTGTGATAAGTTGTAATAGGTTCTTAGGTGGCTTTTCAGAGGTTTGTTATTTCCGTGCATTTTTTATGTAAAGCAATGACTGATGATTCAATAGTTACCTCACCATTTTCTATATCTGTGTACCTATTCGTTAAATTATAATTTATTACAAATTTCATGTATTATGCTTCTATTTATCTGATACATAAACGCATACAGTGTTGTTAACATCATCAAATGATTTGATAATGGACAATATCGACTTCAGCGATATATTTATTCTTTAACATACTGTCGACCTGCTCTGTGAAAAACTTAAAGTCAACGGTTGGTCATCGATCAATTTAATTTATTTCGACTTCAGGAGTACCGCAAGAATCACACCTGGATCCACTGCTGTTCAGGGTATTTATCATCGACATATGCAATTTCCAGTTTTGGATAATATTGTTATTTTAACATTGTCCAGAAAATCAAGGTACATGGAGAAACCAACTGGCAATGTGAGTTTGTGTCTGAGATTTACGATATATAAAAATTTTAAAAATATCTCCTGAATCCTCTATTTTAATAAGTCGTACGAGATCTAGATGTTTCTCTAAATAATCAAAGAAATTTCAATGGCACGATTTATAAGTTAATTACAAATGAAAATCAAATGCACGTAGATTTATCGATTAATAGATAAATAGCAACATATAAGTGGATTCTCTCGGGAATATTCGCTCCAAAGTGTTATGGTATAATTAGCTGCTCTCCCTGGTTGCGCTAGGGTGTAAATCGGTTAAAAAAAATGTAAAAACATTTCGTTGAAATAAAGATTATTATTATTATTTCTTTTAAATGAAATCAAATATGTTCAATACGCTGTATTCATGCATTTTCTTTTAATTAGGCTTCAGATAAAAGCTAAAAATATTTATATCAATGCGCAAAATGTATCAAAACAGCCAACCAAAGGTTTCTTAGCTTATTATATTGGACCCTAAAATACGCCACTCTTCACGAAAAAAAAAAAAAAAAACAAAATGACTAAAAAAATTACACAAGAAATATAACTTTAAAGGCCAAGATATAATTCGAATTTAATTTTAAGAGATTATGGTTTTCATTTCCTAAAATTACGTTTCACATTTCCAACGAGCAAAATATCATTTAATGCTGTCACACTATAACTACACAAACCTAGGATTTCATCGCAAAGGTTTACCGAGCTAATTGCAAAAAAGTAATTAAAGGCATTTAATGAATATTGCAACTCATAATAACTTGTCATTACCGTGCTTAAACGGTGGATAAGTTTATTCAAACGATTAAAATCGTATTGATTTTATCTAACGACGGCATAAACGCATTAACATATTAATTTTAAGTAGTAGTTTAACGCACATATATACATAAAACCAAGCGACTTACGTTATGGACACGATGACTTGAACTTATGTTAGACAAGTTAAATGCGATGTAGCGAACACGAAAGATACTTTTGACAGGATCCGCCCAGATCTTTAATTTTTACATATCACGGAACGGCCTTCTCTGTGTATACTGCTATTAAACCGTTAGATTCTGAAATCATTCTTCGATCAATCAAGTTTTTTCGCGCATCACGAAATTGGCTGTTATTCTGTTAAAGGAAATTTCGGGTGTGGTTTTCGATTTGTCGTGAATTCGGTTTTTCGAGGTTTGAAAATTGTCATGCACAGGGTAAGTCACAAAGAAAGCGACAGAGATTCTTTGTCTCAAAATACGAAGATGTAACTTAACATAAATTAATTAATTTAAGGAAAAAAGACGTATAGTGTAGTTACCTGGGAAGAAGAAGAGTGGCTGAAAATTGGCTCACCATATTTTTAGAGTATACTGTTTAAAAAACCAGAATGTTTACATCTCCATAGAAGATCCTTCATTGAAAAAATTGAATATTAATTTTGAAAATTCCATATCTAGAGTTCTGTAGAACCTTCATGTTCGTCTGTACGACTGTATGTCACAGAAAGTATTATAGTACAGGAGCCAGCTCGCAATTACCAGACACATTTATAACAGAGACAGACATTATTAATTCTGAGGAATTTTGCAAAGATCAAAACATGGACATTAGAACAGTGCAGATAGTATTGGAACTTTTCTGAGATTCCAAATCAGATCATTTTCAATAAATTGTAAAATAGTAAAACATGTATATGCCAATTAAGTAATGTAAATATTAATAATTAATATAATGATGTGAAGCGCTAAATGCCGTGAAAGGAATTAAGCAAGATGGCTGTAAAAACTATCTGCATGAAAACGTAAATAATTAGAAACTAGTTGGATTAGATACGTCATCAAATTCACAGACATCTACGCAGTCTAATGCCAACACCAGCCATATTCAAATTTAAATAATTATCACCGCATTCGTGGGGGTCATTATGATTTCTCTAAGACTAACTTCTTTGTGTTTGAAAAGAAATGTAGAATAGCAATTAAATCGCATCTTCAATGGTCACAATCTTCTTCTTATTTACAACGTTTTAGCAGTTTTATGAGTCACACATTATTTCAGGGAGCCTCCCGTTTCTGCATAGCACGACCAACAGCATCAGGTTATCAGTCGCGGTTGCCTGATAGGCGCACGGTCGCACTAAAGCTCTTTCCCATCAGCTCAAGGTTTAAGAAGGTGTCTTCTTCCCTCTTGTCATCTGATTTTCCCTGATCCGTTTTATATATTCTCCCTCCAATTGAGGTTGTTAAAAAATAGAGGCTTCAGGAGAAAATGCGATGGTGGAGAGTTACTTTCTTGGAGGATTGAGCTCTTGGTGCAATATGTCCAGGGAATTCGTAACAAACGTCTCCACACCTACATCTCAAAAGCATTAACACGTCGTCTGTCTGCCTCCCTGACGATCCACGTCTCAGAGACGCCTAGAAAAATGATGAAACTAAGGCGTTAGCGATTCTAATCTTTGTGCGTTTTGTGACATAACTATCACAACAAATTTTGACCAAATGACAAATCGTCGATCTTCTGCATTCCTCGCTGTGTCCCACATTTGCAGTTCACAAAGTCCACAAAGGCTCACAGATATGCCATCTTGTTGACTGCTCCTATCTCAATAACATTTCTAAGATTTGTGAACATTATACAAAACTGAGTATCCGGAAATAACGCTGATAGTTTGGCCATAGCGTATTTTTAAAAAAAAACTAATTTTTTAAATATATTTTTCTAGAAGTACTATCAACATTCATTAATGTAAGTGAAATCATAGTCCCTTTAAATTAGTCAAAAAATCGCTGTTTTATCGAAAAATTTCCTACAGCTATGAAACCTGTAAAAAGTGAAGCATTTGGATTGCTAAGCATGATATTCACCCCCCGCAGTTATAAAAAAGGGTGGCTTCTCAGAAATATATAGGTACATATACAGTGTGTCCCGCTTTTCATAAATCCACCTTAATGTCTCAGTTATTAATAATGCGATTTTCTTCAAATTTGGGTGGTAATTACATGTTGGAAAAATGAATTATTTGGCATAGTAAACATTTTCATTTTCAATTGGCGTACGGTTTTAGGTCGATATTTTAGCAAAAGGATATTAGGGGTTATTTTAGACAAATTTGGATTCAGAATGTCGAAAAACCCTTTAATCCATATTCTCCACGATCTCAAAAACGGATTTTGACAGAAACGAAATATTAATTAATTTCCTATTTTTTTTTTATTTTTTGCTATAACAAACCTAAAAACAATTTTTGGTCTCCTCAACATAACCACCTTCCAATGATACCACACCGTTTGTCGTAAATGTTACCTCGTCACTAAACATTACGTTCTTTAAAAAAATCTGTCGTTAAGATAGTTAACTTGTAACCATAGGCATTAATCAAAAGTGCTTTGAACAACAACTGTTTATTTGATATTTGGCGATTCATAAGAATTGTCAAAAGTTAAAGAGTGTTATTTAATTTATTAACCTTACTGATAATGGCAGAAAATCGGAGAGTAGTTCTTACAATTCAAGAAAAAGTTGAAATTATCCGCTTAATTGGTAATAATGAAAGATCTACGCGTCAGGTTGCTCGAATATTTAATCAACGGCATCGTGATCGAGCACCAATTTGGCACAAAACTGTTGATGACATCAACAAACTGTTTGCTAGAACCGGAGCCATTTCCAAGAAAAGACAATTTAAATTTACGACGATATCCAGACGACGAACGCATTTTAACAGACTTTCGGAACAATCCAAATGGTAGTATGAGGGCAGTTGCGAGAATACTAAATTTAACCAAAAATATTTCTCAATTTCTCAATTTTACACAATAGTGTATACAGTCGTCAATAAATATGGAAGTGTTTGAAACGCAATAGAATTAGGGCATTTAAACCAAAATTTTTGCTTAGAAGGTGTTTTGAGCGGCGGTTTGAATTTTGCCTATGGTTGAAAGGTAACTATCTTAACGACAGATTTTTTTTTTACAGAACATACTGTTTAGTGACGAGGCAACATTTACGACAAACGGTGCGGTATCTAGTCAAAATTGTAGATATTGGGCAGCCGAAAATTCCAATTTTGTAATTAACTGTAAAAACCAATACAGTGAAAAAGTTATCGTGTGATGCGGTATATTAAACGAACAAATTGTTGGCCCCTTTTTCCTGGATAACCTCAACGCAGAAAATTTTCTAAATTTTTTACAAAACGATTTAGATGATTTTTTTATGGAAATGCCTTTAGCACAGATAGAAAATGTATACTTTCAATTAGATGGTGCCCCAGCGCACAACTCTCTGATAGAATTTTTTTAAATGCAAATTTCCCTATGAAGTGGATAGGTAGAAATAGCTCTTTAGAACCGTGGCCCCCTAGATCGCCTGATATTACCCCTTGTGACTTTTTTCTATGGGGGTACTTGAAAAATAAAGTGTATGCTACTCGCACGCGTAAGAGACAAGAGCTTTGCCGTAGGATTAGGCAAGCGTGTCAAGAAATTACTCCCCAAACTTTAAGAAAAGTGATTGAACGGTTAAGAAGGGTTGTTGAAAATTGTATTTTATTGGAAGGTAAGTTGAAGAGACCAGAATTTTTAAAAAAAGTTGTTTTTATGTGTGTTATAACAACTAAAAAAAGTATTTTTTTTTTAAAGAAATTAATTAAGTTTTCATTTCTGCCATAATCCGTTTTTGAGATTATGGAGAATATGGATTAAGGGGTGTTTCCAAATATGATAGAAAAATTTGTCTTAAATAAGCCCTAATATCCTTTTGCCAAAAAACCTACCCTATTTTGTCCCCTAAAACCGTACGCTAATGAAAAATGAAAATGTTTACTATGCCAAATAATTCATTTTTCCAACATATAATTACCACCCAAATTTGAAGAAAATCGCATTATTAATAACTGAGATATTAGGGTGGATTTATGAAAAGCGGGGCACATAAGAATATTAGAGCTTTTTCGCACTTTTTTGTATTTTGAGCAAAAACTTGGTGAAAAATATCAGGAGAGCAAAGTTGTAGAGCATAAAATTTCCTACAAATTTTGGCTCTACGTTTTTTACGTTTTATTTTCGAATTTCTCATAGTTTCGCCGCTAGGGAGCGCGAAAGAAAAATATGTACAGACTTTCGCGCCCTCTAGCGGCGAAACTATGAGGAATTCCGACAAAGATGTAAAGACAAAATTTGTAGGAAATTTTATGAGCTACAACTTTGCTTTTCCGATATCTTTCTCCAAAATGCATAATCAAAAACCACCCTTTTTTAGAACTGCGGGGGAGTGAAAACAATGTTTAGACAACCCAAATGCTTCACTTTTTATAGATCTCATAGCTGTAGGAAAAATTTATTTAATTTTTCATAATTTGAAGGAACTATCACACAAATATACAAATTAGACATTTAGCTCTTTCGTCAACACATCATGATTTTACATTTTTCTTACTAAAGTGGTGAGTAGTAGAAATGTAGAGTTCTTATTTTCCATATGTTGTATGTAACTGAGAGTTTATTAAATCAAGAACACTTTAACATTATCTATACAGATAGATGGACGAAAAGACGTACTATCGTGGCATGATAGTAGCCTTGTAAATCTAATTGCCTATGTCATTCGATGTCGACAAAAGAATAATAAATTGGATAAACTGTTCGGAAGAAATAATTTCTATTACTGCTTCCGACCACATTAACAACAATATAAAATACTGTAACACTCGTCGCCATCCGTATCTTTTTAGTTCCACAAACTAATACAAGTAATTGTTGAAGAACTTAATGTTAATCTATCGCTATAATCTGGTTGTGATTTTAGCAGGGTCGTCTACAAACAGATAATTTTTTATCTTCGTTAGCTTCCTGTCCACGGGAGCATGTCCGGAAACAGCGTATCTCGGCAGCGTGTATTTGAAATCTTATATTCCTTGATCTTTAAAATTATTATTAAAATAAAAATTGTCAAATTCGATTTAAACGAAGCTTTTTTAGAGTCTGGTAGCATATAATAGAATAAAATACATTGTAGATATTACAAAAGACAGCACTTTCAAGGTAGTCAAGTATTTAAAAGCTGCAGCTACAATAAAATAACATTAAAATATGTAAAATATATAAAAGGAGAGCTACAAAACGAAAAAGCATAAGTAACCAAATAAGAAAATACAATAAACTATTACCTATAGTTGATGACTAATAAAACCGATTGTTTTTAAACAATCAGCGAAGAATAAAATATATTTTTTCAAGAAGTACCACCTTTCAGGTTTTTTTTTTGACAGAACGGATAATTATGTATGGATTTTAATCGCCTGGCAGATCATGGTAGGCTTTAATGGGGCTATAAGATGGATCTTCTTCATAAAAGTGGAACAAGTATTCTATGATCAGGCCCATTTCTTGTTGTCACACTCATATCGTCGCTTCTTGTAAATTTAGTTATATTTAGTTCTTGTTTAACGAACAAACTTATTTATATATATTAGGATCGCTAAAATTTATACTAATAAGTTCCATTTTTTTGTCCCACCAAAGTTCGAAATCCCAAAAAATGGTTTCCAATTGGAGCCGAAGTTTCCTATGTATTTCTTATGGAAAAAAAGACATTTTGTCATACAGAATTGTGAAAATGTAGTTAAATAAATATTTCGCATAAGTTCTCTCTTCACAATTGTTCAGAGAATACGAATGCATGTTTTCTTCTTAAATTACATGGGAAACTTCACGGTCTCTTAGGCACGTATTAATATCCGATTTGGGATGAGAGCATCTTTTAGGATTTGGAACAAGTCTGGTAAGTATTTTCAATTCTTTAGAGAAAGATTTATATGAATATCTGCAAGATATATTCATCATACACACAATTATGAGTTTTTTGGCATATTATAGTTTCTACATATGAGATATAAAATATTCTGAGGCAACCGGTTGCAAGTCGGTTTATCATCAAACCTATTAGATAATAAGACGAAATTAATTTCAATATCAAAGTATTAGTGTAAGATTCCCAGTTTAACTTACTATCAGCGTTATGATAAGAAATTTTACATTTCCCACTTGTACTATTGAACAACCTTTTAATTGAACGTACAAAGAATAGTCAAGTTTAGTTGGAAACAACATAACAAAAGATGCTTTACTTCCATTTAAGTTAAAGCCATAATACTGAGTGACATTTATTTTGAGGATATCATGGGAATTTTACTTGCGCAAACCACTACGGCCACATTTACTACACAGGAATTATCATCAGCACATTGATGTAAAGAACTGTATGATCTATTAAATCGTTAGTGTACAAAATAAATAAAAGGGGCCCAAGGATACATCCTTGAGACACTCCTTGTGATTCATGACTTTTATCTGAGAAAAGTTTGAAGTAAGTACTCCAGTCTTAAAACCTTTAGATCTATCGGTAGGATATGACTGAAGTTTGTTATATGTATAATCTAAAACATCCTACCAAATGGAATAATTAATGATATCGACGGCTCTTTACATAATAAAGTAGAAGCAAGCTACCCTTAAATTAGCTATAATCCTTCCCTTAACGCGAAAATCGAAGACTTCATGAAATGTGAACTTCTCAGGGTCCCAGATTCGATTTAGAGGAGTTATTATTATGTTGATTGAATAAAAACATTATCAAATTCTGCTCAATTCATTGCAGTACCTCAAATAGTTTTCAAAAAACTAAATTTTTAATCGAATATCTCCAACAATATAAACACATAATTTATTTCTAATTTCGTTTTTTTATTTCAAGAAATTTATACGCTTCTCGAAACAGCATTATCCTAATTTTATTGTTACTAACACCCATACACATTAAGACGTTGGTAAGTAATGGCATATAAATTATATTGTTATTAAATAAATTAAAACGTAATATATGCTCTCTTTTATGGGTATACATAAAAGGAAAATTGTATAATGATGTTAGATTTAGATTTCGGGCCGAGTGGCAATTAAATTTATATAACTTACACACGTCATACGCAGTTTAAAATCGAATTTGTTACTTGCTCGATAATTAATGATGTAGGTTTAAACACTATTTTACTGAAATTATACCATAGGCATACGAACGAACACGATATGGTGACAGTGGCAGGATATATTTATTAAAATGCGGAAACAATTTAATAATGTGTTATGCGTGTTGTGTCAAGGTTCGTTTAATTTGTAAGATGTGTAGGTGGATAGGAAATAAATATTGCAGTTGAAGTAAGAGGTGTTTTCTTCCCCTTCTGATACTGTTAATTACAGTTAATCATAAGCAACTATTGCCTTAAATTAAAATACTATGGCCTTGACACCATAGACATTCAATTTTTACTTGACATAAATCAATTTATTCGTACTAATTTTGGAACATCATCAAATTCCCATATCAGGTGAGGTGTACCTCAAGGGCCCATTTTAAGTCCCTTACTTTCCACGTCTACATCTTTAATATACGCCTAATGTCATAATTCTGTACTATTTTCCTATACAGATAATCGACAATACTTGTACATATTTAATCTCACGCATATTGATGAAGGTATATTTAATAGTGACCTTAATAATCATAGTAAAAGACATAACTTTAAACAGAAGCCACAGAATACCATAATAACGTATTTTCCGAAATTTGTTTATCCGCGCTTGATTGTATATATCAGTAGTACCATCCTTCACACACCATTTATGACTGTGTGAGGAAATGTGTCTCTTAATGTTTGCTTTGATGTTGCACGAAAACGTTGTAGAATATGGTTATGTGCCGTCAAACTGCAACTTGTAAAAAGTTTTCTCAAGTTTCTCAAGTCGAAGTAACTCTTCGAAAATTCAGGATTTTGTGATAGGTAAAGAGAAACGTGGTACTAACAGTTTATAGTGTTAGTTTATGGTGTCTAAACATGTAGTAAATGATTTGCATGATTGGTGGGCACATTACAATTTATTTTCGCCTCAAAGTTTTTCTCTTTAATTAAATGAATAGGTAAAATTTAAATGAACAAGTGAAAAAAACTACATTTTGATATGCTTTTTGGCCAATTTGTTGGGATGATTCATTATATTTTCAGCAGAGGGTCGCAAGATGACTCAGTGCTTTGACATGTTTTATTTTTCTTTTTTTTTGCATTGACTAAAGTAAAAGCTAACTACATTTTGAAACACGGAAAGGGCATCGGCTCTATTTTTATTTAGTAAATGAAAATAAGGAAATGAATGATGATATTTTAAATACAACATTATCACTTATCAATTTGTAAAATTTTTTAAAATAATTCTATGGAATGCATTTTCGTAAATAACTCGTTTATTTTAAGTTTTTCGAAAAAACTCTATTTTATATTTTTTGTCCAAAAAGGTCCATGCCTTATACTGGTTATAGAGATCGATCGACGGAATAGTTAATTTTCGATTTTTATTAGGAAACTGTTCGGAATTTGTAGAATTTATAAAAAAAATCAAGTTTTCCAGGATTTGTAGATTCGCTTTTGTTTTGTAAAATTTCTCATAAACGTCAACTAATAGAACTATTCGAGCACTACAATTGGCATTTTTGAAAATCAAAATCGGACCTTCGGTTCGGGAGTTATCAATTTCTTTGAAAAATCATACTCGGCCCTGGAAAACATACTTGCGGTCAACGGATTCGGGCCGCCAGCAATAGGCTTGATTTGTGGCCGGGTACCTTTGATCCCACCAAGTCTCATCGAAATCGATCAATATTCTGGACAGTTATCGTGCTTCCTAGCCCGATTTCGAGAAAACCAGTTTTTTGCAAAAAAAATCAATTTTCATTTGTTTTTCGACATAGCCTCTCGTATACTTATTTGTAGAGCTTTGCCAACGGCACCATTTCTTTTTTGAAATGTCTCGATCCGACTATCCGTTATCGAGTTATTCAATTTCTCCCGAAAAACTCGAAACGTCTATATCGGGTACTTCCGGTTTCCGAACGGAGTCGAGCTTCCGGCGTTAAGGTTTTCTAAAGACCTCCTATTAACCACCCAAGTTTCATCGCAATCCGAAAACGGATTAAGGGGGCTGGGCGTGACAGACAGACAGACAGACAGACCGACAGACAGACCGACTGACCGACGGACGGAATTTTCTAAATTCGCTCTCGAATCGATAGATATGACTTTCACATCGATCCGACGTTTTTTTCGGATTTCGACGGTCCACCGGAAAAATGCTAAACGTATACTACATTTTTTTTCAAAATGTAGTAACAAGTGAAAAAAACTACATTTTGATATGCTTTTTATTCAATTTGTTGGGATTATTCACATTTTCAGCAGAGGGTCGCAAGATGACTCAGTGCTTTGACATGTTTTATTATTATTTTTTTTTTGCATTGACTAAAGTAAAAGCTAACTACATTTTGAAACACGGAAAGGGCATCGTTCCATTTTTATTTAGTAAATGAAAATAACTAAATGAATGATGATATTTTAAATATAACATTATCAATTATCAATTTGTAATATTTTTTTAAATAATTCTATGGAATGCATTTTCGTAAATAACTCGTTTATTTTAAGTTTTTCGAAAAAACTCTATTTCAGGTTTTTTGTCCAAAAAGGTCCATGCCTTATACTGGTTATAGAGATCGATCGACGGAATAGTTAATTTTCGATTTTTATTACTAAACTGTTCGGAATTTGTAGAATTTATAAATAAAATCAAGTTTTCCATGATTTGTAGATTCGCTTTTGTTTTCTCAAATTTCTCCCTAACGTCAGCTAATAGACCTAATCGAGCCCTACAATTGCCATTTTTGAAAATCAAAATCGGACCTTCGGTTCGGGAGTTATTAATTTCTTTGAAAAATCATACTCGGCCCTGGAAAACATACTTGCGGTCAACGGATTCGGGTCGCCAGCAATAGGCTTGATTTGTGGCCGGGTACCTTTTATCCCACCAAGTCTCATCTAAATCGATCAATATTCTGGACAGTTATCGTGCTTCCTAGCCCGATTTCGAGAAAACCAGTTTTTTGCAAAAAAAATCTATTTTCATTTGTTTCTCGACATAGCCTCTGGTATACTTATTTGTAGAGCTTTGCCAGCGGCACCATCTCTTTTTTGAAACATCTCGATCCGACTACCCGTTATCGAGTTATTCAATTTCTCCCGAAAAACTCGAAACGTCTATATCGGGTACTTCCGGTTTACGAACGGAGCCGAGCTTCCGGCGTTAAGGTTTTCTAAAGACCTCCTATTAACCACCCAAGTTTCATCGCAATCCGAAAACGGATTAGGGGTGCTGAGCGTGACAGACAGACCGACAGACCGACAGACAGACAGACAGACAGACCGACTGACCGACGTACGGAATTTTCTAAATTCGCTCACGAATCGATAGATATGACTTTCGCATCGATCCGACGTTTTTTTCGGGTTTCGACGGTGCACCGGAAAAATGCTAAACGTATACTACATTTTTTTTCAAAATGTAGTAACAAGTGAAAAAACTACATTTTGATATGCTTTTAGTCCAATTTGTTGGGATCATTCATAACATTTTCAGCAGAGGGTCGCAAGATGACTCAGTGCTTTGACATGTATTATTTTTCTTTTTTTTTTCTTTTTGCATTGACTAAAGTAAAAGCTAACTACATTTTGAAACACGGAAAGGGCATCGGTTCTATTTTTATTTAGTAAATGAAAATAAGGAAATGAATGATATTTTAAACATAACATTACATTATTTATTTGCACCTATATCGCACGGAGAATGTATCAATTTGTAATATTTTTTAAAATAATTCTATGGAATGCATTTTCGTAAATAACTCGTTTATTTTAAGTTTTTCGAAAAAACTTTATTTTAGATTTTTTGTCCAAAAAGGTCCGTGCCTTATACTGGTTATAGAGATCGATCGACGGAATAGTTAATTTTCGATTTTTATTAGGAAACTGTTCGGAATTTGTAGAATTTATCAAAAAAATCAAGTTTTCCAGGATTTGTAGATTCGCTTTTGTTTTCTCTAATTTCTCACAAACGTCAACTAATAGAACTAATCGAGCCCTACAATTGCTATTTTTGAAAATCAAAATCGGACCTTCGGTTCGGGAGCTATCAATTTCTTTGAAAAATCAAACTCGGCCCTTTAAAACATACTTGCGGTCAACGGATTCGGGCCGCCAGCAATAGGCTTGATTTGTGGCCGGGTACCTTTGATCCCACCAAGTCTCATCGAAATCGATCAATATTCTGGGCAGTTATCGTGCTTCCTAGCCCGATTTCGAGAAAACCAGTTTTTTGCAAATAAAATCAATTTTCGTTTGTTTTTCGACATAGCCTCTGGTATACTTATTTGTAGAGCTTTGCCAGCGTCACCATCTCTTTTTTGAAATATCTCGATCCGACTACCCGTTACCGAGTTATTCAATTTTTCCCGAAAAACTCGAAACGTCTATATCGGGTACTTCCGGTTTCCGAACGGAGCCGAGCTTCCGGCGTTAAGGTTTTCTAAAGACCTCCTATTAACCACCCAAGTTTCATCGTAATCCGAAAACGGATTAAGGGGGCTGGGCGTGACGGACAGACCGACAGACAGACAGACAGACAGACAGACCGACAGACAGACCGACTGACCGACGGACGGAATTTTCTAAATTCGCTCTCGAATCGATAGCTATGACTTTCAAATCGATCCGACGTTTTTTTCGGGTTTCGATGGTGCACCGGAAAAATGCTAAACGTATACTACATTTTTTTTCAAAATGTAGTAACAAGTGATATTTGCAGTTCAGGAAATGGAACATGGCACGTCAGCGCCAACAACACGAATTACAACGACAAATCTGTCTAGAGAGTATTACAGTGATAAAACTGCATGGGAGAGCTGTGAAAAGCCGATCTAGTTTGATTTACTATTAATAAAATAATGACATTTGACTGGTGGAATTATTTTCTAAATATGGCATTTAGTTGGCTTTCATGTTAATGAGTGAAAAGATCTGCAAAAAAAGAAGTTTCTAAACCAATAAATAAATAATTATCTATTCGCTGACCGATTTTTATAATTAAACAGATCTATAGCACATGAATTTGTTATCGTTTTATTCTTTTTATATTGTTCAAGAAAAGGTTTTACATATGGTTGGTTACTTTATATCATTACATATACGTAAAAGTTGTCTTTGGAATTTACAGTTACCTCCCGATCACTGGCCATAAAGAATAACTGAAGTTAAAAATAATTTTTAGCAATTTAAAATAGTTAAAAGTAAATAACATTAAGTTTTAACATACCTGACTTATCTTCCAGTACTTCGTTTTTATTTCATCTCACCTTTCAAACCTCACCCGTCAAATTGAAATGAAGTAGATGGATAGTCACTTTTAAAAACATGAATATTTATGTCAGGTCTAAGTAGTCTAAAGTAGTCTTCTATAGCCTTTCATTAAAATCTATGTATACGTAATCGAAAATTATAATATAAATTTATTTATAACACAGTATACTTTCAATAAGCATGTAAATATGACTGTTGGTATATACCAACAAAATAGTGATTTACATTTTGTCAGAAAAACTTAAATAGCCAAGATGTGTTGCCTAATTGTTTTTTATAAAACATAACGGATTTAGACACGTTAAATGTGAGTATAAAGTAGTAACAATTTTATTTAGTTACTAAACATATGTTAGTGGAAAAAAGTAATAAATTACTTTGCATACTTCGGTATTTATTTATTTAACCCACTCCGATATATGTTCAACGTCAATATCTTCTTTATATTTTCAAGATAAATGGCAACATTCTGAAACCTTTGTTACTCACAGGAACATATACAGGTTTGAGAAAAAAAATCGCATAAAAATAAATATTTTTTAGGCGATATTATGGAGAAAAAACAAAAACAGTGATTTAAGTGTTTAGCTACTTTGGTGGTGTATTTGGTTGTTTACTATCAACCTCTGACTACCCTTATATTTTCCAAAAAGCTCCCTATATCTCGTGGAAGCTTGTTGCATAGCTGTCAAAAATTGGTAATATTTTTAAAAATTAATCTTATATAAACTTAACTAATACATATTCTATGTGACCCCCGCTTTTTACTTAAAATGCATGATGGTAAAAGCTGACTACGAATCTGCGTATAGCCACAGATTGTTTATAGTACAGGCAAATTAGCCATTTAGGATAACAAAAAATAATAAAAGGATCATCTCTGCGATTTAAGTAGGTAATAACCTGGAGAATGAGGTGATGCATTCTTTGCACTTCCAAGTTCCGGAAAAATTCAAACAAAATTTGGTAAAACTTTCTGATATTCGGTTTTTTGCTCTAGCGGCCAAAAAAATGAAAATAGAGAAAGAAGTTCCCAACAAAATTTGTAGCTCGTCTCTTTCTCTACAAAAAAGGTCCTTACAAATTTTTGCCTTACTTAAGCCGTTTAGAAGATAAATCGAGTTTTCCACTTATAGTTTTAAGCCGCTTCGAAATGCGCGAAAAATGGGAATTCTCCAGGAGTTTCGGGCGACCGGGCTCATCGATCGATAATTCTTACTATTCACAGCCCCTAAAAAAATGAAAATAATATAAAATGTAGAGAAAAGTCTCAGCTTTAATGTGGAACTAATCACAAAATTCATAAATAATTTTATCATAGAGAAAAAGTGTCAGAAGATAGTAAACTTTGTGCAGTTGGTCCACAGATTTATTGATATCTTTGCCGGGAGTCATTAGAATGATAATTAATTTTGTTGATATATTCTTATATAATGATATATTAATCCAATTAACATTTTATTGCAATTACTTTTGTTGGAAAAGTATGCCTTGCGATCAAAGTAGAGAGTATATTTCTCATCGATCAATCACCTCCAAATGTTGGAGTTCAATTCGCTATATCTTAATTAATAATAATAGCACTGTCTTAATTTTTGGATTATAAGTACAATAAAACATGTTCTTTCGAATGACTTTAGAGTGTTTTAAATGCGTGCAGTACTTTTTGAATTTGTCTACATTATTCATACACGTTCAGAAAATGCACAATTATATAGTAAAACATATACAACTTATTTGTTCTAAACATTCTTCAATAAAATTTTCACGAAATATAGATAAAAGTGCGTGGAATCGAATCCATGTAGTGAAAAAGCACCCATTGTTATGGAAGAAATATGCAGAATGCATAAAACTTATAGATATGAATAAATCAACTGTATAAAGTTTACTAAGCCATCTTCTGACACTTTTTTCTCTATAATAAAAATTGGTATGAATTTTGTGATTAGGTCCACATTAAAGCTGAGACTTTTCTCTACATTGCATATTGCTTTAATTTTTTTAGCGGATCTGAATAGTAAGAATTATCGATCGATGTGTCCGGTCGTACGAAACTCCCAGAGAATTCTCATTTTCCACGCATTTCAGAACGGCTCAAAACTATAAGTGGAAAACTGAATTTATCTCCTAAACGGCTTAAGTAAGACACAAATTTGTAAAGACCTTTTTTGTAGAGAAAGAGACGGGCTACAAATTTTGTTGAAAACTTTTTCTGTATTTTCATTATTTTAGTCGGTAGGGCAAAAAAACCGAAAGCCAAAAAGTTTTTCCAAATTTTTTTGAATTTTCCCGGAACTTGGAAGTGCAAAGAATGCATCATTCCATTCTACAGGTTATTACCTACTTAAATTCCGGAGACGATCCTTTTATTAATTCTTGCGAGGTTTTTACAAACTGTTGCCTTCATTGCCTGCACTATTAATTCTATTCTTTAATAGATCTTTTAGAACTTCTTCTTTTAAGCAACCCCCAAAAGAAGTAACCAAGCAGTGTCAGATCAGGAGAGTTGACCACTCAACAGCATCCCTTCGACAATTCCACCAATTTGGTAAATATTGATCCTAAAACCTTCTAACATTAATGATAAAATGTGGAGGAGTGTCATCTTGTTGGAATCACAGTCATGCATAAGGAATACTTGGATATATTTCATTAGAAAATATAAACACACGCTGATATTATATGAAAAGTTATGAAATAGCCGAAAGTCGAAGGTGTCGTCCAGCAGTAAAATTATATTAAATGGAGAATGGTTCCAAAATTCTGTCTGCTTTTGAGGGAAGTCCATTCTGTCACAGAACATTTATATTGCTCAAAAACGTATATTGCGTTGTATAGCTAGTGCATCTATTACCCATTCTTTTAAAGAAATATTTAGAGAGCACATATTATAACCTTGTATTGTACAACAAAAATACTGCATATCATACTGACGAGCGTTTCGCTAGCATCAGTAGATGATTAAAATGATAGCAAATGTACAAAAAAATCATAAAAACTTATTTTCAAAAAGGGTATTCTACAGAATGTGTAACAATTATACAAAACTTTCAAAATGCCCGCAAAGGTAAGTAAAGTATAACATTGTCGTCTAATTTTGCTTACATAAAAATCGTGAAGAATTTAAAAACTTAACACTTCCAGTACAAGATTTCATATTATATTATTAATAAAATAGGTAACAAAAATTATGTGACATTTAAAGTTTAAAATTATAGTTAAAACTGCACGTGATGGGCAACTCATGAGCGAATCTTTATCATTATAAAAACTCCTGGCTTACTTATCAGGATATCTATATCAACTATATAAGCAGCAAGTGAAATGAATCCAAGTATGAGGCGACAGTCAAAACAGCATTGGTGATCACGATCGTAGATAAGGAAATACTGGTCCAAACCGAGGCTGCGATATCTGAGATCACCCGCCTGCAAAATCAGCAGTCTGCATCGCAACAAGGCACTGCCACCCCGAGTTGACAGTGACAGACGACAACACTCACAGACCACCAATAAAAATGTCCAGTCCTCTAGAATCACTGGTCGTGTACCGTGTACGTTGCGAAGACAATGTTCAACACTGCCTCGCTACACAATGCTGCTCTTGTCTGACATATGTATTCTAAACGATGATATAATTATATTTATCGAAGACAGATATACCTGCAGCAACTACAGTGATTTAGTTTGATGATTTCTGCAGTGTTGCGATGGGAGCCGCTGAGAAATCTGGTAGCCATCGATTTTCATGCCAAATATTTCTTGAATCCTACGTTTTAACTTGAACATAAAACTATTGGATTTCCACTGGGAAATCAACTTATTATAAATATGTAATATACCGCTTTTAATGTATGTTTGAAGTGAAATAAACAGTGATTAATAATTAGCTTCAAATGATCTTAAACAGTGGTGGAGTAAAAATAAAATTTCCAAGGGACTGTCTTGATCTAGCAAATTGTTTGCTAGAACTTGTAAACATTACAAGTGTTGTAAAAAGTTTTGAATTAAATCCGTGTGGTGAAACTGGTGGACAGCTTGTTTAAACAAAAGACTGTTTAGAATTGTGTTTTATCGCAGTTACCTGTAACGCAATAATGAAAGAGAAACAAATTGTTCACAACGTATTTGAGAAGAACTAGGTTTGTCCGAACGTTTTTTATCGATTTGCCAAGCTGGAAAACATATAAAAACATTTGAGACAGGCCATTTTTAAACAATTGATAACTTGAACAATAATGCACCTATTTTACTGAAACTTTAGAAGAATATAACCTTTGTAGAGTCAAACCATTAAGCCAAATTTCAAGCTAAAATATTTATAATATTGCCTAATAAACAATTGCTAAGTCGTCTGTTCAAATCGTGTAACATTTTTTTTTTTCAGATTATAGTTCTCTTTATGTACATTGCGGTGACATTAACCAAAACAATTTAATTTTTTTTTAAACCAATTTTGTCAAATTTTTCTAATAAAAAAAAAAATGTATTTTACCCATCAATATTTTGTCCAAAAATAAAAACTATTGGTATATATTAAAAGTACACAAATAGCGAACAGTTTAAAGAAACAGATTTATCTAAACCAACCGGCAGCCGAGATATGACATTTTTTGTATTGTGACTATTTACAAACAAAGTAAGGGTCATAATGACTAGAACTCTTTAAATTTTTTGTTGAAATTTGGCCGACAGTGTACCGAAACTGAAATATCGCGCACAGCCTACTTCCGTAATTTAAGATATTTGATTATTTTCACAGCATAATTAAAACTTGTTTCATCACCCTTCAACTTCCATGTATCACGTCTTTTTTCTTTTTAATTTACTGTGTTTTGTAACGAAATTTTTTTTTTTCGCTCAATCACCCGTGCTACATAAATTTGAATTACCCGCGGTAAACGCCAACACGAAGTCAACCAATGCGCATACGCGGGTAGAAATATCACTGAGGCCATTTAATATCGATGCTACTTCACTTTCGCTTCCGCCGCTGGTGAGTTGAGATTGTTTACTTATTCCTTTAACGGATTTTCACGTTTATTTCTTTAATTCTGTGATATTTTGAATATATCTGATTATTAAATGAGGTATTATTGACTTGACGTTCCGTATAGTTATTTTTGGAAATTTTTAAAGGATATTCCGTGTAATAAATTATTTTTATTGAGGCACGTGTTTGTGCGATTTCGGTGTCCGCTAGACACATGTATATTTGTTAACTCAATTGTCGTGGCAATTTTGTATTTTGTGGTCGTTTGAGACAAAATACTGAGGTGTTTTATCATTATTTAGATTACTGTGGACGGGGATTAAACTCGGAAATTTTTAAATAACCACGTCGTGCAGTAACCCAACGGGACGCAAAAGGGACCGACTATGGCAGCAAAGCACCGAACTACTCCGGTAAATCTACCGTAAGTGAGTGAACCTTAATTTTATCATTTGATAATCATTAAATAATTTGCATAAGTGTTCACTTGTCCTGCGTGGGTTTGGCGTTGCACTGAATATTCGGGACCTTTGTTCCTGTATTCTGGGTTCCTGTATTTCAATTTTTTTTTATATAATCAAGGGATAAATTAGAATCTTTGTTTCCTAATCGTGTGCAGACAATCTCATCTCATTATGAGTCGAAACCTAAAGTCATTTTGTCGCATTTAATTAACCTCGTCTTAGTACAGGAAGTTAGTTAAGAGATAATTTTTTATTAGTTTATTTTACTTCCACATCCACGTAGTGGATTGGAAGTATAGTAATCGCAAAAAAATTTTCAAAAATTTTTATTCGTGAAATAGGTTTAGAATGTCATGAAACGTCGAGATTTTAAATTTGAGCGAAAAAAAAATTTCTGTCTGTCGGTCTGTCTGTCTGTCTGTCTGTAACTTTTTTTGTCCGCACGTTTTCTCCGGAACGGTTTAAGATATTGACTTGAAATTTTGTACACGTATATATTATAACGAGATCTGGAACTTGATTGTTTTTTGAGGATATCCGGTGAAGGGTTGGGGGTTAAATAGGGGTAAATAGGGGAAAATAAGTAAAGCAAGCTTGTAAGAATACAGAAATTTGAAGTTCGGTGTATGTACTAGAAGTTAAGGGCTCTTTTTTTTATAACATTTTTCAACCCCCCCACCACCCCAACCCCATTAATGGGGTTGATAAATTAAAGTTGAGATATTCATTTGAAATTTCGTACACGTATGTATTATAACGACGTCTGGAATTAGATTATATTTTGAGATGATTCCGTTGAAGGGTTGGGGGTTAATTTGGGGTAAATATGGGAATATAAGTAAAACAAGTTGGTAAGAGTACAGGAACTTGAAATTCGGTGTATATACTAGAAGCTAAAGCGTCAGATTTTTTTTATAATATTTTTCAACCCCCACCACTCCTACTCCAATATGAAAAGGGTTGATAAAATAAAATTGAGATATTCATTTGAAATTTGGTACACGTATGTGCTATAACGACATCTGGAACTAGATTATAATTTGAGATGATTCCGTCGAAGGGTTGGGGGTTAAATAGGGGTAAATAGGGATAAATAAATAAAGCAAGCTGGTAATACTACAGAAACTTGAAATTCGGTGTATGTACTGGAATCCAAGGCGTCAGATTTTTTCATAATATTTTTCAACCCCCACCACCCCCTACTCCAATATGAAAAGGGTTGATAAAATAAAATTGAGATATTCACTTGAAATTTGGTACCAGTATGTATTATAACGACATCTGGAACTAGATTATATTTTGAGATGATTCCGTTGAAGGGTTGGGGGTTAAATAGGGGAAAATAAGTAAAGCAATACTACAGAAACTTGAAATTCGGTGTATGTACTAGAAGCCAAAGCGTCAGATTTTTTTATAATATTTTTCAACCCCCATCACCCCCACTCCCTTATTAAAAGGGTTGATTATATAAAATTGAGATATTCACTTGAAATTTGGTACACGTATGTGTTATAACGACATCTGGAACTAGATTATACTTTGAGATGATTCCGTTGAAGGGTTGGGGTTAAATAGGGGAAAATAAGTAAAGCAAGTTAGTAAAAGTACAGAAATTTGGGATTTGGTGTATATACTAGAAGCGAAGGTCTCAGGTTTTTTTATTAGTACTTTCCATCTCCCCACCACCCCCACTCCCTCATTAAAAGAGTTGATAAAATTAAATTTAAATTTGCACTTGAAATTTGATACATTTATGTATTATAAATATATCTAAAACTGGATTATATTTTGACATGATTGCATTGAAGGAATGGGGGTAAGTAGAGGTAAATAGGGAAAAATAAGTAAAGCAAGCTGGTAAGAGTACTGCAACTTGAAATTCGATGTATGTCCTAGAAGCTAAGGCCTCAGATTTTTTAATAATATTTCTCAACTCTTCCACTACCCTTACTACATTATTAGAGGGGTTGATAAAATAAAATTGAGATATTCACTTGTAATTTGGTAGACGTATGTATTATAACGACATCTGGAACTAGATTATATTTTGGGATGATTCCGTAGAAGGGTTGGGGTTAACAATAAGTAAATCAAGCTGGTAAGAGTACAGAAATGTGGGATTCGGTGTATATACTAGAAACCAAGGCCTCAGATTTCTTTCTAATATTTTTCAAACTCCACCACCTCCGCTTCATTATTAATGGGATTGATAACATCAAATTGAGATATTCACTTGAAAATTAGTACACGTATGTATTGTAGTGACATCTGATTGAGATGACTGCATTGAAGGGGCGGGAGGTGGTAGGTTGTGAATAGTGGAAAATAAGTACGGTAAACTAGAAACTTCATTTTTAACGTACATGATAGAAACCAACTCCTCAAACTTTTCTATGACATCTGCCCCAAATATTAAAATTCTATGACCAATAATTTCCACATACTAGAGTGCAAATATAGTCAAGATGTTTCCTTTAAAGTGATTTGGATGAAGAATCTGGATGTGGAAGTAGTGATTCCTTAGGCAGCGTTTTTCGGGAGATAAGCCCATTTTCTTTGCTAATTCGTTACAATATTAGTTTTTTTCAGATAGTAATTCAGATATTTTCGCTCTAATTCAGTTGTGCTAAATTGTGTTACCTTTATTCAAATTTTTGGTCATAACCAGTGTCAGCCATTTTGTGAACGGCTAAATTTCATGAGAGTAGGTTTTTCTCATTTATTCATTTTCTTTATTATTATATAAATCAGTAGCTTATTCATATATTTTCAGAAGTAAAATTTTACCAATACAGTAGTGTCGCGATAATCCGGATCAATTAAAACCAGACATTTTAAATTCAGCTTTTAAAACTGCAAAAAAATAAATAAAAGGCTGTATTTAACAAAAGTAAACGCTGTACTTATATAAAAAACAAGACAAATAAAAAGGGGGATCCTATATCATGAAAACGAAATGTTAAAAATATGTAACTACATGTATGTACAAACATAATTAACATTTTCATCACTTGCTTCTACATTAATTTCATCGGCTTCGTTAGGATTGTGTGGTACCCTCTTTTATAATTTTCGGCACGGACTGAGTAAAATGAATTTACTCTGATGACTTATGTGCATGTGCTGTTGTTTTTCAAAAGCAATTTCCTTGAGATTTTGTAGCATCATAATCTTTTAAAGGAATGTTATTTTCTGTAGCCTACTGTAAAGCAAGATTTAAGCTTTTGACAACATCTTCGTTTTTAATTCTACCGGAGTGGCAATTTCCATCACATCATCATCAGTCAGCACTATCATTTACATGAGTTACCATGGTTTTTTTCTAGTTTTTCTTGTATTTCTTTTATCTCAAGTAATTATTAATTTTAATTTTTTTATTAGACAGGAATTAATATCTAATGTTTTCCTTTTCTCACAATTTATTTTTTTTTGCTATTGTCAACTGGTTCTTTATATTACCCCTTTTTCATGTAAAACCTGTGACCAACTGAAGCACCGCAAGAGGAGAAGTTGAATAGGTGAGAACTTATTACTCATTAGCTGGACATTTTTTTTTCAAACGCAGCGTCTCCCTGGAACATCGTCGTAGGCCAGGACACGACCATTCTTTAGTCCTCATTCCCAGGTACCAGGGTTCGACCTCGTTGAAACTCTACGCTATCCACAAAGTTGAGTAAGCCTAAATCTTCGTAAAAAATGCTCCGTTGGTCAGACCGGTCACCGACTCGGTGGCGCAATGCTAAGGCGTTTGGCTTGCGACCACGGGGTCCCGGGTTCGAATCCTGGAGAGGGTATGGATGTTCAGTGGCGTTTTTAATGTGTTACCGAGATGGTAGCAGTGGGCTGGACCGCTGTTGGGTGGCACAATATGTCCAGTCGCTGTTATCTCTCCTGAGTTCATGTCTCAGCTGCGGTAGATGGCAATATCGCAGGGAATGGTTGTTCTGTTGATGTCTATGTGTACGTGTCCTGGTCGAGTGGTGGAATAGCATTAGCTAAACTCCGCCAGGACGTTAATATAAATAAGACGATAAAAAAAAACATATTGTAAACCAGTTGATCGTTTCTTAAATTGTAATTTTTTTAATTAATCTTCAAATTTACTTTGTTTAAAATGCTTGTCTGCTAGTTAACTAATTAAATCAAAATTTTCACCGTTAATATTTTTCATAATTTGTAAAGTGTTGTAAAATTTTTGCTCTTATACTTATGTTTGCAAGAGTGTTATATACTGAATACGCTGGCGTCCAAATTCATTGTAGTTTATTAAAGTTTTGCTTGGTTAATTTGACAATCAAATAATTGTTCAAAAAAATATATAACTCTTCTCGACATAGAGTGACCCTCGACCAACCCTGAGCTAATTGGTTGCTACTCTTTCATAGCTTCCTTAACAGCCAGCTGAGAAAGTTGTGGTTGCAGTTTTCTTGTATATTCTACTTTCACTGTCCAATTTAAAGACAAACTATTTATTTCAATACCATCAAAATTTAAAAAAAGAATAATAATTTATATTTTTTCTAAATTGCTCTATTAGCAGTTGTAGTAACTTTAAAATATGAAATTGAGAAAAATTACTGGTTACACCAATTCTGAAATTACAGACCAGGGCAGAAAAACATGATTTTTTTTTAAATAAAACATAAAAACATGCTTAATTTGTTTAAACAGTTTTGTTCTGTTTTAGATTGTTTTAAACTGAGATGGTGAAATACGTGTCTAGTGTTGGTATTCGAATGTAGTATACAAGTGGTCAGGTGATTATGGGAACTACTTCAGAGGTCTAGTTTAACTATTCCCCTTTTGGTCCCTGGAAGTTATATTTAAGCTGGACCACCCTGTATATCAAACTAATTAAGTAACTTGCATTTTGCAAAATGCTTTGAATGTTAATTTTTTATTCGTTATTCTGCATTTTATGTAAATGAAATCAATGAGTTGTATATATTCCCATCGTTCATTTGGTTCATACACTATTGAATATGAACGATGTAAAATAACACAAAATAAATAAAATTACCATATCAGCTTAAATTGGTGTCCACAAGCACAAGCGAAGGACTCACCGCACGACAATTCAGCCCCACGGAAATTAACCTGGCGCTAAGGGCCGCCCTCCTCAATAACAACATCAACCCGAAGTAATAGTTTCAGATTATAAATTAATGCGATACAGAATAATTCCATTTAGATTATGTGTAATATAACTCCCCCACAGTGGAACAGGCCACTTCCCGGAGGGTTTCTGCTGCCGAAGAAGCAGAACATCCCGCCCGTAGCCCGCGGTTAGCTGGATATCGAATTAGAAACTGGAAAGACGGGTTGCGTATGATAATCTGGTCAGCGGTCGACGGCCTTCTTGATGCACAGGTGCAAATGCTTGCTGTGGGTCAAAGAATGGAAGAATCTTGTCACGGTGTTGCTCCGGCATATCCACTTCATTCAAAATTGTCGCCAAACGCCCACTATCATCAACTACCTGTTATGCTAAGCAGTTGCACTACACGCATTACGTAACTACAGACTGTCTGGCTAGCAGATCATACCCAGACGCGTGTCATTTTGCACCAGTTTTCCTTTTTTTTGTGTGTGTACCACTATAAGCGTGTAATTTACTCACTCGGTTTAATTTATTCTTCCCGTTCAACGATCAGGGCTTAATTGATTTAAGGCGCATAAACGCCAATATGCAATAAAACAATTTTATTATATTTTTATAGTTGAGTTCTTGCGACAAGTGGAGTACAGGTTTGCTTTCTCATAGTAGATCAAACGGAACTGACCCGGCGCGGCGTGGGATTTGATTTTAACATTTCTATTCGAGATGCGTTTAATTTACGTAAACAGGGTTTCTATGCTAATGTATTTTTTAGTGGATTATATTCGCAAATATGTAATTTAATTAGAGTTTAGAATGTATCCATTAGACCTGTTATTGTTATCAACCCCCTTAATAATGGAGTGGAGGTGTTGGGGGGATGAAAAATATAATAAAATCTGAGGCCTTGACTTCTAGTATATACATCAAATCCCAAGTTTCTGTACTCTTACCAACTTGCTTTACTTACCTTTTCCTATTTATGCCTATTTAACCCCAAACCCTTCAACGGATTCATCTCAAAACATAATCTCCAAATGTCGTTATAATACATACGTGTACCAAATTTTTAGTAAATATCTCAATTTCATTTTATCAACCTCTTTAATAAGATAGTGGGGTGTTGGGGGGCGGGGGGTTTGACAAATATTATTAAAAAATCTGAGGTCTTTGCTTCTAGTATATACACAAAATCTCAAGTTTCTGTACTCTTATCAACTTGTTTTACTTATTTTCCCTTAGTTACCCCTATTTAACCCCAATCCTTCATCGGAATGAGCGCAAAGTATAATCTAGTTTCAGATCCCGCCCATGATACACATGTGTACCAAATTTCAAGTCAACGTCTTAATCCGTTCGTGAGAAAACGAGCGCACAAAAAAGTTACAAATAGACCGACAGACAGACAGAATTTGTTTCCGCTCAAATTTAAAATTTTGATGTTTTATGACATTTTAAGCCTATTTCAACTAACAAAATTTTTGAAATTTTGTTTACGATTACTCACTACTTCCACTCCACTACTTGGACGTGAAAGTAAAATTAGGTGTTCACTATGCGTGTATTGTAAACCATTTACTGAAATTCGAATAACTAACAGTTCGGAAGTCAGGCGACTTTTTTGTAACAAATATTATCCATGAGCTGGTTAATTCTATGGAAGAAAAACTACAACAAAATATATTTCTAGCAGACGTCAACCGGCCAGTTCCACATATAAAAACGAAGAAACTATGTCGCCATTACAAGACTCACTTTTTGTGATTAACCAGGGTGTTTACTAAATCTTAATCTAAAAATTCCTTGACTTTTCCAGGATTTCCAGGTAATATTTTATTTAAATTCCAGGTTTTTAACTTCCAACACTTGAACAAATATGAAAGAATGTTTCACCCCAAAGTAAATTATAGATAAATTCTATGACACAATAAGTAAAAAATTCGTGCATTTTTTTACTAAATAAATAGTGTTTAAGTCTTTAAGTCTTTCTTTTTTAAATTAATAAGAATCAACTATAAAAAAATACAGAAATAGTGAAATAGCACAAATAAAAAATCTATCTTTATTCATATAGTTCATAATATTCATCTACGAGACAGCTACAACAAATTTAATAGTTTGTACAAATAATTATCTGAAAGTAAAAATTCCAGGTTATATTGCTTATTTTAGTAAATTCCCTGTCATTTTCAGGTTTTCCCTGACTAAAATAAACTCCCTGACAATCCCAGGTTTTCCAGATTAGTAGACATCCTGATTAACATATTGGACATTTTACATTTTTTGGAAACAAAACAATTCTTTCAGTGGATGAATATTTCCTAGCTGATACATACAAATATATCTGCCTGTGCGTTAGGTAAGTTCTGTCAGCCTTGACTCAGTTATTCACGTTTGAAATGAATAACTTTTCTTGGTTTACTTAAAAGAATTACATTCTCTTAGGTCTTTTCGTCACATTGCAGGTGTCAGATTTTTTCCACACCATCAAGTTTATCTGGATCTAGTTAAAACCTGAAGAGAACAAAGACGTGCCATGTTTGCATCAGGTTTTCATCAAGTTCGATTTTAAAATAGATGAGTACATCACGACCAAATGATCGGTCTGTTTTGGACCAAGGATCGTAGCGCTATTAGGAAAAAAGCGATTGTGTAAGACACGCATTGTCACTTATGCCTCACTAGTATTCCATCTGATGTCAGAAAATTCGGTGGGTCAGTCGATTTGTCCAGCTGCAATCAGACACCTGATAAAGTGAAGGGTTGCATTTATGTAATGGATTACAAATTATTTTTGCAGGTGGAACCCTATGGTATGACAAGGCCCTTAAGTACATAAAACCGTTTAAAACTAATAGACGCGAGTTCTTGTTGATACTTTACAAACAGTTTGGTGACTATCAGTGAGGATTGTGAGTTACCTGACATGCGTTTTGATAACTTTCTCGGTCATTTATAGTCATTATACTTCAACCAAAATTAATTTTAATTCTTCTGTATTTCATATGTGTGTACATAACTTATTTCAGACTTTTAATTGAATATTTAACGAATATGGTCTACACAAGGAATGTACCTAGATAATATGCCCGGAACACGAGATATCCGTTTCTCTTTACATAATACAACTTGCAGGAAATGAAACCAGACCTTCCGGTGCTCCTGAACTTGAAACGGCTTTCATTGACTCACTCATATTTGTCTGATTGAGATAAATATAAAATATTTTGAAAACAAGATTTAGTTCTCCACATTGTGTGAACAATTAAATAAAGTAAAAACTGGTATTATCAGTACATTGTTATTAAATAAAATTAAGCCGGTTTAAAACTGAATTTATGCTATACTAGCAACCGAACCCGGCTTCGCACATGATCCGTCATTGGAATACTTAAGACCGCCTAAATGTGTATTTTTCAATTTTCATAATTTTCTTTAAGGTTTCTATTTACCTATGTACTAAAACCGATAAACCATTACAAGGCAAAAAATGTAGTGTACTACACTAGTGTATCCCCATGTATCTTGACCTGCTGAAACCGAATCTAAGGTCAGAATTACCGAATTGGCCAAATATTTCAACATAACCTCAAACAACACTCTCAGATCCGGGAGGACGTTCGGTACGGCAGTAAACGGTCGAAGAACGAAACGAAGTGGAGTGTCAGCTTCCTGAGGTCGAGTTCTATATGGTCGCGTCGAATTTGAGTTATGGGGACAGGGCCTTGAAGCCGGAATTGAGAGAGATGAAGGGGACCGACTACGGGACGCCGTTGAGCAATTGGAGATGGTTAGGAGATGGGGGGTCGGTCTACCTCCGTCGCTATTAGGACGACAGAGGAGGCGGACGGACGGAAGGAAATATGGACGGCGGCGCAACAAACTCGACAGCCGTCGTCACTAGCCGCTGCCCGCGATTTCATCAGATCGGTGGTTTCAAAGATTAAGGACTTCATAGTCATAATTTTGCTACTAACGCGCAACACGAGTAGAGGCTCTGGAGGAGGCTACTAGGAAACTGTTGGTGTGGATGAATACTGCATCAAAACGTGAGGAAAATAAGAGGGGAAAGATTCACCTAGGTCCTTCCATGGGGGCAGGGGAGCGGCAACATTCCATACTGAATTTTGCAAAGGGATCTTTTGCAAACTGATTTTAACTTCGAATAACTCAAGTTTTATTGGTCAGCGAATTCTGAACAATTTTGATAATGTGCGTCTGTTTGTCCATCTGTCACATTTCTTGTAAGTACCATAACTTAGGGAGGAAAAGTAAGATTGTGTTGAAATTTGACAGTGAATTTCAGATGAAGGAAGAATCATATGCAATTGTTTTTGAAAAAACCGATCAGTAAATACAAAGGTTTTGAAATATTTAGAAAATATGATCCTGATCCTCAACACATTGGTAAGTTTCTTCGAGATGGCTTTATCGCAAGGCAGCCTCGAGGAATCTGTACGCACTATTAGAATGCTTTCAATCGTATTAGTTCTCGAAATACATTTTCTTTTCAGGACATTGCATTACATTAAGATTCTACAAAAACAAAATTATTGCAATTTTTATACTGACGGAATTTCCATTTGTCAAAACAGCATCATCGAGAATTATACAGGGTGTCCCAGAATTTAGTTCCCAGACGAGAATCTGTAATTCCTGAGTTCATATTGGACCCATATAATCCAACTTACCTAGTCCAAAAATGCAACCCTGAGGAAGTACATCCTCTTAAAGTGAGGCAGAAACAAAATGTTCCAATAATTTTCGTTATAGATGGGAACTGTAACTCTATAAGTAAGTACTCTATGTAAACTTGATAACAACCAAATATTTTTTGTTTCTCAAATGCGACAGGTTTCCTGTTTCACAAGCATCTACGGCCTATAGAGAAAAAACGATTTTTGGTTGATATTACACAAAATTTTAAAAGTAATGATTTGTGTACTGAAACAGGTGGACATCACGCGGAGCATTTGTTATTAATGTATTTTTTTTAAATAAACTACTTTTCTGTTATTACGACACTTTGGTCTAGAATTGTAAATAAATGTTAAATACAAATAGAGAGAAAAAAAAAACGATAATTTCTTGTACTCTGATTGATATTACAAACATTTTTAAGAGTACCTTCTTTGCAGTCTTTTCAATGCTCTATAAAAGTATTCAAGTATTCGGTAATTTTACAGGATGATTAAAACATTACAGCCAGTCAACTATTAATTATTACGAAAATAATTGGGAAACAAAGGATATTTGGTTGTTACTAAGTTTACACAGAGTAATTATAGATATACAGCTCCTATCAAAATTTTAAAATTTTATCTCCAACGGAAACTATTGTAAAAAAATATTTTCTTCTGTTTCACTTGTCTGTTTCAAATATGAACCGTGGGATGAAAAAGTTTCCGTCCGGGAACTCAATTCTGAAACACCCTGTATATGTAAAAGAAAATTGATTAATAATTATGTAAAAAGTTCAACAAGTCAGCGAAAAGAACAATGTTTACATAAAGTTTTCTTATCGAATGAAAATAATTATACGAACGGTATTTGATCTCTCATTCTTTCTCCTTACCTCCGTCCCTATCTCCTGTACACCTTGTAAGTTCAAGTGACGTAATAATTTAAACGACGGAAATACGAGGGGTTTCCAAAGTGCACGGTTATGATTCTTCTCAATTATTTTATAAAATAAAAATGTTAGATGGAGGTTAAAAGCGCCAATGAAATGTCTAAATGTGTCTGTTCAATTCCTATCTTTTATAATGACGGATATAGCAGGAGGTGCAGTCTCAATTTGGGGCACACTGTATATGATATTTTAACACAGTGCATATTTGGGTTATCTGCGACTGGCTGGATATTAGGCCTCCAGTACAAATACTTTAATCTCATCACTGCCATCGTGACTGTATACAATATTTAACTTCAAAGCCTTGTAATTCCATACCTAAGGGCAATCGGAATTTCTAAAAATATGTTTCATGGACCTTTTTATATAAGCTTTTATCTGTGATGTAGCTAATAAATTCCAGTCTTCAAAAAAATTTCTAGGGTCGAATTATTTTTTAGAATTCATGAAATGTGATATAATATTGAAATGTTATGTTATCTACGTATGTTCTTGCAGTCGTAAACAATTATCATTACCTAGATATTATTATCAGTATCCGTATGATCTCCAACTCGTGTTGGTGGATGCTATTATACCCCAGGATACCTCGATGCGATCAGACAGCATGTGTGAAATTGTTCATTTGTTACGTGCGTCAGTCGGCCTCCGATCTTAAGTAGTGCACTGCAAGTGCACAGTGGCCAGTGAACAGCATAGCAAGTCGATATGGTTCGACCGAGCGGCGAACGCAATTGATAACCGCATTTATCAATGAATGAATGAGCCAAGTTTTACACATGATTTAATTGCGGTATAACAATGTCAAGTTGTAACGTATGTAAAGTGGCATGAAATATGAATTGCTCCGGTATCTTTACGACTCATCTGTTATGTAAATTTCGTATAGTACGCCCAGTTATTGTTACATACTAATTCGAAACCACACATTTTAAGTACCTACCAATTTATATGGGCGGTAATTAAGATGGACGCAATTAATTGCTGGTGAACATATCGTAAACAAACATAACGACGAATAATACTAATTTAATGTTAGTTTAGCCGAAGATAAATTATTAGTACACACTCCACGGAATAAATCCTTATAAAATTAGCTTAACCACAAATCACAATGAATTCGTAACTGATTTATTCATTTTATTTCAACGCCTTATATTAATGCCCTGACCGGGTTTAGCCATATTCCACTACTCAATCATTACATGCACACACAGACAACATCACAACAACCATTCTTTGCGGCACTGTCATCTGTCGCAGATACTACTCGAACTCGGATACTTACATACTTTATCCCAAACTTATTGTCGGTATAAAAAATGTCGGGATCTTTGTTCTTTACCACACTATTTCCACACTGTTTCCGGCTAATTGCTGCATAGTCCAGGTTGCCGTCAAATTCGCCGATTGTATTTGGGTACTTAACAAGAAAATGTTCAGTCAGAAGTCCTGTTATTAGTCTTAACTGCGTCTTGTTCATTGTGAGCAGTTCTTCAGTTTGTTTTGCACATGGACCTTTAATGAGTGTTTTCCCATGGCGATTTCCTAGAATGTTCCTCCAGTAATTTCTGTGTTTGCTCTTGACCCAGTCTTTGACTGCCCTTCTTGCTGAGCTTTTAGAAATTCCCAGCGTGGGTGCTGGGCCATAGAATATATTAGCTGCTCCTTATCTAGCAAGTTCATCAGCCGTCAATTCTGGAGTGTCCTGGCATCCAGAGTAATTTCACTCTGTTCTGCTCACCCAGAATTTTCAGCTGTTCGTGGCAGTCTCATACCAGTCAGGACAACACTTTGTTAGAGGCTAGTGCTAGTGCCGCCTGACTGTCTCATGCAATGGAGATCTGCTGGTTAACATATTGTCGATTTGCATTCTCGCGTACACATTCAAGTATAGCCAAATTTCTGAATACAGTGACGTGTTGCCCAAGAAAAAGAGTTATACTTGCCCTGGGTCTTTCACCATGTATTCCAGCTCCAGCTCCTGTGTGTGTCCTAGACCCGTCAGTATACCAGGTTAGGCCCTTACGTAGTAGGTCAGGAGTTTCTTTTGAACGGTCTTTCCTATCTCCAATGGTGATATTGAAGGGCTTGTTGAAGGTGATTTTTGGTATCATGTAGTCTGATCTCATATTCAATAGAGGGTCTTCTACAGTGTTTATTATCCTCAAGTGTTCTCCTGATCTAGCTCCGTGGAGATTCGGGGTATTTGAGTCTTGCAGGTAAAGTCTTAAAAAATTCTTATCGCTCTTTGTCAATTCTCGTTAATGTCCACACTTCACACCCATACGTTACCACCGGCCTTATTATGGTATTATATGGTTTTACCTCACTACTAACAGAAAAAATTACCATGTAAATTTTATAAATTTTGTAACATATAACAAATATCACAAAGAAAGTCTACGAACTTCTAGAACTAATTTTACATTAGACATTATCTAAATTACCTTCAATATCATTAACAAATTCAACAAAAATTATTTTTCGATGACTAAAGTTACTTTTGACCACTTAAGTTAGTTTTAGTAACTAAGTTATTAGAAGTAACTATTTGCTAAAGTTACTTTTTATAAATAAATAACTATAGAGTTGTTGGTACGATTACTGATAATGGCAGCAATTTTGTAAAAGCATTCCAAGCATTTGGCATAGAGCTGAAAAATTACGACGACGAACGCCTAGAAATCGACAGTGATGATGATGATGATGATGAAGACGAGGACGATACATTAAGTTGTGTAAGTTTAACAATAGAAAACGATAGAGTATCGTTGTCAAAACATCTTCGGTGTGTTAGTTATACTTTGAACTTGATGGCAACTACAGACGTAATTAATGCCATTAATTAAAAGGCAATTTTGAGATCAAGACATGACAAAACAATTCACAAATGCCAAACTTTATGGAATAAGGCAAGAAGACCAAAAAGCGCAGAAATTATACAAAGTGTTTTAGGCCACACGTTAAGTTACCCTATAGTATTACTAGGTGGAATTCTTTTTACAAGTCTATCAGTCAAATTATTTCAGAAAGAGATAAACTTTAAGATAAAAAGAGAAATAAAAAATAATTTTAAGGATACAGAAATACAATATTTAGAAGAGTATAGCAAAATATTAGGACCCATTGCGCATACTGTGGATTCTTTACAAGGGGAAGATAATACGTGTTATGGCTTCTTGTTGCCCAGTATGCTATCTCTAAAAGTAAAATTAGATAAACTAAAAGAAGATATAACAATAAGAAATATGCAGAACATTGCAGCAGCAGTCGTTGAAGGAATAGAAAGAAGGTTTGATTACTTATATCATATAGAAAACGAACTAGCTGTTGAGGCAATAATTGCGGCGGTGACGATACCAAAAATAAAATTAAGGTGGCTAAATGTTTTTAAAGAGAAATTTTTAAATTATCTGGATGACAGTAGACAAAATTTAAATATGCTAGATGATTATAAAATTATTACAAATATTTATATACGTTTCAACACTAATTTACCATCGTCAGCTCCAGTCGAACGGTTATTTTCATTTGCAACGAACAAAAATGCTCCAAAAAGGAACGCACTATCAGATTCGATTTTTGAAAAACTGGTGTTATTAAAAGCTAATAAAAAATAGATTTATTATTTAGAAGGGCATTTTATATGATCTCATCTCCTATCCTCGTTATTAAGTACTTAATAGACCTAACTAACCCAAGATCCTATGAATCCAAAATCGAAGTAACAAACGTAGAGTGACTATAAACACAAATTTAAAAGTAACTTATAAATACAACTAGTTACTTCCGTAAAGTTACTAGCAATTTAGTTACTTAAAAAAAGAAGTAACCAAGTTACCATGTAACGTAGTTACTTTTTTAATCAAGTAACTAGTAACTAGATACTTTTTTAAAGTAACTTGCCCAGCTCTGCATAATTTGACCCTCTTTCATTTTAATCCACAATTTTGTGATTTCTTGCACCTTTTTCAGACAAATTCTCTAGGTTTCTGATTGAGTTAGAATTCATAATTCAGTTTTATCTTGCACATCCAAATAAAGATGTTTAAGTTATACAAAAAGAAATTTTAGTTTTGAACAATTTTCCACAAAAATGTGAATGATTGTAGTAATAAGGTTTATGACTGTTTTCAGATAATTTTAGGTGTAAAAATAAAAGAAAACATTATTCGTTCAGTTTATAATTTTATATTTGCTATATTATTTAAATACACAATATTCATTAACCAGCTTTCAACAAGAGATATAATAATCGCCACTATTGAGATATAATTGCCCGTATTATACGCGTTTGAAAGTTAATTTTAAAGCTGTCATAATTCCGAGTTAAAAGATACAGCGAAATTATAATTACCATGCAGATTTGCAGATGTTATCTAATAAAATTTTAATATTGGTTACTATTATACTGATGCTAATAAACCAGTTTTAACGAACAAGCCATAATATCGGAAAAGTCGTAACAATTGAAAACTAAATGAATGCAATTATAAATACCTGAACTACAGGACTAATTTGAGACGACGCATATGTAATAAAATAGAGGCATAATTGAAACGACGTCATCAATATGCAGTTTACTACTTATGGATAACATTAATATTAATGCGGGATACATAATTAAATAAACAAATTAATTTAATTGACAAACTAATAACGAGGGATTTATAAATTTTGCAATATAAAAACGGCCTCTAATTATAAATGAAATATTCTCAGGGTATGGAGTGTAATTTAGAGATCAGGGCATAAAGTAGGCTACGCGTTTGCCGCTCGTTTATTCATTACAACATTTGCGCTCGCCGATAATCCCAAGTTTAAAAACGCGATGAGACGGTGCATAAGCAGCTTACGTGTTGCAAATTATCCTATAGACTTAAATTGTTAATGGCTCCTACATAGCAGCGTCTGCAAGAGCCTATTCACGCAATACAAGTTGTGCTTTTTTGTTTGGGACCTGAGTCAGATTGTTGCCTCTTGGCCAGGTAAGGAAGAGCGTTGAAAGTTTTCCACAGCAACATAAATGTCTTCAAAACGGTTAAATAATTTTAATTACCGTGTAATGGTAATTACAAGTCCAGAGTCATTAAGACAATCGATAATTAAATTAGTAAATGTGGGAGATTTTTACAGGAAATTTTGACCACGGGGCAAGGCATATCAGTCGCCATATGTCCAGCTGTGTCAGAGCTATAGGACTAGACAGCCATGAATTTGTTACTACAGTTTTTTATTATTTTGTACTTTATCAAGTTAGTCAATGTCAAACTCGTTGTCAACGTGTAAAGATCAGTTAGTTGTTGCATTGCATTTGAAGTATATATTTTCTATACATTAAGGTTCATAAACAATTGTTTAAATTTGTTTTGTTTTTGCGTACTATCGTTGTCGAGTGGAAATACCGACAATGATATGAAGTACTTCAAGGTTCTGTTTCACGACCAGTACTTGTTATGTTATATTCAACGATCTCCCAAAATACTTAGCCATCAATAGCCAATTCAATATAATTATATGAAATATCACATTTCCCACTCTCGCTATCGTAACTGCAGTATTATGACATTGCTTACAATAGTGAAGCTCCGGGGAAAGACAGTAATGTAAACGAGTTGTTTATATATCTACTGCGTCTGACATATCGCTACTTGATTCTGTGGCGACAACAGACCTAGGTGGTGGAAGTGTGCGGGAACGTTGTTCTCATCCATAAAGCGAACGAAAATGCAATGATCGCAGGTGGCTATTGATCTATCTCACTGCTGTCGGCCATTTCCAAGTTAGTGCCGCCTCTTCCGCGAAAGGCGGTAATGATCATATATAATTTTGTTTTTAATTCGACACGGCTTCACCACTCCATCTATCCCTTCAATTGCCACGGTGATTCCCACCCCAGATGTCTGGCTGGCTCCAGACTAAGTATCGAGGTGGATAATAGGTTGTATATAATCTAAAATAAATTTGCTTTTATTGATGGATTGAGGTAGGCTGATTTTATCAAGAAGGTATAGTGGCCTGCCATTAACTACGAATCGTAAACAGCTCACTTATGTAATTAGGGATTTCATTTTATGGAGGTATTGTAAAGTACGATATAAAATACTAATAACTCATATTTTACTAATTTATATGTATGATAATATTGCAATTATTAGTTATTACTATTATTAAGAAGACTTCGATTTCGCTTATAGCCCCAATATCCATTATTTTTATTTCAATTTCAATAGTTTTCCTTGAAAACTCAGCTTCCTTGCATTGATTTAACAATGTAACGGCAACTTCAGTTTCACTATTGTTGTGATTTTTTTTCCTATGGCATCTATGTTATGCGTATTTCTCTGTCTTCTTTAACCTAAGCGCTTAAAGCAGCCGACAGTGTTAATTCTGTAACGTTAATTTTCTGAGTTCACTTACTGGGTATTCTCAATAAAGTTAAGTTATATTGCTTTGATATGCTTGATTTGGTATGGTTCCTTATTTAGCGTTATTTATTTAATAAAATAGATTATCAAATTTATCCTCGGTTATTCTAACAAATCTCAACAGATACAGCTCAATCAATCGATATAAAAATTGGCACGTATCCACTGGTCTGGTATATAAAATAGTAAACATTTTCACTTATAAACATGAATGCCTACGATGTACAATATACAAAAATGTTCCTTTCAAGTGGAGCGCAATAAAACTTTTACTTCAAAACAGTTAATAAATACAGTGCAAAAAAAACCGATTTATTTGTAACATTTTATCCTTATTCACATTTTGAGAGACTTTTATGATCCATGCAATGTTATTTGGCCTAAATTATAAGATGTTAAAAGTTATCAAAAATCTATTAATTACACCATTGACAAAACTTTTTAATAGTATCATAATGACATCCACCTATCCAGAAATCTTCAAAATTAAAAAAATTATACCAATATTCAAACCAGGAGACTTAACTGAACTACAGGCCAATTGCACTCCTAAGTGTAGTATCAAAAATATTAGAAATACTTTTAAAAAGCCAAATTACTGATTATTTTGAGGATAACAATTTACTAAGCAATACACAATTTGAATTCCGTAAACATAAGTCTACAGAAAAGGCCGTTATGGCTCTGGTAGAAAAGATCACCAAAGGCTTCAAAAACAAAGAATATGTCGGGACAATGTTTTGCGATTTGAGTAAAGCCTTTGATTGCATATCGCACAAAACACTCCTAAGTAAACTTACCAAATACGGTTTTGCAAACGAAAGCATTGGACTGATAGATGCCTATCTGAAAGGCAGACAGAAAAGCTGCTAATATAATCAAACATACTCTGAGAGATAAACTGTAAAACATGGTGTTCCGCAAGGTTCAGTTCTGGGACCTATACCGTTTCTTATTTTATGCTTTTTGCAGATGACACAACTGCCACTAATGCAAACAAAAATTTCAATTTACTCCTTTCTGATATGACCAATTGCAATTCAGTGTTTTTTTGCAAACCAACAGCTACCAAATGATGAAAAGACCAACATAATGTTATTTATTAATAGAAATCTACATGGGTATCAAAACTTAGAGCATGTAAAATTACTAGGAGTCTATTTAGACACTGGTTGAAAGTGGGATGAATTTCATAAGTAAGAAATTAAATAAAAACTTGTATCTATTAAGTAAACTATACATCTTATTACCTCTTAATGCAATGAAAACATGCTATTTTTCTGTTTTCCACTCGGTGTTAAAATATTGTATATTATCCCGGGGACATTCACCCCACAGTCATAGAATCTTTAGAATTCAAAGGCAATCAGGGCACTGTCTGGACTAGATTATAGAGGATGTGAGACCAAAATTTACTGAACACGCAATTTACCTTGCATATACATACTGGAATGCTTAGTCCACATACAAATCAACAGAGATACATACAAAATTCAGGATGAAATTCACAACTATCCTACTAGGCAAAGAAACAATATAAGAATAGAATACACAAGATTGCTGCACAGTCCGAATGCTTGCAACTATTATGGTCCACTATTTCATAATAAACTTCCCCATCGTATTAAAAACTTACAGCTGGGAAAATTCAAGTCAATCGTAATAAATTTCTTAACAAAAAAAGAATTTTTCAGCTTCAATGAATATTTTGATATTAACTTTGAAGAAATGGACAAATAATACCAAAGTATAGTTGTTTCTCATTATGTGCGTATATTATATCTCACTATGAGAGTACCTATTTCAATTTATTGTGTTGTTAATTCTTACAATTGTCAGCTACTAAAGTCATTTATTTACGCATATGTATGTATGTATACAACGATATATGATATGTAGTTATGTATATTATTTGGTGTATGTTTAGATATATGAATATTTATAGTTAAGTGTATGTTATAAATGCTACTATTTTTTAATCAGTACATTACTTGACATGGTTATAACAATTTATTGTTTACAACTGAATAAAGATCTATCTATCTATATATCTATTTCATTAAATAAATAAATCAATAAACACATAAATACGTGCATAGGAACAGTAGAGCTAAAGAGCAACGAGTTAAAGTGTATTATTGACGAGCACGTCTGGTCACACTGTCTCAGCTGCGGTAGATGGCTATATCGCAGGGAATGGTTGTTGTGTTGATGTCTATGTGTACGTGTCCTGATTGAGTGGTGAAGTAGCAATAGCTAAGCTCCGTCAGGATATTAATATAATTAAAACAGTTAATTAAAAAAAAATAAACTAGAACAAGTTCATGTTTATGTTATAAGCATATCCGTGGATACCACCACGCACACGGTACCTCTGTGGTTTAATAGGCTTAACCTTCGAGAAGTGCCGTTTTGTAAAAATACTGATTTTCTTAATGAAAAATAGGCACCTTAATAGTGTACAGGAGTAAAGGGGCGTCGACAGGACCACATTTGCCCTTCAGCAATAACAAAAAATAAAATTTTATTAATACGTTACGCCTTCTGTTTATTGACCCCGGTGATTACAAGCCATCTTAATTTGAGAACCTCAAATCATAACACACGTGCTTTTCTACGGTCGAGACGAGGGTGATCGACTTCCACATTTAGTCCTTGCCTAAAGGCTTGGCGTGTAACAGGGCGAAATTACAAAACTGGAGCTTCCTTTCTACCTGACTGTAATAAGGCATTTCTGAGGAAGGCAACGGTAGTCTGACTGCGTACCCTTGGGGTTCTGTCTGCAGACTCGCACTAATCATTATTGTAAAGTACGTACTGTTCAATGACTTCGTTGTAGAATCATAGAACGAAACCGATTAAAAAGAGCAATAGTAACCTGTAACAGTTCAGATACTTCTGTTTTTTCTGTCTTGATTTTTTTTTACAACAAACGAAATAATAAAAATACAACTCTGAAGAAAAATGGTCTGTATATTAAAAAAATGATCTATACTAACTTATAATTGTACAAAAGTACATTTCAGACATGACATTTACTGAAGCGTAAATGTATATTATTTAATATACAGAAAACTTCTTTTTATAACCTGATTGAAATTGTGTTAAATATTGTGTCGATTTGAAGCAATTAATATTTAACTAACCACAGAAGTAAGCAAATATAATTTTAAAAGCTGCACAATAAGAAAATCTATATATATTACCAAAAAAATGCATATTGTTAATTTGCACTGTTATATCACCAAATAATTCAATGCTAGGCGTAGTACATAATAAGGAGTGTAGTTATTAGTGACAATCGGGCAAATGAACATAGGATGGAATCCAAACAAAAATTTGAATAAAAAGAGGACGATATCTTTGAATATATGAGATACAATTACATATGAAATTCTTTTTAGGTTAAATCGCGTGCCGGACCCAAAACTCGGATGTTTTATATACCGCCGGACCGGCTGCATGCGCCGGGTTGGACAGGGACAAGCATGTTGTCAGCAGTGGGAGCCACATGACGCATGGGGTAGGAATATAGGATGGGAAGAGTAGGTGTTTGTGAGATGTTTCTTTTAAGTTTCCATGCTTCTTTTTTAGTTTCCATCTGTCATCATCGGATGGGGAAGTGTAGGCGTCTGCAAGATGCTCCTTTTTAGTTTCCATTTATCATCTCCTTATTTATTCTTCCTCCATATCTTCTATTTCTTCTGTTTCTGAATCTAGCAGTGTGCACCTCTTTCTGTCCGCTTTGTGATCACTTCGTTTGTCTGCCATGACATACATACAATTGCTCGCCGCCGGGAGCCTCTTTTTATTATTAAGCGTTTCACAGGTAAATAACCATTTACGGTGGAAGTGCCCTGCCGCACGGTAAACAATTTTTTATGGCGGGTTATTTATTTATTTAACAATACACTACCCAACAGAGCATTCCAATTATAGGATAGGAAACAATAAGTATATACAAATATATAACGTATGAGAGGAGAAGTAAAAATAAACAGATAAAAACGAAGATAAAATAAGAATTTTCCAAATTATACAGTTAATCTTTTTATCGCATCTACATTGCAGTGTAATATATCAAATTGGTTTTGTAGCTTGTTATCGTTCTCACACATTTTGTAGTTCAGAGAGTCGACAAATAGAACAATGAGGTATGCTTAGAACCAGGTCTAGGTGTCCGAAAATTTAGTAAGCGTAAGGTAGCGCCACAATCAGTTATAATGAATTAATTTAAAATTAAAAAAAAATTGCTGTGAAATAGTTCTAGGTCCTACGAATTTCCAGACTCGAGAGTGAAAATCCATTTAACAGTTCAGTATGAGGAAAACCAATAGCAGGAGAGACACCCTCTTCCTTATGACTCAAAGTTTTAAAAAAACGCTTCTGAACTCTCTCTATGGTCTGTATATGTATGTTGTAATGGGGCGACCAAATAATTGACGAATATTCCAAATTAATAGATCGGAAGCGTCCCACGGCACATCCACCCTAGACTCCAGCCACCCTGTACTTTCATAAAATAATTATTTGTTTTCATTTATATTGTCGGCGGTACCGCAACTGTATAATAATATCTGGACTGATAATCCGTCAAAAAATACTAAAACACAAAGCCTAAACCTATGAAAAGAAGTCTGGAGTATAGACACAAGTAAAAAACGTCAACAAGATGCTTATAGGCATAAATTAATTTAATTCTAAAATTACTCACTTACAATGTATCTAAACGAATTACTGGGGTAATCCAAAAACGGTTTTTAATGATACACTTGGCAGCCAATGCATTAAATTGCATATTAAGTTCCCCTAATTGCAGCTGCATGATGATATGGCCCAAAATTGCTTTTTCTGGATATTGTTCACCATTTATAAAGGACGTCACAGAATAAGTATGGAATACTTGCCTCCGTATTTCTTTCAACGAAATTTTGGGGATTTTTCTATGTAGATAAAATTTCTGAAAATTTTAGTCTCCTTTCAATAGTTTTTGATAAGAAATATTTTAAAAATTGATTTTTTTTTTTTGGGTCAACCTATCGGATTTGACGAAAATTATGTTTCAACTCTAATTAAAAATGATTTAAAAGGAAAATTTCAGTTATTTGCAGCGATAGGATCATTTCAAAAAAATGTCCTCTTTTGATTTTTTTTTGTGCTTTGCACTATCATCTTTAAGACTTTCTGTAACATATTCTTTTGTCAAAGCGATTGAGGAGGTAATTTTTGTTATTTTGTTTTGCAATTTAACAACTGATGAAACGTATTTCTGGGAGTATTCATATGTGTGCAAACATTTAGTATATCTACCAGACTGTGAACCTGGATAATATTATTTTATATATTAGTAGTTGTAACTCTAAAGGCTAGTTTTCACAGTGCAATCTACTGGGTGGCCAGTTAACAAGTTGCTGGCCTCCTTACTGGCTAGAGAGCTACTGGCCCGTGAAAGAATTGACCCGCATCATTTGCACGATGCTAGTAGTAGCATGCCAGTAGAAAAATTGCCAGTACAAAGATAAGCTGTAGCGAAATTTGGTACAGTCATTCCCTGCACAGTATGTTGTAAAGAGGTCATCCGAATATCTCTATTTTTGTAATTGGGGTTAAACATATCGCACAAACTCTCCTCATCTCTATACAAGTTAATAAATTTGGCGCTTTGCTGATTACTCCACTTTTCAGACATTTCAAATATTTATGTGTTGAGTGACCGAAGAAAGCAGGGAGAACTAACCTTAACCTATTTAAACCACGTGCATCAATTGTCTACTGTCTAATCAGCTACTGATCTTGTGCGTTCAGAAGGGTCAGTGGCTGGCTCATTTACGTGGTGGGGGAGGAGGATCAGTGGACAGAAGAAACAAAGTATTTAAAGTAGCTGGCTACGCCAGTTACTGGCCCACTCTTACCGTCAGTAACTGGAAGTCAGTTACTGACTCAGCTTGCGCGTCAGTTCACATATCGTGAAAACTAGCTTTTAGTAGATAATGAATTTTGAGAAATAAAACAAAAAGTATACAAAATTTCAACATAAAACCATTGGCAAGCTGTAAAGAAACCAGTTCGATATACCATCTGGGCTATCTGCTGTAGCAAAAAAAAATAGTAACGAAGCATTGACGATATTTTGAAAAACACGGAACACTATAAATACAATTTTTTGAATTTTGAACAATTTTTTGAATTTTGAACAATATTTGGAGGTTTGGCTCTTGATAAAATTCAAAAATTTGTATTTATAGTGTTCCGTGTGAGTGCGGAAAACATTACGTAGGTGAATCATCTAGATCTTTCAACGTAAGGCTTGGTAAACATAGAAATTATGCTAGAAGGGGAGAATTTGAAAAATCCAAAATTTGTGAACACGCGTGGGATAATAATCATAGAATTAAATGGGACTCGGCGAAGATTTTGGAAAAAGAGAGCAACGGAACTAAAAGAAAACTTAAAGAATCCGCGATTATTTTATTAAACGAGGATAGATGCGTTTCTAATTATTCAATAGATTTTTGTATTAGTTGGTTGCCCATCCTTAGAGACGAAGTAAGTAAAAATAAGATAAATATAATTTAATGTCTCACGTGACTATGGAAATACATAAACAAAGAACTGTCATGGTTGACGGCCAAAAAAGTTTTGAGAACGGAAGTAGATTCTCTTCCGAAACGTTAACTACTTTGATTTTCAGTTTTTAGTTTATAACTTTGTTCTAGTTTATATATTTTTAAGTGTGAGACTTTTTGAAATAGTCAAGTAGTCAAGAACCAACCTCTGTCTGATCCGTTTGGCGCAGAGGTTTTTTCATTAAAATTTTTAAATATTTTTCAGTGGCAAAATACCCAATAAAAAATAAGAAAATCTTATTTTAGCTTAAACAACGTTGTATTAAAATTTCATTGCATTCTTTCGTTTTTTAAATCTCAAGTGTACTTCCTTAAGAGTTTTTCAATTGCTCTCTTATTCGCACGGAAAACGATGACGAAAAAGCAGCAATTGAAAACAATGGTGTACTAAATTCATATATATTTTATTTGAACGAAATTATATTTTTAAACAATTACCAAATGAAACTTTCTTTTTCAAAACTAAGTATAACATTTTTATTATAACCATGATATAATTGTGTACCTAACTATGAATACTTCCAAAAATACGTTTCATAGTTATAAAATTGGAAAGAATAAACGTGGTGCACTTGTTTAGTCACATTGACAAAAAAAATGTTATAGAAAGTCTTAAAGACAACAAAGAAAAAGATTCGTAGTTGTGCTCGTAGAACATCTTCATTTTAAAAAATTAATGGATATAAAATGTGTTTTGAAGTTATCCCGTCACTGCGAACAACAAACATTCTTTTAAATCAGTTTGAATTCGAGTTAAACATATTTCTCATAACAAACCAACCGATTGAATTAAAATAAAAATTCAAAATGATTTAAAAAAAAAATGTTATTAATGAATGCAGAAGACTTGTCTTTCACATGTATAAAAAATTTCTATGAAAAAAATGAAATGAAATAGCTATCCTATACTTGTACTAGTACATCCTTTTTTTCAACGAGCTCTTCTTGCCTGACGTTCCGCCACTGAAACACCATACCTACAGGTTCTTCTACCATACAACGCGGCCTGTATTATTAGGCGCCCATTATAGGCAATGGCACTTAAACAATAGCTTTATTTCTGCTCTATAATTTGGTATATAAGTAAATTGCTCGTTAAACAATGGATATGATTATTTGCCACGTATCTATTCATTAATCTGACTTTTTACAGACGTTCTTATTACAGGTGTATTTACTTTTTACTTTATAAAAAATAGCAGAACATATTTATCTAAACACTATCAAAATATTAGAAACAAATGTTTCTTCATTTGCAAAGAACCGTTTACTGTATGAATTGCTAAGTATTATTAATTAATTCATAGTCTTGCAATTTTAACGGTAATTCACATGATTTATTATTACGGTTGCATTACTGGTTAACCACAAAGACCATAATTTGCAGTATTTGTAGCCTAAGCGTAACCGATCGGAAATGAACATAATTAACCAGTGATTTTTAGTGGTTATTCTATTAATGGAACTATTAATACAGCTGTTTCGTTTAATAAAAGTGTACTAATCGAAGGGTAGCATAGTGGTTAGCAGATCCATAGTATATAGGTATGTTTTATTCTCAATTCTGTCTAAAGCATTGCTACCGGGATAAATCATTACAAAGTCGATACCGTATACGAGAGATATGTTATGCGCTTACTTCAAATGAAAGTAGTCGATTGTTTACCTGACTCGCCCTTATAAGTCCGTTACCTACGCCTGGTTCATTCTTAATATTGCGGGTAGCATAGCCGTAGGTTAAATGATATTTATTTACTTTTATTGAATCATTTATGGAGTTGTTCATTAAACTAACATTATTTATTGCAATAAATAATTTACACCATGTCTATCAATTAATATAAAGTATCAAACAATATTCAATTTATCATTAATAATTAAAAAGTTATTCTAAAAATTGTCGGTCTACGCTCATGACATCGCAAGTATTATGAACTATTCCTTTGTCGGTCTATTTTAATGATTTTCAAATTGACACTATTTGCTTCTATTCAAAAAGTCAGTTTCCTTTATACTGAAAGCCTTTACAAATCGCTTATTATACAGGGTGATTCACGTAGGCCATTCATTACAAGTTTTTCAACTTGCAGTTGGATTAGATACTTGAAATTTGGTATGCAGCCATAATCGATCATGCCCGTTCTATCTAAAATATTTTCAGTCCTCCGACTACACAGGGTGTGCCAAAAATTGGTACCAACTTTCTTATTTTAAATGGAAACCTATATTTTTCTTTACATGGTTCGATTGGTCTTCTAATTCTGAGTTTAGAGAACCTAAGTTATATTAACTTATCTATTACAATTTTTGACATATGTCCAATTTTTTGAAAAAAATTGCCGCTGTAGTAGTTTACGAACAAATTTGTATCTCGCAAACCTTTCAAAATTATGAAACCAAATTTGTGAAGCAGTTAGCTAGAAGTCCAGGCGAACCTTTGATGTCCCATAGGTGGTCCCATTTTGTACCATATGGGCGCAGTCGATTTTCAAATGTCGCAATCAAAAATTGTCAATTGTCAATTTTTTCAAATGGCACCTACTATTTTTTTTCACACCATTCGAAAGAAAATTGAATTTTAGGGTGAATTACTTAAGCATTCCCTATACCTAACTTCACCCCATATCGAGTTATTCAATAAAAATCAAGAAATACCTTATCTTGCCGAGAGATTCCTTACTTCATCAAGTATGCCATGGAAACAAAAGACAGTTGTAATAATTTTTAAAGAAAAATATGGATTCTTATTTAATTACACACAGCACCAACAAATTATTATTAACGAACAAGAATAATGTTGACGAAATTCTGACGTAAATGTTCAATGTGACCACCATATTTTTGTTCAAATATTCTATTATTTTACTTTCAACAGATTGCTGACGCCAGAAATCAATGCAAAATTGAATTTTAGGGCCACTTTTATTAACATTGTGTATGTCTATCTACAGTCGTTTTTGAGTTATTGGCATTTTTTGAAAAAAATATTGGTTTTTTTCTCAAGGGTAGTGGGCTTTGGAATCAATCATTTCATTTTAATTTTTATTCAAAAATCGTATTGCAATAATAAATAATAACAACAAAATAACAACAAATAAACAGATTAACAAAATAATTATTTCAATACAAATGCTCAATGTGTGCACCGTTTTCACTGACACAGTCAACGATACGCTCCTGAACAGACTGCGTTGCTCTCCGAATTTCCAAAGGTTCCAAACGATCAAAAGCTCCAACTATTCTTACTCTCAAGTCTTCATAATTTAAAATCGCAAAGAATTAGTTTACACAAATGCGATTTTAAATTATGAAGACTTGAGACTAAGATTAGTTGGCGCCTTTGATCGTTTGGAACCTTTGGAAATTCGGAGAGCAACGCAGTCTGTTCAGCGTATCGTAGACTGTGTCAGTGAAAACGGTGCACACATTGAGCATTTGTATTGGAATAATTATTTTGTTAATCTGTTTATTTGTTGTTATTTTTTTGTTATTATTTATTATTGCAATACGGTTTTTGAATAAAAATTAAAATGAAATGATTGATTCCAAAGCCCACTACCCTTGAGAAAAAAAAAACAATATTTTTTTCAAAAAATGCCAATAACTCAAAAACGACTGTAGATAGACATACACAATGTTAATAAAAGTGGCCCTAAAATTCAATTTTGCATTGATTTCTGGCGTCAGAAATGGTAGGCGCAAAGATGTGCTACGCAATCTGTTGAAAGTAAAATAATAGAATATTTGAACAAAAATATGGTGGTCACATTGAACATTTACGTCAGAATTTCGTCAACATTATTCTTGTTCGTTAATAATAATTTGTTGGTGTTGTGAGTAATTAAATAAGAATCCATATTTTTCTTTAAAAATTATTACAACTGTCTTTTGTTTCCATGGCATACTTGATGAAGTAAGGAATCTCTCGGCAAGATAAGGTATTTCTTGATTTTTATTGAATAACTCGATATGGCGTGAAGTTAGGTATAGGGAATGCTTAAGTAACTCACCCTAAAATTCAATTTCCTTTTGAATGGTGTGAAAAAAAATAGTAGATGCCATTTGAAAAAATTGACTTTTTGACAATTTTTGATTGCGGCATTTGAAAATCGACTGCGCCCATATGGTACACAATGGGACCACCTATGGGACATCAAAGGTTCGCCTGGACTTCCAGCTAACTGCTTCACAAATTTGGTTTCATAATGTTGAAAGGTTTGCGAGATACAAATTTGTTCGTAAACTACTACAGCGGCAATTTTTTTCAAAAAATTGGACATATGCCAAAAATTGTAATAGATAAGTTAACATATCTTAGATTCTCTAAACTCAGAATTAGAAGACCAATCGAGCCATGTAAAGAAAAATATAGGTTTCTATTTAAAATAAGAAAGTTGGTGCCAATTTTTGGCACACCCTGTATAGTTGGAAGACTGAAAATATTTTAGATAGAACGGGCATGATCGATTATGGCTGCACACCAAATTTCAAGTATCCAATCCAACTGCAAGTTGAAAAACTTCTAATGAATGGCCTACGTGAATCACCCTGTATACTGACAAGTTGTATTAAAACATATTCTTTATAGGATTTTGCAAACAGCAGAAAAAACTATCTATGAGAACTAAAATAAAAACTATTTGCAATATTATTGATTTACAATGTTTGCATTCTTTCGATAACCTGAATTCTGGTTATGCTAGCAATTAAAATCCTAAAATGAATTTATCTTTCTTATTGGACAATTCTCATTCTAACACTAGTTTCTACGCAGTTCCCTACGGCTACGCAGAGTAAACCAGTATCCACATAACCCCCTACGTCTATGAAAATTCAGTTAAAATGAGAACAAAGGCCTAAAATAAATTTATTTATATACCTCGTCTTTCGGATTTTTTTTCTCTCAAATGGATTACATTTTGATTAAATCTATCATTCCGTTTTTTGGAAATGCTTAGCCTTTGAAACGTTTTTTGCCCTTATTCTGGAGCTCATCAGAAAGGCACAAAGCCACTCACACGATGTTCCATGCAAAACCCAAGACAATTACCAACTTTTTGTGACAAAATGTAACATTTACAAAACTAAAATCGACGTGTTTTTTTTTGACAAATGACATACCAGAGATATGAATTTTGTGCGTTTCTTCAGGTTCACACCGTATTTATATCTATATTTCTCAAATAAGAAATAATTGGGTGAATATTTGCCTTATGTATTAAACATTAAACGCTACATATGCAATATAAGATTGTAAGGTGTAAAGTATAGCTTGTTAGTGATTATAATATTTATGATGCCCCCAAGGGAATTGCTAGTGATCTCCTGATCTTACACACCTAACAATGGCACACACCAGTAGCCCAGGCGTAAGACAAGCATTGCCACAGATTACCATATTGTTTGTTCATATTCTTATTAAGTAACTGTATTATATTTTTATAAGTTAAAAGATTAAAGATGCGATATACGCAACTGAACAACAACATATATCATCATCAAATTAAAACTTATCTCTAGTTTCATCTTTCTTCGCTCCATCTTTTCATTTTTATTTCAGCGTTAATATTATCTCCCCTCAGATAATTGACTACTAGAAAATTGGCTGATCACCAACAAGCCTACGGTAATTTTCTGTTAAATGCTAATGATTTTTTTAACAACACTATCGCCAGTTGTTTGTTAACGTACAGGAAGCTGACCAGCTGAGTTGTAAGTAGAAATAATTGAACATTGCTTCTTGTCAATTGATCATCAATCAGAGAAATGAATCTGGACAGATCGACTCTTCCATCAACTGATCTTTATTTCTTTGTGCTCTCCCATACCGCATACGTGTAGGGTATGATTTATTGTTACATTGATGAGTCGATACGTACCGCATATAAGGAATATCGCATGGGAAACCCTTGTAAAAAATGCAATAATATAAATAGAAAAACAGATTGTAGAAATACCATTAAAATTAAAAGTCTATTATTTAGGTTTTCTCTGAGGCAGTAATATATCAGTTTTAATGAAATTATCTCAAAATGATAAACACACACATAAGTATAATTTATATAGAAACAAGATAGCCGTTATACTCTTCGCCGATTTACTGCACTTTTTATATAATTGTTGCACATTCTATAGGATACTCTTCGCAGTTTTTTTTATAAATAATAATAGTTTTAGACATTTTTAGTTTAATTACAAAACATAAAAAAAATTGTGTAAAATATTTTTATTTAAAAAAAAAATATTTCTTTCTTTTATTTACAGATCGATTTTGTTCAAAAACAATAGGGTTCTTCCTCTGGCTAACACTAACTTATGGTCCAACTTTCAATACAATCGGACTTTTCGTTCTTAAGTTATCGTGCTTACAAGAAACGAGAGGGACGGACAGACATACAGACGGACGGACATTTTGAAAAGAATTCGATCACCAACACAGTGATATGAATTTTTTTTCTCAACGAGCAATATTACCGGTTTTTGAAATGTGACGATCGAATCCAATATACTCTTCGTTTTAAGAGTATAATAAGATACTCTTTGGTTACAGAAATCAGTTCTATTGTTCTATATAGGTGGAGAGCCGGCTGTATAGATTTCCTATGAATAAGATACATGAAAATCTTTATGTGAGTAAGTACTATCACAGACATACAGGGAGCCATTTTTCATTTTTGCAAATTTTGCCCGCGTCATTGAATTATGACGTCACTTCCGGTCACGATTTTTTGTGTCATCGAATACATGAATAAAACTTACGTCAATATGTTGGTTTTGAGGTATACAATAAGATTGTAGTGGGGTGTCAGGCTTGATTTGCCCACAACCCTGTGACACCCTCGATTAAAGTTTTTTTTTGGGTTTTCTTAAGTCATCGAATACATGAATTCTTTTTTTAAGCTAAGTACAAGCCTTCTAGTTATTAAAAAAAAATAGGCTGCCTCTTCTTATTTGCCCGCATCCTCCCATTTTGACGTCACTTCCGGTAAAATTCCATGACGCGAGCAAAATTTGCTTATATGAAAAGTTGCTCCCTGTAGGTCTGTGGTAGTACTTACTCACTCATACAAAGTTTCTCATGTATCTTGTTCATAGAAAATCTATACAGCCGGCTCAGTACCAATATGGTAGGAAGAATGTAACATATTCCAACTGATGCAGTATGTTTTTTCAATTATTATACCTATTGTAACCGAACTGCACACGCTCCTGGATGCCCAGAGCACAAGCAGTCAGTTTCTCTAATAATAGTCATTTTAGTAAGTCTTAATTCTAATTATAGCTTTTCGAAAAGGGAAGATTCTACTCTAAAAAAATGAAACCATTTTTAACTATTTTAATATTTTGAATTAAGTTCAAAAATTGCTATTAGAAACGATTAACAGTTTACGAGAAAGTCGCATGTAAAAAAAGTTGTCCAATGAACAAGGCATAACACTAGCTGGTTACAACATGTACGGTTTTTTCAACGTTATTTACACTGCTATGGGAGTGATGTCGTTTAACTAAACAATATTGTGGTGGTACTATTTGACATGTAGTGAGAACATTTGCGAAAAGTGAGAAGAAGAATTTTTTTACGCGAGTGAGAGACATAATGTCCTCCAATTTATTTCCATCTCGAGCAAAAACGAGGTAAAAGTTAGAGTAAAAATTTTACGTGTGACATGATGTTGGCAGCTGACAACAACTGTCAAAAGTCACTTTTGACTTTGGAATCAGCGACTATAAAAACCCCCCGGTATATATCCTGAAAGACATTTTATCAATAATACGGCAATACATTGTTATCGACAAGATCCAGAAAAATCGACTTTGCACCCCCGATATTTGGTAAACTGTCCGTGACACTGTTGCGGATTCCGGGATCTGGTCGGCGGGCGAACCTCGCTGAGTGGGTGAGTTCCCTCCCAGACGCGGTTCCCTCCCTGGTTAGTGACGATTATAAGGGAGACCTCTCGATATTTGACAATTATCTTGTCTCTTTTTGTATACAGGGTGTTTTTGGCAAGTATACCAATCACTTAACCACAGAGTTAGTGCTCAAAGAAAGTTGATTCAACCTAATTTACCTCTATCCAAAATCGCACTCCATGTAATTTATAGAAAATTTAATCTTTCTTATCTTGTGTTTTTTTCGTTTCAGTGCAAAGCCTGCTAATTAAACAGTGAAATAATAAAAATCGAAAAAATCATTTGTCAGTAACATGTTAATTTCAGTTTTACATACTTAAATAATTATTAAAATTTTGTTTCAGAATGTGATCAAAATGATTCCCATTTTCTTGTGTACAATATTTCGCTCTTTTTAGAAGAGAAAATCTGACGTTCTGAAAAATGCCAGGAATGTTTCTAAAATCCTCGGCTGACTGCTAAATTCTTTGTCGCAGATGTTCAACACTCTCTATTGGAACAGAATAAACTCTGTCCTTCATGAGTCCCCAAAATCAGAAGTCAGTTGGGTTTTAATTATTTGACTGAGTCGACCAACTGATTGGAGCATCTGCTCCTCGACCTATCCAATGTCCTGGAAAACACCTTGATAAGCATTGCCTGACTTGCAGGCTATAATGGGGTAGAGCACCATCTTGTAATACCACATGTTTTGCCTAATATGTAGATTTACAATTTCTAATTGTTCAGGCAATTCATTTTCTGGGAAATGTAGATAGGCAGCTCCATTTAAACGATTTGGAAAGATAACAGGTCCAATTAGATGATTAACAACAATCCCCACCCAAACATTAACCGAAATATTACACTGAAAATGCGATTATCTCTTTGCATTATGATTTTCTTCAGGCTTTATTAATTGATAAAGTGTCTCCTGAAGACGTCGCCGCGGACCAACTCCCCAAGCCCGGTTGTAAGCTATTGTGACCTTGGCTGCGTTGACCATTAAGTGGCTGCTTGGGCTCGATAGAGAAAAAATGAGACGGATAGTAGGCTTGTTAACAGGACACTGTCCTCTGAACAAACATCTTCACACAATGGGGTTGAAAAACAGCCCTATTTGTAGGATGTGTGGAGTGGAGGAGAAACCACCACTCATATCCTATGCAATTGCGCACCCTTAGGTGCTTTAAGGTATAGGCATCTCCAAAGGCAATTTTTACAGCCGGAGGAGTTACGGGATTAACCATGGAATAGACTGCTATCCTTTGCGGAGAGCACTGGTCTCTTCTAGAAGATCCCACATGACGCGAATGCACAATGGGCCGACAGGCCTGAGTGCTGCGGATTCCACAGATCTGCTCGCGCGATAATAATAATAATAGCAATTTTTTGAGGTTAGGGAAAAATCCCGTTGTGGTGGAGCAATTCTGACGGCGGTATCAGATTCAGCGGTTTACAGTTCAGGGGGGTATCATACTGTGCTCAAAAGTACATGGCCTTTTTTCTATTTTGCCTGTGTCATTAGACATTTTTAAAATTCTACTCAATTTAGTCTTCTTCCGCTGTTCAAAATAAATGACCCAAAATTTGAAAAAATCACAATCACATCCTTTTTTTGCCAATTTTTTTAGTAAGGTTGTCATACTTTATTCAAATTTAAAATAGGTGCTGTGTTGGAGGAAAATGTGTAAAATTTAGCAGTACCTTTTTCTAGTTTCCAAAGTACATACAGGGTGTAATCAGTTTCATGTCATTAAAAAAAACTGGTAATGTGGACCGACTAGACAAACAAAAAACCTTTATGACTTTTCCCTCTAGGGGCACTTTGAAAAAAACTGACCTAGGTGAACTTTTTTAATATTAATGTAGAAAATAATTGAGAACCACTGCTTTTCTTGGTCAATGAACTTGTAGTTCCCAATTATACAACTTTTAAATTGCCATAAAAAAGTGCAAAGGCCTTGGATCATCTACCGCCTTTGATGGACCGCCTCGACCGAACTGAAGCAATTATAGAGGTAAATAATTCGTTATCTTTTCCTGCACAACTGCAAGCAAATAATGGCCGTAGAAGTTTAAACAAAGCATTTCTTTACATGTGTCTTTTAATTTGGAACAAAATATTGGATTAATGTTTATAATTTAGGATATTTGAATGTAATTTATTAACGTTTGTAACATAAATGAGGGTCCTGGGTTAAAAGCTTACCACCTAAGTAAATTATTCGAATTCTGCATCTGCATCAATACACAGGTCTCTACGTCGAATTAAGGACATACGTACTGCGTTCAACACTAAACAATAAACTAACGTTGTCAATAAAGAAAAATAAAAGAAAAACTTGGTCCAAAATCCAAAACGGAATACAAAAAGAACGAACAAGTAAGTTGTGTCTGTACGTAATCAAGAATTTAACGATTTGAACGGTAAAATCAATAAAATAAATCTTCACTATAAATACACAGCGACCCGAAATTCAAAAATAACAAAAACAACGACGGACGTGTGTACATAACGAAACACCCACAGAAACTAAAATATTGCACAAGGGAGAGTCAGAGTATAGTTTTCTTCAGATCAGGTCTACTAAACACTCAGAAAACGTCGACGTCTTTCATCTTATTTACCGCACCGCTAAAGACCGCCGACACTTTATAGCTATCTACACAAATATTGAGTATCATAGGCAGACACGCGTGACGATCTAAACCTGCCTCAATATTCCAGCAGTTCTCAAAAGGTTTTATTGAAAATTTGCGAAATTTTTGTTTATTTTTTTTCTCCAAAACTATGAGCAGTAGACCCCCATGTTATATAAGGTTGTTTTGTTTGTCTGGTCGTTCCCTACCAGCAGTTTTTTTTTAATGACATGAAACTAATTACACCCTGCAGATCAAACATTTAAAGAACAGTGTAGAACTTTTTGTGCTTATCAACTGCAAGTTTGATTTAGATGCCTCAAATAAATTAACGATATCACATATCACATTTCTGTTACAGTACATTTTCCCCTCATTTATATAAAGAAGGTCAGTTTCACAATTTTCTGAATAATAGATAGAGAGATATTACAAATACAAAAAAAAAAAAATGGAACAATATTTTATAATTATGAGGAATACGTTCCTATTTATTAAGCATATAAAAATAAAAAATATTCCATCTTTACAACCGCAACTAATGTTTATAAAAACTATTAAATTACAACAATTATTTAATTATAACTGCACATTAATTACGTCCAGCAATTATTTAATTTAATAGAGAAACGTTTCATAATACTTCTTCTACATGCTCAATAAGGAAAATAGAATGGTTAAGTAATAAGATAATAAAATTTTAATGTTAACTCCAGGATTATTGTTACTACCTGCAGTAAATTAATAAATTTATAATAATGTACTTGATAGAAATATCGTTTACTTCAAGTCAAGACAGTAAAACCATTTTATTCTTTCTCCTACGTTTGTTTGATTTACCATACTATTACGTAGTGAGTATACTTCCTCTGGACTATAAATTGGAGGCTAATTAGCACTAATTTAAATAGTTATTCACCACATAAGTGGAATTGCACCATTAGATACGCTGTATTAAATTTTATCTTGGTGGTATCTTCAACTATTATTAATAAAAAGTAGGTTTATCGATGTGTACATAGGTATTAATAGATAAATAAACCGCATTTGACATAAAATACACCCGGTACAGCATTTTTTAGTAAGGGATATGATTTATTACATTACATTATTTAACTTATTTTATTGTTGAAACGAAGCATGTTTCACTTTGGAATCGAGAAAGTCCTAGTCAGCAGAAACCGAGTATTATCACCGAGGCTACGTAACTAGGACGGAAATGCTGAATTACAAAAAGAGTCGCGGTGCCGGGAAAGAGTAAAAAAGTCAGGGGGGTTTTGAGTTTGGCAAGATCAAGTTCTGGTAGGGTGCTGCGTGGCCCAACTCCCCACCTGGGGGATGGCTTCCCAGAAGTAAGTAATTTTTTAAGGGCCCGTGAGGCCCGCGTACATTGTGACTGACTGTCGGAGTCCCCTAAAAGTGTTCATGTTTATAACCTCCCGTGGTCTTTCTCGATGGATGTGGAGTTTCATGGATTTGAATATCACACGGCTCTTGGTCTAATAAGGGAATGACTCATGTATGGTTGACAGTGCCACCTATGATTAAAATTAAAAGTTAAAGCAATCTAAAATAAATAAACCTTAGATACAATTCAGTTAAGAAGATATGAATCAGCAACAAAAACCGGATTGAGGATAGCAATATAGATATCACTGTACAATTAAAATTATTTAAGTAATTCATTATAAACAGTAGTACTGAATTATATGTATATTTACGTATAAGCATTTCAGAGGAGAATCTTTTTTTATAATTTGTTTCTATATCTAAAATATCAACATTGTTAAAATTAAATTGGTGTTGAGTATTGAAATATTGATCAAATAAGGTAGATATATCTTTTTTCCGATGCTCGTCGAGTTATAATCATTGTGTTGACTAGTTATGTCTTAAGTTTATTTTTAGTGATACAAACATATTTTTTTCACAACACCCATAAGAAACTGAGTAAACTACATTCGAAATGGCTAAGAGAAAATATGTATTTCAGACAAATATCCCCGCTAAGTCTGGTTTGCACTCTTTTTGAATGGTTTCAGGGAACCAGCAGACCATGAATGTCTTTACCTGAATTTCAGGTACTCATAGAGCATAACATAAACATAAACACATCACACATAGTAGACAACCCCGGCATCCAAAGCCTAGGCTATCTGGAAGGGGGTTATATATTTGAAAAAACGCAGACAACATCCATTACCCACCAACATTGCCAGTGTCGGAGCTGGGGATCGAACCCAGTACATGATAGTGAGTGCGGTTGCCGCTAAGACGCTTAGCCGCTACCGTGCTGGTAGAAGAAGCTTAAACATGAGGCTGAGGTATGTGCTAAGAACAGTAATGATTGCTGTACATGAAGATCATGTAAATATGCATTCTCGTAGAAACAGGAGTATTTAGGATTCAAAATAATACCCATTTGATAAAGGTAGGGTATCTATCATAGTAGATCTTATTTTAATAATCGTTATTACTACTTTCTTAGTGACGTTTTCTTTATTATACCAGATTTTATTTGCTATATTATTATGTTTGACGAAAAAGACATTTGTTTTCCATTGCATTTATCCAATATACATTCCACCTTTCGCAAGTTGTCGTTCTCTCTTATTTTCTTAATCACATAGTAATCGCTTGTTTTTAAATTTGTTTAAATTTATTAGTTTGTAATACTTCTTATGGTATTTTTAACTCGTGTGGGAGAGATAGTAACTTCACACTCCCTAGAGCCCGTTTACACGAAACCGACCGAAGTTATCTTTATTTACTCTGCATTCGATCATTAGTTTATAATAACTGGAGGCATTACGATAATGCTTATCTGTAATTATATCGTACACTGTATATAATCCGTGTCTGGTTTGTTGTAGCAACCAGAACAACTATATCGAGTCAGTATAACAACAATACGAGCGTTTCAAAAGCTATAGATATAATTACGAGATGAACTATAGAAAAAATTACAAATCACGATTAATATAGCATGAAAAGCAACATATTGTTATGATATTGTTAATTTGAAATTGTGGGAGGAAGTGGGAAATGAAAACATTTGTTAATAGTTTTAACTCAGTTCTTAAAAGCTATACTTTTAAGTAAACTAACAAAAAATAATAATAGTAATAATAAGTCATTTTTAATAAACGAGATAAATTCAATGTCATTAATCTCAAGGGTGAAATTTAGCTCAGCATCTATTCTATCACTTATACTCCTAAAAACACGACAAAATATGCTTGTATTAACCTGGATACTGATATACAACTAAGAGAAATTATTATAACAACAGTTATAAAACATGACTAATAACAATTAAAACAGAGTTACTTACATAGCATAAAATAAATTATGCAAATAAGCCAGTGGAAATGAGTACATACATATACATAAATTCAAATCTAAAACAAGAATCCGAAGTCGAACACTATCAGTGAGAACCTGAAGATGGCACTGGAATATCGTTTAGGCAACCTCAACCCCTCTAGGGATTTCAAGCATGCGGGACAACACCAGGAAAACCAGTAACACTCATATATACATAAGCATACTCTACGGCACAGAGCATGCACATATTTTATGAAGTTTTATACATAATCACATGCGTTGTTGGCTGAATGTTGTTTAAATTTTATTTCTAGAAAAATGTTTCAAATAATTTGATAGCATTGTAGAAAAATACCAAATACTGTTCTGGCGTGGTTAAAGTACCAGAAGATCTCATATTTATATTATGAATATTTTTTGAACTTAAGTCGTTTATCATCGGTGTATGCTTGCCAGAGCTGGGCAAAGAACCGCACTTAAAGTACTCACGAGAACTTCACGAGTACCATTAAAAAGTACTCGTGAAAACTTGAGTACGACTACTTGTTTCTAAAGTACTCTAAACGCAAAATTTGGAGAGTACTCTTCTAAAAGTGAGTAACGAGTACGGGTACTTCGAAAGATACCAAATTGAAATAGGTAATAGACAAAAATTAGAATGCCACTTTCACCATTACCAGTAAATAAAAGCAGATCAACATCAACAAAAACAGTTACATTTATTAAAACCGTACAGGGACACAAAAATGTACACAAACAAAAATTTAAACTTCTAGGAAAAAGTAACACAACCTGGATATAGTTTTACACGTCAAACGCTCACTTCTCACAGCCGCCTGACTGACACTGACTGCCCTGCACACTTGTATGGAAAGAGACAAGCTGAGACTTGCCTGTGTTGCACATCGGTACTCGTACTCGTTACTTGTCAGTTGCGACCGCTAAAAGTACTCAAGTACCTAATAATGTAAAGTACTTGAAAATTTCGAGTACAGACTGCCATCCAAATAAAAGTACTACCGAATACTTGTTACTGAGTACTTTGGATACTCAATGCAATTTAATCGAGTACTGCCCAGCTCTGATGCTTGCACGGAACAGTGCTGTATGTTTAGAAACTTATTTGGTGGATAGACAAGATAAAGAAGAGGTCCCAAGACGGAGCCCTGGGGCACATCTGATGACATTAAAAATGTACAAGAAAAATTATTATCAATGAAAACTCTCCGACTGTGACCAAGGAAATAAAATTTTAGGACATTTACAGCGGTCCGAAAAACGATTTAATTTATCGAAAATGGTTGTGAAGTCATAGAATTAAAGCTATAGCTTGTTTATTATCCAGGACTCTAAATATATTGTCGGTCATGTTTATTAAAGCGCTATAACAGAAGTTAACACTGCCAGAGAAATTTTGTCAGAACCACCAATATTTCATTTTAGAATAAAAATTACTTTAAGTATTTATTTCGTCATTTGAAAATCAAACCTCACATTGTTAACATATTTCCTAGAACAAAGACAAAATGTTTCTGCACATGAGTTACCATCTTCAAAAAATTAAAATTAAGTGGTCGTTAATAGGTATCATCTGAGTTTTTCATATTAACGCAGAGCTTTTACGTTTTAATTTACTGGAAATTAAGACTAGATCTGAAGCTAGTTTAATAAACATTTGAATTATTATTTTGCTAACAAGCCTCTATGAACTTAAATCAATAGCTAGATAGTAAAATTAATTGCCAAGCCATAAATATACACCCTCAGCAAATTGTAAACCAAAAGAGCTATTGAAAATAAATGAAATAAAACCACCACACACCGCCCTGGTGTTAGACGCAGTTACACCCCATGGTGCAAATAATGGTCGTTATTGTTATATAATTCCTCAAGGGATGCACATAAGGCGGTGTGTTGTTTGAAGAGGGACGCAATGTGTCAAAATGGGGTGGCAACATGCCGACCTGTCAAGTAAAAACAAGGAAGTATTATTAAACTTATGCGAGAAGTTTGTTATTTGTATCATAGTTTAGATTTAAGCGGCATATGGCAAAAGCATCACGCATTGCCAAGTATACAAAGATTTTTTTGTATTATTTATAATACACACTAGAGTAAACATTACACTCTTCCTCGATGTATTCCACTTTTTATATAATAGTTATATAGGATACTCTTCGCGTTTTTTTGTAAATAATGTTAGTTTCAGGAATGTTTAATTTTACAATTTACATATGTAATTGGTGAAGCACTCGTTAATGTCAAATGAAGAAAAAAGAAGAATCCACATCTAACCTATTTGGGCTCAGAACTGCGACCCTTCGATTGTATGCAGAAAGTTTTATGGTACAGGAGTCAGCGAGCAATTACCTGATACATTTTTAACCGCTAGAGACATTACAAATCCTGTTACGTTTCCCGAGGCATTTTAAATAAAGAAATAATAGAAACTTCTAAAATTAACGAACACAAGAGAAAAATAAAGTGTCAAACTAATGAAATTCTACGTAAATAACAGAACCAAGACGTCACCAAAGCACACTTTTCTATAAATACAATTTGTTCTTTTCAAATTAAGTTTGTTTTCAAAGAACTCTTGAAATGTTTTGCGGCAGTTTTCTTGAAAACGGTTGGAATTATCAAGTTCTATCAAGACTCCTGCATGAAATTTTTTAGTCAAAAGTGCCAAAACGTTTCGTAAGAACAAAGAGAAAAAATATTCATCATCAGGTATAGCCAATGAAGCGCTCTCCAAGGGCTAGCGTGATGTGATACATAAATTATTGTCTCATAGCTTAAAAAATTTTTCCTTACCAAATTTGGAGAAGATCGGTCAACAGGTAGTTGAGATATTGCAAAAAAAAGAACAAAAAAAATACAACATTGACACCATGTATTCTTTTCCACAGCAACAATTTACTAAAGCATGTTTAGTTGTATCCTCATATTTTGATCCAAAGAATATACTCCTGAATTATGGCCTATTATTAATGGTCCACCCTGTATATGTTACAATCAACTCATCATACAAACAACTTTTTTTTCTAAGGGCAGCAAAATAGTTTAAGTGAAAATCTTGACGACTGTATTTAGTGCAGTGCAATATAAACGATATCTTTGGGACTATAAAACTTTGACTTTTGACTAATTTTTCAAAAATCGATGAGTCTACCTCAGGATCGAAGGCAAATTCATTTTTACAAGTCATCTATGACATTCAATTATCTTATAAACGTCCCTTATGAATAATTGATGTTCTCCGGAGGGCCAATACTAGCAAAGTGCAGTGGATTATACAGAGTATTTACGATAAAAATTGTTAACTGATAATTATATTTCATGAATCACAAATAAAAATTTCAACAGTGAACATTCATGTAAAATAACCAAAGAATTCAATTTATGTGTATTTTAAGAACATACAAACATTGCAAATAATGTTAATATATAAATTGTACAAGATCGTTACTCCAAATATTTGCACCAATCGTTCCTGTCACTTTATTTTAAGACCAATTTGGAGTTTATTTCCTTACAGTTCCGATAAAATGTTACATACATTTTTCTGTGTAGGGTAGGAAGGGATATGCGTTTTTTGCAAACATTTCGAAAAATAAGCGTTTCGGTGAAGAATGTCAATTGAACTTTAGGAATGTTGCGTTCATTTAAGACTTCAACTTTATACGTATAACGCATGTTTTAGAGAAATTCGGGTAAGAAGCGAAAGCAGGGGGTAAAAAAACGTTATATCTCTGTGAATGTTTATAGAAAATGAATGACAATTATTATATGTTTATAAACAGATTTGGATTCAGGAGGTGGCATAGGGGCACGTGCTTCCCTGTCGTTTATTTTAGCAAAAAGAGATGCTTTAGAAAAGTTCATTTGTAGATAGTGCTGCCATATGGCCCATAATGTTTCAGCATTTAAAATAACTATTTTCAATATTTTTGTGCTTCAACGTTAATTTGCAATTGTTTTATGAAAGTGAAATATTCTGTACCCTGTATACAAAGTAAAGGGCACAATAACCATAGGTTTAAGGCATACTTAGATGCTCGTATAACAATTAAATTGTAAAAGTTTGTTACCAATTGGTAATAAGTCGAAAAATAAATGAGTAAACTATATTCGTTGGTTGTTGAACTTATTTAATGTAATTCAAAATAGATTATAAAGCAAGTGAAGTCCACATGAAACTCGTATACACTTTAACATTTTACAGATGAAAAGACGAAATTTTTAGCCATAACACTTTCCCTTTCAATCTAGTTACAAACCCCAACCTTGATGGTAGTAAAGGTATGGCAATGGTTGATATTGTAAAATCTGCGTTGAACAATATTAAAACTAATTCAGAAAATGAACTTAAAATTATATTTGCCGAAACCAAGAATATTATCGCTGAAAAATAGATGTCGAAATAAAAGTACCAAGGATCACAAAACTTCAAAAACATCGTGCTAATGCTCGTTTAGCTGATCCACTAGACTTTTATCGAGTTAATATGTTCTTACCTTACCTGGACTACCTTATTTCAGAATTGGATTCACGCTTCGCAAAGGAATTTCGTTGCAAAAGATTATTCCCAAGTTTTATTTCGAATTCGACTCATCTGATGAAGATATCCTTGATGCGGCCCGAAAATATGAATATGATTTACCCTCCACTATAGAAGCGCTACATGGGGAATTAATATTATGGAGAAAATTTTGGAAGCAAAAACTTGAAGAGTTTACACTCCAATGGCAGCTTTTAAATGTGCCTTCTTATATTCAAATATTCGAGGCGTATGGAAAATTCTTTGCGTATTACCTACAACTACTGCAACATCTGAAAGATCGTAAATGAATACATTGTTTTTGCAAGTAAAATTTCTGACTTTCTTTCATTTTTGAGCGTTTAACCAAGGTTAATACAACATTTTTACTTGCGGCGCATTTCTGATAGTTATGCCCCCATGTTAATTTATTCTGCATCCGCCGCTGTTCATAAAACTTTAAATCTCTTGACATCTGTCTTTAAAACGCTTACTTGTCGAGCTATTTACAAAAAACGCGTGTTCCCCGCACCGTCTTAAAAAAACGTTCTAAAAAACGTAAAAAAATTTGGAATAAATTTTGACCTGAGATAGATTCGATCATCGGTCAGCCATTGAGCAAATACATTTATGCTAACAAAAGTTTGGTGCTATACATCGAAACATACTATTTCTTAGTATGTTTCGGATACACTATCCTAGATCAGGTGTTCGCTCACATGTTGGAATGTTGTTCAGGTTACGCATTTCCACCGTAATTACATAGTTTAATGACAATAATTAATTATACAGTTAATTTACATGTTAACAGAGAACACGATTAGTAGTTATTCTCCACATTTGTATACAAGGAGTAGCACCCTCTGTAGTTGTACTCGCGTTAACAAGGTATGTTGGAAATTTTAAATAAGGAAATTCACACGTGAATGCATCTGGTGATGTATTTCATTATCGACCTGGTACCAACTGAAAATTTTGAAATCATTTGAATTTACCAGACGTTTCTTTTTCACAATCTCTTAGATATAAAAATGGAGTCCTTTAATCCCGATTAGTCTACAAAATAGAAAAAATTAAACCGATGAGGTTCATCCAATGGGTACTGCAGATTCCAACCTATGATAGTTATATTCTCGATTTATAAAAACATTCCCGCGGTTAAGCTACGCTGAAGAGGAGCAATAACTGCGAAACACGTGTTCGTACCTGCATTGTTGTTTCTTTCTGAAGTGAAAGACAACTTTTTTTTTGTCACTAAGATCTTTCGATCTCATTCCACTAAGGTAATAGAGTTAGAACAGCTTCATTTAACTCCTTTCATCAACGTTTTTTCTCATTAGCTAGCAACGGCCCAACGTATTGGAGGGAGTCCTTTTCGCCGCTTACAGGGTTTTTCGAACTCAACCTTTTGAGTGAGAGTGATCGAGATCTAATACGAAAAACTGTGCCCTTAAAATTGGAGTTGACATCACAAAAAAGGCTACCATAATACACATCGAATAGAATGTGCGTAAAAATTATTAAAGTTATGATATTTTTGAACACTATTTAACTGGGTGACTGTAGTTTAATCTGGCATTCAATTCTACTATATGACCTTGCATACATTAGCCACTCACATTTTGTTACTTGGTTGTAATAGCTGCGTGCAGAGTAGTCGGATTTTGTTAGTCTAGTGTTGCCATTTTAGTAGTAACTTCAGACCATTTTCAGATTTGTACAGTAGCACGAACATAATCATAATTTATATTAAAGCACTACAAAATGTATTAGCAGCTTCTGGTTTGTATGCAGAGCTCTTTCCCAACAGGCATGTTCCTAATCATACAACTTTTACGGCTCTGGTTCAATGCAAATTTATAACCAAATCATAGACGAGATGAGATGGATCGGTGGACGAAACTAAAAATTTACTGGAGCAGCAGTACATATGTACCAAATTTTTACTGATTTTAAAGCAATATTGAAACCAAGTTCTTGTCGTTAATCTTACAGTTATCGTTTTTGTTGTTGCATTTTGTTGTATGCTAATTTTTTACATTTCGCAACTTTGGATTTATTAATATCTGTTCTATTCGGTTTCATTTCAATACAGTTGACCGACCAAATAGCAGAGGCGTGCAAGTAAATACTTTTAAATGGGTTTGAAAGCATTTTTTTTAAATTTCTTGTGCCATCGTATATACATCGACCCGGTGTACATTAACTAAATATTTTTAGGGTGCGACGTGTTATCCAAGTAATAAACGTCTCCAGAGGCACAACTCAAAAGCCTCAATCAATACGATTCTATATTTTCGAAAGCATTATCAGTTGCTTCCATGTACATATTACTAATAGAATCAAAGTTTGTTCTAATATTTAGAAGCGATAATCTAATTGACATTCTACAAAGATTATCCACGCATAAACAGTTGATTATGTAATCAACTGTTTATGGGTGGATATTACTATTTTCATTTAATAATAATAATCGTGATTAGAAAGGAGTGTTTTGATTTGATGGGAAGTAATTATTTTCCGACTTTATGAATGAGAAGTGCTTATTTGCTAAATTATCATACTACTACGCTATCGGAATACTAAACTATCCTGTCTTTGTGTTCGAAACATGCAACTTTCGTAAATTGGCAGTTGGCTGCCTAAATTTCTTAGTCCGTTTACCTCTTTTCAAAGAAACATATGATTTTGGTTCGAGGCAAAAAATGAGAACACTGACATGCAAGTCGTTATTAAATGATTACTCTAAAATCTTTCTAAAATGATGGGACATAATCATAGCTATGAAAGTGCAGCTTATTTGACATCTTTATACTTAGGACTCTTATTGCAATTGAAGGCAGTTTGTAGAATTATATACCAGTATTCCGAGACATTACGTTTATACCAATGTTTCTTATGAAGCAAAAATGTTCGCAACCGTCTTCCTGAACTCAATCATTATTTCTTGAATATAAGTTATCTAAATACTTCTATTATTTGAAGAAGCCCACGGAATTCTTATAGAAAATGTATTTTTGTGGAATTAAAAGAGAACTGTGTGGAGCTCTCTAGAGACATTTTACTTTATTCAAACAAAATAAATTATATTTTTATCAAGATAAATTTCCTCATAAAAATCGTTTAAACGTTTTTTAAATAATTCATAAACGTATATTCAGATTATCGAAATCTGAATATACATTTATGAAATAAAAGGCAAAATACGTTAGTAGGCGAGAGAAGTAGGATCTAGAAGAATACACTCCCTGGGATCATGTACAATGTACATATATGGTGCCACACAACCAATACCGTAGCCATGTTTCAAAAATTCCTCATTGTCTAGTAATAATAATTATAGGGGAGTCATCTTAGACAAAAAAAAAGCATATACCTCGGAATAATTCCTCGATCCATATTTTTTTATGAAACTTTTTGCATTTGCTTCTAAATAGTGTCAATGAAAAATGTCTCCTCTTAAAAATGGGTGCTAATTGTTCATTTGTTTAATAACAACAAATAAGTGCAAAATTAGTTGTAAAATTGAATATCTCAAATACAAATCGATGAAATATTTCTAAAATAGGTTCCTAGGGGTTTTTGGGTATGGTGATTAAGAATCTGATATTAATTTTTTGATATTCAATATGGCGGAATCAAAATGGATAAAAATGTTAAATATTGCAAAATTAACCGAAAAAAAAAGATTTTTTGGGATCTTTTGGGATATCCTTCTTAAAAGATTGATGGGTCACGTGATGGTGCCCGTTTCTTAGTTGTGTGATTCGTTAATACTGATCACGTGGTCTTTTAGAGCGGGTTAATTAAAAAATAAAATTTCGAAAAATGAAAAATATTGAAATTTTAATTTGTAGGTTTAAAAATATTTGTTATAATAAAGCCGTTAATTCATTTTTTTTAATAAATTATGAAGCCTCCTCGTATATACAAAGTGACCCATTTAAAAGCGGGGCACCTTTATAACTTTTTTCTTTTTTGTCCGACTTGAGCCAAATTTTACACAAAGATAGATTAGGGTCACAAATTAGGGTCCTACTTATGACCAAAAAAACATTCTCGTCTTACAAATGCAAAACCACCTGCGGTACCAAAATAAATGGAAAAAATAAGAAATTGTCCAAAAATCTAAGTCTAAAATTGCAGCAATATTAAGAAATATTGAATTTTGTTTTTGAAGTCCAAAAGTTCGACAAAATTTAAAAAAAATACAAATCACTTGACAACTACCTGGTAACTTACGTTTAATTTCAAACAAAATTGTCATGTCAAAATTGTCATAGGTATCAATTATCCAGACAATATCTTAAGCCATTCCAGAGTAAAGGCGTGCACAAAAAAATTTAACAGACAGAATCTTTTTTTGCTCAAATTTAAAATATCGACGTTTCATGAATTTATTGCAATAAAAAGTTTTGACATTTTTTTACGATTACTATGGACGATGAAAGCTTGATGTAAACTGTGAATATAAAAGGTACAAAACTCAGAGGCTCAGTGCTTCGATGTTAGGTCCCCTATTCGAATCATCGCTACGGTGTGGATTTTTAGTGGCATTTTTAATATTACGAAGACGGTAGCAGAAGATAAGAAGCATTTGAGAGAGACAACACTGGTCGTTATATTTACCTCTTGAGTTCGAGTATTAGCAGCGGCACACATGGTAATTTCGTAGAAAATGGCTGTTGTTTGTATGTGTGTGTATCTTGGTCAATATTGTGGCCAAACGCTGCCAGGATATTAAGCTCAGCAAGACGTAAGAAACGTAGAGTGTGAGGAAAAATTGTAATATTTGATACTTAAAACATCATAAAACAATATAATAAGCAGGAGCGAAAAATGAAAACGTAGAACATCGCACACATAAAAATGCCGAAATCAAGATGTCTCGTAATAAATAGTACCAGCGGTCATTAATTTGCAAAAGTAATACAAATTTTTATAATTTATAGACTATGTATGTTAACAAAAATTATTTCCTGTAGTAACATTTCATCTAATCAACAACATTTACTTGATTCCGGCTACGATTTTAAAAGAACTTATTCAATTAATTATCGTTATTACCGTCGTAATGTTCGCTGGGTACGTGAAGGTTTAAAAAAGTTATACAAGATATATGTTTACCGGTTGACAATGAAAATGAATTATCTTCTTCGGGGTCCTTCCAGGAACAGAGTGAGCGGTAGATGGTACTGAAGCAATCTAAAAACATTACAATACAAAATATTCCAAGGAACATAAGGAATGTTATCACATTAAGAGAAAATGACCATTAAGTTGATTTACCAGTTATATAAACTGTACACACAGAATTTATAGCAACTAGGAGGAATTTAATGGTAATATGTGATATATGCACCTGCACTCACGATGCATTATTATATTATCTACGATTCAGCTTGCATCAAACATTTAATAATACGCTCAGGTCAGATTAATAACATAATAAATCCTATTTTACAATTCATTAAGCATAATGTTAATAGATTAAACTAATAAGAACATTGTAACCTTTTTAATAAGCCTCGCATGAAAAATAACTTGTACCGTTTATAGATTTTCTTATTAACCGCCCCACTCAAAAAAATGGAGAGTTACTGTACCGTCCAAAATTGAAAATAGATGTAAGACCCGAAAAAGAGGTTTAAAAAATGACTATATGTGTGTACGTATATACGTGAACATTATAGCGCTGAAACTAATAAATAGAATTTGATAACATTCAGGTAAAATTCTGTACATGAGCTGAAAAGGTTCTATTGCAGATCGCTTGACGTTTAGCGCCATTTTGACACAAACACTTCTTTATTTTTTAACATACTTGTTATACCATTCGAAAGTAGATGTTATTTTTATTTCTAGAGAGCGACTATTAACTGAATTTGCGAAGTATAGCAAACATTTAGTGGGGTGGTTCCAGTCGCTTCCAGCATCTACCTATATATGTTTGATTTTCCAAATACGAAAATATGACATAAGCCAAGTCAGCAGTTTTTAATTTCATGGCCATCTTTGATCAAAATCATTTTTGACATCACGGTATATTATCTTGTAGTTTATATACATTATCAGTATCCCGCCTATAGACAGTTTATGGCTTGTTACGTACTGTCTGCCCCTCTTAAGGCTTGATAGGATTATACTCAGTACTCCTGTAGATAGAGGAAATCTACCTTAACTATGTCGTCTTTCCAAGCTTTGGGAGGAGCAGAACCTACGTGGAAAGTGACTCTGAAGTTTAAGAGTCTCACGCTTTACAGACTGAGCTAACCGAATACAAGGCCCCGAAACAAACATGGAAAGAATAAACCTTCCCCCCAAAAGTTAGAGCAAAATGCGATCTTACAATTTTTACATTATACAAAATTCTTTAAATGAAAATCTGATAATTAAATTAATTTCAGTCATGTGACTTTACAGTCTATTGGATTTTAATAAACTTAATATTTTTATTCTTATTACAATCATTATTATCCAAGGCGTGAGGATATTGAGTAGAATATACTAGGACAGATAGTCTTCATGTAGAGTACCTTGAATGCTGCCGGTTACACAACAGAGGTGCTGAAACTGTTTGCAGTGTTTTATCTGCAAGAACTAAACTGACCAATTTCCAACAGGAATATCCGATCTCATACGGAAAGACTTACAACAAACTTCTTAGGGGAAGTGGTATTTTCACAGCCGCCTCAGTCACCGGATCTATCTTCGATCGAGCGTATCGGAGATGTAATCGATAGCAGAGTGGAACATTTAAGAAGCTTACAATGAGATACGACAAGCCGACATTGATCATTGACATCATACCTAAAAGAGTGAATGAGTTCGTTCGAAACTGAGTTGAACCCATTCATTACTAAACCTTTCTAATTCTGAATTTCATACTGTTGAAAGTATATGTGATATATCGAAAGACAACTTTAGTGAAAACCTTAATAAGACTGCTACCACGAAATCATTTTTATACCATTCAGTAAATGGTTTAACATTTTTTGGTAATTACTGTTTTTCTCTAAAGTCCGACGACGCCTCTAGCTAAAAACTGTATAACTTAAATGTATCCATTATTGAATGAATTGAGACGAATCATGAAATTGACAGTGATTGCCTTTCGATAGTCTTTAGTTTCTTTATACAAATTTATAAAAAGTCTTTTCTGTTTCTGTAATCTAACATGTATTCATCTTGAACATCGAAACTAATTATTTTACTTTTAATAAAAACACTTAACAGTACCTAACAGAGTTAAACCCAGAAAAACGATCCGTTAATGTAGTTTCAAAAAACGTGTAAAGTTCGTGCCGGAATCATATCAAGTACTAATACGAAATGCTTCCCAGTATTAATGAGATGAATTTAACAGTTGAATTCAGCTAATGATACGGTGAATTAGCTCGCCATTGGGCGGCAGCGTAATCGCCATGGGCAGCCATCTACTTTAGTAGAAAAAAGATCACAAAACGTTCAATCCAATCTCTCACTTATTATTTATTGTATAATAAAGAGAGTGAGTCAGGTAGTCCATAAGCAAGAAGTGCTTTTTAATGGAAATAAATGAAGACTGTAGTAACATTCGATTGGAAATTAAACGGGAAAAATCTTATTTCAAGGTTGACGCTACTTGAATACACTACGAAATGCACTTAGTTGTACAAATAATCATCATGTAGCTTCAAGAGACGTTGCAATTATGGGCAATATTCCCACAAGTCATTAATGAAACTGAGTTATTTCTCAATTAATTTTAAGGTATTCAGCAACATCTTGATTGGTAAAAATACATTTGTGTCCAAGGATACATGTATATTACAATAATCACATGCAAAGCAAAGTTGCCAATCTTCGCTCGTTCGTTGCCTAAATTATACCCCACTCTTTCAATCCAAACCACATATTGAGATGCGAGGTTCCATCTGCCAATATTATTAGCAATATATTTAATTTCTGTAATTAGTTGTTAAACTCGGGAGCTTTAATCGATTGCTGAAAATATAATAAGATATTAAAATAATTGATTTAGTGGTATTTTGTCATTTAACATTTATGTGCGTAATTGTGTTTTCTTGCAGATAACCTCAATGGTATTTCCTCTATTTTGAAAGAGGAATTCAACCATTCGAAAGAAGCAGAAATTTAAATAAGAATACTAAGTATATTAGCTTCTTATATTTGCCTTGCTTGAGCAAGACATTTTTTATTAATACTCCGATTGCAAGCAAGTCAAGTGTCATTTGCTGCAGCGAGCGCGCACGCGCGCTACTCAAAACTTTTTTATCTTTTCATAGACAAGGTTTAAATCAGAAAAAGGTAAAATACCTTTTATAATAGATATTGCCGGCGCCTGTTTGTTTAATCATTTTTAATTATCGTTGATTAATAAGGAAAATTATGCGATATGACAACTTTGGAATATTTTGTTAAAGAGTTCCCATTCTAATAATATTTTCTTATTTGATGTAATGTTATTGATTAATACTACTTAAACTCCAAACTATTAGATGCAACGAGTAAACATTTTTGTTTTCAAAATGCAAGTTTTTAAAAGACATTTTTTTCTGAAAATTCAATTTGAGTCCTCAGACCAAGTTATAATTAACAATAACTGATATCTACAATTTAGGCTTAAAATACGTAGTTTCAGATAGTATATTAGGTTACTTGTTACTGGTTATCGTTTATTGGGACCTTTTTTTTTTTGAAGAAAATCTTACGGCCGCAAGATATTTACAGTTTTTGCGAGTTGAGTTAGTGCCAGCCTTAGCAGTTATGTTTCCGAACAATGAAGATGAAGATATTCCAGCTGAAAACGTCTGGTTTCAGCAAGACGGGGCCCCACCTCATTTTGGGATAGCAGTGCGTCAGATTTTAGATGACATTTTTACTGGAAGGTGGATATGCCGTCGAGGTTGGATTGAGTGGCCCCGCGTTCACCGGATTTAACCCCCTTAGACTTTTTTCTTTGGGGTTACTTAAAGTCAAAGGTGTATTTTAACAGACCGGATACCATAGAAGAATTGAAAGACATAATTGGCTTGGAGATGAGACGAATTGCCCATGAGATGATTCAGAACAGCGTGCAAAGTATCTACACCCGTCTTGGTCAATGCCAAATGGCAAGGGTCGCAATTTGAGCAATGGAGATGATTTTTTTCTCACAATTACTTATGTAAGGTATCAATCAATAAAAATATTTTTTTCCAAAAGAATGGCTTTGGTAATATCAACTTTTTTCATATGACCAGAAAGCTAAAGGAATATACCACCAAAAACAGTAAACAAGCATGCGTTTCCATAAAAAAAAATGTGATGACGTCATAAGTCAAAAACCAATGACGTCATACATTTTGGTGGTGACAAAATGTAGCATTTACAAAACTAAAATCGACCCGTTCGAGGATTTTTTTGACAAATAACACATACCAAAGATATGAATTTTGTGCATTTCTTTAGATTCACACTGTACTTTATTGCAATTTTTTCTGGGATATTTTTTTTAATAGAAGATCTTACGTGCGTACAAAACATGTACCGTTTCAAGCTTTCTTAAATTTCTATTAATTACGGTTACCTGAGAATCGGTCTTGTATTCTAACTAAGAAAAATAAAATCCGCCAAGAATTTACGATGCGGTTTGTACGCTTGTAACTCCGTTAACATTTAATGGTTGTGACAAGTGTGACTCACAGATTTTAGACGACAAAATAGATATTTTCATCTGTCTTCTTAATAAGGAATTTTAATTTAACTTTTAATATCCTGTTGTCGAGTAGTAAAACCATTCGGTATATTATTCAACAAGTACACGCAGAGTAGTTTCATTTGATAACCACATTTATAAAAAAGTAAATATCGCCTGTAGAGAAAAAAATCATAACGTTATGTTAGTGATCGAATTCTAAACAACTTTCGAAATGTCCATGTCCATCTATCCAGTTCGTCCATCTAGTTATCACATCAGCCGGATAACTTAAGAAGAAAAAGTCCAATGGTGTTTAGCTAGAAAAAGAACCCATTTGTTTCTTTAATAAAATCGGAAAATAGGCAAATAAAAAGTCATTAATCATTTAAACATGTAAAAGATTGTTCAATTGATTTTTATGCGTTCTAGTTGAACAGAAATCTTGTAAATTGTTGCTCCCTATCGTTTATTTACATATTTCACTAATAAACATTAAAATATTTTATAAATGTATTATAAATAATAACATCAACCGTCGAAATATGATTTTCAGCTAGACACACTATATTGAGAAATTAATATACCTTTTCAAAAGTGGTTGATGGACGAGCAACACTTTCACAAAACTCGTACACTCTTTCCGACCGACAGAACGCTTCAGACAGGTGTGAGTGAATAGCAAACTGTATATACGGTGGAATATTCGGGTGTCATACAGGGGTCGGTACTGGGTTCAAAATTGTACATTTCTGACTTCCCTACGTTTCCGAATAGTAAGCGGTCCCAGTACGGCTGTGACACAGCGGTATATGCACACAGTCACAATGCGCAAAAGGAAAATATGTTACTCGAAGGTAACATGGCTGGTGCCACGAAGTATAACGATAAATAGAAGATTTGGGTAGAGAATCTATAGTCTTCATTGCGGAAAATAAAGACTTAACGCCTACTTTGACAAGGGAAAACCAAATTCCAGAAAGGGAATACGTGAAGTACTTGGGTGTACGCTTAGACAAACGACTGACATTTTAAACAAAACTTTTCTGATAATCAACTTCTTGTCTAGGAGTCTGTACTCGCTCCTGACCCGAAATAGTAGATCTAACAGACACAATAAAAACAGAGTTATTCTGTTGTTGTGAGGCCGATTCTTAGATATGCAACGCTGGCGTGGTGCAGCACGTCGGTCACGAAAATAAAAAAAGTAAGAGTTTTAGAAAATAAGTTCATACGCCTCATCTCAAATTCTTCACTGTACCAGACGCTTCCCATCTTCCAGCAACCTATCTAGCTATAACTCCTCATTTTATACAACTGTAAAAACTATCAAACAGTTTACAACTCTAATTTTTTCCTATCTCCTCGTTTCAGTTTAATTTGTTTTTATTTTCTAAATTATTCTCTTTGTAACCATTCTTGTCAAAAACCATGAAATCTTTAAAACAAATTCGATCTTGTTGCAATTATCTCTTTTACATGGTATTTTAACTGCTATTTAATTCGCACTTTGTGTACATGAGACGGCGTTTTACACATTTTAGTTTCTTTCTAACCCTATCCAAGCCCGCTCTGTCCAGTTCTTTAGCTACCAAGGCAATGGATCTTCGGCTAGCTCCGCGACGAGTGTTAGGGGAGGGTTAATGTGGTAATACTTAATTAAAAATTAAATTGATTTTAGCCTTGAAATTCACAGAACGCAAGTTCGAAATATTAACGGGTTGGACGTACTATTATTTTATTTTATACTGACTATTAAAATTATAAAAATGTGTAAAACTTACACAATTTATACAAAAAAACTGCGAAGAGTAATCCATAGAATATGCAACTGTAGTTGGCAGAACAGCGGAAGGTTTGCTATAAATATAATTCGACATGATCTGTGAACTTCCTACATGCATGCATTTGGTATGAAAACGAGATGAGGTGGCGTGCAACGGCTGAGTTATCATAGGAAGTAATTGAATTGATAAAACAGTATAAACAGGGAACGCGGTGAAAAACTGCACCTATAATAATAAAATATGGACAGTAAACATGCGGCACTGCATACATTACAGGTAACTTCTCTCTGCGGTATATCTCGAGTTTGTGCAAGAGCCGCCAGCGCGAAAAAATACACGATCATCACGACTGCAACGGAGAATCCGGGTTGAATTGAAGAAACCCGTCCATGTGTCATCAATAACATATGGCGGAGACCTGCAGGTCACACGGGGCAATGTAGCAACGATGGAATTCACCATGTGAAATGACTGACGAATCATCGTCGTCGTCGTCGTGGTACAGGAAAACGCTGGTGGTATTTTTGAAGGCCAAAGGTGGAAGCTTTGTATTTATATTTCAACCGTAAACGTTTCGTAATAGTTATTCAGTGACAATTTCTGAATTGAGTTTAATCTCTGATAATTAAATATGCACCTTACTACTTTTAAAGTAATTCAAAAAATTAATTCATGAATAATTTAATTTGGAACACAACAATAAAGGGTTTTACTTTATCATGTTTAACATTATGTCAAGTTTAGTGTTTTGTTTCGATTAAATCACAAACAGAAATATGTACCATCAACATGGCCTTAGAGGTTTCTAAAGTATTTGACAATTTAAATCTATCTTTCAATCTGTAATATATTGCTTGTAAAACTACCTTTCTTTGGTTTCATACCCAAATTAATTGAAATTTTGAAATTATATCCCCTATTAAAATACGTTATTTATTCAACTATCGAGGGTTTAAGTCCAACGAGATCAGGAATACCTCAAGGATCGGTGCTTGGGCCGTTGCTTTCTAACATTTTTATTTACGCTATAGTTGCTCGCATTATTGCATTTCTTTGTGGTACGCCAATGTTTTAAAAATTATTACTGCTATCAATAGCGAGAACATTAAGAAGGTACAGAATCAATCTGGTTGTGTGATAAAAACAAATATTATGCTATAATATTTAGTAGAAAACATAATATTTCACTAAATTAATATGAGCTCGATAACAAAGTAATACTGTCGCAACTGGGGAACGCGAATACGCCTTGATGTATCTGATTTGGATAGTCGTGGAATACATAATTCTTATGAAGTAAACCACGTTGAGCCACAAGGCTTTGTGACATAATTTGCTTTGTAACATAAATTGTTAAGATTTGCACATGGCCATTTTAATTGCAGCAACTATAGATGAGCTCATACACCTGCTCGACAGTATCCAAACAATAAGCTCTGAGTATGGTTTAAGTGTAAATTACAACAAAAGCAAACTACGAAAATCATCTAAACACGTTAAGGAGGTATGTGTGAGGTTATACACAAGATGGTATGTATACTTGAGAACTTGCTGATAATATCGGTAACTGTGAATATGCTTGCAAGTCGAATGTGAAAATATATTTTAAAATACGCAAAGATCAGGTTCACTAGTTCCAAATGTTTTTACACCTGGGACATAGACTATTAGAAAGGCACACATACGGCGTAACGATGCTTTCGAGATCGGTCTGGAGATGCGTGTTACAACCACGAACACAAACAGCAGAATTGAGATTCTCCAGGAAACACTCACCTACAAAAATATGACGTATCAGCATCGTATTCTTCCTCATTTCATCATGTTGCCACACTAATCGACGGGACAGCAGTTAAAAGTTCCAAACCTGCTCGGTACTGATAAGCATGCCATACAGCAAAGATAGAATAACTAGAATAATCGATGGGATCATAAAATATCTGCTAAGGAGTGGTGGATAAGAAGGAAGAAAGCGGATTCTTTGAAATAATGACACCTCTCCCATAAATTACCCCCATTAATTTTAATACATTTGCGACATTAGTGAATTAATATATACTTCGTAATATAGAAATAAACATCTCGTATTACTTGCACAAAAACAAACGATAAATATCTTCATTTAATCATGAAAGCAAATATGAAATAATTCAAACCTTTGGAGGCTGTATAAAAACTTCATCTAACCTATAAGTGTTAGGGCATCATCCCTAATATACCTCTGACGGACCATTTTGATTCAGTTGTTGACTGATTCCGTATGAATGCGTAATAAAATAGTCCCATATTAACACCCACAACGAAATATATGTAAAAAACTTGTCACATTTACTTGGCGCTTATGAATTTTTAGATAATATTGTTTATACTTTTATATATTTTATTATATACATAACATAAGCATAAACATAATAAAAATAAATATATCCTGCTACCTACTAGATATTCAGTAAAAATTTATAAAAAAGGTTAAATATTATCAACAGATGACTTATATTCATAGCATGGGATTGTTGACTTACGGTTCTGTCCAAATAGACCCCGGCAGGAGCAAGAGCTCGCGAGTGACATACCTTATTTGGTTTTAGGAAGTGGTAGTTATCGTATAGATACGAATTATGTACCCGACAATAAAATTGACCAACTTTTAAAGTAAGCTGCGAAACACCAGAAAAACTATATGTTAAATTGTATCTTATTAGGAACTGTAATACGCGTGCTATTTTCTTGAAAACATTATGTTAAAAAAGAGGAAAGCAATAATTACGTAGTTTCTGACAGTGATATTATGTCTAGAGACGAATGCGTCAAATCAAATGTATTCATCTTTTAGATACTTATAAAATGAACTCGGACACTCGCGTCCTGATCCAGCCGATCATTCATGGCACCGAAGCGCCGTGACAATTGAAGGGCTAAAAGGCATCGAAGCGTAGATAGAGTCAAAAATACTTAAAAAACTGAAGCTCTACTCATTAGGCTGTGGTTAACAAGGCATGCCAAGGCAGCCCAAGTAACAATTTAAGTGCTTTTTAGATTTATTTAGGTTTTATCACTGTTTTATAATGGCCTTATAAACTACTGATGTATGCCAAATGCACTTAAAGATAGCCATATCAGCCATATTGGGAATGTCCCAGATTGAACAAAAAACTGTAATCTGTATCTAATAGAAACGTTTTATAAAAACAATTTACATATCCTAAACCATATTATGGGCAGATGCTAAAGCTCTCTTTACCTTTTAATTCACAAAAAAATTATTTACATATTTTTAAAAAATTGTGTTTTACAGTAAAGTTAGCTTCGTTGAAAATTTTAACCCACTATAAGTAGCCCCATCAACTCATTACAAGTAGTCCATCTTTAACTGTTTTTCTGAACTGTTCTTAGTGGTCGCCAATTGTCCACTTTATAACTTATACAGATTCGGAAAATGTTCGTTTAGGTACGGCAATAGGAGTAAGCGAGAGCGAAGCAACTAGGCTATTCTTGTTTATCGTATAACACATCCCCTGCTTTCCCCACCACATGGGCATGAGAAGCTCTGTTTGAGGCATTTCAATTTGTTTCCGTTTCTTCACGTTTTAATGCAATATCAAAACCAACACTTTCCGAATTTGTATATAACTATAGCGGCCCATAGTGCATGTAGAATTGATTTATTTGCATTTATTTTTACTTCATTAAATACAAAAAGTCCGCTCAAAGCATTTGTGTGTGTCTTTTAAGTTTTGATATAGTGCCTATCCTAAACCAAGTATGATTTTATAATACTCTTCAAACACTTTCTGAGTAAAGGTTTCGATAATTCATCAAAGGTTTAACAGTAGTTTTAAAAAGGGGCAGGTAGGCCCTTCTCTAGATGGGCCCCTGTACTCTTATAAAGGTTTTAAATCAGCTTCATAGCGTCCTTTCAAAGTGTTTACGTTTATAAGTAGTCTTGTAAGTAAATATTCAAAATTGAAGACAAACTAAAAAATGACAATAACGTATTGGAAAAAACCTGTAACAATAGAACGTATCGAAGGGTATTCTGTACAATGTTCAACAATTATATGAAAAAATCAGTAAATCGGAGAACATAATGTTTATACCTATGTAGTCTTAGCTTTACTGGATATTTCAGCACTGAATTTATGGGTACATCGTGAGGTACTTTAACTACATTGCTGCACAATATAATTTGTTGTTAGTTACAGGTATATTATATTACAATCTTGTCGCGGAATTAGCATTTAAAATAAAGTACATGGTATGTTTATACGGAAATAAATACAGAAATATTTTCAAGATGCGTCATAATGAGACAAGTTTCAAAATATTGTGAAAACATTATGCAAATTCGTATAACTTTATTACAGAGACCCCTAGAGAGAGCGAGTTTGTTAAACTCATCCGGTGCTATCGGTCTTGTCACTTATCGATATATTAACAAATGAGTATCGATAGTAATACGTTCACTTGCATCATTAGTAAGGTTTTATTATGCTTTTGTTTGTATTTGAAACGCTATTTCTTGTTTGGAGGCCCGCCGACTTATCTCCATCAAGTATAAGATCAATTTATCATATCTGATTTGAAGAATGAACAAATCGCCTTGAGACTGCAGCGAAGGAACCTCGCTACAAACTGTACGTATATACTTTTTTCTAGATACAGCTATCGGAACATACAGAGTGAGTCGGGATGAAACTGACAAACTCTGACTACATGTAAGCGTATGATTAAAAAACTCAAATGTTGTAATTCGATTTTTATTTGGTTTCGGATTACGGCGCCTTAAACGTTTAACCAACATTTTTTCCAAAAGCTAGTATCGCCATTTATAAGTTTAGTAAAGTAGGCTAGAACCTTTTAATTATCACACATTAACTAACGAACAATGCCACACATCTTAAATATGCAATATAGTGTCTGTGTATGATTTTTGCAATGGGAAAGGTCGTGTTGCGGTCGAAAAATATCGACAACGATTTCCACACCAGTTCCGAGTAGAAACGTCTTTGTCCGGGTCTTCAACACATTTAGTTAGGAGTGGAAACTTAACAGTGTTCAGTACATGAGGTGGAAAACATTTTTAATTGAGTGGAGGAGAATCCTGGTACAAGCTCAGACAAAAGTAATCCGCACACTACATGAGCAGAGGGGGTACCTGTACCAGTAGGGTTTTCAGTCCCGGTATCCTATGAAAAAGGATCTGGTCCCGGGAGCTCAGGAGAAATCCCGAGATCTTAAATTGTTCTGAAATTGATGGTAACACCGCTGTGAGTGTCTGATGTATTAAAATGTGATATATAACCATGTTTAGCACCTCTTTTAGTGATAGCGAATAGTATTTCGTTATAACACTTGAGCAATATGCGTTTTTTTGAAGTTAATGTTACTCTGCCAGATGCGAAAATAAATATTTTGATTTCATAACTATTTAATAACCAATTAGAAAGGGCATTTTCAGTGGTAGGTTTCCGTTCAAGATTAAAGAATGTATTTATTAAGAGTACACCCTTGCGCTTGTGGTTTTTGAGATAGAATGGGGTCTCATTTTATTTCAAAATCGGGTTGTCTATTATTTATTTACATCAACATTTGCTTGTGCTTAGTTTATACTGCACATATTTTTTTAAATGTCATCTTTCGTTTGTTTCATTAACAACAATAATTATATAAACGCTCTTATATTTTCGTTTATATTTAATCTCTTGAATCTTCTCTTTTCAAATTGCATTTGAAAGTTGCAGTGCAGCAATATTTTGGTTTCCGGACCATTTTTGGGATCTGTGGGACTAGTCTCGGTAATTTTAAGATTTGGTCTTAAAGTCCTGTAAGGAGGCAGACGCGTTTTTAAGTGGATCCCATGAAATCTCGAAAAACTCGAGTAAAAACGGTGTGAAAACGCGCAAAAATGTGTTGAATTAAAGAGTGTGGACAATCCTAGATTAGTTGGTATAAATTAGCATACATTTGGCTATTTCATATAGCTGATATTTGATTATGGCATCACTAAAGGCGTATATGGGCAGCTCGACAAAGGGTACAGACATCTGGCAACATAAGATAACTCTGATAAAAGAAAATAAACACGTCCAAATGGGACCAGGTCATAAACTCGAAAATTATTCACAAGTGCATGTACCCAAGACGACCGAGCACCCTCCCCAAAGTGGCTAGTGTGAAGTGAAAGGCAACGGACTGGCTTCTAACGAGTGGAAGTAGTAACATAAACAAAGGATGAAAGATAAGTGTTATTTTTATTTATTTCTAAGTTATTGGTTTATTAATCCTTCACAGATGGGAACAATGTTGTGATTCGGAAATCCATTGTTTCATATATACGCGAAAGAATGAATTCTTCATGTGGAACGGGTACTTTTGTTTAAGAAATAATTTATTTACTACAAACTTTTTGTTTTTTGCTGCAGTTACTTGTTTTACATGGGGAATTTATTTATTTGCTTACCGGTTGAGGCAGAGGATTCTTGACTTAGAATATTGTGTTTTACGTGTGTGGTCACAGGACAATTTATTACACAACAGAGCAAAATTTAAAAATAAAAATGAAAAGGTTGAATATAGATAATGATATAGAAAATATCCGAAATTGGAAAGTGGCAGTTGAAAGTAATTACTGTAGAAACAAACTAATACACAGGGTGTGCAAAACATTCTCTCGGGCCTCTTTCTCATGACCAACCCGCCATAAAAAGCTTTTTTATCGCGAGATAGGGCACTTACACCGTAAATGGTTATTTGCCTGTGGAACGGTTAAAAGAGAAAAGAAAAGGAGAAAAAGCAAAAAAAGCTCCCTGCGGCGAGCGAATGCATGTGTGTCGGAAGGAGGTGCACACTGCTGGATCCAGAAACAGAAGACTTGGAGGAAGAATGAATGGGAAAATGATGATAGATGGAAACGCTACACATGGATAACGACAATCAAGAGGATTATGAATAAGCTAGGAAAGGATTATTCACACCGGAAAAGAACGGCACAACAAAAGATGGAATACAATAAAGAAATATCAAGGATATACACACTGCCAAACAGAAGAAACAGAAAACTCAGAAGAAGAATAGGAGAGAATACTATCACAGAGAGAAAGTAAAAAAGAAGCATCTCACAAAAACCTGAAAGATAAAAGAAGCACGGAAGCCTAAAAGAAGCATCTCACAGGCGCCTACACTTTCCATCCGATGAAGACAGATGGAAACCAAGAAGAAACATTTCACAACAACACCTACACGCTCCATCCTATATTCCTACCCCATGCGTCTCTCACTGCTGACAACAAGCACATCCAATGTCCAATCCAGCGTATGCAGCCGGACCGGCGGTATATAAAAGATCGGGGGTTTGTTCCGGCACACGGTTGGATCGTCCGTTGGTCGGTCGGGTGGAGCCGCCCAGTTATGGCATGAATATGTAATAGACGACTGAGGGACCGCATTTGGCTGCGTGGTGGAACAAATCTCCATGTCCGGAATTGTTCATTGTATACATGTGGTACCTATAGCATAAAATGACTTTATTGATCCTTTCATTGGAAGGCTATTAGAAGAAAATTATCTGATACTTTTTGCAAAATGTTTACAAGCGTTTTTAGACGATGTTCCTTTAAACATAAGAGATGCTATGCATTTTCAATACGATGCAGCTCCTCTACAATCTGATTCGCATCTGGCCACACACAGCATTTAAATAGAAGTCTTCCAGGACGATGGTTGGCCGGCAAAGTCTCCAGACATCACATCGATAGACTGTTGTTTGAGGAGCTAGATGAGATACAGGCTCAGATCTGTACATGTGAACATCAAGATAAACTAAAATGTCTATGGAGATTCATGGAGATATATTTGAAAATTTATTATAGCTTATAGTTTTATAATGTATCTTTTAGGATTTTTTGTGATTAATCATTTAAGACGCTTTATTTCGAAAACAAATGAAATTCCGATTACAAATTTAAATTAAATAATATTCTTATCTGTAGTATACATGTCCGGAATTTGGAACTTTCCTCCCGATTCACTCTGTATACATCTGTGCCACCTGTGTTGACATTACAAGCTGCTTTTTAAATTATTACAAAAGATAATAAATTAGTGTGGTTAATGTTAGCTTACTGACGTGTGAATTAATAAAGTCGAGCAAAAGACGATCGGATAGAAGAAAAAACTTTATGCAGCATCCATTAACTTGGTGGATTTATGTTACGACGACGGACTGGATAAAAGTTACAGAGTTAATTTTTAAATCGTTGCACCGTTCTCATCAATTATTCATGAGTTGTTTTATCGTACACCGCGCTAATATATGCTCCCGAGATCAACACACGCACCTGAGTAGTCCACGCTTGCAAAAATTTCGGAATATTCTAGGCCGAATAAAAAGAAGATAACCTCTCCGAACTAAAAATAGCCAATCGAGTTAAAAGTACACAGTGTCCCAGTTAATGCATTGCATTCGACTCTCTTAGTAGTTATTGAGTTAAATGTATGGTTCGAATGTCCTTCTCATGTAGTTTTTCCTAGAAATGTCTTTAGGAAACAAACAATTGAGCATCAAAGAAAAAAGTTATGGCCAAAAACCAAATTTCTTGAAGAATCATAAAAATTAATAAACCAACTTGTCCTTTTTTGAGGGTGAAAAATGTAATTAATTGATGGATTTTTAAAAAATACTACTATTATTATTTCACAGCGAGGCGTTAAAAAAGATTTATTTATATTATTTAAGTAATTGTTTCTTGAAAAACTGTTATAAACAATTCATAATAAATGTAATGGAAAAGTCCAAATATCCATTCAAATAGAAAAATGCACATATGAAAGAATAAAGGACGCAAAGAGGTTAATATTCAGTTTTCATAGGTCCGCTAATACTTAATTGTAATGTTGAAAAATAAAGGACAGTAGTTTGGCGCTTAGTATCGCCAAAATAGGAAACATGTTGGAAAGCAATCGAAACTTCTCCAAAAAAGTCTTGTATATACTTTAGAAGCTTCATTTTATTTTTTATTTTTATTTTTGGGAGTCTCTTTCACTTTATTTTCGATTATTAGTGAAGTCGGTGCGTCAGTGTATGTGTCATCCTGAAAATTTAATAATAATAATAATAATAATCCTAGATCGTCCGTCCCTCGTGTGTACCTCCCACGAAATCGGGGGGGCAGAGGGCTCTTGGGGTTGGAGTGTATGCATGGCAGAGTGGCACTGAGCATGGCATGTAATGTCCTTAGGAGCTCAGACCCGCTCCTGCAATTAGTGAGAGATCACGAAAACGCAGGGGTGGGTGCAGGATTATTTAAGGCAGCAAAAAGAGCCGCAGATGAACTTGGTCTCGTATTCGACGATAGGCGAGGTGGCCGGCGCGGTGCTGATCCAGAGTCAGTCACTGAACTACAGCCAACTCGTCTGAAGGCCCAAATAAAAGCTGCCGAGCAGGAACTTCTGTTTAGGCAGCACGTCGATAAACCCATGCACGGTGTATACTATAAGAACGTAGAAACACTGGGTTTATCGACCAGGCTGACATTTGCCTTTTTAAGGTCAGCCGGGCTAAAGTCAGAGACCGAGGGATTCATTGTGGCCTGCCAATATGGTGTAATTAACACGTTGGTCTACCGAAGCCGCGTAATGGGTGTAGAGGTACCTGATATAAACTGTAGGACCTGCCATCAGGCGCCGGAGTCGCTCATGCATTTACTTTCTGCATGTCCGATATATGCGATTTCGGCCTACATCCAACGCCATAACGCGGCGTTACGGGTGCTGTACTATCATCTACGGCACTCGTACGGGATAGACCAAACACCAGTGCTGCCTTACGTCCCCGGAGATATTGAGTCCGTTGTCGAAAACGAGAGGTGCCGACAGTCAGGCTAATTCAGGCTAACAAGCCTGACATAGTCCTCCTCGACCATCAAAACAAGGTGATGTTTGTGATCGAGTTCTCGGCACCTGCTGAGCCAAACATCGCTTTGAAAGAGGAGGAAAAACGGACCAAATACCGTGATCTCCGGTACGAGCTCCAAGTGCTATACCCAGGCTACTCAGTCAAGATGGTAGTCCTAATAATCGGTGTACTCGGTGGTATGAAGCCTACGCTGCTCTCGGAACTTAAGACCATACCTGTCTGCCAGAAATCAGCAGAGTGGCTGGCAGGCCAAATGCAGAAGGCGGTTATCCTGGGGTCCCTCCGCCTACTTAGGGCACACGATTCTGGTATTTATAGTCATTAACCCCACAGGTCGTGGGGAGTGGCTGTGACTATGGCCGGCGCGGCTACCGTGTGGTATCGGTCGGAAAACACGGAAGCCCTGTCCGGCAACGGATTAACCGAAAAAAAAAAAAATAATAATAATAAATGACTTTATTAAACAAACAGTGTTTGCTTACATAGGCGAAGTTCAGGTGACATAGAGGTGTTTTAAAACCTCATGAGCTGTGACCTTCATATGCGCAGAGACATAATCCATCCTGTTGACTCAGTTACACTTCTTAAAAATATTTTATTTATTGTTTACAATTTATCCCGAGCTCTTGTTTATGTATACAGCAAGGCAGCCTCCAGTGTCTTCAAAAACATACTTATAACTCAGATTAAACTTTGCCTTTTGCGCATTTCGCGGCTCATGAGATTCTGAAACACCTCTACCACCTGCTCTTCCAACTACTAACCTAGAATTATAATACTCTTATGTAAAATACACTTCAATGGAAAAAAGTTCATCAGCACTCTTCCACTCCACTGCGTGGATGTGGAAGTAGTTATAGACTTTGCGAAATTGCCTAAAATAGTGAAATTCACATAGAAAGAAAAAAACGAAATTATAAAATAAGTACAAAATGTCAGAAAAAGATGAAGCAGTAAAGATGTAAACTAAAATGTTTGGAAGTAGCTTTTTTAATTTAAATTTTTAAAACCATTCTTAAATTTATATCGGGTAGTATTCTTAAGTGGAAATGGCTACTTATTATACAGCTTATAAACATTAAAATAAAAGCTTCGTTCATACATAGTAGTGTAATGTGGCAAAGACGAAATTAAGTGTTTAAATCTAATATTGACATTATGAACAAACATCTGCGCGAAATTTAATTTTATTATACAAATACGGTGGACTGCTAAGAATTATAATTTTATTAAATAACACCGATGAATGCAACAATCGTCTTTCTAACATTGTTAGCTACTTCATTGTCCTTAATTTGGCAGAAACTCCCCGTCGTCCACGCAAACCACATACAAGGCGAACACAAGAATTCTGAATTCGCTGTATACATTGACTGTCAGAAATAGTAAGACATGGACCATATACTACATCAGCGTAATTGAAATGTGACAAGACGAGTGCATCACATAGCATTTTCTGGTCGAAGAATTCAGTATCTGCCTTTGAGCATAAATGAGTTTTAAGTTTGCAAATGCTTTGTTTTATTTGATATGTGCTCAGAAAATCTTAGATCAGCATCTATTTCAAGTCCTAAATTTTTTGTTGAGTTAACACACTCCATTTTAATGTCATTTAATGTTATAGTCAAATTATCTTTAATTTTTTCACGCGTTCTCTCTCTTCCAAATAGCTAATCTTAGATTTTAAAGGTTTAATACTAAGACAATGTGCATCTGACATTTTTATCAGTGATCTTAAATCACGGTTCATTATAACATTTGCCTCTGCAACGTCCTTAATATCGAATGATAAATATAATTGAGTATCGTCTGCATAGAAATGTATCGAGCCGTTTTTATGCAGCTCATAAAATGAGAAGTGAAAAACGGGGGACCTAAAATGGAACCCTGTGGCACACCACACTCAATGTCTCTAGCAGATGAGATTTTACCATTAAGTATTACTTTTTGCTTTCTTCCACTTAAATAACTACTAATTAGAGCTATAGCAGGACTACTAAAACCGAAATAATGCAGAATTGCTAGAAATAGTTTATGATTTAATCTGTCAAAAGCTTTAGTATTATCCAAATCCAATGTCATCCGTTATTTTCAGCAACGCGGAAGTACAATTATAGTTTTGTCTAAACCCCGACTGTGTACAGGTAGAATATTATTCATCTTTATATGTTCTTTAATCTGTTGTTCCAGAATTTTTTTGACAAGTTTTGAAATAGTGGGAAGTATGCTAATAGGTCTTAGATCTTTAGTCAACTGGCATTTTCACTTTTGGTAATGGTAATACATTTAAGGAAAAGTACTTTTTTCAATACAGTAATTTACAATATAAGTTAAAACTGGTAAAATGAACGGACAGCAATGAAGGAGCATTGCGATTCCAACGTCATCATGACCAACAGCTTTAGATTTAACTGAGAGTATACTAGTATATACTGGTATAGCACTGTTTGACTTAGAGTATACACCCAAGTTTTTAAGCACATTCCAGTTTGTTTCGAATCATTCTTTGATATTATGTATTGTAAATATGCCTTCTTTTCTTCTTTTATACATGTATTTGCAAAATTTCATAGCTCCTTATAATATTCCCAGTTCTCTTTAGTGTTATTTTTTTTGTGCTTTTGAAAGGCCTTATCTCATGAGAATTTCATTTTCATGTGAAACTTGTACAACTTTTCGGTGGCTTGAAATTCAGCAAAAATAGCAGGGAATATTTGATTTATTAAAATATGCAATGAGCGAAATTTTACATTCTTTCCATTTTTATGTTTTGATAATTCCCAACTTTTTTCAATACAGTAATTTACAAGATAAGTTAAAACTGGTAAAATGAACGGACAACAATGAAGGAGCATTGCGATTCCAACGTCATCATGACCAACAGCTTTAGATTTAACTGAGAGTAAAATCTTATATATTTCATTTTCGTGAATCATTTTAAATTCAAAGTCGGCTACTAAATTTTTTCTGCTATTAGAGTAATATTCGAAAGTGTTCTTATCTGGTTTTACATTCGACTGTGTGCTGTCGACAAAACACTTATTTATTTTCTCAACATCACACAGCTCATTTGGTATAGCACTGTTTGACTTAGAGTATACACCCAAGTTTTTAAGCACATTCCAGTTTGTTTCGAATCATTTTTTGATATTATGTATTGTAAATATGCCTTCTTTTCTTCTTTTATACATTTATTTGCAAAATTTCATAGCTCCTTATAATATTCCCAGTTCTCTTTAATGTTATTTTTTTTGTGCTTTTGAAAGGCATCTCATGAGAATTTCATTTTCATGTGAAACTTGTACAACTTTTCGGTGGCTTGAAATTCAGCAAAAATAGCAGGGAATATTTGATTTATTAAAATATGCAATGAACGAAATTTTACATTCTTTCCATTTTTATGTTTTGATAATTCCCAACTTTTCATCTTTGGAATGCAAAAAAATATTTATTTATAATTGTTTGGTCACATAATGAAGTATCCTCGGGAGGGCTAGAGGTCCATGATGACTACTAATAGACGATAGTCTCTTGATAATCTTTTCAAGATAATTATACCATTGTATTTTCAATGTGACGATGTGCTTGAAAATAACATTTTTCAATTATTATTCAAAATTTCATTTCTGCAAATCAGAAACAATTACTAGTTAGAAATATATTTTACTGTCACAATTTCTTAAAATAACGAATACTTAAGTCAAAAATGTGACGTTGGTAATTTTTTTTTCTACTTGTAATGAACATACACGTGCCAAAGTTAGAAACAACTTCTCCAGTCGGGTTCATATTATTTTTCAGAAAAAATTAATGCATATGTTCGTGCGCAGAAGAACACCATATGACACAAAAACTTGAAAAACATAATAGTAATAGAATGGCTCTTTTCAAATTAATGAAAATGTGATAACAATTTTTTTTATTTTGGCTTGAATTTATTTTTGCAGTTTATCCTTTTCCATGACGGGTATACGGCTAATCCAAGTGTACCATTATTGTTACTCGGAATATTCTCAAATTTCTCTACCATAAACCTCGGGTTTATCGCAACAGAAATCTGATTGACCGAATCCCGAAGTTGGTTATTTACTTCAGATTAAAAGTTGTGAATTCTGGCCACCAAGCCAGTATTTTTATCTCTGGCATAGTGAAATGTGTGCAGGGTAAAGATGGGTGTGTTATCTGATAGATTAAGCAATTAATGCTGGTACTTCAGCTTGTTTCGTGAGGTTCTGCATCATTAGGAGCTACTTTATGAGGGAATTTAATCGCTCAATAGCTAAAAATCTATAGTAATGAGTTTCAAATCGGTAATACATTTTTTGTTGGCATCGTTGTTTTTGCTTTAGATTTTACAGAAGTGTTAAGAATAGTAGCAGTAATCAGTGGAGTTTAAGGCCTATAAAATCAAATCACTGAAATACGTTATTATCTATTAAAAACAATAAACCTAGAAATTCTAGTTTTCAACGTTGATTCCCACAAAGTTGATGAGTGTTTTTAGTGGCAATAATTCCTTATTTAGATTAAAGAAAGCACATTAAAATATATGTAATACGCGGTTTGTTCATCAAATATGTAATATTGGTTTTACTTGCCACCTCAGAGATTCAAAAAAGCTGTCAAAAGAATGAGTAGTAAAATTTACTAATGGTGTGAATAAGTTTTATTTGCAGTACACGGTGGGCCCGAAGCAAGTTTAACTCAAAGTGACTGTCACTCGGGATTTTTTCCCATTTCCCAGAAAACTAAAATCGCCTATCGCAGAATTAAAAAAAATGTATTTTACTTTTACTTCCCTCGCATACCGAAGGGAAGTATTGTATTCGAGAAAAAATCACCCTCCGAGATTTTTTCGGATTCTGACGTTTCAGAACACGTAGATTCCGAAAATATAGGTTTTTCAATTCCGTCAGTCTGTCTGTCTGTCTGTCTGTCGGTCTGTCTGTCTGTCTGTCTGTCTGTCTGTCTGTCTGTTGGTGCATTAACTAAAAAACTACTTGACGGAGAGCAGTCAAATTTGGTAGGTAGTTAACCCTACTGTCAGCGAAGAACTGGTAGAATTTTCACTGAAAAATATACAGGGTGGACCGTCTAAACGGAATAAATAGTGAAAAAAATTTTTTGTTGCTCAAATTTAAAATTTCCACGTTTCATGACGCGCTAAACCTATTTCAGGAAAAAACAATTTTTTGAAAATTTTTTTCAATCATTTTTGAAAAAATTTTTACCACTAAAAAAAATTTGTTTCTTTGTTCAAATTTAAAATGTCCACGTTTCATGGCATTCTAAACCTATTTAAAAGAAAAAAAAATTGTGAAAATTTTTTACCAACATTTTTGAAAAAATTTTTACCACCAAAATAGATGAATTTTTTTTTCTCAAAATTTAAAATTTCCACGTTTCATAGCGTTCTAAATCTATTTAAAGAAAAATAAAAAAAATTTTTAAAATTTTTGAAAAAATTTTACCACAAATAGATGGAATTTTTTTTCAGATTTAAAATTTCCACGTTTCCATGGCATTCCAAATTTATTAAAACAAATTTAAAAATGTTTTAGAAAAATTTTAAAAAAATGAAAAAATGTTTATGTAATCTATTTATCACCATTATAGAATAGACGAAATATTTTTTTTGCTCAAATTTAAAATTTCCACGTTTCATAACATTCTAAACCTATTTCGGAAAAAAAAAATTGCAACATATTTTCATCAATTTGGAAAAAAATTTAACACTAGAATAGACAGAAAACATTTTTGAAAATTTGTTCTATATTTTAATCACCACTATGCTTCCACTCCATTACGTGAATGTGGGATTGAGAATGTGAGAGATGGCAATAATATTTGGCATATCCTATTATATGCTTTTATTGAATAATGGCATCCCAAGAAATAATTGAGTCATGGTGGACATTTATAAAGGTATTCGCGCAAGCCTTCCATATTTGGCACCTGTTATATTGAACTTTTGCTGTTGGATGAACACTCTGTATATTTTTTTGACCAAAAGTTATCAGGTTTTCTTTGTAATAATACCAATAATTATATTCCGATTATTATTCCCAATAACGAGGGAAGTTCTGTGTAAATAACTTTACCGATTTTTTTTTGTGTCATTAATTATAACTAGCAAAGTTGAGGTACATTTAAAAAATCAAAATGTATTTTTAGATAATATAACGAAAAACAACTTTCCACTCTTGTAAAATATTCGAAAAAATGCGTATTTTCCAAGTTATAGCGGTTCGAATTTTTACAAAAAGGAGGGAGGGGAAATAGAAACTGACGAGAAAAAGTCCAGAAAAATTTTGGTAAATATCTCTGTCCAAGTTTTTCTGAAAAAATACGAAAAAAAGACCCTTATCGGAGAATGGAAAATGTCGTAAACTATGAAACTTGAAAATCTGAAAAAATTCTGACGTACAGGTTAAGTAATTCCTTAAAATTTCGGACTATTGTAATTATTTTTGTAACATGCATACGTTCTGAGTTTTTAACAGTTTTTCCCGATCAAAAACACATTTTTGATCGTGAAAGACTTGATAACTCGACAAATATGCATGTTACAAAAAATTACAAGATACCAAAATTTTGAGCAATGCCTAAACTTATACGTCTGAAATAGGATTTTGCAAACAGCAGAAAAGATAACTATCTATAAAAGAAAAACTTTGTGTAGAAATATTAATGAAATCTTTGCATTCTTTCGATAACCTGAATTCTGGTTATGCTAGCAAATTAAAATCCTAAAATGAATTTGTCTAATTTCTTATTTGACAATTCTCATTCTAACACTAGCATCCACACAGTCCCCTACGGCCGTAGGGGACTGTGTGGATGCTAGTGTTAGAATGAGAATTGTCAAATAAGAAATTAGACAAATTCATTTTAGGATTTTAATTTGCTAGCATAACCAGAATTCAGGTTATCGAAAGAATGCAAAGATTTCATTAATATTTCTACACAAAGTTTTTCTTTTATAGATAGTTATCTTTTCTGCTGTTTGCAAAATCCTATAAAGAATGTTTCAATACAATTATAAGCAAACAAATAATAATTCATTTTTAATTATACGTCTGAAGTTTTCCAGATTTTTAAATTTCATAGTTTACGAAATTTTCCATTTTCCGATATTCCGATATTCCGAAAAAACTCGGACAGAGTGCACATATTTTAATGGTACATTCAACAGAATTTTTCTTGATTTTTTCTCGTCACTATCTATTCTATTTCTAATTTACCTCAATTTTGCTAGTTAAATTAATGAATCGAAAAAAGTAAAATACGTTTTAAAAAAATTCTGCGATAGGTGATTTTAATTTTCGTGGAAATGTTCTAGGTATACACACATCGAAAAATACGAAAAAAAAAGAAAAAATCCCGACTGACAGACACTTTGAGTTAAACTTGCGTTCATGTCGAGATTTCAGTTTGGAAAATCGAGGTCCATAGGGAGAAGTTTGCTAAATACGTGAGACCTCAAAAGTCACTTACTGTTCGTGGTTAGTAAGTTAGACCAGGTGGTATGGCCGCACGAGTGCCGAATACATTTTAAACGCAGTTTTCTTGCTGAAATCAGGTCAGGAGACAGTACGAATTAAGAAAATCCATGTAATCAAACGGTAACCTGGCCTGATACTGTTTAAAACAATGTTGTTTTTAACGGAGAGAAATATTACATTTTCTCAATGAAATAATTTAAAAAAATATTTTTTGACCTAAAAGTATATACTTGTCGTTTCTTTTGACTCTGGTGTGGTTATAAAAATTACTAAACCTCCGTGAAAGAATACTTTTAAATCACTGCATTATAAAAAATAAATTTGAATGTATACTATGTAACAAACAGGGTCGTTTGGGGGGCGACATTTTAGCCTACTTCTATATCTGTATCAGATTTAAGGAAAGATATTTAATGTGGCGTCTTTTACCTATACGGCGTAACTTTTCGGATAATCCGTACATAAAGAATTAACACAGCATAACGTTTTCCAGGTTGTTGTATCTGGTGTTATTTTCAATATTTATTAAGATTATATCAGCAAAAGACTCAGAGTGTTGATTGTTTATAGGGACCCCTTTGATCAACCGTTTCTCATTATATAATATTGTATCATTAGAAGAAATCATTTTGACCTAAAAATGGGAATTCATTTCTAGTTTCCTCTTCTAAAGTGAATTTAATAGAAGGTTCTTTATTATTTAAATGTTCAAAAACAAAACCATCTAGTAACGCAATGCCGTGAGGCCAGATTGCAAAGATATCATCTACGTATATCCACCAGATAACCGGTTTGTATACACAATTTTGAACATGGCCACTCTCAGAATCCTCCACAAACATATTGCTTAAAATTGTTGACAGTTGAGAGCTCATTGCCATACCGAAATTCTGCTGCCAGAAATCATTTTCCAACTGAAAATAAGTTGTTTTGGTAAACATAGTTAAAAGCTCCATTATGATATTTACACTCAATTCAGTAATTTTTCCAGTAATATACTGGGTAATTGTAGTATGTTGTAGATTTGTCGGACGTCAGTTAGAAGTAAAAATACATGTGGCAGGAAGAACCAATGAGAAAAGTAGAAGAATTAAGAATATGCCACAAGTAACATTTAGACAATGTTTAAACTATACAGTACTATTTACACAAACAAATTTATTTTGAAAAAATATATTCCATAATTTTTGGGCAAAATTTCTTTTCGCATGGCAAAATATCCAGGAACGGTCCTGGTAACAAATATTATATCACGCTAAGGAATATATCTTCAATGACATAAAAAGTAAATGAAACTTTTGGAATGTGAGAATTATTTTTTCGTGCTTACTGGGGGGCGAAAATCTGCACTCGTCCTGCCAAACTATTTTTTATGAATAGCATATGTTTTCATCAATTAACCAATGCATTTCTATATAGCGGTACCGCTTACATTGTCTGTAAATTGGTGCAATTAAATTTTAGTAACGCTACATTTTGATTCTCTTAAAAAAACCCATATAGTTCTCTTCTATAGAAATGTATGAAACACTGATTGATTAAACTCTTTTGTGTGCATGAACGGCAACAGGTTAAATACAACATTTTTAACACCTATCAAAAGCTTTAATTTATCCTTGATTTCTACATTTATTTTATAGAACTGTTTTTACATCTCATACGAATTGTCTTCAAAAGAAAAGTATATACTTGTTGTTTTTTCTGACTCTGAACTGGTGTGGTTATAAAAACTATTAAACCTTTGTGAAAGAATCCTACTTTTAAATTATTGCATTATACGCTACATTTCGGTAAGTTATATCCATGAAATTAAAACATAGAAATCGTTTAAATCAACTAAACCGACAAAAGGTGATCTTGTTAAATTTTATTTCGTTTCTCTCGTGCCGCTGTCGTTTTGTTACGCTAAATTCGAAACCACAAGCTATTTGGTCAGCCAAAACGAAAACACTCATATGCAGATTTTCACATACATGTATACTAAATAAAAAGGTAATTTCCGAGGCAATTCGTAGTATTTTTATATCTTTTTTCAGTACTTCCAAAATACACATACGTTTGAATAGACGAAGCCCTTTGTTATAATCAATCATTATGATCTATTACAACACTTTTTACTTTGTTATTTATCATTGAATTTATTGTATAGGATATCCAAAGTCAATTTGAAAATCATGAAAAGACTGACAATTTTTATAATCACTTTTTAATTATTGTAAATATTGTTTTACTACTTTATATATTAATTGACAGGCATGATGTAAATTATTTATTTATAATATAATAAATAATGTTAGATTAATAAATAACGCCATAAATGATTTAATAAAAGTAAATAAATATCATTTAACCTATGGCTATGCTACCGGCAATATTAAGAATGAAGCAAAAGCAGATAGGGGACTTGTAATGGTGGGCCAGGTAAACAATCTACTACTTTCGTTTGAGGTAAGCGCATAACATATCTTGGTTAACATAACTGTATTCGTATACGGATATCGTTTGCAATATTCAAGCACGGCCCTTATTCTATCACATCAGGCTTTGTAATGATTTATCCAGACAGCAACGCCTTATAGTGAATTTTCAAATTGACAGTAGAAATACTATAACCAAAACCTTACTGCAGTTTCGGCAGTTTCGAACGTTCACAAGTGAATGCTAGGGTAAAAGAGTGTGTTACAGTACTTAAAGTAATTTACCTAAGAAGATAATTATCGAATCTAGTTTAAAAGGAGATTATGAAAATCTATGTACAATATTAGCATAAATGATTAATAGAATTAGTGGATAAGATGTTTATGAAAATTTGAACACATCGAAAAGAGGTGTATAATATAGATCTAACTGGCCATTAAGGATACCATTATGGGAATTTCTAGAGATTCCAATAAATTTAATTTAAAATTTTTTTTATATATGTTTTAGATTTTCTAAATTTGGAAAGGACTAACCGAGCTCAAAAAAAATGATTTGAAAACGTTGAATCCGTTTAGTTAAGTCTAAAGAACTGTAAATGTTCGTTATATCTAATTCTAAACGTACGACCAGTTTGACCCATATAGAAGTCATCACAATCCGGACATATTAACTTATAAACACCTGATTTTTCCAGATCATTAGTTTGTCTTTGGCATTAAACAAGAAATGTTAGTTTTGACTGCGATTTAAAACTAACTTTAAGATTACGACTTGACAACATGTTAGCAATTTTCTCCCAGATAATTCCATATGTTAAGTGATACATATTCAGTATTTTGTCTTTAATATATGGACAGAACTTATGGTATGTTATTTTTAATTGTTTTTAATTAATTAAAGTTTCTATTACTTTCTATTGAAAATCATTGAAACACGTTTGTTGCGCCTTACTACCCTTAATGCTGGTAATAGAATAAGCAGATAAAATGCACATGAATAAAACAGCGACAAAAAAATAAGATTTCGTTGACAAAACAACTTTAAAAAATGACCAGCTCTTACACTGAGAATTCTTGAGTATTAATACAAAATAAAATGGATGATTTAACATGAAAAAAGTGTCTGCATGTGTAACTTGTCACTTTAACTCAAACTGACAAATATTTCATTTTGCTTTGCTTCTTGGAATTTAACATATTGTGTTTGTAAATAGAGAAATATATGTCAACCCGCAGCAAATCTACATCCTCATATTTTTGTAGCATGATTAAGTCACAAACACTTAATTTTTATAACTATTTATACCTTGTTGAGGTCACGATGTGGTTTTGCGGATTCCTAAAATAATGCAGAATATTCGAAACGCTCATTCAAATAAATCACTTTGCTCGGTTGTTGAAATGAAGTAGGTACACGCATCCTTCGATTCTGAGAATCCTATAACAACGTAGTAATAATATTAATATTCAACAATGAAATTGCCCCTTCAATTCCGTTTCATTAATTCGTCATTCATGTTTACCGGCTAATGGCTAATGAATATCAGCGAACGTGATGAGTTTAAAAATATCCTGAAAGAATGCTTTTGTTACTACAGACGCCTTGGAAGTTGGCAACAATGAGACGTATTAATTCATCATATAAATATCGCGAAGAAGAAGAACCTACCAGTTTATCATTATGATTTTATGACTGAGCACATAGTGTGTGTTTAAAGCGTATGTAACAATGTGGTAAACTATTGGAATAACAACATTCGGCGAATAGGCAAGACCATGTAAATTGCGTGGTAGTTTATACTATATGTAATTTTATTATACAGGATAAGTCACTAGTAGGTGGACGATCAATATCTCGACAGTTTGAAAAAATGTCTCATTTAAAATTTGTAGGAGATAGAAAGTGGTATATTTTGAACACTTTTTAAATCTACATAGTGGTGGCAAGCTAATACTTGGATTATTTTAATGAAACAAATAACATGTTTTTATATATTTATATTTAACTTTCAATTATCTCTCTTTCTATTCAGTCTCATACTATTTTGGAGCTTACACGGCGGCGTTGCTGTTATTCCTATTTTTCGAATAAAAAATGCATTTGCAGCAATAGTATTTTCATAAATTTGACCCACGTTTTACTTTGAATATTAGTCAAAACTATGTACCAATTTCCAAGCCTCTGAAACTTTCACCTAATTCTACAAGGTGTTCTCCACGATGAATTAAATATTTATATTTTTAAACTGCCATAATTCAAGTTCTTTCAAATGGAATACCCTGTACGTTTTTACCTAAAATGATTCAGCAATCTATTACCTACACCTGCAAATACGGTTCTTACAGAGTGGGAGAATTAAACGTCAAATATAAATATATTATCTGAGACATTCTTTCAAATTTTAAACGGTTGAGGAGGTGTTGACCGTCCACGTACTACAGATCCACCCGGTAACATCTAATTCAAAAATACTACGATAACATGCAACTCAATATGTCTGCAACTGCTTTTTTATAATTATGTGAGATAAGAACCAGGAAATAATGTCACTTTTATACAAACTGGTAGGCAGTATAAGGTCTCACGCAATGTAACACTTCTAATTTATAATACATGCTTATGCAAAATATTACATAAACGATAATATATCACGTAAACTGTAAACTAAAGGCATTATGTCCCTAATTGTGTATTATGAATTTTCAAATCATCTTCATACCTTTTTAAGTTTGTGATTTTTCCGATACAGTTTTCCATTAGTACAGGCAAATTAACAATTTAGGGTAACAAAAATTAATAAAAGGATCATCTCTGGGATTTAAGTAGGTGGAGAATGAGATGATGCATTCTTTGCACTTCTAAGTTCCGGAAAAATTCAAAAAAAATTTGGCAAAACTTTTTGATTTTCTGTTTTTTTGCTCTAGCGGCCAAAATAATGAAAATAGAGAAAGAAGTTCCCTACAAAAGTTGTAGCTCGTCTTTTTCTCTACAAATACGGTCTTTACAAATTTTTGTCTTACTTAAGCCGTTTAAAAGATAAATCGAGTTTTCCATTTATAGTTTTAAGCCACTTCGAAATGCGCGAAAAATGAGAATTCTCCAGGAGTTTCGTACGACCGGGCTCATCGATCGATAATTCTTACTATTCAGAGCCCTAAAAAAAGATGAAAATAACATAAAATGTATAGAAAAGTCTCAGCTTTAATGTAGAACTAATCACAAAATCCATAAAAAAATTTATCAAGGAGAGAAAGTGTCAGAAGATGGCTTAGTGAACTTTATACAGTTGATCCACAGATTTATTCATATCTTTGCTGGGAGTCGTTAGAATGATTCATTTTGCTTATATATTCTTATATAATGATATATTAATCCAATTAACATTTTATTGCGATTACTTTTGTTGGAAAAATATGCCTTGCGATCAAAGTAGAGGGCATATTTCTCATCAATCAATCACCTCCAAATTTTGGAGTTCAATTCTCTATATCTTAAGTAATAATAATAGCACAGTCTTAATTTTTGGATTTGGATTATAAGTGCAATAAAACATATTCTTTCGAATTACTTTAGAGTTTTTTAAATGCGCGCAGTACTTTTTGAATCTGTCTACATTATTCATACACGTTCAGAAAATGCACAATTATACAGTAAAACATATACAACTTATTTGTTTCTTAACATTCTTCAATGAAATTTTCAAGAAATATAGATTAAAGTGCGTGGAATCGAATCCATGTAGTGAAAAAGCACCCACTGTTACGGGAGAAATAGGCAGGATTCATAAAACTCAAAGATGTGAATAAATCATCTGTATAAAGTTTACTGAGCCATCTTCTAACACTTTTTTCTCTATGATAAAAATTTGTATGAATTTTGTGATTAGTTCCACATTAAAGCTGAGACTTTTCTCTACATCTTACGTTGCTTTCATTTTTTTTAGCGGTTCTGAATAGTAATAATTATCGATCGATATGTCCGATCGTACGAGACTCCCAGAGAATTCTCATTTTCCGCGCATTTCGGAGCGGCTCAAAACCATAAGTGGAAAACTGGATTTATATCCTAAACGGCTTAAGTAAGACAAACATTTGTAAAGACCTATTTTGTAGAGAAAGAGACGAGCTACAAATTTTGTTGAAAACTTTTTTCTGTATTTTCATTATTTTAGCCGCTAGAGCAAAAAAACCGAAAATGAAAAAGTTTTTCCAATTTTTTTTAATTTTCCCGGAATTTGGAAGTGCAAAGAATGCATCACTCCATTCTACTGGTTATTAACTACTTAAATCCCAGATATGATTCGTTTGTTAATTTTTGCGAGGTGTTTACAACATTTTGCCTTCATTGCCTGTACTATATATCATACAGCTGTTTATGACTATTATAGAAATCTTGAGATAAATCAAGAGTCTGTACTCTTGATATATATCAAACAATCAAACGAATTTATTTCCATTGAAAATAAAATAGTTCTCTTCCAACAGCCACGCCCGATGCCAGCTCCAACTTTTCTTAACATTCGAAACAAGAATTATTGAGTAGAAAAGTGTTACAATAGGAATTATGACTTTTGGTGTTAGTCTAACATACAATTCATACTTAATTCACGCCCATTACATTTACTTAAAGCATTTGGTCTAGCCGAAACACGATTGTATCTCAATGGATTTTATTAATTTGTTATCTCGTAGTTATGAAGCCATGTAAAAATGCAATAATACACCAGATTATGGTGAGGTGTGCCAAACAAAAAATTATTTTTCTGGCCTGGGGATCTGACCATGTTTACCATATGTTTTTGGGGTCGCTGAACCCGAATCCTAGATCTGTTTAACTCCATCACATCAGGATTTTGTCACAACCTCCAAAAACCCATAATTTAAGCGATTTCGACATCTCTTCACATAAATCGCTGTAACTTTTTCTAGTCAAAAATGACCCCCCTCTTTTTTGTACTAGGTCGATTACAAATTAAATTTCTAATTCAATCAAGTGTTGCACGATATTTTTCCGGAGCTTTTTAAGTGAGATATCGGCCGCCAAAGTGAGAGGTCCGAGGGTTTTGTTTCTCGAGCGACACGAGATGAAAATTAAATTTTTTTTACCGTTTCCCGAAGCTATATCTCGAAAGAGATGTAGAGCTGCGGTTTACGCCATTCGATTTCTCTCGTCTTCCTACATCTCTCTGAATTTTTTCAGATTTTTGCCGGCACTTTAATTGTTTTGCAAAATTTCTACGGTAAAGCATCTAAAACATTCAGAGGTATGTAGGAAGGAGAGGGAAACCGAATAGAGTAAACCGCAGCTCTGTATCTCGTTTCGTCTTTGAGATATAGCCTCGCGAAGCGGTAAAAAAATTCGATATTCACCTTCCGGTGACTTCGAGCGGCCATATCTCGAAAACCAAGGCACGCATGGACCTACCCAAGTAGCACAATTAGTTTATTTTACCAGTTTAAAGCCTCAATGACCTAAAATAGTTGATATAACGTAATTGCAACCATTGCTTTCAACTTTAAAGGCATATGGACTTAATAGTAATTAATTAAGCAATATTTAGGTAATATTTTCTTAAGAAATGCCTGATAAAGTCACATTGACTTTGGTGTAATTTTCAAGAAATATTATCGTAATTGTTCCTTAAAATTTAACTATAAAGTTAAAGTGCATATTGAGGTCAATGTATAAGAAAATATTACGTAATTTTAGACCTAGTTATTAACTTTGGAGTCGCTGACTTTTGTCTGGATAGAAACAGCGAAATTTTACCAATTTTTAACACAAATACATTTGTGTTAAAAATTGGTAAAATTTCAGAAGACAAAACATAGGTTACAACCTATGTTTTGTCTTCTCCTTGTAGTCAGATTTTAGTTAAAACTTTAACCTCATGGTCACAACTACTTCCAAATTTTAGGTAAAATTTACGTTAATTTTACTTCCCCACTTACCTAGCATATGTGTTTAACCTAAAGGTAAATATTACTTCATATAATGTCCTAGAAGTTATTTTTACTTAAAAATAGAATTAGTTCTCTTCCCTGGAAGGCAAAATTACGTTTTCATTGTCTAAATTACTTCAAGGGACTAAAATGACTGTATTTTCCATATAATAAATTTTCAGAGGTTATGTTGACAGTTGTTGACCACATAAACAAGTTTTAATATTTGAACTTGAACTTGAACCTCATGGCAAACCTGGACTGGGAAATATGACCAATTTAGGTCTAAATGAACTTTAAAGACTTTACAGTTTTGAAGACTACAAAATTATTTTAACCTATATTGGTCCCATTTAACATTAAAGTCAATAATATAAGTGTTAACGAACTCGACTGTAGGAAAAATGTTAGTGAGGTCTAAAATATTGGGAAAGGATACTGTGAAGTCGCGCGGTACTACATTCGCCATATTTTTCAACCAGCTGTAAGAGACCATTTTATAATGAAATTTTGATCAGTGATTAATTGAAAAAAATCATTAATATAGGGTTATTAAACAGATATCAAGTACAATATTAGCATATTTTATGCTCCAGGAAAGTCCTGCAGGGCAATTGTATAGGCTTTAACAAATATTTTTAAAACACATTGAAGCTAGAAATAATTTTTTTTCTTTAAAAACATAAAATACTTGAGGCGCTTTTAATATTCCGAGGTAGAATTGATATGTTTACAATGAAAATTGATTGGCAGCCAAAAACCACAGAGAGGAAAAAGGTGGACACATTATTTCACAACTACGTCTGACATTATATGATATACTCCTACTCCATCATTATAATAGATGTCTGGTTTCTATTATGTCTTATGCTGCTGATGCCTTATAAGTAAATCATCATTGCTATAGATAAAACCTTATTAGTCTGAGAAAGACTGCAGTTAAAAAAGGATAAGTGGTTTGGTAGATATTACGTATTAACGGCCACAATTAGACACAATGTTTACGTTTATATTACCTGTTCAAGGAAATATGTTCTATAACTTATAGGTCATTATAACTGAGTGGCGTTATTTAAGACGTATTACCGACGTCGTCTCATTCCCCATTTACTTATATTTTACGTATATTTTAAGTCAATTAGGTTAGGTTAAACGGGAAAACGACACCAAAACTAGGTCTACATTACGTAATTCAGACCTAAGGTGCTACTTGGGTAAGATTTGCGCCAAACGATTTCTTACATCTTTCTACGTACCTCTGAATTGTTTCGGATTTTTTCAAAATTTCGTTTGGCAGAAATGGCCCTCGAAGCTGGGCTGTATCGCTCGAGAAGCGAAATTGCGTTGAAGAATATCGTACCTCACGTCATGGGATTGAAAATTTAATTTGCAATCGATCTAGTACAAAAAAGAGGGGGTCTTTTTGTCTAGAAAAAGTTACAGCGATTTATGCGAAGAGATGTCGAAGTCGCCTAAATTATGGGTTTTTTGGGGTTACGGCAAAATCCTAATATGATGGAGTTAAATAGTCCTCGGATTCGGATTTAGCGACCCCAAAAACATATAGTGAGCATGGTCACATCCCCAGGCCAGAAAAAAAATGTTTTTTTGTGTGGCTAACACAGCCACACAAAGCTAACTTGCTAACGGGACTTGCAGCTAACTCCACTTATGTTTTAGTCGTGTCGCTGTATCGAAATTTTTTAAAAACCCAATAAAAATTTAGTACTTTACCGATTTTTTTGAAACTTTGGAAATATCTTCTTGGGTCCATAAATCGAAAAGTTGAGTTTTTTTTTTAGTCGGTCGAACCTCCGACATTGTTAAATAAACAAATTAAGTTAATAGTTGAATAACTCCCTGAATAATTATTCAAAATGGCTGAATTTTTTTTAGGGAGGTTTTGGGCGTCGCTAATTACGAATTTGATATTAAGAGTTCAAATTCCAAATGGCGGAATCGAAATGGCGCATGTGTTATTAATTATGTCTTATATTTTTTAACTCAGATTTGAATAACTGCCAGAAAAATAACTGAAAATGGTTTAAACTTTTTTTTTGGGGGGGGGGGGGGTCAGAGGTCGCGGATTACGAATTTGATATCAAAGAGTCCAAAATCAAAATGGCGGTCGTGACACTAATTGTTTGGAATATTCTCTGTGAATATTCATAATTGTATCGGAAAATTTCCAGAAAAGATTCCTTCTTAGGTCGCGAATTATTAATTTAACATGGAAAAGTCAGAACTGAAAATGGTGGATTCAAAATGGCCGAAATATCATCCATTATTTTAAATATTTTTGTAAATCTGTCATTCTAAAAAAATGATAACTTTCAGAGAAACCTAATTTTTTAATACAACAAAATGTTAAATATGACCATGCTTAACGTACGTTTCAAATGTTATTGGTTTGGAGTCCAAATCAGTTATTGTATTCAAAGGCGTACGATCGGAGAATTGCTCGGTTTATTTTGAATTTCTGGAAAACGGTTCAGACTTTTTGAATGAAATAAAATGCAAAGTTAAGCTAATAAACGTACATTTCTACTGTTTTTTGTTTGAAGTCGATATCTACGTATTGTTATCAAATGTGAAGCCTCACTAGGTGTGAGGTCGGAAAATTGCAATTTTTTTTCAATATCTAGAAAACGGCTTAGAATTTTTTAATGAAATAAAATGCAAAATGAAGCCAATAAACGTACCTTTCGAATTTTTTTCGTTTCGAGCCAATACGTAGAATTGTCTTCAAATGCGACCCCTCACAAGCACCCATCACACCAGCGTACAGCTGGAAAACCGCTCCGTTTTTTTGTTATTTCTGGAAAACGGATTCGATTTTTTGAGTGAAACATAAAACAAAATATTTCTAATGAACGCACATTTGAGCATTCTTAGTTTCTAGCCGATATTTATCATTTGTTGTTGTTATAGTCCAAAATCACGTTGAGTTCTTTAATTATTTAAGTTCACTTTTCCAACGAAAACATTTTTTTATATATTTTCCAGAATATGTGGTATTTGTGGAATTCTATCTTTGGTGTATACCTACATACGATGTATCTCCTACATACGATGTATTTATAAGATTCACATAAATGTATGCCTATGATAATATATTATACTTCGTAAAAATCATCGTTTATTTGGAAATGCGTGCGAATTTGCATCTCAATAAATTTTTTGTTAATAAACAAATACTTTTTATGAATTTTTAAATTTATATATGTAATCAGCGACCCCCAAAACCCCCCTAAAAAAATTTCAGCCATTTTGAATAATCATTCAGAAAGTTATTCTATTGTTAACTTAATTTGTTTATTTAACAATATCGGAGGTTCGACCAACAAAAACAAAACTCGAGTTATGAACCCAAGAAGTCCCTAAAGTTTTAAAAAAATCGGTAAAGTATTGAACATTTTTTGGGTTTTTTATAAATTTCGATACAGCGATTCGATTATTTATATACTACGTTAATAACCTTAAGTCCGAAATTTCCGACAAGTTATATATTAAGCTAGATTTTAATTTTATAAATGGTGTTTCTTCGTTTATTCTTTGTCGCGTCTGCGCGATAATTTATTATTTTATTATAGAGGATGTGCAGGGTTTCTAGTAACACCGTTCGCGAATGCTATACAAATGGACCCCATTCTGTCAGTGTCACGTATGGAGAAATATATAAAAACACATATTTTTTTAATATTAATATTACTTATATTATAAAAGGTGTGTAAAAATTATGTGTCTAAACTCTTTTATCATTTTTAGATTTGAAAGTGATAAAGATATAATTGTTTTGACATTGACAGTATATCTTACAATACAACTCAATATTTATGTGCAGGTGGCTTCGTTTTTTTTTACGTTTCGTTTATAACCGAAAAACACTATTAAAATATGACTCTTCACGTTCAACTAATACTTTCTATTACTGAACAAATGGGAAAATTGTAGTCCAAAATGTACAGCTGTACGCTAAGATCATATTAGGTATATTACAAGTTGACATTTAAAAACAAAGTAAAAATAAGTTAGTATACATATTAATTTTTAACTTCACTTCTATTGGCGGACATTATTAATGCCAATAATAAAAAATAGATGTAAGACCGATTCTATTTGACTTATCAATCGTCGCAATTTATCCTATATCAAAAGTTAGATACAATCAACAGGTTTCACTTAATGGTTTAATCTTAAACCCTACGCATCATGGATGTCTTATCGGCTCCGGAGCTGATGTCGAAGATACCTCTATTGATATTTCACGTGAGACAGAATTTCACGGCTAGAATTCCTATCCGTGAAATTTCCTGTCGGATGTGCATCTACGCACATTCTAGCGACTGATATGCAGATGTGCCAAAGCATAAGGTTCGACTTGAATTAGAAATTATTTAACAGAAAATGTACTTATAGAATGTTTCCCTTGGTGGAAATTGAGCTGACTCAAAAAAAGTACCACGAGGAACAACGTTAGGGCCTATGCAATATTAATATATGTAATCAGTATTCATCATTTGCAAACCTACGATTTCACGTTATTACATTGTAGATGCTAAAGTGAAAGACGTTTTGAATAAAATTATAATATAAGTTTTTTCTAATATGGATTGAAACTAAGCTTTGTACAATCTGCTTCTTAATATGTTTATTTGCTATTTCTCATTTAAATTATTTTTCTCTTAAGAATCTATTTAAAAGGTAGTAAAATAAGACCAAATTATAGGAAAATATAATTGGTCTTTGTATTCGGTTAAGTATATAGATAATAGGTACAATCTGGTACAAGGTACATATATATTACTACAATATGTAGGTAGGCCTTATTTGGTATTAGCACCTTAGGCAACATTTAAAAATCGGCAATATCAAAATTAACATGTTATCCAACAAATGACTTAATCTGCCCATATTTAAAAGTGTTTATAATAAAGAAATCTACTTGCCCATTGATGACAATGCCTTAATAGGAGTTCAACTTACCTGAAAAAAAAAAAAAAGAATATATTAGTTTATTCTATTCAAAGCTTAATTATTAACAATAAGACTATCAAAATACAAAGGATCCCTCTTCATAACTTACAAACTAGATTGGTCACGACATTGATATGTCACTAAGGATAAAACATACGTTATGTGCAAGTCATCGTGGAGTCATAGAAGCTCTAATAGACCCATTTGTAGTCAGAATGAATTTACAGATTTCTTAAAATAGCTGATATTTCGTTGTAGTTGATGAAATATACCATTTCTATTCGTACTTGAATATCAGTAATAAGTAGGTTTTTTTGTGAAAAATTCTAACAATGAATTTATGATGACTATTGCAAAAGACGTTGTAAAAACTGTTTTCTGAATTATTTTCAATCAACTTGGATGACCTCTGTTGGGCATTTTTGCTTACTGTGCAATAAGTAAGTACATAGTTTCACACAATAAAACACACGGAATATTTCAATACTAATAAATAGCTATTTTACAGGGAGTTCAATGTGTGACTCCTACAAGATCTGATATAAATTAGCACGAGTCTAGTTATTTCATATAGTTGATATTTGATTAAATTATGTTGGTTGAATAAAGTAACACAAAAAAGTATATAAACAACCCGAAGTGTACTGCTTGTCCGTAAAATCTATACCTGGATTCGGTCCCTTCTTCAAGTGGGCGATATAAAATAAGCAACAGCCAGCCAGATGTGAATGAAACAGATACTTTTTTGTTTACTTTATTTTAATTTAGTTTAGCTCATTAATGAAGTCTATTTCCTTATTTAAATTGAAAAATTAGAAATTAAAATTGAAAAGATATTAATTAATTGGTTTACTAATCCTTGTCACAGGATAGTTTATTACACTACAGAGAAAAAAACTAGGTAATGAAATAGAACATACCCGGAATTGGAAGGCGGCAGTTGAAAATAATTACTGTAAATTGAAACCGATTGTTTCAAAGAAACGACATACCTACAGGGTGAGCAAACTATCCCTTCGAACCTTTTTCTCACAACGCGCAAAATATATGGCTACCGCGAGACAGGGCCCTTCCCAGCAACTCCACCGTAAATGGATATTTACCTGTGGAACGGTTAATAAATAAGAACAAAGAAACAGAAAACTTAGAAAAAGAAAAATAAGGAGATGACGATAGATGAAAACTTAAAAGAAGCATGGAAACTTAAAAGAAGCATCTCACAAACACCTACGTTTCCCATCCTGTATTCCCACCCCATGCATCATGCCGCTCTCGCTGCTGACAACAAGCATGTCCAATGTCCAACCCGGCGTATGCAGCCAGTCCAGCGGTATATAAAACATCCGAGATTTGATTCCGGCACGCGGATTGACCGTCCGTTGGGCGTGTTCGACGGACGACCAAGCTGCGTATTGGAACGAACCTCCATGGATGCCCGGAATCGGCAGCAATGCCCACCTTACGCTGGCAAATCAATCAATCAATCATTCACTAGTAAATAACTATTTTACACCTTTTGACAAAGTCTGTTACATTAATATAGAAATTCTGGTTGGCCGATGATGCGAACGAAAATTTCTCGCCTCAAAAATAAGAAATTTATTGAGAAATATACACCATCCTCTTTCATTTAAACGTCTTATATAAGTCGAATACATTTTAAATTCTAAAAAAATATATACCAAGAGCAACTAATAAATTTCAGATGGTAAATTGGGATGTCATGTATAATTTAAAGGATGCATTTAATTTTTAATTTCCTCTGACAACGTCACGTGGTGTTTTAACGTTGCGGGTCCGCTAAACCAAAGTATAAAGCGACTAGTTTTTAAAAATGATAAAGGTGGTAACAAACGTATTAATTCAAGAAAGTGACCATGATTTGCAAAATTTACTATGAAATGAAAAATTTTCACTGTCCGAAAAAACTGTTTTACAATGACAGCAAAAAAATACATGGAAAAAACATAAAATTGAAAAACTCGATTACAACAAAATAACAAGTGCAGACAATAAAATCAAAGGACTATGGCATCTACTTAGTAATAAACCAGTCCTTGTTATATAACCCTTAATATCCAGAAACTTCTCGGACGAAAATCAAGTGTCAAATTGCTTTGCACTATTTTCCCAGAGTAGTCCCTGATAATACATAGCGTCCACAATACCTAATACAAGAAATATTGTAAAAGTAATGTTGAAAATTACCAGCAATATAACCTTTAGATTTCTCTTCTAAAGGTGTTTTAAAAATATTAGAAAAAATGTTTACAATTGTATCATGTCATTCGTACTAAAAAAAAAATGAATTAGTAACATAGTATCAACATAGATTTAGACCAAAAAAATTAATTGAAATGGTATCTGCACATTTTTTTAAATACATATATTTATAAAGGGTTATAGTAAATATGCTGTTTTTCGATGGAAGTACCGAAAGCTTTCGATTCCGTGCACAGAAATATACTATCCAAAAAAATTGAAACTATTGGTATAAGAGGATGTATTCTTAGTTGCATTAATTCTTTCATGGAAAATTAATAGCAAAGTATAGTGGGGGTTCCTCCAAGGCTCAATATTAAACCCTCAATTATTTTTCAGTTACATTAACGATTTCTCATATTATATTTAACAGGGTGTTGCCACGATATATGCAGATGAATACTTCTGTATCAGTATCAGCTGTCAAATAGAAAGAACTTCATAAAATTTATGTTACATCAGACGACGTACACGCATGGTACCATAGAAATAAACTCATTGTGAATGCTGAAAAAACGGTTTTCATATACTTTAATTTTACAAGAACATTAACCTCTAGTGACAACATAGCTTTTACACCATCAATACAATTCTTTGGTACATACATCTACAATAGATTAACATGGGATTTATATATAGCGCACATCTGCAAATTTCGTAGTAAAGACTATTCGCTATTTTACAGTTAAAGGGCACATTTACCCAGACGGATTCATTAAGTGTGTATTATGCTTTAGTTTATTCACATTTCTCATTGAATATACTAGTATAGTATATATGATCTCAATTGGGACAGCATAAAAATGAAAACTCGGAGTAAAGTCGGCATCTCCTTTATGGGACATAGGAGGCGGCGGTAGAAAAGTAAAAATGCTTTAAATACTAAATAATTATTTTTTAATTGTTAAAGAAAGGGATTTCAAGTTTTCCAACTCTTCTCCGTTTAATAAAATGATCAACAACATCTCCAGCTCTAATAACCCTATAATTTGTAGTACGGCTAAATTTGGTTAATTCACAAATCCTTTTCACAATTTGATTACATGAAGAATCAATATTTTCGGCTTTTAAACACGAGTAAATATTCAAAATAACCCTTTGAGTTTGAACGTGTAAGTCTTTAGTTTCAAATTCCGCTTGTATAGGCTCTGTATCAAAATCTTCCGTTTCGTTGTCACTACTATCGAAAGGCCTCCAAAATGCCATTTTAAACAATTAATTGCAAAAAATCACTCAAACAGTAATAAAACTAATAATTTGTTCAAATATTCACTAGAATTAAGTAATTTATAACGCTGCCTGGCTGTACTGCACTGCCTCATACATATCATACGATCCAAATAAATCATACGTATTTTTTGTTTTATATACCGGGTGAGTCACGAATTACGCTCGCCCCGACATTTCCTAAAATATTTGGAATAGAAAATTGAAATTTGGAGGCCTTATTACACGAATAAATGCCATATTTTCAATAAAAAATCAAGTTTGGTGCACATTCGGTTTGACCGGAAATGCCCACAACTTTCGATTTTTAAATGGAACACCCTATATATTTTTACATTTTTGGAATCTAGAGGAAATTTTGAATACAATACATCGTTTTCGGTCACTTTTTGATAAACATTAAACATTTTATTAAAAAATCTATTTCTGAATCCAGAGTGCTGTGGTGCCCAAAATATATTTTAGTTTGTGTGCTACGTTACTATAAAAATAAAAAGAGCAATATGATTGCATTGCTTAATTCTCTAGAGGCGTTTAAAATTTTTAAATGTGATTTTTACCCACTAACTCGGTTTTTTTAAATGGGAATTTAATCGTTCACCAACATTTTTAAATACCTCATTTTCATACGAATCTAATGATATCAAAATTTTGAAAATCCGCTCAGAAGTATTTGAGATTTCAGCCAAAATACAATGCAACCAAGCTTTTAAAAACATGCGGCTAATAGATAATAGATTACTGGGCTTTGGAAACTAAAATGGCACATTTCTGTGTAAATCTGGTAACCTAATAACATTGGAAAAATCATAGTAGCCATTGAATGTAATAAATGCCTTATATAATATTGCCTATAATATTTTTACAGTCTCGAACATATATATCTACAAATGTATAGTATTTGCAAAAAAATAATTTCTCAATTTAAGTAGTTTATCTGTATAATAAAAGACTAACGATATGTTGGCCATTCCAGTGCATAACAGGGACATATCAAAACTCACACTACACTATAATTGTATTATTTTATTTAACAGCGGTACTAAAACTATGAAAGAAATGAATTATCTTCATTTAAAAACATACCTTTTATTATAATAACGAGATAGGACCATAATTAATATTTAATCTTAATTGAGCGAATCAGTAAGATAAATATCGTTGATATTTAGACATGCCAAATATACATAATGTATATATCAAAAAATTGGTTAAAAAAAATTGAAATTAAAAAATTTGTTTGGTATTCTAAAAAATCTATTTTGTGCAACAGTTTGGGTAAAATATCATATCCTGACACGAGGAATCACTTCTCATTCGATGCTTTTTACAAATAAATTAATTAAATACTATTATAAAAAAGTAAATAGTGCAATTTATTGAAATCTACCGAGTACGACTATTTCCCAGCAGAGAGCGAATTCTCTGGCTTGCATGCCACCTGTATAATAAGTAGACAATTTGTTATTTCTTTGTCGTAATTTACATGAATAGCTATGGTAATTTGTTACATTTGTTCTCATATAATATAGTTGTTTATTGCGGATGCGTTTTTCACACCATTCTTGGGCTGCTGTAGTGAGACAAATTTACTCCTAGACTAGCAATTTTATTCATTACTGTAACTACCGACGACAAAATGTGTAGTTACGCTACGGAGTTATAATCTCTGATATCTACAAAAAGGCTTCGTTTATGTGAGCTTATCCTGTGTAATTTACAGGGGTATAAGAATTTCGCTATCTAGTATTAATTAAGGTATTGTTAGGGTTTTGGATTCAAAGAAAGGAACTCGGTATTTATTTGTTTAATATCTTTCATTATTCAATTACATAATTTATATTATGTATAGAAACACGGGAAATAAATATACACACCGGCAAATAGAAAGAAACGGAAACGGGATTTTGATCTACATAATTTTTTTTTCTTAACAAAGACACCTATGAATTTCTTACAATACTACTACTTACTAAGGATGGAGAGAGCGAGACTGCCCTCGTCCTTGGCCTGTGCGCTCTCCGGACATAACTCCTATGAACTTTTTTGTATTAGGTATGATGAAAAACAAGGTTTAGGAGGAGCCCGTCAACGACGAAGCTCCCTTCTGGAAAGGATTGTTCAAGCAGTCCGCGTAGGTGTGAACTTTCCATTGAAAATGGTGGCAGTTTCATTTTGACCCGTTTTTGTGAATAAATGTAAAACTACCATCAAAAGGGGATGGATGAAAGTGGGTATAATATGTACAATGCATAAAATGGAGATGAACATGTTTTTTAATTAAACATAAAAAATGTATTGGTAGTTAATAATGTCGACTTTCTACTAAAAAAACGTTTTCAGATATATTTTGTGCATTATAAGACACAGTTTGTAAAATTTTAACACGTTTAAAAATAACTATTGACAAATCGGTCTCCATGAATTCCTCAACTGAATTAAATGTATTTCGTATTCTATAATCCTGATCGCTAGAGGCGTGTAAATTATTATGTTAATATTAATTCGATTCAACGAAATATGATATGATACGATATGTTTTAATTAGGATATTTTCGAGGTACACAAGCGGGTATACTTTCCATTTACCCACTCTTAGAGTCTGGACCCTGAACATCTTCCAAAACCACACTGCTTTCGCCTTACTAGTGAGAGTACTTCCAACACAGATATATAATCCACAGGATTTGAACCCATCATGATGAGACAACAAATAACAATTAAATGGCAAAATACCACAAATTAACTTAAACAAATGAAATGATCTGACTTGTTAATTCATATTCTCAACTGTCCACTTTTCTACAATTGTTTTCATTGCAGAGTTTACATTCATTTGGAGTTGAATTATTGATACCTATATAAAGAAACCTGACATTCTGCATGAATTTGCACCTACAAGAATGGATTTCATTCAAGAATTATACAGAAAGTACACAAATAAAAACACAATATTTTAACTGGAAGCAAGGCATAAAAATGTTTTTAAATTTCATATAGTCAATCTCAATAATATAATTCGATATTAATTCAGTACATTAAGCCTCATTTAATAGCATATAGAACTGGTTTCCGAACGATATCAATGGATCTCAAATATTGAGAATGTCATTTCGAATTCACTTCACCTGAGAGTATGTGGTTTGTAACCTTGTGTTGGCTCACCTGCCTGATAATATACAAACTATTCATTTGGACCAATGATAGGCCTGACAAACTTGTTTATAAGGCCCAGCATATAAATTATACGGCCGCAGCTTAATATTTTGTAATAACAGAAATATATCGAGAGAATTTAAATTGTTTTAATAATTACCATTTTATTGTTGTTCCAATTTATAGTACTGGAATGCAAATTTGAGGAGTGTTAAATAGTTGTTTTTATGGGCTGTAAAATCAAACTTAATTTACGGTAAGTTCTCCAGTTAGCAGGTATCTAAACTGAGTTTAGCAGGCGAAACTTTTCAATATAATAATGTGCCTATAGTCTATATATAATGACTACAGTCTTGAAGACAAACAAGGAACATTTATATTTTACCGCTAATAAAAATACTAAGAAAGGAACAGTTGATGACGTTATTTGTATTGTAGACCTAGGACTATAGATCTCGAGAAACTACTGAACAGATTTTGATGTTTTTTTTTATTCTTTGGGACTTCCTGCCACATGTATTTTTTGCTTTTTAACCGGTGCTCGGGGAATCTACAAAATATCACAATGGGCTTGTTCAGCATTTTTTTTTTATTTCATAAATCGAAAGTGCAAGTATAAATTAATGGATCTGCAAAAAATTAGAATCTTATTCGCACGTTTAGTATCTTAAAAACTATTACAAATCTCCATCTCACGAAAATGGGGCGTGGCCAGGTGCTACGTCACTATACGCATAGACTCAGCGATCTCAGTAGACTTGATGCTCCTTACTTGTTATAATTATGTGTTTAATTAAGTGTTTTCAAAGTATTGTTTGTTTTGTTTACTACTTGACAGTAGGGGAGTACAATTTGGTGAAATGTCAAATAATTACAATTTTCTATCGCTCCTGCCGGGACGAATTTTCGAGTTTGACCATGCAATTTACGATTAGAATTGATCGCCGACCTTCTCCTTTCCTTAGAGACATAGAATGAACTTTCACTCGACGTATTTATTTAGTTACCAGCGTTTAAAAATTCCATGTTTTTCGACTTTTCAGGTTAAATTTGAAAGATCCCAGAAGCCATTTTTCTCACGTCACTTACGTATAGTGACGTCACATATGAGCTCTCGGTTTTTGCAACTATTACCAATTTCAACTCCTTATATCTCGAGAACGGAAAAAGTTAATAATACGAAATTTTAAGTGTATAATGAGAATATCGAGTACTATATGAAAAAGCATAAAAACCATATAAAAAGAATATCATGGAACAAGCCCATTAACCAGTATGTTACTGGTAAATAACCTCTACGCCTGTGACTTTTACGTCAACGGATCAATACTCACGTTATTGAGTCACTAGATAGTTTTTTAGAACAATTAAACAATAAAGAACCTTCCATTAAATTTACTTTAGAAAAGGAAACTAGAAATGAATTACCATTTTTAGATGTTTTAATTAAAAGAGTAAATGGTACATACAACTGAAACAAGTGTTTCTAGAAAAACCAACATATACTAACAGATATTTAAATTTCAACTCAAATCAGTGGATGCACGTTAAGAGGGATGTTATAAAATGTTTGTATGATAGAGCCAAAATCTTTTCTTTTAATGACGAAATACTAAACAATGAGAAACGGTTTATAAAAGAAGTTCTCATAAATAACCAATACCCGAAGAGTTTTGTCGATAAAACTTTCATAAATATTGAAAATAACAATCATTTACGACAAAAACCTGAAAAACCTTATACAGCGTTAATTCCTTATGTATGATTATCCGAAAAGTTGCGCCGTATCGGTGATAGATTTGATATTAGGACGGTATTTCAAACATACAACACTTTAAGATCTATTCTGACAAAGACGAAACCGACGAACTACGAGCAAAATAAAAAAAACTGCATTTATAGTATTCCGTGTGAGTGCAACAAACATTACGTGGGTGAGTCATCGAGACCTTTTAGTGTAAGATTGGGCGAACATAAAAATTATATCAGAAAAAATGAAATTCAGAGGTCCAAGATCTGCGAACATGCTTGGGAGAACGGACTTAGAATAAACTGGGACTCGGCAAAAATTTTAACAAAAGAGGCGGATAGCAAAAGGAGAAAAATTAAAGAATCAGCGATAATATTATTGAATCAGGATAAATGCGTGTCGAATTGTTCCGTAGATGTCTGTACAACCTGTTTGCCAATGTTAAAAGAAGAACTTCACAAACTTAACATTGTATAGAAATAAAAAAAAAAAAAAAACTATTAACTATATCAACAGTTCTATGTAAATAGTAAGTATCTATGGATACAACATTCTTAGAACTGTGTATTTATCATACACAGTAACACAGATTTTTCAAAAAGAGCCTTTGTAATCGAACCATTAAAAGCAGTTAAAATTCAGATTTCAACGATATAGCACACTTTCATCCTTTCGATTTGGTTTCCGTGAAAAAAATTAAAAACCGAAACAAATGTGAAGCACGCTTTTCATCTCGTCACGTCCCGGCCGCAAAGTCGTAGCATTTGTTTACAAAACACAGTGTTATCGAATGGATAATCGTCATTTTTTCTAAAATGAAATAAGCAAATTCGTTAGTAAAATGGCTGTAATGCTCGATAAAATTATGAGCTACATTTTGTGTGCAATCTTCAACATTGTTTTTGAAATCATTTACCTACGTGTCTACAAACTGCATTATTATATTAGTCAAAGCATAATTTTATTGATTTGAAACATCAAAATTTGTGAGATTTAAACGTTAGTTAGTTACAATAATTTTACATATAACTCAAAAAGAGAAATATAATTAAACAAGTGAATACATCCAGTGGAAACGAGATTTCTTTGACTTCGCCAGAGGTAAGGGAAGCTACCGAAATCATCTCTTTCAAGTTTGTGCCCCAATTATCAAGAAAATTATATATGGTGGCTAGGATGGGGCGATTTGTATGACATAAAATTCATTCTTCATTCATTTTTATATTTATTTTTACCTCAGACGTCCGATAGGGGGCGCTATTGAACATTCTTTTCATTTTCTTACAGTTTTCAGTGCTAATTTTATTTAAAAATACAATTTTTTCTTTATTTTCTTACTTCATTTATTTATTTATTCTTTCAATGACAATTTATTATTTCCTGCCGATACTTACGAAAATAATGATATAATATATTTAAATATATTACATCGTTATTTTCGTAAGTATCTGCAAAAAATAATAGATTGTCATTGTCGAGGAGAATTAACATGAAACATAACATAAACATAAACACCACACATAGTAGACAACCCCCAAATCCAGAGCCTCTCATTGGCTGTTCGGAAGGGGGTTACACATTTGAAAAAACGCAGACAACACCCATTACCCACCAACATTGCTAGTGCTGGTGCTGGGGATCGAACCCAGTAAACGTTAGGCAGTCTGACCAAGCGCGCTCGCCACTAAGACGCTTAGCCGACTGAGCTACCGTGCCGGTAAATAAGATATAGAATTAGGAAAATAAAGACAAATTTGTGTTTTTGATAGAACTAGCACTCAAAACCGTAAAAAAAATGAAAAAAAATAGCGCCCCCTAGTGGACGCCTGAGGTACAAATAAATATCAAAAATGAATTCCTCGTACAAAAAAAAAACCCGAGAACCAATTTTCACAGAAAAAATAATTACAAAAATTCCAAGTGCCTTGAAAATTCTATATAAACCGAACATTTTCCATAAAAATGAAATTCCGGAACCTCGAAATCCATTTTAGACCTATGTCGTAGAAGAATTTTTTGTTCGTAATGACAAGAGGAATCATAATTTCGACGGCGCGGTACCGGTTGCCAAATCGCCCCGGCCCAGTGGTGACGTATTCTTAAATTGGAGAAATCAAATGAAAATTAAATAAATAAATATTAAATATATAATAGTCGTGGAAAAATATAGTATTCTACTCGCATCATTATACATATAGTGCAATCCTATGTCCCGAAACATAAGAGAAGAACAGCGATTAATACATTTCAATATGTTGATCTTATGTGGTGCAAGTCAGAGAAAAGTACAGAAGTTTGCATGGGGGTTTCAATGTCAGAAATTTTATTTTTACCTACGGAAAACAAGGGTTTTGAAAAGTTAGCCTCCTCCAATTTTAAATTTGAACATTTTTCAATGCGAATCGTTTGCTAGTTGTTTACTTTTAATTGCGCGTCAGTTTCTTTCGTTTGCTCGTTGCTTAGAATAGGAGAACCAGAGGGGGCTGAAATTCATAACAGCCCCTCCACTGTTGAATTTTCAATCTTCAGTGCCCAGTTCGTTTGCTCGTCTATTGTTTTCGTTTGCTCATTATTTACAACGAAGGAACCAAACTAATGAAAGGAGGGAATTATTTAAATATACCTAACTGGCACGTTCCTTCGTGATATTCGTTTGCTCGTCGATTGCTGTTCGTCTATCGTCTTCGTTGGCTCGTCATTACTTACAACGAAAAAAAAACGGCAGCTTCTGGAAGCGGCTGTAACCTCTCCTTCCGGTAGATCTTTGAAATCGAAAAGAGCACGAAATTGTGTGCCATAACGGCACTAATCGTAATCCAATTTCAACCATAACTTTTTCAGATCTTTTGGAGCACTAATTTAATATTTATTTAATTAATTTTCATTTGATTTCTCCAATTTAAGAACACGCCACCATTAGGCCGGGGTGATTTGGCAGCCGGTACCGCGCCGTCGAAATTATGATTCCTCTTGTCATTACGAACAAAAAGTTCTTCTACGACGTAGGTCTAAAATGAATTTTGAGGCTCCGGAATTTCATTTTTATGGAAAATGTTCGGTTTATATAGAATTTTCAAGGCACTTGGAATTTTTGTAATTATTTTTTCTGTGAAAATTTCAAAATTGGGGGAGGCTAACATTTCAAAACCTTTGTTTTCCGTAGGTAAAAACAAAGTTTCTGACTTGGAATGATGCAGGTCAATTACCGAAAAGCTACTCCTATTTGTTGGTCTGCCAGCGGCTCTCGGCGGGGTAGATATCACCAATTTTTCTCTAACTATCAATCCTCCACTATCTGTCTATATGTATAAGTGTAATTCTGGCATCTTTTCACGTAGGCGAAGAAAAATTTGCAATCCGAAGTCGCCTATTTTTTTGCTCCTTGGACCATAGCATTAATAATGCTGGCACATGGTTTTTGTACTACTATATTATTGAGCTGATCATGTTTTATCCCGATATCTTATCAGGTCTTGTTGAGCAGTAATTTCTTGAACGATACCTATATCCAAGCATAATTTTAAATCTGTAAAATTATGTTGGTATTTATCATAAAATATAAATATTAATAATTAGCAGAAAATATGGGCGACGGCTTAAAAAATGATGAAGGGCTTAAATAACCGGTGAACTATTTATTTCGATGCAAATATATCTGCAAAAATTGTGTAAATAGCCGGTGATAACTTATTAATTCAAACACGTTCCAAAGTGTTTAATTTTAAACATGTCATTTTTAACCGAACAAAAAAAAATGTACCGTTATCTACGATTATTAGTTTTCATTTATTATATTCCGAAATTAGTCAACCAGCTCCTTAACGTCTCACTTAATTTATTTCCTAATGTGTTATGTTAAAAAGCATGTACAGATCCTTAATCTTGACAACATTATTTATAAATGGTTGACTTGTTTGACATTTACTGTTGTGTTTAGAATATATTTATAAAGAAAGTAGCGCGTGAGAGCACTCGTGCTGTGACAAACTTAAAAGTCCATTGTTTTAGGGAAAAATGCGAGGATCGCGTGGTTCGAGCCACGGAGAATTACTATTTTGTCAGAATAATGCCAATTATGATCCTCTCAAGTCTCGACCGTTCTATAAGTAGGCCTTGAGTGCAGTTTAAATTCTTTACTAATTGTCCACGTTGTAGTAAAAAAGAGTTGTGTATACCTTTGCAAAATGGCATAATACATAAAGCGCAGCTGGCCATTCTATCAACATCACAAACGGAAATGTTGTGACTATTTCACTCTCCCTCTGCTCCAAATGAATCAGAATTTTTAAAGTTATTGCAGCAACTAATTATACCGCAAATACCATGACATTGTAAGCAAGGATTAAAACTGCAATTTATTGAAGCATATTGTAGTATGTGCACATTTTACCAAGTAACAACTATCAATTTGAATTTACTTAAATAAATAGATGAGTTTAGTAAAGATATGAAAACTCCATCAATTTGCTATCACATGAAAATCCAATAATATGTCCAAGGAGTGGTATGTAATAATGACCTCAACTGTAAGAATTGCAAGACCCCTGCGTTGTAAAAAAAAGAAACAAAAAAATAGCACTTTTTTGTTCTTTCAACGAAACGTTACTTAAATGGCCGAAGATAGAGCAAATATTTGTAGAAGGGACGTCCTTTTAAAAAAACAGTGAGCGGAGATCCCTTTCCAAAATTATCAGGTGAAGGGTGAGAAATTTCCGAAAAAAAAGAGACTCGAAAATGCTCGGTCTTCAAGAAACCCTAAAAATAATTTTTGACATAAATGCTACGAAAACATCTAAAAACATTGTTGGAAGAAGAGATTGCATTTCTGCAAAAAATTAATTCGATTGTGAATTTTAATCCTCTAATGGGACAATTCATTTTTTAATACTTCGACCGAAAAAGGCATCGTGGAAAGAATAAGGCAGGTAAACCCCCAAAAATTCCTAATAATGGTAGTACTTTATATATATCCCAATAATACTACACAAGAAATCATACAATTTCTTTCTATATAGAATATTACTAGCATATAGAGTTGATGGTTCTATTTTCTAAGATGAGAATTCAGTCAAAATTTCTATGAAAAATTTAGAATAAGATTAGAAATAAATAGGCCTAACAAAACAACGAGATTAGGAACTGCAATTGATGCTGTATTTTCAAGATACCTCGACCAACTCCAGTCTAGAATTTTTATATCATATTCTACGTATCACAAACCTAGGCATTTTTAAATTCTGAAGAAACAGGAACAGAATAAAAGTTACTATTTTCATTGGTTATAAAATAATGTTTTATTCTTTTTCATAAAACCTTAGTTTTGTAACCTATGTGTATCATTTTCGAGTGCTTATTTATGTCCCTGTGTGAACACAAAATGTAGTGTGTTAATAGTTTAGTGAAAGATAGGGGTTTGGTTAATACCTAGTTTTAGTTAGATAGTAGGTAGCTATTACCAATGTTGTCACATTAAATTATACTATCAATTATTATATTGAGAAAAGAATATTATTCTTTCCTCTCGTGGGGTTAAGTATAAGAATTGCCTAGACTAAACTTCACCCCAAACTCTGTATAAGTTCTTTCTTATACATCGATCAATAAAGACCATTATTATTATTTTCGCAAAGAAGATTCACTAATAATAAATCTGTATAATTTTACTAAAATGGCTTTAACCATTTCTGTTGCCGAATAGACACAAATGTGACGAAACCACATTAATATGTCCTTAACAAAGTAAACTAAGTTTATAATAAAAAATTATGTGCAGAATCATGTTAACATGTAAGCTGGATCATTAACGGACAGTTGTTACCATTCTCATGTAATTTAAAGGGATCACGGAGTTTTCAATAAGTAACTAATTCTATAATGAACGATATCAGAGGAACAATGAAACGATCGAAACGAAGAAACGTAACAAAGAGGTGTTCCCTCGATGATGGGAACCGGGAATCTGTGGTTACTCTGCAATTGTATTGTGGTTAAGTCTAATAGGTCCTTTGCACAATTGCTGCTGCCACAGTGACCGCTCTGTTACCGTGGGGGCGACAGGACATCGGAAACGATATTGATCAAATGCTTGAAACTTAGCAGGAACAATTATTGTCAAGTCAATTGTTTTTCAGTCGCTGTTTTGTTCAAATAGATGTTATAGTTAAAATTGGGCTAATGATACAATATTGGTTAAAAACTAGTAAAAACTCTATTTATGATTAAACGTTTCAATCTGATGAAAAATAAGCAAAATAGTCATACATAAAAGGTTATACCTAAGGTGTGTAACATGATTATATACATAGAACATGGAATTAATTCATCACTACAAAGAGAATGGTATTTCTATAAATTTTTTATGCATTTTATCAAAACTTACAACATGGAGATACAAGCATTCATCTTTACACTGACAATTCTGTTAAATTGGTGGTGAGAATGATAAACAAACATGAGTAATAAATACAGGCACAGAAAAAAAGTGATCGATTACCGGGATCCGACATAGTAATTCCTATGTATTTCGACGTGCTGAACACGAATCCGATGTCCATTTAGTTCCATCGCCCACCATTTTTGTGTAAATCGCGAAAATAGCCTTAAGAAACCTTATTTTTTTAGGTTATTTTCATTATTTACGAAAAATTGGTGGATGATGGAGCTAAACGGATCCGTCTTCAGCACGTCGAAATACATAGGGATCACTATGTCGGGACCCGGTAATTTTTGTCTACCTAATACCCATAAACACTTGAAAATAACATCTGGTTGGACATATTAAATATATTTTATGTGATATTATGTATATGATATATTAAAGCGAATATTTTTGCTATATTATAACATAATTCCTCCAAACACAATTCTTGAAACTGTCTTTATCGATGGTATATTGATAGATAGATAACACATTCAAATCTATTTGAAACGCAGTATTATTATAGACGGTTTGCCAAGCCAATAAACGAAAAGTAGTACTTGGATGCAGTTCACAACAAAGTAACCGTAAAAACGTATCAAAATATTTTTTTAATCAATGAAAATTGTTCATATGGATTAGAACTTTAGGACCAATACAGTGATAAAACCCAATTTAATACGCCTTGGAGTACTCGTAACAATGGAATTTAGAACATTACAGAAGTGAATAATTCAGAAATTAAAAGATGAACAAAACCTAATTTTAAGTCGATATTTATTGAAGTTTTGGTTTTATAATAAAACATGTGTTAAAAATTGAATTCCAATAGTAAGAAAACTTTCTATATTAGGACATATTATGTTTATTTATTACGTATTGGAAAATTTGGTTCTTAACAAAATAATTCATCTCAAATTACAAGATTTCATGTCAAACAGAACACGATTCCTCAAAGAGCAGATAGACCCAGTTGGCAATTCCTAACTTACTTGATAATCTACATTGTATCATGAACAATAACAAAAAATGTTTTCGAATATTTATGGACTTCGGCAAGACATTTGATCTTGTTGATCATGAGATACTGATGTGGATTTAGAGGTGAATGTGGCGACTGGTTGGAGTCGTATCTAACCGATCGGAAACAATAAGCTTCAATAAATGGACACCGATCCAGTATACTGAATACGTCTTATGGAGTTCCTCAAGGTTCCATCTTGGGACTGTTACAGTTTTTATTGTGTTTTAATGATCTGTTTAAAATTTATTGTGGTAAAAATATAATTTTATTTGCAGACGACACTTCTTACTTGAGTATATGCAGCAGCGATATAATAGATGTAAGGAACACTAGGAATGCATTGAACGAGCTTGAGTCGTGGTTTCTCAATAACAGATTAGTGGTAAATCAAAAGAAAACAATATTTATATATTTTGCACCAAGATTAATGAGAAACAAAAAGCCATATTTCAAAAATAAACCGAAAATCCCTATAGCACGATCAGACAATAAAATCTTAGATATACATATTGCTAATTCTTTGCGCTATGAATGTCATATAGATGTACATTGTACACTGTAAGAAATTATCTTCAATTTGTTTTGCGTTATATCGGCTACAACATATTGTAAATAGATCTGTAACATTCTGATATTACTATTCCAAATATTATGCTAAGATTGTTTATGGTATAATTACTTCCACATCAACGTAGTGGAGTGGAAGTATAGTAATCGTAAATTGTTGAAATATGTTTAAAATGTCACGAAACGTCGAGATTTTCAATTTGAGCGAAAAAAATCTGTCGGTCTGTAACTTTCTCTGCGCGCACGATATCTCTGGAACGGTTTAAGATATTGACCTGAAACACGTATATACTATAACGAGATCTGGAATTGAATTGTTTTTTTAACTTATCTGGTGAATGGTCGGGGGGTAAATAGGGGTAAATAGGAGAAAATAAGTAAAGCAAGCTGGTAAGAGTACAAATATTTGGGATTTGGAGTATTTACTAAAAGTCAAGACCTCAGATTTTTTACTAGTATTTCCATCACCCCGCACCACCCCCACTCTATTATTAAAGGGGTCGATAAAATAAAATTGAGATATTCACTTCAAAATTTGGTACACGTATATATTATAATGACACCTGGAAATAGATTATATTTTGAGATGTTGAAGGGTTTGGGGGTGAATATGGAAAAATAAGTAAAGCAAGCTGCTAAGAGCACAGAAACTTGGGATTTGGTGTATTTACAAAAAATCAAGGCCTCAGATTTCTCTATAATATTTTTCAATTCCCCCCGCCACAACCACTCCATAATTAAAAGGGTTGATAAAATAAAATTGAGATTTTCACTTGAAATTTGGTACATGTATCTATTATAACGACATCTGTAGAAGCCAAGGCATCAGATTTTTTAAATAATTTTTTTCACTTGGATGGTAACTCTAAATGTGGAAGTAGTAATGCCTTAATCATATTGGTAGGGTACTTATAATGCAGATATGGACGATTCGCAACGTAATTGGTCTACTGCTTGTAAAAACGTACTTAAAGAACTCAAAATTTTGCACGTGGGAATAAAATTGTTCAATAAATTGTTATCCCACATTAACGGAATTACCACCACAAAATCTAAAAATGCTGTAAAACCTTTACTGCCAAATTGTTGTTTTATACTGCAACTAAATATGTAATTCATATGTTTTCAATACTGTCATTCTGCAATATACTGGTAATAGTTTTCTTGTAAGAGAATAATTTGTGTTATTTATTGTATTTTTGTTTTATTAATTCTGTTATTTTTATTTGCCTCTTTTTTAATAATTATCATTACTATTAAGCAAAGTCAGCTTATTTTTTTGTCTACCTTTTCTAGAAATGTTTGTACGTTTTTGAAGCACCCTGTATAGTGAATTTACTTCCATGTGAAAAACTGGTAATATAAAGATATTCAGATTAATATATAGTGAATCATGTTGAAACAACATTCTCTTAAAATCATCGATAGCACAAACATCATGTGAAACTTAAGCTTCTTTGTGCAATATTTTAATCGAACATTTCGTGACCTCCGAAGAATTTTTCCAGAATTGCAAAAACCGTTGGCAAAGTCACTTTGAGTGATAGATATCAGAACGTGTGCCTCATTGCTATTCAAATAGAAATCCTATTATGCACGTTGTGTATCAATCACATTTTTAGGACGTTCATGGAATACATTACCGATTTTTGACAAGATCTCACAGCCTTTCGAAATACTGAGAATGACGTTACCCAGAATGCATAAATGCCTTACTATGAAATTTTCTGTAATTCAGACCAAAACATTTTTTATGTTTTATGTCTGAATTCGCTTGGAATATAAAACAGTCTACGTTAGATACTCAGATCAACGGAAATAATGTCGCTCACGGTTACTAAAACTTTAAAGGTTTCGTGGCTTTCTGCATATGAACTAGGATCTTTTTGTTTTACGTTTATTTGTGTTTTATAGCAAGGTTATTATAGGTAACAATCAAGCGGAACGTTTAAATACAAGTACACGTACTTGATATACTATACCAGATCAAATCTTAAGATATATTAAAAGGTAGAAAATTCCACCTGCACTGCAGCCAAAAATGTATTCACTTATATTTTTTCTAGACTTGTATAAAGTATAAAACTGACTCTAACTACTGTTTGGAAAAGAAAGACATAAATCACTCAGATCAACACTATGGGCATTTTATTATTTTCCTTCACATATATGGAAACATTAATTTTTGAATACATTGATTCCATTATTTGGAAAATCGAGGGTGGACGTGCCGTGGGACGCTCCCGAAAAAACACAAAAAGAATCTGTTAAAACTCCGCTAAACTCGATAAAATTTAAGTCATCGGTAGGTTAAAAAATTCTGCGTAAAGTGAAGTGTCATAATAGAATAAAAAGTACATACCGCATTAATAATTAAAAATTACTGGTAAAGCATTTATTAATAGTACCAAAAATAAACATTTGCAGTGCCTAGTTTGGTCATCGTCGACGGAAACAGACCGATTTATACTTGGGACCCTTGCAAGTGGTTGGTTATTGGTAAACAAGGCCGAATCTTAAATGTTGTTTAGTGTCAAGTGGTAGCAATATAGAATATTAGCTGTGTTGTGACAATAGTAATAAAACTCCGATTAGAACTGCTCAAAACAGAGAGGGAAGCTGCCAACATGTACATAAAGACGAAGAAGACAACTTCTATTAGTAGTATTAGTTTATTAATCCTTATTAATTGCTAAACCTAAATGAGTACCTTAAAATTAAAAATGTACAATATTAAACATAAGGCAGGTACCACAACAGGAAGGTTTCCACTGGCAGCTGTTTCATGTCTGGGAAACATGAAACTATACCTGGACGCAAGCGGGCAAGAGGAAGTGCACACTACTAGATTCAGAAACAGAAAAACCAGAAGACTCATAAAATGATAGATAGACACTTAAGAATATGGAAACTAAAAAGAAGCATCCCACAAACACCTACACTTTCCATCCTATATTTCTACCCCATGCGTCATTTGGTTCTCGCTGCTGGCAACAGGCATATCCCATATCCAATCCGGCGTATGCAGCCGATCCGGCGATATATAAAAATATCCAGATTGGATATGCGGAAGGGGAAGCAATGTCTACCATAAGCTGGCAAGAACGATTGCACGTTTTAACGTAGTCGAATAAAAGGCATCAACGTAGAAATGTAAGTCATACATTAGTTAAGTCTAGTTTTAAGAGACAATATTAACAAAGGGACTGAATAAATGCATGCACGTATTAATAAAGCACAACACTGAAATAATCTCAACGTACAAATACCCTGATACTTTCTGATATTATCAGATCCCGCTGATAATGATACGCTACCTTTTCTGGTGTTTGTTTTTATTGCATGATTATGAGTATGATAAAATGTCATTGAATTAAATGCTATTTTAACAGATTTTACCTAGTTTTACAAGCATTTAATGTGGATCTTAATACAGCATATCTAAACAAATAGAATAAAGTCACAATATCACAGCAGCCATTTGTGTGACGTCAACGTCACTTTCGCTCAACAAGTACCTTGTATTTAGTGAAAAATACTCTTATTTATTTATATGTGTGTAAAACTGTGTCATAAACATATTTATTTTGATAAATAACCACTGTTAATTTATAATAATCATATTTGGTTGACTAATATTTCTGTTATTTGTTGCGATAGAATTCAGTAAGTAAAATAATATAGGTTAAATTTGAAAATCATGCGTATATCTACTTGTAAATGTAAAGAATGTTACATTCGGTAATTTTCAGGTGCTATAAGTTTAATAATAAATTAATCGCGAAGCTTTAACTTCATATTACAAAATTAGAACATAAAATAAATTAACTAGTTAAATACTTGAAATATTTCTGTGAACAACCACTGTCTAAGATGCTTCACAAGGCAAAAATTTGCTATCTTTAGGAAATTATTTACTGAATTAGTTTGAGCATAGTTTGTTTAGACGGGGACATCACAAATGATTGGTAAAATTTATTTGAATGAGTCACCAGTTTTTTAAATTATTAATTATCCAAAAACGAACCAACAGGTGTTTTTATGATTTATGTTATATTTTTCCATAACTGATTGAAAAGAATAAATTTTTAAATTTATTATCACCCATTAAATGTAATTTTAGGTAGTTATACTAAAACTTACACGTTCAAATGGAAAACAAAACGTGTTAAACGGTTTAATACCGTTCCATTGACGTATGAAAATAACGCACACCTTTTAATAAGACAGGACCGTCTAGAAAATTCTAAATAAATAATAATACAAATGATTTGGAAGTAGACATCTTGTGAAGCAACAAACATCATTATAAATCCTTAATCCTATTTCTTCTCCGTAGGAGATGACTGGTACATTTCCATAATTTTTAATGCATTCTTTTAGGTCATTTACGAAATGATTTCACAACTAAATAAAAAATAATAAATATTTTTGTATGAGCATACTAAGTACACATCGGTCCTTCATTAAGATAATAGGGCTACGTCTCGTTCTGCAAATTTCACGTCTGTGTTGGAAACAACGGAGGATAAATCACTTAGTGAAAGATCAACCTTGGACGTACTACTATTTCCCTTCACTCTTTAAATAATTTACTAATTTAAAAAGTGATTTGTTAATCTATCCCCAGTAGCACCAATAATGCACCAATGTACAATCCATATAGGGCCAATATATAGAATATTGGTTTAATATTGGTACAATATTGTGTGCTACTAGGGATGTGTCAACGTTAAAGTTGATGTACAAATAAATGATTAAACATGCATTTTTGCCCTTTTGTTTATTTTGTAATAACACTTTACCGTCATGAATTAATAAAGTACTCGATAATGGTGTCAACCATAGCTAGATAGTTTAATTTATCTAAATATTTAAATAATAATAATAGTTAATAATTTTATTAAACGAAAAAAAGTTTAAACCCGGCTATGACGTTTGAATTTGTTGATGATAATTGATAACTGCTTCATGGGTTCAGGATATGTGTGGCTCTTGCTTCATTTGTTTCTTCACTGTTGACCAGTCCTCCTGCTATTTCTGTTTTATATTCTTCTTAGGTTTGGCTCTCGCTTCATGAGTTTCTTATTGTCCCATCAGAAAACTGTGTGCCAAGTTTTTAGCGGGCTTCCGTTCTTATTTCACTATGTCTGTAGTAAGGTTTTCCTATGAAGGAACGGCATCTGTATGCGCTTAATTGTCTTCTACGCGCCTAACAATATGATAGTCATTTTTCTGTTCTTATTTCTTCTAGTTTCTTGGGTGATCTCCCTGAATAGTCGTCCCGCCTAAGATATATATTAACCTGCTGTAAGATGCCTTTATTATTAATAACTGTTTCACGGTAAATAGGAGGTGAAAGTGTGTCGAATTCGGTGACAGACGCGTGTTTCGTGTCTCCTACAGGATCTCGAGATAAATCCGGATAAACCGGCAACAAGTCGTCGAAATTGTATTGAATTAAAGCGTGAACGATTCTGCATTGATTGATATAAATTAGCGCGGGTCTGGCTATTTCATATAGTTGATATTTGATTGAATTATGTTGGTTGAATAAAGCAACACTAAATAGTGTATATAAACAACCCGAGAAAGTGTACTGCTTGACCGTGGAATCTATACCTGGATCCGTCCCTTCTTGAAGTGGGTGATATAAAATAAGCAACAGCCTGCCAGATGTGTGAATGAAACAGATAAGTTTTTGTTTATGTAGTATTAGCACTGGTTTATTTATTTATGGCTTTATTAAATACTAAATTTTAAACAAGAAATGGAGATCAAAATTGAAAAGGTGTTAAACATAACATATTAATAATAAACATAATATATAGGTGACGAAATGGAAAAACTGCCTGAAATTGAACGCGATTGTTTCAAGGAAACGACATACAGGGCGAGCAAACTATCCCTTCGGACCTCTTTTCTCATAACGCAGAAAAAAAATTGTTACCGCGAGATAGGGCCTTTCCCAGCAACTTCACTGTAAATGGACATTTACCTGTGGAGCGATTAATAAATAAAAACAAAAATAAAAGCTGCCAGAGAAACAGAAAACTTAGTAGAAGAAAAATAAGGAGACGACGAAACTTAAAAGAAGCATGAAAACTGAAAAGAAGCATCTCGCCAACACCTGCACACCCCAGCCGATGATGACAAATGGAAACTTAAAAGAAGCATCTCACAAACACTTACACTGCCCATCCTATATTTCCACCCCATGCGTCATGCGGCTCTCGCTGCTGACAACAAGCATGTGCAATGTCCAACCCGGCGGTATATAAAACATCCGAGATTTGGTTCCGGCACGTGGTTTGGCCGTCCGTTGGGCGTGTTCAACGGACGACAAAGCTGCCTGTTCAACGGACGACCAAGCTGCGTGTTGGAATGAACCTCCATGGATGCCCGGAATCGGCAGCAATGGCCACCTTACGCCGGCAAATCAATCAATCAATCTATCAATCAATCAATTTCTAGTATGTTACTGTCGATGATGTCATCGTCACCCCAAAACTGTCGTGATGGCTATTTCATTTTTTGATAATGGACAAAAAAAATAAGCATACCTACGTTGTTTACATTGCCTCAACAACAATAACAACATTTTCACAACGTTTTCATTTTTTTGTAACTCAAATTAAGGAAATAGGTTTGTTTACAGGTTTAGTTCTCTTTGCAATTGTATGACGAGCTTTTTCCACTGTGATACACGTTATACAGTTAAAGATATTTAAAGAAAACCAGCGAAAAACACAATTTTGATATTTCTTTTGTTTAACAGATGCCCCCCGAGACTCGAGTTTATTCCAAAATATTTTGCTACAATTCTTCTAATGTTTACAAGTTTTAACAAAAAAACTGCTATTACAAAACAATGTATACAAAAAAAAATAATAATAAAAAGTAGGGCCACTTTGGTAGATAATTTTATGTCCTACAAAAAGATACGTTCAATTTTCAATCTATCTTGAGATAAAGATATTTAAGAAAAACCACTAAAATCGCGTTTTTTTATTCACAAAATTGTTAATAACTTTAAATTTCTGGAAAAAAATCTAGGACTAAATAGGCTCAATAATTGGGCATCAGATCTGATTTGTTCATGATAATTGCAACCCGTGGGGGACTAAGTATGTGAACGCCAGCCGTCGTAATCTCTCTAACACGATTGGACTATATAGTTAATATTTTCACTTCATAATAGCGGTATAAATGTGGTATCTTTTGTTTTGTGTCGCAATTAATTCAGAACTAAATATGCCGAAATCTGTTATTTATAACAGCATCATTTTGATCCGCAGAAAAAGCGACCGCACAATATCCGCTTGACCTGAGAACGGAAGAGACGTTTAATATCGAAAATGTTCATTAGGTTTATTTTCGTTGGTAAAACTTTAAATCGAACCGTTTTTATGCTTTATGCTCCATTTGACGTTTAAGTTGTAATTATTCGGATAATTCGATGAAATCTAATTGACAATTAATGTTTTGTGCTGTGACAAAAAGCGACAATGGTGAATTGTACGTGCACTGAGTTCAACGATACTCTTTTATTGTATTACATTTTTTTAGACAGAGGCTTCTCGCTAACCGTAATTAAACCGCCTGACATTTTTTATTATAATTATAACAAGAAACATTTGTGTAGTTTTCTAAATATGAACAAACGGTCATTTTCTACAACTAGTTTTACTATTTATGCAAAAACTAGTATATATGTATAATTAACTCGAGGTGTGGTAGAACAATTCTCCTGCCTGCAAAATTCTGTTAATTCTCACAAAATGTGAATAAAAACACATATCATCTTGCAGATAACTTCCGTCACATAAGAAGCATACCACAGGATGTTTATGCCATAGATGTCGAAAACGTTGCCTTAATATTATGTAAAAATGACAATGAAGATGCCATTGTCAAGTTATTATACTCCAGTACCCCTTAGAAGGAAGGTAAATGTATTCCAACTACGTAAGTGGCGATGCAATTTGTATTAAGTAAGTTCTATCTCAGTTTCCTATATTAAGTAGTAAGTAAAACAAAAAAGATAGCTACATACTACATGCCTTAAATTACTACCGAGGTGGTTAGGCCCAAATACAGAATGCGTGTGAAACATACGGATTACTTTATTAAAGAGGATGTATATGAAAATCCAAAAATTAGAAAATTATTACAGCTGAGACTGGTCGTCACCTGTTGATTAAAAATACAAATATGTTAACTAGATACTGTAAAATTTAACATATGTACACTAGGGTGGCCCTTATGCATATGGAAAAAAATATAAAACAGCTTTATCTTTCAGGATGCCCTGTCAATTTGTTCCGTTTGGTTAGAAAATACTATGTGAAAAATTTCATAACAAAAAAATAACGGAAAGACGTAGCACAAATGCGTAAAAGAAAAAAAAAATTTGAAAATAAATATATATTTAAGACATATTTTTTAGCGTACAATATTCATTTTCTGGTCAATATAAAATGATTACAACTACTTGGATAATGATTTTTTTTATATCTAGAAATTTCCGACAATAGTCAGAAACGATTTGAAGTATAAATTGCTTCTAGTCCTCGTTTCTTGTTAAGATTTGATTATAGTCCTGCATTAGTTTCACTCCTCGTTCTGTAACATCATTAAATACCTGCAGTCCTTTTACAACTTCCATACATTTCCTAAAACTGTCATGTTCTGCCCACAATGTGGGGTCCTTCTCCAAAAAGTCGGTTAGTAATGAAAAGCCTTCAAAAACGTTTGGGAGCTCCTTGAAACGAATTTCTCAATTTCTTGGTTTACGTCTTTTCCAACATCATGCGGTAAAATTGTAAGTCTTTTTACAGGTTCTACTAAGGTCTCGTTGTTTTTAAGGGCGTGTAGCATTTGTCTTCTGGTGTTAACTGAGAGGTTGCTACTAAAAATTTCACAGTTCTTGCAACCATCGGGACACTGGAAATGATAACACCATACATAAAACATAAACGTTACGATCCACTCTCGATTGCGCGCCGCTGTATTTCGACCTTAAATGAAAACTGGTAACTTGACCCCCTGTGAAATATGCAACCCATATTACATTTGCATATATCAGCCGTTGCATATACGACAGTCTCACTCGATCCCGACACCGCTGTCTTTTGACCTTGAACGAAAACGGGTAAATCGACCCCATATACGAACATAAATATTTCCGATGTTAAAACGACACGACTTATATTTTCGTCAAATTTGATATAAGCATGAAAATCTTGGCAAGGTACCTCTGCAGCATTAGGGGCGAAAGTCCAGGCTCGAACATATAAATGAGCTAAAAAATGCAAATGTCTCGAATTTCAGCTTCTACTGCTCCCAAATCGAACACTTGATGGCTAGACTGCTTTAATTCCTCTTGTTTCTTTCGAGATTCTTTTCTTTGCTCTTTTAGTAATAAAACACGATCTCCGCCAAAAAAGTCAGTTAATATAAAAACTATATAAAGTAAATACACACAATATTATGAAATAGTTAGTCTGATATATCTCAAGCTAGAATAAAATTGGTAATAAAGTGCAAACACCTGCAATTTTGGTACCAACCAATATTTTTTGACAATTTGGACACTATCTCCAAATTATCATATTTCTAAATGTATATATTCATCTAAATTCTGAAATTCATTCAAGATTTGGGAGACATTGTAGGAGACATCTTAATTGCTTTATAATGGATTGTTATTGCTCTAACACAACAAACAAATTTCTGTTATATTCTACAACGATGAAATGTACCTTAATTTATTTTTACCACCTATACTCTTTTTGGAATATTTAGAGAGAAATGAATCGCTCAAAGAAAGATCCACTAAAAGCGAACTATTATTTCTCTTCACATTTATGGAAATTATACCGAAAAATTAATTATCAAATTAATTGACTCAATTATTTGCAGTTTTTAGTTTTCCTCTTGGTGACTTTGCAAAGTTGTATAAATCACGTACTAAAAGAAGTGGCGAATACGTAGAAATTCGACAATTGTATTGACATCAGTGACATCAGTATCAAACCTATCATTATTAATGTAAGCGCTGCAGAATAGTTCGTCAGAAGAAGAATGTTAAAACACTTCAGTATTTTACGGATTTTTGCAACACAATACTTCATTTTATATATTTTATTATTATAGATACCATATTCTATTCTTCAGTTCACTATTTAAGTAAGTCATTCAATTAAAATCTACTTTGCCAATCTGCCAACATTAAAGCTAATATATAAAGTTATAAGTATACAAAATTCTAACAATTTATTTACTTTTTAAAAGCGGATAAAGAATTTGTCAGTAGAAAAATGTTTGTATAATGTCAATGGATTTTGTTTAGTCTGACCATGTATTTATTTGTTTATTACTTCCACATCCACGTAGTGGATTGGAAGTATAGTAATCGCAAAAAAATTTTCAAAAATTTTTATTCGTGAAATAGGTTTAGAATGTCATGAAACGTCGAGATTTTAAATTTGAGCGAAAAAAATTTTTCTGTCTGTCTGTCGGTCTGTCTGTAACTTTTTTTGTCCGCACGCTTTCTCCGGAACGGTTTAAGATATTGACCTGAAATTTTGTACACGTATATATTATAACGAGATCTGGAGCTGGATTGAGGAAATGAGTTTTTGAGGAAATCCGGTGAAGGGTTGGGGGTTAAATAGGGGTAAATAGGGGGAAATAAGTAAAGCAAGCTTGTAAGAGAACAGAAACTTGAAATTCGGTGTATGTACTAGAAGTTAAGGCCTCAGATTTTTTTATAATATTTTTCAACCCCCCACCACCCCTACCCCATTAATGGGGTTGATAAAATAAAGTTGAGATATTCATTTGAAATTTCGTACACGTATGTATTATAACGATGTCTAGAATTAGATTATATTTTGGGATGATTCCGTTGAAGGGTTGGGGGTTAATTTGGGGTAAATAGAGGAATATAAGTAAAACAAGTTGGTAAGAGTACAGAAACTTGAAATTCGGTGTATGTACTAGAAGCCAAAGCGTCAGATTTTTTAATAATATTTTTCAACCTCCACCACCCCTACTCCAATTTGAAAAGGGTTGATAAAATAAAATTGAGATATTCATTTGAAATTTTCTACACGTATGTATTATAACGACATCTGGAACTAGATTACATTTTGAGATAATTCCGTTGAATGGTTGGGGGTTAAATAGGGGTAAATAGAAACTTGAAATTCGGTGTATGTACTAGAAGCCAAGGTCTCAGATTATTTATAATATTTTTCAACCCCCACCACCCCTACTTCATTATTAAAAGGGTTAATAAAATAAAATCGAGATATTCATTTGAAATTTGGTACACGTATGAATTATAACGACATCTGGAACTAGATTATACTTTGAGATGATTCCGTTGAAGGGTTGGGGGTTATTTAGGGGTCAATAGGGGGAAATAAGTAAAGCAAGCTGGTATGAGTACAGAAACTTGAAATTCGGTGTATGTACAAGAAGTTAAGGCCTCAGATTTTTTTATAATATTTTTCAACCCCCCCACCACCCCTACCCCATTAATGTGGTTGACACAATTAAGTTGAGATATTCATTCGAAATTTCGTACACGTATGTATTATAACGACGTCTGGAATTACTTTATATTTTGAGATGATTCCGTTGAAGGGTTGGGGGTTAATTTGGGGTACATAGAGGAATATAAGTAAAACGTTGGTAAGACTACAGAAACTTGAAATTCGGTGTATGTACTAGAAGCCACAGTGTCAGATTTTCTTATAATATTTTTCAACCCAACCACCCCTTACTCCAATATGAAAAGGGTTGATAAAATAAAATTGAGATATTCATTTGAAATTTGGTACACGTATGTATTATAACGACGTCTGAAACTAGATCATAATTTGAGATGATGCCGTTGAAGGGTTGGGGGTTAAATAGGGGCAAATAGGAGAAAATAAGTAAAGCAAGCTGGTAAGACTACAGAAATTTGGGATTCGGTGTATATACTAGAAACCAAGGCCTCAGATTTCTTTCTAATAATTTTCAAACTCTACCACCTCCGCTTCATTATTAATGGGATTGATAACATCAAATTGAGATATTCACTTGAAAGTTAGTACACATATGTATTGTAGTGACATCTGATTGAGATGACTCCATTGGTAGGTTGTAAATAGTGGAAAATAAGTACGGTAAACTAGAAACTTCATTTTTAACGTATATGGCAGAAACCAACTCCTCAATCTTTTCTATGACATCTACTCCAAATATTATTAAAATTCTATGACCAATAATTTCCACATACTAGAGTGCAAATATAGTCAAGATGTTTCCTTTAAAGTGACTTGGACGAATAATCTGGATGTGGAAGTAGTGATTCCTTAGGCAGCGGTTTTTTTTGAATGTTTTATACCTTTAGTAGTTTGTTATTATGTATATGTCTATACACTCTGACTATGTTTTTATAAGATTTGCATTTATAACGATCTTTTATTACCATCTTTTATTTCCAAATAGACTTTATACCAGTTGAAATAAGTGTGCAAATTACTAGACGGTATGAAGTCCCAAAATACTTCTTGTCTCGATGACGTCTGCTTTATTTGTTTTGCTAAAACACATCTTGCAAATACTCTGGATTTTATGAGATACTTTTAACAGTGTTATAGAGTCAAATGTATGTTGAATTTGTTTTTAAAGCTGCTTATAATTATTATTCGTCTGCATCTTATACGTACCAGTGTGTGTGGCCTAAATAAGTAACATATAGCAGACAAGCAGCCGAAACAAAACTAAAACAGGTAAATTTATTCAGCAAAAACAACTCAAATAGCGATTACGTCTAAGTAAAGCGAATTAATTGCGAGAACTAGTTCTTTATGAATTCAAGATTTGATCATTCTACGCTTTTAACCCAGTTACATAACGTTTTATGATCTTTTCTCACGCAGTTACACAAGTCAAACTAATTCTTATCACAAAGGAATTTTAAACGGGAAGCTGCCAGTACACATAATACTCTGTACCAGGGTTTTAAAATATTAAATTTTACCCATACAATTTGAAACGCGGGCGGGTTAAAATCATTTGCAAAAGACTTAAATACACCACAGCTTGTCTTACATAACTGTTCTACTTGTAAATATACTAAGTAGATTAGTGTTGTTAAGGTGGCCATTCCCTAGAAAGAAGCATCCGATTGGGAAATATTTATTATTTTTGGCCATAACTTTTTTTTTCTTAGTACGTATGTTTAAAAGAACTATAAGAGTACCTAAGTAGAACCATAAGAAGACTATTATTATGAATTTTCACTCAATAATTCCAGTGGTTTGCAAAATAGCTAGATTTAAATTTAAAAATTATATTAATCTTCCTATTTCGTAGATTAAAATCTAGCTATTTTGCAAACCACACTAATTATTGAGTGAAAATTCATAGTAATAGTCTTGTTATGGTTCTACTTAGGTACTTTTATAGTTTTTTTAAATATACGTACTAAGAAAAAAAAATATGGGCAAAAATGGTAAATATTTCCCTATCGGATGTCTCTTTAGGGAATGGCCACCTTAAATTCCATTTGACAAATTTAGCATTCCACGCAACGCGATTACAAACAAAAGCTGATCGATCAAATAGTAAAACCTAAAAACTCCTCAAAAGAGATTTGGCATATAGCAAACTCAACTTTAGGTAGAAACAAGAACCGTTGGAAAATAGCGAGACTCGTACTTATGAAGAAGGCTGGGAAACCCCTGGACGAGGCCTCGTCGTACAGACCACTTTGCCTTCTGGATGCTCTGGGGAAACTACTGGAACACCTAATCCTTGCCAGACTTAAAGCAGACCTTGAGAGAGGAGGCGGACTCTCGGAACGACAGTTCGACTTCTGAGAGGGCAATTCGACGCTCCACGCCGTTAATGAAATAATCTTCCTAGCAACGGAGGTCCCACAGGCGCGTACTGGACGTAAGAGTAGCGCAATAATAACATTAGACGTCAAGAACGCCTTCAATTCCGCCGGGTGACAGACAATCCTAGACGACCTGAGGGAGATAGGCGTAAATGGCCATACCCAACGAATGACAAGGAGCTACCTCCAAGATAGAAAAATCCTCCTGGGAGACGAGCAAAACACTACTATGGATATAAGTAGTGGCGTTCCACAAGGCTCTGTACTAGGACCGACGCTGTGGAACGTCGCATACGACAAAGTCATAAGACTCCCCCTACCGACAGGTGTCACACTTGTAGGATTCGCAGACGACCTTGCCATAGTAGTCGTAGCCGGTAGCGAGGTTCAACTAATGGCAAATGCGCAAATAGGGCCCTGGAAGAAATACGGAGATGGATGAAGCGGAGATTCCTGGAACTGGCTCCGTCGAAGACAGATGCTCTCCTGGTAACGGGACGCAAGAAGATAGGACACGTATCCTTCACCATACAGGACACTACAGTAACCCCGAAAAATAGTATCAAATACCTCGGAGTCTGGTTGGATAAGTACCTGAACTTCGCGACGCATATCTCCGAGACTGCAATCAGGGCGGGTGAAAAGATCGCACAACTAGGCAGACTAATGCCTAACGTCGGCGGACCCAGCGCCAGCAAGAGAATAATTCTGTGCTCGGTGGCGCAAAGCATCATGCTTTATGCTGCACCACTATGGGAAAGGGCCATGAACATTGCCAGATCAAGGAAAAAGCTCGAAAGCGTACACAGTAAGGCAGCCATTAGAAATAGCCAGCGCCTACAGAACCATCTCTGCAGAGGCGGTCCACGTGATAGCCGGCGTGGCCCCCATAGACCTTTTGGCTCTGCAGAGAAAAGAAACCTTTGAAGGAATAGACAGCAGACTCACCAAAAGCCTGCTATACGAGCGCTGGCAGGAAAGATGGGAGACCAGCACAAAGGGTCGTTGGACTAAAATCCTAATACCCGACATCAGGAGGTGGATTGAAAGGACTCACGGCTAGGTCGGATATTACCTCACCCAAGCACTATCCGGCTATGGCAGCTTCCGCACATGTGTCAGAGGTATAGAAAATAGACGACGACGAGTGCGTCTACTGCGGAGAAAGGGACTCCCCCGAACACACCATTTTCTGGTGCCCAAGATGGGCTACTTTTAGAAACGCCTGTGAAGAAGAGCTACAAATGACTATTCAATTGGAAAACTTGGTCCCTCTGATGCTGCAAGGAGAGGGAAACTGGGAGAAAATAGAGGCCATGATAAGGGACACGCTGAAGACCAAAGAAGAGGAAGAAAGAGACGAGAGCTGGTGACAAATGAACGTAAGGACCGAAGCCCCCCCCCCTCTGAAGAAGATGCGAGAGCGGTACCAGAGGGCAGGGTCGAAGAGGAGAGGGATTTTAGCCGGTAATAGTCCGGCACTACCAGACGCGGCAGACCCGTGCATCGGGTGTCCATGAGGATTCCCCCCCCCCCCCCGAAAACAAAAGGTAGAAACAAGGAAAAAAATTAGAAAGTTGCTATAACTATAAATGGGAGGAAAGAGGTCGCGGAATATCTAGGTCATTATTTCTGCCATGTAGCGGAGCAACATGTAGTGGGCAACATCTTATTCGACTGTGCTACTAGTAATATGTCCGAAAGATCGTTTTTCATGGCACCCGTCACCCTTTGAGAAGTATGGAATATAATTCTTGAATCAAATAATAAAAAATCGACTGGTATGGATGGAACATCCTCTAAGTTTAAAAAAAATAGTTGTGACTTTATAAACGAACGGTTAACTTACTTATTATGCGAATCTCTTGAAGAGGGGTCATTTCCGTCAATACTAAAAGCAGCCGTTTTACCAATATTTAAATCAGGCGATCCAAATAATCACGAGAATTATAGGCCTATATCTCTATTGTGCATATTATATTCGCGTTAATATTTAACCCAAAATTTAATATTTTCTTTTGAAATTGCATTGGAGTAGTGGAGTATTACTTCTATTCGGCACCATTTTCTGGACGAGTTCCGGGACTTGAAACTTAGTCCCGAAGTTCTGAAAACATTTTTGATTCCGAGACTTAAAAAACCTACCTATATTATTTTTACATGAGGTATGAAAAGTCTAGAACAAGGGAAATGTTAAGAACCATAGTATTTAAAAAACACTGCAAACTGACAGATAGGCCGATAGAAGGACGGGATTGAGACTTTAATTTTTGTAATCTACATCAATAGCCCTGTCTTCTGTATATATTTTTATCATCGTTAGATACAGACACGATAAAACCTTCATATTGTAAGCAATATCTGAGGTGCGTTTAATAAATATCTAAACCAACACATTACCAAAATCTAGAAGAAAAAACATTAAAACGTATTTTCCGAAAGAAGACGAGTTTGCGAAAGTTGTTATTTTCTATTGAAAACATACCCACCCCAACAAAACGTAAGAACAAAAATATATTGGCAGGCCTTGGGAATGGATTCGAATTATGAACAAAGGCAATACATTAAACTAGATACTGTATAATTACACAGGCATTTCTACTTGTTTGTCAGGAAAAATGCTGACATTTAAGATTGTTATTTGTACCCAGTACAACTCGTTATTCGGTAATTTAATATTTTTAATTGTTAGTGAAAACAAGAAGGCTTGGAAAGAGCTTGTTAATTTCAATGTAAATCATGATAATAAAAGTGCACGACGAACGCCTTGTTTTAAAAAAACGTTCCATATTTTCGCGTCTTGGGCCTTGTTATATTTAGCACAAAAATATAAAACGTTGAAGACAAAACAAAGAACTTAAGCTGTGGCAATTAGGTGCTCTTTTATATTTTGTTACGTTCTTATTTACACGAGTTTGCCTATTGGCCAGGTAAATTGTAAGGAAAATATGTAAAAATCATTAGTAAACCCAAAAGTGCATTCATCGCAAGATGTTAAATCAATAAGTGCTATATAGTATAGTTGATTACATATATTTAATTCACATACAAACCCCAAAGCTTTGCTGCTTACGTATAGATGGGAGAGCGGTGCATGCTCCATTTTTGTAGGAAATGTTAAATCATAAATATAATGAACTACTTAATACATAGAACAATATTGTTTTCATGTGAAGTATGTTTTGGCAGGATTAAAACAAGAAATTAACGAAAACACGCCCGTTTGAACTATCATTTCAAATTATTTTAATATACACTTGTCCAAGAAATTAATGCACCACCAAAAAATAACTAAAAGTTTAAAGTTAATTTTTGTGTAGACCTCCTGTCCGATTTCGATGAGGTTTTTTCTTGTATGATAGCCTCTTTATTCAAGTAATTGTACTACTGTTTTTTCAAAGAAATTCTGTTCTATTCTTTGCAGGGTGTAACAATTGCGGCGTGCTTATTCCATAAAATTAACACCCTGTGGAGTTCAACAGTTATATCAGCAAGTTAGAATTCAAATACTACTCTATAGCCTTATCTTTTCTTAATATTCTCTTTTTTTGATTCATTTTATTGTCTGTATTTGTACCAGAGAAACACAATTTTATGGAAAAACAAAAGTATAAGTAGCTTGCTCTGGAAAAAAGAAAAAACGTGTAGATTAAATGTCAAAAAGCATTTGACAGGAGTGTGCTTGTTGTGGTAATAGCCGTATTTTTACTTCCCTCGCATACCGAAGGGAAGTATTGTATTCGAGAAAAAAATCACCCTCCGAGATTTTTTCACATTTTCACGTTTCAGATCATGTAGATTACGAAAATATAGGTTTTTCAATTCCGTCAGTCTGTCTGTCTGTCGGTGAATTATCTAAAAAAACTACTTGACGATTAATAGTCTCATTTTCTACAATCGGCTGTATATTGGTAATATGGCATTCATTACATCCTGAGTTAGTCCATGCTTTTGGGCCAACGATTGATAACAGTATCTTTCCTACTTGGTTATGGCGTTTAAGAAAATCAGAAGCAGCTAATGCCTGACAGGCCCCGGTTATATGTTAGATTGTTTCAGGGGCCTGCTGACACCTCCTGCATTTATCGTCGTCCATACTGCAATAATACACTTCAAATAGTTCTTTGTGGAAATCACTTGGTCTTGTATTGCCATCATAAAGTCCTCAGTTTCTGAAAATATACCACCATTATACAGCCAAGCATTTGATGCTTCTTCATCTACTAGGAGTCGCCTTAAATCGTAAGCGTGCCTCCCATGCTGCTGCTTTTCAGCCCACCTTGTAAGGTGTTGGCAACTCGGGCATTGTCTATTTCCATACCTTCTGGATTTGCATGGTGGAGGGAAAGAGGGCTATATAGGCTACCAGCTTCCACTACAACTTGATGTAAACGAGAGTTCTGACTACAGAAATATTGTTGGAGATTGTTGCTGCTTCTGGCAGCCCTTTAACCGCAGACTTAGCGTGATGGAATCGATGTTTGGTGAGCAATTTACATTCAGACCTGAACAGTGAACACACTCTCAAGCTCAGTCTCAGGCTACTTGATAATTCCATGTTAAAACGGGGATGGTGTAGGTGTTAATTGCCTTATTATTATTATTATTTATTTTTATATACTCGACTTTTAGAGCCGGATGGTTGAATCAACCGAGGAAGGATTCACTTCATCCAGTAGATTTCATAGTGATAGGAATTTGCGGACTAGATGGCATGTCTGTAAAATAGATGCTTTCTGCATGATCGAGAAAAGACCTTGGGGTAATCCTATCAAATTGAGGTTGGGTTTAAGATGTTTTGTTTCATTATTATTATTATTATTACGTAATTAAGATCGGAATTTCTTCTAATTTTAGAAACATGTATTTTTCTGGTTAACTGACTGACAGGAGTTTCTTTCCGGGAATATTTATCCGTGTTCAAAATATTAAATAAATATCTCAAATTAAAAAAAAATCTTGTAACTACCGCTTGCTATAACTCTACTTTTTTATAACTTTGGCAACTCGTGAGGTGCCATGCCAGAAACCGATTTGATGAATCGTGGCCATTCATAAACTGATAAAAATATATGATACAGCAGAAAAGAATGACGTGTCGAAAAAGCCACTTAGCTCCTATACTATTTTAGGTTTTATCACATCTTCCCAGTGAACAACACTTAATTTGGGTATTTAATATTTCGTCACCGTAGGAGTAAGTAAAATTAACAATAATTCGCATTGAATAACTCGATACTGGTTCTTGCAGATGCATTCTGAAACAGACTAACCAACCTGTTCTTGAACAAGTGCAATGGACATTCACATTCCACGGGAAAAGTCTCATGCTGCTACTCATATTCCGTCTCATTCACACTCGCGCCACTCCATATGCCTCTGGTTTCTCTTATCAAATATGTAATGAAATACGATTCGAAAATCTAATGGTTTCTGATAGCAGCTCGTAACGCTGAGGAATCAACTGGTAACTATATGAATCACTGTAATCAAATCAAATATACTGAATAATGATAGGAGGCTAGTTGGGAAGTATGCAGGTGTAGAAAGTAACGGAAATTAAAAACCATAAACACTCATCGGAATCCGAATAATATTTTAAAATGTACACCGCACATAAATTTAAATATAATTACGGCATTAAGGGACAACACAATGTGTAAAAGACATAACACCACTGGGTATTGTATTAATTAAAATTATGGTATACCGGAAACATGTTTATAATTGATAATCACTGATATTTATTCCAATACTGTGTACAGGGTGTGCTAAACTCGATGGCGCAAACCAAAATGGACTGATTAGATACTTATTTATTTGGTTTTATGACTACAACTACGTTGTTTTCTATCACTAATTTATTACAACATATACATTCCTGGAATTTCGGCACATTAATATGCCATTTTAGAGTGCGGATTTAAATGAATGAATTTACAAAATACTGCGCATATCTATAAATTAGATAATAACAGGAAGTAAGTTGACTAAATCTTAGAAAATATGACAATAAACGTGAAACTACTCATTTAGGTTATTGTGACTAAAATATGATTTTTCAAACTTAAAAGATTTAAATGTTCTTTATTACTAATTTCAAATGAACGACCAATTTGACCTATATACAAGGCTTTAATTACAATCTGGACATGTTAGTGTATAAACTCTTGATTTTTTTGAGGACTAGCTTTATCTTTAGTAAAATATATCTGATAATTTATTTATTTATTATAAAGTGAAATATTTATCAAAACGACGCTGATTGGCGCGAAGTAATTCAATTTTGTATGTGCATTTGATTCTTGGTAAACAACAGCTATCAACTACTTGCTTTAAATAGTAATAATTAACTATTAATTGTTAAAAGTAATTCAACTACCAACTAGGTGCTTACATTTTCGATTACTTTTCCGATTAATTCCGGAACAAGATAAAGGAAAATTATATACACATAAATATACACTGTTTCATTTTTCACGAGTACACAAATTTCTTTAATTAAAGAGAGAATTCATTTCAAAGGGTATACAGTCTAAACGATTGTCTTGACGTATAGTACGGCCGAAAAGCGTAGTCAGTAGAGCCAGGGGCGTGCGGATTTACGAATTTATGCATGAGCTGGCAACATTATCTCCACGTACTATAGCAGCGCAGCCGCAAATATTTGTCCGCTGCATTAAAACAATTACTATTGTAAATATATATGTGGCGCCACTGAATGCGCTAGGTTAGCGTCGTGACGTTCTTTTATCAGAGCTGCGTCAATTTCACAATAGCTGAAGAAATTATTAGGTATAAAGGCACCACATTCAAACGTTTATTCTATTAGGTCGGTTGTGCCAATTACAGATAATGACATAGTCGTGGCTTTCATCTCCGGTAGGTGGATAAAACTAAATATACTATCCTTTGACCAGATTGTCGCTGATGTTTTGCTCTACTAACTACACTTTTCGGCCGTACTGTAATCAACTTTGATGTCGCTCATCGGTGCGGCGATGCGACCCTTGTGGATACAATTGGGGACAGCTTTTCATAAAAATGTATTAACGGCTTATCAATAGAACTTTTGATTTTTAATCAGCAAAATTAATTATAAAAAAACAGAAAATATAATGGAAGGACCAGGTTCAATGGACGGCTTTGAAGACTTTTATATATATATACACATTTTATCAAATAAGGAATACTTTAATTAAAGAATAATTGATGATAACTTATAATATCTTGGCTGAATCCATAATTAGATATTACATATTGGCATGCAATGGATAACGCCACTTCAAGAATTTTGTAGAAAAAAAATTGTTATTCCACACACGTGGTTTTAAGTATGTTAAAATAACAGCAATTTCTGATGTTCTCCAGGGGTCACTATTGGGACATCTATTGTACACAATATTTATTAATGACATTAGCTTTGAACTTTAAAAATACTGCTTCTGTTAATGATTGCAGGATGTATACAGCTCGATGATTGCCTTAACTTGCATATATCATGGTGTGAAAAAAAATGTTGAATCTAAATAAATGTAAATATACAAGAAAACTTTACTTTTACCTAGGTGTTAAGTAATATTCACTTAGCTAAGATGCAGTCAATATAGGCTGTCAATTATCTAGGGATAATTTTTCAGTCAAGTTTCTTCCATTACATAAATGATATTGCGGCAATTTAGGTTTAATAATTAGAATCAATCAAAGAATTTGAGGGTACTAACACTGATATTTACCGTTCAATGTTTATGTAAGGTCAAAATTAGAATACGCTTCTGTAATTTGGAATTCTAAATATACATAAGCTTCGGTTGATAGAACGTAAAAAATATCAATAAATTTATTTGGTATAAAAATGAGTGTTTACCCAGCAAGAGGGTGTTTTAGACTTGGCCCAAACTACCAGAGAAGTGCAAATTTTTGTCCTGTTCGTTACTGTTCTATAGTCTAACAGTACATCAAATATGTAAGCCATGCAGAAATTACCAAATAAATATAATGCATCACAATGGCAAATAATATTGGCCTAAATAACGCAGATGCACCGCTTGTATGCTATTAAATGTTTAATTTTCAAGGTATGAGAAAAACGTATGTTTTTAAATCACGGAGTTTAAATTCAACTAAATCTCATCTTATGTTTATAATTTACCAATTAATTAACTATATTTAGTAAAAGATATCCAATTTCAATGGTCTTTATAATCAATTCAGTTCTATTGTATGTTAATACAACTTATTAAGTACCCAAAATCTCTTCTTAATACGAGTGCTTCGAACATGACGATAAATAAAAATAACAAATGCTGGGAAATTTTCTTTTACTTCAATATGTCAACGTTTAAGATCTAAAATGTAAATGTTATCACAACTGGCCATAAAGAGAAAGGTCAATATAATTACACCTGTTTTGTTTTTGAAAAAAATACATTAACATATTTATGTGCCAGTTTTTTATAATAGTTTATAATAATTATTAATGACTAAAATTACAAACAACTACAAACAGAAACAACGAATCTATGAAAAGGTTGAAAATCATTGATAAAATCATTAGTTTATTGATTGCATTTTTTTGTCGTAAAAAGGAGGGGGTAAATCGAAAGACTGCGAGAGCAGTTTGAATTTTTAGTAGGTATGTTGTTTTTGATGGTCGGAATGGTAAGATCCCAAGTTGGCGTATCCCCACATGGTTTCGGAATCGCTGCAATCTTGCCGAACTATCTGTAGTTAGTTCCCGAAAAGATAGAGGGCGCGACATAGTTTCCAAAAATCAAAAATTGTCGCGAGTTAATTCATTAATTTTTTTTGTTAATATAATAATGTTAAAGATTATTTTTATATTGTATTATTTCAAAGAAATGTGAACCCAATTCTTGGAAACCTTGACGCCCTCTATCTTTTTAGGAACTACCTACAGAGAGTTCGGCCAGAGACAAAAATGTTGCAAATTTCGAGCTCTACAATTTTTTATAAAACAGTTTCCAGCTTGCTATATTTATTGAAAAAAACATCTATTTTTTCAAACTTGTTAAAATGTATATCTGGTAAAAAATTTATATCAATTCATTTGGCCATTTTGAGCTAGAGCGAGTGACGAGAAAAATAAATTGTTTACTTATTTTATTTTTAATTATTATTATTATTATTGTTATTTATCCAACAGACGCCGAGAACGGGAGAAATGGTCCGCACAACGACGTTAAATAATTATTTATAAAAATGAAAGTACGGGACAGATTATTACAAAATTCAACAGATTTCTGTACTGATAATGGTCGAAGCGATTAAAAAAAAATCAACTGGATTTCGACTTGTAGATTGTTTCCATAAGTACATACTGAGAGGTGCGGTAATTTTTAAAAGCAATTTTGGAAGGTAATTATAAAAAATGATATAAATTTGTAGAGTAGAAATCTACCAGTTTTGAAATGCTGCTAATTAAAAATGGCACCAGTTAAATTGATTGCTGGCGCGCTAAGTAAACAATGAGCCTACACCCAGGGGGGGTGCCATAAAACATATACAACACACAGTAAAGTATTAAAAAATAATGAATATTTTAACCTTTCTGCACTAAAATAACACTTATTTGTTGCTCTTAGATTTAATTTACTACGGAACTTAAGGTGATGTAATTTCATAAGGTAGCTGGTTGAAGAAAGTTCATAATATTTAAAAAAATATTATTAATGTAAACGATGGTAATTATGCTAATCATCACTAATAAACAAATTATTTAATACACAGTTTTCGTTAAACAAGCAGATGTATTGAACCGAACATGCTTAACGAGAAGTTCAGCAAGTGTATCTTATATTAATGTTAATGACTCACGGTTAATTTCATTTGTTCAACTCATTAACTTAAAATTATATGGTCTAAAATTTGAACAAGCAGATGCAGGGGCTAGATAGCATCGGCACTAACCACAAAAAGCCACAGAAAAAAGATACACGACACGGTCCTTAATTTTATCAGGTATAGAGGCGTTAGTAGTTGAAATTGATTATTGCTGTCTAATTTTAACCAGATTCAAATCTAACACACCCTCCATCTAATAACTTTTTTATCCACTTTACGTTAAATGAAATAAGTATGGAGGCACATTGGGGTCGATCGTGTGGAACTACTTGTAGGTTAAGTGAATATTGACTAGGGGTTGAAAATGGATAATAGCAAAAAAGGGTTGTTTGAATTTAGAACGGACACGCTCAATTTGCGTCCGGATGTCAAAGCATTTTGACACTAATAGAATAGGACGCTGCTTTCGGGTTTATTGTACGTTATTTGTAGCAGTTAACATGACAGGCTTCAATTTACGTATTGTGCGTGGTTATATTCTTAATTATACCATTCTCATACCATCAATTAGGTAGACAAACTTACATTTCATTTTTTAAATTGACGATTGACGGATTATAATCGATAAAGAATAATAGAAAATACGTACTAGCTCAGTTTATAAAGCGAAAAAGTCAGGTAACAAGCAGAAAATGATTTAGTTACCATCGAAGGGATGTATTATCATCATCTTTGCGGATGAAAATACGTAGAGAACGGTGGTGTAAAGTTAACAGACATTAAACGTAAACTTGTAGTAGTTTTGACATGGAAACGCGAGATTGAAGGCAACTTATCGTGTGATGATTTAATGTACCAGTAGATTATTTACACCTGTTTATATTTTCACCAGTTCTTATACAGTGTGTCCCATGATAGATGTAACAAGAGGTGTAATGGACCAAAAATTTTGGAATTTTGAAATGGTATTTGGAAATTGAGTCCTGCTTGTTGTAAAACTAAAGTATACCAAAAATAACTTGATTTGGTGTTCTACAGGGTGTATTATAAGCAAAGTTGTAAAAATCACCACTAATAAAGTACCTTTATTTTTCAAAATATAAAAAATTCCACTAAGAAAAGTTATTTAGAATGCAATTTTATACCTTTATACCAAATTTCAGGAATATACAATTATTTTTTTGGAAACTTCTCATTTTTTCAATAAATTAGTATTTTTTTTTAACCATTCAATTAAAACTGCATAGACATTATTTTTTGTGAATTAATATTTAAGGTTATGTAGAAGCTAAATGTAGGCTATAAGAAAAGCTGTGGATACATATTTATCATTTATTATTGACATATCTGTCAAACGTAGTCAATATTACCCTTAATTTCTGTTTCAAATTAACGAACCAAGCATAAAAAATTAAGTGAAAATGGTACTGACAGTGCGTGAAAAAATTTATGCTGTGCAATGCAGCATTGGCGGTGAAAACTCGCTAAGAGAAGTGGTAAGCCAATTTAATTTGAAATTTGAAATTTCACTGCTTTGTCACGTACTCAGGCTATGAAAATAATAAAAAAGTTTCTGGCTACTGGTAGTGTTCTTAACATGAAAAGAAAAATAAAAGTATATGATGAAGACAATGTTGGGGCTATTATAACTCATACTTCTGTTATAGAGAATCCCAGGATGCCACTAATAGAGAGGTCAGCTCTTATTCATATTAGCAAGTATGAACTCCAAAAAATTTACAAGGTAAAGAAAATTAGGGCATATAAAGCAAATTATAAACATGCATAGGGAGATGACGGCGGTAGGTTGGATTTTTGTTTGACCATTGAAAAAAAAATCATGGAAGAGATTTTTTCATCATTTCGTAATTTTCTCAGATGAATCCACATTCACAACCAATGGTGTTGTTTCATCTCAGAATTGTCGGTTTTGGGCTTCTGAAAATCCAAATTTTAGAATTCATTGTGGAAGACTATATTATAAAAAAGTGAATGTGTGGTGTGCCGTTTCTTATCACGTTGGAGTTATTGGACCTTATTTCTCTGAGGGAAGGTTAAACCAGCACACTTATTTACAGCTTCTTGAAAGATTTTCTGAAGAACATTTAAACATTTTAAGAGATATGCCTTTAGTTCATTTTCAACATGATGGTTGCCCTGGCCACTCCACAGAAATGGTTAATCGATGGTTGAATTTAAATTCTGGAGAAAATTAGATTGCCAGGAATGGACCGATCAAGTGGCCGGCGAGATCCCCAGACCTATTAATATTGGATTTCTTTTTATGGAGTCGCCTCAAGCAGTTGGTTTACGCTGAACCACTTCCTAACAATGTAGCAGTATTGAAGCAGAGAATTACAAATGCCGTAAACTCCATACCGTTAGATCATATTCGAAACAGTTTTAAGGACTTCAGGCGAAGGATCGAAACGTGTGTGGATGTGGGTGGTAGCTACGTAATAAAAACATTGTAATTATTGTTTTGTATTGGTCAATAATTAATTTGTTTGTGAATCTGTTATGTTTTTGGCATTTATTACTTGTTATAATTTTTAAACCTCATTAATCTTCTGTTAGTAATTGTTTCTTGTTTTACAATTAGTTCGATTAACATTATACCTTCTTACATCTCGTATATTCAATTTTGTATTTACCAATAGCCTACTTTTCGAGATGATTAATATTTGCTCCTACACAACTTTAAATATGAACTCAACTCTTAATTCGCAGAAAATGGAAGGTTCAAAAAAAATAATTTCATACTCCTGAAATTTGGTACAGAGGTATAAAATTGCATTCTAAATAACTTTTCTTAGTGGAATTTTTTCATATTTTGAAAAATAAAGGTACTTTATTAGTGGCAATTTTTACAATTTTGCTTATAAAACACCCTGTAGAGGGTGGGGAGCAAATCAAGTCATTTTTGGTATTCTTTAGTTTTACAACAAGCAGGACTCAATCCCCAAATACCATTCCAAAATTCCAAAATTTTTGGTCCATTACACCTCTTGTTACATCTATCCTGGGACACACTGTACATGTTGCGACTAGGTAACACAAAGTGCTACCTACAAATATACTCAGAAATTTTGGATCAAGTTGGGCACAAAACTCGATTTAAGTATGAATTGTAAAAAATTTCAAAAATTTTTGAAAAGGCCGTTTCAAACTTATTGGTTTGAAATTTTCTATTTCATTTTCATCTCCGTTTTTACATGTTGGTAACCAACACAGTTAATTTTAGTAGTTCTGAAAAAAATCGATATTTGATAGAATTGCTGACTATGTAAGTAAGTGGACTAAATAATTTGTTTAATGATGTGGTTATTATACTCTTCGAAAATACAAAACGAAGTGTATATCGCATTCGATCGGCACATTTCTAAAACCGGTAATATGCTCGTAGAGAAAGAATTTTCATATCACTGAGTTGGTGATCGAATTCTGAACAACTTTCAACATGTCTGTCCGTCTGTCTGTTTGTCTGTCAGTCACATTTCTTGTAAGCACAATAACTTAAGAACGAAAAGCCAATTGTATTGAAATTAGAACAGTAAGTTAGTGTTAGCCAGAGGAAAAACTTTATTGTCTTTTAAAAAAATCGGCCAATAAATAAACAAGTTATAAATTATTTAATTAAAAAAAATGTATTAATTAAACAAAAAATCAATAAAAAAATATTCAATTTATTGAACATATCTCAAAATTTCTATTATTTCTTTTTTTTAAATTTTCAGACACATTTTCAAAGCATTTAATATATTACCTGAATTTGTTATTTAACTACTACTATTGATTTTTGACTTCTGTTATCACGACGCCAACTTCTGTTTTTCTTTATTGCACAGGTATCAGATCCACCTCTCTGCAATTTGGTATTTCAGCATTATTTATATAATTTATTTATGATTTTTAAGATTATGTAGTTTTGTTAGTAGAAAATAATTAGAAAATATGTTAGCGAAAGAGGCCATAAAACTATCCCACTGGTAATTTACATCATTTTCTTCAAGGTTAGTAACATTTGACAAATTTTCAATTTCTAATGAATTTATCAAAGAAATGGTGGTCGCATCATTGTTTGGTGTATCTGAAATTATAAACTCCATAAAATGAATTATGCTATCATCATGCACGCTCACGTTATCACTATCAATCTTCGGGTGGGTATTTAGACCACCCGGTATTTATTAAACAACAGATTTTCAGTTGAGGGTCCCGTTTTTTGTTCAAAACTAAAAAGATACATTTTTTTATTTCGAGTTGCCCATAACTCCACCACCTTTGTTTTGCTTCTTAAGAAAACGGCTTAGCCTATCAATTAAGGGCATTGTAGAGTCTGACGTTGATTATTACAACCGCTGATCAAATCGAACCTGAAAAGATAAACCTTTCGGGCCAGTAATTATTATAAACTTAATTTAGTCCAATATCTGGTTATCGAGGAAACATTTTATATAAACGGATTATTGTGTTCGTGACGAAGGTCCAAAAACCCAGTGACAGATGCGATAAACCGGCGAGATATTTTTTAACTATTATTAAACTTGCCTCTTATATCACTTTCAAACAAAGAAGATTTGGTATGTTAATTAATTAGGAGTCGTCCTTATAAACCTGTAATTATCGCTAATCAAAATTAGTTGAATGCTTCTTCATTTATAGCGCGTATACAACTTCTAAATAACGTTTTATTACGTCGGAAATTATATGGCACATAAACTTGTTCTCGTTTATAAATACCTGTTAATTACTGAATTGTAGCAAATGACTGTTAAATACGGAATTATTTTAATTAAAAAGAAAAGGCATCAACGTACTTTATAATAATTAAGTTTGTTTAAATAATTAAATATCCAATAATTTACAAAATTATTGCGATATTTAAAGCGACTTTGATTACCGCATGTTAAGAGGCACTCGTTAAACGGATAATATTCACATTTTATGTCAAGCTTAAACTTGATTATAGCGACATTTCAGTCACCGTTCGAAAAATACACGAAGTAATAATGAAAATCACTTAAAGTGAAACCTGTTTATTGACTGTGATATTCACTTATAACACAAAAATATGTTATTACTATTTTAGTGAAAATAAAGTGATATTTTATTTGTTCATTTTATAATTTAGTTACGGTTGTTACTGAAAATTTCACTATGGGCTAGAATAGGCACAGAAACTATGTAAATATTTGCATGCAGTTCGTAGCTCTTACTTCAAAGGGGTGAATGAGTACTTTGGCGATCCAATGCTTCCCTTGGAGGCTGAGAATTCATTTGAGAAGAGCTATGGCTAAAGCAAATTGGTTTACATTTCTCGACAGACACAGTTTGTTCTATATATATACAGCGAATCAAATGAAAGATAATGGATTTACAAAAGCTACTGTAAGGATTCTAATTTGAAGTCTGTTGGACAAACGAAATATACAAATATAAATAGACTTAAGAAGCATTCCCCCATCTCAAATGCAGAAAAACTGACAAATCTAGTGTTGGTCAACTTGGCAACGTGTTGTTCCATGGGATATAAATAAATAAATAACTTAACGGTAGTTAGGATTGTAACAAATAAGATATTGCTGAATACTTTCGAAAGTTTAAAAATTATTAAATGTAAAAACAGTATGAATAGTGGATAAAGACCTTATCCCGCTTTAGTGAGTTAAGTACAGGGTTATTCATATATTTTAACCCCCAGGGAGGGAGAGACGGGTCATGACCTCTGTAAAACAATGTCATTCATTTAGCCTTCTACTAATTAAAAAGACATGTACTGAAGAATGGGGTTTGTGCCATATATGGTACAACAAGTAACTAAGATAAATTGTGCAAACTGTTCATTGTGAAATGCATAAAACCTATTTCTATCCTTGTTTAGAGATAAACATGTGCTTCATATCTCTCAACGACTTTTAGCCTGCAGTTCACCCTCAACTGATATCATGGTTGACCCCTTCTTTTAGAAAAAAGGCTGTCTCCTTTATAAAGGTATTCAGCTATTGCCAATTTCAAGTCTACTAATGCCAAATTGTTCTGATAGTCTCCTCGTCTCCAAAGAATCCACGCATTGCCACATAGATGATCAAGTATTGGAAAAATATCTGTATATACCATTTTATAAAATATATCTAGAATATTCCAGCATGAAGTTCAGAAGATTCCACTCGATACATATATTTGTTATGAATGTAAATTACTTTTCGACATAGTATAGAAATGTTTTTTCTTTATTACAGAATCGTTTTTGCTCAATGTTGAGATTACAGCCAACATAAGTCACTATCATAATAACGACTTTGTTGTCATACCAGGAAGTGACAGATATAGGAACATCATCTACAGCGTCGTAAGTAGTACACTAGCGAACCATTTATCTAAAGATATTTTATAATTCTGGTTGGTTTATATCGGTCATAAAATATTTATGGATTCATAATACCTGAATAACGTGAGGACTAAACATTTCTTGATTTTGAATATTCAAGAGAAAGACATATTGTAAATGAATAGCTGTGCCATATATGATACAAGATTTTTGACAATAGAAAATATTATATATACTTATAAAATCACAATGGGCAAATGTATACTTTTATGACTGACATCAGCTATTGTTGGTTATTGCAAAATCACCTTGGAGCATTCGAAATTTAGTACTAGATGTCGCTAATGTGGCACACAATGATGAACATATTCCATTGTGATAATCTACGAGCTCTAGAATACTTACATATTATAAATAGGCTAACGCTGTCTTGTGCCACATATGGCACATTATGAGCTAAATAGTAAGTAAAAATACATGATGCTAACAAGGTTGGCTACATGCATGTTGAGTACAGTATTTGAGTGTTTTGGTATAGAAACTACCTCATCGTTACAAAAATAATATCAGTAGCAAGGCTTTTCTACGATTCTGTAACAATTTCACCACACTGACTTTCTCGGCAGTGTCAACACATCTCATATTTCATTTAAAAAAAATAAACTCTGGCAAACGCATTTGGTAATTACATCATATTCATAATTTTCTTTTTCCTTCTTCAATTCTTTGGGACTTCCTGCCACATGTATGTTTTCTTTTTAAGCGGTGCTAGGGGAATCTACAAAATATATCACAATTAACCAGTATGATACTGGTAAATAACCTCTACACCTGTGACGTTTACGTCAAAGGATCAGTTAGAGGCTGGTTTTTAAAATAAATTTACCAGTATCATACTGGTTAATTGTGACATATTTTGTAGATTCCCCTAGCACCGCAGGAAGTCCCAAAGAATTGAAGAAGGAAAAAGAAAATTAAGATAATGCCACAAATAACATTTAGACAATATCATATTCATAACTCTATTTTTGTATGTTGGTTTCTTATAAGTATTCCAGAGATTTTCTGATGATTCAACAACTATTTAAAATGAAAATAATCTAAGAAAGTCACTTAATCACCATTATGTCGAACAACTAAAAGTGGATATAATAAAAATTGGTTTGTATTTCGGGGATATATTATTACGGTGGAACCCATTTTGTTTTGTGGTAAAAAGTCGATCTAATTAGCGATTAAGTTAGTATGAAATATTGGTTAATTAGCAGGTATGCAAGAGAAGTGCAGGTGCTGCGCCCAAATCGATGTCCCAAAAATACTTATAGATTTAGTGGTTTCATTATAAAAATATTCGGGATCGAAATAAAAGAGTTAGATTACGATCAGTTCAGATATTTTAATTAAAAGTTTGGATACAAAAAGTCGTTTGTGCCGGTTGGGTATCCGCGCACGGTGGAGGACATGAAGAGTATTTTGCACCACCCGCCGATCGACTAGACGTTTTCAGCGCTGTTCCCATCCAATTAAAACAGTCTGATATTTAGTTTATTGTCGAAACCAGATTTTATCCACCTCACCTTGCACAATCCCTCATGCAATTTTTCATCACAAAACTATTTCATACCACACCTCCTTAATTACTATACTTTTTCTTCTGTAAATTATTAATATCGCTCGGAGTTACGTGTAATATCGTATTAGAAGCATTTCAATGAAATTCAATTATAACTGTTCTACATTCTTAATATACAAGGCGATTCTCTGTATCGAGCAAGAAACATTGGAAGAGTCATATTTCATATTTTTTATTACAGAATTTCAATAATAATAATAATAACAAAAATAAGCGGTCATCTTTGGGGTCCCTTCGCCTACTTAGGGCACACGAATCTGGAATGTACAGCCACTAAGCCCACAGGTCGTGGGGAGTGGCTGTTATTATCGCCGGCGCGGCTACCGTGTAGTATCGGTCGGAAAGCACGGAAGCCCTGTCCAGCAACGGTGAAACCGAAAATAATAATAATAATAATAATAATAGTAAAGGTACCTTACTGATCTCAAGAGAGGACGAAGTGGAGACTTTGCTGAAGACACGCAGCTTGCAGACGGAAGCATCCTAAGACATCTGGATGCCGGAGAGACCTACACATACCTGGGTGTACAACAACATCATATCTAGGATGTGCAGCAAGTGAAACAATCTCTCCGCGGCAAGTACAGACGCCTACTTCGAAAGATTTGGTCATCTCAACTTTCGGGGAAAAACAAGGTGTCTGCCACTAATATGCTTGAAGTTCCTGTTCTGCTCTACTCCTTTGGGGTAGTCAAATGGACAGTAGATGAGCTGCGCCAATTAGACAGAGGTACCCGCAAGATGATGAATATCCATAGGAACATTCATCCTAGATCGTCCGTTCCTCGTGTGTACCTCCCACGAAAAATCTGGGGGGCCGAGGGCTCTTGGGGTTGGAGGAGTGTATGCATGGCAGAGGAACACTGAATATAGCATGTGATGTCCTTAGGAGCTCAGACCCGATCCTGCAATTAGTGAGAGATCACGGAAAATACAGGGGTAGGTGCAGGACTGTTTAAGGCAGCAAAAAGAGCCGCAGATGAACTTGGTCTCTCATTCGACGACAGGCGAGGAGGCCGGCGCAGTGCTGACCCAAAATCAGTCACTGAACTTCAGTCAACTCGTCTGAAGGCTCGAGTAAAAGCTGCCGAGTAGGAACATCTGTTCAGGCAGCATGTCGATAAACCCGTGCATGGTGTGTACTATAAGAACACAGAGACACCATGTTTATCGACTAAGCTGACATTCGCCTTTTTAAAGTCAGCTGGACTAAAGTCGGAGACCGAGCGATTCATTCTGGCCTGCCAAGACGGTGTAATTAACACGCTGGTCTACCGAAGCCGCGTGATGGGTGTAGAGGTTCCTGATATAAACTTTTATAAAAAAGGTACTTTACTGATGAATCAAAATGGCTATTGATTGAGGTCCTCTGCCACAATTATAATATATAGTATGGATTTGATAAAGCAAATATATGTAGAAAGCCGTTAACATGCTTTAATAAGATATTCCCACGAATTTGGGTGATCATATTTGAAGATTTAACAACCCAGAAGACACGTAAATAATATGACGAAATCGTAATGTAACAAGTAACGTCATTTGATCGACGAATGATCACTGTCAGTTCAGTAATACACGATAATTTCATGAATTAGGTACTTTCACATGCAACGTCTCGCACGACGTCTTTAATGGTTGTAGTAGTAGTAGGCACTGACAAAACATCGTGTGGGAGCTTACAAAGTCGCAGATACAATAGAACATAACCTCTTAGTTCACAGTTCTGGTGTTGCTGCTGAACATATTGAAACCGATACTAGATTAACTAAGCACTAACATGTAGGATTGCAAATAGAATATTGTTTGGATTTTGACCAAGAAACAGGAGTTTTAGAACGAACGGTCTTACTTTATGGATTTTACAAGAACGCTATGTTAAGTTTTATGGCAGTATCCCGTCAGGTGTTCACAGGTACATTACAAATGTTGATTGCCATGAGAAATGAGGGGTTCGACGAGTATACCGTCACCTGCGGGGGTAGCAGAATGGGCCCATTCTTGAGCAAGAGCAAGTGAGAGCAAGTTCACCCCTGCCCCTAAACAATATAAAATGTATTTATTATTGCTGCAAACTTACATATATTTAGCATTAGCAAGCCCCTTAGAATATGCATTTTTTAAAACATGTAACATATATTTTTGTAAAGTTCAGAGTGAACACAAAAATACGTTCGACATACACCCCGCATACTAGAAGTCCAGAGGGTATAGTCCGCTATATTTAAGGCACAAAAAAGCCATAAAATCCCGCCGTAAATCACTGTCTCGTTAGGATAAGGGATATCCCACAGAGCCGTATTTAAAATTTTTGTGAAGAATAACATTAGAAATTTAGAAGTATTGTCTTTGGTAAATAAATCGTTATTTGGTACAGTGATAAATTTAAAAAAAATTACTCTGTTTTGCTTATCTCAAGATAGGAATAGTATCGGTAGGAGGGAGTTGGTGTTGGTAAACTATATAAAAGTAATTTGAAATTATAATTGAAACGGGTGTGTTTTAGTTAATTTCTTATTTTAATCATGCCAGAACATACTGTACATGAGAACAATGTTGTTCTACGCATTAAGCAATAAAATCATTTTCTACGAATATATAGCATGCCCCGTTCTCTCATCGTCAAAGCTTTGAGGTTTTTTATGTGCCTTAAATACATGTAGAGAATTATAATACAAAACACTTATTTTATATTTAAAAAAAAATACAAAATGTTCATTACAAAAATTACATGTTTGCTAATATAATATATACGACTATCTGACTGTATCTGATGTTGTCTGTGACACAACAATATTTATTAAATGTCAGTGTACCAAGCGTTTTTAATTAGGAAGTATTGTTTTATTACGGCCATTAAGAACGTCGTTTTATTGATTAGTCCACTGGCAGAATACATAAAAATCCACTTGTCTTATACGAGTCATATGTAATAACTCTTACGCTTATCTTTGAGCAATAACGGCAATATGCTCGAAGTAGGCTACGGCATAACCTCCAACCTCTTCAACTTGTTGCTGACCTGTCTCATAATTTTTACTCTTATATTTACTCATCCGGTCTCTACATTCGCAAATCTGCATTTGCACGGCCTTTAATTTATGAATGCTTGTTGGTTATCATTTATTTTATGGTGAAGCTGCCAGCGAATAATTATTTTTATATTTTGCTCAATACTGTGAACCCTGTGAAGCTGAGTAGTTGCTGACGGTACTTAGGATGCTATAAAATTAATAATGCAATAAGTAATAATATAATATAGTGGCAAAGTTAGCATAAAGTATCGTGCATTTATTTATCACAGGTCTGCCTTTTTGAGCCTTTCGGAATCCACTTCACTTTAATGACTAGTATAAACTATAAAATACCTTCATGTCATATTCATGAATTAATAAGCCTTAAAGTAATGATAATTAATAACTCGGATAATTACCATTTTAATTGTGCTTTCTGGAATGCTTCGTTTTAGAAACATATAGGTACTCATATAGGAGAATTATGGATAGTTCTAAAATTTTCAACAAGAAATTAGATAAAAAAAGTTGAGTTGGCGGACGATAAAATAGAGACTGATCTGGTCCGTTTCTAATTGGTATTATAAATGCCCACTGGTTTGGCGGGCATTTATTTAATGTGTAGGAACCTTCCAATATCATATGAGATGTCTGTGATGCTTTGTCTAACATGCTACTATTTTAAAGAAGGGAGCGCCAATTTCAACTAACTTAACTTTCTTGGGTTTAGGTTAATGCGTGGTTTAACCTGTCTTATAATCAGATCCATCACTAGGACCATTTCAACTATTATGGCTCACGCAGAATTATAATATTTCATTCAATGGTGTGATTTTTTGACATAGATAACTTGGGTAAGGAAGTGTCCTAGTCCTCTGGAAGCAGTCTGGTCAAATAATGATAACAATTCTTTGTGTAGCTGGAGAGATACGTTAATTAGAGTTATTCGGTGAAATCTGTCTTAACCTGGACAGAGAAGGCTTAAGACAGTTTTTTTGGTGGTGCCTGAAGTAATGTCAAGTGCTGTTGGTCCCATAATTTTGATACAACACCTTTTGTGGCAGAGACATTTGAAGTTCCAAACAGTTTTAGAATTGCAGCAATACGATGCAAGAGATCTGTATCTGAGATCTACATTTCAGCCTAAAAGCTAGTGGCAACCTCTGAGTTGCAACTATATACTTCGATTCAAGTTTCATAGTAGAAAGCAATCATCATAGCAGTTACATAAATCATTCCAGATCTAAGCTCGATATGGAAACATTTTCATGTGAAATTTTAGGACATGTTGTCTTCTACTATACGTGAGGTTCTACCAGAAAAATGATAGTACAGAAAGGGGAGCACGTACTAGCATTTTGTTTTAACTATTTACGGCGGCGGAGAGCTGAATCTTGTAATTTGTCCAAGAATCATCATGGGGTTAAGCGGGATTTGCAACTAAAGGGCTATTTACTTTTCAAAATGACATTCCCAAATGGGAACGTTTATCGTCTTTCCAGACTATTTTTACATGTAAGTTGATAATAGAAATTACACAATAAAGTTACTTTCCTCCATTAGTGTCCTTCACTTCGCAAAATGCAATTTGTAATGATTCAGTGATTTATTTTCATTTACCGGTATTAAAACACCAGTAAATAAATAAACACACTGACATGCAACGCATATGCCAAAGCAAACAACGCTCAATTTTCACTCAAAATTCCAACTAAGATAACAGACTGTCGCTCGCATCGGTCGTGGCAATTGAAAAAAAAATTATGCTTCAAATAATGGCAGAATGTCATATTTAAGATTAATAAAACAGTAAACGCTCATGTACTGACCTGTTGTATATACAATATGATGTTGGAAACTGCTACAGTTTCAATCTAAGAGTGTTGGTAGCATAATACCGTTGCTGGAACTTCGTATATATTGTAAGCAAATCGATAGAGATAATCATTTAAAATCAGAAAAGTATGCCATCTGATAATATCGGTTATGACTGATCCAAAATCTTACTACAAGCTTTAAGATTAAAGAGATCTTAAGACCCGATTGTGATGGAATCCTTGGACTCCTATGGCGATGAAGTCTTGATAAAGAGTAAAATAAGATTGACAGATAGTAAATTTGCGGTGTTGCCAAATGGCAATTAAAATATTTTATTTCATAATTTTCCTTATTCTTTTTTTTCCCGTGAGTTTACATGTTTACTATATTATTTACAATAGTAATTATTTACTTAAGTGAGGAATTGGGGTCTATCTTCAATAGGCTCAGCAGTAAAAAAAATATTATAAATAAAAACCTCCGCCCTGGCGGCACAAAAACACCATCCGCAGACAGGTTTTTGGCTTATTAGTCATCAATAGTACGGAATAGATAAAAGTAACGCTTTTAGATTTTCATTCAATTTAGCATGAACATAAATCACTATTGGATTTATCTACAGAGGTAAATATACATATGTATATCGCTATTTTTATGGTTTCTATATCAAATCCACCACACAACGTGATGTGTTCTCTTTGAGAAAATTTGTTATCGAGTTGGAAAAAATAAGTTCAGCTTTTACTCATCATAACGATGTGCTGTAAATAATATTATATTTGTCGTTAATACTCTGAACCCTGGGAATCCGAGATTTCTTTAAGTAAAGAAGACGGGGATAACTACACTCCATTAGATATGCCTAGAGTTGAGATTGCAGTACTGCATCCGATCAAAATATCTGAATTATTGTAGCTTTCTACGTTAAAAAAGATATGTATGAAACTCGTGGGTATGCAAAGTCACAACTTTGCATACCCATAGTCTTCGTTTGAAACATATTTGAACTAAAAAAATATAAATTGGTATCTTTAATTTGGCCAGTTAATTACCATTCTAATTAAAGTTAATTACTTTTAATAATAGCAGTAAAAATGTTCGTTACGAATTTTAGCAATTATCTCTAAATATAACCAAATATTTTCTCAGAACCACAGTTAAACGCCCGAAATGAATATTACTTATCCTAGTCTTGTTAAACGTCACCGTTTTGCCTCATTTTTAATACTTTGTGTATGAGACATTATGTAGGATTGTATAGTTTTCCCTGATTCCACGAATATTTTCTTAGGAATACTGCAAGGATCTGTGCTGGGCCTGCTTATGTACATATTAATATTTTTTAAGCGATATATACGTAACGTACCACCGAAATAGAATATTGATATTTATCCAAATTTTTTATATTTTCAGTCCGCAAATCACACTTTTCAGATTTTTCCATATACCACTATCCCTATGATGGATACCTAAAAGTGGTACACTATTTTCTGCAAATCGAAAATAAGAAACTCGAATCTTAATAGGATCCAAGCTGCGAAGCTGTGACTTTTAAAGTGTCATAGGGTTGAAATTTTTCCAAAACAGCAATCTTATGCGAGTGACTAAATTAAATTAAAAAAATAAATATTTTGTTTTTAATTGACATCTGCAATAAGTTTTGTTCTCATGGCTTACTTAGTTAGGTTTTTATTGAAGATTATTTCTAGGAAAAATGGAAGGTACATAAAAATTTTTGCATTATTTTAAGTAAATAATTATTTAGCGACTCGAAATCTTGTAAGGGGTTTCTAAAGGTGTTGATTAAGAATATCTTACTAATTTTTATTAAAAAATCGTTAATACTTTTTTTGAAAATCGACCTCAGTTTTCCATCCTAGAATCGGACTCCTCTGACTGAAATCACATGTGGTTACTTCTAAAGATTCACTTTACAGGAATATATTCACCATCAAAATGTCAAAATATTCAAATATCAGATAAAGCGAGGTATGAGGATCTTAAGGGAGTCACACTGTATGTCAAAAAACATTGCATAATTTACTGCGATATATCCTGTCTGAATTATAGTTCTAGTAGCAGCACTAGATGGAGCAACTAGAACCGGACTCCCAATTCAATTTCTAATATCGGAACCATAGCTGCAACATGTCTTTAGACAGAGGAGACTGATCAATGTAGTAGCCGCCAACATTCTTGACGAAAGATGACGGTCTCGGATGATTAGGGGTCGAGCTTGAGCTCTTTGCCCCAATCATCGTTGTAGACCTGACCTCTGCCTTCGACTTCTTTCTTCGCAGGCATGTCGGTTCCCGGGAACGTCTTTAGTCTGGCGTGAGAGAGACGCTTATTTTAGCGTCAGAGGCCGGTACGGGCTAGGGTATGGGTACCGAGCTGGTTGTTTGTTTGGTACCCCTGGGATCGGGTGATTTGGATGTTTTTAGTCATTGTCTCGTCTCCTTGCAGCGTGGCTTGAAGGTCAGGCCGAAACAGAAAAACGGTTAAGTTATACTTACCCGTTATCCAGGATCTGGAACTTCGGCCTCTTGTGCCTCGGAGCGTCGTTGGGATCGTAGTCACTCGCCTGTCTGACCAGCGGATTCCCATGCTCTGTCGCATGGACGTATAGATTCTTCGCTCTGTCCCGCATGACTTCAGTTACCGGAGTGTATTCCAGGTCTCTGAAGATGTCGGCGTTTCTGACAAACCATGGTGCATCCACGGCGATGTTTGTTGCGACAGCTTTTATCTTCTTCAGGTGGGTGGCTGCTTGGTATCCGCAGGCAACGGTGGCGTAGGTCAGAACAGGTGCAATGAGGGTCCTGATAAGCGTGAGCTTGTTCCTTAGGTTGAATTGGCTCTGTCTACCTATCATAGCGTAAAGTAGAGTCCTCCTCGTCCTCGCTTTCTGTATTATCGCTTCCGTGTTCAGTCTCCACGTCAGGCTTCGATCCATGATAACGCCAAGGTACTTGACGGTATCGTGCCATTGGATCTTCTCGCCGTTCAAGGAGACGTGCCCTGTGGGAGTTTGCTTCCTGACTCTCTTGCTCTCTATGTCTTTACTTGCTATTGATTCGTCGAAGCGTGAATACAGTAGACTACTCAATGACGGTTAGGTTAGGTTAAGCATACTATCAGGTCTTTTGTGGCTTATTCCTAATTATATTACACCCAGCAGGTTCTGCTTTTTAATCAAGCCAATAATCTTGTTGGGTAAGAAACCGTCCAGGTTCTCTGACCCTTTGCCAAATAGTGACAATCTGATTCGTTCTGTAGCAGGACTGATACATAAATATGCTCTTCCGTTTCATCATTTTCCAGATACAGACCGTATTCGGCGTTTTCCGCCAGTCCAATTTTGCGTAGGTGGTGATGTAATCTGCAGTGTCCAGTATATAGGTCAATTAGAATTCTTAGGTGTAGCCTATTTAACTCTAGTAGTCTTTTAGGTCTTGACTTCAAAGGGTAAATAATAAACTCTTTTGAGTGAACTAATCCTTGTAGCAATGAAGGTTAGTCTATATAGCAAATATGATTTCAACGTTCTATTTTGCTTCTTGGTTGTGATTCACTTTCAAATATCCACTCATGCTTTAAAATTTTTCTATACATTTTTTCTGGTAATATAAAAAATTCGTTGTCAATTCTTGCTCACTTTACATTAGACGTAGCTTGATGAAACTTCAATGAGACCAATGCGTTGCCATATGCTACAGTTTGCAACCGATCTGAAAGAAGTCGCTGGAGCTACGCCACAGTAATCACCGAACATACATAAAAACCCCACTCTTTTTCTTTTGTCGGTTAAAAACATATTACTATTTTTTATTCTACGTGGATACCTACAGCAACAATGATTAAAAAGACATATTTTATTAATTACACATTTTATAAATCATCCTTCTTCCGTAAATATTTTCTGAACAGAATCCTGCCTACCACGTCTTTAATAAATGTTAATGCCTACCATTAAATTATCCTTGGATGTCGCGATGCATGTGGAATTTATTTTTTAACCTGCTTTATTATTTTATTTGCCTTTAAGAAAGACGAACCGAGGTCAAAGGTACAGTTATACAGTTGGGCCACTCAGTGTCTGTAGATGTGACTTTCTTCCCCGCGTTTCACTTGAAGATGTTCTTCCTCGAGATAACATTACAAGCTAGCATACGATTCACCTCTATCACACTATCTCTTTATATCTTGTATCAAAACACTGTTTGTCATCTACATAATTAGCTATTGAATTTGTATTTTCTGCTGAAGTGCAAAGTCATATTAATCAAACACGGTGTATCCATTTATCAATTCATCGCTACACTTCACAGCGGCATATTTGGTGAAATATTTCATATCTCTACGGATTAAAAATAATGGGATATTTAAGTCTCGCAAATGGGAGACTCAACGTCACATACATGGTCCTTTTATGAAGAAGTCAATCTTTTATGATAATAATAATAATAATAATAATAATAATAATAATAATAGCGTCTGTATTTACTATATGAAAAAATATACTCAATTACAAAACTATTTAATAATTAATACTTTAACAAATATGAAAAGGTAATAAAAATATAAAAACTTATAAAATTAAGCTGCTCTTCCACTTCACCTAATTCGCACATGAAAGTAAATTAAAAATAATTACGTCTATGGTACAAAGAAAACTTTCAACTTAAACTAAGGGCAATATTTTTATTTTTTCCTGAAACCGTTTGCATTCATTCCTTTCAAGTTTTCGGGTACAGAGTTATATATTTTGCAAATCTAATAAGGTTGTGTACACCGGTACGTAATTTTATTTTATTATAAGTACTTAGAAGATTTTTTTTATCAAAATTGTATAATGTAAACATGGTGAATGAAGTAGTCTGCGATTATTCACATTCTTCCAAACCTGTGTATTTTTATTTGTGCGAAATTCTTTCACGCCTGCCTATACCATAAATTAACCTGAAGAAAGAATTTTTAATTTTTTGTACACAGTAGTTAAACTAGGACCATATAGGCAGGCAGCAAAATTTGACAAAGATAAAGACAGAGTTTCAAATAACATCAGTTTGACTTTTTGAGATAAATAGTGCCTATTCCAGTAAATTGGTTTGATAGAATTGTATGTTGATAACACTTAAGTTCTTAACATAATCAACTATTTCAAGGTTGTCAAGTTATTTTAGGACCAATAATAAAAGCATTTGATTTGCTGGTATTAATGATAAGAGTGGTCTTTTGATACATTTAAAAAAGACTTCATTTATACGTTGACAGGCACCATCAACGTCTGAATTGTTAAATGAATATTAAAGCTGAGTATCAGCAGCGTATAAAAGAATTTGGCAATGTTTTAAACATGAAATAAACTGACTGGTGTATAGGGTAAAAAATAGTGGTCCTAGGATAGAACCTTGTGGTACACCTGATCTCAGTACTAATTCTTCTGAGCAGTTCTTTCAATACAGACTTTTTGCTGCCTATTTTGTAAATAATTTTTAAATAAATTAACTGTATGTAACAAAATAGATAAAAGTATTTCGTGATTAAGAATACCAAACGCCCGACTAAAATGTAGTAAAATTAAAATTGTACATAAACCCTGATCTGATGCTCCTATTATGTCATAATGTAACTAACATTTTTTTACTGCATCTTGCAAGTGCAGCAAAAAGGTTTTTCTTTAAATAAAACAATGTTCTAAATTGAGTTTTTTCTCAGTTCTTAAATATGTCTGGTTGCATAAATCGTATCACAAATAGAAAAAGAAAAAATCACAGACCTTGCACCATACGCAAGTACCATAGACATATTGAAAATACCTCTGAGGATTGGTAATTTTCTAATGAAACGTTAATAAATATTTTAATTGTAATGCCACAGATATGTTCTTATCTGGCCATGTTATTTACAAAACCAAAACTATAAACAACCGAGGATTGTGGTTTATAACATTCAAGTTAATTGGTTGATTGTTTATCCTTAACTTTGATCGATCATTTCATCTGTTTCGAATGGATTAATTTTAGTTGGTTTTAGATTTCATTTTTCGGTTATTGAGATGTGACTGTGTAGTTTTGTTCGGGTTCGTTAAATAAAAACAAAATCATGATATCTCGAGATATCCTAGTGTACTTATTATGAGTTATTTTGTTTTAATGTGTTGTATGAGGTTTTCCTTGAAATTAGAAAACTATTTTAAACAATGCAATAAAAAGAAAACATTTTTTTACAAAAGAAACATGTATATACTGTTTATTGAAACAAATGTATTTTAATTACCATGGAGTACAAATATAATATGAAACCTTAGGTATAGTTTATCTAAATTCAATTAAAAAAAGGCCGACAAAGGAATACTTGATACGACGAGCGATGTCATGAACGTCGACCAACAATTTTTAGAATCACTTTTTAATTACTGTAAATATTGTTTTACTACGTTATATTAATTGATGAGCATAATGTAAATTACTTATTTATAATACATTAATAAACAATGTTAATTTAATGCACAACTCCATAAATGATTCAATAAAAGTAAATAAATATAATTTAACCTACGGCTATGCTGCCGGCAATATAAAGAATGAACCAAGAGCTTATAAGGGACTTATAATGGTGAGCCAGGTAAACAATCGACTACTTTCGTTTGAGGTAAGCGCATAACATATCTGGCTAACTATATTCGTATATGGATATCGTTTGCAGTACAACTTGTATTATTTTCTTTATTTCTTTGAATACAGTTTTTTAATTAAATGCCTGACTTTGACTTTTCTTTAAAATTTTATATCTTTAGCAATAATAAAAAAATAATGTTATTTCACAACCTCAAAAAATGTTCACATAACGAGCGTAAATTAAATCATAAACAACATTTTTAACAAAATTTCATTTCGCATTGGTTGCTAGGCAACAAATGCGGTATGGGATATTTCACAGATTATGGGGTCCAGCTACGGAGTGATGAAATGTCAGCAGCTTGTTTCTCTCAGCATTTGTGTAGGTAACAAATAGTTTCCTTGTTCGTTCCTATACATCGATATTAGCTAATATGTTGCAGTGGAAAAAGATTAAATACAAGTAGCGTAAAATGGCAATCTTGCACCAATGAATTTTATGCTTGTTTCATGATACAGTATCAAACTAATATTAATAATATAAAAATAATAAAAGAAGTTACACAATTTGTAAATGTTTCCTGAGGTGTTTAGGGCCACCTTAATAAATATTTATAAAACCAAAAGTATAAACAACTCACGACAGTGGTTTACAATATTTACGTTTATTGAATATTTATCCATATATTGCTTCATTTAACTGGTGCGGCGGACCGGCTGTCGCATGTCGTTTCATTCATGCTAAAACAATGCACATACACACGCCCTCATAAATATTTTCAATACTAAAGTTGCTCTAGTAAAACAATTCATTTTTAGGCAATTTCTCTTAGTTTTGTTCCACTATTATCTTTCCGAGATGTCTTGAAATGCATACTTTTATAATGAGTCAACATTATAATCTAACAATTTTGTAACGATGTTCCTACAAATGTTTACAACTTTTTATGATGACATTTCGTCGGATATCAATTGGGTTACTTTTAGTTTCATTAGCTAGTGTAGTAATCTTGGCCAGAAAATACCAGACTCATTCCTTGAATATTCCATGACTTCGGCGACTGACTTTGTTATAGCGTCCAATTAATTTTAATGTAATTGACTTTTCGTTTCGTTCTCTTGCTTACCCAAGACTCAAATATGTAAGGTATTCAGTCTTAAAAACCTGATTTTACCTAGTCACAATGTTTGAACACAATTTATTAGGTTCTTCTTGTTTTTAAGAATCACCTTAACCGTGTGTTTATAATACTAATAAAAATAGCAGGTGAACGCATTAGAAATTCACAATGAAAGCAACCGAGTAAGGTAACGACATGATTTATTATCATACCTATTATGGTTATATAGCAAAATTTAGGCTGCGTAACATTTGACAAAAACTGAAGGTGATGAGTTGAGATATTCATAAATCACTACTTTCCGATGTACTAAAATACCTATAATTAATACATTGGATGTCGTGTACACTTGTATCCTGTTGTTTACATAACGCGATTGAATTTCAACAAAAAATTAATTTTTAATTTAATCTGCTCATCATCACAGACAGCCTTTCACCAAATATATTTAAATATCCTTATTAGGGTCAGCAAAACCAGTTAAGTTTTGCTAATTTTAATAAATCAGTTTTAGCAACTATATATTTTTAAAATTATAAAATATTCAGATAATATTAAAACACTCTTAGCAATTTTTATTTCGTCTTCAAAAGTTGTGCAATTTTTGTATTGAACATGATATTAATTGCAGTAATGATTGCATTTGGACGTCATCTTCTGTGAATGCTTATTTTAATGACATATTAATTATTATGAAAGTTTAATCGACTCTACGAAAGTTTGCACCGTTTGCAATACTTAGCATCTATGTCCAGTTTATAATTTTAAGTTTACGAAGAACAGTTTTTAGAAAAACACCTCCAGCCTACATTACTGCACTAATATCCAGTTGAATTGGCGTATCATTATTTTTTAACGGTGGAAGAATGTTCTCTTATGTTTTATTAAATTACTATTGCGACAATTGGCTATAAGAATGTTGCTACAACATAACTATAAAACTATTTTATAAAGGCTCTATTATAAAACCTTGGAAAGGTTCCCAATGTATCTCTTATAAGGCTTCAAGTCGTTAGCCGTTATTTTATAACGATTACATAAATATTAGTTATACAGCTATTATAAAACTTATACGTTACTTCATTAATGTTGTACAGTTGGGGACAGTGGATATGGGCACCAAAATTTGTACAATGTAACGTGGGCTTTTATTTACTTAACCCCCAAAAAGCCATGGAAGGTCATACATAATTTAATGGGGTTATTTCACAATTTATGTTTATGTTAAAAATGTATAACCAGAAACACTTAAAAACTCAATATATTTGGCAATTTTTTTGCGGCTACGTATTTTTAAATTCGGTTTGTAATTTGAAGATATTAGTTCCCACCAACGGTCGTGACGTTCATGTTTTCGCATGCGCAGTATAGCGTAGACGAAATATCTGTGTGGCAGCACTGAGGTTCAAACTTCACTAAGAACAACTGACAGTAACAGTGTAGCAGGTAGGTTCTTTTTTTGTGTTCTGTTTGTTTTGCGGTTTTGTGTGGATTTGTTAATTTTTAAGACGTTGTGTATGGAGTTATATAAAATCAGTTATTTTTTTTATATCATTAAGTGAATGAAGTATGGCATATCTACACTAAGTTTCAACATTTTTCTTTCGTGAAAACTTTAAGCTTGAGGCAGTACCTCATCGTTAAATTATGTAAGTCCGTATAAGTTTTAGGATACCTCTATATATGAAAAGTATTTTTCAAGTAACAGCTTTGGTTTTCCACATGTTTCAGTAAATATTGCTGAGCTTTAGTACCACTGTATTCTTTTTGTAAATATACGCTTTTATCCAATTATGCGTCAGGCAATATATATTTCTAGATAATTAGTTCATTTTTCTTGTGGCAATATGGTTATTAATGATACCTCTACATAAAACCAGTCCGAGCACACTACCTTGAGGGATAACTGTAGTGGTACGAATCGTTCCTGAAATTTCAGCAACAATGTCTAATTTGTAGATATGGTCACAGTCTGATCAACACGCTCTCTGGAGATGTTTTAAATACAATAAAGAAAAGAAATACAATTGTCTTGTTAGAAAGGGCGAAGTTTAACTCAACAGCTATTTTACAATTTACATACACCCTTAAAAACATAATGTGAACAAAAACTTGTATTGATTAGATACTGAAACCTAATAGAAATTTTCAAAATAATAGTAATAATAATAACAATTATAAAAGGATGGCTAATAATAATGAACAGAGTTAGACAGCATAAAATAAATTGTGCAAATAAGCAAATGGAAACGTATAAATATTTACATAAGTATACACTGCGGCATGTAGCAAACATAATTTTACACATTTCATTTGCATTGCATTTTTCAATTTTACACGTAAAAATATTATGAAAGATGTTTTAAATAATTTTCAAGTACATTATTAGATTAGCGCGCTGTAGAAGACAAAGAGTAGAAAAATAGCAGTACTATGTTGTGGGCATAGTCAAATTATCAGTAAACAGAATAGATAATAAGTAATGTTTTGTAGTTTCTGCTAAATGATTGTATTTTCACCTAGCTTTTGGTGACATATACTTTGACTAAGTTTCATCACTGTATGATAATTGTTAGGATCAAATGAGAAATGAAGTTGTGTATCACCGGCGTATGCTTGCATAGAACAGTGCTGCGTGTTTGCAAACATACCTACTGCGAGATAAACAAGAGGCCCCGACACGGAGCCTTGGGGCACACTTGATGATATTTACTATATAAAATATACTTCGCAGTATGAGTAACGTGGTGTCTTGTTAAAGGAGCCTTTGTCAAGATTTATTTTCACATATTATGGTTGAAAGATACAAATATTTATTCTTCCTGTATAAATTTCCCAAGAGCGGAAAAAATGCTTGTTAAGTGAGAACATACCGATCTATCCGCTGATTAATGCTTGTGGTTTTACTACTCAATGTGTGTATTTGCTAAAACGAGAAATAATGACTAGCTGAATGAATGAATAATTTAGCCTTAAAAATTAGATAATTGCCCTTTTAAGATCTTTTTACAATGTTTTGCGATCTCATTAGCTGTTTATTTTTTGTGTCATTTTGATACTTCCCACCAATCAATTATCAAGACGGTTAGTAAATTGTATACTGCATAATGCAGCCATTTAATTAATGTATACATAAACTTCCTTGTTTTCTTTTGTTTAAGAATAACTAACAGCATGATATTGCATAAACATGCATTTATATATCTTCAAGAAATCAAGCTACCTGAAGTTTCTTACATTTCTCTTATTAATTAGAAAATAAAACGTCCAATTATGGTATTGTGCAGCAAATCGCAAACGCACTTAAGGTCATGAAGGTACATTACGTACGAGGTCAATATTACTGACAATTTATATTTAATGGTTCTTCTAATAATGTATCTATCCACTGATTATTGTTTCTTTTCAAAGGATAATTCATTTGAGATCGATGCTGAACTACCTTACTTGAATTCTAATTAATCGTTTACATATTTATGTTGCAATTTTTCCAGTCCTCTCACTGATTTATTATAAATTAGCAATAACACTGAGACTTCAATTGAAATAGAAAACATTAACTGATACTGATACAGTAATTAAAGGAATTACAGTAACAGTAATAAAATATTCCTTTCAATACTTCTATTATATTTAAAATTCCTGTCTGTACGTTTTCTTCTATTCAATAAAATAAGCACAGATTTACATTCTACAATCATCCTAGAATGTTGGTTTGAATTAGAATAAAGTAAATGTAATTAATTGATCATTTGATCGAAAATTAAGAATTAGTACTCAGTGGTCGCCTACATTTTACAACTTAATGAGTCGAAAAGTTTGTCTTCGTCGGTCTATCTGTTCTCAGAAATTCAGAATCCTTACATATGTTTGCACCATAATTACCGATCAGGTACGAGTTGGAAGATATGCAATGAAGACTTCGTACTAGATAATCTACAGGGTGACCAAGAGTTACACTGCCAAACGTTCAGGATCGACTTCCCTAATTTTTAGCATCAGCGTATCATAGTTTAAAAAAATAAAAAAGAACAATATATTTTTTGTAAGGACCTTCTACTGATAATACAGTTTTTAAAAAATTGGGGATTATGGAATACTATCCCAGGTTGCTACAAAAAAAATTAATAATTTTAGCATTAGCATATCATTATTAGACCTGGGAAATTAGATCAAATTTGCCCGGAATAACTTAATTTTGACATACAGCTCAAATCGAGATGCGGTTTTCGGAAAAATATTAGGAAAAAAGTCTACATATAGTGAATAAGCCGTTCGAGGAAAATTGTATAGGGGTGCATAAAATGCATCTAAAGTGCATAATTTTTTGAAAAATTCTATAAATTGATAGAAAGCCGTGAAAATTTCGTGGGAATCGCTTCCAGCGGGCTTTCGAGGTCACTGAGTCCAAATCTGACATCAAAACTTACCAGGGATGCTCGGGGGTGACTCTTCGGGGGTGGGAGGGGATGAAATCGAGTGAAAAATTCAGTGCCCAAATATCACGGGGAAATCGGTTTCCGGGGGATTTCGAGGTCGTTGAGTCCAAATCTGATATCGTAACTTACCAGGGATGCTCGGAGGTGGCTCTACGAGGGTTAATCTAATGCATCTAGAGAGAAAATACTATAAAGTTTTTGAAAAAATGCACGAATCGAGATTTTTGCCAATGTGGAAGGGGGACATGGGTAGAGTCTAAAATCAAAAAGTCGGGACTGCACCTGCTGGCTTCCGGTCGCCATCTTGGATAACGTGAATAACGTTGTATTTCCGTTCCTGTTCGGTTTCTCGGAAAATATATGAAAACCAAAGTTGTATATCTAGTTCTTTATCTTTCATTTTTAGTTTAACTTTTGTAGAATTGATATTACAAAAGTTACAGTTTCTGTGACTAACAGTTTTAAAGCTGTGGATACGCGAATTCAGCCCCACAGACTTCAGCGCTTGTGCCTCGTACCTCGTACAGAAAACGAACAGGAAAGGAAATACAACGTCTTTCACGTTTTCCACATTGGCAAAAATCTGGATTCGTGCATTTTTCAAAAACTTTATAGTGTTTTCTGTCTAAATGCATTAGACCAACCCTCGTAGAGCCACCCCCGAGCATACCTGGTAAGTTTCGATGTCAGATTTGGACCCAGCGATCTCAAAAGCCCCCGTGAAACGATTTCCCCGTGGTTTCTGTGCACTGAATTTTTCACTCGATTTCATCCTCTCCCACCCCCGAAGAGCCACCCCCGAACATCCCTGGTAAGTATTGATGTCAAATTTGGACTCAACGACCTCTAAAGCCCCCGGAAGGGATTCCCTCGGAATTTTCACGGCTTTCCATCAATTTATAGAATTTTTCAAAAAATTATGCAATTTAGATGCATTTTATGCACTCCCTATGCAATTTTCTTCGAACGGCTTATTCATCATATGTAGACTTTTTCCTAATATTTTTCCGAAAACGATGCCGAAAACCGCATCTTGATCCGAGCTGTATGTTCAAAATTAAGTTATTTTTACCTAATTTTCCTGGTCTAAACGAAACAATTAAAAATGAACATTTTATTTTTTTCAAGTACCAAGTACCCATTTGATCGCTTTAGAAAAATTATGTGTGGTAAAAAACCATCCCAAGATTCTATACAAAAAATTGGTAGTTGTGCGCCGAAACTTTATAGGGGTCGTCTAGGGATGTACAAAACATTACGAAAATATGTTGAGCTATTATCGTGATATGGATGAACGAACATTCAGACAGATATAAAATATATGTCTGGCTTTAACTTTGAACAAATCCAAACTATCGTAAATTCTAAGAAAAAATAAAATTAACAAAAAATGCCTACCTCTACAATTTTGTTTATATAGATTAGTCCAAACTAATAAACTTATTCCTCTTAATAATGTTTTGAAACGACGTATTCATTTCTTTATTGGGGAAAAGCATGGTGTATTAAACAATACTAATTTTCTCATTAAAATATATTAGGTAACGCTTAAGGTCAATGACAATCAAGGACGGGATTACAATATTAATATAGCCAGCGTTCATTAATAAGGAACGTAAGATGATATTATCAATGGTTTTATGTCACACCGTAATCTTTTTCTATTTTTACATGTGGTTTAATTGTTGGCTTCCTCACTGACTCGATTTTATTAATGCCGGCTGTGCTTGCGCACTGATGCCTTATTAATAAAGTTACTCACAATTAATAAATAATGTAAAATATCTCGTAAACAAACGTGTCTTGTACGTGTATGCCATGAAAGTCATTCTTAATATTTCCGTAATATTTAATTCATGTTAAATGTTTCGACCTGGATGAGAGAGGATAAAACTTCAGCTGCATTTAAAAACATCTGTCAGCGGTCATCGGGTCACTACAAAATTAATAGTGTCAAGATATTCTACTAATTAGTATAATTTCGTTGAGTAAACGACAAGTAATGACATAATTTGAAATTACAGTGAACTATAAGGCTTGAAGCCAATGCAATTAAAGCTAAATTTATAAATAATTTGTGTTCGTTTACTCTTGCAATAAAAATGTGATAAAACGCTTAAATTGTATATACCTAACATCCCAATATCATACATCACTTATTAAAGGGTAGACGGTAGATCCTAATCACGATTTTTTTATAATTTACCCCTACATTATTACATCTAGTATCACCGTTCCTTAGCGTCACGTGTTATTTATTTATAATAAATAATGTTAATTTAATGAACAACTCCATAAATGATTCAATAAAAGTAAATAAATATCATTTAACCTACGGCTATGCTACCGGCAATATTAAAAATGAACCAAATGCAGATAAGGGACCTGTAATAGTGGGCCAGGTAAACGATCCAACTACTTTCGTTTGAGGTAAGCGCATAACGTATTTGGTTAACTATATTCGAATACGGCTATCGTTTGCAATATTCAAGCACGGTCTTGGCTCTTATTCTATCACATCAGGCTTTGTAATGATTTATCCTAGTAGCAACGCTTTAGACTGAATTTTAAAATTAACAGTTGAAATACTATAATAAAATATGATTTTATAAAAAACTATTCTACTTCCCTTTTGTACACGACGTTTAGGAACCTATGGCATTAAGATAGCATATACCAAATATATATTTATGATATATTACCAATTTAATTAATATCATAAGTTCTTAAACACACCTATATGCAAATACTGCATATATAGTTTACTATATAGATTTTGTTAATATACATTTAACTGTTTATTGTCTAAATGTTATTTGTGGCATTATCTTAATTTTTTTCCTTCTTCAATTCTTTGGGATTTCCTGCCACATGTATGTTTTCTTTCTAAGCGGTGCTTGGGGAATCTACAAAATATATCACAATTAACCAGTATGTTACTGGTAAAAAACCTCTACGCCTGTGATGTTTACGTCAAAGGATCAGTTAAAGGTTGGTTTTTATAAATAAACAACACAAATAAGTATAAAAACTTGAAATTAAATATTTCGCCGACGTTTCGGAAATCTAATCTGTTTCCTTTTTCAAGGCTTTTTTTGAAAAATCTTTTTTTGCTGTGTATGACAAATACACAGCTCTAAGAATGTTTGTTATATTCAATATCCATAGATACTTACTATTTACATAGAACTGTTGATATAGTTAACAGTTTTTTAGTTTCTATACAATGTTAAGTTTGTGAAGTTCTTCTTTTAACATTGGTAGCCAAGTTGTACAGACATCTACGGAACAATTCGACACGCAATTATCCTCATTCAATAATATTATCGCGGACTCTTTAATTTTTCTTTTTTTGCTATCTGCCTCTTTTGTTAAAATTTTTGCCGAGTCCCAGTTTATTCTATGTCCATTCTCCCACGCGTGTTCGCAGATCTTGGACCTCTGAATTTCATTTTTTCTGATATAATTTTGATGTTCGCCCAATCTTACACTAAAAGGTCTGGATGACTCACCCACGTATTGTTTGTTGCACTCACACGGAATACTATAAATGCAGTTTTTTGAATTTTGCTCGTGGTTTGTTGTTGTCAGAATAGATCTTTTAGTGTAAGATTGGGCGAACATCAAAATTATATCAGCAAAAATGAAATTCAGAGGTCCAAGATCTGCGAACACGCGTGGGAGAATGGACATAGAATAAACTGGGACTCGGCAAAAATTTTAACAAAAGAGGCAGATAGCAAAAAAAGAAAAATTAAAGAGTCCGCGATAATATTATTGAATGAGGATAATTGCGTGTCGAATTGTTCCGTAGATGTCTGTACAACTTGGCTACCAATGTTAAAAGAAGAACTTCACAAACTTAACATTGTATAGAAACTAAAAAACTGTTAACTATATCAACAGTTCTATGTAAATAGTAAGTATCTATGGATATTGAATATAACAAACATTCTTAGAGCTGTGTATTTGTCATACACAGCAAAAAAAGATTTTTCAAAAAAAGCCTTGAAAAAGGAAACAGATTAGATTTCCGAAACGTCGGCGAAATATTTAATTTCAAGTTTTTATACTTATTTGTGTTGTTTATTTATAAAAACCAACCTTTAACTGATCCTTTGACGTAAACGTCACAGGCGTAGAGGTTTTTTACCAGTAACATACTGGTTAATTGTGATATATTTTGTAGATTCCCCAAGCACCGCTTAGAAAGAAAACATACATGTGGCAGGAAATCCCAAAGAATTGAAGAAGGAAAAAAATTTAACTGTTCTTTAAAAAATAAATATAAAATCTGTACAGACTGAATCATGTATTTTTAAACATTTGCAAATTTATTAACAATTCGCGAAACGTTTGAACATTTCTAGAAATCAAAGACGGTTAGCTGATTTATAAGCGTATAGTTTTTACTTTAGATGTTGATGAATAAAAGATGTTTTTGGATTTGTAGATATCCTTATCTGCATATAAAAATGAAAGCCATTAAATTATATGCCATTCTAATCCACGTACCTATCGCAGATTATTTCGGTTCACTGCCACTGCTAATTCGATTGAAATAAAATATGCAAATTAGCCTTTGCAGTTTGATTTTAAGAACTAAATGGGAAATAAAATTTAAGTTAACCACTGACAGTTAGAATATGTGTTTCTTTATATGAATACTAATAAGAATATTTGCATTTTTAAGTGTTTTGGCATTATAATTCCAGTTACATCTCGAAAAATATTTATGTGTTATATAAAATAAGAAATTTGTATTCATATATTTTAAATCAAACTGTTAAGTTATGTAAAACTGCCGAAGGTACGATATTGTCTTATCCAGTTTCACTTTCATTTCGTATGCCAGAGTTGTCCTAGAAATTTGGGATGTTAATTTAAGAGGAGATTAAGGACAGCTTAGAAGGTGCAAATGCAAATCAATTAAAGGATTAGTTAAATATAAACTCCTGAGCACAGGTGAAACCAGATAATATAAGCCTCAAATATTTATACACGATTATATTTTATAATTAGAACTTAATTTATTAAGTCTAAAGTAATATTCTCTTATTTTATATCTATAAATAAACACACATTTAATTTATGTGCTATCGTTAACTTTATTTGTAAAATTGTAAATCTTGAATTTGACTAACTTGTAACAAAGTCCTCGGGAACATTTTTTAAAACTGCTCCAACATTTTTATTTAAAGACGTGGTTGGTCTAAAACAGGGTACCCTCCAGGAAAACCTGGATAAGTTTATGTATTTCAATTTTAAGAAAAAATCAAGGAAAAGGTAAGTATTAACTGTCCAAAGAAATGTTGAGTCATGAAATCTACACATAATCCTAATAATAATTTTGGTCCCTTCTGTAGAATCGTATGTGTATCGATCGACATTGTTGATTAATGATTAAGTACGAACTGCATTACTGCAGGCACACGTGTAACAAAAGTGGTAGTAAACCTTAGAGTTCTTGTAGACAATACCGGAAACTTTGAATATAATATTTGATTAAGGTGTCAACAAAGGCAACTTTCAAGTTGAGCAAAATTTGACGTTACAGGAATATCATGAAACGCATAAAGATCGGACTTGCTACAGCAAACGCCAATTATGATGAAGTTGCACAGCAAACCATTTTGGCCCCGCTCCACCCAGGCACGAAAACAACTGATCATTCAGTAGTGTAACGTAGTATATTCTATTTATGTAGTAATAATTGAGTATTGAAAAATGTTGTTATCTCTATTTTTGTCTTTAGATGTCAGTATGTGAAATACAGGCTAGTTGAGATAGAGATATAAGGGTCTTTTTCGAGTAGAAAACTGATTTTTGTGTACAACTAATAAAAATCACAAACAACAAGTATTTTCCCGACACTTCAAATCGTCGTAGATTATTGTTTAAAACTCGATAAACGTGTGATTGTAAAGCCATTTTTGCGTTCTTCGCTTATATCTTTTTTCTCTTTGATCCAACAGAAAAATGATTCAATACCTTTTTATTTGTTTTTAATAGATCTACAAAACAAGACCAACCGCGTTTGAAAATATTAGTTAGGTGAAGAGCAATTTGCAAAAAACTTTTGCGTTATCAGTATTTCGTTAATTTTCAAAGCTATTATTAATATAACGTCTTCATATTACAATAAATTATTCTTTGCTACAGGCAAATTATTCATACCTAAGCTGGAATGTATAAGTAAAACAGTTCACGACTTATAGCCTTATAAACAAATTAGCCTAGTGTTTCTTTTCCAATCGGTCTGTAAGAGCCGGAGCCTTACCCAAACTGGAACTAATTTTTTTGTAGATATATTTCATACCAAAGGACCACAGTCCACCAATTTTTAAGCAAAAAACTAAATTTTGCAATATATAAATTTATAAATAATTTGAAATCTACCATATTGCCGACATTTTTTAATAGCTTATCTTTATACATATTGAAAGTTCAAAAAAAGAGCTCGAACTTGACGAAAAAAAAGTTCAGATTCGCTGAAAAACAACGGAGAAACAAGCTGCCAAAGTTGACCGCTTGTTGTTCAACAATTTAAGCGAGTGGCGATAAAAAAATTGTTTATAAATAAAAAATTTCGAAAAATTCCCTTACTTGCAAAATTTAATTTTTTGCTTAAAAATTGGTGAACTGTGGTTCCTTGGTATGAAATATATCTACCAAAGAATTAGTTCCAGTTTGGGTAAGGCTTCGTCTCGTACAGACCGATTTAAAAAAAAACACTAGGCTAATAATTAGATTATAAGGCTATAAGTCGAAAACATATGTTGTTGTTTGTGATTTTTACTAGTTGTACACAAAAAACCAGCTTTCTACTCGAAAAAATCGCAAATCGATGATTTTCGGGCTATCCCAACTGGCCTACTAGTTTTCAAAGTATTCTAGAAACTAAGAGTGAAATTCATTCGAAATTTAGTATGATATTTGAACCCTTAAGTATAATAGATTTCAAATATTGAAACATGTACGACACTGTTTTGGGATCTTTGTTTATTTCACCACATTTGTAAGAGGTGTGGTAAAGTGAGGCCAATTAAAACATGTATAAATCAAGAAACGTTTGCGAAGACGCTGTGAATAACAAGAAGACGCGCATGTTCTCTTTAGCTTGGACAGCTTGGAAAAATCAGAAATTCATTTTGTTAAACTATCGGATATCTTGTAAAATACTAAATTATTTACAGTAACATTAACCAACGAATTATTCTATAGTTGAAATGAAACCTATGTCTTCGTCCAACAATATTTAAATTCCTAAAGCTATCTTCCTAAATTCATTTAACTGCATTTGATCCCTTGGATTACATAAAAATTGTGATAGTTTATTTCCTCGCAAATGAACAATACTTCTATTCACGTTTTAAAAACTCCAACTAAAATAAGGTTTAAATGGAATTGATGCAGATTCTTCCCTTTTTTTTGTACCTTTAATAGATCTTTTCGAGTGAAGATATTACCACAAATCAGTTGGTCATCAGTCTTTTGGTAACGTATGAAGTGTTATTTAATAACTTTTTTATGAAAAATATTCACCTGTATCTAATGAGTGTAATTAAAAATTCTGACTTGCAACTTTAAGCTAGGCATCATCTTGACATGTTACACATGTAAGTATTCCACAATTTATTTTCTTTACCAAGTCCAGCTTATATAACTATGTATTTTTGTAACATTGACATTATAATTAAAACTGCCTCATTACCGCATGTCGCAATTGTGGTAAATAATGTTTTATGGCTATTTTTAGCGCGTCGGCGTCGTTTTGCATGTAACATGTTATTATTCGAGAATTAGTTTGCCGCTTTGCTCTGTATGGAAATATAAATATTAAATAGGGTGGTTAATTGTACACTAATATGTCAATTATCGAACCTTCAGCTACCCATAAAAGACAAATTGTATAAATAATATAAAACAATAAGTCAAAGGAAAACCAGTTAACCTTCGTGCCAATCATTGCTAGTAATTGTAAAACAATTTGTAAATTCTAATACATTTTTTAGGTTTTGTCTGGGAAATATTTGCATAAATAGCTCATGAAACAGGTAATAAACGTAATAATGATAATCGCTCATTAATTTTTTGTTTGAGATTCAACAAAAACTGTTCAGTACAGTAGTAATGATTATTGTCTAGTATAGGGAATTTAAAATTCACCTATTCAAATAAAGTAGTCATCCAATAAATGAAAATAAATGTCTGAAAGTCAAATATTTTATGAAAAACGTAATCTGCAATGAAGGTTAACTGTAAACGAGTATAATAACGGTTATGAGCGAGATATTTTTTTAGATTATTCGTAATAATGTTTTACATGATATTTTTCTCACGTTTATATTGCCTTGATTATTAATTTATACATTGTAACAGCAAGCATGTTAAGGAGTTTTACGCAGATTGTTGTTTTACACGTTAAACAAATTAAAAAGAAAGTTCATTACAGTTCCTCTGGTATGGTGGCACATGCCATAAAAAAATTGAGATTTGCTTCTAGTATACCGGGTGCACACGAGACTAGGTACACCTCCACTTTCTTCGTTGTCTATAAAAATGATTATAGCTCCTTAAAAACCGTAACAAATCCAAACATTGAATCGTCGATTGTTTAGTGCATAAAGTTCTACAATAATATATTTTTTTCAGACTGTAGTTTCATATACAGGGTGTTCCTTAATGACGTGCTAATATTTCAGGGTGTGATTCATTAGGTCATTTTATGAAGAAAAGGTCATATGAACATGTGTCCGCAACGGCTTCAATTTTTTGCTAGAGGGTGTTGAAATTTTTTTTTCTAATCGTTATTTTTTAATATATCAGAAAGCATTTTAGATATTCTTTTCAATTTTGGTATGTGTTAATAGGGTATATAACCACATATTTTAATTAGAAAAATTATTTTATCGCTCTATCAGTGGCGCCCCTGCGAGCATGTCCTCTGATATTTTTTACCAAAAAAATGGTACGCCAGACATTTTTCCATGTCGATATTTTTCTTGATAAGCCTGATCAGTTCTACACGAAAACTGTATCTTGCGTTTTTCTCGTCAGACGTACAGTTCTTGATTAAAACAATTAAATTCATATTGAAACTAATGGGCTTGTTCTGCATTTTTTTTTTATTTCACAAATCGAAAGTACAAGTATAAATTAATGGATCTGCAAAAAATCAGAATCTCATTCGCACGTTTAGTATCTTAAAAACTATTACAAATTTCCATCTCGCGAAAATGGGGCGTGGCCAGGCGTTACGTCACTATACGCATAGACTCGGCGATCTCAATAGACTTGATGCTCCTTATTGGTTATAATTATAAGTGTTTTCGAAGTATTGTTTGTTTTGCTTACTACTTGACAGTAGGGGAGTACAATTTGGTGAAATGTCAAAAAATTACAATTTTCTCTCGCTCCTGCCAGAACGAATTTTCGATTTCGACCCTGCAATTTACGATTATAATTCATCGCCGACCTTCTCCTTTCCGTAGACACATAGAACGAACTTCCACTCGACGTATTTATTTAGTTACCAGCGTTTAAAAATTCCATGTTTTTTGACTTTTCGGGTTTAATTCGAAAGGTCCCAGAAAGCCATTTTTCTTACGTCACTTGGGTATAGTGACGTCACAAATGTGCGATCGGTTTTTGCAACTATTACTAAATTCAACTCCTTATATCTCGAGAACGGAAAAAGTTAATAATACGAAATTTTAGTGCATAATGAGAATATCGAGTACTATATGAAAAAGTATAAAAACCATATAAAAAGAATATCATGGAACAAGCCCATTACACAGGCACACACACAAAAAAAATAGTCGATTACACGGACCAGACCAATCATCTCCAGTGTATTTTGGCTTGCTGAATCTGAATCAGTTTTGGTGTCAGTTTTGCCCCACCACGTCACAATTTTTCTCTATCCTCAGAAAATCGTTTGAAAAATGCAATTTTCCCTCTTGGCATTTTTCCTGTTTTTTGAGTATAGAAAAAAAACTTACGAAGTTATGATAAAAACAAAACGGTTGTCTCGTTCTCTTTAGACAAAAAATCAGCAATGAAACCAAGGGCTTAACTTCCTTAATTTTTAATATATCTAATCGCTCGAAAAACCATTTTGCAGGAAATTTCAAGCACTAATAAGGCCTGTAAAGTTGAACTTCCCTGAGCCCTAAGTTTTTCTGATTTTTGAGGTTAAGGTGCTCGGGGAAGGTGATCTTCGCACTCAAATGCGAACTTAAAACGGTGATATCTCAATTTTCATTCTAGAGAAATAAACAATGAGCCTCGCAATGATACTAATTTTCTGCAATAAAAACCTAAATATTTGTCATCTTGCATTTTTACGTATCTTCTTCAGTTTTGGAGTTATTGTGAAAAAAATCTATTTTTTTAAATTTCAAAAATTATTTCAAAATTGAATCAAACCTTTTCCAATTTTAGGCATTCTAAACCGTTCAAACTTCTAGAATGTTAGTACCTAAATAAAGTAAATTGTAAATAGATTACATTTAATTTCAATTCATGCGGTTAAGCCATTGGTTTCATTGCTGATTTTTTCTCCGAAAAAACAAGACAACCATTTTATTTTCATCAAACTACGTAAGTTTTACATGTTAACGACTTTTACTATAGCTTATTTTAAAGATCTTTTCAAGTACTTAAAAAAAAGGCCTAACAAGTTCTTTTCAAGAAATTCGTTGTTTTTACGTTATTTAACGTTGAAAGGTTCAAATTCAGTTTTCGGTGAACAAATAGTCACCTTCAAAGAGCCATGACTCGGTTCGTATTACATCTAGAGAAACTAAATAAAAAACAGTCGATTTATTATTTCATAAGCTTTATTTTTGCTCCTGATAATTATTTTGATAAAACGTATGGTTTCCGAGTTATTCCTGAAAAATCGCTCTGAAACATGCATTTTCTTTTATGAAAAATCAGCATTTTCAATCGCGAATAACTCGAAAAATATTGATTTCTCGAAAAAACTATTTAATACGTTTCACCAAGACTCAGATCAATTAATTTTATAATTATTTCAATCTTCCTCATTGTGACTTTGTAGTAACTTTGTATGATTATATATTTATGTCATTGCACAATACCATTGTACTTGTTTGTTCAAAAGATATTATTATTATTATTATTATTATTATTATTATTTTTTCCGGTTTATCCGTTGCCGGACAGGGCTTCCGTGCTTTCCGACCGATACCACATGGTAGCCGCGCCGGCATAATTACAGTCACTCCCCACGACCTGTGGGGTTAGTGACTATAAATACCAGAATCGTGTGTCCCAAGTAAGCGGAGGGACCCCAAGACAACCACCTTCTGCATTTGGCCTGCCAGCCATTCTGTGGATTTCTGGAAGACCGGTATAGTCTTTAGTTCCGAGAACATTTTTTGCTTAGAATTCATCCACCTATCCGTTATTTAGAGTGTTCTAATTTCCACCCCCGAGAAGGGGTGACATCCACCCCCAGGGTAAAACCGTACATCGGCACTATATAACTTTTGTTCCTTGAGCCATTCCTTTCTTACTGTCAAAATTTCACGTCGATCGATGTTATCCGAAAGAATTCTGAGAAAATAACCTATTTTCACCGTCAAATACTGGACTATTTTTATCAATGTAAATTTTTACGATCTTTTGAAACCGTTTTGTTAACAAATGCATTTTACTCGTCAATATTTTCCACAAACAAAGATTATTAGCATGTGTCAAAAGTACAAAAAAAGAAACACATTTAAAAAAATTTCCTGTCTCTCTCTTAAACAGGACAGCCACAACATCGTTAGTGATGTACCAAATTTTCACCCCATCAAACGCCACTGATTACTAAATTCTAAGAATGGTCAATGATAAGAAGGGATCTGTCATACAATTGTATGTGATAGGATGATAAGCATAAACGTTCATTGCTTTTTAACTTGTTTTTTCGTACCATTTTTTAAATTGTACGCGAACTCAATAATATTCTCTCTTCATTTCTCGTTTAGTTATTAGTGGTTTCAAACGCTTAAAGAAAAATGGTGAGCCTCTATATATATTATTTTCAACTGTTACCTATAAACTAATTAAACCAATTCAATAATATTTTTATTATTAGTGATATTAATGACTTATAACAGTAATTTTAACAATTATTTAACGCAGATTTTAACTTGAGAAGTCGACCAAAATATAAGTAATTCAATATTTATATAATACCGACACATTTTATTTCCTAATTCAGATTTTGTTGTTAATTTTACTGCTAATATGTGCGTTTTGAAATGTTTAGTTATATACAAATTGCTCACAAAACTAAAATAATTAATTTCAAATAAATTAGAAATACCTACTCTAATAGTAAAATTAAACGGTATGTGAAGGAAATAGAAGTCAACGGAAATAAATATGAAAGTTTTGAAAACTTAGGGAGATTTTGTTTTGAGGTCCCGCATAGAACATTAGATTTTCTCGATCGTGATGACATAGCTAGCTGTCGCGTCGGGGGAAGTGGGAAGGTGCTCCGAAATATTTGGTTAGCTGTAACTCACGAACGCTTAAAGATATCAAAATGGCTATTATAAAAAAGGTTACTCTTAAAAGTCCAAAAAAATTGTTCCACTTGTTTCGTACAACTTACAGTTCTCCCGTAAATGAGCTGAGAATATCACAATCCTTTTATACCCTGGGAAAATAAAGATAATCCAGTTAATGAAGAGATCCAGAACAGAATTTTTGACTTCAGAGCTGTATTTGGAGTAGTTAAACATACTAAAAGACTCCGAACCTACTAGGTGAGCGGAGTGCGGGGGTTTTCTCTTTAAATGATCAAAATTTATAGCAATTTCGGGCAAATTTAAAGATTGTGAAAAAAAAACCGTACGTTGTACTTCATCTTTGTTTATGGTTTACTTCCTTGTATACAAACTGTATATTGTGTATTTAGACATACCGTGAAACCTGGGGAGAAGGTAATTGTATAATAAACAACTATTTATTAAAATTACATTTCGTGAAGTGAAAACCAGAGGGTTCTAAACGCCAAATAGAAAATTTCTCAGGACAACAAATATAAAGTTTGAAGTACCATAAAATATTGGTGTAAGAGAATGTAGTTTAAGTAAATATGCTAAAATATATTTAAGATTTTTGACTTCCACTTCCACATTATAAAAATATTTATCCAGTCCCAGTACGAATTCCATCCATTTTTATACAGATTTTTGCAGAAAATAGAAAAATTCTAAGTTCATTTGCCAGAAAGGTGTAAGATTTACGAAAATAACATAAGACAACTTTTTGGATAGAGTTTTAGAGTTAAAAATGTAAGGTTTTATTTGAGACTTAAAATAAATGTCTCCATAAATTTTCAAAACCTTGCTATTTATTTTGGTTTTTCTCTTATAGAACTGAATTATAAAGTAATTTCCACAAACACCAATACTTGAACACTGCACTCGAATACTATAACTCATCGCGCCTTTCGAAAATCATGTTGGCATTATCAGGAGATGATTAAAACTGTCTTAAACATTTTACATTTTGCTTAAGAGGTACTATACCGGGTGAGTCACGAATTGCGCTCGCCCCGATATTTCCTAAAATATTTGGAATAGAAAATTAAAATTTGGAGGCCTTATTACACGACTATAATGCCATCTTTTCAATAAAAAATCAAGTTTGGTGCACACCCGGTTTGACCGGAAATGCCCACAACTTTCGATTTTTAAATGGAACACCCTATATATTTTTACATTTTTGGAATCTAGAGGAAATTTTGAATACAATACATCCATTTTGGTCACTTTTTGATAAACATTGAAAATTTTATTAAAAAATCTATTTCTGAATCCAGAGTGCTGTGGTGCCCAAAATATATTTTAGTTTGTGTGCTACATTACTATAAAAATAAAAAGAGCAATATGATTGCATTACTTAATTCTCTAGAGGCGTTCAAAATTTTTAAATGTGATTTTTACCCACTAACTCGATTTTTTTAAATGGGAATGTAATCGTTCACCAACATTTTTAAATACCTACCTCATTTTCATACGAATCTAATGATACCAAAATTTTGAAAATCCGCTCAGAAATATTTGAGATTTCAGCCAAAATACAATGCAAACCAAGCTTTTAGAAACATGCGGCTAATAGATAATAGATTAGTGGGCTTTGGAAACTAAAATTGCACATTTCTGTGTAAATCTGGTAACCTAATAACATTGGAAAAATCATAGTAGCCATTGAATGTAATAAAACAATATCAGCTGTCAGACAGATACAAAATAAAGCGAGTCTGTCTGACAGCTGATATTGTTTTATTACATTCAATGGCTACTATGATTTTTCCAATGTTATTAGGTTACCAGATTTACACAGAAATGTGCCATTTTAGTTTCCAAAGCCCACGAATCTATTATCTATTAGCCGCATGTTTCTAAAAGCTTGGTTGCGTTGTATTTTGGCTAAAATCTCAAATATTTCTGAGCGGATTTTCAAAATTTTGGTATCATTAGATTCGTATGAAAATTAGGTATTTAAAAATGTTGGTGAACGATTAAATTCCCATTTAAAAAAATCGAGTTAGTGGGTAAAAATCACATTTAAAAATTTTAAACGCCTCTAGAGAATTAAGTAATGCAATCATATTGCTCTTTTTATTATTATAGTAACGTAGCACACAAACTAAAATATATTTTGGGCACCACAGCACTCTGGATTCGGAAATAGATTTTTTGATAAAATTTTTAATGTTTATCAAAAAGTGACCAAAATGGATGTATTGTATTCAAAATTTCCTCTAGATTCCGAAAATGTAAAAATATATAGGGTGTTCCGTTTAAAAATCGAAAGTTGTTGGCATTTCCGGTCAAACCGGATGTGCACCAAACTTGATTTTTTATTGAAAAGATGGCATTTTAGTCGTGTAATAAGGCCTCCAAATTTCAGTTTTCTATTCCAAATATTTTAGGAAATATCGGGGCGAGCGCAATTCGTGACTCACCCGGTATATATACCAATCGTGCATTTTTCAAATCGTAATACTAACTTCAAAAATTTTCTTCATTTTAACCGTCTCTAATGTCAGTTAAGTTAAATAAACGAAAATAATTTTTTTGCTAATGAAAAGTGTAATATTTTGGCAACAATGTAATTACTTGTGCATCAAATAATTATTAATAAATTTAAGATAAAGACTCGTAACCAAAATATTTATAATATAATAATACTGAATTCTTCATGTTTATTCTAATGCAGAGAGAAGTGATATCAGTTCACGTTGGTCAAGCTGGAGTTCAAATAGGAAACGCTTGCTGGGAATTATATTGCCTAGAACATAATTTGAAAAAAGATGGCTATTTCGATGAAAAGGCCAAGCCGAATGATGATAGTTTCACAACCTTCTTTAGCACCACTAATGGCGGCAAGCACGTTCCCAGGTCCATTTTCGTCGATTTAGAACCTACTGTAATAGGTACTTTTTATTTTAAGTTTATTTTATTTTAAATTTAACACACCGCTTATAGCGGAGTAAAACTAAGAGTCTAAATCACCAAAAAAGGAATTGTCATACTATAGCTATAATAAAAAGCATTTGTTTAAACAACGGAATGCTCAAAATATTTTATTTTCCAGTTTTTCTTAAATAATGCGAGGAAAATTAGATTTATTCTAGTCTTTTTGTTAAGCAGCAAAACATAAAAACAATTGAGAATAGTCATTTTTAAACAACTAATGATAATTTAAATCATTAATGCACATTTTTTAACAAAACTTTGGGAAAATATGCCCCTAATGGCTTTAATCACTATGCCAAGGTTGAAGTTGAAATGTGTATAATAACAATTAAAAGACAATTACAAAATTGAAAATATAATCGTCAATTGTACATTTTTTTTCAGATTCTAGTTTTATCATACACTTTTCATTGATGCCAACAAAATAATTTTTAGAAATTTTTAAAACCATTTTTTTTATTTATTTTTTTTTTCACAAATGCATTTTATTCAAGGATATTTTACCCCAATTATTGTCATGAATCAAAAAAACATAAAAACAAAAACAATGGAAAAAAACAATTTAGTCTAGGCCAATTGGTAGCCCAAATATTACCTTTTTTGCGTTTTAGATATTCATAACCAAACCAAGTAACATAATGACTTGAATTTGGCATTAAAATATCCTAATATTTAAAACTCTTCTTTGACAGTCAAAATAGTTTTAATTACATAAATTGATAGAAATTTATCGAGTTGTAATTTTCTAGATTCTGTACGACTAGGCCAATATAAGAACTTGTATCATCCGGAACAGCTAATTACCGGCAAAGAAGATGCTGCCAATAATTACGCCAGAGGACACTATACAGTAGGAAAGGAAATTATCGACAAGGTATGTGATAGGACCAGGAAGTTGTCTGACCAGTGTGAAGGGTTGCAGGGATTTCTCATTTTTCACTCTTTTGGAGGTGGTACTGGGTCCGGTAAGTCCAATATTTATTATTCAGTAAGAGGTTCAGTATTTCAATAGTTATATGTCTAGGTTGCGTCCTGGGCGTTCCTAACAAACTGGATTTGAGACATATATAGCAAAATAATTCTTCATTATAATTTATTTCCAAAAAGTAGTTCGAATTCCACTATGAACTGTAGGGCACCGTCTCATTTATCCTCACAAATCTTGATCTACTAGACTTAAAGACGGTCAATGAGGTGACCAGACGGTGGTTAAAGGAAATATTTTCAATAAAATTGTAAGAGCCACGTTGACAATATCAATAAACTTTTGAGTTAGTGGCGTAGTTTTATCAGCTTGAAATAAATTTAGGTCAAAATGAATATCCAGAAATATGTCGGGATTCAACCCCTGTGCTCGCCTTCTAAATTAAATTTTCTATCATAATGTGCCTTTATATTTTTTAAATTAGATATATCGTTGATAATAAAACTAAAAAAAAACATATTTTGTAAACTGTCAAAATAAATATAACATGAATTAATTTTAGAAACTTATAATTATAAATACATACTACTCTATATAACAAATACGTATAATAACAAGCTTATACTCTTCGCTGATCTATTGAAAATTTATTACTTTTAAGTTTATAAACATTAGGGATTATTGAAGCTTATACGCAGCCGGTTTTACAATGTAATAATGTAATATTTATGCACATCTAAACTTCCAAATTTTCTCTATTCTTTCTTTTTCTACATTTTTTAAACAATCCTCCTCAGAGCGGTGGGATTGTTTTCGTTTTAGACAGTTTTTTGTTTAATTACAAAATATCGACAGATTATGTTTTTACCCGACAGATTATGTTTTTACCCGCGTGTGCGTTTTATTTTCACGACACATAAAAGAAGATAGCGCATATCATTAAATACAATTAGATGGAGTATGAGTGCGATGTAATTTGGTATTCAGTGCAAATCTGTCGATGGAACATCCGCAGCGATGTTATAGTACACGAAATCGTTATAGTGGCTCTACGGGTGAGGCGCAAGAGGAGGTAAAAGGCGGGAATAACAATAACATCTTCCGTATCTGTTTATTATACTTTCACATTATAAAGCGATAGAGAATACCATGACGAGACGAGACGCGTGCTGGAGTTGGGAGGTCGGCGTAAACAATAATTCAGAGCCGTATTTCGCAACCACATGTTTTCATAAATGCGTGTGGAGATATTTAATTCTATAATTATTATTTTTACTAATGTGTTTTTGAAAATAATTTTAGTAAATTTTGTTACCAAGTGTAATATTATAATTTATAATTATTTTATATCTGCATATGTCTGTTTATTTGCTGCTGTGTTTTTGAAAATAATTTAAGAAGGTTTTTAACATAAAAATGTTTCGACCGTGGGAGGCTTCTACGTCTTCATCTGATCATGTTTATAAGAATGAAATTGATAGTGAGTACAGTGTTTAGATTGGTCATATCTTAGTATTGAGTCATGGGATCCAAGCCATATTTTATGACAACGACTACCAAAACAAAATAAATCAGTTCGGCAAACAAAATTTCGTCCAATTTGGAACAAATTTTTTTATAAAAAAATGACTTAAACACCCTGGGTTTTTGTAAAAAGTCTTATTTAAGTTTTATTAAATATTTTCCCCCCTTTTCCTGAAAATAAAATATTATGAAATTTAAATATAACAAATAAAACACTGAAATGTTTTTTAAATTTTCACTGATGTTAGTCTTGTGCTCACATCTGACGAAGCTAATGTTTAGCGAAACAATTGTCATGTTGACATAATACATTAGTGATAATAAAAAAAAACATTTCAGTCTTTTATTTGTTAAACTATTATAGTGTTGACATGGGTTTTCACCAAGTAAAAATCGAATGTTTCAACTATTTAAATTTTTACAAAAACGCAACTCATTTTTAAAACTTTTTTTGGTAAATTTCGATGGAAATTTTCCCCCCGCATAACTATAGTATATAAGTAATCGAGCAAACAATATAGTTAAATCCGGCTTGGCCTGCTACCTTGTCTTGCGTCTCACCCGTCGAGCTACTATACCGATTATGTCTACTATACTACTTTGTTTAACATTATTAAAAATAGTTTCGTTCTTCTCTTACGCATTATAAGCACACTTAAATAGGAAGTATAATCAGTAATGTACCATGTATACTTGCAATAATAAGAATAATGTGTATTAAACCTCTTTTAGGATTCACTTCTTTGTTAATGGAAAGGTTATCAGTGGACTATGGGAAAAAAAGCAAGCTGGAATTTGCTGTATATCCGGCCCCTCAAATTGCCACTGCTGTTGTCGAACCATATAATGCGGTATTGACTACTCATACAACTCTAGAACACTCCGACTGTGCTTTCATGGTGGACAATGAAGCCATATACGATATATGTAGGCGAAACTTAGATATCCCAAGACCTGGATATGAAAATTTAAACAGGCTAATTGGGCAGATTGTTTCATCAACGACTGCATCACTAAGGTATTGTTGCATATTTTGTATTCCTAAATCTGAAAAATCTCATTTTTTTAAACGAATAAACTTAAAATATAATCTAGTTACAGATTTTGTTATAATACATATGTGTATACCAAATTTCATGTCAGTAACATAAACCGTTCAAGAGAAAAAGTGCGCGCGAAAAAAAAGCTGAATATCCCAAAAGTTACCAGGAGAGGGAGAGAGAATAGCTTATCACTTAATCTTTAAAACTCCGGGAATGTCGGAGCTATAGAGGACTCAACCCGATCATATAATTTACCAAAGAATTCTTAATACTTTCTTATATGTGTATTTGAGAAATTTTATTGGTTATTAGTGGTACAAGGATTGCTTTTAAAGGATTTTTAATTTCTATTTCAAGAAAGTTGAGTTTACCATGACTGCGAAAATTCATTTTATAATATATGTGTCTATAAAACGCAATGGAGACATTCCTATATTGTTATTACCATTTAAAATTTCAAGCTAAATTGCAGTAAATCATAATATTTTGACTTGATCTATACCCCATATGTAATATGCTAATATCTCATTTCTCTGAAGATATCATTTTTTTAATGTATTTTTTAGGTTTGACGGAGCGATGAATGTAGATCTAACAGAGTTTCAGACCAACTTAGTACCCTATCCTAGGATTCATTTTCCACTGGTCACCTACGCTCCCATTATTTCAGCAGACAAAGCATACCATGAACAAATGTCTGTAGCTGAAATTACAAATGCTTGTTTTGAACCTTCGAACCAGGTACATTCTGTTTTAGTATTTTAAGTAGTACTTTAATGGCCCTGAACTAGTCTTAACAAATCTAATAACGTGGTCATTAGGCTCGAACACTGTACTCTAGGACCGTTTCCCCCACGAATTTGCCATCATGGAAATTATTTAAACTTAAAACATCTCAAGATAATGATGACAAAAATCTATTTTTTCACTATAGTTGAAAGGAGTATTTATCCGACAGACGGAAATCGCTTACCACTACCACAAAAGTTTTCTATGAAAAATTTCCCATTCCAGTTTTGAAAATTTTGCTTTTTCCTACAGATGAAAATTGCCCCTTGGATAAAAACATTTCCCAATAACTTTGTTTTGAAAAATAACTCTGTTCATTGATTCCATAAGAATTTCACGTCCAATTAGTGATAACAAAATTAAATATCTCTACTTTGTGTATGTTTTCATTATAAAGTTTTTTAGTAAGACCGATAGTTACGAAGTTACAATCCCTCAAATGTTTAATAAAAGCTCATTAAATTTAATTAAAAAAGAATTTTCTATATTCACATCTGCCTCTTCATCAAAATTGTTTATTGCAACATAAAACTGATAGTAATTAGTATTTTTTGTAATTATTATTATTGTATTCTTATTTTATTATTTAACAAACTATAATTATGGAATTGCACATCTCACCATATAACTCAATACCTTCATTCGTTCTTTAAATATTCATCAACCATTTTGTAGGGCCAATTCGTCGAAACTTTTAACACAGTCTTGTGAAATTGAAAAATTAATCTTCATGTGGACAAAGTTCAGAAAAAAAAGTAAAAAATAACCAGCCGGTGGTCGTGGTGCGCCTTTAGCCTTTTAAGAGAGATCTTTTTACTGGCCCTGACAAAAGGACTGCCTGTACATTTAGTACAGGCAATGAAGGCAAAATGTTGTAAAAACCTCGTAAAAATTAATAAAATAATCATCTCTCGGATTTAAGTAGTTAATCATGTGTAAAATGGAATGATGCATTCTTTGCACTTCCAAGTTCCGGGAAAATTCCAAAAAATTTGGAAAAACTTTGATTTTCGGTTTTTTTGCTCTAGCGGCTAAAATAATGAAAATACAGAAAAAAGTTTTTAACAGAATTCGTAGCTCGTCTCTTTCTCTACAAAATAGGTCTTTACAAATTGTTGTCTTACTTAAGCCGTTTAGGAGATAAATTCAGTTTTCCACTTTAGTTAGTTTTGAGCCGCTCTGAAATGCGCGGAAAATGAGAATTCTCTGGGAGTTTCGTACGACCGGACATATCGATCAATAATTATTACTATTCAGAGCCGCTAAAAAAAAAATGAAAACAACGTATAATGTAGAGAAAAGTCTCAGCTTTAATGTGGAACTAATCACAAAATTCATACAAATTTTTATCATAGAGAAAATAGTGTTAGAAGATGGCTTAGTAAACTTTATACAGTTGATTTATTCATATCTTTGAATTTTATGCATCCTGCCTATTTCTCCCGTAACAATGAGTGCTTTTTCACTGCATGGATTCGATTCCACGCACTTTATTCTATATTTCGTGAAAATTTCATTGAAGAATGTTAAGAAACAAATAAGTTGTATATGTTTTACTGTATAATTGTGCATTTTCTGAACGTGTATGAATAATGTAGACAAATTCAAAAAGTACTTCGCGCATTTAAGAAGCTCTAAAGTCATTCGAAAGAATATGTTTTATTGTACTTACAATCCAAAAATTAAGATTGTGCTATTATTATTACTTAAGATATAGCGAATTGAACTCCAAAATTTGGAGGTGATTGATCGATGAGAAATATACCCTCTACTTTGATCCCAAGGCTTATTTTTCCATCAAAAGTAACTGCAATAAAATATTAATTGGATTAATATATCATTATACAGGAATATATAAGCAAAATGAATTATCATTCTAACGACTGCCTGCAAAGATATGAATAAATCTGTTGATCAACTGTACAAAGTTTACTAAGCCATCTTCTGACACTTTCTCTCTTTGATAAAATTTTTTTATGAATTCTGTGATTAGTTCCCCATTAAAGCTGAGACTTTTCTCTACATTTTATGTTATTTTCATTTTTTTTAGGGTCTCTGAATAGTAAGAATTATCGATCGATGAGCCCGGTCGTACGAAACCCCTGGAGAATTCTCATTTTTCGCGCATTTCGAAGCGGCTTAAAACTATAAGTGGAAAACTCGATTTATCTTCTAAACGGCTTAAGTAAGACAAAAATTTTATAAGGCCTTTTTTGTAGAGAAAAAGACGAGCTACAACTTTTGTTGGGAACTTCTTTCTCTATCGACATTATTTTGGCAGCTAGAGCAAAAAAAGCGAAAATCAAAAAGTTTTCCAAATTTTTTTGAATTTTCCGGAACTTGGAAGTGCAAAGAATGCATCATCTCATTCTCCAGGTTATTACCTACTTAAATCCCAGAGATGATCCTCTTATTAATTTTTGTTACCCTAAATTGTTAATTTGCCTGTACTAATTGTGTACATTATATAATATATTATTATATTTTATGCGATATATCTTAAATATTAATATTGTTTATTTTGTTAGAGAACACTTCATACCTTATCTTTTTAGATGGTCAAATGTGATCCCCGCCATGGAAAATACATGGCCTGCTGTATGCTCTACAGAGGAGATGTAATACCCAAAGATGTAAACGCAGCTATTGCCTCTATTAAGAGTAGAAGAAGCATTCAGTTTGTTGACTGGTGCCCTACTGGATTTAAAGTTGGCATTAATTACCAAGCCCCAACTGTTGTGCCAAATGGAGACTTAGCTAGGGTAAGTCAAATTATATACAATATGAACAGTTTGTAAAAAATTTACAAATTGAAGTAATGGATATGTGAAAGGCAGAAAGAAATTCATAGGGAAAGTGAAGAATTTACTGCTACTGCCACTTTATTGGGTATAATTAATAACTTAAAATATGAATTAGTTGACAATGAAATATACTGACGTATGAAGTAAAATAATAATTGGTATCACGTATTACATCAGTAAGAGTTCAGAAACTTGGGATTCGGTCTATATACTAGAAGCCAAGGTCTGAAATTTTTTTATGAGCTCGGCTACCTCCACCACCATCCTCACTCCATTATTAAGGTAAATAAACAAAACTAAATAAAAATATTGATTAGAAATTTGTTACAAAATGTCACATAACGAGATCTGGAACCAGATTATAATTTGAGCTTATTCTTTATAGCTGTTAAATTCAAGTGAGGAGGATCAAGTTTTATAGATATTAAGAGGAATCCTCGCATGCGGGAAATATACGTGAAATATAACAAACGCGCTTAGCTCTAGCAGCTTTATTTTTACAAGTATCACACTCATTTTTTTTTAGAAGAAGTTAGCTACTAGTTCTACAATGTGACCATTGCTTTTTCAAATCCGGTGAACCAATCTTAAGAAAAAAAATCACAAACTTCATTTGATTGTCTGATATTTATTTAATTTTCACGTACTTCTAGATATCATTCTCAAAAAAGCATCGGTCAGATCATTCTATCATCTTTTGTTTACACATTCGTTTAAACATAATTCAAAAATGTCAATTTTTTAATGAGTTATACTTCAGGGCAATTACGCATGTAATTTAAAAATTGTTTAGGCATGTTTTCCATCTCCACCTAGCCAGAGAGGCGGATCATATACGTGTTGGCTCTTTGTCTAACTTGAGACTTCTCATTTTCCAGGCTTTGACTCTTACTACAGTAGAGAAATATATAAACTGAGCTTGTTGCGTACCTATTTTAATTCAATTTTTACCGGAACACATTTAATCGCGTAATGGGTATAAACAATAGTTAAAGGCGCAAAGTGTACCAATATGGTACAAGAACAAAAAGAGGAATTACTTCCACATCCACGTAGTGGATTGGAAGTACAGCAATCGTAAAAAAAATCAAATTTTATTTCTTGAAATAGGTTTAGAACTTCATGAAACGTCGAGATTTTAAATTTCAGCGAAAAAAAAATTTCTGTCTGTCGGTCTGTCTGTCTGTAATTTTTTTTTATTTTGTCAGCACATTTTCTCCGGAACGGTTTAAGACATTGACTTGAAATTTTGTACACCTATATATTATAACGAGATCTGGACTGGATCGTTTTTTGAACATATCCGATGAAGTGTAAATAGGGGGTAAATAGGGATAAATGGGGGGAAATAGGTAAAGCAAGCTGGTAAGAGTACAGAAACTTGAAATTTGGTGTATGTATACTAGCAGCCAAGGCCTCAAATTTTTAATATTTAGAAGCCGAGGCCTCAGATTTTTTAATAACAAATATCAACCCCCCCACCACCCCTACTCCATTATTAAAGGGGTTGATAAAATAAAATTGACTTATTCACTTGAAATTTGGTACACGTATATATTATAATGACATCTGGAACTAAATTATATTTTTAGTTTATTCCGTTGAAGGGTTGGGGGTTAAATAGGGGTAAATAGGGGAAAATAATTAAAGCAAGCTGATAAGAGTACAGAAACTTGAAGTACGGTGTATGTATTTGGAGCCAAGGCCTGAGATTTTTTTATAATATTTTTTAACCCCCCACCGCCCCTACTCCATTATTAAAGAGGTTGATACAATAAAATTGAGATATTCGCTTGAAATTTGGTACATCTGTATTATAACGACAATTGGAACTAAATCATATTTTGAGATGATTCCGTTGAAGGGGTGGCGATGTAAGTATAGGTATATGAATAGGGGAAAATGTATAAAAGCAAGCTGTGTAGAGTACAAATACTTGAGGTTTGGTGCGCACCTATACGGGAAGCCAAGCCCTCAGATTTCTTTATAATATTTTTCATCTGATATCTAAATCTATGTTCTCGCATTTTTACGTCTCGACGCCGACCGACGCCTAGCGTCATTTTTGTAAAACTCGTGTATTTGATAAAATTTAATTCCTACATTCATATTCTTACGTCTCGACGCTGACTGATGCCTAACGTCGTTGTTGTAAAACTTGTGTATCTAAATCTATGTTCTTGCATTTTTACGTCTCGACACCGACCGACGCCTAGCGTCGTTTTTGTAAAACTCGTGTATTTGACAAATTTCGATTCCTAGATTCATTTTCTTGCATTTTTACGTCTCAGCGCCGACCGACGCCTAACGTCATTGTTGTGAAACTTCTGAATTTGATAAATTTTAATACCGAGAATCATATTCTTTCATTTTTTCGTTTCGACGATGACCGACGTCTATAGCGTCGTTTCTGTAATATTCCAATTTTAATGACAATAGGTATGGATATATTAAATACCATGTGACAACAAGACTACACCTTGTTTGATTTACCAATACTTCCATTTTAATGAAAATCAAACTAGAAACAACCTTAGAAAAATGCAATGGAATATAATTAGTCAACCGCCCAACACCACGACGCTGCGCGACGTGGTTGTGCGGATGGCTCCGGCAATGTTGTATATTTTAATTATTGAATAAAATATGTTAAGGCAGTAAGTATTTTTTTTTGAGAGACATTTTTTAATATTTTTCACTAAATGCAAATGTGAGCTTTGGCAATTTAAGTAATGTCCGGCGGCTTATTTGAAATATAAAAAATATTTAAGAAAACGGTAATAAATTAATACATTGGGTTGATTCTACGGTTGGTTCCTTGTGAAACATTCTTCAATAATTTAAATATACATGAAAATTATGCTTTTTAATGCTTCAAAAAGTTTTATTAAAACTCTACACGTGTTTCGGCTTATTAGGCCTTTATCAAGAGTACAAGATAATATCTTGTACTCTTGATAAAGGCCTAATAAGCCGAAACACGTGTAGAGTTTTAATAAAACTTTTTGAAGCATTAAAAAGCATAATTTTCATGTATATTTAAATTAGGTAATAAATTAATTAAATTGCGAAAACTGACATTTGTTTTTGGTAAAAAGAATTTAAAAATACATTTGGGATAAAAATACTGGGCATTTGCTAAGTACATATTTCACTTTTTTAATAAGATTACGAAAAAATGAATGTTTAAATCAAATACGTCATGTACGTAATTTCTTAAAAAATAAATGCATAAGTGAGGACGTCCCTGTTTTTGCTGCCACCTGTCCTGGTAGGTGTATAACTGTATAATATGTTGGTAGGAAAATGTTAACATTCTTTTTCATAACTATAAAAGCAAATTTCCGGGTAATTTGTAAAAATTTTGATATTCAATAAAATATTTAAATGGGGGAATGCCACTCAATTCTGGTTTTTGTTCAATAATAGGTATAAAACAAACATATATTTATAGAATGATGTATTTCAGGATACTGAATAAAATATAAAAGTTAGTATCTGGCAATACGGTAAACTTTCGTCAAATTTCCTAAAAAAATTCTTTATAGTATTTTATATCTTACATAAATACCCATAATGTTTTTTTATATATAAATGCCTATAACTTTTCTACGAACAAATAAGAAAAAAAGCAGAAGGCACCAGGTTTTGAACCCAGAACCCCGCGATTGAAAGTCTGATGCTACATCAGACATACCACCTGTTCGTGTCCAATAATTATCTGCTTACACTGTTTTCACTTCACATGCGATCCGTATCATATAAATTATAGGTTATCTCAGGTAATAATGCTATGAAATAAATCTCTGGACATTTCCCACTTCGCACTGCGCCTGCGGTTGAAAGAGAAGACGTATCCGTTCTCTCTTCACTAGCAAATTAAATGTAAAGTTATTTCTCCTACAATTGGTGTTGCCGGGGGTAAACTAAAACGTAATCCTTGAAACTTCGCAGGGGAACTACTAAGGGTATTCCTCTTAAGCAAATGTTGTGGCTTTATCATTTCTTTATGAAATTAATTTGAGGTGGTTCTTAATGCTGGGCTATAAATCTAGTATGCTTTGAAATCACTAAGCTTCAGATCGAACCTTCATAAAACCAACTGCTTGCTAAACAAAACATCTGTAATAAATCAGCCTTAAACATAAAATTTTTTGGTTTACCTTTGCCTAGACTATAATGTTTTAAAATAGGTAGTTTTAAAACTGTGCTAAGATATATACATATTCGTCGGCATATTGTTTGTGTATGTGGCGCAGTGATCGATGATAAGTATGGTTTTATAATACCCTTCAGATACTCTCCGAGTAAAGCTTTAGATAATTCATTAAAACTTAACAGTTTTAATAGTGATATTAAAAAGAGACATGTAGGCATTTCTCTAGATGGGCCCCTGTACCCTTAAAAATGTTTTAAATCGGCTTCATAGAGTCCTTCCAAATTATTTACGTTTATAAGTAGTCTTGGAAATAAGATTTTAGGATAACTTATAAATTACTTTAAAACTACAATTGTCCCTTGGGTAAAGCAGGCTAGTAAGAGTCCAGACATTTTGGATTTGGTTCATGTAGTAGAAGCAAAGATCTCAATTCTTTTTAAAACAACTTCCATCCCCACTACCACCCCCACTCCAGTATTAAAAGAGTTAACAAAATAATATTGTGTACACTAGTGCATACAAAAGTGTTTGCAAACATAAACTGACAACATTGGAATTTTTTAGGTTCATAGGGCAGTGTGTATGTTATCCAACACAACAGCGATAGCCGAGGCATGGTCTAGACTGAATCATAAATTCGACTTGATGTACGGGAAAAGAGCATTTGTACATTGGTAAGTAATCATAAAATTGTGTGGATAACGGAGACATATCATTGCCACCGTTGTCTGAAAATGAAAAAGCTATCAATATTCAATTTCTAGAGTTCTCTTATACCTTCGGTATGTTCGGTCAATCAGCCGTCCGTCCGTATGTCACAGCCCTCCCATTCTCTTATTCCTATGTTTATTAAGATGAAATTTGGTATAAAGACGTAAGTGATGATATAATCGAAACATAAAAAAAAATGGTGAGGTAGTTGACAGTGACGGGGGCAATCACAAAATAGGCGCTATAAATGTGCACATATTTATATTATAACATATAATAGTGATTACTGCACAGAAACTAAACTGTATTATACCTCTGCGTTAAAGTTCTATTCGAATATGAAGTTGTGCAGAACTTGCATGTAGCGCGTTAAGGAGATAATTGAAACATATTCTTTATAGGATTTTGCAAACAGCAGAAAAAAATAACTATCCATGAGAACTAAAAGAAAAACTATGTGTAGAAATATTAATGAAATCTTTACATTCTTTCGATAACCTGAATTCTGGTTATGCTAGCAAATTAAAATCCTAAAATGAATTTGTCTAATTTCTTATTTGATAATTCTCATTCTAGTACTAGCAGTCACACAGTCCCCTACGAGCATGCAGGTTAAACTAGTATCTACAGAACCCCCTACGGTCATGAAGATTCAGTTAAAAATGAGAACAAAGGCCTAAAATGAATTTATTTACCTACCCTGTCGTAAAAAATGTTCACTCTAATGCATTACATTTTCATGAAATCTTTATTCTGTTTCTTGGAAATGCTTAGCCTTTGAAACGTTATTCAATTCATTTTAGGCCTTTGTTCTCATTTTTAACTGAATCTTCATGGCCGTAGGGGGGTTATGTAAATACTAGTTTAATCTGCATGGCTGTAGGGGATTGTGTGGATGCTAGTGTTAGAATGAGAATTGTGAAATAAGAAATCAGACAAATTCATTTTAGGATTTTAATTCGCTAGCATAACCAGATTTCAGGTTATCGAAAGAATGCAAAGATTTCATTAATATTTTTATACATACTTTTTCTTTTAGTTCTCATAGATAGTTATTTTTTCTGCTGTTTGCAAAATCATATAAAGAATATGTTTCAATTCAATTATAAGCAAACAAATAATAATTCACTTTTAAAGGAGATAATTATTTACACTATGCAATCAAGGATAGATAATTGGCTATATTTTAACGCAAGAAGGTCAGTGGAAATATGTGGTTAATTTTAGAAATATGTTATTATAAAAGTTCAAATATGACACAAAAATCAGCTTCAAAATAGAAATAAAAGCAGCATAGCTTCAAAATTCAAAATTTCAAAATTTTGTATTTTGTGTTACAATAAACTAAACTGCATAGGTACCTTTACTTATTTTTAGGTAAAAATTGCAAATCAAAATCAAAATTATTAAAAACGCACTTATTCCTTGAACTTTGCAATCGAAATTAGGTAAAAGCTGCATCTCGCAATTACCTCAGTTTGAAGATTGCTAATAAAGTTCTCGCAAGAAAGGGGTTGATGTTCTAGAAAATATTACCTGACCTATCCCACAATGCCGTACAATACACTTTAATAATTAGAATTTTGGCCTATTTTTCTAATTTTTGAACCACTGTGCAGTGTAGACGTAGCCTTTCCGGCTGTGTATGTTCCCAGACTGGTAACAGTGCCTACTATACTCCTAAATAAAATCAAAATTAAATTATTATCGCCCAACCTAACAGAATCATTGCAATTTTTGTCTGATAATTCTCTAGTCTTATAACTGTATTGTTATTTTGCATACACCTTGAGTCAAAAATAAATGTATCTACTTATATGTTTATATATATGTTAAATATTATGTTTCAATAGGTATGTCGGAGAAGGCATGGAGGAAGGTGAATTCGCAGAAGCTCGCGAAGATTTAGCAGCCTTAGAGAAAGACTACGAGGAAGTTAGTGCAGATTCCCAGGAGGGAGATGCATCGTTATCCATGGCTGATGATGAATATTAACAATTCTCCTTTTATCAGTAGTCTACTGTTTATAGATATTTTATGATTTATGTTTTTTATAATTGTATTTTTAATGATTTGTCGCTATTTAATGCTAGGAACATTTTACACAACTTTTACCAGCATTATATTGTTTCATAAAACGTTGCTTTTTTACTTAATGTGTTCAATCCGTTATATTCCAAGAGACGGTCATAAAAAAGCTGACTTCATTTTGGAAAGAACGAAACTTTTTAGAATATATAGTATTTATCGTTACAATACGTAGTCGCCGCGGCGGCCACGGCTGCCTTACGAAAACCTGATCCGACAACGCACAGTGGTCCAGATAAAAGTTTTTTTGTTTAAAATTCTATAAGGCTCTTATTTTGTAACCGATTGCGATACTTTTTTTAAACATTCGTGATTTAATTACGAAAAAATGTGTATAGATGGCCATTTTTTATAAAAATCTTACCGAAAAATGTTTCTTTTAAGAATTTACATAAATATTGTTACTCGGGGGATTTCTGTTACCCAAATTGTCGTGAACCAACCTGCAAGATGACAGAATTAATATAGCGGCTATAAAATGCTAAGAAATGATAAAAAAAAATAAAATAACTACTTTTAAGTTTCAGTAAGAAATTCAAGATGGAGCATCCAAAATGGAAATCAAAAAATTATTTAAATGCATTTTTCTAAATAGGCTACCTACTTTTAAGCATTATTGTAAAATTTGATAAACGAAAATGACTACTATTTATTAATTATCGATTATAAATATGCGGTTCAGTCCTCACTCAATTTTGTGCATTAAATAACCTAATATAGGTAATATTAACATTTTTTCATCAGCTAATAATACAATAAGTATCTAATTCTAACAAAAAATTACCTTTGGGGGCTCGTGATATTTGTGGAAAATATTTCACTAAATAAAATATGACACGTCAGTGTCCATAATGTGAATTACAGCGATAATGTGCCTAGAGACTGTTACAGTGTTAAATCAACACCTATATAAAAAAATCGGTAAAGGTATTTACACAGAACTTCCCTCGTTCATGGCAGTCTCTCTAAAAAAATAATAATTACGAAATGACATTGAGAATAATAATCGGAGTAGAGTTATTGCTATTATTACAAAGAAAACTTGATAAGTTTTGGTCAAAAAAATATACAGATTGCTCATCCAACAGCAAAAGTTCAATACTAAATAGCAGGTGCCACATATGGCAGGCTTGCGCAAATACCTTTACAAATGTCCACCATGACTGAATTATTTCTTGGGATGACCACCCTGTACATTTTTCAATAAAAGTATAATAGGTGCAAATGCCAGATGTTATTGCCATCTGTCACATTTTCAATCCAACATTCACGTAATGGAGTGGAAGTATAGTGGAGGTTAAAAAATTTCATTTTTTTAAAATTTTTCAAAAGATGGTAAAATAATTTTCAAATTTTTTTCTTCTGAAATAGGTTTAAAATGTCAAAGTTACAAATTTTAAATTAGAGCAAAAAGGAAAGTTTCCTTCTGTTCTATAGTAGTGCTAAAAAAAGTTTAAAAATTAAAAATGATGTATTTTTAAAATAGGTTTAGAATGCTATGAAACGTGAAAATTTTAAATTTGAGCAAATAAAAAAAAATTCGATCTATTTTAGTGGTAAAAACTTTTTGAAAAATGTTGGTGAAAAAAATTTTCAAAATTTTTTTTCTGAAATACCTAGGTTTAGAATGTCATTTAAATTTGAGCATTCTGGTGTTAAATTTTTTTCCAAACTGGTAACAAAATGTTGCAAATTTTTTTTTCCGAAATTGGTTTGGAATATCATGAAACGTGGAAATTTTAAATTTGAGCAAAAAAAATTTTTTCGTCTGTTCTATAGTAGTGATACATAAATGGATTAAAAATGTTTTCAAATTTTTTAAAAAATTCTTCAAAAACATTTTTAAATTTGTTTGAATAGTTTTAGAATGTCATGGAAACGTGGATAGTTAAAATCTTAGTGATAAAATTTCAAAAAACTTTTTTTTTTAATCAGGCTTAGAATGCCATGAAACGTGAAAATTTTAAATTTGAAGAAAGAAAAAAAAAATAGTTTTAGTAGTAAAAATTTTTTCAAAAATATTGGTGAAAAAAATTTTCAAAATTTTTTTTCCTGAAATAGGTTAAGCGTGTCATGAAACGTAGAAATTTTAAATTTGAGCAAAAACAAATTTTTTTCATCTTGGTAAAAAATTTTTCAAAAATGTTTGAAAAAAATTTTCAAAATTTTTTTTTTCTGAAATAGGTTTAGCGCGTCATGAAACGTGGAAATTTTAGATTTGAGCAAAAAAAAATTTTTTTCAACTTGGTAAAAATTTTTTCAAAAATGTGAAAAAAATTTTCAAAATTTTTTTTTCCTGAAATAGGTTTAGCGCGTCATGAAACGTGGAAATTTTAAATTTGAGCAAAAAATTTTTTTTTTCATCTTGGTAAAAATTTTATCAAAAATGTTTGAAAAAAATTTTCAAAATTTTTTTTTCCTGAAACAGGTTTAGCGCGTCATGAAACGTGGAAATTTTAAATTTGAGCAAAAAAAAATTTTTTTTACTATTTATTCCGTTTAGACGGTCCACCCTGTATATTTTTCAGTGAAAATTCTACCAGTTCTTCGCTGACAGTAGGGTTAACTACCTACCAAATTTGACTGCTCTCCGTCAAGTAGTTTTTTAGTAAATGCACCAACAGACAGACAGACAGACAGACAGACAGACAGACAGACTGACGGAATTGAAAAACCTATATTTTCGGAATCTACGTGTTCTGAAACGTCAGAATCCGAAAAAATCTCGGAGGGTGATTTTTTCTCGAATACAATACTTCCCTTCGGTATGCGAGGGAAGTAAAAGTCTATTTGACAGTGACAGTTTTGTCACTTTGACAGCGATAAAAAAGGTGCATCGTTTTTTATCACCGATCAAAATGCCTGCTCCTCAAAAGCTGAGTACATCTAGTAGTAGCACGTCACTTTAAAATCTGTACTGTCAGCAAACCAAACAATTTATAACAATACTGTTTTTAATAACTGTTCCTTCAAATAATTGTATAAATAAAGATAATTATTGTTATTGTCCGTTCACATAGTCTGTCATTAATTTATCTTGCCAAAAAAACACTAGAGCTGTTCTTTTATGGATAAATTTCTTTTTTACTCAAAATTTTACAAATTATTATTTTTGCTCGAAAAACTAACCTCCGGTCTCGGGATTTTTTCATGTCAGTTTTTCTTATAAAATCACTGATTGGCAAAATTATTTCGTTACAAAGAGACATTTATCCGATAAAAAAAAGCTCTTGTGATCTTACTGTTGATAAAACTGTATGCGGGAGCTACAAGAACCGATCTAGTTTGATGACATTTGATTACTTTATTTTCAATAGTTAAAAAACTTTCTTCAGGGCACTAAATAATTGCGGTCCGTACAAATATTATAGAAAGTAAACGAATAATAAGTTAATTTAAAGCGACCTCCCATAAATGCATTTTCAATATTTCCCACCATCCCTGCTAGCTTCTAACAGATATGTTCAGAGCGCCACTACGGTCATACAAGGTCACAAGGTCTGTGTAAACATGAACAAATAACAAAATCGAACGAATTTTTAATCGACTTCAAAATAGGTATAAGGTAATTCCATATTTTGCCGACTTTACTGGCTGTTTCAGATTTAACAGATACCACCATTATAAATTCAGAAATGAATTAATTGGAATCGTAGCTCCTGAAATAAATACTTTAAGCAACTAAACTTTGTGGATACCATAAACAAAGTCTACGCTGTATCGAATGCTCTTTGAAACAAACGTTTGCAAGAAATTCCCTCCAATAGCTTTTCTAGTAATAGTTTTGTTGTTGGTCTCCGCTCAAGTTTACGGATGGCTTTTTTTTATAGTAAATATAAGCTAGATTTTCATGAATTCGGGGATCCATGAAAGGTGCTGAACAGGCAAAATAACAACTGCCCGAGAGCATTTAGTTGTTGCTCCACTTTTTTACTTTCTCATTTGCGAAGTAGTCAGATGTAACAGAAAATAATCACTCCGTTTGCAGTTTACCCACTCGACAGCTTTCGAAATATTGAGCGGTGAACGTTACTAACCAAATTCGATGCGTACAGTAGACAATAATTGTCTCTGCGTTTTGAAAGTGACAGTGGTATTGGTAGCGGTAAGTGCAATTCAATAACAGAAATACGTTTCTGGAATTTCAACTTTAACAACCGCTTAAGAAGGAGCAAGGCGGCAAATGAATCCTAAATTCTGTGCCTAGATGGTGCTAGCGACTACTATGGTTATCTAGTTTGTAGTTTGTACTTTCTTTGCACTGCGGTACACGTCACTAATGTCAAAAATGCCCATTCTTTTTCGTTCGTGTAGGCTCGAAATTAATATTTCGGTGCAATTCACGATGTGCAGAAAACGCCAATTTCGATATTTCGATCGCGATATCATACGGCCTCCAGGTCGCGTATTCAGAAAGATCCAGTCGATTAAAAAATTTGTTTTTTCAGCTCTTCGTCGCCTCATCTTAAATTTTAAGTTGTATAGAAGTGGTTTCATCTACTAAAACAGCATTGTTCTAAAACTTTGATTAACAATAAGCTGTTTTTGGCAAATTGTGTGATGTTGTTAAACTGAAAATAGGTGTAAATTGTACATAAATATATACTAGTAGGATTGTTGGGAAATATATTTTGCTAAAATTGGCTTATTAGGGAGATCTCTCTTCAGTTGGTGCGTTACCCCTTGTCCCCCCCTGATCTTGCCGCCTTGCTCCCTCTTAATAAAAAAATAAAATGCAAAATTACTGCCCTGACTTTAGAAACATTTTTTACTCTTGGTGTGTTCAAGTTGTTTTATTGTTATTTATAAGAACACTTTGCCTGCTAGCTTTTTCAACGTAAACCTTTGTTTTGTAAAGCAGGACGTGAAAATGAGTCGACTTAAAATGGCTTTTTATTAAAGAAAACTAAGACACGTAATTTAGTTTCATTGTAAGATAAAGTATAATGGTATAATTATATTGTTACATGAAAAGTCACTATGGAATGCAAATGTTATTGAGAGGAACCTCGGAAGAGATGGTACCTTTACATTATTTTTATAATAAAAAAAAAAATACTGAGGGCGTGATTGGGATCGGCGATCCAAATGCTAAATTTTTGTTGAGTGATTTCAATTCATCACTGTCGGACAATAAAATGAATCACAGCGAAATAATTAATTGTATGAGAAATCAAGTTTTAAGTCTAGATAGTTTAGGATTGACTGTAGACGGATCCGTTCACCGGGAATAATTCGGGTGAAATTCCGCCCGTCTCGAAAAATTTATTATGCGGTCACCTGTGTGGTATTAAAACTCACCGTGTAAATAACTGCAAATCCGTTGAAGCTGGACATGGTTTATCATTTTGTTCTATTCATAAAGCCCACAAAGCGATTTTTTAACATGCAATTGTATGGTAGAGGAGCCAGTGTACATTTATTTGATACATTTGTAACCGCTAGAGACATTATTGATCCTATTCCTTAGAGTATAAGAGCATGACAAAGAAAGTGATATGAAAAAGGAGGGTCAATATTGCCCGATTTCTGACCCCTTCTTATTTGAGAAAAAATCATTGGAAACTTAATTGTGAACATATACCTTTTTAAAAAGATTTCAGCCTAAACAGGGACATCCCGGCCTCTCTGAGTCATTTTCACCCCTCCCTCCCATTTTCATGTTTCTACGTTTTTATGTTAGATCGTATCTATCACCTCAAGTACACTCCCGAGTCTTTCTTTATGGCTCGAAATATAATATATAATATGATGTAGAGCAGCCCAATTAGTGATACGGGAGGGGATTCACTATAAGCAAGCACCTCGATTAGTGAGAGGCGAGGGTACTCACTATAAGCAAGTACTCCAAGGGAGCAAGAATCTACCGCGTCCACGTCACTGTTTCTGGATAGTGCTAAGTGTAGATGTGTTAAGAACATAGATTTAAATATAAAATACAGATTGAACCCTAATAAGACGAATTCAATTCACTCGTACGGAGCGCTGTAAGTGTGAGGTAAGCGGAGTGAGTGATGCTTGCGGTGGGCCAGTAATAGGCAGCGGATGTATTTCGAGTATATTTATGTTCACAATTTAATTTTCAATGATTTTTTTTTCAAATAAGGAGGGGGCGAAAATCGGGTCTTATTGACCCTCCTCCTTTTCTTAGTGGTGGAAACTTCACTAAATGACTCAAAATATCTTTTACAATTGTTACAAGTATTTGTATCAGGCGAATATTTTTTTATCGATTACTTGCCACTTAGTGTAATACAATTGGCATACAGCGACGGACAGTCTAACCTGCAAGTTAAGTCTATGGGTATGAAAAGAAGTATTAGGCAGATTATCGATTAATTACCACGTTACAGTTGTTACAAAAATACGATCGGTATACATCCCGGTGACTGGAGATCCAGATTCCGATTACTGAAGGTAAAGTTCTTCTCATCTATATAGTGGGTTGAAAAAATTGCAAAGAAAGCAGAAACTCCACCTCTCGCTCTGAATGATGGGCAAGTGGACTCATTCGCATACGTAATTTGAAATATGAAAACTGTGTTGGCGACCTTAATTTCGCTGTAGAATATTACAGAATGGCCATATTAAAAAAATAATTACATTGTATCTTATATAGCTTAAAATACGCGACGAATTCTGTGTTATATTTCTAGTCGCCCCTCATATATGGCCCTGTGTACAAACACGCACATGCTAGCGCGGTACAGAATCGGCTTCGTTTCGTGTTATACGTGGTGGTTCATATTAAAATAAAATATTTGTGATTTATTTACTGTGTTTATATAGTTTAATCAGCATGTTTAGACCCCAACCATCCACAAGCAGAGGAGATGTTGAAAATGTAGAAGACACAAATACGTCCTCAGCAATCAAGAAATCGTACTAACTGTTCAAAAAAATATAAGCGAGTGAAGGAGAACTAGGACCAAAAGAAAAAATGGCTTACTTGACGGAAGTATCGATATCGATAATTGAGTTTATTGAGTAGGAGGGCCAGAAAAAGAAAATACGACGAGAGAAGGTAGTATCAAAGGAGGAAGATCCTTCGATGGCCAAGGGTATAAGGAACGTAATTCACAATAAGTACCAAATTAATGCAGTACGGAATTACTATTAGCCAGGCAACATTAGCAAGATGAATTTCGAAATTGGGTTTTAAATTTAAGTTGACAAGTTAGCCAGCACCATGAAATCTGAAAAAAATGTGAAATGCCATATGGATTACTTGGACAATATCACATATAGAGAAGAAAAAAGGATGGACGGATGGTCCAAAAATGTATGGTACACTTACCTCCGAATAAAGAAAGTCGACTAATAATTGGGTGTTTAGTGAAATAAATGTTGTTTAGTGACAACTGTTATTTAGTGGAAGGTGCTGTTTAGTGTTAGTTAAAATAAAAGTAGTTTAGTGAAAAGTTTTTGATCCATTCCATCCAAAATAATTGGTATTGTTATTTGGTAAGAATTGTCCGTTAAATTATTTCGTTAAAATTAAAATTTTTGATTATTTTACTTTTCTTGTCCAAAACTTTATTTATTTATTGTCACTAATTTGTAATATTGAGAATTAAGTAGGTATTAAGTTTAGTTAAAAGAAATAGTTACGCCTACAGTACTAAATTAATAATTATTTCTTTTAACACATCTCTATTTGATATTAATAATTAATTATTGAAGTGTCAAGTATGGTTCAAAGTTTATTGTCCATGTTTAGGAAAACTAAAGCCAGACATTTTCCTAACTAGACGGAAAGCTGGTATCATTAATGTTTTTTTTGCCACGTACTTTCAACCCATTAGATGGATAAGAAGAACTATAGAGTGGCAGACATTTTAAATCTGCAAAGTGTCTACTTTTAAGCCATGATTAGTAAATGTCAAGCTGATTTTTTTCTTTATGATTCTAGTTTCCACCACCAAGAAAAATTTTCATCGCTTTTCTTGTCTTCCACGCTCAAGACAAAGGATTAATCATGTATCTAGCTATTACGAATATGTCAGGTATTTGTATGCTGGCTCCTGTACCATTAGCATGACGTAACTTTGTATGTGAGAAAATCATTCAACTCAATTTGCACCAGTTTCCAGATGCCGTATTGACTTCAAATTTTGTATGTGTATAAAGGTCGCATGACAATACAATTTGCCACTTTTTACAATAAAATTCAAGATGGCGGACAGTTTATTGTCATTTAAAATCCAATTCTACTGAAAATTGGTATCCGGGAATTTTTTAAGTAATTTCGACTTTTCCAGACCCAGTCTTTTGATGCTAAATTATTGCCCATACAGACTTGTTTATACACTTTTTTAAGCATTCTGTGGCTGCATTAACTGTATAATTATTAACAAGCGGTACATTTTCATCACTTCTACTTGTAATCGCCTTATATCATGATAAAAAACGAGAGAAAATGTGTCCTGAAAGGGGAGATATCAGCTAAAAAATCCATATATCAAAAAACTTTTAAACTTTCCTATTTATGAACTACAATGTTGATACACAACGCGCGACTTGTGCATTTGCTATTTCTTCTGAAAATTGACGATAAAATGTATTTTTACAAAAAATCCTTTATAGCTTTCATTACCTACTTAAATGTTAGCAGTCTAGGATTTGAAAAAATTTACTTTAAGAGAAATGGTGAATTTTAGAGGCCGTAAAAATACATTTTCAGCGATTGAAGAATTTTTCGACAAAAACTAATTGCAGTGGACGATAATGGTAGTGCATAAATCTCACAGTGCCAAACTTACAAGCAGGTGCCCAAATAACTTTGCAAACTCGTGCTTAATAATGTATAATTAAAAATCCGGTTTGGCAACTCCTTTCGATTAAAGTAGTTGGGGATATTTTTCATAATAACATGCTTTTTTTTCTAATCACGGATATCCAATTAATGTACAAGCCAATAGCCCTCAGTGACTTTAAGAGATGTTTGTCCTTATAGAAAGCGACATTTTTTTCTGAATTTTAATTGATATTGCAGAGTTTTATATCTATCGATTTCTATCATTTTATTCATTATTTTCAAATAAACAAATATTTACTTAACTCATTTAACTTGAAAAGCAAATATTTGTGCGTTTTCTTAAAAATCGCCGTTAGTGAGTGATGAGATTTTTAATTGTAAAACGTTTTTGCATTATTTACATCAAAGATATATTGAGGAATTATAACCTACAAATGGCTTAATATGTCCCTCAACTCTTGAAGGGTTCTTACTAATGACCTATGGTTATCTAGTCTCCTTCGTGGCATCTTCTATATATGCTTATTTGGGTTAAAATGATGATCGTCGATCGTCAGAGACAATTTTTTTGTCAAGTATGGTATGACAAACCTACTGAATCTCGCCAGCAAATACTATATGACAGCTCAACTGTTTTCATATACCTATTAACTATATACTGGTAACACGCTATAAGCCACTATGTACGGAATTGAGGCTAGAGAAGGAGATAGTTTTCTATCTCTGCGGGGAACTTGTGACCCAACGCGCACGCTTTGACGACACGATCTGATGAAGGAGTAAGGAAGCGCGCTATATGTAACAGGCCAGTGGCCAATTTCTCCGATTAGATTGTGACCATTTACCTTCTATATTCAGTTGAACTGTCACAATCTCGCGTCACTAAGGCATGCGCACCATACCCAGAGTACTCTTAAAAGATAGAGAGACAGGCTTTCCTTGGCGCCAAGTTACGAACGAAACTCAGTATATAGTTAATGTGTATATGACCTATGACCTAAAATGAAGTGCGTTCCACAACAACAGAAAATACATGCCAGATATGATTTTAATTTAGATATTTTTGAAAACTGAATGTTCCTCCAGTACTATACCAACTTACCAGCTGCCAAAATGGTTAAAGTTTGAAAATTTACCCATTGTATAATCTAGTTTCTCAGTAATTAGTTTCAACGATTTCATCAATACAATTAACAAAAAATATTGCAAATGGTGAGAGCTTGATTTGTTCTGATGTTTGATCATAGTTTTCGTGTACCAATCGTACAAACTGTGTAGTATCTTCAGAAGTAGTTATGGAATTTAGCACAGGACAGACATTCGCGGAAACAGTTACGGGGGTCTATGTCCAGCAGAGGACGCGTATGAGCTGATGAAGAAGAAGTTGAGGGATATGTTTACTTTACTAAATTTTGCATGAAGCAAAATTGCTTTCAATTCAATAATATGATGTTCGAGCAACGTGAAGAAAATGTAACGAGAAACTCCTCATCACTTTACATTGCAATGCTATTATGAACAAGTTTGTAGTAGATACAAAAGAAATATTTGAGTATGATTGATATGTGGATGATAATATATTCGATACAAAGGTTGCAGACGTAGACAATTTTGTTTTGAAATTAAATAGCCATTTCAGTCAGTACAATTTACGCATGAAATGGAAACCAATGGACAAATACCATTTTTAGATATGTTAATAATTAGGGATAATGAAAACAAGCTTCAATTTGATATATACAGAAAAGACGGTGTCGCATTTTAGTACATTGTTCATAGCAATAGCTGTATTAAGTAAAACAAACGTTTTAAAAAAGTGTTTTTGGAGTCTATTGGAGTTTAAGACTAAACAGACAGCTGCATTCTAATGGCTCAAGTCACTGTCCAAAGTACAAAATGGTTGGTATCAAATCATCGTTCTTTATACATTGTCTACTCGACATTTCGAATCAAATGAAATTCAAGATTTGTATCAATACCACTTGACTCCGGTTTATATGTGCTCTAAGCAGAATCTTTAAAAATATAGATATGACAGCTATTCATCTATCAGGAAATAAATTGCAATAACTTTTAGGCAACCCGAAGGATAAAAGTGAATGAAACTAAAGATCCGGTATTTGCGAAATTAGTTGGATTAAAATTTAAAAAATAGATATATCAGTAACTTAAGGTTAATTAGATATATAACAAATAGACAGTTAGCAGTTTTGAAACCTTAGAAACTGCAAAAATATAAATAGTACGACCAGTGACAAAGGGCCTATCCCTAATAGTCCGCTTTATCGGTTATTAGGACACGATTCCTTGAAGCGTGATAGAGTTTATGTTGCGATGATGGGATTGCTCGAATCGGTCAATTATGATATTACTTTAGTATAAATATAGGAACATGTCTATCTGTACTTAAGCCTTAAGAGGAATCCTCGCATGCGGGAAATATACGTGAAATATAACAAACGCGCTGAGCTCTAGCAGCTTTATTTTTACAAGTATCACACTCATTTTTTTTTTAGAAGAAGTTAGCTACTAGTTCTACAATGTGACCATTGCTTTTTCAAATCCGGTGAACCAATCTTAAGAAAAAAAATCACAAACTTTATCATTTGATTGTCTGATATTTATTTAATTTTCACATACTTCTAGATATCATTCTCAAAAAAGCATCGGTCAGATAATTCTATCATCTTTTGTTTACACATTCGTTTAAAAATAATTCAAAAATGTCAATTTTTTAATGAGTTATACTTCAGGGCAATTACGCATGTAATTTAATAATTGTTTAGGCATGTTTTCCATCTCCACCAGCCAGAGAGGCGGATCATATACGCATTGGCTCTTTGTCTAACTTGAGACTTCTCATTCTCTAGGCTTTGACTCTTACTACAGTAGAGAAATATATAAACTGAGCTTGTTGCGTACCTATTTTAATTCAATTTTTACCGGAACACATTTAATCGCGTAATGGGTATAAACAATAGTTAAAGGCGCAAAGTGTATCAATATGGTACAAGAAAAAAAAGAGGAATTACTTCCACATCCACGTAGTGGATTGGAAGTACAGCAATCGTAAAAAAAAATCAAATTCTATTTCTTGAAATAGGTTTAGAACTTCATGAAACGTCGAGATTTTAAATTTCAGCGAAAAAAAAATTTCTGTCTGTCGGTCTGTCTGTCTGTAATTTTTTTTTGTCAGCACATTTTCTCCGGAACGGTTTAAGACATTGTCTTGAAATTTTGTACACCTATATATTATAACGAGATCTGGACTGGATTGTTTTTTGAACATATCCGATGAAGGGTTGGGGGTAATTAGGGATAAATGGGGGGAAATAGGTAAAGCAAGCTGGTAAGAGTACAGAAACTTGAAATTTGGTGTATGTATACTAGCAGCCAAGGCCTCCAATTTTTTATATTTAGAAGCCGAGGCCTCAGATTTTTTAATAACAAATTTCAACCCCCACACCACCCCTACTCCATTATTAAAGGGGTTGATAAAATAAAATTGACTTATTCACTTGAAATTTGGTACACGTATATATTATAATGACATCTGGAACTAAATTATATTTTTAGTTTATTCCGTTGAAGGGTTGGGGGTTAAATAGGGGTAAATAGGGGAAAATAATTAAAGCAAGCTGATAAGAGTACAGAAACTTGAAGTACGGTGTATGTATTTGGAGCCAAGGCCTGAGATTTTTTTATAATATTTTTTAACCCCCCACCCCCTACTCCATTATTAAAGAGGTTGATAGAATAAAATTGAGATATTCGCTTGAAATTTGGTACATCTGTATTATAACAATTGGAACTAAATCATATTTTGAGATGATTCCGTTGAAGGGGTGGCGATGTAAGTATAGGTATATGAATAGGGGAAAATGTGTAAAAGCAAGCTGTGTAGAGTATAAATACTTGAGGTTTGGTGCGCACCTATACGGGAAGCCAAGCCCTCAGATTTCTTTATAATATTTTTCATCTGATATCTAAATCTATGTTCTCGCATTTTTACGCCTCGACGCCGACCGACGCCTAGCGTCATTTTTGTAAAACTCGTGTATTTGATAAATTTTAATTCCTGCATTCATATTCTTACGTCTCGACGCTGACTGATGCCTAACGTCGTTGTTGTAAAACTTGTGTATCTAAATCTATGTTTAAAAATGAATTATTATTTGTTTGCTTATAATTGTATTGAAACATTCTTTATAGGATTTTGCAAACAGCAGAAAAATTAACTATCTATAAAAGAAAAACTTTGTGTAGAAATATTAATGAAATCATTGCTTTCTTTCGATAACCTGAATTCTGGTTATGCTAGCAAGTTAAAATCCTAAAATGAATTTGTCTAATTTCTTATTTGACAATTCTCATTCTAACACTAGCATCCACACAGTCCCCTACGGCCATGCAGATTAAACTAGTATCCACATAACCCCCTACGATTATGAAGATTCAGTTAAAAATGAGAACAAAGACTTAAAATGAATTTATTTATCTAACTTGTCTTAAAAAAAAAAAAAATTTTCATTCCAATGGATTACATTTTCATGAAATCTATCATTCTGTTTCCTGGAAATGCTTAGCCTTTGAAACGTTTTTCGCCCTTATTCTGGAGCTCATCAGAAATGAATGGCTTTATGTCTTTCTGATGAGCTCCAGAATAAGGGCGAAAAACGTTTCAAAGGCTAAGCATTTCCAGGAAACAGAATGATAGATTTCATGAAAATGTAATCCATTGGAATGAAAAATTTTTTTTTAAGACAAGTTAGATAAATAAATTCATTTTAGGTCTTTGTTCTCATTTTTAACTGAATCTTCATAATCGTAGGGGGTTATGTGGATACTAGTTTAATCTGCATGGCCGTAGGGGACTGTGTGGATGCTGGAGTTAGAATGAGAATTGTCAAATAAGAAATTAGACAAATTCATTTTAGGATTTTAACTTGCTAGCATAACCAGAATTCAGATTATCGAAAGAAAGCAATGATTTCATTAATATTTCTACACAAAGTTTTTCTTTTATAGGTAGTTAATTTTTCTGCTGTTTGCAAAATCCTATAAAGAATGTTTAAATCTATGTTCTTGCATTTTTACGTCTCGACACCGACCGACGCCTAGCGTCGTTTTTGTAAAACTCGTGTATTTGACAAATTTCGATTCCTAGATTCATTTTCTTGCATTTTTACGTCTCAGCGCCGACCGACGCCTAACGTCATTGTTGTGAACCTTCTGAATTTGATAAATTTTAATACTGAGAATCATATTCTTTCATTTTTTCGTTTCGACGTCGACCGACGTCTACCGTCGTTTCTGTAATATTCTAATTTTAATAACAATAGGTATGGATATATTAAATACCATGTGACAACAAGACTACCTTGTTTGATTTACCAATACTTTCATTTTAATGAAAATCAAACTAGAAATAACCTTAGAAAAATGCAATGGAATATAATTAGTCAACCGCCCAACCGCACTAACACTACGACGCTGCGCGACGTGGTTGTGCGGTTGGCTCCGGAAATGTTGTATATTTTAATTATTGAATAAAATATGTTAAGGCAGTATTTTTTTTGAGAGATATTTTTTAATATTTTTCACTAAATGCAAATGTGAGCTTTGGCAATTTAAGTAATGTCCGGCGGCTTATTTGAAATATAAAAAACATTTAAGAAAACGGTAATGAATTAATTAAATTGCGAAAACTGACATTTGTTTTGGGTAAAAAGAATTTAAAAATACATTTGGGATAAAAATACTGGACATTTGCTAAGTACATATTACACTTTTTTTTAACAAGATTACGAAAAAATGAATGTTTAAATCAAATACGTCCTGTACGTAATTTCTTAAAAAATAAATGCATAAGTGAGGACGTCCCTGTTTTTGCTGCCACCTGTCCTGGTAGGTGTATAACTGTATAATATGTTGGTAGGAAAATGTTAACATTCTTTTTCATAACTATAAAAGCAAATTTCCGGGTAATTTGTAAAAATTTTGATATTCATGCAATAAAATATTTAAATGGGGGAATGCCACTCAATTCTGGTTTTTGTTCAATAATAGGTATAAAACAAACAAATATTTATAGAATGATGTATTTCAGGATACTGAATAAAATATAAAAGTTAGTATCTGGCAATACGGTAAACTTTCGTCAAATTTACTAAAAAAATTCTTTATAGTATTTTATATCTTACATAAATACCCATAATGTTTTTTTTATATATAAATGCCTATAACTTTTCTACAAACAAATAAGAAAAAAAGCAGAAGGCACTAGGTTTTGAACCCAGAACCCCGCGATTGAAAGTCTGATGCTACATCAGACCCACCACCTGTTCATGTCCAGTAGTTATCTGTTTACACGGTTTTCACTTCAAATGTGATCCGTATCATATAAATTATAGGTTCTCAGGTAATAATGCTATGAAATAAATCTCTTGCCCTCTTCTCACTGCGCCTGCGGTTGAAAGAGAAGACGTATTCGTTCTCTCTTCACTGGCAAATAAAATGTAAAGTTATTTCTCCTACAAATGGTGTTGCCGGGGGTAAACTAAACGGTAATCCTTGAAACTTCGCAGGGGAACTACTAAGGGCATTCCTCTTAATTATCTCCCGATTATGCTAACGACGCGCGTCGCTGATGAAAAAGCACGTTGACTGTACAGTTCAAATGTTGTGTTTGTGGAAATTTCAAAGACGCCTTCCGTTTAAAATGTATAGATTTAAAAGTAGAACCGAACACTAAAATTATATTTCATTAATAAATTTGTGTTAATGTATGTATAACTTAGTTCTAACAGACGACATTCATTATGGTAGCATTCTAATAGCCCTTGTGCTAACTTGTTTCCGGATCATTTACTCCTGATGGATGCACCACAACCAAAGAGAAATTCTGTGTTATGAAACTGTTCAATTACACGTGAGAGCGTGGATATTATTAAATAAAAAATGGGTAACATATTCAAATAACGTAGGTAGTTACATTACGACGGCACACAACATAGAAAAGCAGAAGTATTGATGGATTTTGTCGTTTTATCGAGTTCATGTCTTCAATCATGAAAGACTCTTACAATATTCATTTTCCCTATAAGGGAATCGATAGAAACTGTAGTCGTGTATTTCAGGTGAACCGTTCGTTCTACTCTGATTTATTAATAATTGTTTTGAATTATTTCACAAGCAAGCAAGTCGCTATCTAATTAGCGGTAATTAACGGCTCCTAGACTGTACAACGACGAGCTAACCAACTCGGTTGACGTGAGTTGGTCGCCGGGGCATGCTTTAATTAAATGCCATGTTGGGTTAAATGATCAGTTGTTTAAATTAGTTGATTGGCGTGTAGAACAGTAACCCACACTTACCTGGTGTTTGTATAATTGTTACATAACGTATAGTCGGTTATTACGTGAGCCAAGAAATGTATTGAAAATACCGTAAATTTTTCCACATGCCACATAAACCACTTGCGGTATAATCATACCAGACGATTATCGCTGCCACCTAGAATTTTCCCACTGATTTCTAGTGTCTGAAGGCAATTAGTCTTCCTACCAGTAATAAATATCGAGCGGAAAAACTTTAACAGAGCAATATACATATTCAAGAAATTCTCTCAAGTCTCTGTATTTGCAAATACCCCGGAAACAGATAATAAAAAAAATAATAGGTCTTGGAAAGCAAACGAAATGGATACACCAATACAGGACTTTGAAAAAAAAAACACAGCATTCCTCATGTTGATAGTTTGATTTTTCGAAAATTTTCCCAGGCATATAGGTAAATGTGTATAATTAGATTTGTATGCTTTCATAGATTCATTATTCAGGAATGCCGTATATATTTGCTGGTTACAGGGTGAGAAATCCTAGGAGCAACCCCTGCCTTAGATCCATAGGATGCAAGATCATTGCAAAATATACGGCAAATATAGGTCTTGGAAAGCAAACGAAATGGACACAGTAATACAGGACGTTGAAAAAAACACACGGATCTAGGAAATCTAAAATCACATCTAAACTCAAGCGGGTAGGATGAACATTCATGCAAATCATCAAAGAAATTAGAAAAAAGACAATCAAGCTCATACAAATAAAAACATCTTTGGCAAAACCTACTTCACACATAGGCAAACGTAAATGGAATCCCAGTAAAAACTTGGTACACGGTTCTTCGATGGGACAATAAGGAACACACGGAGCAAGAGCGAAACCTGTCTGAATACATGGAGAAACGTAATCATCAACTCCTAAATAGACCATTGGATAGAAAAATAAGGGAGAGGGTTAAAAATGTTAAGGCAAAAAGAACAATACAAGGCAACACGGTCCATAAAATACTAGAAGGAAAACTAGAGACAAAGTACGAAAGAGATACAACAAAACACCACAAATAACACTTGGAACATTTTCCTAAAAAAAAATGAGAAAAACCTTAATAGGAGGAAATGGAAAATAATTAACAGGGAAAGAACTTAATTGGTCAGCAATGCGTTTAAAAAAATGGTGACGGAAAAACGCTAGTGCGAAAGAAATCACCTTTGACCACACAATAAATACGAACAACTAAAGAAGATGAAGGATGCAGAAAAACAACAGATGCATGAGGATAAGAACCTGGTATTTTAAGGTTTCTTTACTCTAGAATTGTTTGGGCGACTCTCAAATAAGATAAGATCTTATCTCAATATTAAATTTTGGACCTTTCGCAGTAACCTCCTCGACTTTCAAGTTAATAGTTAAATAAGATCTCATCCAGGTTTTTCAATTTCAGTAATGTTTCAAACTCTTCTTCTTAATAGGTACTATAAAACACCCGATAATAAATTTACACAGGCTCATTTGGTTTTGGAATCCATTTTCCAGCCATTTTTCGACAATATAGTAGCCAAAAATGAGCAAATGTTCTTGACAGAAAATGAACTTACTTTACATTTTTGTTATTTTCGTCAATTCTATAGTTTACAAAAGTGTGTTTCCAAAATGCTCTCCAACATTACCACAGGTATTAATTAAGCTAGATACCAAATTTTATAAAATGTTTAGATCATATTAAGTTTAAACATAATGCCTTTTTGTATCCTAACTAATATATTTATAGCTTAGAAGAGTTTTATAATTTCTGTTAGTCCCACTAACAGTTGATAATCAATATAAATAAAAGTAGGTTATAAGGAAACCTAGATAACAAGAAACTGGAAGTACGTAAAGGATACAAAAAAACACCAAATAACACTTGAAACATTTTCCTACCATAGCAAGAAAAATATAAAAAACATACCAGGAGGAAAGGGAAAACAGTTAACATGGGAAGAACTTAACTCCACACTCATGAGTTCAAATAAAAATAGTGAGGGGGTAAACGCTGACGCAGAAGAAATCACCCATAATCACACAAAAAATGCGAACAACTAAAGAAGATGAAGGTCGCAGAAAAACAACATATACCAAGTACATACAAGATAAGAACCTGATATTTTTAAGTTTTCTTACTCTAGAATTGGTTGGAAGACTCTCAAATAAGATAAGATATGGCCCTTTCGCAGTAACCTCCTCGTCTTCATAGGTGGGGATATTAAAAGAAAGGAATAATGAACGCCAAAAAATATAGACTTGACTATAAATCAAGTTAATAGTTAAAGTTTTTTCAATTTCAGTAACTTTTCAAACTCTTCTTTTTAATAGTATAAATACCCGATAATACATTTAAACAATTGCCACTCAATTTAAATTGAGATTTAAATCTTGTAATATACATGGTGTTCCTTAATGACGTACTAATATTTCAGGGTATGATTCCTTAGTTCATTTTATGAAGAAGAGTTCATATGAACATATGTCTGCAACGGCTTCAGTTTTTTGCTACAGTGTGTTGACATTTTTTTTAATCGTTATTTTTTAATATCTCTGAAAGTATTTTAGATATTATTTTCAATTTTGGTATGTGTTAGTATGATATAGAGCCACATATTTTAATTAGAAAAAATATTTTATCGCTCCACCAGTGGCGTCCCGGCGAGCATGTTCTCTGATATTTTTTACCAAAAAAGTGGTACGCCACTGACATTTTTCCATAACGATATTTTTCCTGATTATCCTGATCACTAGAAAACTGCAATTTGCACTGATCGTTAGAATTGCATTGCATTTTTCCAATTGGTTTTTGAAAATAGAAAAAAATCTAACGTGGTGGGGCAAAACTGACAGCGGATTCAGATTCAGCAAGACAAAATACACTGCAGATATTTGGTCTGGTTCGTGTAATCGACAATTTTTGTGTGTGTGTGTGCCTGTGTAATTAGTTTCAATATGAATTAAATTGTTTTAATCAAGAACTGTGCGTCTGACGAGAAAAGCGCAAGATCCCGTTTTCATGTAGAATTGATCAGGCTAATCGGGAAAAATGTCAACATGGAAAAATGTCAGTGGCGTACCACTTTTTTGGTAAAAAATATCAGAGGACATGCTCGCAGGGAAGCCAACGGTGGAGCGATAAAATAAATTTTCTAATTAAAATATGTATTTCTATATCCTATTAACACATACCAAAATTGAAAATAATATCTAAAATACTTTCCGAGATTTTAAAAAATAACGATTAGAAAAAAAAATCAACACCCTCTAGCAAAAAATTTAACCCCTTGCGGACATATGTTCATATGAACTTTTCTTCATAAAATGACCTAAGGAATCACACCCTGCAATATTAGCACGTCATGAACACCCTGTATGCGTAAATATAATTGTGTGAATATCGCTTTGCGATTATTTAGTACGAGTACAACATTTATTCTCAGCTTCTCAGTTTGTTTTAATGACACACGGACATATTTCGCTGATTAAAGTCAGTTAGCAACTGGATAAAGGATAGTCATTAGACTGACACTTATAAAGAGGGCCATGATTCAAAAGCTTGCTGCATGTTTGTTTAGTTAATGTCTTTTCTTTATGCCTTGTTTGTCCTTCGGTCAGTTGACAAGCGACATTCGCCTGACAATTGAAGAGATGAGAGGATAACGGAGACAAATTATACTAAGCCTCTTATTTGTGCTTCTAAGAGAAACTAAAGGACATCTTCCCTCATCGAAATAACTTGGGTGGTTTACTATTTAAGGCGGTGAGAAGGTGAATCACCAAGATCAAAATATATTTTATTTGACATATATATGAGGATAATCCGATAAGCACAATATTTTTTAGTTTCGTTTTAAACTGGGTGCAAATAAATTAGTCAATATATTGTCTTTAAACTTTTTAAAGCCTAAGAGCTGATGCAAATTTTTGCGCATGATTATAACAAGTTTAATTTATGGTTTATTTCGCCACATTTTATTTTTCTATCAGAGGTTCGTCGGGATGATTTTGTCAAAAAAGTTATAGCAACATGCTTTTGGCATGTAGGATTACATTAATATATTTAGATATATTTAAGCGCCTAGGAATTCTAAGCAGGATTGGAGTTTACATAGAACTAGACTTTTGGTACAAGAGAAACAAAAAAAAGTCGCGCGGCATAAAATTCCCAAAAAATTGTGACTTAAAAATAACTTTTAAACACGCTAAAGTGCATGTATTTTAAAATTTTATGTATATTTATAAATGTATTTCCAGTAGTAAGTACTCTGTTTTCAAATGTGACTTACAGTGAAGGAAAAAATAATATTTATTTGACTTTATTATTTTACTATGTTTTTTAGTAATTTTACAGTAACTGTCCTTAACACTCAGTTCTTTAAACGCATTGAAGTCAAAACAACAAAAGCCTGTCATGTTTTCATTATTAATATGATTCTCTTAAGACAAAAATATATTTGCAGAAAATTTGGAGCGGGACTAACCCCCTGCCAAAGGAGTTGACTCTTGAATCTCCCTCGCCAGTAGTATATGCACTGAATAGGTGGCAACGTTCTGGCATTAGTTAATGGTAAGGAAGTTCTATTTCCTTAATTTTCCTATTATTACAGCTCTATTGTTATCCTCGTTTTGAATTTTTCAATACGATAATAACTTATGGTGTACGGAAAGAAATAAGACAGGCTTAAATGATGTACAACAAATTATTGATAAATTGTCAGCTGATTTAAAAACTAGTTATACCCTAAAACATTAAGGGGTTATATTTATTTATTTTACTCTCAAATGTGTCGTGAGGAACTGCAGCCACATTGCAAAAATGGCACCCCAGCAAGTATAATCAACGAAATTTTTGGGCATATATTCAGACAACAAACTTAATTGGAATACACGTGTAAATAATATACGAAGAATATATACAGGGTAAAACAAGCCTTTTTTCATCTATAAAGTTGTTTCCAAAAATGCACCTCCTGATATATAAAATACGGCTAGCAAATTGTATAAAATATATAGATAATGTTAGGTTTAAACAGAATGTCTTTTGCATCCTAACTAATATACTTATAGCTTAGAAAAATATTATATATCCTGTTAGTCCCACTGATAGTTGATATACAATATAAACAAAAGTAGGCCCAACACTGACCCTTGAGGAACCCCATGTGATATATTTATTTTTTTCGGATAGATAATTTTCACACTAGTTTGGCTCAGTCGTGATTAATTGCATTCAATGTAATAAGTTGCCATGTATACAATAATTTACACTCGAATTTGCAAACAGGGATTATAAAAAATATGGCTGTTCATAAGTGACATAAACCAAATTGAGAGCAAGAAAGGAAACAAATAGGAAAGAAAAAAGGGAATATTAATTTTTCTAAATGCTGTTGGTGATGCATTTTCAAGTTCCAGAATGTTATTTTACAACAAATCTTTCCAAATCCTTTTATTTTATTATGTGTAAATAGACCTTATATAACCATAAATTACGATAAAAAAATTAAATAAAGCACCTGTCTCTCGAAAGCTTCTATTAACATGACAAATATATTCTTTAAATAAATTATATGTCGTATAGTACAGTAGTAAGTTATATGATAACAGAGACATAATTTAAAAGATTAACGATAAAAAAAGCACACGATTCTACACATGTTCTGGTGAAGTATGGACCCGCGACAATCGTAACTACTCAGCGCGATTTACAAGTTTCAACTTGTTTCAGCTACAGCATTTTCAGGTTTTTTCAGCGCTCCCACGCACTGGTGAGATACGATCTTTATGTGCCTAACAGATATATATTTTCTTTCCTGCAGTAAAAATGAATTAATAATCGTAATATAACCGGAAAAATTCGTAATCGATATTCTTATAATTTATTAATAATACAATATTTAGTTCAGTTAATTCAAGATACTACTATAAATATTTTTACTTTATATGCGTTTTATACCGGGTGGTCACTAGATCAGATACAATTTAACTTTCCCCTTTAGTTTTCAAGACAAGCATTTGAAATTTGGGCACAGAATATTTTGCATAAAAATACATTTATTAGCCTAACCATACCAGAAAATACACTTACGGTTTAACCGGACGTACTGCTAACTTTTTTGTGTTTTAAATGATGTTTCTTCATTTGAAAACGTTACTCTTTTAAGAAGTATTCCAACAGCGGAACTTAAAAGGATCAATCGGTGTCAGGTCTGGAAAATATGCTGGATGTGGGAAAACGAGGACTCTATTTGAAGAAAAACGTTTGGCATAAAAAGAAAAGTGGAGCGATAGACAAATTTTGTAGTAACACAATGAGTTTGCGTACAAATTCTATGCCAAAATGTCTTGAGAAGAAACGTATGATATGTCTACTAAGATCGCAACTTCTTTACCAATCGGGGATTATATTAAGTGAGTTTTCGGACAACATCCACAATGTTACGAATTTTTGCAACCGGTACTGATTTTACTATTTGTAAATGTTTTAGAGAATGCGACTCTATTTGGGTTTTAAACGATAGAGTTAACAGAGATATTAGACTGGTTCCAAGTAGTACATAATATTGGCTCCAACTTGATACAATATTGGATGAATATAGTTACATTGAAACGGCAACAATACTGTGACCAACACTAGTAATAATAATAAATATTAATTTTCAAACACTGCAATTCACATTGAGATTACATTGGCTTTGCTTTTAACTCATATTGTCTAACTGACATAATATATCCTTACAATATTGATTTTGCGATATTGAAAAGCATATCAATATGCTGACTTTTATTAAGAAATGTCATTTAGTAAATGCCGATAAATAATGGCGTAGCTAGTTTTCAAAATATTGAAAATGTTTTCAAAATCAGTTTCGACTTTAGAAGATATTGTTCCAGATATTAATATTTACCTTAAGCCAATGTTGTCTATAGAATATTGAAAAGATTACTTATGACATATTATTTCAGAATTCTGTCAATAATAGTGCAATCAATATTGATTCGTACCGATGAATACAGATTTTGAAATAATGGAAAATATATGTTTCTCTATAATACTAGCTAACTGGGTTTTAAATCACATTATTTAATATTACGGATATAGATGGCTCTCTTTATAAATTGTCGGTATGACAGTGACGACCACTTACATAATAGGATAAGTATCTTGTTGAAACTTATAATTAATAATATTATTTCCTGTTTCATATTCCTTTCCTATCTTACTACTGGAATACTTTTAAAACCAACGTTTACAAAAAAGAATGGCCCTTGTTTAGCTTGTTAAAATTCAGTCTATGATTGATTATCTATCCATATGGTTAAGCGGCATTTAATTTTTTTGCGTATAACTAATATAGACATGCGAATACACCAACAGTTACATAACGACAAAGGGAGGATTTTTTAAAATTTTAATTAAGAAGATAATACCGCAAATCCATATTTGAAATAGCGTTGATACTATACGCCGTTTTATAAAAACTGTAAAAATCCCTGGTTAGTGTTGTGTGAACACTGTTAATTAAGGATGCCGGCAGTCGCATGTCTCTGTCAGTGCGGAACCAACAAAGCTAATTAATTATATTTATTCACTTGTTCATCTTTGATGGGCAATACCTCATTGAAAAAAATCATGTTTCCATTAAAGCATTTGAAAGTGGCGTAACCCATTAACGGATTTACAAAACGTGAGAGAATGGAACTTCTTAAAAATCAACTTAGCTGGACGTAAAAATGTCTATATTAAAAAGAGAGATTCAGTTATGATCGTAAAACACCGTAACAGCAATAACCGCTGCCAAGAAAGCGTCAGGATTTTGAACTTAGAAAAGATTAAAGAGAGATCTTTACATCGGAAATTCTGAATGTATTAAATGCTAATTATGAACAACGTTCCTCACTCAAAAACAAAAAATATTCAAGTCGACAAGTGAATTCAACGACAGTTTGGAAGTGGCATCAAAATTCTAATTTCCATTGTTGGTTGGTGATTTTATTTTATAAACGGTTGTTGACAAACTTGTGAAAGTAGGAGTCCCAATATATTTATTTCCGCTGAACAATAATAGTAATCTATGCCGCCCGCACAAACTGCAGAATTTAATGACATACTATTCACAATCAGTTTGGTGATATTGTTTTAAAATTTTGTATAATTGTTTCATTTGTTTCACGTAAAGTTTATTAATTAAAAATTGTACTGACCGCGCCCGCCGTGCTACACATATATACGTAGGCAATTACGCATCAGATCCAGGTGATATTTCGCTAAGTGAAGACGTACACTTCCAAATTATACAAATACTTACATTTGGGATGGAATTTGTTAAAAACTTATTAACCGAGTGGGGTTTCCTAGATCTAATTCCAGCATTCACAGAGTTAAGTACTTCACACAGAGTTAAGTACAGCTTTGCATATATGTTCTCTTATATTAACTTCGTTAACATATAAATATAAAAATGGTTTCTTGTTTATATGCGAAGAATGCATGATACTTATCTCCTAATACTTGATTTCGTTTACAGCTTGAGAATAATTTCGTATTCTTATGCGAAGCGACAGAAAGCTGTTCCTAAACTACTAAACCCAAAAGGCAAACTTGTAAAAGAACTGCTTCAAAACGAAAATAACACTTCTAATGGTAAGCAATGCATTTGATTTTGGTGATGAACTGATAAATGTTATTTTTTTTAAGAATATGACGTGACTACGACATAAGCTTTATTACTACAAACTGCGTTAATAGAAGCTAATAAGAAGAAGCAGTGGAAGCCCTCCAAATTTGAATTAATTATTAAATGGATTTATTTTAAGCATAAATGTAAGTCACCTACTTCTTTTCAACTAATACTTTATGCATATAACATTTATTTGTATTTAAAAAAATAGAAATGTTTTCATTTACCATATGATAATATATAAATGCATGCTCTATTATGTATTGTTGTTCTGTTAAAATAAAACATTTATTCTTTGATTTTTTTATTGAAATCCTTTAGGAATACCTCCAATTTTGGAAATAATATTTCACAATCTGTGTTGCAAAATAATACAATTAAAATGAAGTGGATACATACAGTGTGCGAAATAAGTGCACGGTGAACCAAAAAATACATACATAATTTGGAGATTATAGAATAATAAATTGTGCAAAACTAACCACAGTTCATACATTACTGAATAACAGCTTCTTTGAATTAAGTGTATATGTGCAAAATGAATTACAAAGTTGACAAAATAAACATACAATTTGTGGATTTCTCATTTAGAAATTGTGGAAAACTAAAAACACATTCTCTTAAAAAACTATAAACATTGTGTCACTTAAGAGCACAATTTTTTGTAAATATGTTTTACGAATGAAGAGGTTTAGATGTGAATGTTTGTTTAGGAAACCTTTAGAATATATTTAAAAATTTCACACAAATTGTAGAAACTAACTTAATCTGTTCAGAGATTTGTTCCACAAGTGGAATAAAATGATGTATTTTTATGCAACCATAATTCAAATTTGTAAAGAATTCAATTTATGTGATTTTTAAGTTTGTACAAAAATTTCAAACAATGTTAATGCATAAACTGTACAAAATCATTGCCCCAAAAATGTATTATTTATTTGCACAAATTGTTCCTGTCACCATTTTAAGACCAATTTGGAGTACAATTTTCTACAATTGTGGTAATATATCACATACATTTTTCTCTGTGTAGTCTGAGGATTTTGTCCTACAAAAGGTGAGGTAAGGGGAAAACGCGCTAAGTGATGAGAGATCTCGCTAATAAGCAAATTTTAGCCCAAAACATTATTCAGTAATCCTATAGTATTTGTTGATGTGCAGGCCACACTTATTTTCAGTTAAATAACATCACCAAATTTGCCAAAAATAGTTCATTATTAATAATAGTTTTAGTACAATGTTGTTTTAGTAGATGAAGCCACTTCGAGACAATTTAAGTAAGTACCACTTTACTCGCACTATCTTCATTCGTAATATTTATTAATTTATTTACTAAATACAATTGCAAAATAGACTGTTCCAGAATGACAGATCACCTAATACAGTGTATGAATACAGTGTGTTCAAGTGATCTGTCATAAATGAGAATTAAAAAAAAAAAATAATTAATTTGTAAACATAATTCGGTACTTTTCTAAACAACTGTTTAAAGACAATTTTTTAGAAATTTAAATAATTGTATAGAGAAAATAAATTAACTAGTAATATATTCACTTGCATGAATAGTCCTATTCGTGGTTTTGTATATTCTTGTTATTCAATATTATAACTCTCAATGATACAACGAATACAAAATGTATTGATACCGGTATAGATTACAATCGCATACATACATAAAAGCTTTTCATATGTCGGGTTCTTATAATGTATAATATATGAATTTGAATTGCGAACTATCGGATTCATAGCATTCATCCTCTTTTGTTAATCGATTGATAATGGCTTAGTTTATGAACTTGAATAAACGTATAACAAAATAGACAAACAGTTCTTACCAATAGGTGGCCAATCTATCATGTGATTATTCGGTTGATCGAAACTGGGTATGTCTTTCTAGTGTCCGCATAAGTTTGAAGAGGTAGACATGAAAAACGAGGTCGCCAGAGCCTCACGGTGCATTATGAGACAAACGGAACTTTCGCGTCTCACAAATCTGTAACTGTATTTATTGGTATAGGCATGTGAAATTTGGTACATACAGGAAGAATCAAGCTGGATGCTCACTATTAGGATCTCGGAAATAATAAGAGATAGAGAATCGATTAAATTGTATAGTTATGCTATAATATGTACAAAATATTATTGCACTAATTTGTTTTAATATAAATAACTGTAATTACACATTTAGATATGTAGTAAAACTACACACGTTGATGGCGGATGAATAAGAAAAGGCATTTGCGGTGAATATAAATAAATAAGTCAGGTAAATGCAGATCACGACCACTTTACAATCACACGATTTCAATCCCCATGCATTCTACTGCTTCGACTCGAATATGCTCTTCGATGTGCTCATACGTCAGATTCTTTCCACGCTTTGACGAACTCTGCCTATGTAGAAAGTCTTGGGTATACAGACTTTTAATCACGAAATTATTTAACATTGTTAATTAATGTTGCACTCTATAAAACAACAATAATTATGTAAGGGTTATCAACGTCATTTCAATAACTATTGACCGAAAGAACTCTTCAATTACTTTCCACGGCTTAAGTTAACTAACGCTTTCTTGTTCCGGATTTCACGTTTTGTGTTAGTTGATAGCTAAGAGAACGTTCTTTCTTAAAAATAAAACAAAACGTTATAAAATGATTTAATAAAATTAAATCGGCAATCTTATAGATGGTGATGAACTCGTTCATGGTATCAAGGTAACTACTAAAACTGTTCTATCAAATGAATATTTTTTATAGACGCCACAGGTGTATTTTTATGACTGAATAGCAGGCAGATTTTTAGTCTGTTACTGTATTTCGTTAATCTTTTTTTTAGAACATAATACGCTAGTGGTAATACAACATGAAATTTGGTATATGGGGATTTCAGAAGTTTCTGCTTAGTCTAATGATTAAATTTTAACACGACGGATATTTTCTTTTACTACATAGAAGTTAACTAAAGTAAAGTTATACTCCTTGCCGATTTTTTTAACATATAAATGATTAATTACTTATCAATTTTGTCCTTTCTCTATCTAACACTAAACTGTTTAAATTTCAACCGAATAATTATAATAATTAAACTACCATAGGAGTAAATGACGTCACACAGCTGTTAATTAGAGACAACGTTCTTGGTTTTTAGGCTATTGTCTATGTAAAAAAAAAACAGGGGTAAACGGACCTAATTCGTTTTAACATTATGTAATTAACAAGTTCTTAAAGTAAAAGTATTTGTTCAAAGTTTTGATATTTAGATGATCTCTAATATGAAAAAGAATGATAAAATGTATCAGTTTCGCATCTGAACTCATCGTAATTTCTCTGTATGGCATTAAGACCAACACTTTAAGTAGCTGTCGTCTGTCGTTTACAAGTTTTACGTTTTACTTAAACATTTGAAATGGATCCTCTTTTGGGGTGTCTCACTGCAAATTTTGACCAGTAGATATTGTAAAGAGTATAGAACGAAAATTAGAATTCTAATTTGGCATAAATTCTTCCAATTTTGATATACCTGTGCGAAAAGCGACTATTGTTGCTAGTGATCAATATAATTATACAATGTATTTGTTAATTATACAATGCATTTGTTAATTACACTGCGTGTGATGTAGTGTATACTTAATTTGGGCATAATATGTGTGAATATGGAATAAAAACTCCTCATTGAAAGTTAATCACGATCATGATTGTTATAGTTTCATAGAATTGTTTACAATTATACGCATACAAAATGCTAATTTAAACATTCCGGGATCGTTGACACGCATTACAACTACCTTCAGCTCATCGCATAAGATTCAATATATAATAAATAACATATTCTCAAATACGAACTGATACAGAATTTTTATTTGATAATTTCAACCCACTCGCGTTGTTTATTATCAACTAAAACAAAGTGCGCTCTGAATTTATAACACTTTCAACTTTTATAAATAGTCCGGTAAATTAGGCGAATAAGGGGACTTTTCAGGAAAATTCGCACCAAGATGGACATAAATAACATGGAAAGAGTCTGCATTGATATCATATTCGCTTGAAAAGATATTTAAAATCAAAGATCATGAGAATTGTTTTTTCGCGGATATCTCTCTTCCTATTGTGCGGTAATGAAACATATTCTTTTCAGGATTTTGCAAACAGCAGAAAAAACTATCTATGAGAACTAAAGGAAAAACTGTTTGTAAAATTATGGATTTACAATCTTTGCATTTTTTCGATAACCTGAATTCTGGTTATGCTAGCAGGTAAAATCCTAAAACGAATTTGTCTTTCCTATTGGACAATTCTAATTGTAACACCAACGAGGAGTAGCACTAGGCAGCTTTCAGCGAGAATCTGATGACAGATGAGATTCTGCCGAATCCTCGTTTAGACAACCGTGGCTCCTACAGAAATCTATCGACTACGCGGAAAAACACCTGGAAGTACAACACACTTCATTGTGTACTATGTGTATACATTATAATTTGTATGACATAATAAATTTACAAATATAGAACAGTAATATGCTATGTAGTAGATTATGCGTAGTGGCATATGCGCATTGTATTGCTATCTATACTTTCAGATAGCCAGGCAGCGCTAAAAGCTCTCAGGTCCTATACCTTCGTATCTAAAATTGCCTGGGAATGCAAACGATTTTTGAAGCAACTGGCAAAAAACAATAAGGTTACTTTGATGTAGGTGCCAAATTATGAGGGAATAAAAGGAAATGATTTAGCCGACGCCCTTGCAAAAAAAGGTGCTGAAGCCCCATTTTCTTTGGTCCGAATCGCTTTGCGGCTTATTCGAGGGAGACATATGGGAGGATATCCTAAAATGGGAAAAAGAACAAAAAGAGTCCTACGGGAGAAATACACCAGGCCAAAGAAAAGCTAAAAAGTTCATCACTTATTCGACAAAGAATGCCACAAGGCTTCTCGAACTCCAAAAGTCCGACTTAAAACTGATAACAGGCCTCTTGACAGGCCATTGCCCCTTGAGATATCATCTTAAGAATATGGGCAAGGCAGACAATGATATGTGCAGATACTGTGATACTTCAAGAGAAACTGCGGAACATATTTTTGTGAATGCAGTCTGCACTGGGCTAAGGTAGCTAGAAAAGGTGGAATTAACGTCTGAAGACATAGGGGAAGTAGTCCCCAAGAAAATCACAAGCTTTGTAAAAAGCTTGGGAGTCCTGGGAAGATCTTGTCGATTTGAGGAAGGGTTAAAAGAGCCAGGCAACCCCCTAAACAATCCACCAGAGGAGGTGATGCTGAAGAAGAAGGTATAATAATAATAACAAGAAATGACAGAGGTTGAAGACAATGACGAGGTAGCCATAAGTATTCTTAAACTTGGGGAAACCATGTAAAAAACGAGTCTTACATTCTACCTGAAAAGTGTGCAAGTGCATTGGTGTTATTGTTCTACTATATGCAGCAGATGCTTTGTGGGCTGTATAACGTGAAAGCGGTTGCTCATACGTGAAAAATGTTGTATAGATTTACTCATTCTACAACTGTCATAAAAACCATAATTATTTGTAGTCCGATCAATAGGACGTGAGATATCAGCGAAAAACTAATTTCCTTTGGCTTTGACCTTATGTAACATACGAAGAGAACATGATAACCAAGGACACTCTTTGCGCATTAGTTATAATGTCTAAACAAAGGCGTGTGCATTTGTGCAAGGATCCAACTTGCAAGTTAAAAAATTACTGGGCTAAAACCATGTAATGAAATAAACGTTTTCTGTTCCTACATGTTTACAGCGAGCTGTTTAGTAGACAGTTAATATTAAAGTTATCTGAAGAATGTCCTTGGACGGTTCGTTTTGGAGAGATCCAACAGGTGTTTTATGTTTATTTTTATCCAATATGTATATTAATAGCCTCAAATTATTATCAACTACTTAAAGTTTATTATAAGTGTGGAATTTCCACAGGTGGATTATACTCGTGTTAAGTTATTTATGTCGGTCTGTGATGGTAATAGTAATAACAATAATTTTTGTCTAAACTACATGTGAAAACTTAGAATGTTAATATTTATATTGGCAGGTTATACAGGGATAAATAAACTAGAGAATGGAATTTCTTTTCGACGCCAAATTTTTTTGTTCTCTTTTTATGAGGTAAAATATTATTAGTGTTTTGATTATAGCAATCATTGGGTACTTTTTGCACACTTGTAGCAAAATTCCCAAATTGTGGAAAGATTAAATTTATTGATGTAAAATTTCGGTGAAAATTGGCAATCGCTTTAACGGTGTTTTTATAAATTACTGTACTTAATTGAATTTACACGTATGTATGGATTACGGTAACTGCTATGCAATTTTTTTGGTCAATTTATTTATAAGGCGAAAAATAGCATACACAGATTTAAAGTATATCCAATATAACAACAATATGCAATTTGCTTCTTTTTAAGAAAAAAGTCGAAATATTAGGTACCGGAATTTAATCATGTTCACCTGTTAAAATTCATATAATCGACAACTATAAAACATCAACTAGAGAGCTTCGGTTCAATTATTGCACACCTCGCGGGGTGTGTGCGCTCAGTTTGGCGAATAAAAGTCGTTTTTAAAAGCTTTTATTTAACTTGCAATGTTAGTGTTTAGGTCAAATCTTGCAAGCTGAATTAGAACCACTTCCTCCTATCCTACGGAGTTAAAATTTTACACGTTGATTTAGTTTCGATGACAATGCATTTTTATTATAGGCATGACCTGCTTCTACACCCAGAATATACAGTGTGGTCGATTAAGTGCAATAAATGGATTTTTTTTTAATTGCACTACCAAATACCGCCAAAAGTTATTTCATATCCGATAACCATTTCAGGTGCACTTAGAATGGCTTCAAGTTAAATAGTATACAGAGCTGGGCAAAAAATATGAAAATCGTTCAAGAGTAAAGTGCGCTTATGTCGAAAAAAATTTTATATAAAATAAATATTAAAAACCGCTTTTATTTTAAAAAAGTGTACTAAAAAGTAAAAAATAAATTTTTAAAATTCATACACCTGGCAACCAAAAGATTTGGGGGCGGTCAATTCAGCAAAATAACTATGCACGAGAGTTATATAACCTTCCCAAAGCTTTTGGTTTTTAGGTATATGAATTTTAAATTTTATAAATTGTTAATATTATTGAATGAGGATAGATGCGTGTCGAATTGTTCCGTAGATGTCTGTACAACTTGGTTGCCAATGTTAAGAGAAGAACTTCACAAACTTAACATTGTATAAAAACTAAAAAAAACTGTTAACTATATCAACAGTTCTATATAAATAGTAAGTGTCTATGGATATTGAATATAACAAACATTCTTAGAGCTGTGTATTTATCATACACAGCAAAAAAGATTTTTCAAAAAGCCTTGAAAAAGGAAATATTAGATTTCCGAAACGTCGGCGAAATATTTAATTTCAAGTTTTTATACTTATTTGTGTTGTTTATTTAAAAAAGGAAACCTCTAACTGATCCTTTGACGTAAAAGTCACAGGCGTAAAGGTTATTTACCAGTAACATACTGGTTAATTGTGATATTCTGTAGATTCCCCGAGCACCGCTTAAAAAGAAAACATACATGTGGCAGGAAGTCCCAAAGAATTGAAGAAGGAAAAAAAATAAGATAATGCCACAAACAACATTTAGATAATACTTATAAATGACAATAAAAGCCACAATAACTTTGTTCCAAATTAAAAAACACATGTAAACAAATCCTATTTAAACCTCTGCGGCCATGCTATGCTTGCGTTGTGTCGAAAGAGAAGGAATTATTTACATTTTCATAATTAATAGTATAAAAAGTTCGGTACAAGCAATCCCATCAAAGTGCCTCACTTCTTCCGGCGGGAACACAAGTCGGGTATTTCAATTTTTTATTATTTCTACTATTCGGAACTATAACATCCATTGACCCTGAAAAACAGTGGTTCTCAAATGGTTCCTACCTTAACATTAAATTTTTAAACTTAGGTCAGTTTTTTTCAAAGTGCCCCTAGAGAAAGTCATATAGGTTTTTTCTTTGTCTAGCTGGTCCCTATTACCAGTTTTTTTTTAATGACATAAAACTAATTACACCCTGTATTATTGGTTTAGCTATATTTAAAATGGCAAAATATGACACTATACAAACCACGACTGAGTATTACAATCTTTTAATAAGGATATAAATCCATGACATAAAATTTACAAAGCTATTTTTTCCGCTGTATTGATTGGAACTTACGAATGTGAAACAACATAACGTTTTTGTAATTTCATTATTAACATTACCCAAGGAATATAATCTACCGACTTTACAAACCTGAACGACACAGGTTGCACGGAACATTAAAATAATGAAGATAATTTAAAGACATGACAGCACAAATTACCTATAATTCATGGTCTACGGGCATTTTTTGTTATGAAGTTTTGTGAAGTATATCCTTAACTAATTAATTCTAGTGATTTATTTACTGAAAAAAGCATATTAATTACAGTCATTTTGATAACTTCACTGATTCACAAGGTGGAGGTTCCGTGGGCGCTAGATTGAGGAAGCAACTAACCGGTATTGTCTAAAGACAATATAGGGTCATTTACACTTATACTCCGGCACCCAGGTTTGGAACAGACGCTCCTTATTGATGTGTCGGTGTGTAGTTAAATACACACACTTGCTATGCAGTTCAGGCACTTATGAGCCGAATCAATTGGTATAAACGCAACAGTGTCGGGTATTGGCGAGCAGTATGATATAGTGATTACGGAAATACTAATAATGAAGTAAAATGGGTGTCAGTGACATATAACTCAACTCCTTTTCAGTTGGTTGTCTCTTAATTTTTTAAAAACATTATTTGATATATAAATAAAGTACTTTTCATTTCTGGTTTTACTGGAAATAGCAGCCCGTCAGATATTACTTATTGCACATATTTTACACGTTTGGACATATAATCTGAGGTCAGGTATGGGTATTTGGCTTTTGTTTTTCTTTATTATAAGCGACATATTACTAGAAATAAAAACAGAAACTAAATATTCATTATAAATGGGACTCTAAGGCTTCTTTATTACCTATGATATCCAAATGAATTAATTATAATGACAGTAAATGAGTTATAATTCCTTATTTTCATGAGTTCATTTTTTTAACAGTTCTGTAAATTAAAATTACAAGTAATTCTGATATGGTGCAGTAATTTAGAGTAATACGTAAATCGTTATTCCAAATTAGAGTCTTAAGGTAAGATTGTTTTAAAGATTGCTAGACGAATACAAATAGATAGGTAAGTACCTAAATATGATTTTCAAATACCATTACATTATTTAACAATGAAGGGAAAAAATACGAATCTCCTCCCGTTTAGTTTTAATAATAATTTTACCTCTCTAATATGAGGTGTGTAACATGATTGTAAATTGAGATATTCGGTATAAAGTAACTAAAGTACAGACATTTTGAAACAAACTTCTATCACGGATTATCCCTGAATATTTAACGTCTTCAACTTGTTGGCTAATATTGATTGAAAATTGAAAGAAGTTTATTTGCTTTTTAATTTTATTTACATTTAGCAATAATCAGTGTCACAGGACCCAATTCTTGATTTCATTTAAGTCGTAATTTATTTTACGTTTGATCTGAGAATCATTAAGGTCATGATCAGAATACATACGTGTATAAAACAATACTTTATAGCATGAAGTAGGTCTACGGTATAAATATTATATAATAGAGGTCCCAAATTTGAGTTCTGAGGCACTCCAGAAACTGGCACGCGATTATTAGAAATTTTGAGGTGAGTTTTTATAAATATTACTGTTCATTACGTAAAATTTCATCTTTCCTATTAATAGCTACATCTTAAGTTTAACATTGTTGTTATGTACAAAGGGTGACCATTAGCCATCGAAAATAAACTTACGGGTTTAAGATACGAGTTGGCAGTTATCTTATTTTCCATGGTTAACCAATTTAAAGCATCTAACTGAAGCTCTAACAGAGGAATGTAAATCGTCATATTGTGATTATTTAACGAAAAGAAATCGTAAATTATTTCACAAATTTGATCAAAAAAGGGATATTTTAAACAAGCTGAAAAAACTACATTTTGATATGCTTTTTATCCCTGTTGGGATGATACAGTACATTTTCAGCAGAGGGTCGCAAGATGACTCAGTACATTTTGACATGTTTTTTTCTTTTTTTTTGCATTGAGTAATGTAAAGGCTAACTACATTTTGAAACACAGAAAGGGCATCGATTCTATTTTTATTTAGTAAATGAAAATAAGGAAATGAATGATGATATTTTAAATATAACATTACATTATTTTTTTTGCACCTCTATCGCGCGGAGAATTTATCAATTTGTAATATTTTTTTTAAATAATTCTATGGAATGCATTTTTGTAAATAACTCGTTTATTTTAAATTTTTCGAAAAAACTCTATTTCAGATGTTTTGTCCAAAAAGATCCAAAAAGGTCCGTGCCTTAATTTTCGATTTTTATTAGGAAACTGTTCGGAATTTGTAGAATCGCTTTTGTTTTGTCAAATTTCCCTTAAACGTCAACTAATAGAACTATTCGAGCCCCCCATTTTAAAATTCAAATTTTCATTATTTTCTTAGGGACTTGAGAGTATACAAGGTAGAAGATACTAAAGCAACATATATTCCAAAGGAAAAAGATATGTTTGTATGCCCAACGACAATATTCGAGAACAATGGTGAACTCTTTATGCAAGTAATAATTTATCGAATTTCTTCTAAAGTTACGGCAAAAAATTAAATTCAGATTTGTAAATGAAATGAACCATAGAGGATAGAAACGTTACCAATTCATGTATATAAATATCAGGTTACACTGGACTTTTAAAGGAAAAGTATAATTTATATTTAATAACAACTTCTTAAATTTCTTTCCGTTCTAGATTCACAAATTACACAATATTGTTATATAAATTCGAACAGTAGTTAAAAATATATATGAATGTTGAATTCCATAGAAAATGCTATACTAAATCAGTATAAATATTATCTTTCATCAAACTGAATTTAAATTAGATGCACGTAATGCCTAAAATATGAAAATTTAAAAAAAAATCAAACAAAAATTTGTAGCGTCTTTTCACATTGTTTTAAAATCATGTTGACTCAACTCATCTACGAAAATGACGCTAACAATTCTTACTATTATACCAATGATACAATTGTATTCAACAAAGACCAAGAAAAATGTATTAGATTGAACACACCTACTGGTATTAATTGCCTGATAAGGAAAGAAAATAAATCATAACCAAGGATTTTGATAAATATGCAGGTAGGTGTCATAGCTATTTTAAAGTTAGTTTGTTGCAATAAAATAATACACGTTATGAACAATTTAACAAAATTGCAATATAACAGCGTTTTGAAAACAATTACGGAGAATTTCTAATCATATGTAGAACTTATTTTATGTTATATGAGTACGTCTTGCGGTAAGCGACGCTGAATCTAACAAAAAAGGTTTTTTTAACAGCAAACCCCTAGCCATCATTCAGGGACTAAAATTTAGGTTTTTATTGTATTTCTCTTTGGTGACGTTCACAACATTATTTAAAATGTACTGGCCAATAATTGTCGATTTTAGAGTACGAGGGAATAAAAGGTAATGAATTAGTTGACAACTTTGGGAAAAAAGGTGTAGAAGTTCCATTTTTCGATTCAAACCGTTTTTTAGCTTATCTAACAGGTAACGGAAGACATCTTAAAGGAGGGAAAAGGAACGAAATTGGTTTCACTGGAGGAATACTCCAGACCAAAAATAAGCAAAAAATATCAGAACATTTCTTGATTCTAGAAGCCCGACTTGGGATGGTGGGATGAAATAATAGTTTGTGCTCAAAAAGGCAATCTCATATTTTGACAATTACTCGTACATACATCTCTAAATTAATTGAAAGAAATTTTTCACTGGATTTTAGAAGAGTTTTTATAAAATCCCGGAAAAATTTGTTTGAATCGGATTAGGGATATAAAAGATTGTCAAAATACATTATAATCTAAAATAAGTGATCTTTTAAAGCACATCTAATCATTATTTCCCCCCGCCTTAAGGCCGATGACGGGCCTTTTGACGACTCATATCCCCTTGAGATAAGAATATGGACAAGACAAGAGATGATAAATCCAAATACTGAAATAATTCATCTTAGACAATTATCTTAGCCGTGGCAAACGTTTACCAGGTGGAAAGCCATATGCGTCCCTCTAAGGACAGGATTGTGGAAAAACCCACCTTCTTTAGAAAACGACGACCCACTGGGTATTTAAGTGGGTTCTTGGTGGGTTTTTCTGGGCAATTGCGGGTAATTGTGATTTATTCTGGGTTTTTGTAAAATTCAAATTTTTCGTCTAATTCCCCACCGTTCATTCGGCGTTGCTTTGACAACATAACATGTGACAACTGGACTGTGTTGGAAATATTCTTACTTATTCAGTTGCAGTTGCACTCTTAGGGCTGATTGATGTGATGGGATGTAAAACGTGATTTTAATTTATTATAATCTAATCTAATTGTATTAGTAGTGCACAAAAGACATAAGTAAGTAAGAAATTACGTAAATATTTACTGGCATTCGTTAGCTAGATATTATTCTTACAGGCCAATAAAATAAAATTTGAAATTTGTTTTTAAGCATGATTAGGATTTACACACATAAAACAAATATGTTTTCAAAAGATATTTTTATCTTTTTTCCTTTCACATTCCAGGTTGAGGAAAAGTTATTTGGTTCATGTTTTTATTTTTTTTCAACTTTATTACTAACCTGTTTTATTGTTTACTAATATATTGGCTTGTTACATTTTTATTATTGTTTTGTTCACGTATTTGTGAGGCCTAATATATATATTAGGGATGGGACGGATATCCGGTCCTGCTACTGCATCCGGCCTATCCGGCTTCCAAACCGGATATTCGGCTCCGGCCGGATATGAAAAAATATCCGGTCAACATCCGGCCAAATAAAAACTATCCAAAATGCATGAAACATAACTGTTATTTATTTATTAATTGTCAGTTATATATCAAAATATTTATAAAATTAACAATGACCTAGAAACTACAAACAAAATAAATAAATATAAAAAAAATAAGTCTTAAATTCTTCAATAGGCCTACATGTGATAATATGGATATATAACATATTAAATAACACTGAAAACAAGAGATCAAAAAATCAAAAAACAACATAAATTCTTAATTTATAATAAATAATATTAAAATTTAAAATCAAATTCTTTGGTCCTAACAGACTAGTAGGTAAGTATGGTATAAATACTAAATAGTAATAAAATAACGGAAACTAAAACACAATTTTCGCGATTTGAACTGTAAGTGGCAAGAAGGGGTTAATGTTAATACTAATAACGATAATTAATTAATGGTAAGTTATGGTGAACAAACATTAAAGTTTCACCATTTGCGGCGTTCAGCCTATTACGGTCACTAGTAAATATATTACCTGCTTCAGAAAATAATCTTTCACTATATACACTAGCACTTGGAGCACACAGATAGGTTTTCATTAACTTTTGAAGCCTGAGGAATTGCTCACCATATTGACTCCACCATAGCACTGGATCACGCTTTCTATCAATAACGGGTAAACCCAAATATGACTCGACTTCTTTAGAAGGTGAATTTGATGACAGAAAAACATTTCCATTTGTTTTGGTTGTTTTGGGCTTTTTGATAATTTTATTGTAACAGTCCCAAATCGATATTTTGTTAAGTTTTGCAACTTTTGCAAGTGGTTGATCATCTTCGTCATCACTTTCACTTAATAGTTTCAAGCCACCTGAATCTCCCTTTTCATGATTTGTTCTAATTTCCCCAACATTTTGTTTTTGACATAATATCAATTCAATCAGTTCATTTTGTACAAGCTTTTTATTTGTATCATTAAAAAAAATTAACTTGTATCTTGGGTCCAAAATTGTAGAAATTTTATAATATTTTTCAGACTCAATATTGCCAAATCGAATATTAATTTCATCAATTAATTCAGATTTCATTGTACCTAAACCACTAGATATATGCTCATTGAGATATCGCTTCAAGGTTGTTATGGCTGGAATAACTTCAGATATGTAAGAATGATTTGCACTACAACCTCTGGTGATTTCCTCAAACGGTCGTAACAAGATAACACAGTTTTCTAACAAGCTCCATTGATTTGTAGTCAAATTTTGCAAATTGTTTTCAACTGCATATAGAGTAACCGCTGTTTTCTGGGCATGTAAGCGTTCCAACATATAAAATGTTGAATTCCAACGAGTTGGAATCCCTCTGAATATAATTGGTTGAAATTTGTCGTACCAAATAGATGATTCGTTGAAATAAGCGATCTAGTCAACGTGGACTTTCAGGGGTGAGGTAACTGTTTCTTTGTCATAAAAGTTTAAGAATAAATATATCAAATTCACACTTTTGTCCGGCGGCATACTAATAAGAAGCGGTCGGTATCTTTTACGTTTTTTGCGAGCTTTTTTGTATCGCTGGATTAAATGTGGTCCTTACTATACCTACGATCATGAAAAAATTACGTTTTATTACTTGCAGCAATGTGCATGAGTGGCAGGACAGGACAATACGGGTGCGACTTGAATTTAATTGTAAATATCGCGGTCTGCTCATAGATAAAGCGACTGCTTGAAAAAGCAAAATATCCGGCCGGATTATCCGGCCGGACCGGATTTTGCACTGGCCGGATATACTGTATCCGGTTATCCGGCCAAAAGCACATCCGTCCCATCCCTAATATATATTTTTTTAATAATTGTTTTTTTTTCCTGCAAAAAGCCGAAAATCAAACAAAAACCCTGACGGGTTTTTATAAAATCAAAAACCCCCACCCATCTCATCCACTGGTTTTTCCTATTGGTGGATTTTTGTTCCAACTCTGTCCGGGGAGCGCTTACTGTCACACCGCAACACAGACTACGAAATACATGCTTTACAAATGGAAGATATTAATCAGCATTAGGCTAAAGTGCCTATAGAAGAAGGAAGTGACGTATGAAGTCAGGGAATTTAGCTGCCAAATATCACGAGTTTTGAAAAAATTTTGGAAATCCTGGGCAGCAAGTAATCCCAATCCCAAGTAATTAAACTGTATACGCATTTCAGTTGCTACATTCCAATCTATCCTAAGAATGGACATTATTTGGGTATTTTGCTGACAATTTTCATATAATCTATCAAATATTTAATAGGCATGAGAAACAACAAAGCATTTATTCATTATGTAAACTGTTGACCTAATTTCATGGCGTCATTCCCAAATTACAATAATACATTTTCAGTTAATAGCCAACACTGAGACCTGTCCTGTTACAATTTTTGGGTTATCTTTTATTTAAACAAAACACTAAAACTATTCACAATCTCCAATAAGCAATAAACACTATGCCAGTTTTACTATAAAACTATCTAATAATAAAAACCATTTCCCATGAAAGTCAGTGTGTACGCTTCTAAACAGTTATTCCATTCTTCTGTTTGTGGAGATCAGAAATTTACTGCAACCAAAAGGATTGTGTGAGGTGACGAACATTTATCATCGACGGCGGTATACACAGAAAGCAGCATATCTTAGCGTCATGCACCTGGAGATCTGACTATTAGTTAGAAAGAGGTACATAGCTGTAGCTGTAGTTCACTGTGAAAAATCCGCCGCATATTTGAATTATGACATATGTAAATTGCAAAGTAAACACTACATGCGAGTCGCAGTTTGTTCTTTCCTTGCGAATGTTCGGTGTAATTGCACCAATTAATCTTGATATTATCCGCATACCTCGAATACAATCACAAACCCACGCATCGGACTACCGGACTGTCTTATAAAATTATGCAATTATATCATTCATTTTGACAAATTTCCTTAAAAGAAATCAAGTTCAAAGTCGAGGAGTTGATTTATTGTTGTTAATATTTCTTTTGTGCTAATTTTTCTTTACATTATCACCTACTCAATCAAACATAATTTAAATATTACAGATACCTATTCTTACTACTAGACGTTTATTTACTTTATAGAATATAAATATACATATCTTTTTATTGGAGGAGTGTTGTTATTTTGCTCTGGGACGATAACAACCTATACATAAAGAATAGTTAGACTGAAGATTCTTTCAAATCCTTTCGTTCGAATAAATACATCAATTTAATTCAATATTTGTGAACCTAACTATAGAAACAATGTGGTGAAATTTTATCTGATCCTTGTGGTACCATTTTGATTTGGGCGAAAGAGGCAGGGGGAGGGGGTGCGTTTTCTGCAATATCCCGAAAAATATTTGTTTTAGTGAAAATTATCGAACATTTTTTTAAGTTTATCAAATTTTCGTTAATTTGAAATGTATCCATTCTATTTTCTCTATTTAATAAAACGAGTCAAAAATATAGTTAGATATTTTTGTAGCAACTGAGATTGTCTGATACTGAATCTGATGTTAAAAGTTAAAAATTAAACAAATGAACTGTTTTCAAAAAAATTATTAAATAAAGTTAAGGAGAGTTGACAAAAAATCAGAAATTTGGCCAGAGACACAAATAGACTCAAGCTGTTGGAAAATTAATTTAAAAATCAGAAGGAGCAGATTGTAAGGGGTAGGAAATATTATACCAACAAACAATTATGAAGCTTTGCATTTTGAAAAATATTTAAAAAATCAAGCGACCCCCATTTTAGAAAGGTTTCTGTATTTATAGAATAAATATTTTATCTGTGAAAATATAGTAGATGACTTATTTTTACATTTATTAAACAGGTAAAATTAACTATATTACCAATATAATTAGGTAAGCAACAGCCTACATTTTAAATTGGCGCAGGTATACGCAAACTTTCACCAAAGATTTTTAAAGAGGATCAGTTTTATTATCAAAATAGGTTAAAATATTAGCGCGGATGTGTCGAACTAGCGTTGTAGGTGTGTATAATCATGTAGAGCGATGATTTAAATTTTCGATGTAACGAGGTGAATTTTCCCTAGCCAAAAATGCAGTTTAAATTAACAATATACTTCGTTATTTGCTCCGCTTACATTCGAATCATAGGTATTGTAAATTAATATTATAGATTTCTCCTAATTTAGCTAGCTGAAACCGCGAAACAGATTTCTACTTTAAATAGAAATTTTGATAAACCTGGCAGTGAGAGGGCTGTCCGTAATATTAACATTAATTACAAGATTTAATACTGAGGGCGTTGGTGAGACACCTGCGTAAATTAGTTTCATTAGACCACATTTTGAAATCACTTCTGTCCGATCCGTCAAACAGCCCAGTCGGGTACTATTCCGTTTATTTACAACATGTAAGTACACCGTTTTATCACCGCCGCTGGTTTCTTGTCGACCTTTTTATATTAACACCGATAAGAACAATTCACTAAAATGTGTGTTTTAAAGCAATAATTTGAAACCGATTCCGTTTAAATGTATCAGAATATAATTATTATTTCCCGACTTTGCCGAAATTAAATAAATTTATTAAATTATTACAATATAGTAAGAGAGTCCGAGTTAGGACATGTCAACTTCTCCGATTTTATCCAAATAGCCATGTTCGCAAGAATTTCCAAATGGGAAAAAGAACATGGATGATATTTCGAGAGAAAATGTGTACCGTTTACCGTTTATATTATTTTGATCCAGACCATTTGTGATGGTACTGCGATAAAATAATATGTGATTCTACCAAATGGGTAGAAGTTTTAATTACTGTAATTTTATTTTAGCTAGGTCGTAGCAAAATAAAATCTGTATTTGCAAAAATTATTTTTGTGAAATTTTTTGTAGTGTTAGTGTTAATTTACCGTTCATTTTGTTTCCTATATTTTGTACTGATACGAAATGGAACAAAATTCATTACTTTGAAATAATTTATAGAAATTTATTATAGTCCGGGAACTGAGAATAAAATCTAGGCTACCGTAAATAAATTAACTAACATTATATTCTGATACATAGAAATTTTCCGCATAAAATCCGACAAGATACCACGTGGCCGAACCGAAATGCATTTAACGAAGGCACCCAGCTGTGGGGTTTGAGGCGCTTGGCAAACACCGCAACAAGTGTTGATGTAATTTCAACATTTCCGAACCGAACCGAAATACCACCGTTCTGATTATTGCTGTCTGTCCGTCTAGGCAGAATAATCTCCGCCGTAAGCTGATACCAAATCCGATAACCGTTTTATTTTCCGAACCGAGTGTAACCAAGGTTACACACCGCTCCGAATCCGATGACCGTTTTACTTTCCGATCCGAGTGTGACTTAAGTTACACACCGCACCGAATCCGAAAACTGTTTTATTTATTTGGTATCAGTTTTATTTCATTTTGCCAAGTTCTTCACACCCACACTCTAATGCAACATGTAGGCATGATTATTGCTGTAGATAACCGCTTGCTTTTGCCTGGTATTTGCACGCTGTCCGTTTTTTTAAATTACTTACTTGTGTAGTTTTTTCCGTTTACTGTTTCTTTTCATACCGCTTTTACTACTGTTTTTTTTGTACCGTTTCACCGTTTGCTTGCTTACCACCGCTTGCTTCCGTATTAATGAGTAACTAGTAGCTAACTAGCTTCTCACCGCCTGGTTACCTGTACGTCACAAAATGGCGCCCTACCTAATTCAAATTAAATTAAAATGACATATCTTAAGTTTTTGTTATTGTATTTATCAGAAACTCCGTATTTTGGTACCTAACCGTTTTTTTATTGTTTTGTAAAAATTTCATTGTGTGTTAATAAACTTTGTTATTTACCGACATCTGCCTTTTACTGTTGAATGTGAGTGAAAGTCTAATCTGCCGTCCAGACCTCTGGACATACCGTGTCTCCACTGTAGCTATCCCAGCCCTACTGCAACAGGCTGCGTTTAGGAGGCTAATGTGGGACCTTTGCCCCACGTAAAAATTGCAAAGGTGGCGCTCGAGATTACCGAATTTAACCGAAATGTAGCTCAGCGCCAAAGTGACGCTTCCACTTGCCTATGCGCTAGGCAACTGGAAGAAAGCACGTCACATCGATTAATATAAATCTACTGAAACACATGACAAAATTAACTCTCTTTTTAACAGGCCTCAATAGCGATACTAATCTGGTAAGGGGTTTTTTTCATAATTTTTATTTATAGTTTTTTTGAAGGTGGCTCAATTTTTTATTTCTTATTATTATAATAAATGTGCCGTAAATTTATCGTTTGCAATATTGAAGTAAGCGGTCTCGAGTGTCAATCTATTACAAATAGGCTTTGTAATGAGTAGTAATGACTTATCCTGATAGCAACGGTTTAGACTGAATTTCCAAATTAATAAAAGAAATACTATAACTATAAGTAACAATTTATTCTCTTGAAAATGCAAACAGTGCTGGCAAAAAGCTTTCAATTTGATAATTTAGTAGTCAATTTGTTTTTGAATTACAAGTAAGTTTATGTACCCACTGTGCCTTTTCTTATGGAAAGTAATGGTATCAGTTAAGATACAACTAGCAGAAGATATGCAGCTAAAGAAGTAACATTTTAGTTAAATGGAGGAAGACAAAGGTCTACGCTGATTCTAACTACCAGTCTAAGTGCGTGTTGCAGTCCGGTTAGGAAGATTTAAGAGTATCGTTAGGGCCTATATCGTTCTACAATCTCAGTCGGAAGTCTAATCCAGTTTCGGAATAAATTAGTTCGGATTTAATCTTATAAAACGTTCCCTTTTCATTAGACTAGTTTCCATGTTTGGCGAAATTACGCATCCTCGAACAGGAATTGACTTAATAAAACCGCTGAATTATTCTCTAATACGCTTTCAATTTTTTTCTAAGCCGCCTTACTATACAAACACCTGACGTAACACAAAAACAGTCAATATACAGTTAATATTATTGACACCACCGTTTTAGTTCGCTATCAAAATAAAGCTAATCCGCTTACGAAAATCGTATCTGTTTGATGTCTTCCGTCATATTAAGTGAGTGAGCTTGCTCACAATATTCAATGTTTGAATAAGTTATTATTACATAAATATTTTAGAGCGCATGAACTTTGTGGCAATGGAATTTCTTGTTTGGACAATAGTAGTAGTTTCTATATATTGGAAAATAAACTAATAATAGTTATTTTTAATGCTAGATTGCTAAATGCCATAACGAGCAAAAAAACATTCGAGAATGCAAAAGAATTTCGAAATTGAGTATTAAGCAACATTTTTTCGAAAGTTAAAAAATTACTAAAAATGTGAAGAGAAAATTTGACATTTACAATTAATTTATTAGACATGTATGTCATCTACAATTTGCTGCACAACAAAAAATATTCTTTGGCGCGTCAGAAACGATAGCAACGCAACAAACAAGCTTTAATAAACAATCAACAATTATATAAAGAAACACGCGTTTTTCCAAACCTTGAGTTGGTGGCAGTTTATTCAATAATTTTACCATTGGAATGGAATAAAAACATAAAATATGTTATCAAAAAGTGATGATGATATACCAAGTGAAGTGTTTGAAGCAGCGACAAGTGCAATTTCTGGACTTATTCCCAGCAAATCGATCAGGCAATATTAATCTGCTGAGACTTTATGGAATGGTATAACTCTAAGAAATTAGAAAATGTGTCTGAAAGTGTGATATTTTCATATTTTGAATATAAAATTAAGAGAGTGAAGCCGAAAATATTATGGTCTATATATTCAATGCTGAAGAGAACACTAAACGCCAAACAAAATATAGATATAGAGGAATATTAAAAGTTAGTTATTTGATAGATACATACCACATATATGGCGGAAGGTGAAGGTCACCCAAAATTAGGTAGGAATTCGGACCAAACCCCCAAGTCATATAGACCCATAAGCCTGTCCTCGTTCCTACTTAAAGCACTGGAAATCTTACTGGACAGGTATATAAGAAACGAAGTTCTAAGGGAAAAATCCTCTTAGCGAACGTCAGTATGCATACCAGCCGGGAAAGTCAACAGACCTCGCGCTTGATGATTTAAATAGGCTACTGGCCAAGTTATTAGATGACAAGGAAATTGCAGTAGCCACTTTTCTACATATACAAGGAGCGTTTAACAACGCAACAACGCACTCGTTAACGAATGCATTTTTAAACAGAGAAGTCCCAACAGTGCTCTGCCAGTGGATTAAAGCCAGCTTAGAGAAAAGGATAATAGTATTCACTTTAGGCGAGGCTACCATAGAGGCGAAAGTGAGCACAGGTTGCCCCCAAGGAGGGGTACCATCTCCATTACTGTAGGCAACCCTTGTTGACGACCTTTTATTTACTTTCATTGAAACATTTATGGAGTTGTTCATTAAATTATTTATTATAAATAAATAATGTATTTTTAATAAACAATTAATCAAGTAATCTAAAGTAGTAAAACAATATTCACTTTAATTAAAAAGTGATTCTAAAAATTGTCCGTCGGCGCTCATGACCATCGCTGGCGTTATAAAGAATTCCTTTGCATATTCATTTTCAAGATTTTCAAACTGACTTACTCTATACCTAGTTTTCAAGATTTGTAACAAAGAATTGTTAAAGAACGTGCAACCATAACGTTGTTAATGCTGCAGAATATGTTTCGTAGCGAGGAGGCGCACAAACTTGTGCATTAAACATGCCGAAGGATAATTTTAACGGTTTCTTTCAATTCAATTTTTTGTTAAAAAAACATTAGTGGTCTTCAATCTGATGTTAATGTGGGACCCAACTTAAAAAAAATTTTCGCAGTAGTTTTCAATTCCATGACCATCTCCGACCAAGATAATTTTTGATATCACGGTACATATTAATATATAAGGTCGTGTTTCGGCGTCAAGCAAAACATATTAAAAATAAACTAAAAAGCTAAACTCAGGTATCCATAATTTAGGTACCTTAATCTAGATTAAAGATTGTCATAGATACATACTGCACAGCCTGTTTTTCTTTTTTCAATTGCAAACTTTTGTTCATAAAACTTTCCTCAAACTGTGCAATTCAGTCGCCGCGATTCGGTTGCTGCAAGAAAATCCCCGCAATTTTTATTATCACACTATGCGATTCTGTCTGCAACCGAATTGCACAAATTAGAACACGTCCTATTTTTCCGCAAGAAATTGCCGCGACTTAATGATTTTTGTAAGAACTTTGGTATTGCCAACATATATTTCTAGCAGTGTTTAGGTAGTTGACTAAAAGCTCTAAAGGTAGAGTTGCATTATTATGAGAAGATGCTTGGGGCGGAGCCAACGTGCGCGAATATTTTTACCAGTGACAGCATCATCTGGGGTAGAAGGATACATAATAATTGTAATCAAATTTTCGAGATCGAGGAGCTGTGTAATGCAGTAGATTAAAACCTCGTCACACTCTGGTGTTTACAATGAAGACATTTTTTACTGAAAATAAGGTTATTTCATTTAATTCAATCAGAAACGGCGAACACAACAAGTATACTGCAACACAGACCCTGTGACTGTGGGTTGACGGTGCCACTGGATTCGAGGTCAAATATGACGCAAATCGCTCTCATTGGTTTAGATCAATGAATGCACACAAACTCGTTTCTGCGCATCATTTTTTGCGAGCATCTTCTCATAATAATACTACTCTAGCCACTCACATGCCTGCCGCAGGAGCAATCTAGGGTGCAGGGCGGACGGGGCAATCTAGGAGGCTTCTCTACACACGTACCTGCCGTTCAGTATTACAGTGAATGTCAGAGGTGTCGCTTCAATTTATGAAGATGGCTCCAACACTTTCAAAAAATCAAAAGATCGGCATTGCCTTGGCTGTTTCCGTGGTGGTAACGCAAAAAAAAAGAAAAAGGAAGCACTGGGTAAAGAAGTGGTTACACATGTGGGGCCGGTCTTTATAGCCGGTCTTTATAGATTTTTATCACCTGCGTCCAAACTTCATGTTCTTGATTCTTGTCTTTTTCCATTATATTCGTATTTACCTCAAAGCTGCACAATACAAACAAGCACTCCGCACATCTTTCGCTAGAAAACTTGAGTCGAAATTGCCCCAATCACGCTACACACACGAGTTGCGGCAGGGCGGCTGGAGCTGATCTAGGAAGCTAGGAAGGTCCGGTGCAGCCTGCCGCCGAGCAAAGGAAGCAATCTAGGAAATAGCCACTGCTTGCCTACACACGTCACAAACAAGGATGCAATTAAGGGTCAACCCCACTTCTGCACCCTAGATTGTCCCTGCAGCAGGCGTGTGAGTAGCTACCTTAATACCACATCTCCTTAGTCAACTATACAACTTCACTGTGTAAGAGTTATTGTGAATTGTGTAGTATATTATTTATTTTCTGAATTATAAATATTTTCTTACAAAAATCAGTAAAACCAGGTTTACTTATTATTGTAGTAATTTTAACTGACAACATTGGCAATGACAGTTAAATAACTAAAGATTGCAGTAACTGCATTGCAAACTCTGAAAATTACTCCAAATATTATGTTGCGGCAACAAATCTACCCAATATTGTCTCAGAGATAAATTATATAGTCTGGCAAAGGCTTAACGTGCTTCTAAATCGAATCTCTAACTTGTCAACTAGGAAGAGATAATTCAGTACCGTACGGTAAAAATCGCTGACTACTGGTAAATCAACAACGCAACGGTTCGAGATACAGCAATATTTGTTAAAATGTCATCGACAGAGTACCCTTTGCGAATACAGATGAGTAAAGAACCTACTTTAAAGGTATCTATGTTCGGTAAATTCAAAGCATATTCATTATCATGCTTCTAAATTTTCCCTAGATGTAAGAGATTTTAAATATTCTATTTGAGTTTACTTTAAATAATACACATCGTAGAATTACTATTTATAATCCACACACACCAAATTGAATTGTTCTCTATGCGACGTGCGGTGTGACTGCTGACTTGGTGTCAATATTACCATCTTCGATCTCAGCTAGTTAGATTTAGAAAGGATATTTCTGCAAATCAATAGTATTAAAAGTGGTGTAGATACATCCACCTTACAAACGACTCATTGATCAATTCATCTATTATTTGTCTCTACAGTATTCTATTGGCTATGAATCAATCAAGAAGAAAAGAGCTTCGGCAGGACATGTCACGTTATCAGGCATGTATCACGTGACGGAATGCCGTGGTCAATACTGGGAAGAATACCTACATAAATAAGGTTTTCCTATGCCAAATGTGTTTATAATTCTTCCGCTACTGCTGCCGGTAAACATGTCGTGACGAACGACAATTAATATCAATAAATGAGACTAATGTCATAATTCATAACGACCTTATTTTTTGTATTCGACTTTTTCACAGCATCTTAAACGTTGCAATAAAGTTTAAAGAGACATGTGCAGGAAAAAAGAAGTAAAGTAAAATCGTGAACGTATTAATTTATTGTATATTCCCTCTCGGCCAACGCTATTATTACGAAGCATTTTTTTATTAGTTAAATCTTGTCCGGACCTGTCTGGGGGTCAAGAAGAGATTCTCTCTGTAGCATAACCTTGATGGCGAAGCGGTTTGAGGTCAGCATAAGTTTGCCCGAATTTTTATACTCATTGCAGCCTTTCAGGTGATTAATAGTGGTTATTAGAAATATCAAAATTAAATTAATTACGGCTGATCAGTATATACAGGTTTATTTATCACTCAAATGTAATTTGATTGCTTCATCTCCGGAACGTCTTTACAAATTAAGAATACGTTAGGGACTAAAATTATTATTTATTACGCATATGATTAACTTCGCTGGCAAACGGAGAAACGAACAATTTATTACAGCTAAGAATTCATCGGACGAAACGGAATAATAACAGACTTTCGAGGTGATTTGATGCCGGAAGCAAATACATAGTCAAAATTCGGCTTAATTATACGACAAAAATATAAAAACTGTCTAATGAAATCTTTTATACACATTTCTGTGTGTTTCATGAAATTTAGTGTTTGCAATAAAATCGCTTGCGCTAAGAATTCCCGACGGCGGTGTAGGTTAAATGCGCTCGATTTGTGCGGGGGTGGTCAGTTTTGCAATAATAGCAGGCTTTACATTGAATGCGTCCGAGAGCTTATGGTGCCATTTCTGCTATGGTAGGTAGAGAAACAGATTAAAGACACTCTAAAGACTAAAACAATTACATTGCCATGAGTACATACCAATAAAGCCAAAGAATTATCATTCTGAAAATATACTACATTATTATCTGGAAGAGGTCACTTGTAGTCCAAGCAAATTGGTAGGTTAAGTCGCAAAAATGTAGGCTTGTTCCATAGCAGTTCCTGATAGGGAGCGCTCTTTTAGTTCACTTGTCATAATTGAACTAGTTCATTCGTTTAGTTTACTACTAGTTCAGGTTCAAAATTCGCCACAAGCCGGCAACACGGTTCGCACTACTGTTCCAATTCGTTCAAACGTGTCAAACGTTCCATGGGACGGGCACTGAGGTCTCCACTCCATGAATCTGGTCGTAAGAGGGCGAGGGAGCGAGTCTGAACTCTCACGGAGAGTGAGAACTAGTTCATTTTATTTCATTTGCTGAGCCGGTTCTTTGAACTAGTTCGTCCATGAACTACACAAGCCTACAAAAACGTGACCTAAGGGTGGGAATAATAGTACATTATACTTTTTTTTCGTTATAGTCCAATGCAGAAAGTAACATTTTCCGGCCTAGATCGGAAAGTGGCCATCAGAGGTCGGCAAAAGCTTTTCCGATCCCTGTTATTCAATTTTTGGTATAGGTGGCGCTGCTTTCTTGTTGTCATGGAAACGAACTTGCGTGTCAAATAGACGGTTATTATTTACCATAGAATGATGGTTAAATGATGAAAGCTTTGAAATACTTTACGACCTGTCTGAAATACACTTCTATAAATACACTAACAGCCAGTACCATAATCAACGCCAAAAGGATCCTTTATGTTTAAAGTTGACTTTAAGCATAAAGCATCCTTTACTTAGAGGATCCTTTTGGCGTTATTTGTGGTACTGGCTGTAACAGCCAGTGCCATAAATAACGCCAAATGGATCCTCTAAGTAAAGGATGCTTTATGCTCAAGGTCAACATTAAGCATAAAGGACTCTTTACTTAAAGCATCCTTTTGGCGCTGATTATGGTTGTGGCTGTTAACTTTTACGACTTTTCAAAAATTAATTCACAAGTTATGAAAAACATGGATTCAGATTTTGAACCGTTACAAGCAGAAAATGGTCGAAGAACGGTGTTTTGCGAGTCTCCTCAAGCTTCACCTGCAAAATACCTCTTTCCGGTATTGTAATGCAAATTACTATTTTATGTTTTTCTTAAGTAGGCATTAAACAGAAAATTTCTTGTCAAAGGACAAATGTTAAAGTGATGTCGCGTCGTTTTTAATATATATTACTAAGAAAGTGGGCATTTTCCAACCTGAAATGTCACTTTTCAACCCAAAATATCAAATTTCAGTTCAATTGTTGAAGTTGAATAGTTGAATAGGGCCGTCGAGAGAAAATCGGGGCCCGGAGGGTAGTAAACATACAACTCCCACCAATCTTTCAATATAAATTACAAAGAGCGAGGGAGGGGTGCCATTCATAATAATAAACTATTTATCACTATAAAAATATTGAAAAACTAGGGGGAGTATTATTTAGGATTTAATATCTACCTCAGTCGAAATTTTGAAGAGCGAGCGTGGGGTGTCCATTCCTTAGAGTTGATTTATCACGAAGAAAATCTTGAAGAGTGAGGAGGGTGATATTCCGTGTAATTAAATATTTATTACGGTACAAAGTTTAAAGAGCGGGGGGGGGTATTCCTTTGCCTAATAATTTGATATTTATCTCCTCATAAACAATACCAGTCATTCGACTCATTATTTACATCACACTAATCATTTAAAAGTATACCTCTCTAGTTTTACCTAATACAAATGCAAATCTCCAACTACGGGTAGAACCCGGGCCCCTCGAAACCACCGGGCCTGGGGGGAAACACCCAAACCCCCCCTTCTCGACGGGCCTGTGAATAGTGATACTTTTCAACTTTTGACAATTTGATTATTTCTGGATGATCGTGAATAAATTACTATACTATTCAAATATGTTGAAACTAGGATAAATTAGTTTGTTGTCGCGCATTGCACTAATTTGCAAACATAGTTTATAGTGAATAATGTCGGTAATTCCATTTCGGGGTCACATATTTCTTCATTTTATAAAACATAAATTTATTCTAGTTAATTGCTCAAGGTTAAAAGCACTTATTTATACTGACACTTTTATTTTAATAGAATTACTATCCAAAGGAGACGTTGTATTGTATAATTGTTGATTATAAACCTGTGTTATGGGCAATGTGGTGCCGGTAGTATATAAGTTGGATATTGTGACGACGGAGACGATGGCCAATGAATGCAAGTCAGCGACAGGCAAGAGCACAGGCAAGCATACGCAATGAGCTGAACCGCTTTCCCACGGTGACCGACTCATGCCCGTGATGTCATACCAAGGCAAATACACGCCATCCACCACAAGCTGCTTCTGATAGTTCTGATGCCCATTCAATACATCGAATGCGAACATACTTGTGATTCTCTTCGTTTTATAACTTTACTTTTATGAATAATTTCGTAACTTCGACGTTTTTATTAGTTTCGCTGTTTTTTACGACTCGTTATTTCACTTGTTTCTAAAGCAAGGCAAGGAGACAGGTTTTAAGTAAGTTTCGAGGGGTCAGAGGTGATAAAAATTGTGGTTTTAAGTGTTCTAGACTTAATACCGCTTATTAATGTTAATATGTTTTCTAGGCTAAAATTAGAACAGGTAGAAGTCAAAGAGTAGAGGTAAAATGTTAATTCAGCATTATACTCACAGATATTGCAAAAATTAACGTTCTAATTTTTAGTGTTAGTGCAGTGAAAAAAGACAAAAAACCGATGAAATATGCATAGTTTTGTAACAGCAAAATTTTGGTTTAATACCTTCTAGGGTATCACCAATAGTATATATCTGATTTTTGTACATCCAAAACCTAAAGCGTTTTATGAACAATTTAGTTTTCTGAACAGCGTTTTATTTTAGGTAAGAAGGTGAATATCTCCGGTTCTAGAGGTCCTATCGGGACAAACAAAAATCCAAAATCTTCGTGCAAATCTGAGTTGGTTTTGGGTCATTTGAGTACGCACATAGCATCTAAAATTGAATAAAATAGGCTGAATTTTTTTTTATTTAACGCCCAAGGGCGGTAAGAGTTCTGATCGGCTTCAAACTTTCAGAAAATATACCTATTGTTGTAAACAAAACACCCTGAAATTTTGCTGCCCAAGTATTGAACCCTGTTGGCCCCATTTTGGCATTTATTTATAAACCCAATAATAACAAATTTTTCGGTCATTTTCATGTTGTTAGTTGGCTTATAAATAAATGCCAAAAAATGGCAAAAATCACTTTAAAAAAACTTTCTTTACTATCGATGAAAAGCTGACATCGAGATCTACATTTTGAGAGAAAAAAATATCCATTTTGGACTTAATGACAAAAAATGGCGGACAGTTAAAATTATACATAACAAATACATTAGTGTCCACAGAGTTCAATATCTTGGCACCAAAATTTCAGGGCGTTTTTTAAGATGCTCTCTAAAAAGCGGAAAAAAAGTGGTAGAAATCCCGTTAATCTCGAGAAAATTTCGGCCACCAGTAGATTAAGAAATTCTGCTTGAAATGAAGCGCCTCAATAGAAAAACAGAGTCATATGTAATTAATAATTGCAAGATTTTCTAATAATATTAAATCAAATAAAGCAAACAAGCTCAAGTAAAGTGCAGTGTCCCTACGTACACCCTAGACGACCCAAGTGGTTCATGGGCAATAAATAATAGCATAGTCAGTGTCAAGATGAGGCACATATGTATATAAAGCAATATAGCTCTGTTGTGACCTAATGTTATTGTATACAGTGTAAAGTTTTTAAATGGGACAATATTAACTCAACCCAAGGAAGAACAGGAAAGGAAATAAAGACAGATAAGCTATACATTTATTTATTTTTATCTGATTTAATTGATATTATTCTATTCCATCTTTCTTTCTGATCTTTACCATCTTAATTTTTATCAGCTCGATTTATTGATTCAAAACATAATATTTTATGATTAATTTGGAAGACGGAAATTGAAACCGATTGTCTCAAAGAAGCGACAATTGAAAATATATTAAACATAATATATAGGTAATAAACATAATACTTAGGTGATGAAATGGAAAAACTGCCCAAAATTGAAACCGATTGTTTCAAGGAAAAGACATACAGGGTAAGCAAACTATCCCTTCGGACCTCTTTTCTCATAATGCGCAAAAATAATAATAATAATAATAATGGGTAATGTTACCGCGAGATAGGGCCTTTCCCAGCAACTCCACCGTAGATGGATATTTACTTGTGGAGCGGTTAATAAATAATAAAAAGAAAGGGAAAAAATGCGAAAATAAAATAAAAAATAAAAGCTGCCAGATTCAGAGACACAAGAAGCCGAAACCTCAGAAGAAGAAAAATAAGGAGATGGCGATAGATGGAAACTTAAAAACATCGAAACTGAAAAGAAGCATCTCGCAAACAACTGCACCACACCCCAGCCGATGATGACAAGTGGAAACTTAATAGAAGCATGGAAACTTAAAAGAAGCATCTCTCAAACACCTATACTTCCCATCCCATTTCCCACCCCATGCGTCATGCGGCTCTCGCTGCTGACAACAAGCATGTCCAATGTCCAACCCGGCGTATGCCGCTGGTCCGGCGGTATATAAAACATCCGAGATTTGGTTCCGGCACGCGGTTTGACCGTCTAATCAATCAATCAATTAATCAACATAAGGTGTATTTTCTGAAAGTTTGAATCCAATCGGAACTCTTAACGTCCCTGGGCGTTAAAATGAAAAAAAAAAAACGCTTAGCCAGTTCATTCAATTTTGTATGTTATGTACGTACTCAAATGACTCAAAACCAACGCAGATTTGTTCGAATTTTGGTTTTTCTTTAACCTGATCGGAACTCAATGCCCTTTAGGGACAAACCACTATATGTCTAGCACAGTACAATAGATGTGCATAGTGGCAAACATATTTGAATTGTCTTTTCTTCTTACTATTAATGTTTTTTTCTACTACTGTGCGTAAAATTGTCATTTTACACACACTGTGCAGGGCGTAAAGTTAAACTTTCTCGGGGTAGGTTGTAGAGTAAAAAATAAAACACTTTTCACATAACAAGTATTTCTAGGCGGCTATGCAACAACTGCCTTGTTATCTCATTATTTCATTTTATGCACTAGTAAAAAAAAGTATAGTATACAGGGTGATTCACGTAGGCCATTCATTAGAAGTTTTTTAACTTGCAGTTGGATTAGAAACTTGAAATTTGGTATGCGGCCATAATCGATCATGTCCGTTCTATCTAAAATATTTTCAGTCCTCCAACTATACAGGGTGTGCCAAAAATTGGTACCAACTTTCTTATTTTAAATGGAAACCTATATTTTTCTTTACATGGTTCGATTGGTCTTCTAATTCTGAGTTTAGAGAACCTAAGTTATGTTAACTTATCTATTACAATTTTTGACATATGTCCAATTTTTTGAAAAAAATTGCCGCTGTAGTAGTTTACGAACAAATTTGTATCTCGCAAACCTTTCAAAATTATGAAACCAAATTTTTGAAGCAGTTAGCTGGAAGTTCAGGCTAACTTTTGATGTCCCACCGGTGGTCACATTTTGTACCATATGGGCGCAGTCGATTTTCAAATGTCGCAATCAAAAATTGTCAAAAAGTCAATTTTTTCAAATGGCACCTACTATTTTTTTTCACACCATTCGAAAGAAAATTGAATTTTAGGGTGAGTTACTTAAGCATTCCCTATACCTAACTTCACCCCATATTGAGTTATTCAATAAAAATCAAGAAATACCTTATCTTGCCGAGAGATTCCTTACTTCATCAAGTATGCCATGGAAACAAAAGACAGTTGTAATAATTTTTAAAGTAAATATGGATTCTTATTTAATTACACACAACAACAACAAATTATTATTAACGAACAAGAACAATGTTGACGAAATTCTGATGTAAATGTTCAATGTGACCACCATATTTTTGTTCAAATATTCTATTATTCCACTTTCAACAGATTGCACAGCACATCTTTGCGCCTACCATTTCTGACGCCAGAAATCAATGCAAAATTGAATTTTAGGGCCACTTTTATTAACATTGTGTATGTCTATCTACAGTCGTTTTTGAGTTATTGGCATTTTTTGAAAAAAATATTGTTTTTTTTTTCTGAAGGGTAGTAGGCTTTGGAAACAATCATTTCTTTTTAATTTTTATTCAAAAATCGTATTGCAATAATAAATAATAACCACAAAATAACAACAAATAAACAGTTTAACAAAATAATTATTTCAATACAAATGCTCAATGTGTGCACCGTTTTCACTGACAGAATTTCGTCAACATTGTTCTTGTTCGTTAATAATAATTTGTTGGTGTTGTGTGTAATTAAATAAGAATCCATATTTTTCTTTAAAAATTATTACAACTGTCTTTTGTTTCCATGGCATACTTGATGAAGTAAGGAATCTCTCGGCAAGATAAGGTATTTCTTGATTTTTATTGAATAACTCAATATGGGGTGAAGTTAGGTATAGGGAATGCTTAAGTAACTCACCCTAAAATTCAATTTTCTTTCGAATGGTGTGAAAAAAAATAGTAGGTGCCATTTGAAAAAATTGACTTTTTGACAATTTTTGATTGCGACATTTGAAAATCGACTGCGCCCATATGGTACAAAATGGGACGACCGATGGGACATCAAAAGTTAGCCTGAACTTCCAGCTAACTGCTTCAAAAATTTGGTTTCATAATTTTGAAAGGTTTGCGAGTTACAAATTTGTTCGTAAACTACTACAGCGGCAATTTTTTTCAAAAAATTGGACATATGTCAAAAATTGTAATAGATAAGTTAACATAACTTAGGTTCTCTAAACTCAGAATTAGAAGACCAATCGAACCATGTAAAGAAAAATATAGGTTTCCATTTAAAATAAGAAAGTTGGTACCAATTTTTGGCACACCCTGTATAGTTGGAGGACTGAAAATATTTTATATAGAACGGGCATGATAGATTATGGCTGCATATCAAATTTCAAATTTCTAATCCAACTGCAAGTTGAAAAACTTCTAATGAATGGCCTACGTGAATCACCCTGTATTATTCAACGAACATATAATGATGGCTATTATTCACGAGAGTGAAGTTTAAGACACGAGCTGCAGGTAAGTGTGTGTAATTAACGATTTCTGCAGCTTCCCTTACCTCTGACGGTATCAAAGAAATCTCGTTTTCACTGCCAGTATCCAGTTATTTAATTACATTATTATTTTTGAGTGATATGTAAAATTATTGTAAATAACGTTGACGCACAAATTATGACGTTTCAAATCAATAACAAAATTACTCTTTGACACATTGCCATGGCTCACTAAAAATAATACAGTTTTTAGGCACGTAGGTAATTGGTTTCAAAAACAATGTTGTAGATTGACGCGTGCTGATAATAGATGATACTTGAAAGAAACTTACTAATGTAGTTTTTGAGTGCTCATTAAAGTACCTCTTCGGCATGTACCATTGGAGAGCTTCCTAGAGACAACACTTGTCTTTTGGCTGTTGCAACTTTGACATTTTAAATTTTAAGTAAAAAGTCAACGTAATTTCTTATAAACAACTGGTCGCCCTCATTATTCACTACAGGGAGTAATGGATAGCATTATCCTTGAGGAAACGCATACATAATGAGTGCATTATTTAACAGTCGTGGACAATAGTATATTTTTCAACGAGCATATAATGATGGCTATTATTCACGAGGGTGAAGTTTAAGACACGAGCCGCAGGCGAGTGTCGTAAATCACCAGAGTGAATAATAGCCATTATATGCGAGTAGAATACTATACTTTGTCCACGACTATTAAATATTTAATATTTATTTAATTCATATTCATTTCATTTTTTCTATTTAAGAAAGATTCATATGATATCATATTTTATTTTATCGATATTTTTCAGGCAACAAGTTTAATGAGGCGATTTCTGTAGCTTCCATTATTTCTCGCAGTGCCAAAGAAATCTCATTTTCACTGTCAGTATCCATTTTATCTAATTATATTACTATTTTTGAATACCTAATATGTAAAATTATTGTAAATAACGTTGGCGTTGAAATCGCACAAATTTTGACGTTTCAAATCAATGACAGAATTACGCTTTGACACATTGTCATGGCTTACTAATAAAATAACACAGTTTGTAGGCATGTCGATAAATGGTTTTAAAAAACAATGTTGGGGATTCCGCGTGTTGCCAATTGATGATGCTTTGAAAAAACTTACTAATGTAGTTTTTGAGTGTTCATTAAAGTACCTCTTCGGCATGTACCATTTGAGTGCTTCCTAGAAAACTTAGAGAAACAACACCTGTCTTCTGGTTGCTGCAATTTTGACATTTTAAATTTTTACTAAAAAGTCACTAACGTTATTTTTTATAAACAACTGACTGTCCTCATTATTCACTGCAATCAGTGAATAATGAAATCATTATTCACTGCAGGAAATAATGGATAGCATTATCCTTGAGGAAACACATACATACTGAGGACATTATTTAATAGTCGTGGACAAAATACTTTATGCACTAGTGCATAACACACTCTTTATATTATCAGGCAAATACGCTTTCGCAAAAATTTTACTGATGCAATTCAAGCACTAGTGATGCATACGAAAAATAAATAATAAATATATTGTTCTTATAATATATCAAAATATCACTTTTTATTCCTCGTGGTTGGGGTAATTGTAGATTCTAGAAGTCAGATAGTCCTTAACAGTTGAGATGTCAATTATTTTTCTTTTATGCTTCCCACGGAAGTTAAAAATAAGCATTTTACGGAGCCATCATTAATTAGCTAAAAGGCAGACGATGGAATTTACAGAAATAACTCCTCGACTCTTACAGAGGTACTTTTTGATCCTTTCTGTTTAATTCGTATAATTTTTATCGCGTGCGACACGCCTTTTGTGATAAAGTGACATAAGTAGACCATTTAAATATCAAAAGTAATTTAATATAGTCAGATAGAATAGCTCAATGAACTAAATCCATCGATTTTGTTGCGAGCTAGTATGATAAAATTAATTAGGGTGTTCACTCCAAGACAAATAAATTATGGGTGCTTTTCCATTTTTAGATTTCGGAATTAATATATTATGCATAGTTACCGAGAATATAAATATTGATGAGGGAACTTTTAATTAATAGCAGCGTGCTACTTGCCTTTACTTAGTGAATAGTTAAAGCATTAATTAAATGTATGGAAGTTATAAGAGATGGAAAGGGCAATCTGAAATGAAATTTGAATTATTTAATATTCTAGAAGGCACACTCAGTAGTAACAACAAGTAATGATGACATTGCCGATTTCTCTTCTTTTAATCCCTTTTGATGAGTTGGCCTTACCTTTGGCAATACAATGAAGTGCTATTATTTGTATTTCCAAGTGGAAATCGAGTTGACATGATGCGAGAAGAATATTAAGGCAATATCATTGTTATACACTATATTTAATTAATTATGAAATTCTCTCAGCTATACTTCATTACATTGGTATCTCAGTACAAATAATTGATAATTATATGAGAAACCGTGAGCGAAATGTAGAATTAAGTAACATTGAGCTCTAATTATTTAACTTTGAAATCCGGTGCACTTCAAGGGTCCATTCTCGGCCCACTACTTCTTATAATTTATACAAGTAGCTTTGTAAATAACATGAATTATTGTAAAATTCACTTATATGCAGATGTCTACTATAAGATCATGCTTTGTGAAACTTCAGTTTTATCCCTTTTTAATTAGGTATACAGTTCTTTATATGAAAATTGCAAACTTCATGGCTTACATTATTATATAGAAATAAAAGATATAAAATAATTGTGCAAAGTAAAACGGATCTATATGCAATACAGATTCATCAATACCATCGTTTACAGTGAAAGTCATTTAGTTACCAAAGCAGGATTTACTACGGTGTTGATAATGAACATAAAAGCAAAAAGAATGCGCAATTTTCAAGGTGCATCATATACATCTCTTATTTGAACGTCAATGTTCTAATTTACAGCCCCCACATTTAGTCTATATTTATTTTCTAAGAATATCTTACGTCATATTTATTAAATCAATTAACAAAAAACAATTGTAATAAGTGTTTTATACATTTTGGCTTTCACTTCGGTAGATTCATTTTAAATTCGTATAGGAAACTGCGTCTGTGTCACTGTAAGGATCTTTACACTTTGTGCTCACGTCCAGGTTTAAATTCTGCGTATGAAGAATGATCAATTTTGATATATTCGTCCAAAAATGTTTCTAATGAAAGTTTGACTGTTGCATTTTACGTAAATGTTAAAATTATTGCCTTAGGTATATTTAGTACCATTTCGGGTATAGGCATACATTTTTAGAATACTGCAAAGCTGGGTACGGTACATCAACTGTAATATCTCCATTAATTGACGTCAAGAGCATTCTTTTGATTTTTTGGCGTATTAAAAAATTTTATTTGACAGAGTATTCAAATTTTTAAAATAAGTTATTATTTGTTTGCTTATAATTGTATTGAAACATATTCTTTATAGGATTTTGCAAACAGCAGAAAATATTACTATCTATAACTAAAAGAAAAACTTTCTGTAAAAATATTAATGAAATCTTTGCATTCTTTCGATAATCTGAATTCTGGTTATGCTAGCAAATTAAAATCCTAAAATGAATTTGTCTAATTTCTTATTTGACAGTTCTCATTCTAACACTAGCATCCACACAGTCCTCTACAGCTATGCAGATTAAACCAGTATCCACATAACCCCATCATAAAGATTTAGTTAAAAATGAGAACAAAGTCCTAAAATGAATTTATTTATCTACCTTGTCTTAAAAAATGTTCATTCTAATGGATTACATTTGCATGAATTCTATGCATTCTGTTTCTTGGTAATGCTTAGCCTTTGAAACGTATTTCGCCCCTATTCTGGAGCTCATCAGAAAGACATAAAGCCACTCATAAAGATGTTTCATGCAAAACCAAGACAATTTCGATGAATAAGTGTGAAATATTGACATTGACTGATAAAAACAACCTCATCTATCTATTAGCTAACTAGTATTGGAGCCTATATACTCTATGCATGTTTGAAATAAATTATTATTAAGAATATGTTTCAATACAATTATAAGCAAACAAATAATAATTCATTTTAAACATGCATAGAGTTTATAGGCTCCAATACTAGTAAGTTAATAGATAGATGAGGTTGTTTTTATCAGTCAATGTCAAATATAATTATTTCACACTTATTCACAGAAATTGTCTTGGTCTTGCATGAAACATCTTTATGAGTGGCTTTATGTCTTTCTGATTAGCTCCAGAATAATGGCGAAAACGTTTCAAAGGCTAAGCATTTCCAAGAAACAGAATAATAGATTTCATGAAAATGTAATCCATTAGAATGAAAATTTTTTAAGACAAGGTAGATAAATAAATTCATTTTAGGCCTTTGTTCTCATTTTTAACTGAATCTTCATGATCGTAGAGGACTGTGTGGATGCTAGTGTTAGAATGAGAATTGTCAAATAAGAAACTAGACAAATTCATTTTAGGATTTTAATTTGCTAGCATAACCAGAATTCAGGTTTAATTAATTAATTAATATTTTTACAGAAAGTTTCTCTTTTAGCTTTAGATAGTTATTTTTTCTGCTGTTTGCAAAATCCTATAAAGAATATGCTTCAATAAGAGTATTCAAACGTCAATACTTCATAAAAAATAATTTTCAAATACCTTGTAAAAGTAGATATGCATTTTCTAACGAGAATGAAAGAATCTGTACAATTTCTAGGCAGTTTAGTCCACCCGAAGGAGTATTTTATTAAGACATGGGAGACTCAAGTTTTATATTTTCATTTTTTAATAATTCCTAATTTTGAAATGAACCTATGTTTTCTATGATGGGGTTTGACAGGCAATTAAATGTTCTTTAGCTAGGGATAAAGATGTTGATGCACGTCCAAGACATACAGAAGGACATCTCGTAAGGTGTTCATATCATTAAATTTTGAGTGTATGCAAGTTTTCTGCAAAACACCCAAAAAAATATTCATCCGAAAATAATGTTAAAATATTTTAGTGTTTAGAGGTTCCTACCTCCTTGAGGCTTCACATAATTTGTACACCCTATTGCACGAGGCTTAACCCGTCGTCTCGTCGTCAGTTTTCTAATTATTTCACATTTTCTGAATAATTTTTCCCTTGCCATTTTTTTGAGACCTTTGCTCATTCTGCATATAACTGCACTAGCTCTGATTGTATTTTGTAAGTACGTTCTTAACTGTAATAAGTGATATTAATTCAGTCACGCACTCGAGACTACTAAAGTATGTATCATCCGGAACGAAAAAAATAAAAAATAGCTAGTACAGGAACTGAACGTGTGACGCGATCGTATAATTTGAATAAACATGGCAATTTTAATTCATCATATTAACATCAATTAGTCAAGTTTAATGGCAAGCCGTCTCGTATGTCTGCTTGTTGTCGTAGCCATTGTGTGCCGAGAATAAACGTAACTAGCGAAATACCGGCATAATTATCCTGTATAGGAATAATATACCGGCATTTATTGAGTCATTTTCTTCAATTGGGTACGCAGAAAGCTTCCAATTATAAAATGTTATTGATTGCACAAAAAATTATTCACAATGGATAACAGCCAACAGGGAAATGCCAAAGATGATGAAAATGTTACTGATATAATAAATCACATACTAATTGTATGGCAGCCTTGAAGCTAATATCAGAGAATAAATAAAATGTAATTAATCTTTTTACTACTCATTGACGTCTTATAGATATAACGCCAACGCAAGCAGGAAACTAGATGTAAACAATAGTAAACATACTCTTCGCAGCTTAGGTTGCATACAACTGCTGAACATGCAAAAGATATTCTTCACAGTTTTTTTAAATATTTTAGGTGTAATTACTAGATTCTTAATTTTACTTATCTCCAGATGATGGCAGCTTAATTGACGAAATATTCATGTATATATTATATATCTAGTATTTTTGTTTGTGTAGAATCTACTAAAAGAACCATTTGAATCAAACCAAAGAAAATGTGGTTATTTGATATGAAGCAAGATACCTGAAAATACGAAAAAATACTGTGTAAAAATATTTAAAAACATCTCGTTCTGTTAGGGTATTTCTAGACATTTTTTATAGGTTCCTCTTCAACAACAAAAAAAAAACTAATGGCAAGTACAAAATAAAAGTAATTTTTATTTATTCACAGCTTTATAAAGTCATGGTATGGTACTTTCAAGAATTTTATAATTTTTGGACTGTAGATATATTGATATTTAAGGAAAAACCAAGTAGCAAGTGGGCGCGCAACAAACCTTTGGGCTGCTGTCACCAAGGAGCAGGCAGGAAAGAACTTGGTCGTGCGCCTAACAGATAACCACGACAGATAGCGTGATGCTGTCAGACTTCGTAAATAAAAACAATTATTAATAAAACTTAGTAGCAGGACTACTGAAATTTATCAAAATTTAATATCTGTTCTAAATGAAGTTTGTAATATTGGCCAATTTCTGATAACCCCATATGTTTTCGTCAGCGCAGTGGGCCAGAGCGTGTTATGCGGCGAGCACGCTTGATCGTATTTCTATTGCGTACTAGGTTCCATTCCCAGCTGCGAAACTAACAATGTCGGTGGGTAATGGACGATTTCTGTTTAACTAAGTTTAATTTGAAGGTTGCCTAATAAGTGTAGTGTTATAATATGAATTCATATCTATGGCTGAAAATATTTAGTACCATAATTGCAAAAATCTGAGATTAACCAGTAATCAACGGATCGAATTTTGTTTTATACGTTAATTGTCTTTGACGGCGTGTCTTTCACTATTGTGAACACGGAATTACCAATTTAAACGAAGACATTTCAAAGATACAACTATCTATCTTTTTATCTACGACTTGTGATTTGTACTATTTTGTAATGATTATTATAAGTGATGAAAGTAGTCCTAGTATACGGCAATTAGTACGCCTTCGATTTATGTCCGACTTAAAACCTGTACGAGTTTAATTTGATTAATTAGTAACATTTACAGTTAACTATAAATAACGTTACAATAACAATATACAAATTTTAATTGTACATGACTGTAACGTCTTTTCTATCTAGCTTAATACGTAGTTCTAGTGTTAAATCGCCATTAATATCATAATATTAGAAAAATCTATAAAAAATAATTTATTATGGAAATAAAAACTGGAATTTAAAATATTTTGTAATTAACGAAAAATTAATGTTAACTATTAATTAGTTTATAATTTATAATTATAGTATTCTTTAGTTATTGCTGTGACCACAACAGCATGTCCTCTGACACGTATATTTTTGTTCTGACCAGAGGCTTGCTTAGACACACTGTCTATACCTTAGTTGTTAAGATTTCAGATATTATTTTAGGGCATGTTTAAACAAAAGAATGTTCCAAATGACGTTTTTCGTCGTTTAAATATTTCTCGACTGAATTATAGGTGGTATCTCAAAAAAGGATTGTTCGTAATGGAATTGTGAAGAAAACGAAACCCGTCCGAACCTTATTGGTCAATTTGTTGTTGCAAAAATTAGCTAAAATTTAACCAAACTTCAGAAAAATATAGTGTATAGTCGGGGAGACATCGCACTCGCAGTGGAGAGGGGAGTAATATCGATTTAAATTTCAAATGTCGTCGGAGATGCCTTAATTTCAAATTTTTCTGTCTGTCTGTCTATATGTCTGTCTATCTGTCTGTCTATCTATCTGTCTGTCTATCTGTCTGTCTATTAATTAACCAGACCTCAAAATCAAAGAAACATTTATAGATATGAAAAATATTCTACCAAGAGATGTGGGCTTGGATGTGTGCCGAAAATATTTTTTTTCGGGTAGGATTTGAACTCTGGACCTGAAGTATTTCTTTCGCCGCTACCCTACTTGAGGTCTGAAAATTTCAGCTCTGTAGAAATAAATAAATTGCAACTTAAGCGGCAACCTTTGACTTGGTATGGTGGGTAGTTACCACCAACCAACCGGTATGGCAATTTTTGTCTCGTTAATGGGATGGTACTAGCTACCTTTACTGCACTGAACCTTGTAAACAAGCGTCAAATTTTGCATTTTTGTCCTATTTTCAAAAAGTAAATGGTGTTCATCCCACCGACCATTCCTTCTATAGTGAGATCTAAACTTAACATTTTTACATAATTCCAGCTGTGTAAAAATGGACATGTTTGGCCACTAGCTCTTAGACTATTCGTCATGGGTGATGTTTTTATGGACTTAGCAAGAAACAGTAAAGTTTAACTCCCAACATTTTAAGCTTTGTCCAATTTGTACTTTATGGCATTTTAACATTGAATTAACAATTAAAAGTTGGAATCAGAATTTTAATTACAAATAAAATGTAGAAGCCTCCGCAATCGTATTTAATTTATATAACGAAAATGAGCCGACCGCAATCCGAAAAATCCCATAACATTGAACTGTTAATGAACAAAATAAACGAGGAGACCCTTTAAATTCTTCACTAACTAAAAGCTGGCCTAATCCAAATTACCTGCTTCTTCTCTCTCATGCTATCAACAAAAAGCGTTGTATTCCCGTCTTTTATAAAAGAAATAATAAAAGATAAACTGTAGGGACTTATCACATCATTATTGAGCACTGCTCAAAAGAATTTCGTCTCACTTTACTTGATTTGAAGACGAAGATGACACTAAAACACTCTTCAAACAGTATATTTTGTTTTATGGCACAAAAAACGTCAAGAACGAGTTGGTCAAAAGGAAGGTGTACATCGTTTTAAACAGGTTGAACATAAAAAACAAGACCTTTAGTCACTTTTTAACTAAACTTATCAGATTGTTCAACAAAGGTTTTATTTAGTATTAAATGTAAAACATTTCAAATACGCCATATTCTAAAATGTGTTAGTTTAGATAGATTGACAAATATTTTAACAATTAAAATTACGACTTTAACTACACGTTTTGAAATTTATATGGCCGTAAAAGTGTTACAAAATGAATATTCATTAGGGTTACTATGTTCGGGAGGGAGATAGCGAGAAACTAGGCGACGATTAGGCATTTTCAAAGTAAAAAACGGAACCTTTTTAGAAGGCCTCTGAAGTAGTTTCCACAAACGCCAAAACACTTGGAACACAATGACGCACGTTTCGCTGACCACATTGGCATCATCAGGACTTAGTTTTAACTACTTCAGTGGCAGGGTCACGCTGAAGGTTGTAAACCCTCCATCAGGACCATCATATGATGAATCCCGTGTTCGTTTGTTCTTTTCAAAATTTTAAAATTATATAATTTAACACAATCATCGAAAAAAATCTCTATTTGGATATTTACACAAGCGTCCTCTATATTTAGCACTTTTTATTAATTGTTTTTCCTTTTTGGTAACCATCCTGTATATTTATGATCACTAAATATCAGATTGTCTTTCTTTGCAATGGTATCGGCTACATATCAAATATCATTTTCCTCCGTGGTTTCTTAATCATATATTTTAGATTTCTTTCTGGGAAATTATGTCATCTACATGCCAAATAAAATTGTCTTTCATTTCATTTTCTTCATGAATTATCTTTTCTACTGTGCCCACCGTATATTCATCACTAAAAGCAAAGTAGTACGAACGAGAAGACAGCCAGGCAGACAATCGTACGGACAGAAGAAATCGAAGAAAGTGATTTTTTATGATTTCAATACTTTAAGAACTACAACTTTCACGCAAATAAAAGTAAAAGATTTGGGTGGTTTAGAAATAACTAATAAAAGAATAAAAGTAAAGAATCAAATGATTAAATTGCAAGTGTGCCTCAGGGTGCCCATTTAGGGCCAATTGTATTTTTAGAGCTTATTAATTCTATATTTGCTTTCAGAAAGTACTATTCAAATAAAAGCAATTTGTTTGAGTAACTTAGAAGAAAATATAACTTAAGCATACATATCAATGGATTAAATTACAAATGTGCCCCAGGGTGCCCATTTGAGGCCAATTATATATGTAGAGAGTATTAGTTCTATATTTATTTAATAAAATAATACATATTATATACAAATAAATGTAACTGGTTAACTATTCAGCTAATCTGAGATTTTCGATGAAAACGTGACACATGACTAAGTATTTATGTCGTAAGGCGAATATTATATGTCACTTTTATCGCAGCGGCAACAGTTTTAAAGATCTTAGTTTAAATCATAATGCAAATACAAATACAAATACAACATTTATTAATCTTTTGTGCCACTGGAAACAGTGGATAAGACAGGTTAATAATACAAAAGTATTAAACAAAATACAAAATAGATAAAATTAAGTATAAAAAATATTTTAAAACACATTTACATTTCTACATTATACTAATATTACATTTGAAAACTAGGTAAGAACCGGATGTATAGTTAAATTAAATTATTACAGAGTTGCTAAGTTGTGCAGTGCCTCTGTGAACTCATTAATGGTATAGAAATAATTTTCGAGTAAAAATCTTTTCAGTTTTTTTTTAAATTGAAGAGACGTTAATTGTTTCATACAAGTTGGAAGTAAATTATATAATTTATTGCCTGAATATATTGGTGATCTTTTGTATTTTGAGTGGTAGTGTTTTATGGTTTGAAAATTGTTTTTGCCTCTGGTATCGAAGTGATGTATTTGAGAATGAGTTTGAAGGAGATCTTTGTTGTCATGTATGTAAGTTAAAATTTTTAAAAGGTAGGTACTAATTAGTGTTAAAATTTTGTGTTCACGAAAAATATCTCTGCAGGATGTTTGATAGTTTAAATTGAAAATTAATCTAAGGATAGATTTTTGTTTTATAAATATTCTGTTTGCCTTTGTAGATAGTCCCCAGACAACGATGTTATAGGCCATTATAGAGTGAAATTTAGCATAATACACTGATACAAGCGATTTTGTATCTAATTTATTTTTTAGAGATTTAATTAGAAAATGTATTTTGTTTAGTCTCTTAGCTGTGTAATTGATGTGGTCATGCCACGAAAATTGCGCATCAATCATTGTGCCTAAGAATTTTGTTGAGTTGACAGTGCTTAGATGTTCGCTGTGAAAAAAAAAGTTGAAGTTATGTGCAGTTTTTAGGCTCATTCCAAATTCAACACAAATGGTTTTTTCTATGTTAATAATGAGACGATTTTGTAGACACCATTCACTGAATTCGTGTAAGGTAGTGTTGACATTTTCAAATAATTTTTGAGAAGTTCTTCCGGATAAAATTATAGAAGTGTCGTCTGCATATATAAATACTTTTCCCTTTGCAATATTGTTGGGTAGGTCATTGATATATAATAGAAAAAGTAGCGGACCAAGGACGCTACCTTGCGGAGTTCCAGTATTTGTTTTGTACATTTCTGATTTTACATTGCCTTGTTTTACATAGAAGCATCTATTAGTGAGATAAGAGATTAAAAGTCGGTTGATGTTTCCTCGTAAACCCAGGCTTAGAAGTTTTTCGGACACAAATTCGACGTTAAGCATGTCAAAGGCTCGGGTTAAGTCAAAGAAAATGCCAACGACAATTTCTCCGGCATCAATTAAATTATATATGTGTTGGGTAAATGAGAGTGTTGCTGTTTCTGTGGAGTGATTTTTCCTAAAACCGTGTTGGCAGTCTGTGAGAAGATGAAATGTTTCAAGGTAATTATTTATCCTTTGAGCTAGTAAAGTTTCAATGATTTTGGAGAAAACACTTATTAGTGAAATGGGGCGGTAATTTTCAATATTTGTTTCATCTCCTTTCTTTAGTATGGGTAATGACATAATTATTTTTTAATTGTTATCGACCCGTACGAAATATGCCCAAGTAGATAGATATTTTCAACTTCAGTATCAGTATCAGTATCAGTTTCAAATTATTTGCTCCGAGTTGTAAACCAAATTAAAAATATATATATTTCTTTCGTTCACAGTTCCATTTAGAATTTCTCGTTTCAAAAGTGTAAATGCAAGGACCCTAGAAGAATGTTATTTTACATAGTGTAACTAAAATAGCTATAACAATCTTGGTACATCCAGCGGTAGAGCTAACTGCCGCCACTAGGTATAAGTTGAACAAAATATTACTTACCGTCCATCGAAACGTGAATGGCAAGACCAGTTTACCCCTGTCGGGGTCGGCAAGTGTGAAAGAGTCGCGTCCCAGTGCTTGACTGGAAGTGTTCCCGAAGGAACAGGAGCCAGTACTAGTAACGTTACTCTGATACTCCTTCAGGCACAACCTGAAGAAGGTGTTGCACGGAGTGGAGCAACGATTTGTTCCGGGAGACCTCACACCGCCCCCACAACATTCGCCACTTGAAAGTTCACTCCGCGGATTCGCCATTTCCAATACTTGCAGTTCGAAAAACCCCGAGCCATGCGTGCACTGAAACAAAACAAAACGTTGGGATTAATCATGGATTAAAATGTGAAACGGTTTGAGAAAATTAACATCGACTGTGTGCTTTATTTTTAACATAATCTATTATGTACAGGTATCATCACCGGGCAAAAATTTTTAATAATCATAGAAAAAGAAATTCATACCTCAAGCCCAAAGCTGTGACACTGTCATCAACTACGATTAAGAAACAATTTGGGTGGGTGGGTGTACCGTGGCCTACTTGGTATTATAATATTCAAAAAAAGCCGCCGTCACAGGACTTGAGAAAATTTTGTTTACGGAAAATTAACCGAAAAAGTGAGTGTGATATATTGTTAAAGTTAGAATAATATCTACTTTCGAAAAGTATAATAAAAAATGGATACTATGTTGAAAAATAAGAAAATCTATGTGTCAAAAGGACATTAAACATCATCCGATCTACACCAAAACGTTTCAATAATATTACCCTTGCACCAAGTTTCATCAAAATCCATTTGCCAGTTTCGGCGCTGTGTTGTCCTCATACATACATGTATGCAGGACAATTTTATTAAAAAAAAAACACTTTTTCGTGTTCCTGGGACTTCAAAACGTAGAGATCTGGTTTTATCACATTTTTTAAACCTATTTCAGAAATCCACATTTTATAGGTTGGAAGATTAAAATGAAAAATATTTTTTTAGCTGTCCCTCTTCCACTTTTAGTACAAATTTCGATTCGTGCATTTTTTCAAAAACTATAATGTTTTATGTCTAAATGCATTAGACTATATATAATGTCAGTTTTACAAGTGTTAGACACTCGAGTTAAGTCCTGTTAGATCAACGATGATCTATATTTGTAAACGAGAATTTAATTACTACTCTGGGAAACAAGTCTTTTATAATTATAGTTTAAATGAATTATAATTAACTAGGTACAATCTAATTACTTATAATAACAATGAAAATATAAATTTTATGTTAAAAACGAGAAAGTATCCATTCTTCCAAACACAAGCAATTACGGTATAAAGAATATGTCTTGACTACACAATGATACACTTGCGAAACTAATACTTAAAATAAAAACAACGTCATAACAATAATAACAATCATCAACTGGAGGAGCTACCTAAAATAAGTAGAGCTTGTAGTCCAGTTGCTATTAATAATGGGAAAGTACCTACTATACCGACTGGCAGCTCCCGAACAAAATGTTTAGGTTTACACGGACCGTGTTATTCGAACTCATTTTATTTTATCCAATTACATATACATGCCATTTAATAATACAGTCATTATGCAAAGAACATGGCGATAGCTTCACGAAAAGCCTAGTAACAACCTGTTTACACAAATTTTCACTTCTTTTCAAGTCAAACAATGCATGATGAGTTAAAGAATACTAGAAATTAAACTCAAAATATAATTTATAGGTTGCAGTTGAGAGAATAATTCATTGATGCGGCAAGTTGACGTGAAGAATGTAGATATTAATTCATTGAGACTAAAACAATGGATTCATGAGATTCGACGTGCCGATAAGTAAGAAATCTTCCTCATTCTATTTCTTAAGAATGCTTGTCGAGAGTACACAATTTGATTTGTATGTCCAGCTTGGTGGTGCTCCGGAAATGCTAAAACAATGACAAAATAAAAGTACAATGGTGAATTCATCTTTAACTTTCTCGACGCAGTGTTAATAATGCAAATATCTATGAAGCCACTTGAAATTTACAATTTATCATCTTTTCACGTGCAAAAATAACAACTAAAAAAATACATATTGCGAGAATTTACAAATAATAATAATAATAATAATAATAAAATGGCTTTATTTAGGAATAAATATAAAAATATAAAATTACAATACATTCCTAAATTAAGGCGAAGTCTAGCTTAATAGCTACTCAACTTAACCTTTTACTTTATAATAATAGTTTATAGCTAATCTAATCCAATGTAAAGTACGTAGATAAAAATAAAATATGTATACACCTATGTACATACGTACATACATACATATACTTACATATACAGACACATATACACATATACATATAAAGATTAAATATAGTAATGCGGGTTACAATAATTGAAGCTAAAAATTGAGTAAAAGTAAAAACAAATGTATATATGTCCATACTATACAATAAAGCCCAATGCACACAGACATAATATATCTTAAGGCTGATAAGATTATGAACTACAGAAAGACTAGCTGCTAATTTACATAAGTTGCTGACGGAGGAAATTACATTTTATTACTGTGCGAAATTTATTTACAGAAGCTCGTTTTAGCTGAGGATCAATATTATTGTAGATCGAAATAGCGTTGTATACAAATGAACGTCGAAATAAAGATTTTGAATATCTAGGAATTATAAGTTTATCTGCGTATCTTAGATTACCGTTTTGAATATCTCGCCTGAAGGTAAATTTTTCATAAAGATAAGAAGGTGATCGGGTTGAGAGCAGGTTATGAACAAAAACAGATATGTTGTATTTATACAAATTATCAAGCCTGAGCCATTGCAAATCATTTATTTTCGCAGACACGTGACTATACCTCTTTAGTTTGAATACAAACCTGCAACAGCTATTTTGCATTTTTTGCAAACGATGTTGTGTAAGCTTATCTAGACAGGGGAAATATACTATATTGCAATAATTCAAGATTGGTAACACAAGACTTTCACATAATTTTTTCCTCACTTTGAAATTTAAAATACTTATATTACAATACAGCATTTTCAAGGCATAGTACGCTTTTTTTAATAAAACTGCCGCGTGTTCCGTAAAACGCATCTTATTATCAAAGATTAGACCTAAGTTTTTTGCTTCATTTACAACGGGCAAGTATTGACCATTTATAGCAACAGCTAGATTTTCTTTCGTATATTCCTGCGTTCTATTGGAAGTAAAGCACAATACTGCACTTTTGGTTGCATTTAGTTTGAGATTATTTTGATTAGCATAATTATGAATAGAGTCTAGGTCCGCATTAATTAAATTACAAGAGTTTATAGTATTTGCAGAGGGAAAATGATAAAACAGTTGAGTATCATCGGCGTAGCACTGAACTTTACCATGGTTTACATGTTGGATAATATCGGCTGTGTAAATTAAGAACAAAACAGGTCCTAAAACTGACCCTTGTGGCACACCTGATGTAATTGGGCAGATATTTGATCGCTCATTATTTAGTGAAACGGTTTGAAATCTGTTAATTAAATATGATCTGAAAAAGTTTACTGAAGTTTCATCAAAGCCATAAAAAGAGAGTTTTGCACAAAGTAAATCGTGATCCAGCGTATCAAAAGCCTTAGAAAAGTCAAGAAGAATAAGTGCAGCAGCATCATCGTTATCTAAGGCAGAAAGAATGTTTTGGGAAATGTCAGCTAAGGCTGAAGTTGTGCTAAAGCCTTTTCTAAAACCTGATTGAAATTTTGATATAATGTTATTTTCTAAAATGTATTCATTTATTTGGACCTTAATTACTTTCTCCAGAACCTTTGACAATGCCGGAATAATAGTAATGGGCCTTAGATCCTTATACTCTTGAGGAGTATTGACCTTCGGCAATGGTATAACTAACGAGTGTTTCCAACTCGTAGGAAAATAGCCTACCTCCAAGCAGCAATTAATAATATGTGTTACATGTAAAGAAATAGTAGGCAAACAATATTTTAACATTAGTGCCGAAATGCTATCACAACCTTCCGCATTTGACTTAAGGGACATAATTACGGATGTAATTTCATCAACACTGCTCAGTTTAAATTGAAAATGTAACCTATAGAAATACCTCTGTGCAAACTTTGCTGATTTTTAAAACGGTGTACATACAGGGTGTTCAGCAGATTCCTTACGTAAAAATAATGCGATTTAACCAAACTCACCTTATATTGGTTTAAAAGTGAATAGTAACCGAGATACATGGTATCAACGTGATTTTTTTAGTTTTTTTGAATGAAATAAACGAATTTAAATGTTTTATCATTTGGTGACAGGAGGTTTTTGAGGCAGGGAATACAAAATTCATTGTTTTGCCATTATTTGTAGAGAGCATCATTTACGGTATTTTATGTTTCTTTAAAACGTCATTAACTTTTTTGCGTCTTAGTAATTCTTTCTTTTTAATAAAATTATCTCTTCATATCTTTCATTACATAGAAAATGTTCCCACGAGTAATGGTGCATTCTATAAGTCGGACAGGAATACACATTTTTTCCTAGCCTAACGAGACTATATCACGCCCCCGTTTTCGACAATGCTGAACACGATGGCGGTGGTTAAATCTCTCTCTGAGGTCACCCCACCCCCCAAACAGCCAAAAACTACTCCCGAAAGGGGTAAAACGCGTATCCGCCGTCTCCTACCAGCCAAACATGTGTTACCCCCGTTTTCGAGGAAGCTGAGCACGATGGAAATGTCGAGACCCCTTCTCGACCACCGCCAACCCCCCAAACGGCCAAGAACCACCCCCGAAGGAGGTGAATCGTGGATAAGCCGCATTCTCTCTGCTTAACCCGTGTTACCCCCGTTTTCGAGGATGCTGAGCATGAAAAAAATATCGCGACTTTTTTTATTTTTTTACGAAAGGATTTTTTATAATCGCGGTGGCGAAGAGTAGACACAGAGATGTTATCTGGCACACATCATCCCGCGCAGCATTTCCGCGTCGCCACTTTTACTGTAGCTGGTCCACGTGCAAGATTCCTTCCCTGGTTTACCCCATTCGGGGGTAGTTTTTGGCCGTTTGGGGGTGGGGTGACCTCGGTGAGATATTTAACCACGTATAATGTAGACAATACAAATTAACAATATTATGTAGATAAAATTACATGAAAGTCCCAAATGTTAAGCATAAACTTGAATTTATTAATACAGATAACCTATAAATTCATTTATACTGTAAACCTGATAAAATTATTTTGTAAAATATTTATATTTCATCTGTGATACATTATTTATCAAATTTGGGATTTTATTAGAAAACTTAGGATAATGACACAAAACCACAACACACAGACTTTTGTATTAGTCAGTTATAAAGTTTTGTCTCTCACCAGATTCTTTCGAAGACGTCATAATGCAATTCTGACATGAATTACCTTAATTTGATACAATCTTTCTTTATCGCATCTACAGCGTAAACAAGCTTAATTCATTCTACCTGAACTAGTATGTCAATGATTTAGGATACTACAGACATCACACCCCCACCTTCTGACTGTAAATTGTATATTCTCTTAAGGCTAAGTCAAATCAGATGGAACGATTCCGAAGATATCCGTAACTAGAGGTGGTTCAGAATCTTATGAACCGCGAGATGCGCAAAGGGCAAAGTTTGTTTTGGATTTTAACTGTATTTTGAAGACACTGGAGGCTACCTTGCTGTATACATAAACAAGAGCTCGGGACAAATTGTAAACAATAAATTTAAATTTTATTAAGGAGTGTAACTGTGTCGATGGGGGGGATTTTGTCTCTGTGCATATGAAGGTCACAGCTCATGAGATTTTGAAACACCTCTACAATACTAAGGGCCTGTTTATCAATGTGAGGATAAAGTTATTCTATCGTTCAAGCGCAGTTAGGTCACTTGCCCTACCGAATGTAGTCCATGCGGAGTAGGAGGGCCATGAACAAAAGTGATTGGAAGTGACCCAACTGTAATTATTAAACTGTGCTTTAACCGTAGGAAAACTTTATCCTCGCATTGATAAACCGGCCGTTAGTATTGTAATTAAAGATATCTTTTTATAAAAATCGCTACATCTGATTTGACTTAGCCTTAAGAGAATATACAACTTACAGTCAGAAGTGGGGAGTGTGATGGCCGTAGAATCCTAAATCCGCAGATTGAGCTTAAATCATTCAGATAAATTAGAACCGGAGCAAGCCCTAAAACAGATCCCTGTTGTATTCCATTGACACTATTACCTAAGTTCAGGTAGCATGAATTAAGCTTGTTTATGATGTACGACGTACGTGCGGTAAAGAGAGATCGTATCAAATTAAGGTAATTTATGTCAAAATCAAATTCCGACGTCTCCGAAAGAACATGGTGAGAGAATCGCCTCTTGAAAGTCGCAAAGAGTTACTGTAACATAATGTTCCGTTTCTATGTAACATTCATCTAATATATCTCCACATTATTAAAAATATGATAGAAAAAGATAAATTTAAAAACAATTATAGTATATTTATGAAAGTGGAACAAATGAATAATAAATATTAAGTCAGTAAAAACATAATTTAATACAACGACAGAAGAAGTAACTGCAAGTACACTATAACTTTCTACTTCGTTTTCTGCATTTTAAATGGCCGACGCCATAAACAACGTTTGCTACCGTATTTACTTAGTCATGATCCTGTAATCCTTGGATGTTTTGCAACCAGAATTAAAATTTCCGGACATTGCATCCTGTTATAAACATTTAGTTTTCATCGATGATTTCCCTGAAGATCTAATTAGTGAAATCGTCGCTAGTGTCGAATTTACACCTCCAGTGTGAAAATATTTAGTTCGACAACCAACATATCGAATATTAACTTGTCGGTTTCCTTTTGTAACTAGTTTATAGATTTTGATATTGTAAAAATTGTTATCATTTAACTTTTGTTTCTATAATAGTAAAACATTTATCTTACGCGGAACTGGCAAGATGCGAATGTTTGAGTATGTTTTGCATTTCCATCTAATAATTTTTTGTATATGTAGGTATTTATTGTTTATGCTATATTGTTTTTGTATATTTAACGAAAGTGTTTTGTTATTCACTCACCTCTGAAGTCCCATGCTCATTTCATAAATAGAGTTATTTGTAGTTTGTCTCATTTTTTAATACATTTTCAGGTATGATTAATCAGCAATTTTCTTAAGATATTATTAATTAGAGGCTTAAAACCTTTTTAAGTTTCAGTTGAAACAGATAACACAGTAATATCAATAGTAAAACTCATAAAATAAGCTTGTTTGGAAATTTATAAAAGCCTCGGTAGACTTTCAAGGTTTTATACTCATACTCAATTTATTTGACTACATTACATACATGTCAGGTACATTTATTTGTAGCATGTCAAAATGCAATTATCTACAGATAAAGAAAAATATAAAATTTTATTAAAATATTTTTTAAAAATCAGTCAAATACAGATTACATGTACGTATTTTTTTATAATGCTTAAGTATATTAAAACAGTAGACCAAGTCATTGAACAAGAAAAAATCCATTAACAGATTTTTTTCGTACAGAACGTACACTCCTTAACCTAAATGTTTGAGCTTACGCCGCCATCTTGCAAAAATGGCTATATAAACGATTTTTCAAATATTTCGTTATCAAAAAGTATATCGCTTCCATTGTCTACGGAAGTGGCATACCCACTATAAATATGAATTCAAAAACACTAATGAAAGGCACTTAAATATAGCCCGCAAAGAACTTCATAACATGAAATATGATACCTTCCTAGTACACTCAACGAAATTTAAATTAAAAAATGATAACTTTATTTAAACTATTTGCCTTCGATCAAGGGATAATAAATAAGCCATAGATAACTTATTTTGTTTTTCTTTTCTTTCTTCACGGTAGTATTTTACTGGACAATTCGTTTTATATTAACAAAACACTTGTAACGGTGTAAGTGTAATAGTGCCATTAATATGTGTACGGCAAATAGCTTCTTATTATTTTGACAAATTTTCTTTTATAAATAAATATATGCATCAATAATTTTGATTTCAATTCGACAATGACAGGTACTTATTAATAAATATAAACCTGATCTTGCCATAATTAACATATTGCAAGGAAATTGATGTTGTATAGATGCTAATATATGGGTATGCTGGCATTAACAAAGACTGTATGTTGTAAAGGAATTAATAAACTATTACCAACTATCATAAATATGGAAAAATATACTACAATGAACTTTAGCTATCAAATAAAAAGCATTAAAAATGCGATAAAATTACAAAGAGGTGTATCATTTTTCATTTATTTATTTATTATATATTTATGAACACAATTCTACAGCAGGAAAGTTCCAATTACAGAGTAGGAAGACGATAACTCTACAATAAGAAAGGTATATACTTTCAAACACACGATAGACAACCCCCAAATCCAAATGCAAGGCTGTCCGGAACGAGGCTACACTTTGAAAACGCAGACAACATGCATAATCCATCGACATTGCCGGTGTCAAAGCTATCATTATTTTTAGTAAACGTTTTTTTAGGTCAATTATAAAAAATATATTTGGCATTCTTGTATTCCTCAAAAAATACATTGTTCCTTTTTTCAATTTTCATACCTTTACATTTAAGTCCTTTAATTATGACCTTTGAATACCATAGAGAATATGTGTTGGTTTGTGGAAGACTTAGGAATACATAACGATGGCTATTTTCTCATAAATGTCATAAAATATTTATAAGTAACAACTTAAATGCTTTTTAGATTTATTTAGGTTTTATTAGTGTTTTGTAATGGCCACCTCATATCATAAACTTATTTATGCCAGATTTATTAAATGCAAAATGCGCTTAAAAATACTTTTATCTTAAAGAAAGTTTTAAAAAGGCCTTCAAGAACTTATATTAAAACTAAATTATCTTTTAGTCTTTATTGGCTTATGATTGACTTATTTGATTTATCAAGGTATTTGTCAGGTCTTCAATAAAACTTTATGGCTGTTAACTTCAAGTTAGGAGGATCAAGTTTTATAGAGAAAAGGCAAATGTTGTGGTTTTATTGCTTTATGAAATTAATTTGAGGTGGTTGTTATTGCTGGATTATAAATCTAATATGCTTTAAAATCACTAAGTTTCAGGTCGAACCTTCATAAAACCAACTGCTTGCTAGAGTTTTAATGAAGCAAACAAACATTTGTAATAAATCAATCTTAAACATAAAAGGATTTAGTTTACCTTTGCCCATACTATAATGTTTTAAAGTAGGTAGTTTTAAAACTGTGATAAGATATATACATATTCGTCGGCATTTTGATAGGTATGACGTGCCGGTGGGTGGGTCTAGGCAAACCATAAATTTTACAGGTTTTGTTATGTGCTCAAATGGTCTGAAATTGGTTTTAAGATAAGCCTACAAGTTTTAAAAAATATATTAAGACCAATGAGGCTTAACATATACTTTTACAAGAATAAATCGACATACGTAAAGAGCCATTGGTAATGTAATAGGCATTTTAAGACAAAACATGTTTGAAGTAGAATCATTCACAGATTAAAGGGTTTATACACACAGCCGCCATTTTATTTCCAGCCGTAGAGGAATACAGCCGTCAGCCATATTGGGAATGTCCCAGATTAAACAAAAAAATGTAATTTGTAACTAATAGAAATGTTTCATAAAAACAATTTACATATATTAAACCATATTATGGGCAAATGCTCAAGCTCTCCTTTAGTTGTCACAAAAAAAATACAAATTTTTTAAAAATTGTGTTTTTAGGGAGCGCACGAATTTTTATGAACTATCTAATACATGTTTTACAGTAAACCTAGCTTCGTTGAAAATACTAGCCCACTATAAGTAGTCCCATCAATTCATTACAAGTAGTCCATCTTTAACTGTCTCTCTGAACTCTTCTTAGTAGTCGCCAATTGTCCATTTTATAACTTATATATAACCATAATAGCGGCCCGTAGTGCATGTAGAACAGATCTATTTGCATTTATTTTTAATTCATTACTCCACTCAAAGCATTTGCGTGTGTGTTTTAAGTTTTGATATATTGCCTAGCCTATCCTAAACCAAGTATGGTTTTATAGTACTCTTCAGATATTCTCTGAGTAAAGCTTTAGATAATTCATTAAAACTTGAAAGTTTTAATAGTAGTTTTAAAAAGAGGCATGTAGGCCCTTCTCTAGATGGGCCCCTGTACTCTTATAAAGGTTTTAAACTGGCTTCATAGAGTCCTTCCAAATATTTATGTTTATAACTAGTCACGGAAATAAGTTTTTAGGACAACTTATAGATTATTTTAAAACTACAACTGTTATTTGGGTTGTGATGATTGATCAACATTCAATACTTACATCAAACAAGAAATCTCAGTCAATGTGGCACAAAGTAATACTTTCCTAATGAATTTGAATTACAATTCTGAACTAAGCTAAAATAGACACCACATAAATAATCGAAACATGGCGCCGCAAAGTGCTAGGTGGATGGCTGTTGTTAAAAAAATCCAATTTGTTAAAGAAATTCCCGCATATATTTATCTGACTTAACAATACAATATATGGCTATAGAAAATTGTCGTGTTACCCGTGATACCATAGTTTACAGGAAAACCTCAGTCTTGTTTCCGTTGTTATTTTGGTCGGCATAATATAACTGAAATTGTATGTGTACACCTGTACCTCGTGATTTTTACGGAGTATCATCGTACAAGTTTCCTACAGCACTCTGTAATTTGAACCCAGCGTTGCCGGGCGTGTAGGTAACCTGAAACTCGGGGTATCAGTTGTGCTGAAATTAATATTGGCTTTTTATTGTAAAGTATAATTACTATTAAGCAAAAAATGTTAATGGAAATACATTCCACAATGCATTTTATACTGTTTCTTAATGCCGATAGAGGTATGTTACATATTTTTCAATTTTTGTCTCATACAGGGTGTGTAAAAGGTACTGAAACATGACCGTAACTTTTAAAATATTGTATATATATATATAAAAAAAACCTTGGACAGATCAATTTTTATTTTCAATTACGCAACGTTTGGTGTAATTTATAATTTTTAGTTTTAAACCCCCCAACCCCGGCCACCCCAACTACCCCTTATGCTACCCCAAAAGAAAGGTATTTTAATAGGCTATTCAACGGTGCAAAGAAAATGGAAATCCGTCGATGCGATTTGCTTCTCGAGCGTATGCAATGAAAATTTTTTAACAAAAAAAAAAGATTAATGAACTTTATTATTCAAAAAAACTATCTAATAAGATGTTCCGTTAACACCAATGCAATGTGCAAGTCACTGTTGAGAGTGTCGTAAAACAGATATGGAATGCCGTATGGGGTATTCGACCAATCTCCGTCCGTACTTTATTTTTCAGATCCTCCAAATTATTTGGCCTATTGTTATAGACGCAACTCTTTAAATTACCCCATAGAATATCCATGGTGCTCCTCTACACTATGAAGTTGATGTAATAAGACAGTACTTGAGTAAGGTGTTTCCACGCCGATGGATGGGCAGAAGAGAGAGTCAATCGAATGGCCAGCTAGATCTCCTGACCTTACACCCTCGATTTTTTTAAAATATAATTACTGGAATTTGTAATTTTTGACGCAGCGGATGATAATAACGGAAACTTTCTATATACCAACGAATTATAATTCCAAAACAGATTAATTTATTTTTCGTTTTCACGAAGACTGACTATTATCTCATAGTTTGCGATATCATGAGAGAAGAGCATCGTCAAATTAAGTGCTTACTAAATGATTTTTGACCTAAGTTGAACCCGTGGTGTTTGCCTCCCAGTAAATGATGTGTACAAGCAAGTAAATAGGTATCATAAATACATGGTAAATGTAGTAAATGTTGAGTATATATTTGTCGTCTGGAATAGATTTTGTTACAATACGTGTAGTACATCTGAAAGTATATCCCGAAACCGTTTCCGCTAGATGTCGTATCCCTTTAACTTGGAGTGAACAACGATCTCCGTCTATTTCATCTTCGGTATCTGGCTGTCTTATCTTGTTAATTCTCTAATCTTTGCTACAAAGATACAGCTTTCTATTAAAGTCTTTACCAAACTCAGTAAGTATGTCAAATTTTTTATCAACGTTTTGCCGAATAACTTAAAATGTATTATTTATCATGCACCGTGTTATGTTATATCATCGAGTATCTTATAGATTTTATAGCATTTCTTTATATTTGAATTATTTAAAAAAATGTGACCTTTTAAAATTAATGAAGATGTATAATGACAATTTTATTAGTGTAACAAGATATATACACCAGAAACTAGACGACGAGATATTTGCTCCGACTTCTACCTAACTTGGAAAAGTTAAGTGGTCATAAATATTTCAATACTTTGGACTGAAACTGAACGGTAAAAATAAAACAAATTATTATTACGAATAACTATTTATACAACTGAAATTATTGAACAGAGAAGAACATGGAAAATATATCCATTTATTATTGATATAATTAAAACGGCGCTGGTTACAACGACGTAATTTACATACCTAACAGTGGCAGATAACAATAGTGTAGAAGTTGCAACCGGGCGTAAAGGACTGCCAATACCTATTTATTAACATTTTGGTTGCATATGGCACAATTAGCTTTTGCGTGGTGTCACTGAAATTAAGTATACAGTCAACATTTTTAATTTTTATCGCTCAAATAGAAAGTCGCAGTCAGCGACTTGATTTATTACGTAATCTACGTAAAGTTCGTTCGTATCTGAGAAGCATACTGTAGGTATATGATAGTGTCGATATCTTGTATATCTTCATAATTTTGTGTGCTTAATCAAAAACATGGTAATATTTTGCTCTAAAATTACAACAAAACAATTTATAATCAGTATAATTTATCCAGTGTCATGAAAAGAGACCGACTAAGGAATACAACTCCATAAATGATTGAACAAAAGTAAATAAATATCATTTAACCTACGGCTATGCTACCGGCAATATTAAGAATTAACCAAGGGCAGATAACGAACTTGTAGTAATGGTGGGCCAGGTAAACAATCGACTACTTTAGCAGTAAGCGCAAAACAAATCTGGTTAACTGTATTCGTATACGTGTATCGTTTGTAATATTCATAATATTCAACTACGGTCACGGTGTTAGTCTATCACAAACAGGCTTTGTAATTATTTATAGAATAGAAACATAACGCAGTGGATTAAATGGTGTTTGTGTGACCAGTGGCGGATCCTGTTGGATGGGAATAAAAGATTCGTTCTAGACATAAAAATTAAAAACAAAATCAAAACAAATTAACCTTGTGCATTTTTAATAAGTTTTAGAACCATCTTCTCTCAGTTTCTAAACAGCCTAAGTTTTGGAAGATGGGATTATGCTAACCTGTTCAAAATTGTTATAATGCATGTCGGAGAGGTTTCCCTTGCAGACGCCCTCCGATACTTTCGTAGACGCCTAAAAGCACATAATTCAATGTCATGTAAAGAGAACGCTGTCAGCAAGTACCGATAGCATTGAAAAATGCGGAGAGTAAACATCTCCATTATGGCCATGTGAAACAAATGACGCCTGGAGTACCCTCGGAGTCATCCCCCTCCCCGGTGTGCAAAACGAAGCCCTTGAGAGTCCAGGAGATAAGTATTGTAGAGATAACTTTGGTAGACATAGTGTGAGATCACGAGACTGGTGGTGGAGGACTGCTAGCTTCAGTATTTTGTAGTATTGTTTGCATTATCAACAATAAGATTATTATTCGACATTTACCTGGTTAGATAGATCACAACTCATGTTACTTTGTTATTTATGTGACTGTTATTTAAGTGATTATATTGTGTTTACCAATGTGTGGCCTAAATCTAATAGATCCGCCGTAAAACGCCCCTCGCCCCTGGCCCCTCCAACATGCATAAGGCAAGAACAAACCTACTTTTAATTATGTTAGACCAAGAAGTTACATCTCCGCAGATGTCATACCATTAGATTTACACTAACGAATAAGAAAATTAGGTACATCGCATTCGACAGCTTCGCACCACTTCTTTGTCTGTGGTGATATGTCATCGTCCTATAGATCTAAAATCATTAAAATAGTTTTGTTCTTGTCTTATTATAAACATTTTTGAATACGAAGCATGACCAGCCGAGTATATAAAATTTAAAACGGAAATTTAATATAAAGTAGTAAAACAACTTTCTAATTATTTCAATAATTAAAAAATTATTCTAAAATTGTCGGTCGACGCTCATGACATTACTATTGTTATGATCTATTCCTAAAAATTTAATTTAAAATATTTGTTTCCTTCTAGCGCAGTATTATAGTACTGAGTACTTTACTAAAAAATACATTCTTGTTCCAAGTAAGAAACAAACATTTCTCAAAACGTCTATCGTGTTCCTTATAGTTGCTATACTTGTTTATACCTGAACTTCTCAAATGTTAACTAACCTAAATGATGTCCTGCGAAACTTGATTTATGTGCACAACACAGAATTAGCGAAATTTAAAAAGTACATGTAAACGAAGTGCCGCAAAAACATTCTCACTCTGACCTCAAATTATATGTACATCTCTGTGGAGCATGGGAACCAGAAAGCTATTTGTAAAGTAAAAAAATATATTTGAAAACTAAAGTATTAGAATGGTCTACGTATTCTTGTTTCAGGTAAATTACTAGCAGGTTTCATAACATCAAGATAAAGTACGATTATTGTATTTAGTGAGGGGTGCGCTGCACCAAACAAAGAACAGAGTTTACTGATTGCTTATCTAGCTCCTGCTGCATGATCAAAAATGATTGACCTAATTCAGTATTGCCGCTTTTTACTAATAGATACCAGATACAAATATTACTTTCCTCGCGGAATCGTTTATATCATGTCATTAAAAGATCTCCGTCATCATTCTGGTATTTCTATTTATTTAATTATAACTATTCAACAGCCAATGACGAATTGTCAAACAGGAATGACAACTAATTTAAAAAAAGGTATATTATAGCACCCAATTAATTACACATTCTAAAACCGTTAATTTATGGTGCAAACAAAATATTATTAAATAAGAATATAAATGACACACTACATACTTATGCATGCCTGTCAGGACATACAGACATACATACACGCACAAACATACCCTGTATATCCTTCTCACAAACATAACATAATCGTACTAGCACCTACTAGGTAGCTGAATACTAGTCTTTATTTTAGATGCGGTAATGTTTTAAATACATCAATACCGTTTTGCACGGAGGGATACTTCTTATTCATTGTAATAATTGGTGAAGATTGAAGTGTATAAAGGGGTAGTAGGCTGATTGAATGTTTGAGGATGACTAGAATTCGGATAAGGAACGTTCAAACTAATATTTCAGGTCAGTTATACAATTCAATAATTTACATAAAATTGTGAATTGAGCTTGTATCGCGGCTTGTACGCCTAAAGAAATCATGAGACATTCTAGTAATGACAAGTCACGGGGTAACCACTAGGTGAGTAGGTTGCAATTACTTTGACCCAGAGCCATACAGCCAGCTACAATTTAATAATTAAAAATAAATTTAAAAAACAAACCTAACCAATAAGGACCATGACATGTATGTCAGCCACAAATCAAAGGATCACGGGTACGGGTACACAAGTCACAAACTTCTCGTCCAGGAGTCTATCAGGACATTTTTTTGACGCACAACACAAGGCCACGGTCAGGAAGGTATATATAACACTAGGAAGAGCACATGCACTTGACTTTCATAATTAGGATACCATATTAAGCAAGCATTATTTAAATGTGAATGAACAAAACCGGAATAAAGAGACATTAATGCATCTCGTAGGCGAAACTTGAATTGATCTTATCACCTTTATTAACAATTTCATAAATATAATTACTGAATTTTAATGGAGGGTCAAAAGTGACTCCTAAACCTTTAAATTAACTTGGGCGTTGCATACAGGTGTAATCCAAACTATAAGGAAATACAATCGCATTATGTTTACGAGAGAATGTTTTCCGTTGAGATTCTATGTGATATCATTTATGTAGATATTAAATAGAACAGGACCCAGAAGTGATCCTTGTGGAACTCCCGATGTAGCGTTTAAATGTTTAGATTTGCAGCCTTTGTAATTGTTATCTGTTGCTGAGGTATGGCTTAAACAATGTAAGTATATTAAGTGACAGACCGCATTCCAATATTAAAGGGTATCCAATACAGTGACTACATAGAATCAGGAACAGTACTGTCAATAATTCTGCATCAAACTTTATAATCTCATAATCTTTACACTGTTTTTATTTTTGTTTAAGGCGGTCACTTGTATATTGGTAATTTTTTATAACACTTTATTACAAATATATTAGCTGAAATTAAGTACTTACATCAAATTAATAAGAAACATTTAGTTCTTCAGAGGTATACAATAAATTCGTGTGGTTTTATGATGTCTAGTTGGTCACAGTCGCGAGCGATTTTTACCCATTATATGTTAGATTGTATGCTCTTAACACCTTTCATACCAAGATTACTTTTTAGATTTTTATTTGACTTTTGTATTTTATTACTTTTAAAATGATGGTGTTACACGAGTTTATATGTTTACTTTGATCGTTTGATTACCTTCAGAGTTTTACTGCTGTTTACGAAACCCTTGTTCATTTTTTATAAACTCTCAAGGGTTACACGAACAATGCCGCAGCATGTTTTGTGGCCATATATTTTTAATTAGTACTCACGCTACAAACTATCTATCTGGGTCACCGTTTTAGTTTTATAGTCTCTTTACAACAGTAATTATTTTTTACCACGATGGTCAAAATCAAACGTTTGAAGATTCGAAATATAAAAATTAATTAAATGGAATCACGTATTTTCATTTGTAACTGATTCTAACACACTTTTTTGTCATCTTCACTATTCACTTGCCATAATCCAGTGGAAAAATATAACAATAAGTGAATCGCTTTATTTTGATCCGAAGTAAGGAACAATAACGAAAAAAGTTAATAGTTTAACAATGTCTAAAGATCATTTAAGTTTTTAGCTTCTCAAATAAATCGGTTGGATAGACAGATTGTTCTTCATTGTTTTTTCTTCTATTTAGTCTCGCTTCAGGTACAGAACAGCAGCGGCGTAGATATTAAGAAGGAAACTGGCGTGTTGAGGTGTTTACCAAAAAATGAGTTTATATCAAATAGTAAGCTGAGGTAAGATGTCTCTCATATTTGTATATAAAATAACACTGAGGTAACTAAATCAATTTAAGATACTTCTATATGTACGCTTTAACTGTTTATTTTCACTCTTAAATGTTAGGTTTCGAAAATATGATAGAATAGATAACTGTTAAATTTCAATTTAGTAAATTCTCAAATCAAAAAAACAATGTTTTTCTTGTCCGGATAAAAGTGAATCGATCTCGGAATCGATGGTATAAAATAGTTGCTTTGGTCCCCATGTAGCAGAAAAAAATACTTGTTTAGCGGAAAACAATGAGGAACATTCGTATATGCAAAGAAAATTGTTGTTATAAAAAGTGTCTATTTTTAGGAAGTACAGAGTGGTTTAAAGATATTTGAAATCCATGGCCTACTTTAAGTATTATGTCCCACTGACCAACGCTCTGAAACAACCAGAAAAACGACTACTGCCAGCTACAATTGGTAAATTTAACCTAAAAACGGTAATGGTTCTTACAAAAACATGTAATACATATCTAGCAAATAAAAGGGCAATTTTGTATCAAACACATACTTTCCTATTCTGTTCAATATGTGTGGCGTGTTTATTTTGCTTATTTTCATAATAATTAAATACAAGAACTCAATTAACTGCTGGCAACATAAAACAATTTTCCTAATTAAATAAACCACTTTTATATAATATTAAATCATACATAACAAAGTTAAGGATTAATGGCATAAAATTGCCATGTATTATGTGCATCACAAGTGAACACAACGTGACAAAGTGTATTTTATTTCATTTTAAAATGTTATTGCATTCGACCCTGACCGAGTGTCAACATTAGATTCCAGTCTATGGCTGTACTTTTATGTTTTTAACTAATGCGGTTTTATCAGATGACGTCACCGAAATTGTGAAACATTGCTTTGGCAAAGTTCCAACTGAAGCAAATGTTTTTTTTTTTTTTTTTAATTACTTATTTAACGTCGGCCTATTTCCGCTACTAAGGCCAATCACCGACGCCAGGAGACGAGCTACCCCCAACCTGGAAATTTTGCCGAACCTCTTCTCTATCGAAGAGTAGGGATCTTTTACTTGCCTAACATTTAATAGACAAGGGACCGACTGCTTTACATCCCCTCCGAAGGATGGTATATCCGCTATGTAACCCCCGCCTAAAGTTACATACCTTCTACGCATGCGCTGATATACAAGCCGTTAGAAGATGGAGCGAGAACGCTGTGTTTCCCTGGAGAAGCAAATGTTAATAGACATATTTCCTAACAAAAGCATACAAATGCTAGAGGCTCTACTGATGGCGACAGTCAACGTAATTTTAATTTAGATTTAGTGGAAGTGTAGTGGGATGTAACATACCGTGATCGAAACTAGATGATATTAGTTCAATGTTACACCCTCCAATACCTCCTCTTCGAGAGAGTCTTTATAATAAACTGATCATATTAACTTTGGATATTACGGAATTCCCTAAAAAAATATGTTGTCATATACTTGCATAAAAATCTTTATACGCTGGCAGAGCCAACTCTGATTTGGAAGTCACCGAAATAAAATTCCCGAGTTCTGGTTAAGACGGAGAAACTCGAAAGTGCAAAATATGCCCCAGCCAGCTAGATATCTCCGTTATTTGATGGGCTACAGAATTTTTTTTTTGTTTGCAAAATAGCTTCATATTTTTTTTTTCTTTAGAATAGCTCGATTTCGAAATTTATACTTTGGGTTGTTAAAAAATATGCTGCTTTGATATTAGCTTTAATGTAACTTCACATGTTTGTCAGTCATTGTAGATCAAATCCTGCAGAACAGTCTTGAACCACTTGATCTATTGCCTTGAAATTTTGCATACACATGTAGTAATCGATGATCATAAAATTATTTGACGACCATGACCTGATGCTGCATCCAACATAGTAAGCTCGCTTTACAGGGTTGCGCCAAAACCCATATTCTTTGGAAAAGACGACCCACTGGATAATTTAGGTGTTCTTTTGTTGGGTTTTTATGGGTTTTTGTAAAATTCAAATTTCCCACCTTTCATTCGGCATTGCTTTGACAATATGGCATATGACAACATCTGGACGATGTTGGAAATATTCTCAGTTATTCAGTTGCAGTTGCCCTGTTAGGGCTGATGGATGTGATGTGATGCAAAACTTGAAGAGTGTTTTTGATTTATTATAATTTGATTGTATTAGTAGTGCATACATAAAACAACGCTATGAAAATATAGTAAATATGTGCGTTCCTTTTGAAATTGCATAGTTGTCCCGCTTCTAGTGCCGCAGTAGAAAGAATTTTTAATACATTGGGTTGATTCTGCGGTTGGTTCCTTGTGAAACATTCTTCAATAATTTAAATATACAGGAAATAATGCTTTTTAATCTTTCAAAAAGTTTTATTAAAACTCTACACGTGTTTCGGCTTATTAGGCCTTTATCAAGAGTACAAGATATTATCTTGCACTCTCGATAAAGGCCTAATAAGCCGCAACACGTGCAGAGTTTTAATAAAACTTTTTGAAACATTAAAAAGCATAATTTCCTAAAAGAATTTTTATTACAGTCGGCCATATTTGGAGCAAACTAAGGAATAAGCTTGGAGCTGAAAAGACGTCAAAACTAGTGAAGATTTATAGACGTTTAAATAAAACATAAATATTTTTCAAAAGATATTTATATTTTGCCTTTCACATTCCGGATTGAGGAAAAGTTTTTGTTATGTTTCTTTTTTTTGAAGTTTATTATTTATTTGTTTTATTATTTACTAATATATTAACACGTTACACTTTTATTATTTTGTTCAAGTATTTGTGAGGCAAAAATATAATTTTTCCTGCAAAAAAAAACGAAAATCAAACAAAAACCCAGATGGTTTTTTTCTAAAATCAAAACCTACAAAACCACTTATTTTACCCACGGGCTTTTGTAATGGTGGGTTTTTGTACCAACCCTCGCTTACTATGAAGTTAAAAATCATAGAATCACGCAAATGACATCATTTTATCAATGTTGGTGACCTGACAGAAATAGGGTTATTTTATTGTACACCTTGCGAGAAGCTTTTAGGTTAAGTCATCAACATTGATAAAATAATGCTATTTGTTTGGTTCGATAATTATTAATTTACCTTTGTTAACATCAACTCATTCGCACGGGATCCACTTGTTGGATATGGCCCTGCCTCTATGAAATCACGTAAAATGTATTGCCTTCGTTTTATTAAATTTTAATAAAAGCTTGTTCTAAAAAAGTTTTTTACTTATGCTTGATTTAGTTCATATCACGTAACCCACGTGCTACGCTCATGTAATTTAAAGCTGTTTTAATAAAAAAGTTTACATATAAATTCAATTTAATATTGATATATTTTGGGTTTTTTGTAAAAAAAGCTGAGCAAAGCCAGGAAAAGTATAGTTTATGATAAAAAAGATATGATTAAAATAAAAACTATGCCATTAAATTCGAATTCACCACGTAAGATTACCTGTGGAGCCCTGTTGGTCACCTTTTGAATAAATATAATACGAATATGATATAATAAGAGGTCATTTTTTTGTAAGAAAAATTAAACTTACTAGGCTATGGATTTCATAAAATCTATCCAATAGACAGTAACTCGTAGAATACAATATAAAAAAATCAGTCGTGCTTCAATCGGTCACCGTAGGAGTTCCACAAGGGTGCATATTAAGACCTATGTTATTCACTCGTTACGTTAACGATCCATCATCATGACGATACATATTGCGTACAATATGTACATGATCCTGGTCTCCTAGTTTTAAATAACTAACTGAAAAATCATCCTCGCTGCATTCAAATACTGTTCTCGTAGGTAGATCACGACTATGTAGCAGATTTAAGCCACTTTATTTTACGCTGTTTTGATACTTCCTCGAAAACATTTCTAAGTACATTCTTTGACATATTTTTGAATCTTGATATAACACACCATTTGTGTTCCAATGTGAAACGTTAAAATTTTGCAAAATACATGCTTTTATAATACACAACGACGTTTGTTTATCAACACTAGCACTGATGACGTCATTAGTTTATTGAGGATGTGACTTAGTGTTTTTGGCGGTAAAATCTCAAATCAAATTTTAAAAGGCTTGTTTTAAGGTGTTAATCGACTGGAAAATTCAAATATTTTCAAACATAATTAACCTCGTAATTAACTATTATAATAAAACATGTTCTTTATAGGACTTTGCAAACAGCAGAAAAAACAATCTACGGAAACTAGAAAGAAAAACTATTCCTAAAAATATTAATGAAATCTTTGCATTCCTTCGATAACCTGAATTCTGGTTATGCTGGCAATTAAAATCTTAAAATGAATTTTTCTATTTCTTATTAGACAATTCTTATTATAACACTAGTATCCACATAGTCCCTACGACCATGCAGATTAAACTAGCATCTACATAACCCCTTACGGTCATGAAGATTCAATTAAAAATGAGAACAAAAGCAAACTGAATTTATTTACCTACCTTGTCTTAAAAATTTCCAAGAAACAGAATGATGGATAACTTCATGAAAATGTAATCCATTAGAATGAGACAAGGTAGGTAAATATCTTCAGTTTAGGTCTTTGTTCTCATTTTTAACTGAATCTTCATGGCCGCAAGAGATTATGTAGATACTGGTTTAATCTGCATGGCCGTAATGTTACAATGAGAATTGTTAAATAAGAAATAGACAAATTCATTTTGGGATTTTAATTGCTAGCATAACCAGAATTCTGGTTATCGAAAGAATGCAAGGATTTCATTAATAATTTTACACATAGTTTTCCTTTAGTTCTCATAGATAGTTTTTTCTGCTGCTTTCAAAATTCTATAAAGAATATGTTTTATTACAACAATAAGCAAACAAATAATAATTCACTATTAAATAATTAAATATTATTTTATCCCATGCACACAGTCAAAGAGATTTTAAAAGTTGTGAAAACACGGAATCGTTATTTGAGCAATTTATATATTAATAATATCGTTGTTAATTATGCTGGATGTCCGATTAAAATGTGTCCTTAATTTCCGCATTTTTCAAATATTTAAGTTTAGTTTACCTTGCAAATCTCGCGAATATATTAAAATTACTTTTCTGTGGAATGTTTGCAATTTCTGTTAATTGCCTCACCGTATGTCCTAAGATTCCGGAGTTGTAAAAAATGTACTTTATGTTCGACTCTAAAGACTCATAAATCGAAACAAAACATTATAACTTTAATCAAACCACCATAAAGATACATTTCTCGCCATTATGATGGAGCGTATTGACACAAGTTAACCAAAAACGCCCCACAGTTTACCCCTCATACAAAAACCCTTGTTACGCCGCTACCTGCTAGAATTTTTGTATTACCTTGATAGCAGTTCTCCTCACACACGCAAGCCTCATCCAGCTGTGTTTGTACTGAGATAAACTGGATTTTGAATAAATATTAAAAGCCGATCTCAGTATAGTCTTACAGTTAAGATATTCGTTCTCTAAATATTTTCACATGCACTAAAAAGCATTTAATACCTTTCTCTACATATTAGTTTAGAAAGCCATTAAAGGTTAACAATAAATTTGTTAAAATATTATGAGTTTCATTTATTACCGTTTACTTGGGTAGAGAACGACCGAACTCTCTTCTTTTTGTCAAGTTTAGTACACTGTAATATGCATACAATGCAATGCGTAATGTTACTAGGTATTGTTAATTTCGAAAATTATGATTGGCTGCTATTAATTATTGAAGATGGTTAAGTTTAACTGCCCTTTCATAAAACTAACAATTGTTAGTTTTTCTCAATTGAGGATTTGTTTAATATCCTTATTAACTTGTAGAATGTAGAAATTTATGTTTTTATGTTTAATGATACTGTTATTGGGGCCGCTGTCTACCCATTATTAAATTTACCGTTAGAGGCATAACAATGGTTTATTAAAACTTGCACTCTCAAATATCACTTAATAAGTATTAATTTTGCGCAATTACTTTACTACACTTATTGGATTTAATCAAATAGATTTATTATAATCAAACATGTTTAATGATCATAGAAAAAAATATATTTTTAGACTTAAAATTTTTGTTTCTTTGAGTCATAAACAATCATATCTAAAAACATTAAAAAAATATTAATAGCAGGGGTCCCAGCAATTATTTGAATATTTTTTTTTAGGAGTTTAGGATTTCATTGGCCAAGATTTTAGGATTTTTTAGGATTACCTCTAGAAACTACCTACCTATCTTTTAGTTTAAACTGTTGCTGCACTTGTGGAAGGAGTAGATTTAAAAAATAAATTAATATTGTAATAAATTATAATATATCAATATTTTTCCACAACGACCCAATGTTGACACAGAAACACTAATAAAAAAGTTAAAAACTTATTGCACTTGAAGTTTTAAATAGCTCGAAAGACAAAATTATAATTTTGATTTTTTATTAGACGAGTTCCCTGCGTTGGCCTTCTTTTCAAGTGTGCCCAATTTTTGTTTCAAATCGCTTAAATTATTATTGATTTCTTGTATCTTATGAACTCCAGTACTAATTATTAGATGGATAGATAGATCTTTATTGGTCATATATACACAAATTATGCTTTGACACGTCAAAATAGATGCAAAATATAGCAAAAAAACCAAGGAAATATTGGTTGTCTTAAACAATAATAATAAAAGAAATACACAATAAATAAAACAAATAAATAACATTACGTTAGCCTCAGTTAAATCCTTCTTTTTCAATTGTACTTTTGATAAGTTAGCTTGTAACTTATCATTTCCTTCTATGACAAGTTTTTGGGCAATATCTAACTTTCTGTGATCCTCTTTTATTAAACATTTGATTTCCTCAGTTTCATCTTCTATCTTACGTTTAATTCTGGAACGATCCTCAATCTTCTGTTCTTCCTTTCTTTGCTTTTCAGCTAATAACTTCTCTTGCTTTTCTTGTTTTTGAAGACACGTATAAGAAACATAAGATTGTTTTGCGTATTGAAGCAACTTTTGAGTTATTGGTATTTTTTCCACTCCTCCATAGAGGTAAATCGCATCTTTAACTATTCGCAAAGCAATGATGGTATGTTCTTTTAGAGAATGTCTATTTTCTAATAGAGCCTTGTTTAAGCTGAAGCCTCTCTCTGGAGTTGCATTGGCATGTGACAAACTCAAAATAACTCTTGCCAATAAACTTAATCTTAAATACTTGTAATTATTTTGTCCATTCCTCATTTCTCCAATTTCATTCCGGTATAAATCAATTCTCGAATGTCGATTAGAAATTCTTATGTCATTATCGTCCTCCGTTTGATATATTCGCCATTCTCTTTTAATCACATCGCATAACGTTTCAGGATCACATTCCACATTAGTATTAAATGATCTGCTTTATTAGTTAAACGGCTTCGAGAAAATTTTAGGATTTTAGTTGATTTTTCCTAAATTGTAGGATTTTTTAGGATTTTAGGAGAGTGTGCTAAATTTTAGGATTTTTGAGGATTTTAGGATGTCTGGGACCCCTGTAATAGTATTAAACATGCTTTCAATTTTATGTACTGTATTTTTGGCACAGGACCCAATTTATTTACGGTATAGTAGTGTCGCGATAATCTGGATCAATTAAAACCAGGCTACTTAATCCGGATCATCAAAACATTTTAAATTCGGCTTTTAAAATTGCTAAAAAATAAATAAAAGGCTGTATTTAACAAAAGTAAGCGCTGTACTGTAAAAAACAAGACAAATTAAAAAGGGAATCCTATACCATGAAAACGAAATATTAAAAATATGTAACTACATGTATGTACGTACATAATTAACATTTGTATCACTTTCTTCTACATTAATTTCATCGGCTTCGTTAGAATTGTGTGGTACCCTCTTTTATAATTTTCGGCACCGACTGAAAAAAGTGATTTTACTCTGATGACTTATGTGCATGCGCTGTTGTTTTTCAAAAGCAATTTCCTTGAGATTTTGTAGCATCATAATCTTTTAAAGGAATGTTATTTTCTGTAGCCCACTGTAAAGCAAGATTTAAGGTTTTGACAACATCTTCGTTTTTAATTCTACCGGAGTGGCAATTTCCATCACATCATCATCAGTCAGCACTATCATTTGCATGAATTAAATTTTCTTGTTCGGTCATTTTGTCATCACTATCAATCCAATCAATAGCTTCACCGGCATCGATGTCAACATTCCCAATGCTATGAAGTATTGATGAATCAGCATTAATTTCTTCTGCTAGTATCTTTTGTTGCATAGCACTTAAATGGATCAAATCCTCGGGGTTCATCTTCTAAGTCATTCTCATTTTTTGGTTTTAAAATCGTTTTCGAGAATTTTTCTAAGGAACTGGCTATTTTATCGTGTTTTAAGTTTAGCTCTTAAGACACTTTACAAGCTCAAAGAAGAGTCACCTGAATGAATTCGGATTACAGAATCAAGTAAAATCCGGATTACAGAATACTTCAAGAGGACAAGAAGGCAATCCGGATTATAGAAGCATCCGGATTAACGCGGGATCGGATTATCGCGGCACTACTGTACTACCAAATTTTGATGTCTTCAAAGGAATGAAAGAATGTCACATCAGAACTCAATATTTCGGACAATTTTTATGAAAAATGAATGCAAAATTAAGAGAGACTTTGTTTTTCCAGATATTTTCAAATTATCCCCTTTCCAAAAGAAATTTGTCCTTGATCAATTCGTCAAAGCACATACTCTTTGCAATTACGCAGACGAAGCGGAGATATATTGCATTTGATGAACAACTTCTACAGAACTGTCAAAATTCTCATCTGGTGGTCGTCCGTTACGTTTCCTGTAACCACAATAACTCGAAAGAAACGTCAGTTTGTGCTGTTTAGCTAGATGAAGAACCCTATTTTTAAAGAGAATCGATAAATAAATAAAACAGTTCAAATATTACCCAAAAGTAGGCATTTGTTAAATAAGAATTTGCCAAAATGCTAAAAATTAATATCTCGAGTTCAGATGGACGAGAATTAACTTTTTTTTTAATTAAAGTTCTCGCAATTCTCTTTCTTTTCTGATAAAAATGTTTTCAAAATGGCTGAGAAGATCTATTTGTTGTCATTTGGTTTATAAATAATTCCCAAAAAAGTAGCCAAAATGACTTTAAAAGAAATTTATTTTAATGTCACCGGAAAGCTGGCGTCCAGAACTAAATTTTTTGAAAAAAAAATCCATTTTGGACTTAATGGTGCAAAACAGCGGGCATTTCATATTTCAGATAACAAGTTAATTTGTGTCCATAAGGTTCATTATTTGGGCACCAGAATTTCAGGATGTTTTGTTTTCAATAAAAGGTATATTTTCTAAAAGTTTGAAGCCGATCGGGACTCTTGATGTCCCTGGGCGTTAAAATGAAAAATAAACGCTTTTTAGGCGGTTTATTCCATTTTGCATGTTATGTAGGTATTCAAGTGACCCAAAACCTACGTAGATTTGATGTAATTGTAATTGTGAACGTTTTTGGTTCTTAATTTGTCCCGATCGGACCTCTAGAACTGGAGATATTCACGTTTTTACCTAAAAAAACGCTGTTCAAAAAACAAAATTTTTTATAAAAAAAACTCAATAGGCTTTGGAACTTCAAAACTCAGATATATATACACCTGGTGATACCCCAAAAGGTATGAAATCATGATATATTGGGTTGATTCTGCGGTTGGTTCCTTGTGAAACATTCTTCAATAATTTAAATATACAGAAATGTTGCTTTTTAAGGTTTCAAAATGTTTTATTAAAACTCTATTAGGCCTTTATCAAGAGTACAAGATATTAGTAATATTGGTAATATCTTGTATTCTTGATAAAGGCCTAATAAGTCGAAACACGTGTAGAGTTTTAATACAACTTTTTGAAACATTAAAAAGCATAATTTCCTGTATATTTAAATTACTGAAATCATAATATTTCTGTTACAAAACTATACACATCAATGTCCTATTTTTAATCCACTATTAGACATAGACATATTATAGACATTAACACCTGTAAAAGCAATGAATAGTAGTCTAGAGGTTACACTTTAGACTAGAAACGGCTTTAATTCATCCACAGTGATAAGAGGAGTTAAGAATTTTATATTTACTTTAAGCTGTTCCGTCACCACCTCGACCTGCCCTTGAAGTGTCATGGCGTGAAGCGCCGTAGACATCCATAGGGATGCACCGGATCCGATTTTTGTCAGATAACCGGATACAGATTATTCGTCCGGAGCTTGCGTGTGCGCAGAGCCACAGATTCTCCATGAGGTGGTGCATGGAGCACAGACCTTCTCACATGTACATGTCTAAACAAGAAATTACACTAAAAAGGTATTATGAAAATGAAAATTATACCGAATGTTATTCCTATGATAAAACTCCTGAAAATTTTTATAACTGATACTGAAGCTGACGGATTAGGGACATTAAAAGACACTATCTGGGCTGAATTAAACGACAGATTTGCTTACGTTAAACAAAATAATTATTTTCAAATCGCTACATTATTAGATTCTCGATATAAGCAACATTTGTATAATGACAATAAGGAAAACAATAACACTGAAAGACAAATCTCTAAAGAAAAACGGAAATGCTAAAACGCCTAAAACCAGAACCAGCGTCAAAGAGTAATATAGGTAACTCGACTTTACCTATTAACCCTAATAATGATGCTATTGATTACAACAAGAGTGATGATGAACCTCTTGTCAGAATAGTAAAAGTTGCAACAGTCGCTGAAGATAATTAAAAGATCTAAAATGATTTGGAACTGTTATTTTGACATAGTAACAGATCAGAATGCAAAATAAGGCAATGGAAATTTGTCAGATTTAGAAAAGTCATTATATTAACAAATTCGACTGAGACGTCTTTAAATTTACCAACAATTGACAAAAAATATGATACCATTTTTTGGTGGAATGCTCCGCACTCCACTGATTTTCATATCTTATTGCCTTTTGTAAAAAGAACCTTTCCGCACCAGCAACTTTTGTATTTAGTGAGCTGGTGTTTTTTGAAGCTGAGACTATAGAAGCCGACTTCGGTCCAAGAAGAAAAGCTGGTGTTCTCGCATTGCAGTATAAGACATTCATTGTGCAATGGATTTGATTAAACTGAACATCTATTTTTTATATTTTGTTGAATTTTTTTAAATCGTTTATTGTCGTTATATTTATAAGTTTGAGAGAGTATCTATTGTTTTTTTTTCTGTTAAGAAACATATTTATTGATTGGTTTGTATTAAATGTTTAAGAAAATAAATTTGATATTTACTAAAAATAATAAATCCAGCCTTCTCGGCCGGATCTGTTTAAAAAATTCGCGGAACCGGATATCCGGAGCCAGTATGCAGGCAGTATATCCGGTGCATCCCTAGGTATCCCAGACTCCGGGCACAGGTACCAGAAATTACATGTACATTAAATTTTCAATACAAGTTGTCATCATAAAATTAAAAATGTTTATTTAATGCTAACATTATTAACACCTATAATATGAGAAATAACTATAAAAGTTTATTTTAAAAGTTACTTTGACCCAAACTATACCCCATGTTCCTGGAATACACTGTAAACAAGGTAATCGAATCTACCTTATTACATCAGCAATCAAATTGATATTCCAAGTGAGGGAACCTCAAAAGCAAAGAAGTGTTGAGATAAGCTAGTTTACCTTTCCAACAAAATTATAATAACATATTTTTCTTGGAGATTAGGGAATTAAATATGTAAATATTGACCAAACGCAGATGCACCAGTAAAGAGACCTTTACCTAAGTATACTGTTATTTCTCACGCAGTTCCAAGACATTTATCATATCAAACAACAATAATTTATATAAGATATAAAATGAATACATTACATTTAATTAACATTTATAGTAGTACATTAACAACTTTTAAATACATAAAAAAACTATTATTTATTCTATAGCAATAACATTCTCAAGATTTCAATATAGTTGGAACAGTTTCGCGATCATTAAAATGCATAAATGATTAATATGATTATTAACACAATTAACAACTCACATGAATCTGCTTGTGCTCTAAATATAATGAATTCACCCTCGGTTACCTTTTTAGTTACAAACATTAACTATTCAGAATAACATTAGAAGTTAATGGGAGTATTTACACTTAAATTTTTAATTATAAGGTAATTTAATTATAAACAATCCAATTTACATACAATTTAACACAGCCACTTGCATGAGTTTCTTGCGAACAGGCCATTGTTAATATTTTTAACACTACAATCGTGGCCCTTACCAATTTTATAAAACATTTAATTCTTTAAAAACAATGTACATTTTTCCACGTCCGCTTGTTTAGGCGTTCTAAACAAGCTGCATGTGCATTCGTATCGTGTAAATGATTATATGGTGTTGATTTACGTAAAACGGGAGCCAAATTTTTAGAGCAGGAACAATGAAATGAGATGTGGATGTCTTGAATAATAAATTAGTTGTGGTTTGCTTTTTAAGTTTTTAACATGCCATGGTAATTTTCCCTATTTATTGTATTCCATCTTGCATTTGATTTAGGTATTATTAGATTCTTGAATTCGTCGATTGAAACATCCGAACACAAATTATTGCTTTTATATATATGGCTACCCCACCATGACATAGTTACTTCCACATCCACGTAGTGGATTGAAGGTATAGTAAGTAATCGTAAAAATCAATTTTTTTTCTTGAAATAGGTTTAGAATGTCATGAAACGTCGAGATTTTAAGTTTGAGCGAAAACAATTTTTCTGTCTGTCGGTCGGTCTGTCTGTAACTTCTTTTTGTTTGCAAGTTTTCTCCGGAACGGTTTAAGATGTTGACTTGCAATTTTGTACACGTATGTACTATAATGATATCTGGACTGTTTTTTTAACATATCCGGTGAAGGGTTGGGGGCTAAAGATAAGCAAAGCAAGCTCCTAAGTGTACAGAAACTTGAGATTTGACGTATATACTAGAAGCCAAAGCCCAAAAATTTTTATAATATTTTCTATTCCCCATCACCCCCATTCCAATATTAAAGGGGTTGATAAAATAAAATTGAGATATTCACTTGAAACCTGGTAAGTACACGTATATATTATAATGACATCTGGAACTAGATCATATTTTGAGATTATTTCTTTAAAAGGTTTGGGGGGAGGGGGGGGGCGTTTAAATAGCTAGTAAGAGTGCAGAAATTTCAGATTTGGTGTATATACTAGAAGCCATCCCTTCACCACCACTCCATTATTAAAGGGGTTGATAAATTAAATTTGAGATATTCACTTGAAATTTGGTACACGTATGTATTGCAGTGACATCTGATTGAGATGGTTTCGCTAAAGAGCTGGGGGGGAATAATTAGAGCAAGGTAATGAGAGTCCAGAAACTTCATTTTTGGTGTATATGCTACAAAACAAACGCTTACAGTTTTTTATGACATCTGCCGCAAATATTAAAATTTTATTACCAATTATTTCCTCGTACTAGAGTGTAAATATAGTCAAAACGTTTTGCTTTAAAGAGACCTGGATGGCAAATTTGGAAGTGGAAGTAGCGATTCCTTAGGCAGCGGTCTTTTATTCGACAATGAGAACAAACAGGAAAAAAATCATTTAATTTATTAATAATAATTTGATTCCCAGTGATCAGTACGTAACAAAATTTCACATTATAATTATTAAAAACATAAGTTATATTTAAGATTTTACTTCCTAAGCACTGAATATTCTGATGAAAACTTTAAAAAGTATTCCTATATTTTTGTTCTAAAAATGAAAATGTGTGTTTTCGAATTAACCCTATATTTGTCATAATAGAAGAGCTACTGAACATTCTTTGATCATTTTGGAGCTAGAAGTTTGAAATTTCAGGAACAAAAATATATTTAAAAGGTACAACTGTAAAAAAAAATGGCACAAACTATTTTTACCAACCGCCACTACTACCACGTAGTTATGATTACCTAAAAATTTCCGTTATAATGCTTGTATGGACAAAACTTATAAAGAAATAATAATAAATATTTTCTATTTATTATAATAATTACAGCGCGTACCATCCATGTAGTGTTTGATGGCTATTAATCCAAAATCGACCAAAAATTAAGAATACAAACGATGTCAAACGTATTTTTAGAAATTTTGAAAAAAAATGAAAGTGCCGGCAAAAATCTGAAAAACTTCAGGGGTGCGTAGGAAGGCGAGATAAATCGAATGGCGTAAACAGCAGCTCTGTATCTCGTTTTGTTTCCGAGATATATCCTCAGGAAGCGGTAAAGAAAATTCGATTTGCACCTTCGGGTGACTTCGAGCGGCCATATCTCGAAAACCACGAAAAGGCACGCACCGACCTCCGATTTGCGCCAATCGATTTCTCACGTCTTTCTACGTCAGATTCTTGCTAGCTTTTTTGGCAGAAATGGCCCCCAAAGCTCCCATCAAACAATTTAAGTGTCGGCGACTTCGTTTAAAGGAGATTCGACCAAAACAGGTCGAAATTACGAAATGTTTAAGTTCACTTGTTGGAAGTCGCTATGGTACCTATCAGGTACAGGTCAATTATTCGCAAAATTAATGCTCTAGTAGGTTATAAAAAATATGTTTGTTACTATTTTTACTTAATAAGTAGTGTACATTAAAACACACTAAGTGGTAGGGAATACACGGCCCTAATAACCTAATAGGGTAAGCAGGTAGAAAGTGACCTATTTGGAAAAATTTGGTAAACTTAATAAGGGGGCATTTGTCACCTAATAAGTAATATGATTGTTAAATCACTTATTAAGTAATTCTGGTTAAGTTATCATTAAATCCTAATAGGAGATATAGATAAAATGTATTGAAATGACTGAATAGGTAATCATATTTCTTGGACATGACTTCTTGGGTACCTAGTAAGGATCCAAGAAGTCCTTAAATTTCCACCAAAAAGTCGAAATGACTTCATGCCACTAATTAAGTAATTTCGGCAGAGACATATTTATTTTCAAATGGAATGGTGAAAAGTCGCCATGAAAATGTAAACTTTGTTTGTGAAAATATTTGAATTCATAAATAATCGTTAAACATATTAATAATTATTAAATTTTAAAGTAAAACAAAATGGATTGCGAAAAATATACAAAAATGTAAAATTAAAATGTCACAATTTATATTAATTTATTATACATATTTATAATAATTGATGTTTTTAAGGAGGGGTTTTGTAATATTTCAAGGTACAGTATATAATATTTACAGAAAAAAATCTTTCCCGCGTAAATTCATGCGAGTCATGAGTAAAAAACGCGCCGCAATATAAAATTATGTATCTTATAATATATTATGAACCATTTTATCATATTAAGTTAAAATTTTGACGAAAAAGAAATTTGAAGGCAAATAGATGGTGTGAATGGTGAAAAATAAGTAATCGACGACGTTAATTTTCCATATTCTTGACACTGACGACCTGACCTAATAGGTCATATACACATGTTTAACTTATTTTGCGCGTCAATACGACGTGTCAAAAAACACCATTTATCGACATCGAATTTATGTCCTATATCACCACTTATCGAAATTGGTGGCGTCACCTATTCGACGTGCAGTCGACGTCGAACGGCACCTAAATTGTTAGCTGGGCTGGGCAGCGACCGTGTCGCTCGAGAAGCGAAATCCTCGGACCTCTCGTTTTGGCGGCCGATATCTCACTTAAAAGGAGCCGAAAAGATATCGTGCCCCACCTATTATGGCCCTAAATTTTATAATGTTTTACCAACACATTATAAACAATTCAACAATATAGGTTTATTTTCTCATAAAGTGTCGCAATTCTTAAGGACTAACAAAGTTAGATTTATGAAACTATTGGCAGGTGGTTAAACAAACTTACAAAGCATACGGCCCCTTAATTCTTCATGTATATATGTACACAATGTTATTAAACAAGTTTTGTCATGGGTACACACACAGGCTACATATGTAGTCTACGTGTACACTAAATGGAGGAATAATAGCATATGCATATACATATAAGATTAGGTAAAACTTATTTTTATATTGAAATCATTTTTATAATTTAGCGATTAATGATAAGAAGCATATTATATTACTAATTTTGTATTTTACATTGTATGTGTATTCTATATTGTATTATTAATTATAAATAAATTACTTACTTACTTACATCAACGGATTGGAAATTTAATTTGCAATCGATCTAGTACAACAAGATGGTGGTCATTTTTGTCTAGAAAAAGTTACAGCGATATATGTGAAGAGGTGTCGAAATCGCTTAAATTTTTTTGAGGTTATGGCAAAATCCTGATATGATGGAGTTACGGATTCGGATTCAGCGACCCCCAAAACATATAGATCCTCAGGTCAGAATCAATTTTTTTTGTGTGGCTGTGTTATTTACGGCTTTCTTACACATTTTTTACTATAATAAAAAGCTATGAGATGTTATTATTTGATGAAAACTCTATAAAAATATTTGATAATTCAAAGTAAGTATCGATTTCCACCGGAACAAATTGGATGGGTTAAATTTTTCAAGAAATTCTGAAATCCACTTTTTTGCAGTCTTCTTATTGAAACAAAAAAAACGGCTGGTCCAAATTTCAAAAATAGTAACACTGTAGTGACCTTGAAATATAAAAATATGTTGAAAATATTGAATATACCTATATGTTTTCGGGTCCATACAATAACTTCCCTATATGTTGGGAAATAAAAGTAAGTTTTCATTCGACAAATGTAGCAAAACAAGACAATTCTGATAAATCGCATGTAAGATTTTGAAAGCAACACTCACTTTCTGATAGCACATAGAAAAACTAATATAGCTCGACAGTCTCTGCAGCATAATAACTTTGATTTATCAATTGTTCCTCCCACACAGGATACTCTTATCTACATAAATCCAGAGATGCAATACCAATTCAAGATAAATATTTTTTGTAGCGTCCCCGAACAATTTCTACAACTACTATTTGACTATCTACATTTACATGACATAATCGTTACATTTTAAGTTCAATCTCGTTAGGTCTAGTGTTTGTCTCCGATAGCGCTTTGAAGTCATTATAAAGATAATTGTGGGAAATAATGATATTTGTATATTCCTTATAATCTTTGTGGAAAATAATCACAATATTTTTATATTTAATAACCATTCTGATACATACTTAGCCAATGCAATGTGGTGAAGTGGTAAATGAGTACCACGTATTTTACTAGCGTTCCCTGAACACGTCTATGAAATACCTACGTATACAAATATAAAACAGATGTGTATATAACAAGTACTTATCATAAGAAAAATATACTAACATCGATGCGAATAATAGCCTATCACAAAACAAGCCTATTTGAGATATCATATTCATACAAAAAAAATATTAATGTAATTTATGAACCCGCTGCAGTTTTCATTAATAAGCTACCAACTTAAGCCATCTTTTAGTGATACATTTTGTATATGCTTACTTTACTTATATACAAAAAAATAAATAATGTTTAATAGGTCTGAGAATGAGATATTTTATAAATATTTCATTACATCATCAAATGTGCAAAAACCTGAGAAATATATTTCAATTAGGAATATTTGGTTTGGATAACTTACATAAGTCGATCAGTATTTTCAGAACAGTTTAATGAATATTGATTGATTTCGGGCAGAGTTATGGCGTCTTAAGCAAACTTATAAATCCTCCAATATTTATCCACACACAAACAGTGAAAAAAATAGCAGACGATCAACATTAATACATCAAACTGATCATAATGCCTACTATAACAATAATGACTGATGGGAAAAAATTACTACTAGAAATAGCACTTTTATGACAACATTAAATGCCTAGATAATAAATTTTTAATGGAAAATTCCTTAGCAGGTACCTACATAAAATAAAAAGCTCTATAATCATAACTGGGCGTTGCATTTTTAAAAACATGCTGTCGTGTCGTGTTCTATAAAAAGCAAGCAGCAAAAAGTCCTATAGTACATACTTATATATTCCTATTCGCAATTTAAAAATTTAGTCTAACGTTGCTACCAGGAAAAATCATTACAAAGTCTGTTTGTGATAAAACAACAACCGAGATCGTGTTTGAATTTTACAAACGATACACGTATACAAATATAGTTAACCAGATATGTTATGCGCTTACCTCAAACGAAAGTAGTCGATTGTTTATACCTGGCTCACATTATTACAAGTCCGTTATCTGCTCTTGTTTCATTTTTATTATTGCCGGTAGCATGACCGTAGGTTAAACGATTATTATTTATTTACTTTTATTGAATCATTTGTGGAGTTGTTTATTAAAATAATATTATTTTTTTAAATAAATAATGTATTATAAATAAACAATTTACATCATGCCTATCTATTAATATAAAGTAGTAAAACAATATTTACAATATTTAGAAAGTGATTGTAAAATTTGTTGGTCGGTGCTAATGACATCGCTGGCGTTATGAACTATTCCTTTGTCGATCTTTTTTTAAAGAAATTGAGATAAATTCGAATTTGTTTCTACATATTTTTTCGTCGGAACAAAGGACCCCTCACACTTATGGAAAATGGACTTCAGTCAATTTGGCTAAAAAGATGGGAAATAATAATTTTTGGTATCCTGTGTTCATGGGTGCAAAGCTCAAAAATTTCCAGTTTTCGAGATATAATAGAAGAAAACAAAATTTGTTCGTCATCTTAGAGCCGTCATTTTGAATTTTTGAAATTCCGTCACGACCTTAAACATGTCTAGATATCAAATTTTAGCAGAATCAGACACAATTTGGATCTAATACAATAAAACGGTCATTATTTAGTGAACTCAGTTTTTCAGTATTTAACGCCATAAAACTCGAAAATTGTCAATTTTTGGGCTTTGCATCAATGGACACTTTTGATCAGGATATCAAAAAGTACTCTTTCCCATATTTTCAGCCACATTCACCAAGGTGCATTTTCCATAAGCTTTGTACGGAGTCCTTTGAAGACCTAGACAGCCATGTATTTCTTACTACAATTTTTATTTATTTTGCACATTTTTATCAAGTTACTCAACGTTAACATCGATATCAACGTGCAAAGACCCTTTAGTTGTCGCACTATATTTGAAACACGTATTTTCTCTATATTAAAGTTCGTTGTGTTTTGTTTGTGTTTACTATCGTCATGTTGATTATGAAACGATCCATAATGGGTGATTTAGCACCGATCGATATCGCTGGAACTGTAACAATGATTGAAAATGTTCGGTCTTACAGTGGAGTTGCCGATGAAGAAGAAATATTAGATACTGTAATGAAAGATTCTACGATTAGTACTAGAAGATTAGGTTTAAGAATGGATATACCTTATCAAAGCGCTTTATGAGTACTACATGAACAACAATTGCATCCGTTCTATTACCGAAAAACTGAAGAATTATTACCTGAGGATATGCCAATAAGAGTTGCTTTTTGTGAATTGTTGCTTGTACGAACGCAAAATGCTCCAATTTTTTAAAGTAAAATACTTTTTACTAAAATGGTATATTCACACGACAAGGCATCTTTAATTCTCGGAATATGCATTTCTGGACTGAGGAAAATTCTAATGCAACAATACAAACCCATTTTCACCATATTTTCAAAATAAATATATGGGCAACAACTCTATGAAATCAGTTTGTTGGAAGCTATATATTTCCTGGACATGTAAATGGTGATATATTACACTTTTTTGGAAAACACCTTGCATGAAATATTAAGTAATATTTCATTGCGAAAGAGAAGAAATATGTTTTTTACAACACAGCATTGTACCTGAATATATAGCACATGGATACACAACCACTGTCCAACTAGATGGATTGGCCGGGGTGCAGATGCACCGATTAAGTAGCCTGCTCGGTCTCCTGACCTAACTCCCCTTGAGTCCACTGTATGGAGTTATCTAAAATCACGAGTTTATAATATTCAAATTAACACGATTGAACGGCTGAGAGAAAAAAATCGATCAAGAGTTTACAATAATACAGGATTATGAAGGAATTCTACAGGGTGTTCAACGTACCATAAAAAAAGACTTAGATTGTGCATCAAGGAAAATGGAGAATATTCCAAACAAGTCTTGAACGACTTGGTTTATCGAAATGTAATAAGAATACTTTTTTTATTTCTAATGAACTGAAATTAATTTTACATAACAGTTTTTAGAAATTTGAGAAAAATTAAAAAGTTATGAAGAAAAACTGACAATCACCCCCTAAAATTACACCTTAAACAGAAGAGATGGTTTAACTGATACCATGTAAACTAGTGTCCAGATAGCCTATGACTAAGTTTAAAATATGAATTTGATATTTTAAAAGAGTCAGAAAATATTGCAGACAAACTGAAATTTATTATCCCCCTTTTAAGGGGTATATCTCCCTTATTATTAATTTTCGGAAATAAGTTTATATAAGAGACTACCATTATTTTTGGATCTACTATCAGCCACAGAAATATTGGGAGACAATTTTTGACCGCCTTGTATACAGGGTGTCCCGAATTGCATAGGCCAAACTTCACTAAATAATACAACTTTTCAAAATAAGAAAAAAAGTTCCTATAAACATGGATCGGGAGTGATTAGTTTCCGAGATACAGGGTGTTCAAGTAATTCTTCTGAAAATGTTTTTTTTTATGAATATTTTCGAAACATCTAAAGATAAGCAAATGATAATTTACACAGGAATTTGACTTTTACGCGTTTTAAAAAAAATGACAACTATGTAGGAAAATCATCCAGGAGCGGGTGAAGCTGGGGCGGCCTAGGTATAATTTTACGAAGGCGTGGAAAGGACATAGTAAAATATTTTTATAATTGTCAGTTTAAACTTGCAATTATCTATAATTGCAAGTTTAAACTTGCATTTATCCATAATTGCCACTTTAAACTTGCAATTATCTATAATTGCTACTTTAAACTTGCAATTATACATAATTGCAACTTTAAACTTGCAATTATACCTAATTGCAACTTTAAACTTGCAATTATCCATAATTGCAACTTTAAACTTGCAATTAGACAATTATACCTAATTGCAACTTTAAACTTGCAATTATACCTAATTGCAACTTTAAACTTGCAATTATCCATAATTGCAAGTTTAAACTTGCAATTATCTATAATTGCAACTTTAAACTTGCAATTATCTATAATTGCAACTTTAAACTTGCAATTATACATAATTTCCATTAGGTATAATTGCAAGTTTAAAGTTGCAATTATGTATAATTGCAAGTTTAAAGTTGCAATTATAGATAATTGCAAGTTTAAACTTGCAATTATGGATAATTGCAAGTTTAAAGTTGCAATTAGGTATAATTGCAAGTTTAAAGTTGCAATTATGTATAATTGCAAGTTTAAAGTTGCAATTATAAATAATTGCAAGTTTAAACTGGCAATTATAAAAATATTGTTACTATGTCCTTTCCACGCCTTCGTATAATTTAGCCCCAACTTTACTGTGTGACACTTTTAAATTAATTTATGAGCAGAACTTAAAAATTTGAAGTTTTCTACACAAAAAAAGTCCCTTGTGTTTTTTCTCTAAAATTATCAGTGTTTGAGTAAATCTTATCTGAACTTTATTAATTAGTAACCATTATTACCAGCGTTCCTGGTATGCAGGAGTGTGCCGTGATGGTAATGTTTGTAAAAAATGAAAAATAATGTAGCATGCAATGCCAGAATTGTTGTTTTTTGGTTTTCTGTAATTCATTGTTCTGTAATTTTATTATTTCCTTTTGGAAAAAGTGTTTTATTGAAAAGTAAAAAATCGTCATGTTTAGTAATATGGAGTACGCGGATATTCATTTTATTTATGGATATTATAATGGAAACGGGAATGTCGCGGTACGCGAATATCGCACATTTCCTAATAGAAGGAAACCATCTAAAGATGTTTTTATTCGAACCCACCTGGAATTTAGAAACGGACAATTTAAAAATATATTTTTTCCAACAGTTGATTTTTTTGTCTGGGGCTATTTAAAGGACAAAGTCTACGCAATCCCTGTAAACATGAGAGCAAAGTTAATAGAAAGAATTCTCGAAAAATGTGAAAATTTGCGGGCTAATCCTGATTTCATTCGTAATGCTAACACTCTGTACGGCGGCAGATGTCAGAAATGTGTTGAAGCTGGTGGAATGCACTTTGAACAACTCTTGTAATTTGTAATTTACCTTACTTTAATCTAATTCATTGTTATCTGATAAAAAATAATGTAATCAAATTTTGATTTACTGTCATTGTTTCTTCTGTTCTGCTAAAATTATTCATAAAGAACTATTCCCGAATGAAATTCCGAGGGGTAGACCACTGGCCCAAAATTTGTACAAGTATTCCAGGAATACTGCATTCCCGCAGTATTTCCGAGAATACTGAGTATTCCCGAGTAATCCAGAGTATTCCCGAGTATTCTCGAGTATTCCCGAGTATTTCACATTATATCCGAGTATTCCAGAGTATTCCCGTGGTATTTCTGAACATTTGTACTCGTATTTCCGGTAGTGGTTAACCCCTTAAACCTATCAAATTCACATCGATTCATATTTTGTAAACCTGTTATTAGACCAATTAATAATTTCAAAGCTAATGGTTCAAATCCAATACATTTATTATTTTTACATCGATTTAAAAAAATATACCGTGTGTCCCAGATTTAAATGGACATACTCTAGTGGAAGGTAGAGCACACTCGGCGGAGTTCAGAACACCACTATTATACTTATCGTTGAATGTAAACCGTTTTAGATACGGGGTGTTTTATGCTTTTTGACCGGAACTTCAGTCCGCCATATTTTTGAAATTTGGTATACATATTATACTCTTTTAGGTTAATGAACAGCTTAAGTGATTTTGGAAAAAGTCCAGGACCGACCTCCATTTTTTCAATATGGCTCTTAGGGTCGTTAACATCACACCGTATATTATTTTTTGAAAAATGTTAGTAAACTTTTAAAAAGCCTATGGACCAGTTTATAAAATGTTATGGTTATTCTTCAATACATTTTCAAAAGAATTGAAAGACCAAATTTGATTTTCTATAAATAACAATGCAGTTTCATTCAGTGTATTTAAGCTTTTTTTTAGTTTAAATTTCATCCAAAATAATACACATTCCATTTCTTTCATGAAATAAAAATAATGTTAGTGAAGAGGCTTGACTTAACAAGCACAATTTAAAAAAATATTAAACACCTTTTGAGAATAACTTGAAAATATTAAAGTCAAAAGTTTGCAATTTTATTTTGACAAAATAAATTTATTTAAACTTTAAATAAAAAAAAATTAATAACGGTGCAAATAATTAAAACTATAATAGGTTTTCAAAATGAATGCCCCCAGCGTCAATACATTTTCGAGAACGGTTTAATTAGGGATGGGACGGATGTGCTTTTGGCCGGATAACCGGATACAGTATATCCGGCCAGTGCAAAATCCGGTTCGGCCGGATAATCCGGCCGGATATTTTGCTTTTTCAAGCAGTCGCTTTATCTATGAGCAGACCGCGATATTTACAATTAAATTCAAGTCGCACCCGTATTGTCCTGTCCTGCCACTCATGCACATTGCTGCAAGTAATAAAACGTAATTTTTTCATGATCGTATAGTAAGGACCACATTTAATCCAGCGATACAAAAAAGCTCGCAAAAAAAACCTAAAAGATACCGACCGCTTCTTATTAGTATGCCGCCGGACAAAAGTGTGAATTTGATATATTTATTCTTAAACTTTTATGACAAAGAAACAGTTACCTCACCCCTGAAAGTCCACGTTGACTAGATCGCTTATTTCAACGAATCATCTAAGTATTTGGTAGTACAAATTTCAACCAATTATATTCAGAGGGATTGGTCTACGTTCTTAACTCGTTAGGAAATATTTATGACAATTTTTTGCGATGATAATAATGCCGATGATGAATGCGGTTCTCTAAAATTGCACCATGCTATGCTAAATTGTGAAAATTTTGAAGGCTCCCACACAGGTTTGAATATTTGTGACAAGCTTACCACCTTACTGAACGGATGGAATATTCCAAAGGAAAATGTTCATTTAGTTGTTAGAGACAACGGCACAAATATGGTAAAAGGCTGCGATGACGCAAATTTGCCCCATATTGGGTGCTTTATTCATACATTACAATTAGTAATTGAGGCAGCTTTAAAGTCTCAAAGAGCTGTGATTGACATGGTTGCTGTGAGTCGACGAATTGTTATGCATTTCAATCATTCCTCTTTGGCATGTTATAAGTTGAAATGTATCCAGAGGCAATTAAACGTGCAGGACCAGAAACTGATGCAAGACGTTCCAACTCGTTGGAATTCAACATTTTATATGTTGGAACGCTTACATGCCCAGAAAACAGCGGTTACTCTATATGCAGTTGAAAACAATTTGCAAAATTTGACTACAAATCAATGGAGCTTGTTAGAAAACTGTGTTATCTTGTTACGACCGTTTAAGGAAATCACCAGAGGTTGTAGTGCAAATCATTCTTACATATCTGAAGTTATTCCAGCCATAACAACCTTGAAGCGATATCTCAATGAGCATAGTGGTTTAGGTACAATGAAATCTGAATTAATTGATGAAATTAATATTCGATTTGGCAATATTGAGTCTGAAAAATATTATAAAATTTCTACAATTTTGGACCCAAGATACAAGTTAATTTTTTTTAATGATACAAATAAAAAGCTTGTACAAAATGAACTGATTGAATTGATATTATGTCAAAAACAAAATGTTGGGGAAATTAGAACAAATCATGAAAAGGGAGATTCAGGTGGCTTGAAACTATTAAGTGAAAGTGATGACGAAGATGATCAACCACTTGCAAAAGTTGCAAAACTTAACAAAATATCGATTTGGGACTGTTACAATAAAATTATCAAAAAGCCCAAAACAACCAAAACAAATGGAAATGTTTCTCTGTCATCAAATTCACCTTCTAAAGAAGTCGAGTCATATTTGGGTTTACCCGTTATTGATAGAAAGAGTGATCCAGTGCTATGGTGGAGTCAATATGGTGAGCAATTCCCCAGGCTTCAAAAGTTATTGAAAACCTATCTGTGTGCTCCAAGTGCTAGTGTATATAGTGAAAGATTATTTTCTGAAGCAGGTAATATATTTACTAGTGACCGTAATAGGCTGAACGCCGCAAATGGTCAAACTTTAATGTTTGTTCACCATAACTTACCATTAATTAATTATCGTTATTAGTATTAACATTAACCCCTTCTTGCCACTTACAGTTCAAATCGCGAAAATTGTGTTTTAGTTTCCATTATTTTATTACTATTTAGTATTTATACCATACTTACCTACTAGTCTGTTAGGACCAAATAATTTGATTTTAAATTTTAATATTATTTATATTATTTATTATAAATTAAGAATTTATGTTGTTTTTTGATCTCTTGTTTTCAGTGTTATTTAATATATTATATATCCATATTATCACATGTAGGCCTATTGAAGAATTTAAGACTTATTTTTTTTATATTTATTTATTTTGTTTGTAGTTTCTAGGTCATTGTTAATTTTATAAATATTTTGATATATAACTGACAATTAATAAATAAATAACAGTTATGTTTCATGCATGTTGGATAGTTTTTATTTGGCCGGATGTTGACCGGATATTTTTTCATATCCGGCCGGAGCCGAATATCCGGTTTGGAAGCCGGATAGGCCGGATGCAGTAGCAGGACCGGATATCCGTCCCATCCCTAGGTTTAATATGTTTTTCACTAACCTATCAATCACTTCAGAGTTATTTCTAATGTTATTACATACAGTAATAATATTTTCTAGAAGCTGTTCTCGTGTATTGAATTCTTCATTGTACACCTCTGACTTGAGAAGACCCCATAAAAAATAATCAAGAGGTATAAGATCGGGGGACCTCAGTGGCCAGTTTACTGGACCTCCGCGACCAATCCATCTGTTGGTGTAATGCTGGTTCAGATGATCCCGGACCGGTACAGAAAAATGAGGTCCAGCACCATATTTTATTTTCAGCTCGAAAAAAGACGCACAGAACCGAACACAGAACACTGAGAAAGAACTGGCGATCTCAAGCGGAATGCGACTTTTGATATGTTACGCGACCGTTTCGTGCCCTATTGAGTGATGCACCGCGCTTAAAATACGCTCTTTAAAAGTCGTATATTTCTAGAACCACATATCGGGTTCATCTAAAATTTTCAATATCGCCTAATTTTAAGTTATACTTTATCCACAACAACTACTAAATGAAATTCATTAAATGAGCCCATTAACGTAATACATATTGTTATAAGTACTAAAATACACAATACACGTCATTGAAAAGTTAAAATAAATTTTATTTAATCCGACGTATTACACCAAAATAATTTTTTTTACCTGCTGATTCCTATTAAGAAGTAATGGTCTATTGCGGCCGACACCCGCAAATGAACTGTGCATATTCTTGACTCGATTCTCAACTATTTAAAAGTATTCCGGAGCATTCCTGGGTATTGCCGGGGTATTCCTTAGTATTCCCGTGTATTGCTGAGTATTCCCGAGTATTCCCGAGTATTTCCGAGTATTCCCGTGGTATTCCTGAAAATTTGTACACGTATTTCCGGCAGTGGTTGACCCCTCGTGAAATTCAGAAAAGATTTACTCAAAAACTGATAATTTTGGGGAAAAAGAGACTTTTTTGTGTAGAAAACTTCAAATTTTTAAGTTCTGCTCATACATTAATTTAAAAGTGTCACACAATAAAGTTGGGGCTAAATTATAACTAGGTCCCCCCAGTTTCACCCACTCCTGAATGATTTTCGTACATAGTTGTCATTTTTTCTAAAAAGCATAAAAAGTTAAATTCCTGTGTAAATTATCATTTGTTTATCTTTAGACGTTTCGAAAATATTCATAAAAAACATTTTCAGGAGAATTACTTGAACACCCTGTATCTCGGAAACTAATCACTTCCCGACCCATGTTTATAGGAACTTTTTTTCTTATTTTGAAAAGTTGCATTACTGAAATTTTGCCTATGCAATTCGGGACACCCTGTATAAAATGATGAAAACTGTTAAATTTTGACAAGTTACACATATATCAACTGTTTATTTTTGCTGTTCATCCCAACTGAGGTCGTAAAGTACACCACATCTCAATTTCAGCCAATTTAGTCGGTACCATTTTTCCATAAGAAAAGTGCGGGTTCCTTTTTCTGAGAGGACTATGTACGGACCTTCAACGTCGAACAGTCTGACAACTGAAAATATGATGAGAGTATGGTGGGTCTGTTAGAATATTAATGTGCTTTTCGGTTCAATGTGACGGCTGTATAGTTGTTTTAGAGTTGTTTATCTATGTTCCGAATCTCCACTGCACTTTAAGTGGTAGCTCTACAGGTTCTTAAAAATATATATAACAACAGCCATGTGAACTTTGGAAGCTGTAGGTAAATATTTATAGGATCATTGAGATAAGGTTATGTGTGGTTCTTTGCCTAATATAGTGTTTTTAAAACAAAATTCCTCACCTGAAACAATAACCGAAAGCAAGGCAGAACGCACTCTGGGACGTATTTAAGTGTACATAAAACACACTACACTTATAGGTATTTACGTTATAACTAATACATAGTTAAATTATTCTGTACATATTTGCTCTAATTCTTGAGTTTTTTCGGTTATTGAAATATAATTAGTTTTCAAATGTTTTGTTCTGAGTTTTGGTGTATTACACCATCATCAGACATACATTATTTTAAATCATATCTTCGGGCAAATTATTTAATTTAAATATTACTAATTCATGTATTCGGTGACTTAAGAAAACAGAAAAAAAAACTTTCATCGAGGGTGTCTCTGGGTTGCGGGCAAATTTAGGCTGGCAGCCCACTACAATCTCATTGTATACCTCAAGACCTACATTTTGACGTAAATTTTATTTATGTATTCGATGACAGAAAAAAATCGTGACCGGAAGTGACGTCAAAAATGAAAAGTGGTTCCCTGTATGTATGTGGTAGTACTTACTCACGTGAAGATTTTCATGTGTATCTTATTCATAGGAAATCTATCCAGCCGACTCTCTACCCGGAATGGTATCATGAGCTATTTTAGGGAATATTAAAGAGTAAAGTGAATTCAAAATTACTGCTTCTTCACAAGGTAAGCGAAGTAATTAATTAAATTATTAATTAGTAATTTTATTACTTGTTACGAGATGTATCTAATTTAATACCTAGTCAAAACTGAAATCAAAATATCATAATTAACTAAATTACAATTTATTTCAGTACTTAACCAAGTAATTAACTATTAATTATCTACTTTCTATATTGAAGTAAAAATCGATTTGAAGACCGAACCGGACCTATTTAAAGAATGGTTAGCTATCAGCTGTGTAAACGTTAAATTATTTATATTGAAACATTCTTTATAGGATTTTGCAAACAGCAGAAAAAATAACTATCTATAACTAAAAGAAAAACTTTGTGTAGAAATATTAATGAAATCTTTGCATTCTTTCGATAACCTGAATTCTGGTTATGCTAGCAAATTAAAATCCTAAAATGAGTTTGTCTAATTTCTTATTTGACAATTCTCATTCTAACACTAGCATCCACACAGTCCCCTACGGCCATGCAGATTAAACTAGTATCCACATAACCCCCTACGTTTATGAAGATTCAGTTAAAAATGAGAACAAAGACCTAAAATGAATTTATTATCTACCTTGTCTTAAAAAATTGTTCATTCCAATGGATTACATTGTCATGAAATCTATCATTCTGTTTCCTGGAAATGCTTAGCCTTTGAAACGTTTTTCGCCCTTATTCTGGAGCTCATCAGAAAGACATAAAGCCATTCATAAAGATGTTTCATGCAAAACCAAGACAATTTCTATGAATAAGTGTGAAATTATTATATTTGACATTGACTGATAAAAACAACTTCACCTATCTATCAGCTAACTAGTATTGGAGCCTATATACTCTATGCATGTTTAAAAATGAATTATTATTTGTTTGCTTATAATTGTATTGAAACATTCTTTATAGGATTTTGCAAACAGCAGAAAAAATAACTATCTATAACTAAAAGAAAAACTTTGTGTAGAAATTAGACAAATTCATTTTAGGATTTTAATTTGCTAGCATAACCAGAATTCAGGTTATCGAAAGAATGCAAAGATTTCATTAATATTTCTACACAAAGTTTTTCTTTTAGTTATAGATAGTTATTTTTTCTGCTGTTTGCAAAATCCTATAAAGAATGTTTCAATACAATTATAAGCAAACAAATAATAATTCATTTTTAAACGTTAAATTATTTGTTTCATTGTTTGATTCGAGGTTTGATTTAAATAATTAAAAGTTTGTATTTTGTATACTTGTAATTTCCATACTACCTTCTTATTAATTAGAGTGCGCAGTATGGGCGCATGGGTATCGAATACATTTTGGACTCAGCTTTTTTGCTGGAATCAGTTCAGGAGACACTACCGATTATAAAAATCCATGTTATATTTCACTATACATATTTAATGCTGATAAGAAAAGGCATAGAAACCGACCATACATCACTGTCTCGTTGGCATAAGGAATATCCCACAGAGCCGTACTTAAAATTTTTGTGCACAATAACAGCAGAAATTTAAAAGTATTGTCTTTGGCAAATAAATAGTTAATTGGTACAGTGACACATTAAAAAAATTCACTGTGTTTTGCTATTATCACGATAGGAATAATATCTTAATTATATATTTCTGGAGCATTGACAATTTGACATTCTCTCGGATATTCTATGATACACTGACAATATTAAGTTCGACTCTGTCGTGGGTAGGGTTTACATACCTGCTGTAAACAGTTATATCCTAAAATAATTTCGGTAGAAGGGAGTCGGGTAAATATATAAAAATAATTTGAAATTAAAATACAAACAGGTATGTTTTAGTTAATTCCTATTCATGCCAGAACATACTTTACTTTAGAACAATGTTGTGCTATGTATTAAATAATACTTTATATTTATGATTTACCATTTTCTACAAAAATAGAGCATGTCCCACTTTCCCATCTATACGTAAGCGGCAAAGCTTTGAGGTTTTTTATGCGCCTTAAAGTGTAGAGAACTATACCAGACGGTATTCTGGTCTGATATTGTTTAAAACAATTTTGTATATAATAAAAGAAAATATTATATTATTTCTATGAAACAATTTTTTAAAATATGTTTTGACCAGTTTCCAACAAGGTTCAATGAATTTTTTTTCGTAAAGTTGATGTTTTCAATGTTATCAATTTTTAAAAATTAAAATATCGCCAATTTCTAATTTTTGATGCTTTAAAAGTTTAATAAATTTTCTTTTTTTTACAATAAACAATTTTTATATTATCCTTAGACCTTCCATATGAACTTCCAAAAAATGGAATTGACGAGTTTTTATTTTATACCTCCTAGTGACTACTTTTCTTCGATGATTCTCGGAAAATTCATGTCGGAGAGAAGTTGTCATATGGATTTCAACATGTAGGTAATTGATTGGTGAAGCATTTTAAGTCAAAATATACTTAAATAAGCATTGTATTTTAAGTGATATTTGAACTTGAATATACTTAATTTTTTTTAGTAACAAAAATGCCAGTCTTTTTTAAAATTAAGTGAACTTAAATTATCTACATAGTTGTTTGAGTAATTTTAACTTTATTATTATCAATTGTTGACATTTAAAAAAATGCTCAAAATAATATTTTCTGATTTTTTTATGAAAATGTACAGGAAGTTGTACATATACAAATCAGAAGTTAAGTAAAACAAATTTATTTCGTTACTATCTTTACTATTAAAAATGTACCAAAGGAATTATCTAATATTCACAAAAATTATATTGAACTTTAAATATCTTGAAATCCGGTAGTTTTCCGAAAATTGTTCGTAACATAAAAGTTGCTTAAAATGCAATCAATGATTTTGCACATGCACCACTTTTCAAGGTTCCTGTGATCAAAAAATTTCTTTCCGGCGTCGCGACGCCACAAACGCCACTGTCATTGGCAACATTTGAAAGACAAAATGAAGTCTCCAAGAATATCTAACGACTGCCTTTTACAGAATTTGAATATATATTTTCATTACCACTGCCTCGGGAGTTTTATGTAAATCACCTGTATATTATTCCATATATCAGAGAGTAAACGTTTGAAAACTATAGTTACATTAATTTTATAATGAATTGCCAGGGATAGTAATTACAAATATTACGAAAAAAAAATATGCATAACGAGTAAGAAAATAGAGTATGCAAAAACGCGCTTGCATTTTAGTATTAGTGTACCACTGGATCAATGGACAAATAGGACTGGATCGCAAATGAAGATAATGCAATCATTTGGAAATTTTTATTTTGAGGTATGGCATGGTATGTATTATTGCTGTGCTTTTTTGCTGGAGAATCATATCGTAAACGAAAACAATGTAATCGCAAACGTACGCATACGCATACGAATAGCAAACATGCGCAAAAACAAGTTTTCCAAAGTTCCTACTTTGGGGTGCTGGGATCCATTATTGTCGCACATTTTCCAGGAAAACTGCAGCGACGCAAACAATTATAAAGATAATATTTTCCACATTTCACAATGTTGGATTGGTAGTCTCATTTTTCGCTCATATTTTTGAGTCGGCCTTTATCAAAAGTCATTATTCATTTTGGGGTGCCAACTTCACGCACATAGTTAATTCGTATTTTTTGAAGAGTTCACATACTTTCTAACTTATGCAAAACATTCATTCCTAATCATATTTAAGATCTAAATTCAGGGCCGTGAAGACAAAATATGGACCGGGAGCGTGCTTAGTCTTTATATGCATTTTAAAGAGAAAATTATATAATATATCAAAATTAATTGACTTTCATTAGAAACAAATATAAGTGTTTTTCATAAAAATCTTTCCACGGGCCCCTCTACAAAATCCGGACCCGGGGGGGAATCCCCTCTCGTCAGGCCTGCCTAAATTCAAAGGAATTCTTTCAGAGCTTACGTGAAGATGTACTACACAGCTACCAGTTTCGAACACGCTGAATCAAATATTTTAATTAAAAAGGAATTTCCCACAGGGCTAATTTATATTGCATTTATAGTTAAGAGTCACTCAATCTATGCGGCGAACAATGTCGCGTTTTCTAATTGGTAATAAAACTTACAATGTTTAGGTAGGCAGGTTTTATCACTGGATCTACATTGGATACTAAGGAAATCGATAATTGAGGATATCGAGGTTACTGTGTGAACTCTGCCTATGACCTGTGACCTACAAATAGGTAAAACGTTATATTAAAGTACTACATAAAAATCTAATCGCCATATATGTGGTGTGTGATTACTAGAATTGTACGTTATTGAATAGGACAATTTCTTACAACTTTATAACTACACACATACCTAATTCGACTCGTAATTATGGCTTGGTAAATTATTCGGCATCGATTTAATTTTTATGGCTTTAAACTGTGTTATTGGCTCAAAACTGATAACATTTTCTACCTAATATCTATTTGAAAGCACATTCGAGAGAAATATGTGATTTTTAAGACCCCAAGGCTGGTGGAGTCAAGAGATGATACAGGTTATAACCCACTACGACTATCTCGATGAACTAACAAATTGGCAACAACACAGAAAAGGGTTTTAATAAAACCGGCCAAGAGTGTGCTGGTCACACAAGATAGGGTTCTGTAGCTGTTTCAGAACTGAAATGTGCACATTTAATTTGCAATGGAAATTGCCGTTTCATCCCTGTAATAAATGTTTCGATATTTGTCTATTGAAACTATGCCATATTCAGTGGTGGACTGAACAGGTCAGCATTCGGCATTCTGACTTATTAAGTCAATTGCTATTAGGAGCCCCCTTATACCAGAAGCTGACAGGGCCGTTATCCTTAAATCCGCCACTGGCCACACTATTCTTATAAATAAAAACTGGAGAAATTTATTTTCAGTTGTAAAACATAAATGAATATAGAATGGTTAGGTATAATGGTCACTTACGATATAGTTTTTAAAAAATGATGCTTAATGTTTACATTATTTTAAACTTCAAAAACTGCATTTGGGCGCCTTTGAATGCCTATTAAGTTCTGCAAGCTGTCAGAAAACGCACTGTTCAAAGTTTAGATACATCATGAAAATGTTCTTTAACACTAAGCTTACTTTACACACTAGCTATTTATTTTGTATAATTAACCGAAAAATGTTTTACTTTATAATAAATTAGATTTTGCTAAGTGCATGTACCGTTCAAGAAATTATTAAATAGGTCCTAGATTATTAACGTGTTCAGCTTGCGACATTGCTTGCGAAGCGGGTTCGAACCCCTTCCATACAGATACAATTTTTAATAATAAAATATCCCCATGAAATGCTTCGGATTCGACTACAAACTGTAGAACTCCATCTTCTTTTTCAGGAAAATCTAAATCTAGACTTAAGTTCAGTGAGATGACGTGGAAGGCGGTAAATAGCATTTACAAAGGAGAAAAGAGACCTTCCAATATCGCTAAAATAATAAGTTGCAAGAATACTTTTTCCATACCTACATTTTTTTGTAATTTCAAATTTGAAAAATAGATTCAATTTACTTACTTTAGTTTTCATTTCGGTTTTATACAGAAAATAAATTGGTAGGTACGTCAAAAATCTGATATTCTTTTGCTCATACTAATATACTGGAAAAGGGTCGCTACTAACGCCATCGGGCGGAGAGGCAATGCATTACTAATTTCTTGAGTTTGAGAACCACGATAATAACCAATAAGTCACAAACGAATTTAAAAACGATTCCACGCTTGCATTGCAACCCGTTAGTATATTACATAAAAGACAACAGAAAACATACCTATTTTTATTATTTCCACACCATATAATCCGAATGTAGAAAATTCATTTATCGTACAAAACTGAACTGTTTTAAAGAAAATTTTAAAATTGGACTTTTTTAAAATAACCATGTATAAGTTGTTTTTTTAATGTTTGGCAAATGAGAAACTTGTGTGCGATTTCAGTAAGTAGGTATACTTAACTCGAGAAAGAAACATTTTTCAGAAGATTTAATTGCGTGCAAAACCAGATGTACAGAAAAATTGGAAGACATCAAGTTAAGTTCTCACATAGAACTTACTCCTAAATTGTTAGAAGACAAGTTTACTTTGAGGATTTTCCTATGGGGGTAGCATGTAACATTGCATACATGTTAATAAATAGGTAATTAACATTTACCTATGTATGAAGATATGCATGAATTCAACATTTGTTAAAAACGTTTTCTTAAAATAAAAATATATACTTAGGTATCGAAAGAAATCGCTAATACACGTCGCAGTATACCTTTAAGTCAATTCAAAACAAATGCAAAATACTAAGTATTAATTGTAGGTTATGTTACTATTTTGGTTTATGATAGTTTGTGTTGTGAAAAAGGCATCAGAACTGTAGTAGAAGTATAAAAATACCTGCCTACCAGTCTGTTAAAAAAGTAAGTTTATTTATTATTTTGATTTCTTTAAATGCTAATTTGTAATTTGTATCCATGTAATTGTTTGCAATTGTTGTTTTGCTTGGAATTAATTTTTCTTAAACCGAAACGAAAATTTTGACATCTCACGAAATACAACATCATTATTTAACAGCAATAGCAACATTCTTCAAATAAATTATAAGAAATATATTTATTCAGTTTGCTTCCACAAATAGGTACAAGAACCTATTTTACATGGATTCCGATACATCTCTACCTTTTCCCCTATTTTCTAATCCTATCAACCATTACAAATGTATTAATTAAGTATTGTAATGTAGAATGGTAGATGTTAACATATTTTTACAGAATACTTTTGTATCAAGATGTCAACTGCTTTATGTCTAAACATAGGTATTTGACTATATTTTATTTAAGTGCATTTATATTTTATTTCTGGATAGCAACATCTTACTTTTTTTTATGCAAATGCCTCTACTATTTTTCTGATAAACAAATAAGCAAAAACCATTTTGACCTAATAATTGTTTCCGTTGCATTATTTAAATAGGTATTTATGCAAAGGTAATAATTTCTTTTCTGCGGTTTTTTATTCGCATAATATTCCCCAGACTAAGCTTGCATATTTTCCCACGGTCACTAATATTGAACTTTGCGGTACAAAAATGTCAAGAAACGCATTAATTCAACATGCCTTACTTAATATTAACAAAAACATGACACAACATCCCTTTTTTACCGACTCATAAATTCATGTTTTTTTTTTCTATTTGGCATCTTATTGCATAACATTCGAGATTAAAGAGGCAATTTGTCATAGGTCATAGTAAATGTGATAATATAGGTTAGGTATAATACCTAGCACATGATAACACTAATAAAGACATTGTCATTAGATCCCTCAATTTTTTTTAAACCTCGAACATAATTTAAGCCACAGTTAAGTAATCGAGTCACCAATTTACTGCGGGTAGGTACAATTTGAGCAATACGATCAGGTAGAGGTGTCAATGCTATCTTATCGGACCACCCCATGACACCCTTTCGTCTTGTTAAAGAAGACAACTTAATCTGCTTATTAATCTGTCTGTGACTTATCGTATTTCAATTTGGAACCCTCAGTTGCCTGTTTTATCTTCATGAGACCATAACTCATTGCAACACTTTCCACAAATAAAACCACAAATTAAATCCGTCGGTACACCGATGGTTGACCACTGATAAACCTCAAATTACCTGAAGAAGAGTCAGTAAGAGAAGAAAGAACTGTAATAAATATCCATGGGTCATGCTCCTACACAACAATCGCCACATGACACTGCACATCATCACTGCAAAAGTTACGCCGCGACGTCGGCATCGAGCTGAAGTCTTTGAGACAAATCACTGTACCGTTGACGGCGCACACATAGGTTTAGCGTACACGAACTAGTCGACGATCGGTGGACTACTGAACAGTCGCGCAGCCGCGAGGCAGCCCCTCTCTTCACCGCGGGCACAGCATCCATATGGACCAATGGGATAGTGCTCTGGGGCTTCCTTTGTGCCCTGTGTGAGCAGAATTGAGCCTGGCAGCGGTGTTTTGATGCTTCGGGGCAACCACTTGTTGGCCGATCGGTTGCGTGTTTTAGCTGCTTCGTTTCGATGAATTGCCTTAAATTTAGCGTATATTGTTTTATTATTTTCACATTTTCTTCTTTTGTTTTTGTTTTACCTGAATCAGTCTCGGCAAAATGCATATAATATATTTTAATACTTGTCTATCTTAGTTGAAATTTAGTGATGCTCTCTGAAGCGTAAGTATACATAGTACCATGTGAGTTTTCAATGGTACAATCAGAAAATAATTGATAATCTGCAAAATAACGGGACATTTTCGCGAAAATATTTCTAGATAGGTACAGGCCTGTAGGGCTGGGGGGCAGGGGGTGCTAAATCTTTTATGATTTAGGAAAATTTCCAAAACAGTTGCACATACACAGGGTGTCCCAGCTGTATTTAGACAAGCATTAACTGGAAAACGGTGAGACAGAAAGAAATGGTTAATGGAAAAGTTATTCTGTTTAAAAAGATGCCTTAAATTTAGCGTATATTGTTTTATTATTTTCGCATTTTCTTCTTTTGTTTTTGTACTACCTGAATTAGTTTCGGCAAAATGCTTATACAGGGTGTCCCGAAACTCCCGCCTTCCCCTTTAGGTGCTAATTCTTCATGCAAAAATAGTAAGAAAAGTTCCTATAAGCATGTGTCCGGAAATGCTTCCTAAGGGAGCTACGGCCTTCTAAGGATGGCTCAAAAATAGGTGTTTTTACTAATTATCTCGGAAATAATTCGGGACAACTTTACGAAACTTGGTTAACTATTTTCGATCATTAAAGGTTATTGGTTTCAGTATTATCCAAAATTAATTTTATCCAGGGGTGGAGAAATGAGGGGTCGGTGTCCTTTGTTTCTACATATTAATGTTTCAAGTTGACATTTTTAGTATTCTAATCCCTGATTATGATTCCCTGGTTAATTCTGCATTAAAAAGGTCCTCTTTACAATTACCCATATGGCAAGCCGTTTTCGAGTAAAAGCGCTGTAAACGAAATATTGCGTATTCGTTTGCTAAATGCACATTATTTATTTTTCAAAGTATGCGTATGTCATTCAGTAACAAAAATGGCAGAGTGCACCTCACAAGAGTCTCTCGATATGATTATGGTATGATTTCCTAAAGGAACTACTTTCAAGTATTTGGTGATAGTGTTAAAAGAAACATTGTGCAACAGTTTAATGAACATTTGAGATTTAAAAAACAACCTGAATTAACATTATTATTGTTATTACAGAATGTGCTCAAAATGCCTTCCTTCCTGCTCAATGCAGGTCTCTGCACGGCAAACAATATTGCTTGTGACTCTTTGCGCCGTTTTCCTGGTAATAGAAATGCCACAATTATGTCGGCTCGCATGTCGTACTCACTAATTTTCTCATTAAAATGAAACAAATTTGTTATATGGCCCCATACAAAATAATCCATCGGATTTAAATCCGGCGGTCGAGGAGGCCAACTTATTGGGCCACTTCTTCCTATCCAGTGCCCTCGAAAAACTCGGTCCAAATGACGACTTGCTACCCTACCAAAGTGCGCTGGAGCCCCATCGTGCATAAAAATCAGATTCAAGCGAGAAAGCAGCGGGATTTCATCCAGTAAACCACCCGGTTTACTGGAGAAATCGTACATAATTCGGTCCATTAAGTCGTGCGGGAAGAAATATGGGACCAATCTGCAAAATTGGTTGTAAATATTATTTTCAAGTTTTATTTAACCTATTAGTTACCCAATGAAAATGTAGATGTACTTACCATTAGATTCCCTATTTGTCCCGCCCAAACATTAATTGAAAATAGGTATTGAAAATGTGTCTGTCGAATTAAATGAGGATTTTCATGGGGCCAGTAAACAAAATTCCTTGAATTAAATATTCCATTTGGAGTATATATCGCTTTATCAGTCCACAATATCTGAGTAAGAAATGAATGATTGGCCAAATGATTTTCCAACAAATATGTGAAATTAAAAAAAAAAATGGTCGGTTCAAGTGGTAGAATGCTTTGAATTACAAAATCACATTTATTTAAAATTTGTTTTTTATTTGATGTAGATACTGTATACAAAATTCAGCTTACTTGTACAGAAGATCATTCGAGGTTCATGGTCTCGCGGCAAGAGTTGCTGAACCGATAACGATAACAATGTTGATTTTCACGTCGAAGGGTTCGATGAATACGTGTTCTGGTAGTCCCCAGTAGTCTAGCAGCTCGCCTTAGTACTCAATACTCAACCTTGGCTGAGCAGCAAATGTATCAAGAATCATCTCTTCTTCAGCTATTGGAATTCCTCTTGGGCGACCGTTACCTCGTTTATCAGGTAGGACATCTCCACTCTCCCGTACACTATTGAGGCAGCGCGTGATAACTTTTGCGTCGGGAAACCGTTTTCGTTGCGGAAATTGGTTCGCGTACAGTTGTGCGGCTGGTACAGCTTGTTGATGAGCTATACCATAACAGATAATCATATCGAGATACTCTTGTGAGGTGTACTCTGCCATTTTTGTTACTGAATGACATACACCTACCTTGAAAAATAAATAATGCGCATTTAGCAAACGAACACGCAACATTTCGTTTAGACCGCTTGCAATATGGGTAATTGTAAAGAGGACCTTTTTATGCAGAATTAACCAGGGAATAATTATTAAAATACTAAAAATGTGAACTTGAAACATTAATATGTAGAAAGGACATCGACCCCTCGTTTCTCCGCCCCTGGATAAAATTAATTTCGGATAATACTGTAAAATAATAACCTTTAATGATCGAAAATAGTTAACAAAGTTTCATAAAGTTGTCCCAAATTATTTCCAAGATAATTAGTAAAAACATCTACTTTTGAACCATCCTTAGAAGGCCGTAGCTCCTTAGGAAGCATTTCCGGACACGTGTTTATAGGAACTTTTCTCACTATTTTTGCATGGAGAATTAGCACCTAAAGGGGAAGGCGTAAGTTTCGGGACACCCTGTATATTTTATTACTTGTCTATCTTAGTTGTAATTTAGTGATGCTCTCCGAAGCGTAAGTATACACATGGCTATCATGTGAGTTTTCAATGTTACAATCAGAAAATAATTGATAATCTGCAGAATAGCGGGACATTTTCGCGAAAATAGGTACAGGCCTGTATAGCCAGAAATAAATTGTAGATGCTCATCGGATTTTGGGGGGTGCCAAATCTTTTATGATTTAGGGGAAAAAATGCAAAACGGTTAATCGGCACGATGGCGTCTTAGTTGCGAGGCCCTTGGTCAGACTGCCTAACTTGTACTGGGTTCGATCCCCAGCACCAGCACTGGCATTGTTGGTAGGTAATGGATGTTGTCCCAGCTTTATTCAGACAAGCATTATCTGGAAAACGATGAGACCTAGAAAGAAATGTTAAATGGAAAAGTTAGGTATTCGGTTTAAAAAGATGCATTTAATTATTTTATTTTCAAGTGTACAAGGTGCTTTAAAAACGTGGCAGGTTTTGCAACTTTACGTTTTCAAATGGAACACCCTGCATATTTTTATTTTTGGATTCTCCTTTTATTTCGGAACAAATTTTATTAACCATGTCCTATAGCTATCATTAACAGTTTACGATATATCAACAGTTTAATCTTGATTCCGACATGTTCCATTTTCTTAAGAGTGAGCCATGTGAGTTAAATTCTGCATCTAGATGGCGCTAGCGAGTAGGTACTGTGGTTATTTGTAGTTCGTACTTTCTCTTCACTGCGGTATACGTCTGAAATTCACTAAACGTCAAAAAATGATCATTTTCTTTCGTTCGACTAGGCTCGAAATTAATATTTCGCGGATGCAATTTACGATGTGCCGAAGACGCCAGTTTCGATCTGTCGATCGCGATATAGTACAGCCTTCCGCATGGGCGTAATTTCAGCTTTTTAACTGGGGTGGCAAGGCGTACCGGGTCCGGGGTCTGGGGAGTTGTGAAATGCGCCACGTGCAATGGGAGTCCGGGGCTCTCCCCGGGGAATTTAAAAAAAGTAGGAATAAATTGTTAGTTTTTTAAGCTTTTTCAGATTATTTTCACCACAAAATAATTGCTAACATTCTCTATTTACTCAAAAATATTCATTGTTAATTACTTTAATTAATAGTAAAACTGTTTGTAATTTTTAAAATAGATATCACACACAACTCAAGAGTAGGTAGGCCTATTTTTAATTGATTGAGTGTTCTGCCTGATATTTTATCATGTAAGTAAAAATGAAGCAAACATCATACAAAAAACAAAGCTTTATTCAACTTTTACTCAATGTCATCATCAGAAATTATTTTTATACAAAATAATGTCTTCTCTTTCGGCTTGAATTAAAGTCGTCAATTACTTTGGAAATGTCTATGAGCCCTTTTATGCAGGCGTCTTGTGCCGCCCTTGTCGCGACCGCAAAATGCGGCCGGTTGTTTTCATGCACGCGAACGGCAAGTAAAACGAACGGCAGTGGGTTGATTAATAATGAATCAAGAAAGTGCCGTCCTTGTAAAATTTTATTTTACAATTGTTTGTAAATTATTGATATTCTTACTCAAAATTCTGAGGTGGCAAAATTCTGAGGTGGCAAAATACTGGGTTGGACAATTCTGGGGTGGCAACTGCCATCCCTTGCCACCCACTAACTACGCCACTGGCCTTCCGAGTCGCGTATTCAGAAAGATCCGGTCGATTAAGAGCACTATTACACTAGGCCACCGGTGGCACCACCAAGCTGAGACACTGGTGGCGCAACTAGCGGAGCTGCGATAAAGAGCACCGCCTCCTGTGATAGAACCGAAAACATTCACATTTTTAACTATGTCGTGGAACGAGAGTGAGCTTCTTCTTGCTTTATTAAGAAAAAGAAAGAAGAGATGCAGAGATAGGAAAATACATGTACTTCCAATGCTACCACTAAGAGAAGAAAAAGGACTTTATTATTCTTTGTTTTAAGAACTTTGTACAGATGATAAAAATTTTTGAAATTATTTTCGTATGTCAAAACCCTAATTTTTCTCTTGGGGTCAGATGTAAGCAGTGTCAACGCGATGATGCGAAGATGTATTCCACTTGAAGAGAAACTAAACTTAAACTATCAATATATCAGTACCATATGGTGTTGGTGGAGCAACACTGGCGTCCAGGTGTAATAGGTTACATATAAAACAATGTCTCGCTATGCAATCGCGCCACCACAAGTTGCCCGAGCGGTTGCCAAGGTCGTCCACCAGTGGAGCCACCAGTTACCCTATTTACTTAAATGTTCCGCGATGTACTAAACCACCAGTGTCCCTGCTTGGTGGCGCCACCGGTGGCCTAGTGTAATAGCGCTCTAAAAAACTTGTGTTTTCAGCTCTTCGTCACCTCATCATCATAAATTTTAAATTAAATAGAAGTGGTTCCATTCACTCAAACAGCATTGTACCAAAATGATTAACAGTAAGCTAAGTTGTACATAAATACAGGATTGTTGAATAACATTTTTTGTTAAAACAGGCTTAGATTAGATTAGATTTCTCTTTACTTAATGCGTTACCCCTTAAACTAATAAGGCTCATCTTGATTGCATATAACACTTTCTTGACATAGATTTAGAGGGAACTAAATTGGTAATCAGGGACCCGTTAAGTGGCATGCACAGTCACCTGATATGTCGCCCCTCGATTTTTCTTATGAGATCGTTTAAAGCAAGTTGTATACGTTGAGAAAGCAAATATTCTTAGTGCTTTAAAGAACAGGATAACTCATGCCTGCCGTCCAATAATTCCAGAAGTTATAAGGAATTTTTGTACACCAGAACTTTTAAAAATGTATGAGTTGTATCAAATAGAATATGGGTGACAATTTGAGCATCTTTTATAATAATCATAGTAGTTACTGTTTTTTGGATTGCATTATTTCTTATGATTACGTTAATAAAACATGTTATTCCAAAAATTTAAATGCTAATATATCAACAACACAGTTAATGATAATAGGTATAGGATATTGTTAATAAAATTAGTTTGGAAATAAAAGGAGAATCCAAAATAATAAAAATATACAGGGTGTTCCATTTGAAAAATTAAAGTTGCATAAACTGCTACCTTTTTAATACGTCTTGCATACTTGATAATGATAATAAAATGATTAAATATATCTTTTTAAGCAGAATAACTCTTCCATTTACATATTTCACTGTTTTCCAGATAATGCTTGTCTAAATAGATCTGGGACAACCTGTTTGATGTTGGAATTGCTTCAGCTGGTGCTCAAATGGTCCTAGAGAGTCCATAACATCCCCTAGCTACAGGCTTCGATTGTCCCTGAATTCGTTGGAATTTTAAATTCCTAGGAGTGTACATTATATTAGGAGTACGCGATTTTACGTATTCTAAGGGTGGTTTTCTCGCTCTAGTTTAGAATTTTGGGGGAATTTCGGCTTTCCTGAGATCGGATTCGAATTCAGCGTCGAAAAATACATTGGTCAAGTTCCAGGATCAGGACATTTTTTGTGGCTGGGTTACTTTATTGAATTTTTCTTCCTTTTTTGCTTCTTCTGACCCTAGCCACCATATGGAAAAAAGACATTTCTGCAGCAACAATGAATTTAGTATATCCAAATACCTGGCCCGTCGAGAGGGGGGAGAGGGAGTTGGGGTATTTCCCTCCGGATCCGGCGGTTTTTGAGGGGGCCCGAAGTAATCCTAAGGAATACTTCCCTCCGCTTTTCGATATTTTTATAGAGATAAATGGTTTATTATTATGAATGCCAACCCCCGCTTTTCGAAATTTATATCGTTGTTACTACCCCGGGCCCCGATTTTCTCTCGACGGCCCTGCCACATACTTAACCAAGTTTTGTAAATTTTTATCGAAAATTGGCTAGGTTACCGACTTTTGTGGCCTGTTTTCAGAAAAAGCACCACTGTGCGCCGGCCTTACCTCAATTTATAGAGAGCTCAAAACTGAAGTCATCTATATATTCTAGTTAATATATTTTACATACTTAAATCAAATGCCTATCTTGTAGTTATTGATATAATGGTCTCGGGAGTTTTACGTGGCACACCCTACCCTGTCTACTGTCTAAAGACTGTCCTAAAATATTATTGCCAAAATAAAATAAAATGTTTTGAACATTAGTGTTCTGAAAACTGCTTCAGAGGAATCGTCAAACGAAAGGTCCTCCAGCCCCCTCCAACCAGGATTGTAAAAGTTTTTTTCCGAAGATATCTATCTTGAAAATTTCAACGGTAATATAATCCTGAAATATCACGTTAGTTAATAAAAATACTACCAGAGTTAATACACAATCAAATAATAAAACTAAGCCATTAAATTCGATTTTAATGGACAATAAAAATCTGACGTGATCGCAATCTCTGAGCACAGTATGAATGATATAAAAGTAAACAAGTTAAATAACAAAGTTTCCATTGTACAAACTAAGAAACTATGATATTTAAAGGAAATACAGTTTAATAAAATATTTGAAATCATCAAATGGAAAAGCAAAGAACCGCTCCCAAAGGGATCACTAGTTCCACATTCAAATTTCCCATCCAAGTCTCTTTAAACGATACCTTCTGATACTATATTTGCACTCCAGTTAGTGAAAATAATTGCTCAAAGAATTTAAGTAATATATTTAAAATTATCTGCCCCGCGCGGTGGTAATGGGGGTGGCTGACGTCCAAAAACTTTTTGACAACTATTGTTCTCTCACACCAGAATACAATTTTATGTTGACAGTTCCTTTATTGGAGGAGAACTGATGTTGGAGGTGATGGTGGGAGTGGCAGGTCGTATGATAATGAAAATTGAGACTGACTACTAGTATAAAAATCAAATCTCAAATTTCAGGGCTCTTATTACACTGCTTTACATATTATCCCCTACTTTTTCCTATTTACCCCCAACCCTTCAACGAAATCATCTCGAAATTTATTCTAGTTCCAGATGTCGCTATAATACATACACGCAAAATTTCAAGTATATATCTCAATTTTATTTTGTCAATACTATTAATAATGGAGTGGAGTGGTGATGGGGGGTGGTAAATATTATTAAGAAAAATTAGTCCTTGGCTGTTAACATATACACTAAATTCCAAAGGACCCCTCACCATTAGTATTTAATGCATTCCCTGCAGAATAGGGAACTTGCCTATAATTTAAAAAATTAAAATAATACAAAAAAACATAGCGCAGCGTTGTAATAAAACGTGTACTTCACAAAAAAATAAGATTTCTAATTCCACGCGATCAGTATGAAGGATCTAAACAGCGATAAAATTGAAATGGTCCGGAACGAGCTGTGACGTTATACCCTACAATATTCGGTAGTTGTCGCGCCGGGAAGCAACACAATCAGATGTTTATCGGTGTTATTAGACTATGGTTGATTTGTTAGTGACTGTTCTGATATAAATATATAATTGAGTTTTATAGTATCGCTTATTGTAGTCGTACAGATATTTTAAAATTACTGATGAATGTTTTTCAAAGGGCCAATCTGATAATTTGCCGAAAGTGGATATGTTTATGGTGGCATCTTTTATACAAAATACTCTTGGTTTTGTATTTGCGGAGAGTATAATAACAAGTAGCTGTTTCGCACCAGGAAATTACCTTTACGTAGTATCACTAAATTACATTCTATTTACTAATCTTATATTCTAACATTGTATACACATCCTTACTTTAATCCTACTCTAATTAAAACTCAATAATTGGGAACCGTTATCACCATTGGTCAATTACCGCAATTAGGTTTTTCCTAATCCCCTTACTATGCCTGTTTTCTACGATGCTTATTTATATAAGTCGATAGTGAAGGACGATTGTTCCCACAGTACCAAGGAATTATATAATCATTTATAGCAAGAAAAATTTTCATCTTGTTATACATAGCACACTATTCAAAATAAATCTAAAAAACTGGCTCATTTACAACACAACACTACCCATATAAGTATTTTAGGTAATTCTGGAGAATAACGGGGCATTGGAATTTTCGCGTAAATTTTTTAGGGTACACTAACTTGGGGTCGTAGAACACGAATCTGAAATCGGTTTTCAATGCACATGCATAGTTTTTCCAAAAAAAAAATTCGAAATTTTCCACCATAACACGGACTTTTTATCAGTGTAAACACTAAAAAAACCTCGATTTCAGCCGATTCGGATCCCGTATCCACAATTTAGAACAATGCACTTTTTACGCAATGCAAAAAAATTGCTGTTTCATAATAATACATAGTATAAATAGTAATATTATTTATCAGAATTCAGAACTCCATTATTTGCTCCTTGTTCTTCTAGGATACCACCTACAGCAATTTGCGCTGGCGCAAATGCTCCTTGCCCTTCTCGGATACCACTTATTGCTGATAACTAGGTTGAAAGTCTGTTGAAAGTCTGTAGGTGGTATCCGAGAAGGGCAAGAAATATTTGCGCCAGCGCAAATGTTCCTTGCCCTTCTCGGATACCACTTATTACTAATAACCAGGCTGAAAGTCAGTAGGTGATATCCGAGAAGAGCAAGGAGCGTTTTCTTTTCTGGCAAGGTATGTGCGCATGTGATCTCACCTCTCGCTGGTCCTCACTGGGCAATAACAAAAACGGGCCATTTCTAAATAAGCCAATTTGGGACATACTATATATTGAAAATATTCTTAATAGAACACCAGTTTCTGATATTGGCTACGATGATTATAAGAGGCATTCTAATTTAGATTATATGTTTATTTTTCAATTTTAATAGGTATTTATAAAATTAATTTTTTTGTTGTGCCTTGAGACACCGACTTTTCAGGGTATTTTGACACGCATGCGCGACAATCTTATGGCCGAACTGTCAAATGATGGAGTTCTGAATTCTGATAAATAATATTAAGTACTATATATAACATGTATTATTATGAAAAAACAATTTTTTGGCTGCATCTGATATTTCTGGTGGGGTACAAGACAAATCATCTTCACTTTCGAGATTCTCCATTATTATCTCATGTATTATTTTACTTTAAAAAACTCGCAATATTCAACACTCACAATATCTAAAACGTGAAAAAATGTTGGTTTCCATGTTTATACGTGAGACAGATCTGCTACTACGTTTTTTAAATTAATTTGCAATAAATGTTATAATACAAGATATCGTTTTATGATTTTAATTTAATCAAATTAAAGTCGATGTAGAAAAAATATTGTTTGCATGCGGTGTGCGAAATTGTTTGGTCATCTCGAACGATTTTTTAACTTGACTGCGCCTCGTCAAAGAACTTTCGTTCTTGATCACCAAAGTAGTATTTCGCACCCTAGATACAAAAATAAATATTTTTCCGTAAATATCAACAATTAGAAGCTGGTATTTAATATGTTTCAATTTCACTTAAAAAGCAACCTTTGAGGTGAAAATCAGTCCAATTGGTGCAAAAGTCGATTCCCCATAGCTACCAGGTTACGGCCTTTCAATGATCAGACGGATATCGAGCTAGAAGTCCCTCGTCTAGACAAAACGGAAATGCTATATATCTAAATATTTTATAGGTAATATAGATAAACTGGTATCGCTAGCTAAGCTCAATAAACTAAATTCCACACCTACGCATATAATTAATAATTCTAAATTTAGCAATATGTTGATAATTTGCATACCTGTGTTTATCGTCCGGTTAAAAAAGGTGGTCCATATTTCAGTGGGCTCATTTATATTGAAATTGAGTCTCAAATAGAGCACTTCTTCCTTGCGGGAGGTCCCACTGGAACCCTTGCCTGACCATATTGACTAACGACTCTGGTCCACGCCACCGCGCGATGATGAGCCTGAATACTGACCGCAAGCTCACATTTATTATTTTTAATGAAGCCTGGATTTATAAATGCATGCATTGTTTTGTAATAAACAAAGTAGTGGGAGGGAAGTCTAATTTGCCTGCTGCGTCCGGATGTATTTTTTTGTAGAATCTAACTCGCTACTAATAATTTATGTTCTTATTTTGTGAAGGCATGATCAAGAAATTAACCTAAAATTCCAGTGGAACGTGGATCTTGGATCTTCACAGGGGCATTTTGAGGGCAAATCTTATTTAAGCGATGCGGTGCGGGTGTGCGTGTGCAGTATTTCACTACAATTTTTTTTGTTCCTGTAATTATTATTATTACTATTTTGAAGCATGTTACTCATTCGTGACTAACCAGAAGCGCAACATTGTACTATATCTGTTTCTGTTGTCCTAGTAAAATGTACTACACCAAATAATCCGAAAGAAGAATACTGAAATCTCCACGATTTTACTATAATATTCTTCGTCAGATTTAGATAAAAATAAAAAAATGTATCACTGAAAATTAGAAAATACATATGAATAACACTTTACGCTTATCACGTTACAGCTTATGATGTTATAGAAGAGCCAGTTCAATTCATTCCAAATGACGATCCTTTATATTTAGTCAAGATTTTTGCCAAGTGCAACAGTGTCATAAAACGGAGGCCCGCATAGGAGACCTCAAAAGCGGAACGAAATCCCATTATCGCTATCAGTTTATATACCGGAATAAGTTTGTTAAACTTGGAAATCCTCACATAATTTATATGTTGCATGTTGCTTTGGAAAAACATTTTAAAGCGTATTTCAGTATTTCAGTGCTGACGAGTCATGTAATCGCTCATAGGGATTTATAAAGCCAGTACAAGCGAGGCAAAATTGTAATAAACATTACCGGCGTCAATCCCAAAACTTTTAACCGCAAACCAAAACTTCCCAACACATCCTTTCAGGAATCTTTTTGTGCCACTCAATTGTTATCGTCACTCTAACCCTCCTACGTGGTTGAGATTAAGCATCCTCGGGTTATGTCCCATACTTACCATGTGTGTTATGCAGATCTGATTTGTTTTACATACGCTTAATGAGATTAGGAATTGATTTTATTTTATTTTAAATAAATTAAATTTTTACTCAATACGTACGCGTATTAATTTAGTTCAAAACATCTTACTGGGTTTTAAGGAACTTCGCACAGTTTCTCGCATCGGTTCATGATTCCGGTTACAACACAGATCTAATCTTGTAAATCAGTTGTAAAAGTGTTAAATGCACCAATGGCAACATACAGCAGAGTAAAAGAATAACAATTTAAGACAAATGGAAATTTTTATTTCTTGTCAATTTCAGGACAGTCGTCAAGCCACCTTCTGAGAGTTGTAACAAATTATTCTGAGTGGAAAGAAAATACCAAGTATTTCAGAAGAAACAACTAACATCCTTATAATTTAAATGTTTGTTGTGTCCTTCAGTTGCAATAATACGTCGCAACACCTATGAAAGTATAGCATATATGATCTCAGTTGGGACAGCATAAAAACGAAAACTCGGAGTAAAGTCGACATCCCCTTTATGGGACATAGGCGGCGGTGGTAGAAATGTAAAAATGCTGTAAATACTAAATAATTATTTTTTAATTGTTAAAGAAAGGGATCTCTATAATACCTTTATTCAGTAGAAGTGGTTAATGAAAAAATATGTTTATCACATTTGATAAGTCATATAAATTATATATTAAGGCTACTTCTATTGTCTAGTGACCTACTACTCGTTCTGTCTTCTAGCGGCAAGCCTTCCGCTAGGGGAAAAACAAGTATAATTCTACATGCTGGAAGTAAAAACGTTTTTATTCCAAATGCGTTGTTGTTGCCTGCTAAAAATATCAAGCAATCCCCCTCCGACTACCACGAGCATATGACAGCCGAATTATTTGAGAAGTGGGCAAAGGAACAGCTGTTACAAAATATTTCACCAAATTCTGTAATTGTTATGGACAATGCGTCATATCATTCGCGGCAACACACAAAAATTCCGAACACCAACACAAGAAAAGGCGATATCATCATTGAATTTATGAAAGGTAAAGGCTTGGAAATACCAAAAAAAAAAACACAAAAATACTTTATTAGAACTGATTGGAAAGCAAAATTTTAAAAGGAATATGCCGTTGAAAACAATTTTGAAGCACACGATCATACTATTTTACGTCTGACTCCATATTATTGCATTTTCAACCCCATTGAAATGGTGTGGGCTAATGTAACAACAAGACTACGTCAATATAATCAATCCCCACAATGAAGTGAGTCTGCCTTAAAGAATATAAAGATAATTGTAGACGGAATAGGCAAAAGCGATGTATGGAGGAAACTTGTATGTCATGTGATAAAAAAGGAAAATGAATATTCTATATTACCACCTACGAATCCAATTATTATTCACGTAAATACCGATTCAGGTTCTGAAAACTCGGATAGTGACGAATGAAATGTTATTTATTTAAAGCTCACAGACAAAGCTTTTTGAAATTTGTTTATTTAACGTCGACCTATTTCCGCTACTGAGACCAATTACCGATGCCAGGAAACGAGTTTCCCCTTTAAAATTTTGGCGAGTCTTTCCTTTATAGAATAGTAGAAATCTGCTTGCCTAACATCATGATATTGCAAAATTCATAGTATCATGGCCTAGCGTTTATTAAACAAGACAGTCGCTGCTTTACACCCCTTCGGAAGGATTATATACCATCTATGCAACTCCCGCCTAAGATTATATAGTGTTACTGATTGATAGACCGACGCTCTCATGGAGCAACGCCAGAAACGCATCTATAGATGTTATTGGGAAAGTTGAAAAAGCTTTGCCTTCTTCTATTTGCATGTTACTGAGAGTGGTTGTTGTATAATCTGCATAGTTGTTTTTCTTCGATTTTTAGTCTATTTTTCTATATACGAAAGAGGTGCATAGTGCGTCTTGTAAGTAGTTCTAGAAGCGATCAATTTGCTCAGTAATGCTAAATCATTTTAATTCAGGGGCGATCATGCCAACGGTAGTTGTGGCATTTGTGATGTATATTTTTACAAAATGATGTATGTTATTTAACATACTGTTTGATGATTTAATTTTTCTAATTCAAGAGATATTTAGTCTTGTTCACATTTTTATTATGGATAAATACGACTCAAACAATTGTATGTAAATTATAAATATCTCGCACATTCTTAAAAATGTTAAAAAAATAAGAAATAAATCCTGATATATGCACAAGCATAAAATCGATTTGGGATGTCTTCAATTTAATATAATTCTAAATATAAAACTGGTAAATAGGTGTTCTCAGGAGTTTATAAGGTGACGTATCAGAAATTTAATGCGTTTGATATAGGTCAAACTGGCTATTTCTTTGAAATTAGACACAATATACACCTACCTTCATTTAGGCTCCAAAAAACAGAATCAACTTTTTAAATTATATTTTAGCATTAGGTCACAATTTTTGAAATTTAGAAATTCTTGATATTACACTACTTGCATACGAAAAAAGTAATGAAATGCACTAGAAAATAAAGACATATTTATATCAAATAATTGTTCTGCATTTTGTTTACTTAATAATCTGTTATCGATGTATCTCGGTAGCATCTTCATCTGTTTTTTAGAAAATATCTTCATCTGTTATTCTGGTAGCATTATGATGTTAAAATAGTAATATACTAACGTTTATACCGTTTCAGGAACCGCAAACTCCCATGTACAAACGCAATGGAACACTGGTGGTTATGCCATCTGAAATTGCTCATGTTCGGAAAACGTTTATTATGAATAAAAATGTAAATAACTTTCAAGAAAAGTTTGTTGTGCATATACTGATGTACCGTTTGATGGGACTGGAGAGACTTTTATATGTATGACACCAGTTTCGTGTATTTAAAATACATTTTTTGATATTTGCGACGTTCTTCCATAAGTGCGTTAATGTTAAGAAATTAAGCCAATATTGCATTAAATCTGATTCATAATTTTAAGTTAGAAGGTCTAACTTTCTATTGTGAAAGATGGCTCTGCCAATAGATCAGCATTCGGTAATAATCGTTTGCTTTACATATTCTCTTGGCTATACTGGTTACATTCAGCAAATTATAGATTTCAAGCATTCTTAGAAAAAAAATAGAGAGGTGTTAAATCTGGTGATTTATGTTGATAAAGAAGCACTAGCACCTCATTCACCTAATACCAGAGGCAGCTTTATTTATTTCTTTAAACTGTTTTGTTCATTTAACTTACACTTAATTTATTTGATTAATTTCGCAATTTCGGCTAGCTCGGTAGAAATAAATTGCCTAATACTTGAAGCATCCTTATTTATGTATTTGAAACTTTTCATTGTTTAATCCAAGTCGAATTTAGTTGTTTTGCTTTTTGCAGTTTCTATTCAATTTGTTAGAAGAGTAACATGTTTAAATCACTTTGAAAACAACTTTTGATTGCCCTTTTGTTAGTGGTTAGCTCACGCCTTTGTTTCAAGGGAGTATTTATTGTCTTTGTCTGTTTGAAATGACAATGCATCCAATAAAGGGTAAGAATATTTACAAGATAAAGTGTGGAAAGTTTCGTATAGGAATTAAATACAATATATTTTAAATTTTAACTTTATGTTATAAAATTATAATTGATTCATTTTTTTATTCAAATTTTTAAACACAAAATCATTTTACGTTTATAACAAATAGTTAATTTTAAAATGTTCCGTTCTGGAACCGCAGCTAGTCCTCAGAAATATATCTTCAGGACACACATATTACTTAAGCTGAGACAACAAAGCCTTTAGCTAACAAAGCAGGAAGCAATAAAAACGGAAGCGTATTACAACCTGTCAATTCAGAGACACCCAATAAGTCAGGTGCAATTACGAAAAGGGGAACAATAAGAAATTCCTCGCCTATCAGCTGATGAACGCACCAATTGTACGATCACGGGTAATTAGAGACAAAATTTTATTGAGAACACCAAGCATGTGACTTCCTCATACGGTAAAACTGGTGGCGCACGGACTCGTAGTCGTTTTGACCAAATACAGGAGCAGGGCCTGCCTTTAATTACACGATAATTCAAGAACTAGGAAGAAAGTCTTCTAACGAGATCTTTCATGAATACCAACGTAAATTAAACTCTAAAACTATGCGTTAATTTGAAAAAAATGGATTGGATAATTTATCAGTGATGCGCAACCGCGGTGTTTGGTGAGCGGTATCTTTTGAAAGAATATATCGAGGTTAATAGTTTAAATAAATAAGTGAATGAAATTCATTAATAAATGCGATATATGTACACATGCCTACGTGTATTTTATTCATAGATTGGGTCGTTATTGGCTAACTGAAATAGCATACATATAATACTAATACGCTTAATTATGTATAAAATGAAATAATTCAAAATTATTGAACAATAATAATAATGACTTGCCACTTGCCCGCCAGTTGTTTGTAGGATCGTAACTAGTACACTAGAAAATAAAATTACAAAACATTTGCAAAATAAGGATATACAAGCAAAAAAAAACAAAACGGATACAGTAAAGGAAACAATGAAGTAATGAATAGTAGAAGTTACGATTACAAATTACTTTGTAATTGTAGTCGGACTTGTCCATGATTACGATCACTTAAGTCATCGCTGTGTGTAGATAGGTGATTCCTGATTACTTGTAATCAGTAAATCAGTAATCGATTACGTTTTGCCAAATTCTGATATCAATCACCTATTTTCTGTTCGACAGATGACTATATCCAATATTCAATTTTTCCCTTAATACAATATTTGTTGTAAGGAAGCCAGGATGCAGGCTACCCACACAAGCAAATTAAAAGGCAAGAACTGGCTACACCGAAGCCCTTAATATCGGCCTGAAGAAACTTCTACAGCCATGTTGCTGGGGGTACTAGAGTTAGAGATCCACCAATTTTTCAGCGGAACTTCCAACAGTAAAGCACATCAACATCATCTAGGAATTACTCCTGGGCAAAATACTGGAACTGCTGCTGTAAGGCATCAGTTCTATAGCTTCTACATCAGATCAGGTTGGCAGGCTTTAATTTGCATTCATATGGTCACGATACAGTGGCAAAAAGGCGAAATAAAAGAGCTAAAGTCATTGGAAGGTGAGTCGCTGAGAAGGTGGAAATGCCTCATACAGAAATTCTAGTGACATACCCACCACCTGGAACTTAGGATAATTCAAACGAAAAAATGCTAAAGCTCTTTGAGGCACAGGATCGAAGTTTTAATGCTATCAACTGGTGGATGCTCAGAAGGGCCCCATAGTGTAACTAACCTTCTCTGCAGATTTGTAGTTTATCGAGAAACTAGAAGCTGGGCCAGCTATAGCTAAAAGTTAGGGGCAAAAATCCTTACAAAAGTTCAAGACCAAGTAGAAAAACAGACAGATCGAAGGAAAAATACTAACAGGCCAATAGAATAGTCCAAGAACAAAGGTGTGCCCTTCCGAAACGCAAACAAGAACCCAAAACACAGCAAAGGTAACAGTATAGGTAAAAAGACGGAAAGAGGCAAAAGACCGATCATATTTGCCTCTGCATTCTTTCTAGGTGAAGAAAGTAGTTTACCTCCAGTGAAAGTTAAGCATAAACTGGTACAAAAGGAGAACCAAGTATTACATTATTGGCAGCGTTGGTGCTCTTTCGTGTATTTGTCTGCAAACATTATCAGTAAATAAATTAGAATTAGAATAGAGGTTTTAGATGTAACCCTTTCGGATCCATTAAAGAATTGACATATTGCAAAGGAACTGTCAATGCCGGAACATAGAGGTATTCAGATCTGCTCGGAAGCCGTTATATCAAGCCTTGGGGAATGCAGAATACCTAGACTGACTGGCTGGAGTGATAATAAACAGCACTTAACGTTGAAGGCCAAAGGTATCACACATTTCATCGGCACAGTTGAGGAGTTAGATGTAGCCTCCCATGAGTTACCGAATCTTATGATCTCTAGTTATGAGAAAAGTTGCCCTGTAAAACAGGAGGCAGTCTTTGTGGGTATTACTACTATGGTCTTAGATTTCAACGCTCATGTTTTCGTAGGTCTATAAAAATCTAAACGAAGTAAATTAAAAAATTGCGGTAAAAAAAAAACGACCATAAGGACGGATTTATGAAGGGTGAAGTTTATTAGACCCAGAGGTCCATCTATAAATGGGTCTTACAAAAGACCGCTCAAACGAAATAGGGGTTCTTAGAAACCCCGATGGTAAATACGGGGAGTACTTTTAGGTAATCACTTTCCTGTCTTATTGAAGATGAACTAGCACATATTTCTGAGTTTGTAAATTGCTCTACCAGAGAAGCAAACATGCTAGCGAATAAAGTATTCACCGCTAGCTTAATACAAGCCAATTTGTACCCTACATCTTCTTTTGCACAGGTATCTTGATATCTTTTTTTTATAATGGACTTACTCTCGTGTCTTTGACAAACATGGGGTTAAGTGCAAGAATAGCCTAGGCTACCTTCACTCTGAACTTTGTATACATTCTTTATTACAAATTGATCAAAGGGGACGTTTAGTATTATTTATTATGGAATTTCGCACTCCTCTTTGAGGAGTAAATTTCATTGATCCCCTAGCATTATATCAAGGGATGCAGCTCTATTGAAGCCCGTTTCAGGTTATTGGGTGCCTTTGGTGACGTTGGTTAGGTCTTCTCCAACAGATCAGAGCCCAGATGTCAGTAAAGGATCACAGAGACTCCTAGTCCAGGAATTTACTTATTATTACCATTACTATTATTATTATTATTTCGATTTACTCGTTGCCGGACAGGACTTCCGATACCACACCGTAGCCGCGTCGGCGATAATTACAGCCACTCCCTACGACCTGTGGTATTAGTGATGGTAAATTCCAGACTCGTGTGCCCTAAGTAGACGATGGTACCCCGAGATAACCAACCGCCTTCTGCATTTGGTCTGTCAGCCATTTGGCTGATTTCTGACAGGCTGGTATGGTCTGCAGTTCTGAGAGCAGCGTAGTACACCGATTATTAGGACGACCATCTTGATAAAGTAGCCTGGGTACGACACTTGGAGTTTGTACCGAAGATCCGTATGTTATTATTATTATTACTATTATTATTATAAACAGAAAACTGTTGCGTTTGTTAGATATTTTAAAATACTTTCTTTTGAAATATTTGTTAAAACGTTATCAAAATACATTTATTTTTATTGTAAATTAAGTAAAAGAAATAAATCGTACACTAGGTATATTTGTATTTTTTTTTAACTATCTTGTCACCAGCTGGTTAATCACGCATTTTCAAATATATTAAAAATTACCACATAAAACGGCGACTGAGCTCTTTTAATTGGATTATTATGCTACCAAAAAAATTAGGAACATAAAACGTCGCAAATGGCGTTATAATTCAATGAGGATATGTTAATTGCATAAACTTTCTGGTCAATTGCCGGAAAACGCATCAGATAGTCACAAACCATCTCATTATTTAACCTAATTTTGGTCATTTCCTTAAACTTGAAGTGAACATCAGCATAACAATTCTTTGTTGCCCTAACTGATTCTCATCAAATTTTATGTCGTATATATTAATCTACGTAATTAGGTAGTATCCAATTAAATAGTACATTTCATAGATGGTTGTTTATTATAGTCATGTGAACAAAACGAGGATTTGCTAAATTATGAGACCACAGTTCCTTACATATTTTTTTATGGCGTAAGTCTAAACTATAATCTGTTTCAAACGCACATCGCGACAGGGCCGTTCCTGACGGGGTGCAACAGGTGCAGTAGTACGGGGCGTCACAATTTAGGGGGTGGCATTTAGCCTACTTATCCACGTAATGTTTGTTACACTCGCACGGAATACTGTAAATGCAGATTTGTGAATTTTACTCATGGTTTTTCGGTATTGTCTTTGTGAGAATAGATCGTAAAGTGTTGTTGATTTGAAATGCCGTTCTAATATCAAATCTATCACAGATACATTGTAACTTTTCTGATAATCCGTGTAGGTACATAAGAAATTAACACTGTGTAACGTTTTTAATTTTTCTGTCGTATCTGATTGTTGTTTTCAATATTTGTGAAGGTTTTCTCAACAAAGTTTTTTATTATTTAAATTTTCTAAAAAATTATCTAGTAACTCAATATCATGAGGCCAAATTGCAAAGATATCGCCTACATATCTCCACCAGATCCAGTTTGTATGTACAATTTGAAACATGTCTAGTCTCAAAATCCTCCATAGACATATTGCTTAAAATTGATAATAATGGTGAGCCCATTACTATACCGAACTACTGCTAATGAAATCATTTTCCAACTGAAAATAAGTTTGTTTTGATACACACTGTTAAAAGTTCCATTATGGTGTTTACACTCAATTTAGTAATTTTCCCAGTAATATACTGGTTAATTGTATGATTTTGTAGATTCCTCGCCAAAGAGAAAAGTAGAAGAATTAAGAAAATGCCACGAATAACATTTACACAATATTTAAAATATACTGCACTATTCATATAGAAAAAAAATATTTTGAAAATATATATTTCATAATTTATGGGGCGGCAAAATTTCTTCTTGCACGGGGTGGCAAAAGGTCTAGGAACAGTCCTGCATTGCGATATAAGTATCTATTCTATATTTACTGCAGGATGTATCAGATATAAAACATCTTCTTTGTGACATATATTTATAGAGGGTGTCTGGTGTATACGTACAAATATCTTGTATTATCATACATTGGCACAAGAGAAGTAAAAAATTTTTATGAAATGTTTGCTTTACTCCAACGGTCTTTCTGAAACTAAATATTTTCTAAGAATACGATATATTCAGACCAAATAGTAACACTCATACTATTGACTAGGTCAGTAACACCGTCCAAATCAGTTATAGTTCAAGGACTTCTTGCGACCTTTTCGCTTTATTATGTTCATTGCATTCATAACAAAGAAAAACGTTCAATACTCCAGGCGAGTGCTACTCGACCTATATGAATAATGCCGCCGATATCAACATGAGCAGCTCAAAAAGGCATTTCATATGAATATCTTGCAATGGAATTATTATACGCTCTACCTTATATCAATGACACGACGTGTTAGCGCAATATCTTTTTCTCTTCCATCTTATGTTTATAGTTGCACTATCTACGCTGAAAACGTTGCCTATTTCTGTTCCTCTTAAATTAAAATATCTATCTGTTTTAATTTACAATTAACATATCACACATATTAGACAATCCCCAAATCCAAAGACAAGACTACCTGGAAGGGGTTACATATTTGAAAAAACGCACACAGCATCCATTACCCACCAACATTGCTAGTGTCGGAGCTTGACTACTCGTTTACTCTCCTTTTTTATATTATAATTATTACTGATATTCATACGATGCTGGGAAGTTAGCAGTGTGGACCTCAAGGGCCGTACTTAATAACAAATGCCACCTTTGTAGAATACAGTGCCCAATAATGAGATATCCAGAGTCACCCCCACCCCACAGCTTAAAATAGCATATTCTACATTTTTAATAATTACGTTGTAACTCAGCTTGTATATTTTACGTTTTTACAAGAAAATACTGATTTGAAAAATATTAGGAATATTTTTCAAATTAGCATTCTCAGCAAAATTAATTTTTCTCGAGAACGGGTCGTATACAGCGAGTCAACATCACGCCTAAAACTGAAAACTGTATGTCAAAGTTCGAAACTAAAAAGCATTAGGGATATTCCATCCCACACTTCATAGACAAGAAAAAAAAACACCTTACTTTCCAATGGTATATACTTATTGTGTCTACTTTTCAATCAGTTGTTTGAAAATTATGAGCAAAAGAACGTCCTTCAAGATTTAACTTTTAATGCTAAATGGCTCGGAAGGTGCGCATACTGGAAACAAAATTTAATGTTATTTTGGCCCAATCAAATCGCTCCCGATGTGTTTCTCCATGCTTCCTTCTGACATTCTGATTCCTTAAAAAAAAAAAAATCGGTAAAGGTATTTACACAGAACTTCCCTCTTTATTTATACAGGGCAGTCACTCTAAAAAATTATTAATTAGGAAACCACACATGAGAATAATAATCGGAAGGTATTATTACAAAGAAAACCGGATAACTTTTGGTCAAAAATATATACAAAGTGGTCATCCGATAGCAAAAATTCAATATTAAATAAAAGATGCCAAATATGAGCTTGGGTAAATACTTTTACAAAGAGTGACTGCAAAAAAGGACTAAAATTCGCCTATTTCTGCATAGTAGATAGAGGGACAAGGGAAAGAGCAAAATAAATCCTACAGGGCTCAAATTAAACTTTGAGAAATTTTATGGTGAGCATACGTTTTACTTTAAAAAAAAAAATGCAAAAATCCTCCCTATTTAAGGGTAATAAATAGGAAATATTAAAAAAGGCAGTATATAATGAATTCTTTAAAAGATAAAACATTATTACTCAGATTTTATATTGTATGAATTTTTTACGGATTATATTATTATATTTTAGCGTATTTGTAATAACTAAAATACCAACACCAGAAAACGAAACAAAAAATTCATAGGTCCTACCCACATGATACAACAGTAATGGGATTTTCAGTAAAAAACTATTTCTTTTATGAAATAGTTTTAGAATGTCTTGAAGCGTGAAAAATTTAAATTTGAGCAAAGAACATTTCCCATCTTCTTCCCAATTGTTTTTTTCTGAAATAGGTTTCGAATGTCATGAAACGTGGCAATTTTAAATTTGACCAAAAAAATTTTTTTCCACCATTTGTTCTTGATACAGTAAAAAAAAATCAAAAATGTTTTCTGAAATAAGTTTAGAATGTGATAAAACGAGGAAATTTGAGGAAACCAAAATTTTCCATCATGTATTCTATAGGTAGTGGTAAAAAATGTTTTAAAATATTTAAAAAAATTTTCTGTGACAAATTTTTCTTTTTGAAATTTTTTTTTTTTTAAATAAATTTAGAATGTCATGATACGTGGAAATTTTAAATTTGAGCAAAAAAATATTCGTTTTTCTACTACTGGTATAGAAATTTTCAAAAAGTTTTGAATTTTTTTTCTGAAATAGATTTAGAATGTCATGAAACGTGGAAATTTTAAATTTGAGCAAAAACATTTCCCATTTTTTTACTGATAAAAAAATGTTCAATTTTTTTTTTCTGACGTAGGTTTCCAATGTCATAAAATGTGGAAATTTTAAATTTGAGCAAAAAAAAAAATGTTTTCCCACAATTAATTCTTGATACTTATGTTTAGTGGTAAAAAAAAATTCCAAATATTCTTGCTTAAAATTTTTTTTTTCTGAAATAAGTACGTTTAGAATGTCATGAAATGAGGAAATTTTAAATTTGGGCAAAATAAATTTTTCCGTCATATATTCTGTAGTAGTAAAAAGTGTTAAAATAGTTAAAAATTTTTGAATTTTTCTTTTTGAATTTTTTTTTTTTTATGAAATTGATTTAGGATGTCACGAAACGTGTAAATTTTAAATTTCAGTAAAAAAAAATCCGTTATTTTTTCTCTTTAGTCGGTCCACCCTGTATATTCTCCAGTGAAAGTTTAACCATTTCTTTGCTGACAGTAGCGTCAGCTACCTACCAAATTTTACTGTTCTTCGTGAAGCAGTTTTTTAGATAATGCACCAACAGACAGATAGACTGACGGAATTGAAAAACCTATATTTTCATAATCTACGTGATCTGAAACGTGTAAATCCGAAAAAATCTCGGAGGGTGATTTTTTTTCTCGAATACAATACTTCCCTTCGGTATGCGAGGGAAGTAAAAAACTATCATTGTAGACTATTGATTGACAATTTTACAATTCTAAAAGCGACATTTCAGATTTGAATATTTTAAAATTAACTCTTCATAGTTTCTAAATTATTATAGTACCCATTCTAATCGCGTACCATTGGTAGACATTATTTGACCGAGGCAATTCATTTATAGGATTTATCTACTTTCATAATATAACACATTTCGATTATCAATAAGCAAACCTACTCAGGGGCCCTACTGACATCCCGGGTATCCGCTACAAGAGTACTTTTTGATACTGATCAGTCAACTGTTACTTAAGATCCGCTTTAAAATGCCAGCCACACTTTATTTTAACACGAATTAATTGGGATTTTTAATTAATGAAAACCATTGGAAATAAAGAAACAACGCACATATATTGGAGGTAGATAAGTGGATGTCGCCAAAGCCAAACAGACCTTAATGTATGGAGCATCGTATCCACATTCCTAAATAAAATCTCGGCTGTTAATTCTTAAACATGTCTGTGTTGTGCTTCACTGAGTGCAGATCCAGTTCAGAAACTTGTTAAAAGGAAGAACCAGTAGCGGATCCAGAAAAGTAGAGGTGTGAACGTGGAATCAAAAATATCTTTTCAAAAATAAAATTGAGAATAATATAATATTAAACTGATTCAGTTCTGTTCTGTTTGTCAAGTTTGTCGTGAAGGAATTATAAAGATAAAAGTTATAACAAATAAATTGGAAATGCTATTGGCACGTATTCCTGAATTATTAAGTAGGAGGCGCTGAGTTGATTTATAAATAAATGTTTTTCACTTAAAGCAGTATGTCGCACTTATAGCCCAAGTGAATTAACTAAACAAGCTAACCATTAAGTATACTCTTCGCCGATTTACTGTACCTTTTATATAATTGTTGCACATTCTATAAAATACTCTCCGCATTTTTATCGAAAATAAAAAACAATGTTAGTTTGTGTTCGCGAATGACGGCCTTGTCTAACTGTGAGATGAATGAAAGCCGCCAAAGCTTGATCCATAATCTTATCGCATTTGTGACAAATTTATTGCTGCAAGTTGATGAACATTAGAGACTATTGCCTAATTAGCCGGTTTTGCAATGTAACAATATCATATAATATAAATATATAAATTTAAATAATTAATAACTGTTTTATTTATTGATAGAAATTGTACAAAAATAGATTTCCTCCTTTAGCTGACACTAACTTATTGTCCAAATTCCCATTCAATAGGACTTTTTGTTCTTAAGTTATCGTGCTTACAAGAAACCTGACGGACGGACGTACAGACAGACAGACAAGCGGACGGACATTTTGAAAGTTGTTTAGAATTCGATCACCAAGACAGTAATATGAACATTTCTTCTCAACAACGATATTACCGGTTTTAAAAATGTTGCAATATACTCTTTGTTTTGTATAATAAATGGGGTATCTACGAACTAAGTCTCTAGGAAGTAAGTTCATACAAGTTGCCATCATTAAACACGAATTTGTTATAAGGTAGCTACCTACCATATTTATTGTGAGGTATTTATCCTCACTTTTTTCGGGATAAGAAAGTTATTGATAATCACTAGCAGACAGCCAACATGTATCGAGAGTAAAAATATCAAATTCTTATTAACTTCGTCGTGCTAAATAACAATATAAACAGCAAAAGTTTAAATTGGCTCTGGTTTTCCCAATATAGATAATAAAATGTAACACAGGTATAAACCCTAGTTTGTGGGTGGCCCTATCACAAATAACAGGCAGAATTAGAAATCTACGAACAATAGACATACTATACTGACCGTGCTAACTACCTACCTCTTTATTTGTCACTAAAACTAAAATTCATTTTGAGGTAGTCGTATTTGTATGTTGTGCAATTGTGCATGAAGCGTTCATTTTCGAAAGTAAATACTACTATTTTAAAAATATGCCACGAGATTGTATAAATACATCTAACAACTTTTGTTATATTTGTGGTGAAGTGACTGACGCCCGTTAAAAACATAATTTTACTGCCAGAATTAAGAAGGCGTACCAGTTGTATTTTGGTTGTACAATTGGAGATGAAGACAAAATATGTGCATCTCATATATGTTGCAGAAATTGTGCGAACAATTTTTGCAGTTGGCTAAGTGGAAGGGGATGTTCAATGGCTTCTGCTGTGCCCATGATCTGGCGAAAACCTAAAGATCATGTTACCGATTGTTATTTTTGCGTGATACCTCCCATTAGACAGGGTATTAACAAGAAAAAAAAGGATGGTAATATAATACCCCAATTTGATCTGTCCAAGTTGAAAGCGGAGCTTTTGGCATCTCCATTACAACAATGGAATTTACTACAAGGAAATGTTAAAGTTTCCACGTATCAAAGCCGTCAAAAAGATTTTATACCTTTTTTCAAAATGGAAACTGACTTGGTTGCCTGCAAGGACATTGTCGGTTTAATGAGTGATTTATTGACTTTTTATTGACGCCTCGAAACTTAGTCGAAAGGCTGTGCTACTCCACAATACAAATAAATTGCCATCAATTCCAATCGCACATGCTGACCATGAAGGAAAATTACAGTAACATGAATGTACTGCTACAAATTATAGAATATAACAAGTATAAGTGGCAGATTTGTGGAGATTTAAAAGTGATAGCTATCTTACTTGGTATGCTGCAAGGGTATACCAAATATTGATGTTCTCTTTGTGAGTTGGACAGTCGAGCGCGATTACAACATCACAAAATAAAAATTTCGCCGCCAAGACTGGGTTTTGAACCAGAAGCAAAAAATGTTACTGACATTCCATTGATTGATTTACAAAAGGTAATACTGCCACCACTCCACATAAAACTGGGGCTTATGAAAAACTTTGTAAAAGCTATGGACAAAGAAGGACGTGTTTTCAGTTATTTAAAATAAAAATTTCCCAGACTTAGTGATGCGAAAATTAATTTTTGTGGGTCCTCAAAACAAGAACCTTTTCAAAGATGCTGAATTTGATAACATTCTAGAAGGTAATGAAAAAGCTGCTGGGAATTCCTTGAAAATGGTAGCAACACAGTTTCTCGGTAACAAAAGAGCGGAAAACTATAGAGACCTTGTTGGGAATCTTCTTTCTTGCTACCAGAAATTAGGATGCAATGTCATTAAAAGTCCACTTTCTACATTCATATCTAGATTATTTCCCAGAAAACTGTGGTCAGTAAGTGATGAGCATAGAGAGAGATTCCACCAGGATATTCAAAATATGGAAAGAAAAATATCAGGTCAAAAGGACTTCTGTGATGTTAGCAGACTACTGTTGGACATTTATAAGAGATGCTCCAGAAGTAACTTATAAGAGACAGGCTCAGAAGCTCAAGAAGAATAATTAATTTTCTGATTAACGAGCTTATATTCTAATTAAATATATATTATATAACATGTATTTGAAATATATGTCAAAATGGCAAATATTTTTTCGCAAGATGTAATTAATTGATTTTTTTATTAAAATTATACCATAATATGTGAGTTAAGTTAGTTATTACATTTTCTAGGGCCAACAAATTTTCTTTAGGACTATGTTAGACGTAGCTGGAACCAAAACAATACAAATAAGTGGTTTTGGTTAACGATACAAAATAAAAGTTAAAATTTGTCGGTTAGTGAATAATAGCAACAAATGTAGGTACTTTTAATGCTCTTTGGTCAATAACTTGAAAACTAAGCAAGATAGGGTAAATAGTATCCTCTGTCGTTCTGGTAGAGCATAATATTCTCTAAAATAATTATTATAACAAAACCAAAGGAATATGAGAGTAATCTTACGACTTTTCTCGATCATTTAAAATGCAATTAAGAATGAAAATGATATCATACATCATGTCTCGATTCCAAGAAACCCTTTTTTTGGCATAATAGATTTTTAGATCTTCTTTTGTTTATATTGTTGCTATGTAAATAAACAAATGTTTTTGTACTGTCATAGTTGTTTGCGATTTTTGAATTTTAGATATTATCTGAGACAATTTTCGTGATTTTGCTTGTAATAAAATTTTCGACGAAAAAGACATTCATTCTTTTTTTGCAGAACGAACGCTGATTTTTTTATTCAAGCACGAAATCATGATATACTGCGGCTGAGGCACGAAACGCGTATTACATTGAAACATATATTTGTGCATAATAATTTGAGGTTTTTTAGGTACATTTTCAATTATACTGAATGGGGTTTTAAGATTACTCTTTATTTATTACCTTTTAATTTATAATTTGTTTTTTTAAATGATAAAAAAATATCAGCTAGTAGAAGTAAACCTATTTCACGGTCTCTTGCGAACTACATCTCACTTATATAATAGTTATTGGACAGAAAATACGAAATAAAAAACTTAAAAAGTTACCGGATAAATGTTACTCGACTTGAGTATTGCTGTCGTCTATTAAGGAAATACCCCCGCTGTCGATGTCGGCTGCTTTTACGTGTTTCTTGGCCTTGCACTGTTTACAGTAGGATATATACCGCTTATACATCTTCCAACGGGGTCGATGTGTTTGAGTTTTCTAATTTTTAGATAGATGTATTTTTTAAAATACTAAACCTTGATTAACGAACAAGGTGGTGAATGATGTGTTATTAAATTTCAACTAACCGTTATTAAATTAATTGTACACTACGAATATCAAACAAATTTCCAAACAAAATGATTTTGGCAAGATGGCAAATGACACGACAAGTAAACGCTATATCTTTGCCTCTTCCTTCTTCTGTTTATAATTATGCTGTTTAAAATGAAAATATTGCCTATTTTCGGATAATTTTAATTAAAAAGGTATATTTGAATTACCAAAAAAATGTAAGAATTTGTTACTTCCTTTGAGCCAATACACCATTGTACTGAATATTTGTATACACACCTTGTATATAGTTTGTCATTGAACTATTATAAAAACACATTGAACATCCCAAACATTACATTTTACACCTTGAAATATATTTTATTTTACGAAGAAAGACTTTGGAAACAACGAATACACGTTCAAAAACTGAATATTTCGATATAAACTTACTCTCCTGAAAACTACTTATTTTCATCAGTTAGGAATCAAGTTTGACACCCCGGCATGTTTGCTTTAAACCAATCATATCTATATAATTTCTGACTATATGAATCACACTTACATGAAACATATCTATAATACATACTTAAGTTTATAGGACTGCAACCACTAAAACATAAATATATTTTTGAACATACTTTAATAGATTGCACCGACAGACACAGATAGTGCCACTGTAGATAATTCAGTCATATACATAAGATTAGTTTGTGATTGGGCTAAGGCAGCCTCCAACTCCACCTTAACCTTTTAGTTGTATTTGTGCTCATTTACTACTAGATTTCGAAAGAAGCCTGTAGCTCATTTTTCCTATTTCCGAAGGTGTTAAACAGTTAAATTGTGAAAAGCTAAAGAAAAGTCCTAGTTTTCGTTATCTTCTCATAGCTTATAGTGTATACACAAAACGACTTCTCTCAGTAATGATAATTTTGCTCTTCTCTCGGTACAATACATTTCCTTCTTTTATTGTGTACTCGAATATCTACATTAAAGCAGTTATGCATAGATATATTTTCTTTGAAAAGTTCTGAATTTAAAGTTGGAGCAATTTGTATTTCGTATTTGCCAACGACTAATGAAGTTTTGGTGGTTCTAACACACATATTCGAATGTATTTTGCTATTACGTCTATTCGATCATAATGCACAATAAGAACAGACTTTCATCAAGACATAAGCTAATTGTGATTTTGAAATCTTCCTTGATCCGCCCCTGGGGGAAGTTTGTATCAAGGGATATTCAATTATCGTTTTTGTTTAAGTTTTTTTGGACTGCTCCTCAGTTACTTATTTCTAGTGTGTATTTCTGTTATATTCCCGAGATAAATGTAATTTATAATTAGCTATAATTTCATTGAATACTTTAAATTTTATGAGTTGTATCGAACTGTTAATTACTTAAAAAAAATATGTCGTTTTCGTACAAGAATATGGAGACGCTCTAGAAGATATTGCAGGGTATAGACAGATAAACGATCAGTGGGTTCTAGGACCCACTGGGGTTTTAGGAAATAAGAAAGCAGACGAATAGAACCAAGGAACTCCATCTCGAATCAGAGTCTATAATGTGAATTATAAAGAGGCAGTACAACCATCAGTGGGTTCTAGGACCCACTAGGGTTTCAGGAAATAAGAAAGCAGACGAATAGAACCAAGGAACTATATCTTGAATCAGAGTCTATAATGTTATTGTGCCTACGAGAAACCAAAAGAATGCAGTGGCTGAATAAAAGCTCGGTTACTAAATTGCAGAATTAACCAGTTAAAGTTTTAATAGGTCACCGTAAATTTTAGGGGCCATCACCTTCTATCTAGGAGTTGAGGAAGGTTTTATGTCCAAGATATGAGGGTAGTATGAAAATATCCTGAATTATTGAGGTAGTGAGAAGCAGGTAATGTATGAAACTTTTAACACAGATACGTCCTATAATAATGGAAAGACGTTGTGACCTTTATTGAAACAAAGAGTATGAGTTTATTTGCGGCCTACTTGTTTGTCTCAGTCTGCGATTACTACTAACGATTGGTTCTTGTGAATATTCTTATTTTAATTAGTTTAGTGTTTTCCACCATATCATATTTTAGCTATGGTTATGGTTCTATACTTATTTACTCTCAATTTTATCAAATTTAAATGATTTTAATAAACAGGTAAATTAATAATTATTTTGGCTCATTCAAAATTTAAAGCAAACATTTCTTTATGATTCTAATTTGTATGCATATTGTAGTACCTTATTTTGAGGTCTTTGGATTTACTTGAATTACACTGTAAAAAATGGGAGTAAATTTACCCTTGTGTGTAATAATTACACACATTTTTAAGGTAACTTTACCAGCAAAAAGGGTGTAAAATTCTGTTTACCCAATATTTAGGGTGAACCTCCTCGGTAAATCAATTTAGAGGCAGTGTTCCACAAAATCACTGTACATTTACTTTGTGTGTTAGGAAAATTCCTATATTTTTAGTGTACAGTAACCTCTATGTATGGAGTTTTACACAGTGGCTTTGTATATTTACCACTTAAGGTGCATCATTTCCTTGTATTTATGTAATATTCCCTTGCATTAATGTAATATTCCAGTTTTTGGTGAACACTGTAAGAAATGGAGGTAAATTTACCGTTGTTGCGTGTAATAATTACAAATAACTTTAATGTAACTTTACCAGCAAAAAGAGTGAAACATTTTGTTTACCCAATATTTTGGGTAAAGCTCCCTGGTAAATCAATTTATAGGTAATGTTACACAGAATCATTGTACATTTACCTTGTGTGTTAGTAAAATTCCTACATTTCTGGAGTACAGTATCATCTACGTTTATGGAATTTTACACAGTGGGATTTTATATTTACCATCTATGATGCATCATTTCCTTGCATTATCTTCCGCGAGGGGGCTTACCTTTATTTTATGTACACAGTAAAACACCATCAATAGATTGTATTAGGTACACTTCAATACGCGATTAGTTAGTTTTTGGTGTGTATTTGGATCACGGTATAGTGTCAAATAGTCAAAATACACCCTAATTTTAAAAATATCCCAGCACAATGTCATACCCTCAGTCATCAGTGTCAAACAAAGGTAAGTAATTAGCAGAGTATTAGTTTCACTTCACTTTATTGGCGACAATGAATTCACTGTGATATGTACCTATTAGAAAATCATAAATAACATCAGTGTTTGCATTAAAATTTTAATAAAAGCCTAAGTGAAAAAGTTTAAAGTTTGCATTTGAGAATGAAAATTAACCGCTGTAGATCTTTTGAAAAGATTAAATACTACACAAGGATTAAAACAATTGACATACGTCACTCTGACTGGTAACTAATTGGCGGGAGTTCTAAATTTTTATTAAAAGTATTGCTTATTTCGTGCTATTTCTGGTTAGTTTTAATTCTCTATAGGTATACAGGTTTTTTCTTGGAACCCTCAAATAACATATTTTGCCATATTAATGTAAGGGATTTTCTACTTTTGTGTACACTGGACAAGTTCGATGTTTTATGGCAAATAAAAATGAATTGTACAAATATTTTTCCTGAACGACATACCACAGAGTGGTTGAGAATCGTGTTTATCCCAAATTTTGTCCCCCTCATCAGTTGATAGCCGATTTTTAAAAGTATTTTTTTAACTTTGCTACAATGGGTCTACTGAACGCTCATTAAATTTTAAAAAACGGGTCATTGTTTAATAATAATTTAATAAAATATCTCAACTTTAGTATTTAGTATAACATAGTCATACAGTTGTATTAACAAATTTTCTAATATACTTATATATTTTTCCCTTATTGTGTTTGGTTATTATTTTGATATTAATATCTTTATTTCAGAAGAATATCTCAAGGATGCGATCAAGTGATAGTACCTTAAGTGTAAATATCTTTGGGGAATTATAGCAATTAATGTAAAGTAATTTTTCAATGCATCTTGTTTCTGCTTAGCATTATGTCAATGATTATTTATGCAACAAGTACCTATATAAAGTGACCCTTTGTATAAAATCTCGTGCACAATACAAACTTTATATACAAGTCGTATACATTATTGAAATAGGCTTAGCATGTCATAAAACGTCGAAATTGTTTTTTCTAAAACCAGCATTAGAAGTCTATAATTTATGTCTGGTATTGAGTCTCAAAAGTTATTTATTTTTGAAAAACGTGCAAAAAAATCTTTCTAAATATTTGTTTTTGTTTTCCTTGGCACGGTCGGTGTGCAAGAAAAATAACTTTTGACGCTCAGAACTAATGAAAAAGACGGAATTTTGGATGTAAGTAGGTAAGTATTAGAGTTTTTTTTTGTGAAGATTTAATATAATTTGAAATATTTTTGATGGGGTCCACAATGCGCCAATATTTTATAATAAGAGGCAATTTTTTTTCATTCAATTTTTGGGATCATTTGCAATTTTCATATAAGTATTTAAAATTCTGAGTAAAATTTTAATTACACAGGGTTTAATAAGTTAATCATTAGGAAAGCGACTTATTTCAAATAAGGAATCTTTAATTTTCACTATATCCTTGAAACATATTCAATTTGTTATAGAATAAAAACTTTCTCCCTTTATTAAATTTACGTAAATGTGTGCCTGTACTTAATTAATTATAGGTAGGTATATTTATATATAATAAATAGACGTGCTTACCTCTACGTAGCGACATTTGACATAGTTTTAACTGACATGTTTTCGGTTATTATTACATCTACATGTAACTCTGCTCTGTAGTTTTACCTGAACTCTGTAATTTTTCCAGTAAATTTTACATTTTCGTTTGAATTTTACTGGTTTAATGCAAATTTCAACAGTGTTTTTACTGACATCATGTTAAATTAATCGGTATTTTTACAGGTCATTATTACCTCTAACATGTAAGTTTGCTCTATAATTTTATCCGAACTCCGTAATTTTCCTGGTAAATTTTACATTTCCGTTTGAATTTTAGCGGTTTAATGTAAATTTCGTGGGTATTTTTACCAAATATTGTGTAAGATTCCTCGGTACTATTACACGTCTGTGTATAACTTTTCACTTGAAATTAACTCAGAAATTTAAATTTACCTTTGACATGTAACTTTACATATGAAAGTAATTTCACCCCAAAAATAGGAGGTAGAAAAGTTGCCTCCTATTTTTGGGGTAAATTTACACCAAAATTTTTTGCAGTGTACCTTTCATTATCTATTATTCTCCTTTAGATTGTCTTTCCTCTTGCATATTTTCTTGTTTTAGATTTCTCAACTCAGAGCTAGCGAAGAATAGTAGCATCTTTTTAAATGAATTTTTCAAGTCTGAACCATTCAGGCACATTGCTTTGTTAGGTGTCATGGACTGAAAAAGTATAATATATCGGAATGTCATCGGCATACAGCTGCATAATACAACAAATGAACTTTTACCAGATATCAGAGGTCAACATACTGAACAGGAGAGGTCCTATCACTGAGCCTTGGAGTACCCCAGATATTAGACATTAGGTCTTTTAGTTGTGAATATATCTGAACAACGGAACTGTTTACGTAAACAATTTGCCGATGATTTTTCAGGTATTAACCCATCCAAGTTAGGAGAATGTTGCAAGTTCAAAATGTTTAAGTTTCTCAAACAACACATCGATATTAATGAAAAACTTTAGAGATACCTAGTATTATTAAGGATGTGCTTTTAATTGACATAAGCCGGGATTAATTCTGTATTTTACAAAAACACTCGCTTGTAGCATTTGACTTGATTAAAAAATGTTGCAAATTAAATGTGAAATTTCTTTAATTATTATTAATTGTTGACGACAGAGAAAATTGCCTTAAAAATGTATCAGTAGCAGAAAGACAATTTAGTTTCACACTCATTGTAGTAAAATCATGGCAGTTAAAATCAAAGATCAGATTTTAAATTAATAACGTCAATAATATGGTGTTTGATAATTATAGGGTGTTCTAACTATTAAAAATAATCATCTAAGTGGTGTGCAACTAGGTATCTCGCAAATTTGTGGTTTGAAACAATTGATTATTATGTATGTCTAGCGTAGAAGAGTTTTTTCGTGGATGTTTTTCAGGTCTTCATTGAGATAATACCTGGATTCCCAAATATTTTTGAGACGGGTATCATTAATCATTCGCTTCATTGTTATAACGATCATGGTTTTTATTTTCCAATTTTTAATTACGATTAATTACACAGATCTGAAAGAAGACTTCTGAACACGATGCCGTTGGCCGTTTTGCGCCATCACGTCACAATTTTGAGAAAACTTGACCTAAAAGTGCTAGAAAGGCCATTTCTGTCTATATTCGTGCCTTAATAACTGGACAACGATACGATATTGGGTCAAACGAACCAAACCATCTTATTCGGATTTCCAAAATCTTCTAAAACCATTTACGAACTCAATTGGAACAGCACGGAACTAGAGGAACTTACGGGGTATTGTCAATATATCGCTTCACATTGAATCAGAGAGCACATAATTTTACAGATTTATATTCATCGCTCCTCGCCTACAGTCCATGTGGACTTGATCCGCCTGTCACATAGAAATATAGGTGGGATTTAGATACTTAGCGAATTTTATTTGTCAACACCATCCTTGTTCAGAGTTTTTGTATGCCATAATATATAAAACAAAAAATACGTATGGACCATTTGTATCGTATTACCTGTACGAGGTAGTGCAGTACAGCCAGGCGGCGCTTTAAATTACTTAATTCTAATGAATATTTGAACAAATTATTAGTTTTATTACTGTTTGAGTGATTTTTTGCAATTGTTTAAAATATAATTTTGGAGGCCTTTAGATAATAGTGACAACGAAACGGACGATTTTGATACAGAGCCTATACAAGCGGAATTTGAAAATAAAAACTTACATGTTCAAACTCAAAGGGTTATTTTGAATATTCATTCGTGTTTAAAAAGCGAAAATATTGATTCTTCATATAATCAAATTGTGAAGATTTGTGAATTAACCAAGTTTAGTCGTACTACGTATTTATAGGGTAATTAGAGCCGGGGATGTTTTCTATTAAACGGAAAAGAGTTGGGCAAAAACTTAAAAAAACTTGATAAAGCGTCAAAAGATGTCATTCGTCGATTTGGGAATGGCTTTTACAATGAATAGAAGGTGCCCACATTAGAAATGATTAGGGATAAATTACCCGACTATCCAGATTGCAACTATAAATCATTACATACTTTGCGAAACGTTTTGCTCGATTGTGGTTTTAGGTACAAAAAACTAGACAAACGAATGGTAGTTCTGGAATCAGCACGCATAGTTGATCATCGACACTACCTGTGTAAAATAAAAGAATACTGAGATGCAAATAGAGATATAGTTTATCTTGACGAAACATGGTTTGACACCCATGATGTAGTTTAATACGGTTGGGTAGATAACACCAAAAAGTGTATTAAATGCTCCATGTTCTAGGAGAAAATGAATTATAATTCTACATGCTGGAAGTAAAAACGGTTTTATTCCAAATGCGTTGTTGCTGTCTGCTAAAAATATCAAGCAATCCTCTGCCGACTACCACGAGGATATGACAGCCGAATTATTTGAGAAGTGAGCAAAAATCAGCTGTTACCAAATATCCCACCAAATTCTGTAATTTTAAAAAATGAATTATTATTTGTTTGCTTATAATAGTATTGAAACATATTCTTTGTGGGATTTTACAAACAGCAGAAAAAATAACTATCTATAACTAAAAGAAAAACTGTGTGTAAAAATATTAATGAAATCTTCGCATTCTTTCGATAACCTGAATTCTGGTTATGCTAGCAAACTAAAACCCTAGAATCACTTTGTCTAATTTCTTATTTGACAATTCTCATTCTAAGACTAGCATCCACACAGTCCCCTACGGCCATGCAGATTAAATCAGTAATTACATAACCCCTACGATCATGAAGATTCAGTTAAAAACAAGAACAAATAGGCCTAATAGTATATTATTCAACGAGCATATAATGATGGCTATTATTCACGATGGTGAAGTTTAAGACACGAGCCGCAGGCGACTGTCGTAAATCACCAGAGTGAATAATAGCCATTATATGCGAGTAGAATACTATGCTTTGTCCACAACTGTTAAATATTTAATATATATTTAATTCATCTTTATTTCATTTCTCCTATTTAAGAAAGATTAATATGTCATAATATATAATTTTCTCGATATTTCGGGCAACAAGTTTAATGAGGCAATTTCTGCAGTTTCCTTTATCTCTGGCGGTGTCAAAGAAATCTGGTTTTCACTGTCAGTATCCATTTATTTAATTTTATTACTCTTTTTGAGTACCTAATGTGTAAAATTATTGTAAATAATGTTGGCGTTGAAATGGCATACATTTTGACGTTTCAAATCAATTACAGAATTACGCTTTGACACATTGTCATGGCTTACTAATAAAATAATACAGTTTGTAGGCACAGCTAAATGGTTTCAAAAACAATGTTGGGGATTGCTGCGTGTTGCTAATAGATGATGCTTTGAAAACAAATTACTCATGTATTTTTGAGTGTTCATTAAAGTACCTTTTCGGCATGTACCATTTGAGTGCTTCCTAGAAACCTTAAAGAGACAACACTTGTCTTTTGGTTGCTACAATTTTGACATTTTGAATTTTTAGTAAAAAGTCACAAATGTCATTTCTTATAAACAACTGACTATCCTCATTATTCACTGCAATCAATAAATAATGAAATCATTATTCACTATAGGGAATAATGGATAGCATTATCATTGAGGAAACACGTACATAACAAGTACATTATTTAATAGTCGTGGACAAAATGAATTTATTTATCTACCTTGTCTTAAAAAAAATTTTGTTCTAATGGATTACATTTTCATGAAATTTATCATCCTGTTTCTTGGAAATTCTTAGCCTTTGAAACGTTTTACGCCCTTACTCTGGAGCTCATCAGAAAGACAGAACCACTCATAAAGATATTTCATGCAAAACCAAGACAATTTCTATGAATAAGTGTGAAATAATTATATTTGACATTGACTGATAAAATCAACAGATCTTCAACTATCTATTAGCTGACTAGTATTGGAGCCTATGTACAGGGTGGGCAACTAAGAATGGAGGTCGGCCATATCTCAGAAACCAAGCATCGCACAAACTTAGGGAAAAAATTACCTTAAGTAAAGTGGCCACGAAAAATCACTGGAAAATATTTTCGAGTTTCTAAAATGGCCGCTAGGGGGCGTAACAGCCATAGCCGAATAGAAAATCAGGTTTCTCTCAGTATTTTGCTCAATTAAGTGGCATTGAATATACATGCGTCGTAATCCTAGGACAATTTTGAATCTTTCCAGTTTTCCATTTTTTTTGTATCTTCAAGAATAAAGTGGTGGGGAGATGCCAAAAACACATTTTTTCAAATGTCGATTACTCCGATTAGCCTTAACGGAATTTAACAATCTTCGTCTCATTGGAAAGTGCTTTTCTTAGTCTATCGAGTGCACTTTGCGCTGTTTCCATTTGATTATTACCGTCTCCGCTAGAGGGCGTTATTTGACATGACAATAAATATCGCGCTTTTTCTTAAAAAATTTAAATGGAATGGTATATTTATTTTTACACGGTAAAATAGAGAATTAAAAGCCTCAGATGTCAGTGAAAACCGCAACTCGATAACTTTTCTCTAACGGAAGATATTAGCAAACAAAGTTGAAATTATGAATTATTCAGATCTTTACGACGGGATTTGCAAATTAGCTGTTGAAAACAAGTAAGCTGTGAAACTGACACAATGAAGAAACAACATATATCAAACATATTGAGTAGAGTATAATTTTACATGATATAAAAATTAGTAATTAATTACAGACAACAATTCTAATAATAATAACAATATATTTATGTAGACAGTTATGAAAAGACTAATTTTACTTGACGAATGTAATATTTGCAAATTACGCGTCAAGTAAAATTACTGTTTCATAACGTGTTAAGAAAGACAACATTTTATCTAATCCTGCTCTAAAGAAAAGAAGTTGCAATTTATATTGAATTTTATTTTGCGGTTTCAAACATTGTTACACCTACAGTGGTACAAATAAGTTTTGTGTTTATCGCTGTACCTGAGCATTAGTATAGGTTGATATTTGTATTAACAAAGTTCATTTGTCAATCTGCTGATTTTTTTTAAACAAATTAAGTCAGAATTTGTTGATTCAGGTGTGGATATTCCATCTGATATAAAAGAGTAGCAGTAAATTCAATAATACCTGATAAATCAAAAAGCATATATGAGGAAGTATAATATACGAAATTTGAAAACTGGTGTCAACAAAAAGGAATAATAAGATGTATGTGAAAAGATTCTCTTAGCATATTTCGAAACGATGAAAACCTATAAAGCATCACGATATGAATATTGAATAGGAATCTATATTAAAGAATTAAATGCCAATACATCACTAGTTATGTAATGAATTTTTATTAAACTGTTATTATTAAACTCATCATTTAGAAAAAAAACTTTAAGAGTAAGGCACAAAAAACACTTTATTAATAAAATGCAAATAGAAACTTTCCGCCGTCTGCATTTATAATAAAACTTTTAAAGTTTTCATCTGTTAAAATGATAAATTTTTTAGCGTGATAACCTGAAGATTTTCTCTTCAAAAATGCTATTAATATGTTATATTCTTTATGTTAATGTTTCCTTTGGCATTTAATTCTTTAATATAGATTCCTATCCAATATTCATATCGTGATGCTTTATAGGTTTTCATCGTTTCGAAATACGCTAAGAGAATCTTTTCACATACATCTTATTATTCCTTTTTGTTGACACCAGTTTTCAAATTTCGTATATTATACTTCCTCATATATGCTTTTTGATTTATCAGGTATTATTGAATTTACTGCTACTCTTTTATATCAGATGGAATATCCACACCTGAATCAACAAATTCTGACTTAATTTGTTTAAAAAAAATCAGCAGATTGACAAATGAACTTTGTTAATACAAATATCAACCTATACTAATGCTCAGGTACAGCGATAAACACAAAACTTATTTGTACCACTGTAGGTGTAACAATGTTTGAAACCGCAAAATAAAATTCAATATAAATTGCAACTTCTTTTCTTTAGAGCAGGATTAGATAAAATGTTGTCTTTCTTAACACGTTATGAAACAGTAATTTTACTTGACTCGCGTAATTTGCAAATATTACATTCGTCAAGTAAAATTAGTCTTTTCATAACTGTCTACATAAATATATTGTTATTATTGTTAGAATTGGTGTCTGTAATTAATTACTAATTTTTATATCATGTAATATATACTTTACTCAATATGTTTGATATATGTTGTTTCTTCATTGTGTCAGTTTCACAGCTTACTTGTTTTCAACAGCTAATTTGCAAATCCCGTCGTAAAGATCTGACAATAATTCATAATTTCAACTTTGTTTGCTAATATCTTCCGTTAGAGAAAAGTTATCGAGTTGCGGTTTTCACTGACATCTGAGGCTTTTAATTCTCTATTTTACCGTGTAAAAATAAATATACCATTCCATTTAAATTTTTTAAGAAAAAGCGCATTATTAATTGTCATGTCAAATAACGCCCTCTAGCGGAGACGGTAATAATCAAATGGAAACAGCGCAAAGTGCACTCGATAGACTAAGAAAAGCACTTTCCAATGAGACCAAGATTGTTAAATTCCGTTAAGGCTAATCGGAGTAATCGACATTTGAAAAAATGTGTTTTTGGCATCTCCCCACCACTTTATTCTTGAAGATACAAAAAAAATGGAAAACTGAAAAGATTCAAAATTGTCCTAGGATTACGACGCATGTATTTTCAATGCCACTTAATTGAGCAAAATACTGAGAGAAACCTGATTTTCTATTCGGCTATGGCTGTTACGCCCCCTAGCGGCCATTTTAGAAACTCGAAAATATTTTCCAGCGATTTTTCGTGGCCACTTTACTTAAGGTAATTTTTTCCCTAAATTTGTGCGATGCTTGGTTTCTGAGATATGGCCGACCTCCATTCTTAGTTGCCCACCCTGTACACAATGCCGTCACTCATTTTATTTAGGCTTTTGAGAGAATATGACCTCAAAATGGATAAAATTATATTTTTAAAATAGTATAGAAAGTATTATTCCATCCAGTTTGAAGTTATATTTTCTCAAAATGCGACCTTATAGAGCAAAACGGGTAATGGCATTGTGTTCAGCGCATCAAAGTCCTATAGAATTTACGATTTACTTGCATATATACTCACCACAAAAATTCTAGTATTTCTTGTTAAACCGAGGAATAAAATAATGTTTGTGCCATCTATAGTTATGTTTTTTTCTTATTGTAACTATTGGATTATAAAGATCTTGGACAGCTGAATGAGATGGTCTGGCCCGATTTACTCAATCTCGTATCGTAATCCAGTTATTAGGGCATGCATATAGGCATAAATGACCTTAGCACTTTTAGATTAGGTTTTCTCAAAATTGTAACGTGATGGCGCAAAACGGCCAACGGCATCGTGTTCAGCACGTATTTAGGTTAAGAAAAAGAAGAACCTTGCGGGTCAGTGTTATTTTTTCAAATGTAATATTTTGAATAAAAATTTACAAATTCTGAATTAGCAACCGAACATTTTATTCGGATTTTTTGCATTTTTCTTCTAATACTATATGCTTTGTTTGTATAAGGAATTAAATTATTACAAGAACACGGGATGCCACTGCTTTCTGCTACATTACCTGGAATTTTATTTTAATTCTCTCCCTATAATATGGTTTTTAACACTTTCACTGATTTAAAGATTATTTTAATAATTTCCTATTATGGATTGCACTTTATGTTATTTTGCACTGAGTAGTATTATTTAGTATGTGTCACATCTATTGAAAAGTATTATTTATATTTCTATGTATAAAGCAATGGCACCAAGTTGGTCATGCATATCTACCTTATTTAACAAAACCAATATGCCAACTAAATTGTACCATAGTTCTAGGATTTATAAAATTTAAACTATTCACAAAATTATAACATGTGCAAGGATACAACAATTTTATTTTTGTGGGTATTTTCAATGTGATTTGTGTTCTTAAAAATCATCTATATTTAATTGCCTAATATCGTAAACGCAGAAGAGGAAGCATTAGCGATTTCTTAACAATTTTAATACCCTAGAGAAATTTAAAAATTCTTTATTTTATGAGAGTGTTACTTTTCACATACGGTAAGTCTGATGGGGACTATAATGAAATCTAACGCTATAAAAGCAAATAGCGAGATATAAATTTTTATTGGCAATATAAATTTTACTAAATTTATACTTAAATGACTAATACTAATACTAATAACAATATGTATATACTATGCCAAATAACGGTCGCGTCATTATCTCGTGTAATATAGCAAGGTTGATTTGATAACAAATTATATCTTAAAAAAAATAAATAAATTATTATCAATCTTAGTAAAAAAAGTAATTAGTTTTATAATCAATAACCGCACCTGCACTATTGCCGATTGCAAATTCTTATTTGAGCAATATGTTGATAAGTGATACACCGTTGTCTTAAATTGTTTTAATCAACGGTATAACGCAATAAATATAAGGGGACAATCTATGGTAACGGTAATGTGTTTTTAATAATTTAGAACAATATGGAGTTAATAATATAAAGGTATAGGATATCCAAAATCAGTTTGAAATAATGTTACTTAAATGAACAACTCCATAAATGATTCAATAAAAGTAAATAAATATCATTTCACCTACGGCTATGCTACCGGCAATTATATGAATAAAAGAAATGAGGCAGCGAGTTTGTAATGGTGAGCCAGGTAATCAATCGACTACTTTCGTTTGTGGTAGAGGTGTTTCAAAACCTCATGAGCTGTGACCTTCATATGCGCAGAGACATAATCCCTCCTGTTGACTCAGTTACACTTCTTAAAAATATTATATATATATTGTTTACAATTTATCCCGAGCTCTTGTTTATGTATACAGCAAGGCAGCCTCCAGTGTCTTCAAAAACATACTTATAACTCAGAATAAACTTTGCCTTTTGCGCATTTCGCGGCTCATGAGATTCTGAAACACCTCTAAGCGCATAACACATCTGGTGAAATATATTCGTATACGGATATCGTTTGCAATATTCAAGTACGCGATCTCGGGTCTTATTCTATTACAAAGAGGCTTTGTAATGAGTAGTAATGACTTATCCTGGTAGCAACGCTTTAGACTGAATTTGCAAATTAATAATAGAAATACTGTAACAATTTAACTACTGTTTTTAGCATATGTATAGTAGACGAAGTACCTACTTAATTACTTGTTTTATGATTTCAGTGTACTCGTTACTTTTATTGAACAGTTTACTGTCGATTAACTGATAAAGAATGAAGTAAGTAATGCATAATTGGTGCTCCCTGTTGAAATTGGGTCGTATCCTTTATACAAGGTGTTTTTGAGATAAGTACATCAATATATTCAGAGCTATGTATACTTATAACTTCCTGATATACGCAAAAGCATTTATTTTTCAACATACCCGAAAATAAACGCGAGAATAAAATATGAATATTGCAAACAATTATCAAGTATGCATATGTGTTGTCTTCATCATGCGGTCTTACTGCATTAGATCCTGATCTTGCTACGCACTATCGACTGCGCCGGTTTCACAAGCGAAAGGAAATATCGATAAACAGTATAGCAACTATTTATATAGTATTTATAGTATCAGAATACGTACTGATTTTACAAGTACGTGATAATAGTGACTTATTGTGTTTTTAAGGTTTTGGCAATGTCAAATTTTAAAAACATTGCGCTTTATTATTCCATGGCTGAAGAAAATGCAAATGGGGCTTCGTTACCGGGAACGGTTTCCTAATATGTGTGTTTCTGATGAAAGGAACGTTATGTCGGTTATACAACATTTAAGAGAATATAGACACTTTCAAACCGAGGGCTCTTACTTTAATGAAGTAAAATATCAACTTTTTGGGTGTTGTTTTCAGTTTTATTTATAATTTGTGCAGATTTAATAACGCAGTAATAGATAAATATTAACTTACGTTGTATGCGTCGAGATTGGAAAGATAAAGCTGAGTATACAAACTTTTCTAGTTTTGAATTTTTTACTTTATCGAGTATTGTTTCCTCTTCGAACTGATATATAACCCTTATTGCAGAGAGCTACCTTTTACAAACCCATTTTGTACATTTGTTAATATACTTTCTTGTTCCAAAATGTGTGTAATTCTATTATAAATAATTTATGTGTCTTAAAGGCATCTTTCAATGTGTTAGGGAAACTACATCGTAAAACATAAATTCATTATTGTTGTCGTAGTCCTGCTTAAACGGAAGAATCTATCATCGGATCCTATAAAATTTGTGTTTTTTAAATTCATTGTTATTCCAAACACTTCAAGTTCATTGGTTGGCTTAAAGAAAAGAGTTTTTCGCAGATTTTCCATTTAAATCTTTGGAAGTTTTGATTATCGAATCCAAATGAACCGCAAACATTTACAAAAAAATTGTTTGAATTATCAATGATTTCAGTTATACTCCAATTTTTGTTTCCTGAAATATCCTTAATTTGAAATGTTTGTACTTTTGCGTTTAATTGAGTAACCTGTGACCTACATTCCCACAGAGTTCAGAAAAATAATCTACACTGTGTTTCACTTTTCATGAGTACATACACCCTTGTATCTCAGGAATTAAAAAACCGATTAATCTCTTTGGGCAAGTTGTGCACTTCTTCAAGGTAAATTAGAGCGCTTATACCTGTTTAATTTATTCCACATACGAGCGGATTAGGAGTTGAAAATGATGTCAATTTTTAAATAAATCGTATCAGGAATTTTCAATGAAAACATATTACCACCATCTTATAGAACAATCCTTTGTGCCAATTTTTTATATTATTTCTTTGAATCTTTTATACTTATAAATTTTATTTTTAACAAATAATGACAGAAAAGCTTACATTAATGTTAAGTTAAAGATTATGTTTACATTTCAAAGGTGACTAGATTTAAACAAGTAAACTGAATAGATTCTGTGTATATGGATTTCTTCAGTGCCTTTGGTGCGTATGATGACATGTTTGACTACAATATCAAATTTGTATTTTAAGAGATGCCCTATAACATGGTGGTACTATTTTTATAAAAAAATTCCTAATACGATTTATCTAAAAACTGACCCCATTTTCAGTCAATAATCCGCGTCTATGGAATAAATTATATAGGTATATAATGCGCTCTATTTTGCTTTGACGAAGTGTAGAGCTTATCTAAATTTGAAATACATCAGTATTTTTAATTCCAGAGATACAAGTGTGTGAAATACAGCGCACATATGCTGTAAAATTAATCAGTAAGTACAAATTAATTTTACAGGATTAATTAAACTCAAACAGTTTAACTCTAAGTCGCCCCCGAATCTTTGGACGTAATATATGTGTTAATTCGTGGTTATAAACCTCAAAACTTTAAGTAAATAATGCATTCTCCTAAAATAACAGTAAAATCGCATTCCCATGAAATTAATTCAAAAATCCACTAAAGTATGTTAAAAATCAAGGAAGTTCCGTTGAGTGGACACGGCTTATTTTAATATGCAATAATTTTCACATCTTAAATTATCTTTTTCTATAATTAATAAATCTGAAGAATAATATACGCAAGGAAGCGATATGTAATATATAAAACTATTTTTCCTGTTTTGCTAAATATATTACGATTAAATAAAACCTATACATAATGATCTCGATAGAAACTTATTTATTTTCCTTTTTAAACGTCAAAGTGTCTACCTTGTTAAAAGTAACCAATTACTGCATAATAAGTGGTCTACACTAGAATCGCTCTCTTTATCGGTTGTGTAATTTGGTATATAATATGTAGATATTAATTGAACATTACGTTACAGTCGGCATTATTGGTTTGATATATTTATACAGGACGTTAGCGATAGTTTAAGAAAATACAGGTAGAATGTATTCCATCTAATTGATCAATTTGACATACATGCTCCTGTTAAAACTGCTCTAATTAGTAAAAATAAGTCACCTTGGCTGATAGATACAACAAAATTACCAGCACATTGGAATTATTACAAACAGCTAAGGAACGAATTTTGCTATCGTTAGAGAAAAAAGGCTTATCTTGAACATTCGTTAAGAACAAAAAATTACAAAAATATGTGGTGTGAATTAATAACGTTAAGCATTTACGGAGGAAAACCAATCCAGCACATTTCATATATTATGGTTGGTGATGCCAATACTATCAACAATTATTTTATAAATTCTAGCAAAAATGATGTTGTGGTTAGTGGAGAATCTGTTCAATTTTATAATTATCATATTAGATATAATACCGATACGTTTTTCTTCAAAGTGTTCACCGATTATCAAACATAACTAGCATTAAAAAATATCAAATCTGAGGCAGTTTGGAGTTGATGGTATGGAACTTGGAATTTTAGGATACAAATACAGAATCTGTGTCCTAATATTTTGCCCTTACTAACATATATTATAAACTTTTGTTTCGAAAATAAAGTTTTTCTATCCCTGTGGAAATTTTCAAAAATAATACCATTACCAAAGACTAACAATATATCAGATTTAACGGATCTTAGACTTATCAACATACTACCAACTATGTCTAAAATCATTGAAATAATGATAAATGAACAAATCAGAGAGCACGTGAAACTAATATATATATATTACCTTTTAACCAGCCTGGCTTTCGTAATGTACGATCACCGAACAACAATGAAACTACACTTTTAGTATTGAAACATATTCTTTATAGGATTTTGCAAACAGCAGAAAAAACAACTATCTATGAGAACTAAAAGAAAAACTACATGTAAAAATATTAATGAAATCTTTGCATTCTTTCGATAACCTGAATTCTGGTTATGCTAGCAAATTAAAATCCTAAAATGAATTTGTACAATTTCTTATTTGAAAATTCTCATTCAACAACTAGCATCCACACAGTCACCTACGGCCATGCAGTTTAAGCTAGTATCTACATAACCCCCTGCTTCATGAAGAATCAGTTAAAAATGAGAATAAAGGCCTAAACTGAGAATTTTCAAATAAGAAATTATACAAATTCATTTTAGGATTTTAATTTGCTAGCATAACCAAAATTTAGGTTATCGAAAAAATGCAAAGATTTCATTAATATTTTTACGCGTAGTTTTTCTCTTAATTCTTGTAGATAGTTATTTCTTTTGCTGCTTGCAAAATCCTATAAAGAATATGTTTCAATACAATTAAGAGCAAACAAATAATAATTCACTTTTAAATATAGTTTTAGTGTTATTAAATTACAGTAAGGTAATAGTATAGATCATCGACTACTTCTGACAGTTTTATTTATTTATTGTGCAATATCCAAACAGGCCTGATCGGCCTAATTACAAGGATAGTAAATAGCATTTCAACCTAACTACTACTACTACTACTAAGTAAATCTACAAAAATGTATACACATATACATATACACATATACATATAAACATATATATACACCCATATAAATACACTTATAACAACTATACATAAAAATTACTGAAGTGCGTGTTGATCAGTTTATAATATTTTTTAAGAGGTAGGGACCAATCTAAATCTACCAAAGTATTTATGTTATTAGCCAGTCGAAGCATTGACAAGAGAGGGGTGGGGATAGAATATATTGCTGTCAGTACATTAAACATCAATGCATTGCGAGTCCGTCGTGAAGGTACATTAAATGGTAATAATGCTAAAATCTTCGGGCTGTTAATTATACTATTTACAACTTTATATAAAAACATGAGCATTGCTACTTTACGTCTCATATCAAGAGACGACATATTAAATTCAGTTCTTAAATGTGCAGATCTAACATAATGATAGTTTGGTGTCGTATGATATTTTTTGTAGTATAGGTATCTAGGCCATGCAGTTTAAGCTAGTATCTACATAAGAAATTTATTTTGTATTTTTTCAAGTGTGTTCATATAAATTTGAGGTTGTGAGTGCCAGATTATCGATGCAAACTCAAGTTTGCTTCTTACAAATGCATAGTACAGAGTAGTGATAGTTGTGACGTTGGTGAAATTGGATGTTTGTCTCATTATAAATCCTAACATGCGATTTGCAGATGCAGAGATGTTTTCAATGTGTTCAGAAAATGAAAGATGACAGTCATAAGTGACACCCAAGTCTTTAGCACAATAAGTCCTTTTTAAACATATGTGAGTCATTTTGTAGTCGAACACAATGGGCTCTCTCTTTCGGGTAATTGTTATTATGAAACATTTTTTTATATTAAATTGTAATTTAAAATCGCAGCTCCACTTGTGTATACTATCAATGTCTTTCTGGAGCTCCACACAATCTCTATCTGTTTCAATTTTTTTGTACATTTTAAAGTCATCTGCAAAAAGTAAGCATTTAGAGAATTTAACAACTGAAGGTAAATCGTTAATAAATAATATGAATAATAATGGACCGAGATTTGATCCTTGTGGCACTCCAGAATTAGCATAATATTTACCAGAAGTGTTTCCATTGTGTTTTACTACAAAACATCTGTGCTGTAAATAACTTTTTAAAAGTAGCATCATTTTCGTAGATAGACCAAATTTATATATTTATATTATTTTAGTTTCTGTCCCTGATCTATAGAATTGATGAAGCAGTATATAACTGACAGACACCCGAAAGTCACCAGAGAGAATTCTAACGTGCTACCAATAAACGAAGGTGTGCCACAAGGTTCAATTTTCTCCACAGCTGCTCATTCTTTTACAACATAATATTTATTAGGTCACCTCCTTATTTAATAAAATTACATATAGAACAGACATACATACCTTAAATATAAGACGACGCCAATATTCTTGACTAAAGATGATGGTCTCGGATGATTAGGGGTCGAGCTTGAGCTCTTGGCCCCCAATCACTGCCGCAGACCTGGACAGGGTCTCGTAAGGGGTAGGCCTGCTTTTTCGCCTACCACCCCCCAGCAAATGCGGACAGCGTAGGAGATGTTGGCAGACCTCCCCTGGTCCTGGCAGTTGGCATCGTGTGCTCCGATTTCTTCTGAAGAAAGTGTGAGCTGTGTCGCTCAAGGATTGTGTTCGGCCAAAGACGCTTACTTTCGCGTCAGAGGCCGGCACGGGCTAGGGCAAGGGTACCGAGCTGGTTGTTTGCTTGGTACCGTCGGGATCTGGTGATTTAGGTGTTTTTCGTCACTGTTTCCTTGCGGCGTGGCTTGAACGTCGGACTGAAACAGAAAAGCGGTTAAGTTATACTTACCCGTTATCTCTTGTGCCTCGGAGAGTCGTTGGGGTAGTGGTCAGTTGCCTGTCTGACCAGCGGATTCCCATGCTCTGCTGCACAGGCGTATAGATTCTTCGCTCTGTCCGGATGACTTCAGTTACCGGGGTGTATTTCAGGTCACTGAAGATGTCGGCGTTTCTGACACCTAAGTGCGGCGTTTTCCACGGCTTGTATCCTCGTCAGGTGGGTGACTGCTTGGTATCCCCAGCCAACAGAGGCGTAGGTCAGAATAGATGCAATGGGTCCTGATAAGCGTGAACTTGTTCTTCAGGTTGAATTGGCTTTGTCTATCTATCATAAGGTAGAGTAGGGTATCGCTTCCGTGTTCTGTCTCCACATCTGGCTTCGATCCATTATAACGTCAAAGCAATTGACGGTATCGTGCCATTTGATGTTCTCGCCGTTCATGTAGACGAGTCCTGTGGGAGTTTGCTTCCTGACTCTCTTGAATAGGATGGCTTTGCTCTTCTCCACGTTGACTTTGACTTTCTAATTTTTGCACCTTTCTTCCATAAGGGATGCTGCTCCTGGATGTTGCGGATGGCAAGTATTGCATTCCATGATCTTGCAATTATTGCCGTGTCGTCTACGTAGAGCGCCAAAGAGGTCCTTGCGGTTATTGGCATGTCGGAGGTATAGATGGTGAACAGGTGGGAAAATAGTACCGACCCTTGCGGTACGCCTACTTCCATGGGTCTGTGGTTCAACAGCTGGTCAACAATCTTCACACGGAGTTACCTCCGGTGAAGGTAGAATCTCACAAACTTGACGATGCCGACAATCGACAACATCTTCGCCAGGAGACCTTCATGCCAAATTCTGTCGAAGGCTCTGCATACGCCTAAGAAGATCGCTCCTGTGACTTGGCGGTGGCTGCAACCCTCCGTGATGTGCTCCGTTAGACGAAGTACTTGGAACTCGGTGGAATGCTCGGTTCGGTAGGCGAACTGCTCATCTGGGATGATCTGGAGCTCATCGGTCATAGTTTTAAGTCTCTTCAGGATCCTCTATGTTACTTTACTAATCGCCGGTAAAAGACTGATGGGCCTGTAACTTGATGGAAAGTTTAGATTCTTACCTGGTTTGGGAATCACGATACCGTTGGCTTTCTTCCACTTGATGGGGAAATAAGGTTGTCTCAAGATGGCGTTGATGATGTTCACCATTGCTGCTACTCCTTTGAGGGGTAGTTTCTTGAGTACTATATTTCGTATTCCGTCGTTCCCATGCGCTTTGCGGGGTTTGAGGCTTCTCAAGATTTCCCTGACTTCCCCAGGAGAAGTCGGGGGATTATTTCTTTATCCGGCATGTGTCGCAGCCCTCTGACTCTGCGTGTTAGGTCGTCTAGTCAGTCCTCGTCTTCGTCGTCGATCTGGTTTTCCCTACATTGCAGTTCTAAGCTGTCGGCAAATGCCTCGACTTTTTCCTGTCGAGTCTAGACAATACCATTCTCTCCGTGAATGGGCGGGATTGATTTTCGCTTGACACGCAGAGCATTTTGGGTGGTCCACATGCTTCTGTCTTGAGGGTCCAGCGACTTTAGGTGACGTTGCCATGTGGTCTGCGTGTGTTCTTGAGGGCTTCTTTAACTATTCGAGTTAGTTGGGTGTATTCCCTTCGGTGTTCAGGGAGTCTTGTCCTCTGCACCAGTATCTTAACCCTTCTTCTGTCTCGAATGAGCTGCATGGTATCGTCGTGCTTTCCATTAGCGCTGCGTGGATGTGGTTTTCCAGGGAGATGATGGCCTCTTATACTTCTTCCTCACTGTCGATTCTGGGAATGTGTGCAATGTTCCTTTGCAAAATTGCTCGGAACTGTTCCCAGTTGGTTCTATTCTTAGTGGAGGTTTCCTCTTTAGGCACTCCATCTCCTAGTTTTAAGAAGATGTGGTTGTGATCCGAGGCGCCTTCAATTTGGGTGTGAAGTTCGGCAGCTAAGGTCAAAATATATGACACAAATCAACTATCACCATCCCAAGACATGAAACTGCCGAATTTCGTTGCGGATTCTCATATCGTATGACTTCTTTTTACAAGGACATTCCTGAAGATCTCAAAGTACTACCACATACAAAATTTAAAACACAAATTAACAAAAACATATTTCTAAAAAATATGTAGTAAATCTTCTACGCTAGGCTTGCTGTCTTTTTTTAAATAAAATACTATGGTAGGTATAAAAAAATATATTTATGGCCATTTACTACTATTTTCTTTCAGTGGAAGAGCAGAGAATTTATTTTAAATTCACTGAACTGTGCCCTTTATAATCAAATTGTCTCTTATTTCATAGGGTTGCAATAGGTTTTTATGGATTATAATAAAAACGATTATTATTATTAATCTACAGTGGAAGATAAGGAAAATTTCTATCACAGGACCGTCTTAACAGTTCAGGACACCTCACAATGAGGCCAAATAGTCAAATTGCACAAATTGAGTAACCCAGCACAAGATCGAAGTCCAATAAGCCAGCCGGCTTGGAAGTCATAGGGATGAAATTCGGGAGCGTGAAAGGTGGCATTTGTAACTAAGCGCGGCCCCTGGCCGTCCATACAAATCTTTTTTTAAAAATGGTGAAAATTTACTTTTCTGTCTTATTGTTCAAATAAAAACACGGCTGGACCGAATTCGATGAAATTTCTTTCTCACCATATTGATGTTAATACGTTTCGATTAGCACCAAACCAAGTCGATATCAATTCTTAATAGCAAGTTATCGTGCAGGAAAAAAGTGTCGTACGTACGTATATACACACCCACAAGACACACATATTTCTTTTTAAAAATAATTGAAAAATACTGTAGTGACCTTGAAACATAAACATGTGTTGAAAATTTTCATTTCGAGTTTCGGACTCATTACAATAACTTTCCTATAAGGCATAAGCCTTAAGGTGTTTATCATTATAAGTATTTTCTAATTTAAAGCATGTTATGACAATTCTCTTACTCCGCCTCTTAAAAACCTAGTATAGTCTTTTGAAGCACAGCAATGATCTAATTTAATTAACGTGTATTAGCTTTAAAGAATAAAGCATACTAATTTAAATTTCCTCGTGCTTCTTAGATTTCAAATACAAATTGATTAACCCAGATAAAAACGAGCCTCTAGTTGACCGGAAAAGAATTCTTGTTTTGAGTAGCCGTTGATTACACATGAATGAATTTCCACTTCATATATCAATTCATATATGTCAGTAACTATTTGAATCATAAGTTGATAGTACAGTAAAAAATCGCTGCCCAAGGAATCATTATTTCCACTTCCAAAAGTCTCATTAGACGAGGACATCTTGATACTATATTTATACTCTAGTAAGTGAAAATAATTGTTCATAGAATTTTAACAATATAATTGAAATCGTCTGCCACGAGGCGAAGTAGCAATGGAGGTGACTGATGTACAAACATTTTTTGAGAACTGTTTTTTCATACACACATTAAAACACAATTTCATTTTCAAAACACTTGTAATAGTGTAGTGGAGATATTGGAGGTGGTGGTGGTGGGAGTGGCAAATGTCATAAAAAAACTTGACACCTTGGTCTCTAGTACATATATCAAAATCCAAGTTTCTGAACTATTACTAGCTTGTTTTACTCAATTTCCCTTATTTATACCACAACCTTTCAACGGAATCATTTCAAAATATAAGTCCAGATGTCGTTATATTACATACGTGTACTAAATTTCAAGTGAATGTCTTAATACTGTTTTGTTCACCCTTTTAATAATGGAGTGGGGGTGGTGGTGGTGAAGGTGGTGGAGGTGTGATATATCTAAAAAAAATTAGAGGTCTTGGCTTCTAGTATATACATCAAATCCCAAGTTTCTGAACTATTACTAGCTTATTTTACTTATTTTCCCTTATTTATCCATATTTACCCCTAACCCCTTCAACGAAATCATTTCAAAATAGAATCTAGTTCCATGCGTCGTTATAATACATAAGTGTACTAAATTTCAACTGAATATCTCAATTTTATTTTATTAACCCCTTTACTAATGGAGTGGGGTGGGGTGTTGGTGCGAGTGGGAAATGTTATTAAAAAAATTTGAGGCCTTGGCTGCTAGTATACACACCAAATCTCAAGTTTCCAGATACTTGATTTACCCATTATCTCCTATTTACCCCCCAACTTTTGACCGGAGTCAGCTTAAAATATAATTTAGTTCTAGATCTCGTTATAATGCATACGTGTAACAAATTTTAAGTCAATATCTTAAACCATTTCAGAGAAAACGTGCGCACAATAAAGTTACAGACCGACCGACAGGCAGAAATGTTTTTCGCTCAAATCTAAAATCTCAACGTTTCATGACATTCTAAACCTACGCCAACAAAAAAAGATATTTTTTTTTACGATTACTATACTTCCACTCCTCTACGTGGATATGACTGACAGTCAATTTACCATATAAAGCAGAAAAATGAAGATCATTGAAAAATACCGTTCTCTGTTCCCTTTTTGAAAATTGATGTTTTTAACTGAAATGAAGGTACATTTTACTAGCGAGATGAGCGAGGTCAAATTAGGTTATTTCTAAGTATTTTGAAAAAACTGTATGACCTACAATTTTGTGTTCTTTACGCCCTTATATGATAAAAATTGACAGCTTTGGATATGCTTGTTATAAGCCACTTCACAAAATATGAAGGGCGTGTTCAAATGTGTTTGTAAGAATGTTTTTAACCGCAGCTTCGCAATTGTAAATAATCACCCCTTTTACAACGTGCTACTGACTAGAGATCGGTCGATCGTAGCGTTGTTTTGTCGAGTACTATTAGAAAATGTACCGTCGCTCCTGCACATCTTTCGAGAACATTACATGGCGATCGTACCAAAGTAACGTTATTTTGTCTTAGTACTTTTCTAAACCTGCCGCGCTTGTAACGCTAAGTGACTGGGACAACTTTTACCACCGCTACCGTTGATTAACCGATATTCTAACATAATGCGCATCTACAAGTAATCGTTTGTGTTGTGAAATAGACAGTGGTAAGCGCTACCTTCACTCGCACGATGCAATTTAACAGCGGAACTGCGTTTATCAAAGCACTCGCTCAGATGCGGGTTCAACATACAGCTCGGCGAAAATTCGGGGATGCATCAAGAACATCGACAAAATAGTAAATTTTAAAGTGTTTGTGATAAATTTGTAACTCATTTTTTAAAAATCAATCAAATCAATCAGTTATCTTTGCTCCATTATTAAAGCGGTTAACAAAATCCAGTTATGATTTAATGCATGTGTATGACAAAAAAGTTATCAAAAAATATTTTTTTAAATATAGCGTCAAGATGTTTTGGGGAAGAAGTGGGAAGACTGGATGTGGAAGTATTAATAACTTAGTCAGCGGTTTTTTTAATGTTCAAAAACGTCGCAAACCGAATTTATTTGATGCAAGATAACAGCTTTATAAGATATTCTTTTCAAAAGTTGTGTTACGTCAAAGTTGATCAAAAACAGTATTCTTACAATTTTTGAAACTCAATATCTCAAAAACGGACCGTAATGGACCATATTAATGAATAGGGATCAATTGGTGGTAAAAAAAAGCGTCAGGCATATAGTTCTTCTCATCTATACATTGGGCTGAAAATTTGCAAAGAAAGCTAACACACCACCTCTCACTCTGAATTAGGGGGCAAGTGGACTCATTCACATATGTAATTTGAAATATGAACAGTGTTAGCACTTTAATTTCGCTGTGAAATATTGCGCAGGTCGCCCCCATCTCGCGTGTCACATAGCGTGATATATGGCCTTGTGTACAAACAGGCAAATGCTAGCGCAGTACAGAATCGGCTTCGTTTCGGTGCTTTATATTTGTAATTTATTTACTGTGTTTATAATTTAATCAGCATGTTTAGACCGTGGAAAAGCATCCAGCCACCCACAAGCAGATGAAAAGATGTTGAAAATGTAGATGACACAGATATTGCAAGTCCTAAGCAACCAAGAAGAAAATATGTATGCAAAAGAGCGAAATAAATTGTACTAAGAACAAGCAGCATAGGGAAAAATGGCTTACTTAGCGGAAGTATCAATATCTACAATTGAGAATTTGATGGTAGAAGAAGAACTATGAATGAACTGGACAGGAACGAAGCGAGTACCACACTCTTTACTTGACGCACTCAGCACAATCCTAGGAGAGGGGCTAAGCAATGCAATGCTCGAGGAGGAAATAACTCAAAAACTCGAACATGCTTGTGCGTGTGTCTCCGTATGGAGTAGAGTAGGCGTAGAGTACGTCGTAAATAACGTTGCGTGTTCAGATGACGTCGGGGTGGAGCTTGAAAATATTAGCGTTTCGTTCCGTGGCTACTCCGTGAACTCGTCAGTAAGGCCGAAGTAGCCACTGCCTTATACGCTGTTCCAATGAACTTAACATGGCTGCTCGTATATATACTCAGTGGGCCAAATGACGTGGCGGTGAGATGTAAGTGAAACGTCGCACACCACAGACTACTTGGACAATATTACAACACATAGAGAGGACAACAGAACTATTTATTATTTGGATGAGACCTGGTATGACACCCATGACACTTATCAGTACATTTCGCTACAGGACCTACATAATAGGAATGTACAGAGATTCAATATATCTGTTGGGGACGACGACAGTGACCGAACCAGTGATGAATCGAATAATGATATCGGTAGTGAGTGACAGATAACGCATAGAGATGTTCAGTAGAAAGTGAGTGCTTGGTGAAATAAATTGTGTTTAATGACAACTGTTATTTATTGGAAGGTGCTGTTTGGTGTTAGTGAAACTAAAAGTAGCTTAGTGAAACGTGATGTCTAGTGAAAAGTTTTTGTTTCATTACAAAATAATTCGTATTGTTATTTGATAAGAATTTTCCGTTAATATATCGTTAAAATTCAAATTTTTGATTATTTTAGTTTTCATAGCGAATATTTTATTTATTTATTATCGCTAATTTAAAATATTGATAATTAAGTACTAAGTTTACTTAGCAGAAATATTTACGTGTACGTAAAGTATGATTGTAAGTTAATTTTCAATGTTTAGGAAAACTAAAGCCAGCCATGTCCCTCCTCGACACTTGCTCAACTAGCCGGAACACCGGAATCTTTAATGCTTTTTGATAGGTTTTTCCTACCCATTATATAGATGAGAAGAACTATGACATATTATCGTTTATAGAACAGAAGGAAAGATTTTTCTTCTGACGTCGTGTTATAGCGAAATGCGAGCAGCTGCAGAAAACATTAATCTTCGAACCTTGTGGCCATGAGAAATTTGATCGGTGAGTTGTATATAACATGCTATAACGGGGGGTCCTTTCGTAAGCTTGAAGAAATTTAAAAATAAAACGCATTGTTTGCCCCCATTCCCTTAAAAGAATCACTCTAGTTTTAGCTGGAGACCCATCGGTTTTTAGAACAGGAAGTAAAAATAAACATTATTCCAAATTTTAGTTGTACGCTTATTTCTTCCCGTTGCATTATCATATTTAACTGGGCTATGACTGATGAATAATGATTTAAAGAACCAATTAAAAAAAGGAGTGTAACTGTCGTATATCCCACGGTTGGTCCACTAATTGCCACAATTAACAATAACTCACAGTGATTTCACTTTATAAAAACGGGAATCAGAACACAAAGATAAGCCATTAATACCAATTTTTCCATACTGACCAATAATCACATCATTACTAAACAATTTGTAAACTATAAAGGACAAAAACCGGATTTGTGTCCGATTAAGCCCGCTTTAAAGTACAAAGCACGCGATTTAAATGGAGCACAAAATGTATCATAAGTTTTTATTGCCTCGGTAAACAATAGTGCACATAGCAGGACCGAATTATAATATTTAATAGCGGAAAGCTGGTCCCAGATAGCGATTTGAGAGGCTGGGCACGCAACGAACCCGGCTCTTGGTATTCCGCAACCGTCTAGTGCTCTGAACTGCTCCCGCGACCCCCACGATCTGGATCTGAGTGTGCCTTGAATCGAGATCTACATAAGCAATGTTATATTATTACCCTCTGCATTCCCTCGATTTCATCTTATTCCTTTTAAGCTATATTTATATATATTTTTACGATCGAATTCTTTAAAATCTGTAATGGAAATCTTGCAATAATAAAGATGGCTGTGGCTGGCTGTGCCCTTTTCGTAGTGGTGTGTAACTTATGATGCAGGATGCAGTAGCAATAATAAATAAACTAACAGTTTTCTTTTATGCTTTCTATATTAGCTTTATATTAATAAGTACACAGAATGAAATCGTTTTGGCTAATTTGGCACAATGTTCTATAACAAGATCTTGAAGCATTTTGTCAGACAATTATAAAATTTCGAAGCAAAACGATACACTGCTTTATACATTTTAATTAGGCATAGATATGCCTATCTCTATAATAAATATTCGTCATGAAACTAAATCCCTGATTATGAAATTCAATCCCAGAAATTATTTTTTATCTCAGATTAACTTAAATGTTTCAAAACATATGTATCCAAATTTATAACAGCTTGTATCCAAAATAAACGAATGATCATTGTAACTTTAGTTCAATGAATCTGTTTTATGTTCAGAATAATAACTACGTTCTCAAAATAGTGGTAAGAATTTGAGGATAAATCTACAGTTCTAAACACAATTTTTGTTATTTGATGACTAGTTTTGTTTTCGGACGACTATGCATAAATTTACAGACAATCGCTTTGAAATAATTTGACGTTAACAGGCTGGTGACAGATCTATCACGAATTTAATTATTTGGTAAATAAAAGCGGAATGTATTGGTGACCGATAAAATCACACCCACTTTAAAGTACCTAAACTTCATATTTCCAAGTCAGATAAAAAATTTCAGAGCTTTGCCGCCTATTCCACTAGGATAGAGCGGGGCATGGATTAAAATAAGAAATTAAGGCAAACTCGCCAGTATCACTCACTCCTAAAATATTTTACGATCTAACGGTCACTACTGTTTACTTAATTTTTTACACACATACATAATGCCGTAAAAGGGCAAGCCGAACGGCACAGGTATTAAGCAGAGACGGACCACAGTATTTCGCGATATTTCGAACGAGTTTTGTTATATTTAGAATATATAGGTTATGTGCTTCATACAATAATACAGTGTGTGGTTCAGTGTTTACATTTTATTTTGATTGTGAGTGCATAGAATGTATAATACTTTAACAGACAAGTGAAATTGCTCTTTGTTTAAGCGTATTTTATGTAGTTGTGTAAAAATATTCCGGCAGATGGTAAAATATTCGAGTGTTTTCCGTTTTTTAGTAGCTGTGGTAAAACAGTATTGTGATAATGTTCAGACCTTGGGAAGATCCTCAACCTAGCACCAGCAGAGAATTTAACGAAGATATGGGAAATGGTAAAGGCTCGCAAATTACAGAGAAAAGTTCTAGACAATATTTATGCGAACATACTAAAAAAGCAGTTTTAAACGTTTATAAAAATATAAAAGAACATGAGGGTGAAAAAGGTGCCGTGGAAAAAACGGCCTACTTAACAGAAATTTCAGAATAATTAAGGATGTGGTACCTAATCGAAAAGTTAGATCGGATAAAGGAGCAGCACGAGCATTAGATTCGTCTATGGTGAAATTGTTGAGAGATTTAATTTATAGCAAGTATATGGAAAATGAGGTATCAACGGTGGAATCAATACATATGGAACTGAAAACAAATGGTGCAGTGTCAGTTAGTCAGGCAACACTTCGGCGCTGGATAATAAAGATAGGATTTAGGTTCAAGATTATTAATAAAAGGGCTGGTATTATGGAAAGCTTCAGAATTGTGCAGTGGCGTAATGAATATTTGGAAAATATAAAAAACTTTCGAAATGAACAACGACCTATTTATTATTTAGATGAAACTTGGTATGATACCCATGATACAGTGAAAAAAGGCTGGATAGATGGTTCAAAGAAATGTACAGTTGATATGCCTGCAAATAAAGGAACCAGATTAGTAATTGTACATTGTGGATCAGAAAATGGATGGGTGCATAATGGTCTCAAATTAAGTGGAAAAAATGGAAGAATCAAACGTTGACTATCACCAAAACATGACTGCGGATATTTTTGAAGCATGGTTTCAGACTTCATTGCTACCAAATATAGAAGAAAACAGCGTAATTGTTTTAGACAATGCTTCGTATCATTCGCGACAAATTGAGAAAATACCAAATACGGGAACAAAGAAAAAAGATATTCAAGAATTTCTCCGAAAACCTAATTTGGAATTTGAAGAAAATTCTAGGAAGAAAGATCTTTTGGAAATGATTAAGAAGCAAAACTTCCCAAAACAATATGTGATTGATAGCATGGCTAAAGCTCAGGGACATAAAGTTTTACGGTTACCCCCATATTTTTGCATTTTTAACCCGATAGAACTAATATGTAGTCAGCTGAAAAGTAGTATTCGCAAAAATAACACCTTCCCCAAATTTGATGCCAAAGTAGTCGACCTTATTAAAGCTAAAGTGGGAGAAATAACACCAAGTAATTGGAAAAAGTGTATTCAGCATGTCATTAAAATTGAAGATGAATTTATTAAGTTAGAAAAAAGCATCAGCCCTAATCAAGACCGTATAATAATATCTGTGGATTAACATACCGACGATGATACCGATTTAGAAAGTGGTTGTGAAGTGTTGAGTGAGTGTAGTGATTAGAGTTTTAAATAAAATGTTATATGTGATTCGATTTAGTGTACATTGTGAATTTATCGTTTTATTAATGTTTTACATACGCGCAAATGCAATATAACGTGATTTTTATTTATTATATTATATGTATACATATTTTATTTGATAATCATTTATTTGTTTCTTTTTAGATTTTTATTTATTTATTTAATCTGGGTTAATTAGATTACGGGTTAATTAGATTACGGGTTATTGACATAAATTCAATATTTTCTTTATTTAATGAATTTAAAAATTTACTTTATTTCTTTGACCTATTTTAATAATATCGATAACCTTAACTCTGAACCCACATTTTTTGGCTAGGAATTGCTGGTTCCTCCTCGTTGTCCTTGCTGGGCAACAATAATAATTCGATAGGTATATTAAATTATTGTTGGCGAAACTGAGCAACAAAAGAATATTTGGTATAATTTTAATTTAATAAAATTCATCAATGCTCCACCAATATGTACAATATTATTCCTATCTTAACACATGCAAAACAGAATAATTTTTTTAAATTTATCGTTATCACTGTAACAAATAACTATTTATTTATCAACCATACATTAAATTAATTAGATTGTAACTCACGGCACAATAATTTTAAGTACGGTCCTGAGCCTCAATAAATTACGTCGGCTTTGACACTTTTATGGAAGAGTTTTATGGCTTTTTTTGGGTGTCTCGCGCCGTGTTCAGTCCTTTGTCGGGAATTTTTTATTTGACTTAGAAATATGAAGTTCACTTTAATTGGACACAATTCTTGCATATTTTGTTTTGTTTGCAATATAGAGATTTCGTCGTTATAATGATTTTGTTGGAAATGTGCTGTAACGAATTAATGGAATTCAGAGTCTTTGTTTGTAATTATTCGACAAATAATAGCAACTTACCTTTAATTTATTTTAAATCGTATTTTCAAGATTTCTGTTTTGTTACCATTCTATTCAAAATAGTTTAAAAGTATTATTTAAATGGTATGCACAAAACAGGAAATATAAAAATTGTTATTTCACAAACATTTACTAATAGCCTCTCACTTTTCATATGGAAACTGGGTTTAAATCAAATGGCTCGAAGCCTATACAAATCCCTTCGATTTTCATGCCGATTGAGAGTTCTCATGGGCACAGGATCCTATGACACAGTTGAGAAGCTAAAAACATGGGGAATATACTTATTAATCCATGCAAACATCCCCCCACCGTTCTCGAGAGCGGGGAACACGATGCACGCAAAATTAGACCAGCCTCCCTTCTCAAACTACCCTTAAATTTTAAGAACCATCCCCTGTTTCGAATTTTTGTTCTATAAATATATGGATATATACGATCCAGTATGTGGGACCGAATTTTCATGCGTGGATGTATATTTGTGTATGTGTGCGTGTAATGGCGGGTAGTCTGACGGATATGTGTGGCGGGAGAGGAGAGCACGCGTGTACTTGACTTTCACTAGAAGTTCTGAAAACAGGCACGTTAAGTTTTTTAAGTGGAACTTCGCCGATAGCCCTATGTATGCTCCACTGTTATTCCAGTCTACCTACCGGCCATCTTTTCTGTAAAAACATTTCTTCTACATCGTCAATGTTTCGGTCATGGGATATGGGTCAGGCATATTTGATGTTTGTTTACATATGTCATTGCTCTTTAAGTTTATGGTATAAAAAAACAGAATTGTTTTAATGTTCCATACTTATTGTGAGGTGTGTAGCATTCGCCTTTTCTTTGATGCAACATGTTTTAAACGCTTTATGGTAGTCGGTATAGTGTTCTCTGGAACTTTCCTGATAAAATTGGGCGCAAGCTGCTTTTGGCGCTTTTTCTACCGCGTCGTCTTAATTCTATGATCTTGGTACATTAATTTTTGTTAATGTATCCATATCATAGCAAACTACCTAGCAACCGAGTCATATGCTACCTAAGAAAATTGAAACCTCACATACCTGCATATTTTGTTTTCTTACCAACATTGTTTTTATTTCTCTCTCACTTAGGTAATTATTCTTAATGTCCAAAAATATAAACTCGGTATTCCATTAGACAAAAATGTCTATGATGTCACCAATCATAAGACGCGAATCACAAACGATTACCAAATACGCACACTAAAAATGTAACATAAGAGTGTCCAGAAATTTACGCTTTAAAAGAAAGTATGGCCATTCCGTAATTTTGTATAACCCTGTATACACACACAATTATTATTTATTAATTGACTAGATCTACAAGACTTTTCAGTAATTCAATTTGTACTTTAATTGATTAATGAACTGTAATAATATTTAATGAATACTGTTTCAAAACCACAAAATAATTATATATTTAAACCATGTTCATGCAACTATAACCAATCAAGAGTATGTGGGTTTTGTTATCGATATGTTTCTGCAGGGGTCTAATTAGGAAGTGAACTTCAGTCTATTCATCTATCAGACAATAAAATTTTGATCGGCTATTTATTTACATATATCTTAGGTACCATTTTGATTGTTGCCGTAATATCACAGAAGCCTCGGAGAATGGAGCGATGTACAATAAATAATGAGAGTTCATACGTGGTCGTTTTGTAACATTAGGTTGTAGGACAATTTATTGTTGTTCATTGATGTATTGAAAATAATAATTTAATGTTGTACTAAAAATTTCTAATTACTACTTTAGTAAACTCAGATGCCACAAGTGCAACTTTTATAACAGTGTAATACAATGCTACGAATTGTTGATGTGCTCTATTAAAATCGGTCTGAAAAAATAATGAAAAGATATTCTTAAAAATAGATTCTATTGACGAATAAAGCTATGTATGACTGCCTAGTTAAGGGGAAAGCAAATTTAGCTCTCGCATTGGAGTCCCGGGTTCGATTCCCGATCATGAAATTTACATTTTTGGGGCAAATAATTAATTCTAGTGTACTCGGATACTGGGTGTATGTCCTCTGTCTCAGAGATTTTGTGCAAGAGGGGGCTTCCTGCTCAAAATTCCTTCAATGCTTCAGGGTTAAAGGAGGTAGTATTGTATGTAGTGTGTTATTTAAAACGCTGCCAATCCCCCAGTTGCTATTAGGGGCATCGACATGATTTTCTGTTGAATTAAAGCTGCTGACTATTTTTTTTAAATCATCATTTCCATTTAAACACGGAAGATAAAAACCGCTGCCTAAGGAATCACTACTTCCACATCCAGATTTTTCATCCAAGCCACTTTAAAGGAAACATCTTGACTATATTAGCACTGTAGTATGTGGAAATTATTGGTCATAGAATTTTAATAATATTTGGGGCAGATGTCATACAGAAGTTTGAGTAGTTGGTTTCTACCATATGCGTTAAAAATGAAGTTTCTAGTTTACCCTACTTATTTTCCCCTACTCACAACCTGCGACCTCCCACCCTTTCAATGAAGTCATCTCAATCAGATGTCACTACAATACATACGTGTACTAACTTTCAAGTGAATGTCTCAATTTTATGTTATCAATCCCACTAATATTGGAGCGGAGGTGGCGGAGTTTGAAAAATACTGGAAAGAAATCTGAAGCCCTGGTTTCTAGTATTTATACCAAATCCCAAAATTCTGTACTCTTACTAGCTTGATTTACTTATTTTCCCCTGGTTACTCCTATTAACCCCAACCCTTCAACGAAATCATCCCAAAATATATTCTAGTTCGAGATGTCGTTATAATACATACGTCTACCAAATTACAAGTGAATATCTCAATTTTATTTTATCAACCCCTTTAATAATGCAATAAGGGTAGTAAGGATTATTAAAAAATATGAGGTCTTGGCTTCTAGAACATACACCGAATTTCAAGTTGCTGTACTCTTACCTGCTTCTTTACTTATTGTTCCCTATTTACCTCTACTTACCCCCACTCCTTCAACGCAATTATGTCAAAATATAATCTAGTTTCAGATATAGTTATAACACATACATGTATCAAATTTCAAGTGAAAATCTAAATTTGATTTTATCAACTCTTTTAATAAGGGAGTGGGGTTGGTGGGGGGGTTGGAAAATACTATTAAAAAACCTGAGACCTTCGCTTCTAGTATATACACCAAATCCCAAATTTCTGTACTTTTACCAGCTTGTTTTACTTATTTTCCCCTATATACCCCTATTAACCCCCAACCCTTCAGCGGAATCATCTCAAAATATAATCTAGTTCCAGATGTTATAATACATATGCGTACCAAATTTCATGTGAATATTTCAACTTTATTGTATCAACCCCTTGAATAATGGAGTAGGGGTGGTGGGGTTTGAAATATATTATTAAAAAATCTGAGGCCTTGGCTTCTAGTACATACACCGAATTTCAAGTTTCTGTAGTCTTACCTGCTTGCTTACTTATTTTCCCCTATTTAACCCCCAACCCTTCAACGGAATCATTTCAAAATATAATCTAGTTCCAGATATCTTTATAATACATATGTGAACCAAATTTCACGTGAATACCTCAATTTATTTTTATCTGTCCCTTTAATAATGGAGTGGGGGTGGTACAGAGGTTGAAAAATGTTATATACAAATTTGAGGCTTTGGCTTCTAGTATTTACATCAAATCCAAGGTTCTGTACTATTATCAGCTTGCTTTACTTATTTTTCCCATTTTACCCCTACTTACTCCCGAACTCTTCACCGGAATCATCACAAAATATAATTTAATTACAGATGTGGTTATAATACATATATGCACCAAATTTCAAGTGAATATCTTAATTTTATTTTTCCAACCCCTTTAATAATAGAGTGGGGGAGGTATGGGGATGGAAAATATTTTTAAAAAATCTGGGGCCTTCGCTTCTAGTATGTAGACCGAATGTCAAGTTTCTGTACTCTTTCCAGCTTGCTTTACTCATTTGTCCTTATTTATTCCTATTTACTCCCCCCCCACCAGCAATGCTTCATCGGATATGTTCAAAAAACAATCCACTTCCAGATCTTGTTATAATACATACGTGTACAAAATGTCAATCAAGTCAATATTGTTGCGTATTTTCACCCCTGAAGCCACCTATCAGGATCCGTGGGTTCTAAATACTCTTAACAAGGGGTAATCACTAAAACCTTATTTCGTAATTTCCCGATTACACAATTCTTCTTAATTAACCAAAATAACCTTTACACTGTGTTTATTTGATATTTAACCTCACTTTTTCACTTTTCAACTTCTTTGATAAAACTTCTTCCTCTCCCGCCGGGAATTTCGCCTTATATACCTCTAGAGTTATCTAGAACATAATCGAGAATCTCCTTCCACCACACTCCAGAAAACTCTATCTCTTTTTACAAGTTTCCAGGACGTCACTATTAGTCATGGGGGTATCATAGGGGGTGCAATGCATAACAATGTCTTAAACCGTTCCAGAGAAAACGTGCGGACAAAAAAGTTACAGAAAAGAATGATCGACTGACCGACAGAAACATTTTTTTCGCTCAAATTTACAATCTGGGCGTTTCATGATATTCTAAACCTATTTCAGGAAAAAATATTTTGATTTTTTTTTTATGATTACTATACTTCCAATCCAATACGTGGATGTGGAAATAAAAATATATACAGGGTGCCGTTTAAAAATAAAAAGTTGACACCGCTAGCTCGCTCCGGTTAAAATGAAATGAAATTTATTACATATGAAAATTAATGAAAGTTTTTTGTGTTACAAGTTATATTACCAATTTTATATTATTTATGTGTTTGTTTATTTATAAAGACAATTGAGAAGTTGGCACGGGACTAATTTTGTTGTTACCTGGTCTACCACTGGAATTTATTAAATTAAGTAGAAATCAGAGCTCACTCAGGATTACCTTAAATTGAATTACGGTGTTTTTTGTGAGAAAGTTAAACCAAATATTAAATAAATTATTGTAGACTACATAAGTGTATGGAATTAACAGTAATGGAAACGCATTTTATTTGTCGGTTAAGTTGTTTATAATAATTATAGCTTTACCGAAATAGCTTCACTCTTGTGATGTGTAATGAAATGGTGGAATCAAAATAACAGCTGGAGGAGCCTAATACTTCTGACTGGCAGAGAATAATACGAGCAAATGTTAATTGTCCCTGGGGCATATGGACTTAATAAATAGGTAGCTACAATTTTTGTCAGCAATAAAAAATTATTTTAAGAACGCGTACAGTCAATGCGGATCGTGTTAAGTATATACCGGGTGGACAAGCCCATAAGGACACTCTTGCAAATTTTGAATGAACGGATGGGCAATTTTTAACAATTTTGACCAAGTCGCGGTCTTCCATGATCAATTGTGAATTTTCCTGTCGACGGGAAGGTATTTTAATAACTCTTGGATGGTTGAGTTCTTGATTATAAAACTTACTATAAATTAAATGGGATAATCATAAACTGACATTATCACTTACTAATTAATTTATAGTATTAATCAGACAAGTCAATATTCCGTATGATGCAATAAAACTAATTTGTCTGGTGACTTAAAAGGTAAAAAAAAACAAAGGTTATAACCTACGACCAAAACAAACTAGGCTCAGCTAGCCAGTTTCACAGGAGGCAGAGGGCCATAGGTAAGCGCCAACAACAACCTAGATAGTAAAGCTAAGAGTGATTTAAGTTATAAAAAATTTGTTTAAATTTTTTTTAAAGTCATAAAAATCAATTTTTGGGTGTAAAAATTTAGAGTTTTGGTATGCAAAAAAAATCAAAATTACCTTGGGTGCCAGACCCTAGAGAAGGATCATGAAATTTTAGAATGATACGTCACAGATAGCACACAGAAAACACGAGGTAAAATTGAAATCGATTTAACATTGACAAAAATAACAAATCGCGAGTAGTTAATGTTAAGGTTAATGAACGGCTATATCAATAATTTAGAACAAATTTGGAAAACGTAATGTAAATTTCCAATTTAAAAAAGATATACTCAAGGTTAGTAAACAGTTATATCATTAATTCAGAAAAGGTACGTTTCCAGCGATAAACAAGGAGAATATACTTTAAAAAATTGGAAATTTACTGTCAAAATTTAGTCTCAAAAATCCTACTAGCGGTTAGGCAAAACTGATTTATGATAAAAGTGGGGTTATCACTATAATTCTGTCGTAAAACAGTTAAGGTCAAAATGACAAGACACGTTATGTTACAATACATGGGGGAAGGCTCTCACATATTTAATGAATGTACAGTAAAACGTGGCGATAATTTAGCATTCACTAGGTATCATACATCAGCTGCCAGGAAAGAAAACAAAAATTTACCTGAACTATATAAACGATAGCAACGTGGGACTATCAGGTCAACACTATTATGGCCTTAATAAAAGCTGTACTTAGTTTACATTCATTATACTGTTAAAGGAATCTTGCCTCACTAAAATACGAGGAAACCGACGAAGTTTCGCTAGAGTAAAAGAACTCAACTCAAATTAAGCGGGAAAAGCAACAAAACACTACACTAATAATGACACTTACTAGTTAGATATAAGACAAACTTTGTTTATCATTAGACGCACAACATATACAGATAACCTTTAGTTCTCTAAAAAAGTTAATACTGACGATGCCCGAAAACTAAGCTAAAATTTACAATATCTCGCGCAGAGAGAAACACTTGCCCGGTAAACAAACAAATAACCTGATCCACCACCAAACAATATACAGTATATAAACCACGATAAAGCTGGTACAAACCAGAAGACCAGACCAGAAGACCTCATTTTCATACGAATCTAATGATACCAAAATTTTGAAAATCCGCTCAGAAATATTGAGATTTCAGCCAAAATACAATGCAACCAAGCTTTTAGAAACATGCGGATAGATAATAGATTAGTGGGCTTTGGAAACTAAAATGGCACATTTCTGTGTAAATCTGGTAACCTAATAACATTGGAAAAATCATAGTAGCCATTGAATGTAATAAAACAATATCAGCTGTCAGACAGACTCGTGTAGTTATAGGCAATCTTGAGCTATCAAACATTTAATAATTGTGTGCGCAAAGAACGTTACAATTAAGTTTAGCATAGGTATGTGGAGGTAAACACAATTACATCCACAAGGACATTTGCAATAGAATGCGACATCAGTTCGGTTTTCAGAGTTTTATTTAAATGAACAGAAATATCGGGCCTATAAATAAATAAAAATCAATTCCGTTTGAACAATTAAACTTAAACTAGGTAACAGTAGGTATCTTTAAAATAATTAATATAATTTAACCATAAATTGACATTTATAGATATTGTTCAAAATTTCCACCATTTTTTTCTATACACAATTCGGCTCTGCGTACAGTTGCTTGAATGGCTCTACGCAATTCAGCCGGCGTTATTTCATTAAGAGCCCGTACAACTTAATTTTGCAGCTCTTCACGGGTATTTGAAGAAGTTTTATAAACTTTATTTTTGAGAGTGCCCCATACATAATAGTCGAGGGGTGTTAAGTCAGGTGACCTAGGAGGTCACCTGATATGACCTTGATTTGCGATAAGGCGTTCACCATGCAAGTTGTTTAAATATTCCATCACTCTTCTGGAATTATGTGGGGGAGCACCATCTTGTTGGAAAAACAGATTTTGTAAATAGGCAAGAGGAAGTAAGTCAAGAAATTCTGCTGTCGGGTTTTGTATAAAGAATAAATATCGTTCGCCAGTAAGTGTTCCATCAAAAAATATGGGTCCAATTATTCGATCTCCAAGTACTCCAAGCCAACAGTTAAATCCAAATCTTTCCTGAATATTCCCCCGCCCTACCAACCTCGGATTTTCTTGAGCCCAGTACCTAGTATTATTTCTGTTAAACATACCTTGGTTCGTAAATCTACTTTCATCTGAATATAAAATATGAAAAGCAAAACCTGGGTTTTGTTGTACTGCATTTAAGAACCAGTTGCAATATACTAGCCTCCTGTCGTTATCATCTCCATAAAGATGTTGGTGTATTTGGTATTTATAAGACCGAAACTTATGTTTCTTTAAAATTCTGCAAACCGAAGACTGACTAATGTCGCATTCCATTGACAATTCCCTTGTTGATGTTGTTGGGTGTACCATCACAAATCCTAATACATCAATTTCTTTGTCCTCACTTACAATAAATGTTTGATGGTCATCTTGTTGATTGGGTTCGTTTCTTAATTCTTGTTCCACTCTGGCAAACAAGTGTCTGCTTGGATGACGTCTGCTGGGATATCGTTGCTGATACAGTCTTGCAGCTGCAGTAGAATTTTTGAGACGCTCTCCATATATCAGTAACATATCGACCTTTTCATTTCTACTAAAATTATTAATTTTCTATAATTTTTACTCAAAGAGATTTCCGCAACGCTTTATTTTGCATCTGTCTGACAGCTGATATTGTTTTATTACATTCAATGGCTACAATGATTTTTCCAATGTTATTAGGTTACCAGATTTACACAGAAATGTGCCATTTTAGTTTCCAAAGCCCACTAATCTATTATCTATTAGCCGAATGTTTCTAAAAGCTTGGTTGCATTGTATTTTGGCTGAAATCTCAAATATTTCTGAGCGAATTTTCAAAATTTTGGTATCATTAGATTCGTATGAAAATGAGGTATTTAAAAATGTTGGTGAACGATTAAATTCCCATTTAAAAAAACCGAGTTAGTGGGTAAAAATCACATTTAAAAATTTTAAACGCCTCTAGAGAATTAAGTAATGCAATCATATTGCTCTTTTTATTTTTATAGTAACGTAGCACACAAACTAAAATATATTTTGGGCACCACAGCACTCTGGATTCAGAAATAGATTTTTTAATAAAATTTTTAATGTTTATCAAAAAGTGACCAAAATGGATGTATTGTATTCAAAATTTCCTCTAAATTCCAAAAATGTAAAAATATATAGGGTGTTCTATTTAAAAATCGAAAGTTGTGGGCATTTCCGGTCAAACCGGATATGCACCAAACTTGATTCTTTATTGAAAAGATGGCATTTTAGTCGTGTAATAAGGCCTCCAAATTTCAATTTTCTATTCCAAATATTTTAGGAAAGATCGGGGCGAGCGCAATTCGTGACTCACCCGGTATACAGAGTGACCCATTTAAAAGAGGGGCACCTTTATAACTTTCTTCTTTTTTGTCCGACTTGAACCAAATTTTACCAAAAGATAGATAGGATCTACTTATGACCAAAAAAACATTCGCGTCTTACAAATGCAAAGCCACCTGCGGTACCAAAATAAATGGAAAAAAATAAAGAAATCATATTAGGCATTTTTTATCGAAAACCTTTATTAAAGAAAGTTGTTCAGAATTGTCCAAAAATATAGAGTCCAAAATTTCAACAATATTAAAAAATATTGAATTTTGTTTTTGAAGTCCAAAATTTCGACAAAATTTAAGAAAATACAAATCACTTGACAATCACCTGGCGGCTTACGTTTAATTTCAAACAAAATTGTCATAGCACAATTTTCTAAAGAAAATGAAACAATTAAAATGATATTTTCGGACTCGGACATTGTTTTAAACAAAATTTCAATAGTCTCTAATATTGCTGAAATTTTGGACTCCAGGTTTTTGGACAATTCTGAACAACTTTCATTAATAAAGTTTTTCGATAAAAAATGCTTAATATGATTTCTTTATTTTTTCCATTTATTTTGGTACCGCAGGTGGCTTTGCATTTGTTAGACACGAATGTTTTTTTGATCATAAGTAGATCCTAATTTAGTCCATATTTTGGTAAAATTTGGTTCAAATTCGTGGTACTTTCGAAAAACTAAACTCGTGGTACTTTCGAAAAATGTTTTCCGCCCTGTGCAAGTCTCTTTATTGTACTTTTGAAAAACTAAATTTTTGGTACTTTCAAAAACATTAAATTCGTTAAATTCGTTGTCGGACGGAGCGGTTTTCCGCCCTGTGCACTTCTCTTCGTGGTACTTTCGAAAAACCAAATTCGTGGTGCTTTCGAAAATTGAGATTCGTGGTACCTTCGAAAAGTTTGTCGGGTGGAGCCGTTTTCCGCCCCGTGCAACCTGAAATTATTTGAGTACTTTTGAAACTTTGAACGACGGAGCCCAAAGGCGATTGACCGTCGTCCTCGAGATGAAAAATTTTTCCAAGTCAATTTTTTAGTTATTTTTAGTGAAATCATTTTTTACGTAGATTTCGATGAAAGATGATGCCAAAGGTGGTTATAAGTCTTTTTAATATTTCAAAGATGATTTTTTCATGGGATTTTTTTCTGAATTTAATCTCGTAATAATTTGGATATTTAAAGGGATCATTTTACTGGGTTCAACAATAACGTATACACCAAATCCCAAGTTTCTGGATTCTTACCGGTTTGTTTTACTTATTTTCCCTTATTTACTCCTCAACCCTTCACCGGAGAAAGTTCAAAATATAATCTAGTTCTAGATCTCGTCATAAGATAAATATACTAAATTTCAAGTCAATATTTTAAACCGTTCCAGAGAAAACGTGGGCACAAAATTGTACCGATAGATCGACCGATAGACAGACATTTCTTTTTTTGCTCAAATTTAAAATCTCGACGTTTCATGACATTCTAAACCTATTTCAACAAAAATTATTTTAGATTTTTTTTAATGATTATTATACTTCCATTCCTCTACGTAGATGTGGAAGTAAAAGGTAGAAATAATATTATCAAACTCTAAACATTTTTTGAACTATGTGAAACAAACACGTGGAAACGTTTTGACATCTTTGCAACTGGTTGACTAATATTTTGCACTACTGACCATTAAGAAAGCTACGTTAAAAAACATCTATTGCTGGTACATACAAACATCCCAACATTGACCCGCATTTCCGATTTAGCGTAGGACTTCTGAATGGACCTATTTTGATGTTGGAAATGCGTGGTAACTTTTTGTAAACGCGTTGACAAATATCATGTATAGCTGGGAATTTCATTGACTATGGCACATAGTATATACCATCAGAAGTATCACACCTGCGTTAATTATAATCATAGTAGAGGTATTTATTACAGGAAGTAAATTTTTAATATTGGAATTAATCTTGGCAAGAATTTGATTTAGTCGGTGTTAAGAAATGCCTTTACTGATTTGTGTCCAGTTTAACGCTCTCAGTAACGGTTACATTGAGGAAGAAAAGCTAAGTGCAATTTACATGTTTTGTACAAGTTTAATAGAAAAATTATTCACAAATTTAAAAAATAATAACAATTTGAATTAATATTATATATACATAGAGCACTTATTAAATGAAATAACTTGTGAGCTTTGGGATTTACTGACCATTATATTTTTCAACATAGATAAGTTATATCCAAATCATATCCATTAAGTGAAAAATTATGTCAAAACTATCCTAACGAATCCGGTGGGATGCTATAATACAAAATCTTATGTTTACTGATTTAATGCCTTCTTTAGAGCTTGGTTTATTAACTGATGTTGAATTTTATGTATTTCCAAAAACAAACTAAAACCCAGATTTATTATTCTATTATTACTCATATCTTAAATCTAGAAAATCGAAAAGGCAATTTATATTCAACAGTGATATACTTTATATATACAAAATTACCAATATTTTAATCCACGCACGTATGTTAACAAAAAATACATGCACAGTTTTCAAACATGTTCCGAGAATTTGTCTCCTTGAATTACAAATTTGTTAAAAACGCATAAAAAATGATGGAATAAACCATAATTTACATTATGTCATCTTTCAAGATGATTGATAATTCGCTTGCAAGGCTGAGAAGGCTCTGACGAGCAAACAAAAGCCTAAATTTGCAAACTCGTCACAAGAGGCGCTGCGCCTTGTCTCGCTAAGCCGCCTTGATTGAAAATATTCCTAAATCTTGATAGCCATATCTGATATAACATTTTATATACATTAAACTGGTAATAACATGTATCAGAATAAAATATGGCATTGCAATGCTGTTCATTTAGACCTCCCGCTACTTAAGATGACAAATTTTAATGCCCATTTTCAGAAATATGCATTCGCCCTGTTCACAAACGGAACGCAGATAATATCTGCAAATTAATTTTCATGGAGGGCTTCTTAATTCCTAAATTCAACGATTAACATTGCAGTTGTCGTTTTAACAGAAGATTCTCACAGATTTATGGTTTATAAAAATAACTAATAATAATAATAATGTTTATTGGTTATTTTGAACATGTACACGATATAAGATTGGTCAAGATTATATTGCACAATGGTTATATAATATAAAATGCTATACAAATAGACAAATTGTACTATAAGTATATAAAATTGTTTTATGTAACAGAGCAAGCAAACGCAGAACAAATAGAATATAATAGAATGGAATGGAATGGAATGGAATGAAATAAAATACGTTCTGTCCATGCCAAACGTTTGCACAATTATCCAGGAATAGACAATAAAGTCACAGAAATCTAGAACAAGAATTGTACGTTACTCGTGTCAAATTTGCAATTAATTAATAAGGACAAAAATAGATTAGATGCAAAAGGTATTTTAGAGTCGGGTGGAGTTTAAAATGACCGATGTATGAATTAATGTTGCGCATACGTTTTCACTATCTCTTGCACACAGACTTAAAGCAATAGCCTAAAGACATTGTCAATATATGTCTACCAAGATTTTTTCCCACTTCCTTTGAGACGGAAATATGAAATGTACACTGAGGAGTGAGAAACATAGTCATATGTTCAGCGATTTTCAAAATGTAATTTGACGACAAATATTATTTATTCGCGTGAACTAACACCACTCTAAATATGAAAAACCTCTTTATATGAAATATTTAGTGGTAAATAGTGGATATTCATCTGTCAAACGAACAGTGTCAGACCACTAAATCTTACAATTTTCTAGTATGTACATATTACACATTTTAGAATATAATGAACATAGGATCGCATAGCTTAATCGGTAAGATACTCGAGCAGCAATAAATGTAAATGGGGTGGTTGCGAGTTCGATCGATCCTCACTTTTTTTTAATTTAAGCTCCATTAAAACTTAATAATTTTCTTCTTACATTGTTTTTATTAAGCCGCGCCGCGAGTTTTGTTAAAACTTTATTTTCCTCAAAACTGTGTCTGTTATTACTACTAGCGCGTGTTTATCTCTAATAAAATCGACTTTCTTACGTTATGTATTAATACACGAATGGTGAAACGCGCCTCGAGTAGATAAATTGGTCAAGTGTAGTGTTGTACTGTTTATGAAAACGTGTCGTAAATTGTTAAGTGTAGTGTTTAAGTGTTTTAGTGTTTATGAAAACGTGCCAATGTGTTGTTCTGTCAGAATTGTTCCAATATATTTGTTTTAAAATTATTGTTAATTTTTTTAATATAATGTGTATTTTGTCAACCGGAATATTTATTTATTACCGCTAAAAAAAAATAGTTTATTTTCGTTATTCCCATAGAGATTTCAGATTTTTTTAATTATGTGAAATATTTTATTTTTACTAATATCATTTCTTCTACTAATACTACGATCCTATCCTTTCGTGGCAAGAAATGCCCATACCTCCGTGGTTCGTGCTGGACTGTCACAATATTAGTTTTTGATTTCTTTTTCTGATAACTCATTGTTATTGACTGAATTGGGCAATTCATTTTTTGTTATCAGTTTCATTAATTTGTGCCCTAGCCTATATACCTACAGTGTCCGCCATAAAGTTGGCTACATATGGGTAACATTTGTAATAATGAGATTTCTAAAAAATACTATATTGGGGGTTCGTTTCTTTTTTTTTACATGCAAATATCTTTATTCAACTAAAACACAAAGTATCTGTCGAAACTAATCAAGTAGACGCAAGAATTTATGAATTTTCATATAGTAATTAATGGTAGTGGTAAAATTTGCAATTTTTTATTTCCCTTACATCTGCTTCAATATTGATATATGGGGTCCTGTTTTTATTCTATGCACTTTTTCTTAATAAAATTTTTTGATATCTTAACGATTTGACTCATTTTTCGCTACCACTGTCAACTATTTTTTACAGTCCTGCCAAACCGCTGATCACATGGCATGTGTCAAAATGTATTTTTTTTGTTGTCGGGCATGCATAAACAAACCCCCAATAGAGTTTTTTAGAAGTGTCAATAATACAATTATTTCCTATATGTAGCCCACTTTATGGCGGACACTGTATAATCAGAATTCCACTAAAATGACGAAGTTACTAAATTAATAATCTTAACATTTTCTGACAACATCTTTCCTATTTTTTCATAATTATTTATCGACATCATTGCTGTTACAGGAAAGAACTACTGGCATTTCTTATGTATCAAATAAAATCTTAGTTCAGACGTTTTAGCGGCCATGACACAAGTCAGCTTAAATTGTACCCGACTTTATAATGCAATAAACGTGGTCTTGGGTATAAGTTAATAGTGCGCGCACGATTTCATTTTCTCCTGCACACAAAGTCAAAGCAATAATCTAAAACTATTGTTCACGAATGTTGACAAAGCTTAGTTCAGTCAACGAACCGACCCTTGGATTGGCCAAATATACTGGACAATATTAGTTACTACCGAAGTAAAACTGAAACAAAATAGTACAAAGTACAATATCACAATAAACAAACATAAAAGTAATATAATTTTCTAATTCTACAAATCATAGTATCAATATTGACGAAATATCGGAAACTAGATACTTAAATATAAAACCAATATTTAATCGAACATTCTCCCAAGAATTAACATAACTTATATAATAGTATCATCGGCATAAGCCAAGATATTCACACCAGCAGCATCAGTATTAACAAACAGACCATATACATATATTACGAAAAACACCGGTTCAAGAACTGTGCCTTGTGGTACGCCACACTTTACTGTGGATTCTCTGCTCCTTTCATTCTTTCTTAAAATTTAAAATATGCAATTATTGTATCTAGTGCCTATTCTAATAGTGTGCCGCTCTACTTGAAGAATGAAATCAACCACCCTCCAATTGATTTGAAAATTTTATTACATCACTCTATACAAAATTTGTATCTTTAAGTGCTTAAAGTAACTTGTGGTCCTGTGGAAAATCAAAGAAATTATATCGTCGCATTATTATCAAAAATTATATCTCTTATAACTAACTGATTTGCAATAACCTTGCGGTGTACAGTGTATACACTCACCATAAACGTTTAGACAATAACATTAAATTCAGAGGTCAATAATTACAGAACACTTAAATAAGGCAAAGTCACACCGATATAAATCGTAACACAGAATTGGTTGTTAGGAGGTGACAGAAGTCAACTTACACATTCATATCAAACTGAGATCTCTGCAGGTTGTGGTATAATATGAATTCATTTAAATGTATGTGTATTATATAGCTATAGGTTTCGTGACCGCAGAAAGCACGGCATCTACACGGGAATAGATTAATAATAGATTGCACTTGTATTGCGTTTTCACCTTAGATCCATAACCACATTACTCACTGGACCTCTTTGTCATTAAATAATAAAAACTGGTACCGCATAAACACAAAGACACAAATATCGTGCTTCTATCATATTAATAACTTAATTATATTTTCAAGTATAAAATCATTGTTCATTACTTTCTACTCGCATTGCGGAAGTGAAAGAACGATCGAGAGATATTTAATAAAGTAATCTTCTGATGATGTCGACTTGATTGGCGATGTGTTCTTCGCACACATAGCAATAGTGTTGTGTTTCTGGCAACTGTAAATAAATGAATAAATATAGACCTATTGGCGGTTGTTATATTACTATACATGTAGAACAGGTAACTCTGATAGTAATGAATATTTATTTAAGTTAAAATTAGGAATCGTTGATTTAAAAACCCTTTGAAATTCCTCAACCTTTTAAATAATTATAAATTTATATCAATCTTATGTGAACTTTTAAACAATAACAAAGATAAAATTATTATTAATTATATTATGTATGTTGGACAAACATAAGGTCCAATTATAATTAGAGTCAAGCAGCATATGGCTCAAATATGGAAGAACTGAAATATCTAGAGTTGCCCAATCCTCCTTTAAAAGCAATCATATAATAAATACAAGTAAGTTAAATTTTAGTAGGAAGGTAGCAAGTAATAGGTAATTTCAGGTTTTGAAAGCTTTAAAAGAAGAGTGTAAAGATGGTATAAATAGTGATGAAGCACCTATATCAAATAGTTCGTTTTATTGGTTAGTAGGTTATGGTTTGTGGAGCCGACACACAGTTCAGATGGGTATTGACAGGGCCGCTTGGCTGTTCAGTCCTTCTTCATCTCAACCTAAAAGATCTATTGGGAATTATCCCACAATTAGTTGTTGCTTAGAACGACCAAACTTTTTACAGAGCTTATGCTTTTTCTGAGAGCTAATTTCCCTAGGTCTTCAGACCAAAATTCTTTTTCTAGGTATTTTAGCTTAATGCGGATTAACATCCTACTTTCGCAGAGAGCATGTTCTACAGTCTGTTTTAAAATGGCAGTATCTGCATTTACCATTTTCAATCTTGCCTATATTCTTGAGATGAAATTTCAAGAGTCAATGGCTTGTTACATGACCTGTCAGATTTTAATTTTTCGCTTGCCTTTTGACTGGACTGTTCCTCCAGTAGATGTTTTTCTGTTACTTTTCAGATTTTAGAATCTTCTCCATTATGAGTGTGTTAAATAAATCACAATGCGATTCAGGCCCAACAAGATGGGGCTTCAGTATCTCTTTTGTAAGGATGTCAGCTAATCCATTTCCTTCCACCCCGCATGTCCTAGCACCCACGTCAATCTTGCTGTTTTTTATCAGTTGCTACAAAGATTGTCTGCCCTCCCAGACAATTTCAGGTTCAGAGGTGTACGACCTGAGAGCCTTTAACGCGTCTAGAAGATAGTCGGAGCCTTACCTAGCGCTCTGGACAGCCTGCAACTAGACCCCGTTACGCCAACATCTTCCCATCTAGTCATCTACGATCTGTTTGTGTACCAGACTGACCCTTTCTCCAACCGGATCACTGATTCGAACTTGCTTATTTGACGGCTCTCAACCAGCACTTTAGACGGACTATCGAAGACCTGCTTAATTGGCGTTGAGTCAGTGGGTTTAGTCATGGTCTCCAATTGGATCAGATCGCCTAGTTGCAATGAAAATACTCTGTTCTATCCTGTATTTGAATTTTGCACATTTAAGATGTTTGATGTCACCATTAATACTGTTATGCATCAGGCACGTATTTAGGATGCAATATTAGAGGGGGCAATTTGGGGCCATATATTTTTAGAGGGGGGGCCTCAGTTAAAATAAAGTAAATCATGTTTTATGAGTCATGCTGGAGGGTAAACGCAAATTATTACAAAGGTTTTCCAATAGGTATGGTATTTGGAAGTAATAAAATTTTAAATGGAAAAATAAAAAACTGACTTTTGTAATAAAAGGTTTATTTTTGTTATTAAAACATATAAGTACATATTATTTAAAAAAATTTGAATATTAAAAAATTACAAAAAAGATACAGACTACGAAAAAGTTATAAAATAAATGAAGATAATGTTATAAAAAATAAATATGTTTTCGTCATTAATAAAATGAATTATGATATTACGTGACGTGACATACTTTATTTAAAACTCATTCTCCCTTTGTTATCAGCAATTATATCTATAATTTTATTAATATCAATCTTTTTAGCAATGCACTTTTCTATTGATATAACAGCAATATTGGATAACTTTTCGTTTCCCATTCTATTTCTTAAATATGTCTTTAGCATTCTGAGGCAGGAAAATGTGCGCTCACAGAATGCGCTTGAAACGGGGATTATAACGGCAATTTTTACTGGTTTCTAAATTTCATTAAAAGCAGCTCTATATATCTGTAAAAACTCTAAAAGTTGAAAAACATTATCTATTTTAATTTGGTTTTCATTTTGATAATTTTGAATCGTTTTTGGCAAGAGTTTAATTTCTGGTTTTAATGACTCAAAATCAGTTTTGCCATGAAGAGCAAAGTCTTGCATTACATCAAGGTCTAAGAAGCAATCTTGTTTGTGGTTTAAACATGAAACGCCCTTTAAGATATTGGAGTATTCTCCAAACCTTTAATTCTAACAGAATTCTATCTATTACGGGTAAATAAATATTAATCTGCAGGTGATTACTATTATCATCAGAATCAAAATCACTACTACTTTCGTTTTCCAAAAAGTGATGCTCTTCTGTTACAAAAAACGATTGATATTATTTTGGCATTTTTGATGGTCTTTTTGACGTAACTGTCTCTAATGGAATTTCGTTTGAAGCAACAATGGTACAGCTTTTTTCATAGATGTTGTTAAAATATAAATCTTCATTATGATCTTCCAAATTATATTTTGATTTTGATTTCGATTTTTTTACTAAAGTTATACAGGGTGTAATCAGTTTCATGTCATTCAAAAAAACTGGTAATGGGGACCGACTAAACAAACAAAAAACCTTTATGATTTTTCCCTCTAGGGGCACTTTGAAAAACACTGATCTAGGTTAACATATTTAATATTATGGTAGACAACTATTGAGAACCACTGCTTTTCTTGGTCGATGGACTTGTACTTCCCAATTATACAACTTTTAAATTGTCATAAAAAAGTGCTGGCCGGCACACGCGGTGTCAAAGGATCATCGACCACCTTTGATGTACCGCCTCGACTGAACTGAGGCAAGTATAAAGAGGTAAATAATTCGTTCTCTTCGTGCACAATTGCAAGCAAATAATGGCCATAGGTGTTTAAACAGAGCATTTCTTTACATGTGTGTTTTTTAATTTGGAAGAAAATATTGGATTGTTTATAATTTAGAAAATTTAAATGTGGTTTATAAACATTTGTAACACAAATGAGTGTCCTGGGTTAAAAGCTTAATACCTACCTAAATGATTCAAAATCTCTGCATCTGTATCAATACACAGTTCGGTACGTCGAATTAAGTACATACGCACTTCGTTCAACACTAAACACCAAACTATCAACTAACGTTGTCAATAAAGAAAAATAAAATAAAAACTTGGTACAAAAGCCAAAAAGGAATACAAAAAGAACGAACAAGTAAGTTGTGTCTGTACGTAATCAAGAATTTGACAACTTGAACGGTAAGTCAATAAAATATATCTTAACTATAAATACACAATGACGCGAAATTCAAAAATAACAAAAACAACGAACGTGTGTACATAACGAAACACCGACAGTAACTAAAATATTGCACAAGGGAGAGTTAGAGTATAGTTTTCTTCAGATCAGATCTAGATCTAAACCTACCCAATATTCCAGCAGTTCTCAATAAATGTTATTGAAAATTTGCGAAATTTTTGTTTATTTTTTTTCTCCAAAACTATGAGCTTTAGACCCCATATTATATAAGGTTTTTTTGTTTGTCTTCTCGTTCCCTACCACCAGTTTTTTTTAATAACATGAAACTAATTACACTCTGTATTTAGGGTTAAAATGTTGATGTTGAAGAAGCTTATTAGAGGACTCTGACTGAGATCGATTAGTCCATGAGTCATCAGGGTCAGACTCATGTTGTGCTTGGTTGGGAGAGTTACGTATTTTCTTAAAAATTTCGATGATAGTGGAAATAAGTACAAGAGCATTTATCACATCACAATCTATGTCTTGAAGGTAGTCACTTGCACATTTTAAAAGTTTTGAAATGTTGGTAAATAGAACCAGTTGAAAAATACAGCTAAAGTTTATTGATTTAAAAGGCCTGTGGCTTCACAACCTCGTGCACCACCTCCATGTATATTTTACTAAATTCGAGTCAATTCGAGAAAGATCAACTAAAGAACAGAATTAGATATTATAAAATACCCCGTGTGTGGTCGTCAACTAGATGGACGAATGATGATATCGACGGGGGGGGGGGCGACACGGGGGCAAGGTAATTCTCAGAGGGGGCCATGGCCCCCTCTGCCCCCCCTTAGATACTTCCCTGTTATGCATTACACCCCCAGAGAGACATTTTTAGTTTAATTACAAAACATAAAAAATAATAGTATAAAAAAAAATTTATTTAAAAAAAATTATAACTTTTGATTTATTTATCGATTTTGTTCTTCTTCTAGCTAACACTAACTTACTGTCCAAATTTAAATACCATCGGACTTTTCGTTCTTAAGTTATCGTGCTTACAAGAGACTTGACGGATGGACGGACAGACAGGCGGACGAACAGACAGACGGACAGACGGACGGATGAACATTTTGAAATTTGTTCAGAATTCGATCATCAACACAGTGATATGAAAATTTTTTCTATACGAGCAATATTACCGGTTTTAGAAATGTGTAGATCAAATGCAATATACTCTCCGCTTTGTATTTGCGAAGAGTATAATAATGAAACATAGTGAAAACTGATGTGACAAAATGCGAAGAGCTTAGCGTATATATTGTAATACGAGAATGATTATTTCTGATCTATGTTTAGATATTTTATGTCATCTGTAAGGTTTCAATTTGAATTGATTTCAATATAAGCAAAATTTGTGAAATCAATTATTTTTGGTATCTTTATCGCTTTGGTTATTTATTTAGTGATCTGCTTTTGTAAATAGTAGTTTAATTGTACATGCCGATGAAACATGTAGTTATGTAGTAGTCCATATTCATATAAATAAAAAATAACAGTGCGGGCATATATTAACTACAGTTTGCCTCTTACGTATTGATATCTAATAAATTCTATTATTATCTAAAAGATTTGCACAATTTATTTATACATTCATTTTCAGTAGAAGCACAAGACGTGCAAGAAATGTTCAGTTCTTCCTGGAATATTATAAAAATATATATAATATACATCTATAATAATTGACTGAGTATGGTTTTAACATAGTGTTAAGTATGTATATGTATAACACGATACACAAATCAACAGATATTATTGTTAATTAAAAAGCAAAAGCAGATGCAAAATTTCTAGACATATCTGTAAAATCATATTGAGTCGCATAACAGGTATATCGACAGTATGTCCTACTTGTCAATTAAAAGTATAAAACATTACAGATAGGCTGGTAAATAATAGTCATTAATACAGGGTATTTCAAAACAGAACCGTTAGAAATGTTAAAGGACAGATAAATAAAATAAATGCTGAAGTATAAATTAACAGTTTGAATTCAAGAAAGTTAATTTACAAGTTAATAATTGTATGTAATTGGTGTGCAAGTGCGGTGTCTTGATTTCATCTGACTTAAAAACACTTTGTAGTTGTTGCACGTCCAATATACGACGCATATTCTCCAGCCAGGACTTAAAATATTTTTATTAGCGACCTCCGCAGTGCTCGTACTCATTCACAATTGTCAGTTTCTTCATTTTTATAAGTTAGTTCTTGCAAGTACAGACAACAAAATTTTAAATATAATATGGTTTATGTTTACATTAAACCCTAAAATACCTGAAAACTAGTTGTTTATCTATGAAGCAATCTTCAGGAGCCATTTTTTATTGATATATAGACTTTGCAAAATGAAACCATGTTTTTTTAGAGATAGGATGAGAAAGATAAAGAAGAGTGGCTAATATTAATAAAATTGAGATAATATAAAATAATACATAATCGTGCCTTAGCTAGGTGTTTTTTTTTTTTTTGGAAAGTTAATTAATGTAAAATTGTCCACACTTCAATTCAACACATTTTGGCAAGATTTCTCACAGTTTTAACCGGGTTTGTTCGTGATTTCGTAGGAGTTACACCCGCGTGACTGCCTCGGCGGCGCGGCATCCGAAAGATAAAGATAAATGCCCTTTTCGCGCAAGATTGTTTGATATTTATAAAGTGATAAAAATGGAGGGTTAAACAAGGACCTGCTAAAAACGTCACCCAGATCCGGAACTAAAATTTCTTGATTCTAGTTTCTGAAAGTACACAATAGGTTCTGGTTGCCACTACACTGAAGTAAATTGGTAAATTAACAATATAGGCTATAATATTGTGACTATATGACCATGCGGAAATTTGTTTCAATTACAGACATAAATTCCTTAGTTCCTAGTGCATAGTTTACCGATTTTTTATATAAGATATTGATGTGCTGAAATATTTACTGATAACATCTTATAATAATTAAACCTAAATTCTTTAACGGATAAAATATATAATTATACTAGATTCATTTCTTAATTAACATGATTTTATGAAATTATTTGAATTCCCTGAATATACGGCATAACATTAACATTATAATTACATTCCGGAAGGTTTATAATGTAGCAATTATTTAACTTAAAACATTGCCATACACATGTGCCTGGAAGTATGCATTCGTTTAAAAATATTGAGACGTGAATAATTACTTATCTGTAGAGTAGTATTATTATGAGAAGATGCTCGGGGCGGAGCTAACGTGCGCGAATATTTTTACCAGTGACACATCATCTGGGGTAGAAGGATATATAATAATTGTAATCAAATTTTCGAGGTCGAAGGGCTGTGTAATGTAGAATATTAAAGCTTGTCACACTCTGGTGTTTACGATGAAGACATTCTTCACTGAAAGTAAGGTTATATCACTTAATTCAATCAGAAACGGCGAACACAACAAGTATATCGCAGCACAGATCCTGTGACAGCAGGTTGACAGTGCCACTGGCTTCGACGTCAAATATGACGCAATTCGCTCTCATTGGCCTAGAACAATGGAAGCACACAAACTCGTTTCTGCGCATTATTTTTTGCGAGCATCTTCTCATAATAATACTACTCTACATAGAGTGCTAATCGTATCCAGTGTTGCTCCGTTGGCTTGAACGACGGAACGTTGGAAAAATCGCCATTTTTAATTTTAAGATTTTGAATAAATTGGTTGCTGATAGGTAATTTACAGAAATTTAACATGTTTACTGAAGTGTTGAATATATGAGTAGTATAGATACTTATATGCATTTATTTATTACACAAAGTTCACATAAGAGATGTGCTTATTATACTCTTCGAACCGCTGCCTAAGGAATCACTACTTCCACATGCAGATTTTTCATCCAAGTCACTTTAAAGGAAAAATCTTGACTAGATTTGCACTCTAGTATATGGAAATTATTGATTATAGAATTTTAATAATATTTGGGGCAGATGTCAAAGAAAAGTTTGAGGCGTTGGTTTCTACCATATACGTTAAAAAGAAGTTTCTAGTTTACCTTGCTTATTTTCCCCTATTCACAACTTACCAACTCACACCACTTCAATGGAATAATCTCAATCAGATGTCGTTACAATACATACGTGTACTAACTTTCGAGTGACTCAATTTTATGTTATCAATCCCATTAATAATGGAGCGGAGGTGGTGGGGTTTGAAAAATATTGGAAAGAAATCTGAGGCCTTGGTTTCTAGCATATACACTAAATCCCAAATGTCTGTACTCTTACCAGATTGATTTACTTATTTTCCCCTATTTACTCCTATTTAACCCCCAACCCTTCAACGGAATCATCTCAAAATATAATCTAGTTCCAGATGTCGTTATGATACATACGTGTACCAAATTTCAAGTGAATGTATCAATTTTATTTTATCAACCCATTTAATAATGGAGTGGGTGTAGTGGGGGGGTTGAAAAATATTATAAAAAAATCTGACACCTTGGCTTCTAGTACATATACCGAATTTCAAGTTTCTGTACTTTTACCAGCGTGCTTTACTTATTTCTCCCTATTTACCTCTACTTACCCCCCACTCATTCAACGCAATCATGTACACACGTGTACCAAATTTCAAGTGAAAATCTAAATTTAATTTTATCAACTCTTTTAATAAGAGAGTGGGGATGGCGGGGGGATGAAAAATATTATATAAAAACCTGAGGCCCTCGCTTCTAGTATATACACCAAATCCCAAGTTTCTGTACTCTTACCAGCTTGCTTTACTTATTTTCCCCTATATACCCCTATTAAACCCCCAACTCTTGAACGGGATCATCTCAAAATATAATCTAGTTCCAGATGTCGCATATAAATTTACTAGTCCTCCTATAACTCTGATTTTAGTTGTTTAAGTAGCCTAAATATTTAAAGCCAAAGGGTGTGTGTACTTGGCAAATCTCGAGAGCACTGATAGTTAATATAGTTTTAGTCGACTGAAGTAACTAATTTTCGTACATATGTGTACCAAATTTCAAGTGGATATTTCAATTTTATTTTATCAACCCCTTTAATAATGGATTAGGGGTGGTGGGGGGTTGAAAAATATTATAAAAAAATGTGAGTCCTTGGCTTCTAGTACAAACACCGGATCTCAAGTTTCTGTACTCACACCAGCTTGCTTTACTTATTTTCCCTTATTTAACATTAGTTAACTCCCAACCCTTCAACGGAATCATCTCAAAATATAATCTAGTTCCAGATATCGTTAAAATACATACATGTACCAAATTAGAAGTAAATATCTCAATTTTATTTTACCAACCCCTTCAATAATTTAGTAGAGGTGGTGGGGGGTGGAAAAATATTATTAAAAAACCTGAGGCCTTGGCTTTTAGTACATACATCGAATTTCAAGTTTCTGTACTCTTACCAGCTTGCTTTACTTATTTTTCCCTATTTACCCCTATTTAACCCCCCAACCTTTCATCAGAATAATCGCAGAATATAATCTACTTCCTGATGTTATGCGTGTACCAAATTTCAAGTGAAAATCTCAATTTTATTTTATCAACACCTTTAATAATGGAGAGGGGGTGGTGGTGGGGCATGACAAGTATTATAACAAATTTTGAGGCCTTGGCTTGTAGTACATACATCAAATTTCAAGTTTCTGTATTCTTATCAGCTTGCTTTACATATTTTCCCCTATTTACGCCCCAAAACCTTCACCGGAAATGTTCAAGAGACAGTTCAGTTCTAGATCTCGTTATAATATATACGTGTACAAAATTTCAAGTCAATATATTAAACCGTTCCGGAGAAAACATGCGGGCAAACAGAAAATTTTTTCGCTCAAATTTAAAATCTTGACGTTTCATGACATTCTACACCTATTTCAAGAAAACAAGTTTTGAAATATTTTTTACGATTACTATACTCCCAATCCACTGGATGTGGAAGTAATATAGAACGAAGGGTATATTGCATTTGAAAATGTCCGTTCGTCTGTATGTCTGTTCGTCCATCCGTCGGTCACGTTTTTTGCAAGCACGATAACTTAAGAATGAAAACTCCGATTGTATTGAAATGTGGACAGTAAGTTCGTGTTGGTTAGAGCAAGAACCCTATTGTTTTTAGCAAAATTGACCAGTAAATAAAAAATTACTAAATATTAAAATTTTTCTGCCATAATTATCAAATTTTTGATGGCTTACATGAAATTTTGTGCATGAAGATATTAGCTTGATGTTAAATCTTCAATAATCAATACGTAGAAAGGAATACAAGAAGCCGCTATAATATTTTTGGAACACGCTGGACCACCTTCAAAAACAAATTATGAAATAACATTTTGCCGTAATTCGAATAGTTGGACTCAAAGTGGCACACGCTCCCAACTCACATGTGTAGGATTTTGTATATAAATGCATGACAAAATTCAAGACAAACCAGTGCTCTTCTGGCATTGGCCTTCAGCGTGGTGAGCTAGGTTAATTATAGTTAGTACTCTATGGCATAGCGACGTACCACGCTGGACTTAATATAAGTAGACCCCTAGACTCCTTCAGTGTGCTGCGCTGGGACCTCTTGTGTGACTTGTTATTTATCCGACGACGGTGTGTGGCAACAAGATACCCAACGCATGCTATCGACGCCACGATGAATCGTCGCAACGTTGCCATCGTTACACTCTCGTCCGCTACGAAATTATTTACAAAATGATTAACGACCGTAAGAGATACGGAAACTTGTATGTTATGTAACACTGCTATTATCTACCTTATACTGAGAAAATAAACCGTTTATGTGTATTTGGACTATTTATTTACTAACTGAGCACTGGAATAGCTTCTCCAAACTAGCTACCCAAGCAAGAAGTTACATAACTTGCAGCCAGAGCAGGTCCCCTTTGAAGAACTTACTTTCCAAGGGAAGTAAAACCATAGTTAAATTTTGGTCTGAATTGTAATAAAATCTGATGACGTACATGCCTCTGATGATCACCCCAAATTCAGTGGGGAGTGTTCTACTATACTGTTTTAAATATTTTCCTATGAAAGAAAAATTATAACTAACAAAATATGTCGATGTTAATACGTATTGGCAATAGGCAATAATTGTAATGAGACATTTTGTTTATAGGATTTTGCAAACAGCAGAAAAAACTATCTGTGAGAACTAAAATAAAAACTATTTGTAAAATGATTGCATTATCTGCAGCCTTTGCATTCTTTCGATAACCTGAATTCTGGTTATGCTAGCAATTAAAATCCTAAAATCAATTTGTTTCTCTTATTGGACAATTCTCATTCTAAGTCTAAAAAAAAAACGCTTCCTTCCGACGAAATCGGAGCACATGATGCCAATTGGCACCCTGGGTTTCCAACTAGTCAACACCCCCAAATCCCTTTCAAACCCAAAGAGGGCTCGATAACAGCCGGTCCCTCTCACGACAGACGAAAGACGCTCCCGGGAGCCTATACATGCCAGCGAAGAAAGAGGACCAAGACAGAAGAGCGCCAGAAGAAACGACCCAGCTGGCAGAGTCCAACAGCTAGGACCAGGGGAGGTTTGCTAACATCGCCAATACCGTTTGCGGGGGGGATAGGCGAAAAAGCAGGCCCACCCCTTACGAGGCCGGTCCAGGTCTACAGCGATGATTGGGGCAAAGAGCTCAAACTCGACCCCCAATCATCCGAGACCGTCATCTTTAGTCAAGAATATTGGCGAAAGGCCTAAAATGAATTTATTTACATACCTCGATTTCATTTTCGCGAAATCTATCATTCTGTTTTTTTGGAAATGCTTAGCCTTTGAAACATCTTTCGTCCTTATTCTGAGCTCATCAGAAAGGCACAAAGCCACTCACATGAAAATGTAATCCATTTGAATGTAAAATTTTCCAAAAGACGAGGTATCTAAATAAATTCATTTTAGGCCTTTGTTCTTATTTTAACTGAATCTTCATTTCCGTAGGGGGTTGTGTGGACACTAGTTTATTCTGCACAGCCGTAGGGGACTGTGTAGGAACTAGTGTTAGAATGAGAATTGTCCAATAAGAAAGACAAATTTATTTTAGGATTTTAATTTCTAGCATAACCAGAATTCAGGTTATTGAAAGAATGCAAAGATTGTAAATCAATAATTTTACAAATAGTTTTTATTTTAGTTCTCATAGATAGTTTTTTTTCTGCTGTTTGCAAAATCCTATAAAGAATATGTCTCATTACCAGTATAAGCAAACAAAAAATAATTCACTTTCAAATCGGTAATACCCGACTGAGACATTCATTTCTTTTGTAAGAGTCTCAGTAAAACTAAGTCAACAACTTTTCAAAGTAAAGCTGATTTAATATATTCTTCGAATGCCAATATAACATCTGATGGTTGGATCATATGTGTTTTGCCTAGTAGGATCAAGACATGCAAATATACAGGTTGTCCCATTTCATAATTAGATATTCGTCTATATTGCATCGAAACAGGAAGTCGGCCATTTTGGGCTCTACATAATATAATTGGAAGTTACAAGAGTGTTAGTATGGGCTGGGACACCGGGTGCTAAATAAACGGGAAACTTTTTGTTTTTCGAAATAGATACCAGAAAATAAATATAGTCGATTGAGGCAACTTTTTTATTTAAATTTAGAGAAAATCGCATGTTCAAAAACTTTACCACTTACTGTTTAAATCACCTGCGGATTGTGCAGTATCAACGATTCCTTGATTTTTTGTAGAATCTTTGTATAGTAAGTAAGTAAGTTTGGGTGATTTTGCTTTATTTTCTCATGTACTGAGGTTTTAAAACGCCCTGTGGATTGAAATCGATCAAACATTCGTTACACCAAATATATTATAAAGTAATTTATGCCAAGAAACTAAGAATCAATTAACGCCCGAAAGAGCGTGTAAATAAACCGTATCATTGACAACATTGCGCATAATTGCTCAAACCAGTCATATTAACGTGATGGTGTTTGGTATTTATTATGAATATATAATTGTATAAATATGGCATGCGGCATGTTGTACATATTGTGCAGCTTATATGAGCGTTCTTTAATTATCTTCCATCCAATGAATATTTAATAAGCATCCAAACACATACTGGTTTTTATATAACTTGTTCCATATTGGTAAAATTGGTTCAATTGATTATCAGCACTAATTAAATCATTTTTACTTTCTACACCTAAATAAGAAAGTATAGCAGACATGTTTATTTTCAACTATACGTATTTTCATTGATATACATGTCGATTCTGAAACATTAAGGGGAGATGTGCTCTTAACCTGTTCCACCAACAGGAAAAATATTTGCGAAAATATTAGATATGTACCAATAAAATCGGTAAAGTTACTTACACAAAACTTCCCTCTTTATTTATACAGGGCGGTCACTCTTAAAAAATTGTTAATTACGAAAGCCATACGAGAATAATCAGAATGTAGTTATCACTATTATTACAAAGAAAACCTGATAACTTTTGGTCGAAAGAAAATATAGCGTGGTCATCCGACAGCAAGACTTCAATATTAAATAAAGGATGCCAAATATGGAACCCTTGCGAAAATGTCTTTACAAATTTCCACCATAGTTGAATTATTTCTTAGGATGTTTTTCACTAAAACAATAATAGGTGGCTTCCTTGCCAATTGTGTTAACTGTGTGCCATCTGTCACATTATTAGTTGCACATTCACGTAGTGGAATAGAGGAGGTATAAGTAGTGGTTAAAAATATGTTCCATTAATTTTTTCTTTTTGAAATATGTATAGAATGTCATGATCCGTGGAAATTTTAAATTTGAGCAAAACAAATGCTTTTCCATTATCTATTCTATTGCAGTGGTAAAAAAAAATTCAAAACATTTTTTTTCCGAAATAGGTTCAGAATGTATAAATTGTAAATTTGATATATAAAAAAAATCTATTATCTGATCCCTTTAGATGGTCCACTCTGTATATTTTCCAGTGAAAGTCTAATTATTTCCTCGGTGGTAGTAGCGTCAACTACCTACCAAATTTGACTGTTTGTTGTCGTTTCACTGGATGGAGTTATCGGTGTAATATTAAAATGATTGGGTGATTTCATTGTGATGCCACTCTAACCGCCATCTTGAAAAAAATTGTCCTCAAATTCAGTTTTTTCCTTTATCTCGTTGTTAGCCATATCAAAATTATGTTCGATATACCGGGTGAGTCACGAATTGCGCTAAATATTTGGAATAGAAAATTGAAATTTGGAGGCCTTATTACACGACTAAAATGCCATATTTTCAATAAAAAATCAAGTTTGGTGCACATCCGGTTTGACCTGAAATGCCCACAACTTTCGTTTTTTAAACGGAACACCCTATATATTTTTACATTTTTGGAATCTAGAGGAAATTTTGAATACAATACATCCATTTTGGTTACTTTTTGATAAACATTAAAAATTTTATTAAAAAATCTATTTCTGAATCCAGAGTGATGTGGTGCCCAAAATATATTTTGGTTTGTGTGCTACGTTACTATAAAAATAAAAAGAGCAATATGATTGCATTACTTAATTCTCTAGAGGCGTTTAAAATTTTTAAATGTGATTTTTACCCACTAACTCGGTTTTTTTAAATGGGAATTTAATCGTTCACCAACATTTTTAAATACCATCATACGAATCTAATGATACCAAAATTTTGAAAATCCGCTCAGAAATATTTGAGATTTCAGCCAAAATACAATGCAACCAAGCTTTTAGAAACATGCGGCTAATAGATAATAGATTAGTAGGCTTTGGAAACTAAAATGGCACATTGAAATTCCCTTTCTCCACATGTTATGCTTCAAACATATAAAATATTCTCGATGTGTTTGCATTAAATTTTTCAAATGTGGATAATTACTACTTTCCTATATTTAAATACCTATATATAGGGTCGCCAAAACTAGGGATGTCCCGAAGCGGGTTTTTTCTGCTTCGGCCGAATACCGAATATTTATCCTAAATTTCGCCGAAATACGAAGCTTCGGCCGAATCATATACCGAAAAAGGAACATCCTGAAAAATAAAAACATGTTTTTCTAAATAGCCATATAATAATACTATAAAAATCATTTTTTTTGACAAATGTTTTATTTCAATTTCAAAAGTGAATACCTATTATAAACCGAAACAGGCACGTGAAATAAACGATACAACTATTGAAATGAGAAATGAGACACATAACGAGCATATCAAATATTTGTAAAGAGCATACAAATTACCTGAACACAAAAATAACGTGCAAAATTAAAAAATCACTTTGATAAACATATTTATTTGTCGAAAACTAATAAAACATAAATTTTCTCTTAGTTTAACAAAAGTATTTTATTCGCTATATTATTAAACACAAAAATCGACCATTAAAATAAACCATATAACATATTCAAATAATGCATCAACGTTATATATTAACAAAGCAAATATTTATTTGTAAAAACATTGAAACTGCTAGAACAAAGAAAACAAAGTATTTATATAAATTAGAAGTAGCTAGAAAAACCAAAATAGCCAACATTATTTTGTTTTGTATTCAAAATTCAAAAGGGGCAGATTATGGTGAAGGAAAAGTAGCTTTTCTGCATTTTTAGGAAGCAGTCTGGTACTATTGTCTTCATAAATAATTCCAGCCTCTGAAAAAGACCTTTCACCGTACACACTTGTGGTTGGAGCCGAAAGAAATTTTAAAGCAAGTTCACTTAAAATGGGAAAAGCATGTTTCTTTTCCTTCCACCAAAGTACTGGATTAGGTGCCGTCCATAAAATGCGTCACTCAGAATTTCACCTTTTTTGGACCCCCCCCCCTTCGCCACGCTAAATCACACTTTCAGCGACCCCCCTAACAAATATTACGTCACAAAAGCTAGCCCACCCCCCTATAAACGATTTCTCATGATTAAAAATAGCATACAGATGAATAATTTAAAATATTTTTTATTTCGAAAACAAAAATAGCGTCTGCATTTACTGAGTGCTAAGTAACGAATAAAATAAATTTATAAAGAGCATCATACATAATATAAAAACATTAGTATAAATGAGACTTGTTTTTTAATATCGGTCCAAAGTGTTTCCAGTCAGTTCACATTCAGTTGTTATTGTTTCGACAACGAAGAGTACGTGGAAGCGCTATTTTTTTTGACATTGGATCCACAGTCATCGTTCGCGATGAACGCTGTTTTCGACGCCATATTAAACATAAGTAAATGTTTGTTAAAATATATTATATTAAGTTTTCCCTACTGTGACCACATAAGTAAATTAATAAGTGTATACAATCTGAAACATCAATTTTTGTAATTTTTGACAATCCATACAGGCTTTTAAGTACTTGAGAATGACTTTCTATCGTAATGAAAAAATCTTAAAAACTGCGAAGTTAAAAAAAAATTTAAATAAAATTGATGAATTGCGAACGTCACATTTCCTTAGATCCCCGGCTCCCCCTTGTCGTATCTCGTCACGCTAAGCAATACCCCTCCCTCCCCCTTCTTTGCGAACGTATTTTTATGAACGACCCCTTATCAGTTCTTTTAATTAATGATAAATTTAAATAAATATTTAGTTCATCTCTAATAGTACTTTTAACATTTTCCCACGGTTCTGGAGTGGCAGTGGAAGTGGAACATGATGCAATTTCATCAAAACATTCCCACAATTTCTTTTTTTTTTTTGCTTCCTCAACATGTGTTAAAACCTTTGACTATTTGACTATTTTGGCCAACGGCAAATCGTCATCTTTATTCAAACCTGCTTAACTTCTTCAATACTTTCTTTTTTCAAAAAGGCTATCTTGAATCTTTGATCTAATGTGGGGGATTATATATATATTTTTTCAAATGTAGTGTCAAATCTACTGAAAATTTGTTCACATAGAATATCTCTCATTGTACCGACTCCAAAAAATGAGTTTTCTGTATCTTTAGTTAAATACTTTTTGAGTCATAATGGTTGGAATAACTTCAGAGATAAGAGTCTCATTCGAACTTATTCTTCTGGTTATTTCCCTCAAAGGTTCTAATAAATTTAGTAATGGTTCCATCAACATCCACTGGTTTGCTGTTAACATTTCCAAATTGTTATCTGCTGCATAGATATGCAAAGCTCTTTTATGTTCCTGTATGCGTTTGATCATATAGAAGGTAGAATTCCATCTAGTGCATACATCTTGCACTAACTTTTTAGATGCTGTATTTAGCTTTAATTGTATATCTTTTAATTTGGAACAAGCAACTAAGAAATGGTTAAAATGCCCTGCAATTTTTACACCCTGTTATTAAATCTGATGCGGACCTTTGACTGGCAATTGGTTCTGTTCTGTGTAAATCTGGTAACCTAATAACATTGGAAAAATCATAGTAGCCATTGAATGTAATAAAACAATATCAGCTGTCAGACAGATACAAAATATAGCGTTGCGGAAATCTCCTTGAGTAAAAATTAAAGAAAATGAATAATTTTAGTAGAAATGAAAAGGTCGATATGTTACTGATATATGGAGAGCGTCTCAAAAATTCAACTGCAGCTGCAGAACTGTATCAGCAACGATATCCCAACAGACGTCATCCAAGCAGACACTTGTTTGCCAGAGTGGAACAAGAATTAAGAAACGAACCCAATCAACAAGATGACCATCAAACATTTATTGTAAGTGAGGACAAAGAAATTGATGTATTAGGATTTGTGATGGTACACCCAACAACATCAACAAGGGAATTGTCAATGGAATGTGACATTAGTCAGTCTTCGGTTTGCAGAATTTTAAAGAAACATAAGTTTCGGTCTCATAAATACCAAATACACCAACATCTTTATGGAGATGATAACGACAGGAGGCTAGTATATTGCAACTGGTTCTTAAATGCAGTACAACAAAACCCAGGTTTTCCTTTTCATATTTTATATTCAGATGAAAGTAGATTTACGAACCAAGGTATGTTTAACAGAAATAATACTAGGTACTGGGCTCAAGAAAATCAGAGATTGGTAGGGCGGGGGAATATACAGGAAAGATTTGGGTTTAACTGTTGGCTTGGAGTACTTGGAGATCGAATAATTGGACCCATATTTTTTAATGGAACACTTACTGGCGAACGATATTTATTCTTTTTACAAAACCAGACATCAGAATTTCTTGACTTACTTCCTCTTGCCTATTTACAAAAGCTGGTTTTCCAACATTCTATTGCAAATGTCCTTGTGGATGTAATTGTGTTTACCTCCACATACCTATGCTAAACTTAATTGTAACGTTCTTTGCGCTCACAATAATTATTAAATGTTTGATAGCTCAAGATTGCCTATAACTACACGAGTCTGTCTGACAGCTGATATTGTTTTATTACATTCAATGGCTACTATGATTTTTCCAATGTTATTAGGTTACCAGATTTACACAGAAATGTGCCATTTTAGTTTCCAAAGCCCACTAATCTATTATCTATGAGCCGCATGTTTCTAAAAGCTTGGTTGCATTGTATTTTGGCTGAAATCTCAAATATTTCTGAGCGAATTTTCAAAATTTTGATATCATTAGATTCGTATGAAAATGAGGTATTTAAAAATGTTGGTGAACGATTAAATCCCCATTTAAAAAACCGAGTTAGTGGGTAAAAATCACATTTAAAAATTTTAAACGCCTCTAGAGAACTAAGTAATGCAATCATATTGCTCTTTTTTTTTTTTATAGTAACGTAGCACACAAACTAAAATATATTTTGGGCACCACGGCACTCTGGATTCAGAAATAGATTTTTTAATAAAATGTTTAATGTTTATCAAAAAGTGACCAAAATGGATGTATTGTATTCAAAATTTTCTCTAGATTCCAAAAATGTAAAAATATAGGGTGTTCCATTTAAAAATCGAAAGTTGTGGGCATTTCCGGTCAAACCGGATGTGAACCAAACTTGATTTTTTTATTGAAAAGATGGCATTTTAGTCGTGTAATAAGGCCTCCAAATTTCAATTTTCTATTCCAAATATTTTAGGAAATATCGGGGCGAGCGCAATTCGTGACTCACCCGGTATAATATAAATCTTACAAAATTCTCTACAAAAAAATGTTATACATTTTTTCCGTATATATTGTGAATCTCTTCGACACAAATTTGATCGACATATTTTTAAAATCAAAAGTATCGCGATAATAATAATTACTGGTTATCTGCGTGCTTATTATTTTTTTAAATATAAATATAATATAAAAACCGTTGCCTAGGGAATCACTACTTCCACATCCAGATTTTCCTTCCAAGTCTCATTAAGGGTAAACTTCTTGACTATATTTGCACTTTAGTGAGGCAGATGTCTTAAAAAAAATACAGAATAAGCTTCGTTAAGGCATTGAAAATGACCTTGGCTAACTTTCAAGCCTGACATGATATTTACAAAATCTGCTTTATTTAGCCGCGGATAAAAAATATTAAAAGTTGCACAACTCGGAGTAATTGTAATAGGCTATACATTATTATTCCACAAAAAGACAGGTCTCGTAAAACTGCGAGAACATGAATCTAGGTATAAAAATATATCAAATACACAAGTTTTACAAAAACGATGCTAGGCGTTGGTCGGCGTCGAGACGTAAAATGCAAAAATAAGAATCTAGCTATCAAAATTTATTAAATACATAAGTTTTACAAAAGCGTCGGTCGGTGTCGAGAGGTAAAAATGCAAAAATAAGAATCTAGGTATCAAAATTTATCAAATATACAAGTTTTACAAAAGTGAGACTAGGCGTCAGTCTGTATCGAGACGTGAAAATTCAAGAATTTGAATCTACGTACCAAAATTCATCAAATTCAGAAGTTTTGCAAAAACGACGCTAGCAGTCGGTCGGCGTAAAAATGCTGTACTCTTACCAGCCTGCTTTACTCATTTTCCCCTAATTACCCCTATTTACCTCCAACCCTTCATTGGATATGTTCAAAAACAATCTAGTTCCAGATTTCGTTATAATATATACGTGTACAAAATTTCTAGTCAATATCTTAAACGGTTCCGGATAAAACATACGGACAAAAAAAAGTTACAGACAGACCGTCAGACAGAATTTTTTTTTTTCGCTGAAATTTAAAATCTCGACGTTTCATGATATTATAAACCTATTTCAAGAAAAAAAAATTTGAATTTTTTTTTACGATTACTATTACAAGTGAAAATTCAATTAAATTTTATCAACTCTTTTAATAAGGGAGGGATGACAAATGTTATAAAAGAAACATAAGGCCTTCGCTTCTAGTATAACCCTTCAACGGAATAATCCCAAAATATAATCTAGTTCTTGATGTCATTAATTATATACGTATACAAAATTTCAAGTGAATATCTCAATTATATTTTATCAACCCCTTTAATAATGGAGTGGAGTGGCGGTGGGAGATAAAAAATATTATAAAAAATTTTGAGGCCTTGGCTTCTAGTACATACATCAAATTTTCTAGTTTCTGTACTCTTACCAGCTTGCTTTACTTATTTTCCCCTATTCACCTCTATTTAACCCCCAATCCTTCAACGGAATCATCTCAAAATAAAATCTAGTTCCAGATGTAGTTAAAATACATACGAGTAACAAATTTGAAGCGAAATATCAATTTTATTTTATCAACTTCTTTAATGGAGTAGGGGTGGTGAAAAATAATATAAAAAAATCTGAGGCCTGGGCTTCTAGTACATACACCGAATTTCAAGTTTCTGTACTCTTACCAGCTTGCTTTACTTATTTTCCCCTATTTTCCCCTATTTACCCCTATTTAACCCCCAACCCTTCATCGGAATAATCCCGAAATATAATTTAGTTATTTATGCCATTATAATATACCAATAGCATAACAATTTTCAGGTGATTATCTGAATTTTATTTTATCAACCCCTTTAATAATTGGGCGGGGATGGTGGGGGAATGGAAAATATTGTAAAACAATTTGAAACCTTGGCTTCTAGTACATACACCGAATTTCAAGTTTCTGTACTCTTACCAGCCTGCTTTACTCATTTCCCCCTAATTACCCCTATTTCCCCCTAATCCTTCATCGGATATGTTCAAAAAAACAATCCAGTTCCAGATCTCGTTATAAGATACACGTGTACAAAATTTCCAGTCAATATCTTAAACCGTAACAAAGAAGGTTACAGACAGATAGACCGACAGACAGAACGTTTTTTTTTTTGCTCAAATTTAAAATCTCGACGTTTCATGGCATTCTAAACCTATTTCAAGAAAAAACGTTTTGACATTTTTTTACGACTACCATACTTCCAGTCCACTACGTGGATGTGGAAGTAAAAAGGAATGTATATATATTGTTATGATATTTATATGGGAAGTCATTATTTATTGTATTATTATTAATCACAACATGACACATTGAATGGCAGTTTGTTTTATTGAAATCAAAATTGAATATAGTTCTAAGTTGGTGAGTGCTAGAAAAAGTGGATAGGATAGGGAGAAATAAAAAAAAAGTTGTTGTTGATTTTTGAAAGAGGATTTTGTCAGATTTTGATAGAGGAAAAAGGGATAAAAAATTTATAAAGATAATGATCAGACTTGGAGAATAATAATAAAACTGAATAGAAACGAGAAGAATGTGTAAGAAAATTAATCAAGAGATGATCATCAAAGTTGAAATAGAATAGAAAAACTGACAGATTTTGGATTGAAAGGAAGAAGGTGAAATAAAATAATAAAGAAAATTAAGAAAATTGAAGCAATTAACAAAATAAATAGATATAGAAAGAATCTGGAATAAATATATTAAGAGAGAATAGAATTGGCAGATAGAAGAGGGAAGGAATAAGTAATTACTAGCGTTAAAGCTAAAAAGTAAAATAAATAGTAACAAATGAAGATAAATTGATAGGTGTTGGAGATTAAATATAGTTAGAAAAGGATAACATTGAGCAGAAACAGAAAAGAAGAAAAATATTGAAGAATCGAATTAAAGTTTGGAAGTGGAAACAGAATTAAGATGTTAGTGGTGTATATTATTCAGTAATATAGAATTTAAGAAGACCAGCTTATAAAGAAAAATAATGACGAGAGAAATGAAGAAATAGACTATAAAATAGAAAGTGAATTAAGGTATTAATTAATTTTAAAAGAAATAACTTTTCACATTTGTGTAATGACATTTATTTTGATGTTTGCTACAGTATAAGTTAGCTAGAGTAGGGAAGTAAGTTTTATTCTTGTTATTATGAAAATATGCAATTTAAATGAATAAAGCAGGCGTATATGATGAATGATTGATGTTTGCTATTAATTGATAATATAATAATAATTGAACGGACTAATAATTCCTGAAAATTAGAGTCTCACATTTGTAAGTATCATAGCAAAAGCTTGATAAAACAGTTACAGAGCGCAGGGCAGAATATCGCCCAGATAGGTCACTTTTTAAATACATTTCTCTATCATTCATGTTCAAAGGTATGTATTTAATATTTTTTAAATTATGATGGAACTGACATTTTTTAAATGACAGCCTCAATTTCTGATAATGTCATTTGAAATAGTATATTACTTAATAGTTCCGAGAAAAAAATTATATTAGATGTTTGTAATTTATTTAAAATTAATAAAATCGTTTAAAAATTTTTCAATAAAATGCTCAACTTATCTTCCAATTACTTTTTGACAGTATCAAAAATGAAATACAATTTCGTCTACAGTCTTGTGAAGGGTTTCTGGTTCGACTAATCCAATTTCGTACTTAATTCTATCCTCAAATTCCTCTATATTTTTCGATCTATTCAAATAGATCCTGGATTTGAGATAACCCAAAAATACATATTCTAAGAGTGTTGGATCGGGAAATATAGTTGGCCACTCTAATAGGTCCCATTGATCAATTTATATTTTAGGGAAAACACTGTGGTATTAGTTTTTAAATACATTTGACGATATATCCATGTGTAAAAAAAAATCATTGGCATATGGGGATTAACACAGTGGCCAGCTAGAACTCCGAATCAAGCCCCTCTAGAATATTAAAATTTGAACATTCGTATGGTATATACTATATATGCTTGTATACGTTAATTCTAATGCAATGAGATTACCTTGCATTGTTCTTGTTGATGTAAAATTTATTTTCAGTAATTTGCCTCAAATAAAACTTTATGATCCATTAGTATTTGCCGTTGTAAGAAGTAGTTTTTTGAGTAATATATAATAAGAAAACGTTTTAAGTTTGTGTACAAGCATCCATTCATAAACTTTGCCCATTACTTTATTTTAATTATTAGGTTTTACATCATGTAAGCCTAACAAGATAAATTAAGTGTAAAATCGTAAATTATTTACTAATATTAGGGATCGCCAGTATTATCTAATATTCATTTATAATTAAATGATTCGTCACACTAATTGGAGTTTAAATAAAGAAAAGCATTCCTCGAAAATTCTTATTTATGTGATATTTATAGGTACCTCTATGTCCATTAATTTTGTTAGTGAAACGCGTTAATTCTGTAATCTTTGAAAAAATATAGTTAGTTTCTGTTGTCATAAATAAAGTTGAAACATGTACATTTGTGTAACTTCTATTGAAATTATATTAAAAAAACGCTGCCTAAGGAATCACCACTTCCACATCCAAATTTTCCTTCTAAGTCTCCTTGAACGAAAAGATGTTTATACTATATTTGCTCTTGAGTATTTTAAATAATTGCTCATAGAATTTTAATAATATAATATTTGGAATCATCTGCTCTAAAATGGTAACGCGGGTGGCTGATGCCAAAAATGTTTTTGAGAACTTTTTTTTCATACATGCACTAAATCACAATTTTATTTTATGAACTCCTCTAATAATGGAGTGGGAACGTTGGAGGTTGTGGTGGGGATGGCAGATATCAAGAAATAGAGATCTTGGCTTCTAGTGTATATACAACAAATCTAAAGTTGGACTCATACTACCTTACTTTATTTATAATAATAATAGTTATGATAATAAAAGATCATCTTTATTAAGGCGAAGTTTAGCCATACACCTAACCTTACAAACAGAAATACCCTTTAACGAAATAAGCTCAAATTATAATTACAGTACATACGTGTTTCAAATTTCAAGTCAATATCTGAATTTTATTTTATTACCTGATTTAATAATGAAATGGGAGTATCTGATGTCACGAAAAAATTTGGCCTTGGCTTCTTGTATATACACCAAATCCCAAGTTTTTGTACTCTTACAAGCTTGCTTCATTTATTTTACCCTTATTTCGTTCAATGGAATTCCAATCCCAGACGTCATAGCAAAATTTGAGGTCTTATCATCTTGCATATGCACCAAATCCTAAGTTTCTGGCCTCTTACTAGCTTGTATTACTTAATTTTCTCTATTTACCACTATTAACTCGTCAATGGAATCAGCTCAAAATATAATGTAGGCTCAGTACAATACATACGTGTATCAGACTTCAAGTGAATACCTCAACTTTATTGTTAGTATAATAATGGAATGGGGGTGGCAATGGGGGAGTCACCCAATTCGACGAAATCGCGGTTAGCGGCGTCATATAGGATGTCACAGTCGACCATTTTCGGCAATACTGGACGTCCTTTCCGTGAAAAGAGAGAGCGGATTTCTTAGTGAATTAAATTCCTTTTCAACATACTCACAAACATAGGAATTTTGTATTCTGAACACTCTCACTCGCAACTATTTTCTTGTATGCCGGTGTAATTAGTAAATGTTTATCCTGTCATCCATTATTTATTGATTGATCCTTGCTAATACATATACGAAGTTAAGTTGATCAATTAGACTTGGTCAGCGTGAAGTAACTTTGCCATACAAATATGAACAATATGCTTGTTAGTAACGCCCTACATATAATAGTTGAGGTAATACGTTAATCCCCTATACTTGATTTATTTGACCACAATGTACTTTTAAAGGCTTTAAGAATTACTATAGGCTTAGATTTAATGAACTGTATTGATCTGCACATCTGTTGCAATTTTAGGGGGCGGAGGGCTGAGGTAGTCGTCACCCTAGCATGCTCATGTGGGTTAAAGTTTACACTTGCTACTCCTGTCGGATAAATATCAACTTGTTAATAGTGTACCCATGTGAACAAAATTATATACAGTGTATTCTCGGATGGGGCAACACATTGTAAACTCTTATTGTTATTCTTTCGAGAAAATAGCATTGTTTTGTTTAGCCTGGAAAGCCATGAGCAGCGTCAGATTTGTGAAGAAATATAAAGGGCGTTAAAACATGTAAAATATTTATTGAGCAAAGTATCTTTATTTAAACATATTTAGCTATTTCAGTTAGATGTAAAGAGTTAATAATTTTGGTCGTTATAAAATAAAATAGTTACAAAATATTGACCTAAACATTCACACTAACAAACTAACACACATGCCAAGCAAATTAAATAAAAGTTTTTAAAAAGCGTCTCGTGAAGCACAAAAAGCTTATTTTGAACAATGCATGTAGCACAGGCATTTCAACACATTATTCACAATATAATCATTTTATGAATTTAAATAATGACGAACCACTCCACGACTAACAGAAAGGCAAAAAATTAGATTTATTGTAATAATTAGGAATAACGAACAAAGATGTAAACAGCGAACAACAGCTCTTTACAGGTCACGACATTTTGGATAAAACTATTTAAATTTCGAGGAAGTTGAAATGATTAACAGATATTATTTGAGAATTTTAAAAAGGATGTTAGCTTATTAGCATAAAATTAGAATAAGAATAACATCGAGTACTGTAATGATATATTGTTTAAATTCTATGGAAGGTAATTTAAGAAAATGTTAAGATTTAACATAATTTGTATCTTTACAACCCTTTCATAATAACGAATCTAATAGTAATATGTGACCGAGCACTTTACAATTTAGTAACTACTGTAGTCTTGACAAGGATCTAAAAAGCCGAAACACGTGTGAAGTTTTAACAACAGTTCAAGACAAAAAGCACTCTGTGCTTAAAGTTTTAAATTATTCCAAGTAGGATTTAGTTTTAGTCTTTGTAACTGTGCTCTATATTTTTTTCGGCTATTACTAACTAGTATATAAGGTTGTCTTCACCAGTATGTGGAAATAATCCATAATAGAATTTTATTAACATAATATTTGAAATTATTTGCCCCAAGGAGGTAATGGGGGTGACTATTTTTGGGAACATTTCTTCTCGTACATATAATAAATCATAATTTTAATTTGTTAGCCCATTTAATAATGGAGTGGGGGTGACTGGTCATAGAAAAATGTGAGACAAATCTCAAGTTTTTGGACTCTTACCACCTTGCTTTACTTATTTACCCTTATTTACTATTGTATGGTTTTTCCAAAAAATTGAAAATGCCCGCATGACTCTGAAAAAATTCAGGGGTACGTAGGAAGGCGAGAGAAATCGAATGGCGCAAACCGTAGCTCTACGTCTCGTTTCGTTTTCGAGATTGTGTAACATGCGGAATGCTCAATAGCATCCTTCGTTACACTGTTAATATTTATTAGAAAAATTATATTTATCGGAAATATTATTCCCACAAACTTTAGTACTAATAGAGTTCCCTTACTGCTTAGACTATGATGAACATACGTCATCTGTCAGCAGTTAAAGTTCGCGAATACTAGATAGCGCAGCAGGAATGATACTACAACTAAATAACGCCGGGTGAAACTCTTTCTCGTTGAACCATTGCACTAATTAGACATATTTATAATTTTGTTTGACCTGTAATGGGGATGTTAGAATTTGAAAAACTTCGTGATGATCACATGAGGTAAGGTTTTAATTATTATACCGGTAAATGCCATCTAACATTTGAAATATTGTTTTAGGTTTTTCTTATATTCTTATAAATTAAGAATTAATTTCTTAATAACAAAACTTATTCACGTCTAATGTTTTTAACGTAGAAGTATTTCAACGTTATATTATTTGCTTTGAGCTAGATATGAGATTATCTACATTCAATTTGCGATACCTACTATGTTTTCACTAAGCAAGCAGTATTCATATGAAGTCAATCTTTCTATACTACATTTTGAATTGGGATGTACGAAAACATTCTGAGCGATGAGATTTTCTTCATTTTGTCTTGGCGACAAATCTTGTACGGACGTTTTTACGATTTCATAACCTCAAAATGAAATTAAAGCAGCCACATGTGAAATTTTAAATCCATAATCATCGGAGAACAGGATCACATTTAGGAATTTCCTTAATCAGGATAACCAAATAAAAGATAAGTACTTTTGATTACTACATGTAAAAGGGGTTATTTTCACATGATTGTAGTTTTGGGTCATAAAAGCCAAGTGTCTAAATTTAAAATATGAGATTCAAGCTAAATCTATTATATTTTTTTTGTTAGATTATATTTTAAATACGCTGTTGTAATTAATCCGTTGTCGTACATTCATTCATAGTTACTTATATCTTAAATTCATTGTCGCACATATTTCATCGTAGTATTAATTTCGTGGTTAATTTTATCGTGATTTCTTACTGTAAATATTTCATCGTAGTATTGTAATGCATTTCTGTTGGTAACTTAGTAAGTCGTGGTTCATTTTGATGGTAACGAGAGTGTTTAAAGTTTATGAACTTTGAGATAATGTTACGAGACATATTTGTTGTAATATAGTATTTTGTCTCTCGTAATGGATCTCAAGTTCCTAATTTTGTTGTACTATATGATTTTAGTATTGAGGTGAAAGTTACGAGACGTATCTTTTGTAATATATTTTTGGTTCTCGTACACGCCTCAGATTTGCCTTGCCGTTGAGCAAATTGTAATATAGAGTATCTTGTAATATAGTAAATTTTGTAATATAGTTTCTTTTGTATATATTTCTGTCTGGTATTTTCTATACAGTATCGTTGATGCTGTGATAGTTCATTTTTTGTAATATAATATTTTTGTAATATGGTACTATTGTATATATGTAACTTCTATGTTTTGTTTATCTTTATCTTTAATTTTCCTTGATTACACTAAGTAATCAATGGCGCCCAAGCCTTGAACTACACGCTCTTTTGCTCTCCGTATCTTTACTGTGCTAGCCAGGTTACACCAGTGACGCTAACCACGTCGCTCGTAGGGTGGCCCACACTAAAACACTTGGGCAATATTTTAACATCGAATAAAACCTTCTCAAATCAACGCCACAATTGAGCCATCGGAATTAGGTAAAAATCGGTCTTTCTACCTACCTTTGCGCTCTTAGTATAGTATTGAAAAATGTATGCGATTTCGACATCTCTTCGCATATACCGGTCTTGTAGACAAAAATGACCCCCCTCTTTTTGCGCTTAATCGATTATAAATTGAATTTCCAATATGATTATGTGGGGCACGATATGTTCCCGTGATTTTTAAGTGAGATACCGGCCGCCAAAGTAAGAGATCCGAGGAATTCGCTTGTCCAGCGACACGGGTCCGCTTCGAAAATGGGAGCTGACTGCTCGCTGTTCTATCAGCGCGTAAGCTGACCATTATTTTTGAATAAACTAATAAATAAATAAACTAGTATATAAATATCAGATTGTACAAAGCTCTTTCACCCTCGGTGTCGTGAGCTCTCGGACTACTAGTGTATTTGGTCAACTTAGTCTGCAAATGATCACGCCATATAAATTTACAAATCAGGAACATGCCGATATTACTTTTGTTTATGGATTTTGTGATGGTAATAGTAGACAAGCCGCAGAGGAATACAATATTCGTTTTCCTAACAGAAGAACACCAAATCATCAGACATTTTCAACTGTGTATCGATATACAAGGGAGCACGGTAGTTTTCCATTATCAAAAGTGGAGCGAAATATTGTTCAAAACGTTGAGGATCAAGAAAATATTATTAATATTGTTCAAGAACACCCTGAAGTAAGTGCCTGACGAATAAGTACCCAATTAGGAGTTCCTCATATGCGGGCTTAGATGACTCTGAATAAAGAAAGATTACATCCGTGTCATATTCAGCAAGTGCAAAGGCTTCAACAGGGTGATAATATAAATAGGTTAGAATTTTGCCAGTGGATTATTGATCACAGACCGACTACATATCGAACTTTATTGACAGACGAGGCCCAATTTACACCACGGGATGGCGTATTTAATTCAAGAAACTCGCGTAACTGGGCCGAAAACAAATCTCATGCTATAAGAGAAACCAATTCTCAACATAAGTTCTCGGTAAATGTTTGGTGCGGTATGATTAACAACAACCTAACTGGCCCACATATTCTTCCAGCTTCGGTTTCTTGCGAATATCGCGCTTTTTATTGTAGCATTTGAAAAAGCTACATTAATAATTTCAGTTTGAATACAGTAAATTGACCCTGATTAATTCATTTGTTTGAGTATGCAACCCACGATCTAGAGTTCGATAGTAGATGGTTGCCTATCTAGAAGGGGAATTATGTGTAGTAAACATGCTTTCCTTAAGTATGATTTCGAGTTAGAGGGGTTACTCACATATTCTTGTTGTTGGGATATTACACAATGCTGTAATTCAGTCTTTTAAATGCAAAGCCCTTTGTTGGCACATTTTTATTGGCTAGACAAAGAGTTCTCTAGATGCTCAAGTTGGCAACACTGAGAGCGGGAGGACACTTCCGTCGGGGAGATTCATTTTTCGACAGCGACGAGAGAGCTGAAGGCGGCGGTTCCGGTTTTGTAGTGAAGAATTTGGGTTTTACATCGTTAACACTGAAAAGGGATTTGATTTGATGTACCCAGTGTTTCTTTACCGTCCTGTCAGAAGCATTTTGTAAATTCCAGGAAGGAATTCTGTTGCTTCTCGTAATCTGATCGCCACGTGTCTTGTGAGTTTATGCAATACTCTCTATAGGAGGTAAGCTTTTATTTTACTTAGTTGGTGTTTTATTTAGTTCTTATTTATTGTAAATATTACAGAGTGTTTGGAGGGACTGGCCCTTTGAAAATAAGTTATGATTGGAGAGGTTTATGTTCAGAATGAATGGTGCTGCCATTTTGGTTATGTAAGGGGGCCCAGCATTTAGAGGAGTAATAGGAGGAAGTCTATTACTCAGATGTTTGGTTTATGTGGGTTCTGCTGACATTTTGAGAAGTTTTGGTTGGAAAGTTTTCCACAGCAGTCTCCAAGAGATTTGGGCCGAATTTTGGGAGCGACGCGGAGTCGTAGTCGTGAGCAACGTAGAGAATAGGAGTGGTGATAGCTCACGCTGTAGTCGTCAGAGGAAACGCCAAGGCTCCAATCAGGTTTTATTGTTACATTTTAGTTACATAATTTTATAGAAATTGATATAGTTTCATTCAGTGATTTTTTTGTTGAAATATTAGAGTAAATTGCATAACGATATGGCAATTACATGATGAAATATCTTAAGATTTTTTACTGTAAGTAACGCTTGGTACCACGTGATACAATTTACCTTCTGCTGTGTCACATATAAAGTATCTTTAGTAGAACATAATTATTTTAGATCATTCTTTAACATTCTAGTGCACCAGTGAGCATTGTGAATATTGGCTCATAGAAACTTCTTAGTTACACAATACTTTAGCAATGAGCGGTACTTTTAATCCATTGTAAACCTTTAACTCGCTGTTGCAAAACTAAAACTCATAGTTGGTATCATTAAAGCCGTAGTTGCATTTCTATAAAAAGAGGTCAAATCACTGAAGTAATTTTAGAGGGGGTCATTCATCTAATTTTGAATTTCTTTTGCATATGCAGATCATGTTTAGGGAATAATAGTGAAACTACTTGTTTTTTATTGTTGTATATCTCATGTGTGTTGTAATAAATGTCTAATGTCTATATGTTTTTATTATTTACACTGGTACTCCTGATATTTGCTTAAATTTTGAGATTTAATAGAGTAAAGTAGAGTTTTGATATCACAGATATATTTTGAGTATTCCATCGCATGGTTGCTAGTAACTTAATTTTGTTCCGAGCTGGCAAAATTATTTAAATCATATTACGTAACATACAGCCGGTGGCGCCCTTTGAGTGTCCGCACACAATCCTAACCCACGGCCTATGCTCTCCAACAAAAATCGGCTGCCGTCCGCACCGGAATAACATGTTTTAATATTTAGGTATCAAAATATGTTACATTATGGCTCGGAGGCCAAATGAGGTAATTATGAAAGACAATGAAATTCCGCACGAAAATGATCTCTTCCATTTTTTATGTACAACGAACGGTTTAGACCAAAATATGTTTCGAAGTTTCATTTTCATAACTTCAAATGGCCTCCGAGCCATAGAAAGCGCGATATTCGCAAAAAAACATTTTTTTGTGAACTTTGACCTTGAATAATTTTTTATGCCATAGTGACCTCGTTCTCGATTTTCAATATTTTCATGAAAACACCAAAATTAATCGATTAAAAGAAAAAATGAAGGATATATTTTGCTAGATCAGAAGCCAAATTCTTGTCTAAAGTAACTGGAGTATTTAAATAAAAAATACTAACACAGAGAATAAAGAGAAAAATAAATTTCATAAGAAAAAAACATTCTAACACTATTAAATCATATGCATAGCAGTTAATATTATTCACACAATTCGTGTTACTTGATATTACATTTATATCAGATATCAGCAAAAGCACACTTTGAGTTATATTATTACCACAGGAATAAATGACGCCTACGAAAGCGCGTACTTGGTTAATTTTGAAGACTATAGAGACTGTAGAAAATTCTAGTTTTTTGCATTTCGCTCTAATATCAAAAGATTTTTCAGAAAATATAATTTAAAAAATGCTCTATCTGCAATAGTTTTAATAGCCTTGACGCTTGGTTTAAACAACTTCCGTGGCATCTGTTAACAACAATTTCGGGAATGATTTAGCAGCATTTGAATCTCGAAAGAATAAGCTGTCCATTTTATGAACATTTTAAAGAAATTATTTTTTAATAAACCTGTAAATGTGGTGGAAACATGAAATTAACTAATTCTTAGTAATACAGAAATTTACGCAACACATTTTTTACGCTTTTTTCAATCACGGACGGTCGGGCACCCTCCACATTTAGATGCACAAAGTCCCTCCAGGTGATGTACGTACTTTTTCAAAACTATGTCCTCGAGTGCATCCCTTATGATCAAATTTGTGGCTTCTGATTCCTGACTATGTAGGTCCATCTAATCGTAAATTTAGGATTAATTTGCACTAATGCTATGGGTCATTTTATTATTATTTTTTTTATATCAAAGCAAATTTCGTTTGCGGTGCAAATTAATAAATAAGAGTTGAATTTTATTGGTTTCTAGTGAATAGAATTCCAAGCGAATTGTTTATTTTTATAAAACATCAAACGAAGTATTAAATTTGATAGAATAATAAGGAAACCGACATCGACAGTTTTTGCAGAAGAAGGTAGAGAGAATGACAAGGTACCGAATTAAAGCTATGCAAGTATATAAAAGAAAACGCTGTGTCAGCTTTGACAATTAGGATTCGTCCCAAGCAGTTGAAAACTTGTTCAAGTGTGGTTAAAACTTACGAGTTATGTGGCAGTTTAATTAAAATGAATTCTATTATTTAACACTTTGATGTCTGTTTTGTGCCGTGTTCTCATCGACCACGTAACCGCGACTATTGGCATCGTTTTTATTAGAAAATCGTCGTCGGTGTAATTCGTAAAGTTATTTAATTAACGAAATTTAACCACGAAGAGTGAGTAAATGAGTACAAATCTAAAAAATGGATCATATACAGTCAAGTTGATTGCTTAATATTTAAAGTAAAGCTTTTGTTACAGGTAATGGGCATGCATTTTTAGTATGATTATGAATAAACCGCTGCCTAAGGAATCACTACTTCCACATCCAGATTTACCCCCCTCCATGAGCTGTGAGACCTTGACGTGGTGGAGGGGCTTAAGTAACCTCGATGATCCTAAGAGCAATGCCGGTGGGAGTCGCGAGAAATGACTCCCGGTAGGGCCACCCAGGCCGGTAAGGTCTTGGGTGAGCGGTGAAAACTAAGGACAGCTCAACAGAAAGAAAACTGCAATGGATAAAGGTCATGGAAAAGGAAAACAAGTTACAGAACAGGGGGTCGGATCCCCAGTTCCGGTCGGTGTCGTGGGTGTGCGAGTAGGCCCCGCCCGTCCGACAGCAAGCGACTACTCAGCACATTCAGTAGGAGACCAGGCTGATGTGCAGGAAAAAGCGACTGGAATCAAGGGTGTAGGAGATATTTTTGACCCTTTTAAAAGGAGAGATTCCCTTCCGAGATCTCCACCAAGAAGATGTATGTCAGTAGGAGAAATAGACCAAGTTAAGATAGCAGGAGGTGAAGCCGGGGTGGGAACACCAAATGCAAAAAGGAGAAGAGACGTTGAGGACGAAGGAAGCGAAAGAACAGATGATCTCAAAAAGATGCTAAAAAAAAGTCACAGAAAATGCCCTGAAGCTAAAAGATCTTATAAAGGCCATACCAAACACTAAGGGCGACATAAAAAAGGCCATTCTAGAATTAAACCAGACGATGGAAGTTCTCAACAGAAAAAACCTAGAGTGGGAACAGGACGTCAGGGATAAGAGAATAGCCCTACAGGTGACTAGGACAGAGGAGAAAAAAAACACTAATACGAGAGAGAAAGAGTGTTTGGTGAGCATAGGGGTACAGACAGATATTGGAGTAAGGGAAGTTCCAAATATGGAAAAAAAGAAGAGTATGGTGAGCTTTGGAGTTCAGGTAGATATTAGAGATATAAAAGGAGAAATGGCAGAAAGGGAAAATAAAGCCAAACAGGAAATCAGAGAAGTTATCACAAAAAGCAAGAGCTTCGACGAGTTCGCGAAAGTACTGGACAAGGAATGGCCTGAAGGGACATACTCAGTCGTAAAACAAGAAACGGGAAATATTTCAAAAGTAAAGACATCCTGCGATATCGTGGCGATAATTGACCCTGAAGAACAATGCGATAAAGGCCTTAGCAAACAAATGAATGAAAATTACCCAGAAGCAATCGATCTGATAAAAGACGGAGACGCTGTAGGACAAATCGAATACTTGGTAAAAACAACCAGAACCTCTTCCAGTAGAAAACGGGATGAACAGGAATCGAGCCAATTTGTATACGTCATACCCTATAATATCGATAAAACCGGAATAAACGATATGCAGGAGGTATATAACCTATCGGTAAGATGCAGGGATCTAATGAAAGATCATAACAGGGAAAATATAGCGTTCATAACGGCAGAGGGCTTAAATAGAATTCATCTGAGGAAGATACTGGAATTTGTTTTTAAAGAAGCAGAAATGCAGGTTAAATTATTGATACCCGGAGATAGGAAAGAAACGGAGAAGAAAATTGCGGCAAGATCGGCAAATAAAACTAAAATCCAAACTGAGCAGTCGGTGCTTGTGAGGAAAGGAGAACAATCCTACGCCGATCTCCTGAAAACAGTAAAGCAGTCGGTAGACCCTGAAAAAATAGGGGTTAAAATAAAATCAATAAAAAAGACGGAAAAAGGTGATCTACTATTAAGTGTAGCAGGAGGAGAAGATAAGGCAAGTTGTTTAAAAACAGAAATACAGACTCAGCTAAAAGATGTGGATGTGTCCACAAGAAAATCGGAGGCGACATTACATATCAGCGATGTGGATCCTACCGTCACGGAGGAAGAAATTAGAGATTCCTTAAATGCACACCTCGACATAGACAAGAATCTGATTAAGATAACATCTCTCAGACCCAGTAGAAATGAAAATCGCATGGCCACAGTAATACTTCCAAGAGAGGCTGCAAAGGAGCTAAGCCGCAAAGGAAGAATCAAGATTGGATGGGTCTTCTCCAGGGTGCGAGAAAGGGTCTCCATAACTCGATGCTTCCGATGCTTGGAATTTGGGCATACTCAGCAAGGGTGTACTGGGGTTGACCGCTCTGGAGAGTGTATGAACTGTAGAAAAACTGGTCACAAGGCGAAAGAGTGCAAAAACGCTTCATACTGTACTAAATGCCAGAAAGGAGAACACAGGACGGATTCAACTAGATGTCCTCACTATAAGAGACTAGTGGAGGACGCTTCTAAACAAAAGGGAAGAAAAAACTAAAAGAGTAAATTAGGGAAGAGTACTTGCACAAAATGAAGGTATTGCAAATAAACTCAGATAGGTCTCGGGCATCTCATGACATGGCCTACGCCTTTGCAATGAGGGAGGAGATCGATATTATTATAGCCTCGGAACCAAATAAAAAACTAGTTCAGGAATCTAGATGGATTACAGACAGCAGGTTAGACGTAGCGGTTTATGTCCGAAACAAACATCTGGAAATAGGCAATATCAAACGGGAAGCAGGTTACGTATGCATAAAAATTAAGGATTATAACGTGTATTGTGGGTACAGCTCGCCAAATATACCATTGGACGACTTCAAACAATACATGGACGTATTGATGGAAGATGTAACGGGGAACTCTGGGAAATCCATAATATTAGGCGATTTGAATGTGAAATCCACAGAGTGGGGATCACCAACCACAGATAATAGAGGCGCATATATGACAGAGTGGATATCGACTTTAGATCTAGTAGTCCACAATAATGGAGATACCCCAACTTTTGAGAGGGGGAATAGTACATCGTTTATTGATGTTACACTGTCTACTCAAGCAATAGCGAGTGCCATACAGAATTGGAAAGTCCTAATGGAAGAATCTATGAGCCCACACAGATTCATATACTTTGAAGTTAGAGATGGCGCAAAAAAGATAAGACAGGGAGAGCGAAAGAAAATGTATATGGATAAAACCAAATTCAGAATAAAAATGCAGGAAAAAATTGAGAGTTTAAACGGAGCCGAAATTTCAGTGGAAAGCTGTATCCAAAATATAAAAGGAGCGTACGTAGAGAGTAAACCACGTAGAAACAGAAATGGAATAAGAAAGGTACCATACTGGTGGAGTGAAGAAATAGAAAGAAAACGTGATGAATGCATATCCGCCAGAAGAATTTTAGTTAGAGGAGGTAGAAGAGGACAGACAATCGAGGAAAGAAACGTGGCAAATGAGCAGTATAAGACCAAAAAAAAGGAGTTAGCTAAATTAATTATGGCCTCCAAAAAGATACTATGGCAAGAGGTATGTAGGGAGCTGGATACAGATGTTTTCGGTGAAGGATATAAAATTGTCACAAGATATATGCATACGGAACAAACCTTAGGATTAACGGACGAAATGAAGCAGGAGATCGTTGCAGTACTCTTCCCCAGACGCGACGAAACGTGGATAAGAGAGGACCCAGTAGAGGAGGTAACGGAATTCACAAAGGAAGAGCTGGAAAAAGCAGGAGAGAGTATGAAGAGCGGCAAGGCACCCGGAATAGATGGCATCCCACCAGAAATTGTAAAAGAACTGATTAAAGTGGCCCCTGATTTTCTTCTGAAAATGCTGAACAGCTTACTCAGGAAACAAGAGTTCCCCAGACAGTGGAAAATGGCAAAAGTGATCCTGCTACTGAAGGATGGGAAATCAAGGGAATCTCCTAAGTCGTACAGGCCTATTTGTTTGCTGGACACATTAGGTAAATTGTACGAACTGATGATAAGGGAAAGATTGGAGAACGAACTCCAAAGGGGAGAAGGATTGTCCGAAGTGCAGTTCGGCTTTCGGAAAGGAAGATCGACAGTACACGCGGTGAAAACAGTCCTGGAAATAGCCGAAGAAACAAGGGATAAGTGGTGCGCATTAATAACGCTGGACGTTCAAAATGCCTTCAATACGGCCTCGTGGAGTATTATTATTAGGGAACTGCGACGAAGAGACATACCAAAGTACCTGGTAAATATTATAGGGAACTATTTTGAAGAACGGCAGATAAAAATAGCCAAAACAGGAATTCCAGTAACGGCGGGAGTTCCGCAAGGTTCGGTGTTGGGACCCACATTGTGGAACATCCTGTATGATGGGGTTTTTAGAATAGAGCTGACCGAAAACACGAAGGCGATAGGTTTTGCGGACGATTTAGCTCTAGTAGTGACGGCGAAAGATCAAAATACGCTAGAATTCAGGGCCAACGAATCTGTGAGAAGGATAGTGGTGTGGATGGAAAGACACCGACTGGAGTTAGCTCCAAATAAAACGGAAGCCGTCATACTGAGAGGACCACGGAGCAAAAGAAAACAGGTGTCCTTCGTATTAAAGGGAGTTGAAGTGAGACCATCAAAATCGGTGAAATATTTGGGAATTACACTAGACAACGAGGGAACCTTCGGGGAGCATATCAAGAGAGTGGTGAAGAAGGCAGAAGGAAAAGCGGCCATTTTATCCCGCTTGATGCCAAATGTAGGAGGACCCAGTAGCCGAAGAAGGGAGGTACTGAATGGAGTTATTCAGTCAATAGTGCTGTACGGAGCCCCAGTGTGGCAACGAGCCCTACAGAGAAAGCGATACAGGAATATGGTGGACGGAGTACAAAGAAAGTCCTTACTGAGAGTGGCTAGTGCATATCGCACAGTCTCTGCGGCGGCAGTACAAGTGGTGACAGCCACGCCACCACTTTCACTATTAGTTGGGGAACGAAAATACGTGTACGAGATGGGGGAAGGGCATCGACCAGAAATACGAGAAGCTGCGAGAGAAAGAACAATGCTGACATGGCAGGCCTTATGGGATGAAAACACTGAAACGGCGCAGTGGACAAAGAGATTAATACCCGTGCTTGATGAATGGGTCAAGTGTAAACACAGAAAAACGGAATATTACTTGACACAAGCGCTGACAGGGCATGGTCCTTTCAAGAGCTACAGAACAAGGATAGGGAGAATAGAGGATGAGAGGTGTCTACATTGTGGAGCGGAGGACACAGTTGAACATACACTATTTGAATGCGACAGGTGGGGGAGATATAGGCAGAAGGCGTACGAGGAACTGGGCGTAGAAATTAGACCTGAGACTATGATCAGAGAGATGACGGAGAGCAAAAGAAAATGGGAAACAATCCATGGAATGATAAAGAGAATTTTAAATATTAAAGAGCAAGAAGAGAGACGGTGAAACAAAGGAATCTAGAGGAAGACAAACGGCCATTTTGAAGGTATGCTTTTTAAAAGCGGTTCCAAAATGGACTCGTGTGAGGTAGGAGTTTTTAGTGGGTGGAAATCCCACACACCGCAAAGAGCGGCGTCTTTAAAAGATTTTCTCCTGCCGAAAAAAAAAAAAAAAAAAAAAAACATCCAGATTTACCATCCAAGCCTCTTTATCTTGACTCTAATTGCACTCTGGTATGTGGAAATAATTGATCATAAAAATTTAATAATATTGGAGGCATACATCATAAAAAAATTGAGGTGTTGGCTCTTAGCATATACGCCAAAAATGAGGTTTCTGGAATCTTATTAACTTGCTCTACTCATTTTTCCCCGTTTACATAACCCCCTACCCATCCCTTTAATGGAATCATCTCAATCTGATGTCATTATAATACACATGTATACCAAATTTCAAGTTAATATCTCAATTTTATTTTATCAATCCCTTTAATAATGGAGTGGAGGTGGTGGAGGGTTTTAAATATATGATAAAGAAATCTAAGACCCTGGCTCCTAGTATATACACCAAATGTCACGTTTCTGTACTCTTACCAGCTCGCTCTGCTCATTTTCTTTTATTTACCTCTACTTACCCCACTCCTTCAACGGAATCACCTCAAAATACAATCAAGTGATAATACATAAGTGTACCAAATTTCACGTGAATATCTCAATTTAATTTTATCAGCCCCTTTAATAATGGAGTGGAAGTGGCGGAAGTGTTGAAAAATGTTATAAAAAAAATTAAGCTTTGCCTTCTAGCATTTACACCAAATCCAAGTTTCTGTACTCTTACCAGATTGCTTTACTTATTTTCCCCTATTTACCCCTACTTACCTCCGAACTCTTTACCGGAATCATCACAAAACATAATCTAATTACAGATGTTGTTATAATACATACATGCAAAAAGCAAGTAAATATCTCAATTTTGTTTTATCAACCCTTTGAGTAATGGAGTGGGGGTGGTGGGGGAGTTGAAATATCCTATAAACTATCTGAGGCCTCGACTTCTAGTATATACACCAAATCCAAAGTTTCTGTACTCATACCAGCTTGCTTTACTTATTTTCTTCTATTTACCCTTATTTAACCCCCAACCCTTCCACGGATAATTTCAAAATATATCCTAGTTCCAGAATTCGTTAAAATATCAATGTGCATCACATTTCAAATGAATATCTCAATTTAATTTTATCAACCCCTTTAATAATGGAGTGGGGATGGTGGGAGGATATAGAATATTATAAACAAATTTGAGGCCTTGGCTTCTAGTATATACACCGAATCTCAATTTTCTGTACTCTTACCAGCATGCTTTACTCATTTTCCTATATTTACCCCTATTTACCTCCCAACCCTTCGCCGGATATGTTAAAAAAACAATCCAGTACAAGATCTCGTTATAACACGTGTATAAAATTTCAAGTCAATATCTTAAACCATTCCAGAGAAAACGTGGGGACAAAAAAAGTACCGACCGACCGACAGATAGAACTACCGACAGACCGACCGACAGATAGACAGATAAAAATTTCTTTCACTCTGATTTAAAATCTCAACGTTTCATGACATTCTAAACCTATTTCAACAAAAAACTTTTTACGATTACTATACGTCCACCCACTACATGAATGTGGAAGTAATTAAATGTCAAATGTTTGTCACAATATTTTAAGCGATTGTAAAATAATTATTTCCTCCGGAGTAAATAATTAAAAAACCGCTGCCTAAGGAATCACTACTTCCACATCCAGATTATTCGTCCAAGTAACTTTAAAGGAAACATCTTGACTATATTTGCACTCTAGTATGTGGAAATTATTGGTCATAGAATTTTAATAATATTTGGGGTAGATGTCATAGAAAAGTTTGAGGAGTTGGTTTCTACCATATACGTTAAAAATGAAGTTTCTAGTTTACCGTACTTATTTTCCACTATTTACAACCTACCACCTCAATGGAGTCATCTCAATCAGATGTCACTACAATACATACGTGTACTAACTTTCAAGTGAATATCTCAATTTGATGTTATCAATCCCATTAATAATGAAGCGGAGGTGGTAGAGTTTGAAAAATATTAGAAAGAAATCTGAGGCCTTGGTTTCTAGTATATACACCGAATCCCAAATTTCTGTAGTCTTGCCAGCTTGCTTTACTTATTTTCCCCTATTTGCCCCTATTTAACCCCCAACCCTTCAACGGCATCATCTCAAATTATGATCTAGTTTCAGACGTCGTTATAATACATACGTGTACCAAATTTCAAATAAATATCTCAACTTTATTTTATCAACCCTTTTCATATTGGAGTAGGGGTGGTTGGGTTGAAAAATATTATAAGAAAATCTGACGCTGTGGCTTCTAGTACCGAATTTCAAGTTTCTGTAGTCTTACCAACGTTTTACTTATATTCCTCTATTTACCCCAAATTAACCCCCAACCCTTCAACGGAATCATCTCAAAATATAAACTAATTCCAGACGTCGTTATAATACATACATGTACGAAATTTCAAATGAATATCTCAACTTTATTTTGTCAACCCCATTAATGGGGTAGGGGTGGTGGGGGGGTTGAAAAATATTATAAAAAAATCTGAGGCCTTGACGTCTAGTACATACACCGAATTTCAAGTTTCTGTACTCTTACAAGCTTGCTTTACTTATTTCCCCCTATTTAACCCCCAACCCTTCACCGGATTTCCTCAAAAAACAATCCAGTTCCAGATCTCGTTATAATATATACGTGTACAAAATTTCAGGTCAATATCTTAAACCGTTCCGAAGAAAGCGTGCGGACAAAAAAAAAGTTACAGACAGACCGACAGACAGACAGAAAATTTTTTTTTCGCTCAAATTTAAAATCTCGACGTTTCATGACATTCTAAACCTATTTCACGAATAAAAATTTTTGAAAGTTTTTTTGCGATTACTATACCTCCAATCCACTACGTGGATGTGGAAGTAAAAGAGACGTGGAATTCTTTTCGCTGTTTTGTTTAACTACAAAATATAACAACATTTAAAAAATCGATTTCTTCTTAAATTTAAATAATTAATAACTATTATTTACTGATCGATTTTGCTCAAATACAATAAGGCTCCGTTTCTAGGTAACATTAATTTTCTGTTCAAATTGCAATACAATCTGAGTAATTCCTTTTTACGCAGCTTACAATAGAACGTGATGGATGGACGGACGGACGGACCGAGAGAGAGACATACAGGAAGGCTGGCAGACAGACGGGCGTACATTTTGAGTTATTCAGAATTCGATTCCTAACACAGTAATGTAATTTTTTTTACTGATATTACTTGTTTTAGAAATGTGCCTGTCAAATGCAATATAGTTTTCGTTCTCGTAGTTGCGAAGAGTATAATAACGAAGGTCCTAAAATTGATCCTTGCGGCACACTTCTTACTTCATCTATTAAATCTGTGAAATTAACACTTTGCAAAGTGTCGGCAGCAAAGTGAAATTTGTACTTTGCTGCTGACGATCACTGAGACACGCTCTACTCTAAGCTTGTGTCTTGACACTCTGTAACAATTCAATTTTGCCAGTAAAAAATTATGATCCCAAGAATAAAAAACCTTGAAGTAGCAAAATAACAATAGTTGCCTTGGATTTGTCAATAGCCTGCAATATATCTTCATTAGTGCTCCAAGATCATATGGCATTACTGCTTGCGATATCTTTCTCTGTTCTTTTAAATTAATCTTATGTTTTCTGTTTTTGCCATGTCGCGATTATAGAGAAGGAATCAACAACAATTTCATTCTTCTGCAATATTTTTTGTTTTCTTTTATTAAAAATAAATACTTTATTGAAATCAAATTATATTAAATCGTGGACCGACATGTAGTCCAATAATTATAAAGATTTCCATAACAAAAAATGTTATCTGAGATGTTCCTTCAGTAACTGTTAGTTGAGGGATTATACATCACAAAACCACAAAAATCAGTTTTGGGGGTATCGCGCAACCCCTCCAAAAACCACTCCTTCGGTGAAAATTGTCTTATTTTGCTGATAACTCGTTAACCGTTGAAGTTATTAAAAAATTGCTTATTATAAAAAAGAAAGCTTGACTAATTTCCTAAAAAAAGTCCTGTTGTAATTTTCATGTATATGCCATGTTTTTCGAGAAAATTGATATTAAAGAAAACTTTAAAATTTGTATTTTTAATGCGCACGAATTTTCGTTTATTTGAATTTTTTTGCATGCGGCCTATAGAAAAAATTGAATTGCTCGAAAACCAAACATGCTAGGAAAAAAATCAATATGGATTTTAAAGGGGATATAAAATACCCCTTTGTGTTTCCATTTTTGATGGCTATTGATATCTATTAGTATTTAAAAAAAAAACAATATAATACAGTTATCTCTTAATTTTTTGCCCTTTTAATTATTCACAGGCCCATAAAAATAACTGACTTTAATATAAGTTATAATTGTAATATAATCTTTTAGTTCAAGGTAGTACTTCAATGCAGAAAAAGTTATGAATAAAAATATTCACATTTACAAATTTACCAGCATGTTGAAGTTAGCCAAATTTTGGCCAATTTTTGATCGTTTCCTAAAAATAAAACAAGACCCAAACATCTTGAAAACCCAGCTCAAAATTTTTTTTTTTGAGTTTATATATCGTATAACTATTGTTTCTAATCATTTAATAGTAAAACATTGTATTAAAAAAATATCATCAAAAAATTGAATATGCAGCCTCTTTTGGATTTTTTTGGCTAACTTTAACATGCTGCTAAATTGGTAAATGTGAATATTTTTATTCCTAACCTTTTCTGAATTGAAGTTCTACCTTGAACTAAAAGATACTGCATTTATAACTTATATTAGATCAGTTGTTTTTTATGGGGTTCTGAATAGTTACATGCACAAAGAATCAAGAGATAACTATATTATATTGTTATTTTTATATACTAATAAATATCAATAGCCCTCAAAAACGGCAACACTAGAAAGTAGTCTATATCCCCTTTAAAACCCATTTTGATTTTTCTTCCTAGATTGCTTGGTTTTCGAGCAATTCAATTTTTTCTACAGGCCGCGCGCAAAAGATTTCAAATAAACGAAAATTCGCGAGCATTAAAAACACAAATTTTGCAATTTTTGTCAATATCGGTTCTCTCGAAAACCATGGCATATACATAAAAATTACAAGAGGACTTTCTTTTACGCAGTTAGTCAAGCTTTCTTTTTTATGATGAATAATTTTTTTATATCTTCAAAGGTTAACGAGTTATTAGTAAAACAAGGCTATTTTCACGGAAGGGGTGGCTTTTTTGGGGGGTTGTGCGGCACCCTCAGAACTGATTTCTGTTGTTTTGTGATGTTTAATCCTCGCACTAACAGTTCTCATATAACATTTTTTGCGAGCTTCTGGTAATATTTTTTATTTTACCGACTGGGCTAATGTAAGAAAAACAGTAACCCAATAGATGCATCATGTGCTTCTAACAAATAATTTTAAACTTTTCGTTCTCGTTTATATTATCAACTTAATCTAATTTTTTATATAACAAATATTAAAGCAAAATTAATATTTGGTTTTAATATTTAATACTCAACTTTAGAAATGCTAATGCTATTTCCAAAGTTGAAAATTGTTCTTTGTTGAGAGGTGAAGATGAACAACTAGAGAGGGTAGTTTTTAATTTTTCAAGTTCTTCTGTTTCAACATTTAAGAATTTGCTTGGATGAAATAGGTTCATCATTCACTCGATATGTCTCTTCTGAAAACGAATTAAAAGCTAAGTGATACTTTTTATTACTACTTTCTACTGTTCAAATTTGTAACCGGTGTATATTTCTCCACACTTATGCTTTACCTTTATCAAGTGGTATATGTTTGTTTTCTTGACGTATTTTTAACTCTTATATTTGTCTCTGCTAATGTTTGTATTTCCCATCCAACAATTTGTTGTTCGTCTATTTATATGTTGTAATATTAAATAGATAACTAAATAAACATCTCGATTTTAGGGGGTCAACGTCATTATTAAAATTACATAAATACACATGTGACAAGTCATTTTCTAAAAACCGTATTTATTTTTGAAATCTCGAGCGTAGGTGTGATCTCTTTATTCACAGAGCAAACATCGTAATTAATAATTTCTATAATCAACATCGATAAGCCATCAAATAAAAGTGTAAATCAAATAATGGCTGTTAGTTATTTTTTAAGTATTTGTTTAAAATAACGGCATATTTGTTTTTCCGTATATCCTTCTCAAAATTACGTAATCTGTTTGAACCGTGTGGTTGGTAGATGGATGTTTTTAAAATATAATCTGTGTACATTATTTAAACTGTTGTCCTTTTCTCTTCACAAAACTTAGCGTTTCATAAGACGTTTCTAAAATGGCGAACAAATAACTCGACGATATAGTTTGGAAAAAAATATGTATATTAGCTATTAAGGGATTATTGATATAAATATAGAGGGTGCCATTTTATTTGAAAAAAATGTAAAAAAAATCCAAAAAGTGTTTCGTTACAACTACAAATTATAAGTCATTGTTACATTTTTAGATTTACATCTAGAAAATACACCTTCAAAAGTTACATTGGGGGGACATTTGTAGTTATTAACTTAGGAATAAACGTATTATTCTTTAAGTTCCAACTAAAATATATTGAATGGAGAATTGGATTTATCGCAGTCGCACTTTTCGAGAAAATTACGCAGCTCTCAAAATGTGATGATGAAAATAAGCCTCAGGAGGTGGTAAAGGAAGTCCGCCAAAATGGTCTAAGCACTAGAAGTAATTAAGGCTCGTGACGAATGCATTAAAAGTTCTATTGGGCACAATTATTTCCACATCAAATTGTTTTTCATCCCCCCACCACCACCTCCGCTCCATTATTAAAGGGGTTGATAAAATGAAATTGTTATATTCGCTTGAAATTTGGTACGTATATATTATAATGACATCAGGAACTATATTATATCTTGAGATGATTCCGTTGAAGGGTTGGGGGTTAAATAGGGATGAACAGGGGAAAATAAGTCAAGCAAGCTGGTAAGAGTACAGAAACTTGGTGTGTACTCTAGTACACAACAATTTTCAATATTTTGAGGCTTTGGCTTCTACGCCAAAGCCTCAAAATGTTTTATAATAATTTCCACCCCTCTACACTACACCACCCCCACTCCATTATTAAAGAGGTTGATACAATAAAATTGAGATATTCACCTGAAATTTAGTATACGTATATATTATAATGGCATCAGGAACTAGATTATATTTTGGGTTTATTCCGTTGAAGGGTTGGGGTTAAATAGGGGTGAACAGGGGAAAATAAGTAAAGTAAGCTGATAAGAGTTCAGAAATTTGGCAATTGGTGTATACACTAGAAGCGAAGGCCCTTTTTTAATATTTTCCATCCCACCACTTCCTTATTAACAGAGTTGATAAAATTAAATTGAGATTTTCACCTGAAATTTGGTCAAATTTTCACACACTAGCGTGCAAATATAGTCAAGACGTTTTCCTTATTTAATTCTTGAGCAAGAGCAAGTCAAGAAATGAAACCACGTGTATCTACAAATTTAGGGACGGGGCTGCAATCGTTCTCTGCTCGAATAGGTGCGAGAAAAGGTGAGATATGCATTTCTCTTCGTCTGGCGTTTTATTGCCGATAGTGTCATCTTAGAAAAATTATACTTTATAATGCTGTGACACTGTATATGTAGTTTTTTTTTAAGCTAGACTTTCAAATGCAGACCCTGTGATTGAATTAGATGGTTCTTGATTCCCGGCTATGTCATGTTCTTCTCTTCAGAAAATTATAATATATCAAACTTAATTTGTGAAACGTTTATTATAATACAGCATTATTTATTTAAATGTTTACAATACAAAATAAAATGTAGGTATTAAAATTTAGTACTGTTCAGCACTTTTTAGTATTCTTCTACGGCATCGTATATCTGAGACAATTTTTTATATCAATTCTTTTTAACCAGTTCAGTAGAGACCATCATATACCTGCTTGAACAATAAAGAAGTTTTATACAGATAAATAAGTACAAATACTAAGATTGAAAAGCTAAGGTTTATTTTAATTATATAAGTAGATAAGTAGAAGCGAGAATGAGAAATTATAGGTGTCTCGAACCCGCTTTAAACCAGTCAGTTCACCGAAACAGCAACTCACCATCCATAACGACTGGATTAACAACGAAAACATCATGTGGGTATTTTTACTGGCTATTTTCTTCAGTTTACCCCTAGTCGGCTTACGGTTAAGCATATTTATTTAGATTACGATGGGCATTCTTTTTGTGAAGTTATAAAAAATTCAAGTCATCTCTATTATAATAAATATAGTACGGATGCAAATGGCTTTCATTTTTTAATATTGAATTTTTTCAATTGAATTTGTTTTATCCAGCATAGAGGAAGCTCCATAATTAATGATGTATGCTTTAGTAAAATATTGCTAATTGTTAATTAATAGGTTACGAAAAGTTTCACTTTTCTTTGGTCAAAATGTTTTGGTACATTATTTATGTAGCTATCGAATATGTTTTCAAATGATGCCTCTTGATTGCATACAACACGATGCAGCAGATATTCTCCATCAACGATGTATGCCACATTTATATAATCAATGCCATCATTGACTGGTTACAGTAAATCATACAAAGCTGATTTTCTATTTTCGCATTCCACTCTCATGGAAAAATGACAATGGATGTAACTTTCTTTCTATACTATAATATAGACACACAAAACACATTGCCCACCCTATACTTAAACCCAGCAGTTTCGGAGATATTTGACATTTTATGAAGAATTTGACAGTTAACCTTCTTCATGCAGAAGATCCTTATTTGTTCTTTGGCACGTTGAATGAACATAGGATGAACTAGTCTCTACAATAGAAACAACTTCCATAATAGTATACCAAGTATTCTATTTTTCAAGTTGCATTTTGTCAAATTCAAACCTCAAAAACTATTTTATTTCAAATGGAACACCCTCTATTTTTTTACATCAAATTATGTAAAATTAAGTTTCCTTTTTTCTAGTATAAGCTTCGTGGGCTTAAAATTATAAATTTTTGAAATATCTGTGATTTTCTGAAATGCTCAAGAATTTTTAATAAAAATTCAACATCAATTTATCCGTGATTAGAAACAATGATTAATGTCAGTCATTCTCTTATATTAAAAAATGCGAGCGCGTTTAAATTACACCCACTAAGGCTTTTTAGATTTGTTTATTATTCATGGAGAATGTAATAAGGAAGTATCAAAAACATGTAACACATTTGCTACTCGATATCCACAAGAACAGAAACCATCACCATACACTGTAAAGCGCATATTGGATAATTTTAGAATATTCCATAGAATGTGTGCAACAATTATATAAAAAGTGCAAAGAATCAGTGAAAATTGTTATATTTACTCTAGTTTTAATTCTATTATTAACAAGTTTCTAGAGGGGACTTACGTTCCTCAGAATAAGTGAGGTAACTTTAGAAAAACACAATTTTCTACGACGTCGGCTTTTGATGAAGACTACGGAAGCGTATTGAAACCAAGGCGAAAGAATAATAAGTTGAGTTTTTTTTTAACTGTTATTACTTCCACATCCACGTAGTGGAGTAATCGCAAAAAAATTTTCAAAAATTTTTATTCGTGAAATAGGTTTAGAATGTCATGAAACGTCGAGATTTTAAATTTGAGCGAAAAAAATTTTTCTGTCTGTCTGTCTGTCACTTTTTTTTTTGTCCGCACGTTTTCTCCGGAACGGTTTAAGATATTAATTTGAAATTTTGTACACGTGTATATTATATCGAGATCTGGAACTGGATTGTTTTTTGAGGATATCCGGTGAAGGATTGGGGGTTAAATAGGAGTAAATAGGGGAAAATAAGTAAAGCAAGCTTGCAAGAGTACAGAAACTTGAAATTCGGTGTATGTATTAGAAGTTAAGGCCTCAGATTTTTCAATAATATTTTTCAACCCCCTACCACCCCTACCCCATTATTAATGGGGTTGATAAAATAAAGTTGAGATATTCATTTGAAATTTCATACACGCATGTATTATAACAACGCCTGGAATTAGATTATATTTTGAGATGATTCCGTCGAAGGGTTGGGGGTTAAATAGGGGTAAATAGGGGAAAATAATTAAAGCAAGCTGGTAAGACTACAGAAACTTGAAATTCGGTGTATGTACTAGAAGCCGAGGTCTCAGATTATTTATAATATTTTTCAACCCCCACCACCCCTACTTCATTATTAAAAGGGTTGATAAAATAAAATTGAGATATTCATTTGAAATTTGGTACACGTATGAATTATAACGATATCTGGAACTAGATTATACTTTGAGATGTTTCCGTTGAAGGGTTGGGGGTTATTTAGGGGTAAATAGGGGAAAATAAGTAAAGCAAGCTGGTATGAGTACAGAAACTTGAAATTCTGTGTATGTACTAGAAGCCAAGGCCTCAGATTTTTTAATAATATATTTCAGCCCCCCACCACCCCTAGTTCATTATTCAAGGGGTTGATAAAAGAAAATTGAGATATTCACATGAAATTTAGTACGCATATGTATTATAACAACATCTAGAACCAGATTATATTTTGAGATGATTCTGTTGAAGGGTTGGGGGTTAAATAGAGATATATAAGGGAAAATAAGTAAAGCAAGCTGATAAAAGTACAGAAATTTGGGATTTGGTGTATATACTAGAAGCGGAGGTCTCAGGTTTTTTTATTAGTATTTTCCATCTCCTTACCACCCCCACTCCCTTATTAAAAGAGTTCATAAAATTAAATTTAAATTTTCACTTGAAATTTGGTACATTTATGTATTATAACTATATCTGAAACTAGATTATATTTTGACATGATTGCGTTGAAGGAATATGGGGGTATGTAGAGGTAAATAGGGAAAAATAAGTAAAGCAAGCTGGTAAGAGTACTGCAACTTGAAACTCGGTGTATGTCCTAGAAGCCAGGGCCTCAGATTTTTTAATAATATTTTTCAACCCTTCCACTACCCTTACTACATTATTAAAGGGATTGATAAAATAAAATTGAGATATTCACTTGTAACTTGGTAGAGGTATGTATTATAACGACATCTGGAACTAGATTATATTTTGGGATGATTCCGTAGAAGGGTTGGGATTAATAGGAGTAACTAGGGGAAAATAAGTAAATCAAGCTGGTAAAAGTAAGTTTCTAATATTTTTCAAACTCCACCACCTCCGCTTCAATATTAATGGGATTGATAACATAAAATTGAGATATTTACTTGAAAGTTAGTACACGTATGTATTGTAGTGACATCTGATTGAGATGACTCCATTGAAGGGGTGGGAGGTGGTAGGTTGTGAATAGTGGAAAATAAGTAGGGTAAACTAGAAACTTCATTTTTAACGTATCTGGTAGAAACCAACTCCTCAAACTTTTCTGTGACATCTGCCTCAAATATTATTAAAATTCTATGACCAATAATTTCCACATACTAGAGTGCAAATATAGTCAAGATGTTTCTTTTAAAGTAACTTGGATGAAAAATCTGGATGTGGAAGTAGTGATTCCTTAGGCAGCGGTTTTTTTAATATCTCAGAAAGTACTTTAGATATTATTTTCAATTTTGGTATGTGTTAATATAATATAAAACCATTTGTTTGAGTTAGAAAAGTTATCCTATATATTATCCGATATTTTTCAATGTGGATATTTCTTTTTATTACCCTGGTCCATTCTACATGAAAATGGTCTCTTGCGTTTTTCTCAACAGACGCACACCTTGAAATATTAGCACGTTATTAAGGAACACCCTGTATAATTATTACTTAATTATTATTATTATTTTTTACCATGAGCGCTGAGAGTGCACCCACTAGCTTAAAAGATATTAGTTATATAGAAGAAAAAGTGACAGGATTGCAGGTAAATAAAATCTACGTTCTATTTTCCACAAAAATGAGCATATAGAGTGTTTCAAAGTTAAAAGTACATACGTTACTTGTGGATGGAGGGCACTTTGGCGGTTCCAAATTACCCGGATTAATGCATACATCGTCCTTCCTTACTGAGGTACAGGATGTTTGATTGATTTTGGCCAAATTTTTCTTTGATCACAACTATTGAACCACTCTGTATAATCGGTTCATACTTAGAACACATGTTTCACTTATTTTTCTTAATAGAACTTCATAATAAACCGAAAAGAAATCCAGGTCCAGCTTAATAAAAAATTGACAATATGTTGTACCTATGTCAAAATCAATACCCTGTGTGGTAAAATGTTGTAGATCTATTTCGATATTCGAAAAGAGGAGAAAAAACTGAATAGATTAGCTCACTTAATTTGTTTTCGCATTTCATTCATCAACCTTGACTGCTTGCCGTAAATCCAATTTCATTAAAATGGTCTAGACAGTTAGAACTTGAATACTTATTTCAGCGTTAATTAACAAAAAAATTGAACTTGCAGCAGTGACAATTCTTTTCGTTCTAGACTAGGTAAGTGAACTATTGTAAAATAATTTTGAAAACAATGTAGATTTGCGCACATAAATCAAAAGACTACTTAACTTTGTGAGTCTACATTTAAAAATAATATTATTTTTAATGCATGTATGTACAATAACAATAAATACGTGAAAGTAGTAAATACATGACTACAATAACTGTTCAAAGTGGCCTCTATTTCGTTGAATACATTTCCTTGCTCTAGTAGTAATATTTCTATTTGCATGTCTAATCATATCTGGATTATTTCTAACTTCTACGCAAGTGTTATTAACGCGTTCCAAAAGTTCCTCTCTACTATTAATAGCTACGTCACATACCTTTGATTTTAAATGTCCCTAAAGATAATAATCAACAGGATTGAAAACCGGTGGCCTTGAAGTCCAATGATGAGGTGCATTTTGACCTATCCACATATTTGGAAAATTGTCATTTAGAATATTTCTGACAATATTCCTAAAATGGGGTGGAGCGCCATCTTGCTGGTAATACATTCTTGCAATATTTTCATTTTCCAATAACACGGGTAAAAAATGTTGCAAAAAGTTTAAATAAAATTCACCTGATAATCTATCAGGGAGGATATGTGGCCCAATCAAATGATTGTTGAAAACAGCGCACCAAATATTAACAGCAAATCGATGTTGGGATTTTTTCTGTCTTACAGCATGTGGATTCTCTTCGGTCCAAACATGTGAATTTCTTAAATTATAATAAACACCATCTCATGTAATCTGTAAACAAACATCTGTTAAGAATTTTTCGTTTCCGAATAATCCAGTTACTAACATTTAACCGGTGAACTTCATGCCCTTCCTCTAACCTCTAAACCTGTATAATATGAAATGGATAGAGATTATTTATTTTTTAATGTTCCCCAAACACTGACATATGGAAACCTAAAGCATGACCCACCCTTCTTGTGCTAATTTTTGGATTCTTTGCAACAATATTAGGTATATTCTCTTCTACAGCTAAAGGTTGCCTTATTTGATGTTCATATAAGGTGGCCAGTAGATACCGACCATGATTTTTAAAATAACTGACAACACTAGCAAACCTTTGTAATGTGGGTCATAATAATAATACAAATAACAAATATTTTAGAATAATAAAACGCAAGTATGTCGAACCAGTAAATATACTGTCAAATACTAAAATTTTCAGCATTGCCTACTTGACGACAAAGCAGCTATCTTATAAAATCATCTCTTAAGTTTTAGTAAATGGATTACTCGGAATCGAAGCATCCTTAACAGATGTCTGTTTACAGATGAGGCACAATTTACAAGAGACGGTGTTTATAATTTAAGAAATTCACATGTTTGGACAGAAAGAATCCACATGTTATAAGAATAAATCCCAACATCGATTTGCTGTTAATATGTATGTATTTGGTGCGGTGTTTTCAACAATCACTTGATTGGGCCACATATTCTCCCTGATAGATTATCAGATGAACTGCATTATTTTACAATAGTTCACTTACCTAGTCTAGAAGTGTAAGAATTGTCACCGCTGCAAGTTCAATTTTCTTGTTAATTAGACCCTGAAATAAATATTCAAATTCCAACTGTCTCGACCATTTCAATAAAATTGGATTTACGGCAAGTAATCAAGGTTGATGAATAAAATACGCAAAAAAATTAAGTGAGCTACTCTATTCAATTTTGTCCACTCTTTTCGAATATCGAAACAGGTCTACAAGATTTTGTAATTTTTGTTGATTTTGACATACAAGATATTGTCAATTTTTTATTAAGCCGGACTTGGATTTCTTTTAGGTTTATTATGAAGTTCTATCAAGAAAAATAAGTGAAACATACAATCTAAGTATGAGCCGAATATACAGGGTGGTTCAGTAGTTACAATAAAAAAAAGATTTGGCCAAAATTAATAAAACGTCCTGTATCTCAGTAAGGGAGGACGATGGATGCAAAGTGCCCTCCATCCACAAGTAATGTATATACCTTTAACTTTGAAACACCCTGTATTTAACATTCATACATTATTATTTTTAAAATATTACCTTTATAAGTTTTCTATCAATTTTCGAATAGAAAATGCATTAAATATTTTATAATATTGATGCAACTGACACTACTATATTTTTTAACCGTTGCGATATTAAAATCTGTGTACAATATATATAAATGCAAAGTGAATAATCTCCGCGGCTTGCCTAGTAAACTCTGTGCAGGCTTACTGCAACTGAAATGATGCAACATTATAAATTTACCTGACGGTAATGTGCAGGCATAATAGCAATAAATTCACCATTCGCGTTGATTTATTATTCTTATTATAATTTTTCAATATTAAGGGATTATAACGACCACCGCCCGTTGTCAAGTGAAGTGCTTAAATTCTTTAGTACTTTTCACAAAAGGAGAGTTTAACCTTTGTTCAGTCTCAATTCTTAGGCTTCAAGTATTTCGTTATTCATAAACTTCTGAAATAGATTACGTAAACCAACTGAATTCTTATCTGAGAGAAAATTAAAATTACTGTGTCGTATTTAGAATACTTTTTAATAAAGGGATTATAAAGAAATATTATTATACAGGGTGGACCATTAACAATAGGCCATAAATTAGAGGTACATACTTTGGACCAATATATGAGAATGTAACAAAACGTGGTTATATCCTCAACTGTTGAAAACTCGGAAAATATCCACGTTACAACAAAATTGCAAGAGACCAAAATCTTAAAGAATGTGTTAACCTATACGTCTGAGAGTCCTGATTTTAAAATTTCATAGTTTACCAGATTTTCTAGGTCTTTCTTTCGTGTTTTTCCGGCAAAACTTGGGCAAAGTGTACTTTAGGAAAAAGTCATAAAGGAAGAAAAAGTCTTGTATTTTAGTAATACATTTACCAGATTTTTTCTGTATTTTTTCTCGTCACCCTCTCTCCCTTTTTGAAAAAATTCGAACTGCTATATCTTGGAAAATCCGCATTTATTCGAAAATTTTACAAGAGTAACAACTTACTTTTACAAGATTTTCTAGGTCTTTCTTCCGTGTCTTTCCGGCAAAACTTGGACAAAATGTACTTTAGGAAAAAGTCATAATGGAAGAAAAAGTCTTGTATTTTAGTAACACATTTACCAGATTTTTCTGGATTTCTTCTCGTCACCTGTTTTACCTTCTCCCCCTTTTGAAAAAAATCGAACTGCTATATCTCGGAAAATCCGCATTTATTCGAAAATTTTACAAGAGTAACAACTTACTTTTACAAGATTTTCTAGGTCTTTCTTCCGTGTCTTTCCGGCAAAGTTTGGACAAAGTGTACTTTAGGAAAAAGTCATAAAGGAAGAAAAAGTCTTGTATTTTAGTAATACATTTACCAGATTTTTTTTTTGATTTTTCTCGTCACCTATTTTACCCTCTCCCCCTTTTTGAAAAAATTCGAACAGCTATATCTCGGAAAATACGCATTTTTTCGAAAATTTTATAAGAGTAAGAACTTGTTATTTTTCGTCAAATTATCTATAAATATATATATATTTTTTAAAGTACCTCAGTTTTGCTAATTAGCAACAAAATCATTGTTTATAATAGTCGCGGAGCAATAGCAGCCTTTTTTGGAGTTTGGTCTAGACATCAAAATGAACAGAATTCACAAAGTTTCGTGAAAAGCCATTCATTCGGTAAACTTTCTCAAGTTTAGGTCGATTTTCGTCACACTAGTAAGCAAAAACTAAAGAGTGACAACTAAGTAAACTCACTCAATTTCTTATGAACTACTCGCTACAACCTAAAGTAAATTTTCAATGTGGCCCTCACCTACTTCTATGTATTTTCTAATCCTTTTGATAACAAATCTTTTTATATAAAAAAGTATTTTGCTCTGCTCTAATAAAATTGCATGCATTTTGTATTTGTCCCCACAATTCTTATCTTAAATTGATGGAATTTGCATACACTGATCATTCATATGTCTCCAGACGTAATATTTCAAAGGATTTAAATCAGGACTTCTTGGCGGCCAAGTAAATTCACTTCCTAGACCAATCCACCTCATCAAGATGATGTCTGACCAAAATGGAGAATTGAGAGGAGCTTTGTCTTGCATAAACCACATTCAGCTTCTTGTGTTTAGTATGTAATCGTCTAATAAATCAGCGATAGCATTTTGTGAAAAAGAGGTGGCTAAAAGAGGTAAGACTCACCATTTCAATTTGGAGGGAAGGAAAATGGTAATATATCTATAAACCAATGAAACTCTTAGAATCACTGTACCAATCAAATATTATTATTAGTAGTAAATCAAGTGTCTAGTTTAGTCCTATAGCTGCTTTAGACAATTGTCGCTGTAATTTTAATGCTATATTTTACTTCGAGAAATATATTCCGTACAATATATTCCTTGAGATTTAATTTAAAGTTAATAATATAACTCCTGTAAATTGTGTGCGTACAGTATTATCAATAAATAACTACGCTAGTAATTCGGAAATTAAAATTTGCAATGGTGCACTATTCCTTACCATTTTTCACAGCAAGCAGCACTTATTCAGTCCTTCAGAGTATTTTCTGCTTAACTAAATAACCTTAACTTAATTTTTAATCTTCCCAAATTGAAAATAAAGGTAAAATAAAATAAATTAACTTTTAATCATTGCATCGTTCACTACCGTATGTGCGTCTTGAATATGTAGTATCCAGTACAGCGCTAGACAGTGCATGCTCTACATGTCCTAGTTAAAGTCCTGGAGAAGACACTTACTGCAAAAGATGTGATGGCTATGTGTGCATTCATAGATGTAGAGGGTGAATTTGATAACACCTCGTATGAATCTCTACAAAGAGCCGCACATAAAAGAGGAATAGAGTCCCCGACTATCAAATGGATACCCATGCTAAGAAGCCGAATAATTACCACGGATATAGGGAGGGGGTGTCCGCGACTGTGATTGCAGTAAGGGTTGTCCACAAGCTGGAGTTCTATTGCTGTGGTCAATGGTGGTGGATGACTTCCTCCATAAGCTGAGTAATTCTGGATTCAACGTTCAGGGTTATGCTGATGAGCTAGTTATTACTGTGAGAGGTAGTCATGAGGTTATGATCTCAAATCTCATGCAAATTGCCTCAAGCATAATATCCAAATACCGCTCGCAAGAGTGCCTCAGTGTCAATCCGAGCAAAACAGTTATTGTTCCGTTTACCGAAAGGAGAAAACTAAGTTTAAGAGCTCCTATGTTAAATGGAACAGTGCTGAACTTTTTCAGGCAAGTTAAATATCTAGGAACTATTCTGGATCAAAAACTTACCTTGAACTCACATTTAGAAAAAACGCTTATCAAAGCCACTGTGGCTATTTGGACGGACGGACCGTTGGCTGTTTGGTAACACTTGGGGTCTAAAACCAAAAACGATCCACTGGTTTTATTTTTCGGTTGTGAGACCCATGATAACCTATACATCATGTGTGTGGTGGCCAAAAATTGAAGAGAAACTAACACAAGGAAAGTTACAGAAGTTGCAACGCCCTGCCTGCTTAGGGATTACAGGAGCAATGGGCGCCTGTCCCACAGCAGCTATGGAGGCAATGGTTGACCTACTTCTTTTTGATCTGCTTGTAAGAAAGGAGGCAGCAGAAGGAGGTAGCCCTAAGGCTGCAGCAGGTACTCTCTTTTAAACTAGGCGATTTGGTTGGTCACTTAAGGATTCTGGGATTAATCCAGTTGGAATCCACGTCCAAACCCACTGAGTTAATGCCAGTCAAGCTGGAATTTGACTGTCTGTTTGATGTGCTAACTGAAAGCCGTTAGATCAGCAGAGCCAAAACCCTGAAGTTGGTGAAGGGGTCACTCATCTGGTACATAGATGGATCGAGGATGGCTGAAGGGGTCGGCGTGGGCATAGCGGTGCAGGCTATCTAAAACCCTAGGCAAGACCCCAACCATCTTACAAGCAGATATTTATACTATCTGACTTAAGGATGACAACAGACCTCTTGGAAGGTCATTGCCCCTTGAGATATCATAAAAATATGGGGAAGGCAGACAACAATATGTGCAGATACTGTGATATGGCAATAAAAATTGAACATATTCTTTGCGAATGCCAGATATTAGTCCGTACTAGGCTAAAGTACCTAAAAAAGGTGGAATTAACCCCTGAAGACATGGGGAAAGTAGCCACCGGTTAAATCACAAGCTTTACAAAAACTGGGACTCCTGGGCAACAATAATTGTAGACTAATTCACAAGAGATCTCTTAGGTCGAGGAGGAAGGGCTGAAAGAGCACCTAAACAATCTACAATCTACAATCTACAACAGCGCTAGATGGCGACACTGTCGAATGCATCATATCATGGGTATACAATGCACGTATGTCTCTACACGTCATGTGATTGGTCGAGGGTGTGTGAGAAGTAAACATTTGAACCAAAGGTCAGTTTAACACAGTACATAATTATAGCATTAACGTTTTATTGTTTTCTGGATTGTCACGCCAGTCGCTATATTATGTTTAAAATGTAGCGTATCCGTGGACTTATAGACTCCTGTAGCTGCATTTGTAAACTAATTATATTTACCTCGTTTTTTATAGGATGAGTCGCGTTGGAAATACATCTTTGTGTCATATAAATGATGGAATTGAAAAAACAGTAAACAAAAAAATGTCAAGAAAGCATCTGGAAGCTATAACTTAATATTAAAAATACGTTTTATGTAGTTGATTAATGTATTCGTTAAATATTTTCCATAAAAATCATTCGTGCTATAAATTTTATCCCTAAATTTTTTCTCAAGCAGTTTCCAAATAGTAAGGGAGACTGTTGTACCTTGAGTATAGTGTACCTTGGAACATTACCTGTTTTGAATTGGTTTCACCATCTATCCAATTATTGCGAAAGTATATTATGGGGAAGTATAGAGAAAATTCATAAAACGTATTTTCACTCATTCAAATTGTTTGGTGTGGTTTTCAAACAATTTGGTTAAAACGGCCGGCTTTGTATTTTGTTTCATGATTTTTCATTTTTGGTGTATACAACTAGAAAATTTCTAATTAGTGTCTTCGATATACATATTTATGGTGAGTAAATGTGCATATTATTTTTTAGTTTTGACATAAGCTAGATGAGCTAGGTAGTTTAGTTTCGTTGCGTGTACCCTGAAACAAAACTACATCTTGTACCTTGGAACAATTTGTTGAGATAAAGAATGCTAAAAACTTGCTGTTTTTTTATAGGTTTGCAATGCCACGAAATAAAGTAGGCCTGAAAAGTGCTTCGGTGGATTCCGAAAGTTTATACAAAGTTATAGCTGCCGTTTCATGTGATAATGACAGGAAAATTTCTTTGCGTGAGGCCTGTAAAGTTTGTAATGAGAAACTCGTCACTATCTCGACATTTAAATCGCTTTATGGAAAGTGAAGGTAAAAATTTTACTTATAAAGCAAAAATGGATGTTAATATATTTTTAGTGCAGAAGAATAAGAATCAGATTTAGCAAAATACATTATTCAAATTGCAAACATACGATATGGTCTCGGTAAAAAGGGAGTTCTAGAACTTGCATATAAATATGCCAAAGTTAACAGAAAAAAATCCAAAAAATGGGAAGAAAATCGCATTGCTGGAGAAGAATGGATGCGTATTTTTATGGCGGGGCCGTTATCACGTTTTTTAAATTTCATATTCGAAACTTTTAATAATTTTGATATATCAATAAAGTTATAGCATTTGCCTAATTTATCTGCTTACTTTACCAACATAGAGGAACACTATTCTCCTTATATAATTCGTGCAATTTGGCAGTTTAATCAGATGATAATTTTACACTCTTTATATTAGTAGGCAACTGCAAATTTTAAATTAAAAAACCACTGCCTAAGGAATCACTACTTTCACATTCAGATTTCTCATCCAAGTCTCTTTAAAAGAAAACATCTTGATTATATTTGCACTTTGGTATGTGGAAATAATTGGTCATAGAATTTTAATAATATTTACGGTAGATATCATAAAAAAATTTTAGGCGTAAGCTTCTAATGCCAATCTTCTCAATCAAATGTGATAACAATACACACGTGCACTAAATTTCAAGCGAATATCCCCTAAAAACATTATATAGAAATCTGAGGCCTCGGCTTCTAGTGTACACCAAATCTCAAGTTTCTGTACTCTTATCAGCTTACTTTACTCATTTTTCTCTATTCGCCCCACCCCTTCAACTTAATCATCTCAAAACATTATTCCAGATGTCGATATAATACATACGTGTACCAAATTTCAAGTGAATATCTGAATTATATTTTATCAACTCCTTTAACAATGGAGTGGCGGGTGTTGAAGTGTTTTTGAAAAACGCTATAAAAAAATCTGAGCCCTTGGCAGAAGCCATATACTAGAAATTATGTACACCAAATCCCAAGTTTCTGTAATCTTACCAGCTTACTTTACTTATTTTCCCCTATTTACCCATATTTAACTTCCATCCCTTCATCAGAATCATCACAAAATATAATTTAGTTCCAGGTGTCGTAATATATACTTATACCAAATTTCAAGTGAATATCTCAATTTTATGTTATCGGCCCCTTTAATAATATAGAGTGGGGGCGGTGCGGGGGGAGGGAAATATAATTAGAAAATCTGAAGCCTTAGCCTCTAGTATATACACCATATCCCAAATTTTTGTACTCTCACCAGCTTGCTTTACTTATTTTCCCCTATTTACACCCCAACCCTTCACCGGATAAGTTTAAAAAACAATCCAGCTCCACTTTTCATTATAAAGAAAACTGGAACTAGATTGTTTACTTATGTACTAACATTTCAAGTCAATATCTTAAACCGTTCCAGAGAAATCGTGCGCACAAAAAAAGTTACAGACCAACAGACATAAATTTTTATTCCCTCAAATTTAAAATCTTAACGTTTCGTAACATTCTAAGCCTATACCTCAATAAAGAAAAATTTTCAACTTTTTTTATTACTATACTTCCACTCCAGTGTGTGGATGTGGAAGTAAAATTAAATAAAAAGTAAATATTGTACAGATTAATTGTATTTATTAATTAATTTGCAAGTAAATTAATGCTTTTTAAGTCTTGGTTATTTCCAGTAGCAAATAGTTTCCCTCCCTACTGATTAATAAATCGTAGATAGAACTACTGTATTAAAATTGGTTGCGTAAAATCAAACCACCTTGTTCGTTATCCACATTTCATAGTAAGTGTTCAAGATTTTTTCCAAGAGTTGCAGTAAACTCAAAAAATCTGTAAGTGAATGAACGGAAAGTAGCCTGGAGAAGTACATTAGTTTAAAGAAGCACCGTCCTTTCTTTGTGTGAATTCTTGTGCGGCGACTGAAATATGATGCAGATGCCGACTGACTGTATGTTTTATTTATAATGTAATGATGTCGGGGTCCATGCAGGGGATAAGGAAGGATGAGCGATAAATTTAATTGAAATGTATCGATAGAAGGACTAAAGCTATGAGTGCTGTAATTAAATGCGTTTTTCAGTATCAATATATAAAACTAGTCTACATCTACACCGTGGAATGCCTCACTTGCTAAAGTAGTCCCCTCTACTGCACTGCGCTTGCATGGTAGATATAAATCTTAAATGCTCTGGCGAGCAAAATTATTACAAAAGGAACATTGAAAATTGCGGTATTGATTTGTAAGTATTGTATTTGATTTAGTTAATAAATGTAAGGAAGTGTATAAAACAAATTGACTTAATTCAGGACATAACGTATATATAGAAATGATACACAATGCATGAACATAGATACAATTTAAAAGTGAATTATTTATTATTTGTTGGCTTATAGTAATGAAACATTTTCTTTATAGGATTTTGCAAACAGTGGAAAGAAAAGCTACCTATGAGAACTAAAGGAAAAACTATATATAAAAATATTAATGAAATCTTTGCATTCTTTCGATAACCTGACTTCTGGTTATGCTAACAAGTAAAAATTCTTATTTGCCATTCTCATTTTAACACTAGCATCCAACCTAGTCCCCTACGGCTAAGCAGGCTAAACTAGTATCTACATGATCCCCTACGATATATAAATTCAGTTAAAAATGAGAACAAAGGCCTGAATTTAATTTATTTACGTACCTTGTCTTTAAAAATGTTTTCATTCTAATGAATTACATTTTCATAAAATCTCATTCAGTTTCTTGGAAATGCTTAGCCTTTGAAACGTTTTTCGTCCTTATTGTGAATTCATCAGAAAAGCCTAAAGCCACTCATAATGATGTTTAATGCAAAACTAATACATTATCCATGAATGGTATAAAATAATTATAAATGACATTGACTGATAAAAAACAACAGATCTTCACCTATCTATTAGCTAACTAGTAAATGAGAATGGCAAATAAGAATTTTTACTTGTTAGCATAACCAGAAGTCAGGTTATCGAAAGAATGCAAAGATTTCATTAATATTTTTATATATAGTTTTTCCTTTAGTTCTCATAGATAGCTTTTCTTTCCACTGTTTGCAAAATCTTATAAAGAAAATGTTTCATTACTATAAGCAAACAAATAATAAATAATTCACTTTTAAACATGCATAGAGTATATAGGCTCCAATACTAGTTAGCTAATAGATAGGTGAAGATCTGTTGTTTTTTATCAGTCAATGTCAATTATAATTATTTTATACCATTCATGGATAATGTCTTAGTTTTGCATGGAACATCGTTATGAGTGGCTTTAGGCTTTTCTGATGAGTCCACAATAGGGACGAAAAACGTTTCAAAGGCTAAGCATTTCCAAGAAACTGAATGAGATTTTATGAAAATGTAATTCATTAGAATGAAAAAAATTTTAAAGACAAGGTACGTAAATAAATTAATTTCAGGCCTTTGTTCTCATTTTTAACTGAATTTACATATCGTAGAGGATCATGTAGATACTAGTTTAGCCTGCTTAGCCGTAGGGGACTAGGTTGGATGCTAGTGTTAAAATGAGAATGGCAAATAAGAATTTTTACTTGTTAGCATAACCAGAAGTCAGGTTATCGAAAGAATGCAGACATTTTTATATATAGTTTTTCCTTTAGTTCTCATAGATAGCTTTTCTTTCCACTGTTTGCAAAATCCTATAAAGAAAATGTTTCATAGATACAATGATTAATAAAGAACCGTGAGGGTGGTTTTTAATAAAATTTTAAATGTTTTGTCTGTTAAATTTTGAATCAAAATGCGAGACGTGAAAGGTGGAAAAATTGAGGGAGCGGTGCGTTTTTAAGCTTATTTTAATAAATACCTGTCTGAATATTAATATTCATAATAATTTGCTTATGTGCACATAACAAAATTATCCTTAATATAATTTTTTGTTTGTCTTTGAGTGATTGATTGATTAGCGAGCATATGGTAGGCATTGCTGCTACTTCCGGACATACAACCTGGATGTTTTTATACACCACAGGACCAGCTGCATACCCTGGATTGGATACGGGACATGTTTGTTGCCAGCAGATAGAGCCACATCACGCATGGAGTAGGAATATAGGACGGAAAATGTAGGTGCTAGTGTGATGCTTCCTTTAAGCTTCCATGTTTCTTTTAATTTTCCATCTGTCATCATCGGATAGGAAGTGTAGGCGTAGTCTTCTGTTTCTTCTGCCAGCCTTTGTCCATATATGGTTTCATGTTTCCGAGAGATCTGTGTTTTCGTTTCAACGTCCTGCATCAGTGCATCCACTTCGTTTGTCTGCCAAGAGATACATTTGCTCGCCACCACAGCTTTTATTTGTTAACCGTTCCACAGGTAAATATCCATTTACAGTGGAAGTGCAAGGAAGAGCCCGAGAAAACATTTGAGATACCCTGTATACCGATCTGCCAAGTTAAAGCAAAATAAAAAGTAAAATCTACAAAAACTAAAAAAGAGATCTACGACAACATTTGGGACGCTCTATATATCAAGCAGAACCCAACTCCTTTGACCTGAGAGACATCTTTGTATTCGTAAATAAGTCCAATATATGGACAAAGGATTAATGAATCAATAAGAATAGAACTTATTTTTCGTCCGTTACACTCGTTGCCTAATCCTTCTTAGAACCAGCTTGTTACCCTTCACTGAAAAGATAATTTTATGGTGCTCAGATGTTTGTGTCCCTATTTCAAGTTGTTTATATACGCCACATATAACCAATATATCTTAATCAAATATCAACTATATGAAATAGCCAGACTCACGCTAATTTATATCAATCAATGTAGAATTGTTCACGCTTCAATTCAACACAATTTCGCACACTTTCTCATAGTTCTAACCGACTTTATTTGAGATTTCGTAGGAGCTACACCCGCGTGACTACCTCCGGCGCCATCTGAAACCGATCTCCCCGTAGTGAAAGATTAGAACAGTTAAATCAATTAAGCACAAATGTTTTTTTTTTTTCAGAAAAAACCTCTGCCTAAGGAATCACTACTTCCACATCCATATTTCCCATCCAAGTATCTTCAAATGAAAAATCTCGATGCTCTATGTATTCTATAGTAAATGTTTCTTTACCAAATTTGGAGAAGAGCAGTCAAGAGGCATGTGAAATGTTGCAAAAAGAAGAAAAAAAATACAACATTGACACCATGTACCATCGATTTATGGCCTATAAATTAATACTCCACCCTGTATGTAATAGCTATCTGCTGCTGTTTCTCATTGTTAGAGTTGAATTGTTTAGTTCGATTAACGAGAAGCAGAAGGAGGCTGCTATTAGCGAAAACATGAAGATGGCAGATGACATTCTACTGAAATGTCGTTTAGACATATATCCGGTAATCCAATACCATTTTATGCTACACCTGTGAAAGCCTAAAAACCAACATATTGATATAATTTTCTCTGTTATCAAAAACATTTTACAGAAAAAAGTTTAAGAACGAAATTGCACGTGTCCTTTAGTACAGTATTCTATTGTCAATTTGAAAATTCAGTCTAAACCGTTGCTACCAGGTAAATTATTACATAGCCTGATGTGATAGAATAAGAACCGAGACCATGTTTAAATATTGCAAACGACATTCGCACACGAATATAGTTGACCAAATATGTTATGCACTTACCTTAAACGAAAGTAGTCGATTGTTTACTTGCCCACCATTACAAGTCCCTTATCTGGTTCATCTTTAATATTGCCGGTAGCATAGCCGTAGGTTAAATGATATTTATTTACTTTGTTTGCACCATTTATGGAGTTGTTCATTAAACTAACATTATTATAAATAAATAATGTACACCATACCTATCAATTAATATAAAGTAGTAAAACAATATTTACAATTATTAAAAAGTGATTCTAAAGATTGTATGATATTGCTTTGTCGGCCTTTTTTATGATTTTCAGACCGACTCTGGATATCCTATACTAAATTAATTTATTTCTTAAATAATTCCTAAATGCTGGAAACAAAATATTCTATAATTGCATGTATTTAAATTTATTATGATTATATATACTACTAAGGCGCGAGTAGTTAATTTACATCATAGTAATTATTAGAAATTTATTTAGGTACTATATATTTTATTATGAAATTTATTATGAGAGTTATATTAGTATTGTATATGATCTGGTGACGTTTAATGCACTTGCACTTTTGATACATAAACTGTCCCATTACGGTTATTATACTTTTCGAAAGTAAATATTATTCTTATTTTAACGATATATCAAATTTTACTCTTTTCCGTCCATTTTCCATTAAAAGGGGATTATTCAAGTCCTGTGAAGCTGGGTCGCTTCGAATATTATATTTCATTTACGTAGTCTACGGTATACAATAGTTCATTGCAGTGTCAGAGCTTTGATGTTGACAATTTTAAATATTTTAACAATACAATGTGTTAAAGGTTAGTCTAGTTTTAAAGTATCTGTATGACTGTACTGTTTCGATTTATTTGCTCATGATGGTCCAAGAAACATTTTAGAAGATATCAATAAACATTTATTTTAAATGAAGTAAAATATGTTTTCAATATAATGCCGTATAGTACAGGCAATGAATGCAACATTTTGTAAAAACCTCGCCGCTTCGAAATGCGCGAAAAATGAGAATTCTCCGGGAGTTTCGTTCGACCGGACACATCGATCGATAATTCTTACTATTCAGAGCCGCTAAAAAAAATTAAAATAACGGAATGTAGCGAAAAGTCTCAGCTTTAATGTGAAACTAATCACAAAATTCATATAAATTTTTATCAGATAGAAAAAAGTGTTAGAAGATGGCTTAGTAAATTTTATACAGTTGATTTATTCATATTTTTGAGTTTTATGCATCCTCCCTATTTCTCCCATAACAATAGGTACTTTTTCACTGCATGGATTCGATTCCACGCACTTTAATCTATATATCGTGAAAATCTCATTGGAGATTGTTAAGAAACAAATAACTTGTGTAAGTTTTACTGTACAATTGTGCATTTTCTGAACGTGTATGAACAGTGTAGACAAATTCAAAAATTACTGCACGCATTTAAAGGACTCTAAAGTCACTCGGAAGAATATGTTTTATTGTACTTACAATTCAAAAATTAAGACTGTGCTATTATTATTAATTAAGATATAGCGAATTGAACTCCGAAATTTGGAGGTGATTGATCGATGAGAAATATACCCTCTACTTTGATCGCAAGGCATATTTTTCCAACAAAAGCAATTACAATAAAATGTTAGTTGGATTAATATGTCATTATTTAAGAATGTATTAGGAACATGAATTATCATTCTAACAACTCCCGGCAAAGATATGAATAAATCTGTGGACCAACTGTAAAAAGTTTACTAAGCCATCTTCTAACACTTTTTCTCTATGGTAATTTTTTTTATGAATTTTGTGATTAGTTCCACATTAAAGTTGAGAAACCTCTACTAATATTTATGCATATTATTTCAATTAGGTTTAAGAAAAAAACTTATGATGTCAATGCGAAAAATGCATCAAAATGGTACCATATATTTCTTAACGTTTTACATTGGGCTCTAAGCAGAGTAATACTATATTCGATACCACTCTTTTTTAAAAAGAATAACTATTTTTCAAGATCAAACTATAATTCAAATTTAATTTAAAGAAATTGTGCTTTCAGATCGGTCTGTAAATACTGGGGTTTAACCGCTACCATAACAGGTGTACAAAAGATTCCCTCCAATGGATGAATTCCCCTGACTTCCTGCTGAATTCCCTGATTTCTTGGTAAGTTAGAAAAAACGCCGTTTTAACGGTTTTTGCGATTTTTAAGCAAAACTATGAACATTTTCACTATAGGAAGTCAGTTACATTTATATCTTGAATAACTACAAAGTGAGAGGTTAACGAAATCAATCGGTTATTTAAGTAAACAGTTATTTGCAAAAAACTGAAAAAAGTGCAGATTTTACCAAAATTCATAACTATCGTTTAAACAATGAAGACTTTCAAACGCCGCAAAAAGGTTCGATATTATGATCGCCATAACCGGTAAAAATGAGATGAGAAATGTGAGATATTTTATCGCATTTCCAAATACTAATATCCCTGGTCTAATATGGGACAGCAAAAAGCATGCAGATCGGTTCAGATGTTCTTGACTTTTTCGATGTGCAAAAACGGACAATAAGGATGTATCAGATAAGTACCTGTTATAATACTATAATAATAATACTCACGCTGTTGGGGCAAATTTTCGCCGTTACGGAACCGTGAAGTTAATATTACTAAATGCCTAGTTGACAAATGGCAACTGTCAGATATCAAACAAGTAACAAATTCGCACGCGCTTTAAATGAAAATGTGCTGAGTTTGTCTGAATTCCTCCGAATTCTTCTTGAGTTCATCATGAGTTCCTCTGAGATCCTCTGAATTTCTCATGAATTCCCTATGAGTTCCCACTGAACTCCTGAAGGGTGTACTATAGATTTCCCAAGCGGTTAACCCCCAGTAAATACAAAATGACATCATTAGCAAGTAATGATACAAATGCCTTTGAATTTTTAAAGTTATTCTTTAAAACCTAATTCTGGCGGGATACGCAAATTCCGAGTCCCACAACGATGGGTCATTAAGTATAGATTATAGCACCCGGAGAACGGAGGCTTGCATGGTACGGCACAGGTCCGCGGTAACAGGTCCGGTTATTATAGTCGAGTCGCTGTATCGAAATTTTTGAAAAACCCAAAAAATGTTTAATATTTACCGATTTTTTTTAAACTTTATAAATATCTTCTTTGGTCCTTAAATCGAAAAGTTAAGAGTTTTTTTTTGTCGATCGAACCTCGGACATTGTTAAATAAACAAATTAAATTAACAATTGAATAACTTCCTGAATAATTATTCAAAATGGCTGAATTTTTTTAGGGGGTTTTGGGGATCGCTGACTACGAATTTGATATTAAAGAGTTCAAATTCAAAATGGCGGAATCAAAATGGTGCATATGTTATTAATTATTTCGCATATTTTTAACTAACAATTGAATAACTGCCAGAAAAATAACTGAAAATGGCTCAAACTTTCTTTGGGGAGGGTTCAGAGGTCGCCGATTATGAATTTGATATCGAGGAGTCCAAAATCAAAATGGCGGTTGTGACACTAATTGTTTGGAATATTCTCTGTGAATATTTATAATTGTATCGGAAAAATTCCAGAAGAGCTTCTTAGGTCGCGAGTTATTAATTTAACACGAAAAAGTCAGAATTGAAAATGGCGTATTCAAAATGGCCAAAATGTCATCCATTATTTTAAATATTTTTGTAAATCTGCTATTCTAACAGACAAAATCTAACAAAATGTTAAATATGACCATGCTTAACGTACGTTTCAAATGTTACTGATTTGGAGTCCAAATCAGTTATTGTATTCAAAGGCCGTTATTAATAAGCATCTACTCTGCGAGCCTACGGCCGGAAAATCGCTCGGTTTTTTTGGAATTTCTGGAAAACGGTTTAGAATTTTTGAATGAAGTAAAAGGCAAAGTTAAGCCAATAAACATACCTTTCCTCTGTTTTTTGTTTGAAGTCAATATATATAATTGTTTTCAAATGCAACCCCTCACAAGCACCTATCACACCAGCGTGTGGTCGGACAATCGCTCCGTTTGTTTCGAATTTCTGGAAAACGGTGCAGAATTTTTGAATGAAATAAAATGCAAACTTAAGCTAACAAACGTACCTTTCGACTGTTTTTGTTTGAAGTCGATATGTATAATTGTTTTTAAATGTGACTTCTCACAAGCACCTGTCCCACCGGCGTGAGGTCGGAAAATTACTCTGTTTTTTTTTCAATATCTAGAAAACGGATTCGAATTTTTTGATGAAATAAAATGCAAATAAAGCCAATAAACGTACTTTTCTACTGTTTTTTGTTTGGAGCCAATACGTGTAATTGTTTTCAAATGCGACCCCTCATAAGCACCTATCCCACCAGCACCAGCGTACAGCTAGAAAACCTCTCCGTTTCTATTTAATTTCTGGAAAACGGATTCGATGTTTTGAGCGAAACAAAAAACAAAATGTTTCTAATGAACGAACCTTCAAGTATTCTTAGTTTCTAGAAGATTTTTATCATTTGTTGTTATAGTCCAAAATCACGTTGAGTTCTTTAATTATTTAAGTTCACTTTTCCAACTAAATTTTATTTTTATATAATTTCCAGAATATGTGATATATGTGGAATTCTATTTTTGGTGTATACCTACATACGATGTATCTATAAGATTCACATAAATATATGCCTATGATAATATATTGTACTTCGTAAAAATCATCGTTTATTTGGGAATGCGCGCGGATTCTTGTATCTTAATAAATTTCTTGTTAATAAACAACTACTTATGAATTTTTAAATTTATATATGTAATCAGCGATCCCCAAAACCCCCCTAAAAATATTTCAGCCATTTCGAATAATTATACAGGAAGTCATTCAACTGTTAACTTGATTTGTTTATTTAACAATGTCGAAGGATCGACCGACAAAAAAATTCTTAATTTTTCGATCTATGGACCCAAGAAGATATTTGCAAAGTTTCAAAAAAATCGGTAAAGTATTAAATATTTTTTGGGTTTTTTATAAATTTCGATACAGCAACTCGACTATTAACCAAATCAAGGAATGTTCGCAAATAATTTGTTGGGGAGGTTCCAATTGTTCCGGTAGCTGCTCACTTTTAACTCAATTTGTTCCGCCATTCCCCCCCATTGGATTTCGTTACTAGGATATAGCACGAGCAATAATTTAAGAATAATTGTACTTTTCATTGTGTCAATGTAAAGAGATTTCTAGAGGCAATTGAAATACTCCAAAACAAATGTATATGTTTTATTGCAAAATATAACAGTTATCACATGATAAGTATTTGAAAGAAGTTTACACGTTTTGATCCAACCGGATCCTCCGCCATTTATTTAAAAGTAATCGAGAGGAGCATGTAAATTGTATATTTTATGAAAAGCACTTACGTAAATGATATTCTGCGGTTTGAACATAAATAAATATACAGTAAACGATTCTATTCTCATGACTTCCAGCATAACTGCGTTGTAGTAACCACTATTAACTTAGTTGATTTAATCAAATAAGTAGTATATTATAAGAGGGCAAAAAATGTTTGTACAGAAATCCATTTTATAACACGCTGAACTCAAATATTGAATAAAAAAGTCTCTATGTATGTAGCCTATTTCTTTTAATAGAATGATTGTTCTTAAATATAAAAATATTATTTTAAATTTGGCACACATGCAAAATAGTTCTATTGAAATTGGGTCATACACCTCAAGTGGGTGATTGTCAGGAGCGTGTAAATTGTACTGTTTTATATAAACAAAGTTTTATTGTAATTTTGGAACAAAATTTCCCAATGTTATATTTGAAAAATGTGAAAGTGCACATGACACTGAAACCGTATAATATACAATGTGTTCCTCAATTTCATACAAAGTTTACGTAGACTAGAATATACATCAAATTTTCTTAGGGTATTTTTAAATAGAGTGTTACGAAACAACTAAATGTTACAGTTGGCGTTGTCTCTCCACCTATAACTTGTATTCTTAATATAAACGTATATTTGAACATTATTTTTGCATTTAGTAATTATTCAATTTATTATTAACTATCCAATTTTATAACACTGGTAATACTGCCACATTTATAAACATTACACTGCATATAAACAATCTAAGGAATTTTGTTCAACTGTGAAAGATTTATAATAATAATAATAATGGAAGGAAAAAATCATCGGTCTAATACAACGAATCTACTCTATGAAATAATAGAGTTTTTCCCTTCCATTATAATATTCAAGGACGCAACTTTCCTATTAATCTTTATAAACTGCCCCTATACGGTTGATTTTTATATGAGATAGTGCAAAATGTTCCTAAAGATGTATAGAACAAAGTCAGGGTCATGGAAACTGGTGCTTTTTCGATTTCCGGTCGTAAACTGGGACAGAAGTTTGTTATTTCTGGTCACCAACAAATTTTTTTAAAGTTGAAAAAGAACCATTGGATTTTATATTATGAATAATTCTAAGCATAGTTTGACTCTTGACATTTTTTACCTAGCCTCACTCTTCTCGAGATATAAGCATATAAAAATAAACGTGTATTATTAGGTTTTTCTTTTTTCAAAAAACTAGTATTTACGATTTTTTATGGGCGTTTACTATGTATCAAAACATGTGTTGTTTATATTATGAACAATTCTAAGCATTTTTTGACTCTTGACATTTTTTAGCTAACCTCACCCTTCTCGAGATATCGGCATTTAAAAAATTTAAGAAACATTTACTTAAGCAATTCTTTTATTTTCAAAAAACTAGTATTTACGGTTATTTATGGGCGTTTATTATGAATTGATATGTGGACCTCATATTTTGGGCCATTATAAGCATTTTTCGACTCTTGAAAAAACAAAAAGCTTAAATTCACGTTCTTTTTTTTCTAAACACTTATATCGCGAGAAGAGTGAGGTTAGGTAAAAAATGTCAAGAGCCAAAAATTCTTAGAATTGTCCAAAGTATAAAATACAACGGATTTTCTTTTCAATTTAGAAGCAATTTTTAGTGACCGAAAATAACGCACTTCTGTCCCACTTTACGACCGGAAAACCACCAGTTCCCACGACCCTGATTTTGTCCTATACATCTTTAGGAACATCTTGCGCCATCTCACATAAAAATCAGGTGGGGCGGAATCTCATGTTGGGGTTTAGGTCTTATTCCTGCTTTATTTCCTCGACTATAATGCGTATGTGGCTTTGCAAACCAAGTACCTAACATATGGTGGATGCGCCGGTCCTTACCGATATATTTATGATAATTTAATTTATCAATTTTTCTTGGGGTAAATGTTTGCTTAAAATTTAGTGTGTGCATGGGGTGATCGTATTTTTTATGAACAAGTACGGGATGTTATATTCCTTTAGTATGGTATATAGTACATATAACAGCACAAGCTCGTTTTCAAGATAGTGTCTGAGGACCTATTGAAAATTTGAACCATAACTCGGACGAATTGATGATTGTAAAACAAAATTTAATGATAAAACAGCCAATAGAAATAATAAAATACTGTCATGGAAAATTTAATTTGTAATTATTAGTTGATTTAATTTTTATTTTTAAGTAAAATGTGTAGTATAATTTCATTCCCGACTAATAAACAATATAGCGAGGTTGGAGAATTGTAACAAAATTGTACTTACATTATTACTATTATTTCGGAACTCATAGTTGGGGGAGATATATCATTGCACACTACCTCCCACTTCAAAGACTAAAAATCAAATTAATAAAAATCACATGCCTAGCAATAATGCAGTCTTTGTAATATTTCTGAATTGCTCGCTCTTGGTTAGGAAATCCGAATGTAATTTCAGCTGTTCTAAATATCCTAAATAGTCAGCAATTGTTAGTTCAATTTTGTAATAGTTAATGTGTTAATGTTCATATTTAAATTCAGGTTTAGAATAAGTAAATTATTTATATACTAATTAAATGTACATGTAAAGTGAAATTTAGATTTCTTTCTTCTTATTATAATTTATTTTTAAAACATGACATATGAATTTTCTGCTCTTGGCAGCATTTCTAATAAGATTGTTATGAAACGAAAGAGTTGCAGTATTAGAAAGATAAAAGTAAAAAAGTTATTGGTTATGTACTTAATCTCAGTGGCACCACGTAAAAGTGAATTGTGCCATATTCCAGCAAAATATGCATTAAATAGATATTTGCCCTCGACCATGCTCGACGGCAACTTCTACTGATTTTAATTTGAATTGCAACGTTTTCAGGTATTGAATTTAACATATTTCTACAGAAATTTTGAATGTCTACGCAAAATTACATTCCAGATTCAATTGTAGTGTATAAAAACTTCACATAGTCACTCACACACTCAGCATGACAACTGATAGTGAATATATAGTACCCCAACGGGTGGTCGTTTAATATTCAAACAATGATCAATTGTCACACAGACTTGAAATAGCTCCCCAAAGACATCGTTACAAAGCGCATCGCATACATAGCACAAAATAATCATTTACACGATATATTTTCACATAGTAGGTAAACTGTGGGTGGAGAATTAAGCAAGACCTACCATTAAAATAATTAGAGATCGTACCTCAAATATTGGCTTGAAAAAAAAATTATGCCAGAAATTGATCACTTGAATATTAAAAAACTTGCTTAAAGTCCAAATCATTAATATTGTCGTTCACGTCATCAATTTATGGATAAGTACAGATATGCGATTTTTCTATTAGCTTAAATACTAGTATGTAAATAACGGAAAGTCATATCTGATGGGGGCTACGACAGAAGTTCCAAGCGTAACGATGTGCTTTAGAGATGAATAATACAACCTCTTGTAGCCGCAACCAACGTTCAGCATTCTGTCAGTTGAAAAGCGTGCAATTGGCGCAAATTTAATGATTTTCAATTTCCTCTCGTTATTTATATAAGTTTGTAGTGTTTATTACTGTGCTGTTTTAAAGTTTTCTTTAATTATGTAAATTGTTGTGTAAATAGTGCTTTAGTTTTACTATTTGTAAACAAACTAATCTCAAAATGTTCGGCAAAAGACTGAATGCAGTAGCCAGAGACATGGTGGAGAAATTAGTTGAGTACTTCAATCAGGAAAAATGCAACGGAGGTCCCTTTTACCTTTGCCTGTATAGAATTCAAATTTGGAGGGGCTTTTAAGAGCCATTCGAGGCAGCGCGCGGCGCTCGCAGTGCACGTACCTATTTATTTAAGTCATTGTACAGTATACGTTTACATTATTTTACAATTCGATCATTTTACACGAAAATGGTTATTGTATATACGAATTTTTTTGTAAATAATTTTTTTTAGAATTTCCTGTTCACTGTTTTTTATGTCTATGGTAGTTTATGTATTTTTTGCATTTTAAAAGTTATTTTCAAAAATATGTTTATTATGTTTAACGCCATTTTGTTTTATCTTCCGCCTACGGCCTTAACAACTCCTAAAATTCTTTCCTACTTCTAATAACCTACCCAGTAATCAAGAGCTTTCATAATTGTGTAGGCTGAATTTTGACAATAACAATCGTTTTTATTATAATCCAGAAAAAATTGAAAAAAAAAACTTTAAGTTGGCTTTGACTTTATGGAAATTCAGAACTGCATAATGAATTTTTAAATAACACCAAATTTCTTACTCGTGCTAATGACACCGTGGGTCTTCAAGAGCTACGCTGCAGTTTTTTCAATTCAAGAATGAGATTGTGATACTTTTTTCTAAATAAAGAACCTCTCTTAAAATCGATTTTTTTTAGTCTCCAATACCTTGAGTATACGGCCAAAATCGAGAGCGATTCGGCGAGGTACATATTTTTCCAAAGATACAATGTATTTCGAAATTTTGACACAAAGGCAAAAGTGGGCCATCTAAAATACATTGTATCTTTGAAAATGTGAGTGCCGTGCTGAATTGGCCTTGCCCTCGATTTATATACTGTATTCTTAGGGGTTTATGAGACTGAAAAAAAAATCGATTCGATGAGGATACCATGCATCATTTTTTTTATTTTTTCGATCGACCTTAGCTGCATTTGAACATTTGTTCAGGAGGTTGAGAAGAACATTTTTGCGTGGGTTAGATTAAATTTGACCGAAGGCAGAAATCCTATGTATGGCGTGCGGGCTCCTTTGGAGATTTTTACAAGAATACTTTTTTTGTGGAAAATTAAATTTCTCAATCAGGTACGTTGTCGTTAGTATTAAAAATAATTAAAGAACAAAGTTAAACATTTACGAAAATCCACTTTTTCTTCCTTTCCTAGTAATTCGTTCACAACTTATTTTACGGCATCCTAGGTACATATGAGTGTTCAGAGAAAAAAATTTATTGAAAAAAACAAAGAAGTTGCTTCTCTTTCTGCTCCGTATGCGTAACATTAATTGTTTGTAATAGTACTTTTTCGTAAAAGCGTAATATTTTTTTCGGAACGTTAAAGAAACATTATTCATTATTAATAAATTATCTTAAAATTGTTGTTGTATTGCACAAAAATAAATTGAAATAATAGAGCAAATGCGGTAAAATATGAAAGGTAATATGTGCTACTCAATATATATCTGAGTCCATTAAGATGCAAGTTCAAACAGATGTAATATATTTTGATTTTACAAAAACGTTCGACAAGCTTAATCATAACATTCTTATTAAAAAACAGTCCAACATTGAAATGTCACCGAATCTTACACACTTTTTAAAATCATACTTGTCAGATAGAAAACAGTACGTCGCGTTTAATGGATTCAGGTCTACTGATTACTTATCTTGTTCTGGTGTACCTCAGGGATCTGTCCTTGGGCCACTATTGTTTAATATATTCATCAATGATATAACACATGAACTAGATGTTCATTTTTTAAAGTACGCAGATGACCTCAAGCTACTACATAGAATCTCTAACATAAATGACTGCAGTAAACTACAAAATAATATATCTAAACTCAGCGCTTGGTGTGTCGAGAACAGTCTCACATTAAATGTGCAAAAATGTAACGTAATGACATTTTCCACAAAGGATGTTAATTTTACATTTATTTACTCTCTAGAAAGCGAACCATTAACTCGACCGTCCTTGTTTAAAGACCTTGGAGTAATTTTTGACAAAAAACTCAGCTTTGTCAATCATATAAATACGTTAATTTGCGACGTAAATAGAACACTTGGTTTTATTATACGCAGTGGGCGTGATTTCTCAAATATCTCAACATTAAAACTATTATATTTTTCTTTTTTGCGATCTAAACTAGAGTATGCGCATCTTGTTTGGCAGCCCTGATATAACACTCATAGTCTTAAATTAGAAAACGTGCAACGCCACTTTTTTAAATTTCTACATCTAAAATCTCATGGTATATATCCACCAACTGGTTATCCACAAAGCGATTTACTTCAAATGTTTTCAATGCGTAGCCTATCTGAAAGACGCAAAGAAATTTGTCATAAATTTCTTTAAAAAAGGTGATTGATTATGATATTGACTGTAGTGAGATACTTCAGAGAGTTAATTTCCATATTCCGCGAATAAATTCAAGACAAAACTGAACTTTCTACCTTACTATAGCCCGGACTAATACAGCATGTGCTCTAGCTTTAACCACAGCCAGCGTGATATCGACATCTTTAATAAATCGGAGATTTTGTCTAAATCATATATGTATTTTTTGTTCTCTCTTTTCATTGTAAATAAATTCAACTCTTTACTCTCTCTAATATTTAATTTTCTTTTGTTGTATATCTTTACTGAAATGTACGCTAGTAAATTTAAGTAATATTTGTATGATGTATGTGTTGTTTTCCATCTTGTAAATGGTCTTGTACTGTTAGATTGTGTATGAATAAAATAAAATAAAATAAAATAAAATAAAATAAAATAAAATAAAATATAATAAAATAAAATAAAATAAAATAAAATAAAATAAAATAAAATAAAATAAAATAAAACAAAACAAAACAAAACAAAACAAAACAAAACAAAACAAAACAAAATAAAATAAAATAAAATAAAATAAAATAAAATAAAATAAAATAAAATAAAATAAAATAAAATAAAATAAAATAAAATAAGTAAATTAAAATATGACAAAAATTGTCAATTTTGAATGGCGATATCTCGGTTACCGTTGGTCGAACGGAGCAGACAAAAAGCAATTTCTTTGTTTTTTCAATAACTTTTATCTTTCAACATTTATGTATACCTAGGATGCCGTAAGAAAAGTTATGGACGAATTACTGGAAATAGAAAAAAAGTGAATTTTCGTAAATTTTTAACTTTGTTCTTTAATATTTTTTAAAACTAAAAATAGGAAATTATTTTTTTTTACAAACGAGTATTCTTGTAATAATCTCTAAATTTCCATTGTTTTTAAGTTTGAAAAAACAAAAAATGGGCTTGTTCGAATGGCTCCCAAAAACATACCACGGAATTTAGTAGCGCTTTGTGATTTTATCGTTTTTAGGTGTTAAACTAATATATTAAAAACAAAGACCCTTTAACGCAATTATTTCTTACTAAAAGACATATTCAGCAGCTGGAAAGGAAAGCCGACAAAGACACATGCTAATAATATGGAGTTGGTGGTTGTTACTCTAATCTGATTAATACAATTAATACATAAGTATATCACCAAATTTGTAGCCGATTAATTCCACAATTCTTAATTAGTTTGTATGTAATCTATCAGATAGCAACACTAATATCATTTGCAGTAAATATTTAAATTTCGTGAGCGTAGAATGCGTGGCGAGATGCCGCATCTTCTGATGGCCTCCGCAGTATTCACCATCAATTAATATGGTTGAGTGGATAGAGACCGAGTTCCTGCTTTAATCACGAAGTATAGTCCACATATCTTCAGGGAGGGAATGACCCGTGTGTGTGTGCAGAACACTCAACTATCGACAGGAGGAGAGTCGAGAGTCGGTATCAAGATATCGTGAACCCAAATCGTAAATCGCTCAAACAAGTTGCGGATCCCGCAGTTCGGTTCACGCATCAATGATCGCCCACTTTTTAGTGTTTAGTAACGATGTGAGCTGAATATTAAACCAACAAAGCACGTTGGCATATTATAATCCTTTACTGTTTCATATGCTGCTCCTACTATAATTCATTAGCTGATAAAAGTAACAATATCATACATTTCGTTTAAGTGTAATTATCCTTCGGTTTTTAATGAGTACTTTGCCGACTGCAGCAGTAAAAGTAGATATACGGGATGTTCCAGAATTATTTAGGGGCCAAAAACAATATTAAAAGTATCTGTACTTTCTTTCCGGGGAGCTATTCGCTCTAGAAAGTTAAATAAATCTTGGAGAAGGTTTCCTTTTCAAACTACCTGAGACATGAACGGTACGTAGGCAGGCGGAAGAAATAGAAATAGAGCAGGTCAACATCTTACTATAAACGACTATAATAGAGAAGTAGTATGGGAGTTCATATATCTAGGCTTCCAAATAAATAATGAAAGAAAAGCCGCATAAGAGGTAAAGCGAAGAATACTTATAGCTAATTGATGTTAATATGGAGTCGAGAAACAATTAAAGTTACCAAATCTATCACGAAAATCGAAATGTATAATACACAGGACACTAATTTTACCTCAATCTGACCCCCGCTGAGTCCCTCTATTGCCACGGCGCGCGGCGCTCCGACAGCATGAATGATCGACTGAATCCCGTAAAAAGGGTTTTAACCCCGTGGACAAAGGAAAAATTGATGCCAGTATACAGACTTATTTCTAATAGTTTAATATAGTCTGTCGTGAACGCAAAGACCAGTATTAACGTATGCCTCCGAAACGTGGACCCTGAGAAAATTAGATGAATCTCCCTGGGAATTTTTGAAAGAAGAATATTAATAGAAACACTTGGCCCCATTCAAGAAAACCAAGCATCCAGAAGCAGATGCAACTATAAATAGTATATGAAGATGCTGATGTAGCAAAAACGATAAAGTTAGGACGATTAAGATGGGCAGGGCATGTACTAAGAGTGAACAACGAAAAGCCTACAGACAGCCTACTAACAGCAAAGCCCGATGGAAATCGAGGAAGGTGCAGATAAAAATTGAGATGAATAGATGAGGTAGAAAAGGACTTGAGGAACATAGGAGTGATCAATTGGAAACACCGAACCCAAGATAGAGATCGTGAAGAGGCCAAGAAACCGACAGGGTTGTAGCGCCACCGATGATGATGATGATGAGACATAAATTAGCTAGACGGCGTACTGATGTTTTCGAAATATAGGGTTGTTTCTCGCAACCTAAACACTACACTCTCTTATTCATCCATTCATATTCATCCAGGTCTCTTCTTTCCATCGCCTCCATCACTACCTCCATCCATGCTCTCGTAGGTCTACCTTTTTTCTTCTTTCTGGAGGATACCACTACCACATTTGTTCTGTCTGAATAGCCTGTTTACCCTGTATTATTGTTGTTTGCATCTCTTCGGCTATTCCCCTCCATTGACATAATGGCTCCTACGTACGTGTACTCACTACAGACTTTTATATTTCTTCTATTTATATCTATGTCATTCCCTTCTTCCCCGATCACAAAATATTTGGTTTTGTCAAAATTAATATTTAATCCCTATTTTTCGTAGGTCTCCGTCACTTTTCGCATAATGTAGTTGATGTCATCTTCATCTGACGCAACAACCACTTGGTTGCTGCAAAAAAAAAGGAATGCAGGTATTCGTCGTTTTCACACACGCCCATTTTCCTGCGGGTATTGTTAACGAAAGGGAAATTCAAAAACGACGGACTAAGATTATATTTCGCACATCATTGTGAAGGCAAAACGTAATATACTTTTAGCATAAAAAATAATGTAGGATGGTCTCTGCAAAACATAGTACTTAATCAATATAAATCGGAAGAAAATATTTTTTTTTCTTGGATTTTTTGTGTGGAAATCAAGGACATTGTTCATTGGGTGAAGCAATTTGGGATGTTCAGCTTCAACGATTTCATATTTAAGTAATTTTAGTAGTTCCTTAAGTAATTGAAAATTTAATCAAAGAGAAAAATAAATCTTGTAAGGGTTAATGTTTTTAAATCAATGATTATTTCTTTTGTAGACATGTTTTTTCAACTATGAAACTAAATCGACATAGCAGTCTAATTTTGTGTTATTCCTTATATTGACTATGTGAACATTTTCATATAACATATTTCATCGTTTCTTAGTCGGTACGCTGTATATTAAATGCATACTGTGTCGTCTTTATTCGCATTTTCCTTTTTTATTTCAATGTTTCTATACAGCTTCCTTATTCCGCTGGGTGTGAAAGCAAAACGAGAATTATCCAATTAGGTTTAGTAATATTTCAATTTGAATTGATCTGTAGTGTTGATTTACAGGTATGTGGTATTGCAGTTTAATTAAAATAACTATTAAACATACAAACGGATTATTTGAAAATTGCGATTTGCTTGATTTTCTGCTCGGCAAAAAAGTTGCAGTAAGTAATGGTCAAATAAGATACGAGTTTAAATTCAAAGAAAAAAATTGTTTTTTCCGTCTTCTGAAAAGTCGCTTACTAATTCTATGTAATTACTTCCACATCCACGTACTGAAGTGGAATCATAAAAGAGATTTAATTTTTTTTTGTCGATGTAGGCTTAGAATGTCATAAAGCGTCTAGATTTTAAATTTGAGCGAAAATTTCTGTCTGTCGGTCGGTCTGTAACTTCTTTTGTGCGCACGTTTTCTCAGGAACGGTTTAAGATACTGACTTGAAATTTGGTACACATATGTACCATTATGAGATCTGCAACCAGACTGAAGGGGGTTAAATAGGGGTAAATATGGAAAAATAAATAAAGCAAGCTGGAAAGAGTACAGAAACTTGGGATTTGGTGTATCTACTAGAAGCTAAGGATTCAGATTTTTTATAACATTTTACAACATCTCCACCACCCTCACTCCATTATTGAAGTGGCTGATGAAGTAAAATTGAGATATTCACTTGAAACTTGGTACACGTATGTATTATAACATTTGGAACTAGATTATATTCTGAGTTGATTCTATTGAAGGGGTGGGGCGAGTAGGTGTAAATACGAGAAAATAAGTAAAGCAAGGTGGTAAAAGTACAAAAACTTGGGATTTAGTATATATTGCTGTGACAACTTTAGTCACGTCCCAGAAGCAGTGTGCAGACTGACCAGATTACAATCTCACAGATGCATCCAGAATCGAACAATGCAATACTTGCACGTTAGGTTTCAGACATTAGTTAAATAATTTTAAAATTAAAATATAAACTTGAGTCAGGACGCAAGCCTGCGTTTGAAATGAGACACACTGTGAGACCAATTTTGTAATAAAGACAGTTTAAATAAGGTAGTTAGGACAGCATGCAAACAAACATCATGACTGTACCCGTTATTCCTGAAAATGTTTTAATTGTTAGTGTATTGGAAAATGTATTAGGATAAGTGTTTGAGACATTAAATTATTCATTATTATTAGATAATCAATCAATGCAAGACAATGTTAATAGTTTTAGTTGGATTCAAGATGAATTTTATGTAAAAATAAGCGTGGCTAGAAGAATTTTTAATAGTAACAAAACTTAAAGTATTGATTATATATGAAATTAGGAATTGGTCTAAAATAAGAAGAGAAAATCAATTTCAACATGTATCTAATAATAGGAGAAAAATATGAATAAAAAAATTATTCAATAATTTAAAAATAAAATCTAGCAAGATAACAATGACAGCTCGTCAGTGGGAGAGAGTTAAAAAATAGTTTTTGTTTTGGTATCTTCTGTTTATGAAAATTGAAAATCAAAGGACGTGAATTTTGAGAATAAAATTAGAATTAATTATTGAAAAATATAATTAAAATTGCAAAACTCGAGGTTTCCAAGTAAGAAATCATACCCAAGTGGATAGTTCCAGTTTTCAAATGTCTTCAGGACTAGATAAGTAAAAGTTATATAAATAAAAATTGTTCCAGCCAAGTTAATAATAAATACAAATATTATACATTAACGCTAAGTTTGTAACAAGGAAATTTGTGCGACGAAAATTATTTAAAATTACAAAGGAAGATAAAGCACATACTTTCTTTTAAAACATTAAACTACTGAAACCTAAAATAAAGTGTAAGAAAACCAGAAAATACAGGAATGTATATAGTTTCCTGAAATTATTTGCAAGACAGCCAATTTCGTAGAAGGGGAGCACTGGATCGGTGGTTGAAAAGTAGCGCGCAAGAAGAAAGTATCAATTGATAATAGAACTTCAAATTACAAGGTAAAAAGATCTTTTTACTACATGAAATTCATAGGTACCAAAATTTGAGAATAATAAAGGCCAATTTATTGCGTATTAATTTAGTTTTAAGATTTATTTGTTGTTATATATATTTTTATGTTATATCCTAAAATTTTTACAAGGTTGATTATCTAAACTAATAAAGGTTATTGCATATTAAAATTTTAAGGTGTGTTTCATTTGAAATCCTAGTTTGCTGAATAGAGAGCGCACTGAGCAAGGAAACCACTATCATCCCTGAAAGAGAACAATCTCATGTTTAATTGTATGTGTGTAAGTGTGTGTTTTTTATAAAAGATAAACTGGTAGTCTTTGTGACTCCTGGCGCCCGACGTAAGAACATCTTTAGAATTAATAATATTTTTAAATTTAACTTCAAAATCAAAATTTTAAATTTTTTATAAAAAAATAGCACATCACTTTACATATCATAACAATATACTATAAATAGTAGGTCTCAGAGTAGATTGCAGTTGTTTGCGTTATGAGCGGGCACAGTGTACACAGGCACATGAGAATTCCCAAGTAAGAGGAATCCCCATCGAAGTCGGGTCAAGGCCATTGGTAGAGAAAATGAAAATTAACGATTTAAATTCACTTACATATGGCATTTGGTTATCTTATAGATACACTGAATTTATTTAATTTAAGTTACGGCATAAATGTTCTTATCTTATTGCAGTAAGAATAAAATAAGGAATCTGTTCTGATTTACTAATTTGCCCTCCATAAACTTGGCATTCAAATGTACCAATCAGAGGCACGGACACGCGTTCCCTATCTTTACAGGCACTGCATTTTAAACTGGGATAAACTATAGAAGCCAAAGCCCCAGATTTCTTTATAATATTTTCAACCCCCACCACATCCACTCCATTATTAAAGAGGTTGATAAAATAATATTGAGGTATTCACTTGAAAATTGGTACACGTATATATTGTAATGATATCTGATTGAGATTATGGTAAATACAGAAAGATAAGTATAGCAAGTTAATAGAAGTCCAGAAAGTTCATTTTTGGTGTATATGCTAGAAGCCAAAGCCTCAAATTTTTTTATGATATCGGCCTCAAATATTTATTATTACAATTCTATGAGCAATTACTTCCACATACTAGAGTGCAAATATTGTGAAGACGTTTTTAACAAAAATTCTTTGAGACGACTGTTACAAGAATTGGCAAAAAGAGAACTATCTAATTACAATTAGTAATACTTTAATTAATTGAATTTGATATGTAGTGTTGTAGATGATATTGTAACTTAGTTAGACTGACTAAAATATGCAAATTGCTTATTTGAAAATTGTGATTTGTTTAATTTCTCTCTTCGACAAGAACGTTGCAGTGTGTTACAATAAAAAGAAAATTCATCAATTAAGGTACGCTTGTTTAAATTCCAAGAAAACGATCAATAGGCTATAAAATTATATTGAATACAGTGGCTTTGTAGTAAACTCCTTGGTATCCACTTGTTAAGGAAATGTCTACATCAAATGCCACCAATAAACAAGTTGAGAACGATTTGCAATGCAAAGTTCGGAAATTATTTTTTCGTTGAATGCACCGATGGATTTGTAGAATATTAGAATAACTATGCTTGTGATTGTTTTTAAATGACAATATTCTTGATTCGAAAATTAAAACTATTATTATTTTTTTAATAACCATCGTCAGTTTTATAATTCAATTACAATTTTTCTCTGACTGAAATTAGAAAAATAAGAATTATGTGTCAAATTTGGAAAACTAGAATAATTGCCAATTTAGAGTAAAAATATGAAGTACAATAACCAACAGCGTCAAAAAATGAGAAAAAATTTTCTCTACAGTTTTCTAAAATTAATTTATTTATAAAGTCTAAAATATATTGGATGCCAAATTCCGCTTTCTCATAATAACAATACTTTCTTTTGAGCATTTGTAATATACAGTATAGTGAATTAAGTGAAAGAGCGGAGAGTTTATTTTAAACAGAGCTGTGGCCAGTAAACAGTTAAAGTACTGGTAGTAACCAGTAAGCAGTATCAAACAATTTTTGTAGTACTTGCGGTATTAAGTACCAGTGCTTTTCAGAAATACTTGAAATATTCAGTAATGTACTTAAAATCAAACATATGCAATAGCAGTAATAAGTAAAGTACTCTACAAGTACGAACTCAATTGAAACAGCACGGAACTAGAGGATCTTACGGGATATTGTCAATATATCGCATCACATTGAATGAGAGAGCACAGAATTTTACAGATTTATATTCACCACTCCTCGTCTACAGTCCACGTGGACTTGATCCGCTTGTCACATCGAAATATAGCTGGGATTAAATGCTAACAAATTTGATTTGTCAACACCAACCTTGGTCAAAATTTTTGCATGCCATAATATATAAAACAAAATATAAGTATGAACCATTTTTATCTTATGATCTGTACGAGGCAGTGCAGTACAGCCGGGCAGCGTCATAAATTACTTCATTCTAGTGAATATTTGAATAAATTATTAGTTTAATTACCGTTTAAGTGATTTTTTGCAATTAATTGTTTAAAATGGCATTTTGGAGGCCTTCCGATAGCAGGGACAACGAAACGCACGATTTTGATACAGAGCTTATACAAGCGGAATTTCAAAATAAAGACTTACAGGGGCGAGAATATTAATTCTTCATATAATCAAACTGTGAAGAGGATTCATGAATTAACCAAATTTAGCTGTACTATAATTTACAAGGTTATTAGAGCAGAGGATGTAGTTAATCATTCTATTAAAAGAAAATGAGTTGGACAAAAACTTAAAAAACTTAATAACGCGTCCAAAGATGTCATTCATCGATTTGTGTATGACTTTTACACTGAACAGAATGTGCCCACATTAGAAATAATTAGGGATAAGTTACGCGACTATGCATGATTATAATAATAAATCATTTTTTGCGAAACGTTTTGCTCGATTGCCATTTTAGGTACAAAAAATTCGACAAACGAATGGTAGTTATGGAATCAGCACGCATCGTTGATCATCGACACGAGTGCCTGCGTAAAATAAAAGAATACCGAGATGCAAATAGAAACATAATTTATCTTGACGAAACATGGCCTTACACCCATGATGTAGTTCAATACGGTTGGGTAAATAACACCAAAAAGTGTAATTTAAGTGCTCCATGTTCTAAGGGAAAAAGAATTATAATTCTACATGCTGGAAGTAAACGGTTTTATTTCAAATGCGTTGTTGTTGTCTGCTAAAAATATCAAGAAATCCTCTGCCGACTACTACGAGGATGTGACAGCCGAATTATTTAAGAAGTGGGCAAAGTAACAGCTGTTACCAAATATCCCACCAAATTCTGTAATTGTTATGGACAATGCGTTATACCATTCGCAGCAACACACAAAAATTTCGAACACCAACACAAGAAAAGGCGATCATTGAATTTATGAAAGGTAAAGGCTTGGAAATATCAGAAAAAACATAAACAAGACTTTATTAAAACTAACTGGAGAGCAACATTTAAAAAGAAATATGCCTTTGAAAATATTTTTGAAGCACACGATCATGCTATTTTATGTCTGCCACCATATTATTGTGCTTTCAACCCCATTGAAATGGTATGAGCTGATGTAAAAACAAGACTACGTCAATATTATCAATCCCCAGAATCAAGTGAGTCTGTCTTAAAAAATATAATGATAATAGTAGACGAGATAGGCAAAAGCGATATATGGAGGAAGTGTGTATCTCATGTGATAAAAAAGGAAAATGAGTATTCTATATTACCATCTATTAATCCAATTATTATTAATGTAAATACCGATTCAAGTTCTGAAAACTCGGATAGTGACGAATGAAATACTGTTTATTTAAAGTTCATAGACAAAGCTTTTTTAAATTTGTTTATTTAACGTCGACCTTTTTCCGCTAGTGAGACCAATTATGAACGCCAGGAAACACGTTCCTTTTTTAAAATTTTGCCGAGTCTTTCCTTTATAGAATAGTAGAAAGTTTCTACCTGCCTAACTTCATGATACTGCAAAGTTCATAGTATTACGGCCTAACATATAATAAACAAGACAGTCGCTGCTTTACGCCCCTTCGGAAGGATTATATACCATCTATGCAACTTCCGCCTACGATTACATAACTTTGCCGCTAGAAGATAGAACGAGAGGTAGGTCACTAGACAATACACGTAGCCTTAATATATCATTTATGTGACTTATCAAATGTGATAAACATATTTTTTTATTAACCACTTCTATTAAATAAAGGTATTATAGAACTCCCTTTCTTTAACAATTAAAAAATAATTATTTAATATTTAAAGCATTTTTGCATTTCTACCGCCGCCGCCTATGTCCCATAAAGGAGATGCTGACTTTAGTCCGAGTTTTCGTTTTTATGCTGTCCCAATTGAGATCATATGTACTATACTCAGCTCTGATTTTAAATTCACTGAACTCTGCTCTTTACAATCAATTTGTAACTTATTTGATAGTATTGCAACAAATTCTTTTGTAGGTTATAATAAAAACGATTATTATTATTACACATACTGCATGCAGTACCTAGTGTGTTTTACTGTGAACATTAAAATTCCATAACACAGTTTTTCAAACACGAATATATGTAATTAGTTAATAAATACTTTAGTCTCAGGGAGAGTTCGAGTTATTTTATTTAATGTCATTGACCACTGAATGAAAATTATTTGGGAGGATTAACATATCTCGTGTATTGAACACGAGTCTGACGAAAATTAATGAAAAAATTAGAAAAAATTTAAATTGAAAGTTTCTTAAATAAATGTGAGGAAAGGAATAAGGTTTGAAATATAGTTGTGACTATAGCCACGAAGAAAACCTAATATACGTTTAATAGAAAAAGCAATTCTGGGACCACTAAAAAGGGAAATTATATGTAAATACATTTACAGACTTCTGAGATATGAGCTAAAAGGCACACACAAAAAACATTGTTTCTAATCTTTTGACCAGAACACTTTGCCCTTATGTATTTTGAGCCGTTGAATCCAAATGTGGCATCAGAATTGTGCCTACACCCACCAGTTTCTTTTTATGGTTCAAAGATAGTTCAAAAATGGGTCAAAAAGGGAAGTTTCTAATAATTTGTCAAAGTACAGAAAAAAAATTGTCCAGCAAATCATAATTTTGGGGCAAGTGAGCTGCCATAAATATACCAACCAGTCTAGCAATGCATGGGGATCAAATCGTTAAACAAAAATTTTCTGTTGCGTGGTCATCAAAAAAATAATACCAGCTAATACGTGTCTTTCACTTATTGATGCAGTAGTAATATTATTTAATGGCACGAACGTGTTATAAATGCTATAAACTAAACAAAATAAGGTATAAATTTGGATTCATTTCAATGCATATTGAATGTAAATTTTTGCAAAATCTTTATTTACAAATTTTCACCTGGCGTTGCTAGATTCATTGATGTGACAAAACTCTCATCGAAGAGACATATCACGTAGCAGTTAAGTTAAAGTTATCTTCATAATGTGTGCCCACCAGAAGTGGTCAGTTGTTTTCTGGCCTGAGTTGTATAGTAATTAGGTGGACAGGCAGCTAGGCAGGTTTTCCACTGATTTAGAGTGTTATTGTCTCTTAGAAAGGCCGAGGTATGTAAGACATCAGTCAATAGGAAGCTGGATAGTGGCGCCTTCGATACCGTGTGTGTTGCATATCTACTAGTATGTTCTAAAAGATAATTATAGCTTAATATTACAGTGTAATTGAATTATAGTCGGATTTTCTCCCTTCAGATTTTGTACCATATGAGATAGTTAAGGCTGATTTTTGGAAAATAGTATAGATAGAATAATAAATAATAAATAAAATAAAAATAATAAGACAGAATTAGGCACAAAAAATATTTTTAAAAGAATGAATTAAAAAGTAAAAATAATTTTTAAATTTGTACATCTGGTAAGTAAAAGCTTTGGGGGCGGTCATATAACAGTACTTTGCCTCAGTTGACCGCCCCCAAAGCTTTTCGTTTCTAGAAGTACAAATACAAACATTATTTTTTACCTTTTACTACATAATTTGAAATAGAAGCTTTATGTTAAAAATATCTGTTTTATACAGCCTACCCATTTTATCAGGGCCCAAGAGAATATCTCACTTAATATCGGTAGAGGAATAAAATTGTTTCTACGAAAATTGTGCAGATTTTTATCAGCTACAAAATGGTCTAAATACATTTGAAATCCATGGCCTACTTTAATAGTTATGATGGAAAATATTGAAAATGCGGAATATGTTTAAGCAAGATATATCCGTTATTTGAAGAGAAACGACGCAAATTCTTTTGCTAGTACTTCAACGAGGTGTTATCTAATTTTTTTCAAAACCACTGTATTTTAAGACTTACTCTTAAGGGTGTTAACATTTTTTTTAAACTGGCAGCATTAAATAGAGTACTAATTTTTCCCCTTATCAACGATGTATCACATGCCATATTTATTCAATACAACTAAGCAAGTAATTATAAAAACATTTTTTAAACCAGTATTTTTTTAACTAGCGTCGTACTTGCAGTGGAGGAGTGTGATTAAATAAAACGATTAAATAATTTAGTACGTTCTTCAAATCTTCACCATAACCAAATTTTAACATAATTAAAAAGAATTAAGTAAATTCAGTTAACAAAAAAAGTAATAATAAAATATAATATAGCTCACAGAACATTAATATCTATCTAGTCCTCAAAATAATTTTTAAAATGTGAAATCAAGTTTAGTAGGTAACATGAAATACAGACAAATTGATATTGTGCTCAAATTAATCGAAAAATATCCCTAGTAGCACCAATATTGCACCAATATATAATCCATATAGGAACAATATATGAATATTGGATTGGACCAATATATGAATATTGGTCCTATATAGGGCCCTATATAGGACCAATATTCATAAATTGATCCTATGTGGATCATATATTGGTCTAATATTTTGTGCTACTAGGGATATCTTAACTTTTTGAGCAAGGAATGATGTTTTAATGGATGACCTCTGTACATTGACATAACTGTGTATAACACTCTTCTCATTATTGCTCCATATTGCTTTCCTGACTATAATTTTTTTTGTTAGCTGACAGAACTTTATTCTTTATTTATAGTAGAGATTTGAAGAGTTTTTTAATTGTTTTATTTAATCATGCTATTGCACGGCAAGTAAATGCTAGATTTTTTTAAAAATTATTGGTTTAAAAAATGTTTTTATAATTACTTGCTTAGTTGCATTGGATAAATATGGCATGTGATATATCTTTGAAAACGGAGAAAAATACTCTATTTAGTGCCGCCATGTCCTGCCAGCTTAAATTTTTTTTTAACACCCTAAAGAGTAAATCTCAAAATAAATCGATTTTGATAAAAAAAAAAATTAGATAAAACCTCGTTGAAATACTGTCGCCTGTCCCCTTACAATTTTCGTCGTATCTCTTCAAATAACGAAGATAGATCGATTAGACGTTTTCCGCATTTTCCATATTTTCCGTCATAACTCTTAAAGTAGGCCACGGATTTGATATATCTCTAAACCTTTTATAGCTCATAAGAATCACCCAAATTTTCGTAGAAACAATTTTTTGGCAAGGTCGATATTAAGTGAGATATTTTCGAGAGCTTGATAAATAGACAGCCTGTATACAATTTTATTTTTTACCGTTTAGTCTACTTATTTTACAAACAGACAGACAAAACCCTTTCATTTGAAATCCATGTCAAGGGGGTAGTGAAGAAAAAGGTAATCTGCCATCCTGGGGCTTCCACCATATCGGATTTATAATGAAGTTATATAGTTTATCATATTTTAATCGTTCAACTCCTTCATTTGATACCCATATCAAGGGGCTTGCCGAGGAAAAAATTATCCCCCATTGCGGTGCGTCCGTCATATTGGATTTAGAATGATATCACATAGTTTATCGTATTTTACTTATCAAATTCTTTTATCTGATACTCATATCAAGGGGATGGTGAAGATAAAGGTCATCCGCTATCTTGGGACGTGCGCCACATTGAGTTTAGAACGAGGTGAGGTGAGGTACGGTGCCGGTTTCAGTGGCGAGATATCGATCGGCGAAGTTAAGGCACGCCGGACGAGTCCGTCACCTGGATGGGTGAGCGTATCTCATCCCGCCGTTCGTCTTAGTTAAGTGGTGGAATAGCATTAGCTAAATTTCACCAGGGTGTTAGAAATAAATAAAGAGATTAAAAGTAAAAAATTAGAATTATAGATATATTATGTATATTGCATTGTCACCGGATCTACATACATGTGCAAAATTTCAAAGCTTTAGTTTAATTAGAACTAGTCTAAATTTTGATTGCAAGATGTGTAGCAGACAGACAGACAGACAGACGGGCAATCAAGTTAAATAAGAGCTTTTAAAATTTATAGGATTTTGCAGAAAAATAACTATCTCTGAGAACTAAAAGAAAAACTATGTGTAAAAATATTAATGAAATCTTTGCGTTCTTTCGGTAACCTGAATTCTGGTTATGCTAGCAAATCAAAATCCTAAAATGAATTTGTATAATTTCTTATTCGAAAACTCTCATTCAACAACTAGCATCTACACAGTCCCCTACGGCATTGCAGATTAAACTAGTATCTACATAACCATCTACGGCCATGAAGATTCAGTTAAAATTATGTATTTCAAGGATGTCTCGGAAACAGAATATGTTTCCTTGTAGGAGCTTATCCCCTAACTTTTGAACTAACATTGTCATATGCATGAAATTTGCAGCCATTATATAAATACTAATCACAAACCGGAGCCGGTATTTTTCTTAATCACGGCGTTTTCCCTAATGTCTTGTGATTTACGAATTACCCTAGTTAGCGTCCATTTACTGTACAGCACGTCTGACGACTCATGTTGTCTGTTGTGGTTCTTTGCCAGGCGCAGAGCCTCATCCCATTAGAGCCGGTGTTATCTTCCAAAAAGAAATGGGGTGACTTTAGTAAATATGCAGATGTTAGAGAAACAAAATAATGACATATTTTTGGAAAGGGCTTTTTGAGCAGAGTACATGATATGGGTATTTTCTTATTTTCTTTTAGCTGTAATTTTGTTTATATTTATCGCACATTTTAATAAGACATACGAATAAATTTCTTATTAATAGTACTAATAAATGGTACCACGATACCGATATGGTTTCATTTGAAAAAATTGAGTTTTGCCCCCAAAATAATTTTGGTGAATTTTATTTGCTCATAAATCACGTTATTTAGTGTTTTTAATGGGATTTCGATTTTTGTAGCATTACACAGGCCATTTAGAATAAATCGGAACCGTCATGGCACATTTAAATGGAAAACTGAAAATTACATTATAAAAAAATTGATGTTTGAAATGTCACTTACTTGGCATCGTTGGATTCAGAAAATTATGCAGAATTCAAAAATGCAAAGTGTTCCATTTAAAAATCGAAACTTAGTGTCACTTCCGGCGAAATCGGAAGTGAAAAAAAATCAATTGTATGTCAGAAAGTGCCGCTTATTTTGTATGTAGTTTATCCTGAATTTCAATCAATTATCTTCAAAACTAAAGAAGAAAAGGGGGTTAGGTTAGGTTAGGTTAGGTACATTTAAATGGAAAACTGAAAATTACATTATAAAAAAATTGATGTTTGAAATGTCACTTACTTGGCATCGTTGGATTCAGAAAATTATGCAGAATTCAAAAATGCAAAGTGTTCCATTTAAAAATCGAAACTTAGTGTCACTTCCGGCGAAATCGGAAGTGAAAAAAAATCAATTGTATGTCAGAAAGTGCTGCTTATTTTGTATGTAGTTTATCCTGAATTTCAATCAATTATCTTCAAAACTAAAGAAGAAAAGGGGGTTAGGTTAGGTTAGGTTAGGTACATTTAAATGGAAAACTGAAAATTACATTATAAAAAAAATTGATTTGGATTTAGAAAATTATGCAGAATTTAAAAATGCAAAGTGTTCCATTTAAAAATCGAAAGTTAGTGTCACTTCCGGCGAAACCGGAAGTGAAAAAAAATCAACTGTATGTCAAAAAGTGCCGCTTATTATGTGTGTAGTATATCCTGAATTTCAATCAATTATCTTCAAAACTAAAGAAGAAAAGGGGGGTAACCATGATCCTGTTACACCCGGTATATATGGTTTATTATCGTGTATATACATTTCAACCGTGAGTTAAGCCTTGATATTCCTTGAAATGAGTTTTTTGTAAAATAACAGTTATCACTTAATACATACAATTTTAATATTATAATATAATATTCTCGCTAAACGACAACACCACCTCAGCGGTCGGATAGACTAACTACAAAAACTACAAAATTCACTACGCCACAAACTTGCTTTCGGAGTACATGTTTATAAATGTATCCCTCATATCCATCTTCCTCGCCTCCACCAAGTCCTTCGTTTTATTTTTCTTTCTAGGTCCATATTTTGCCTCAGTAGTATTTGGGGCGTCCTGCTCCTCACGGGAGAAGGACGCCCCAAATTATTAAAAATTTACTTTATATACATCTACCACATTTAACTTTGTGATTCACCTCATGGACTGCTTGCAAACATAAAACGGGAACTCCGTAGCATTTTTTCTGATTCAAGTACTCAACTAATTTCACCACCAGGTCTCTGGCTACTGCATTCAGCCTTTTGTCGGGCATTTTGAGATTAGTTTCTTTGCAAACAGTAATACTAAAACATTCACAAACTGTTAACACAACAATTTACATAATTACAGGAAATTTAAAACACCTCAGTAAAAAACTCAACAAACCTATGTAAATAAACGAGAGGTAATAGAAAATCATTGAGTTTGACAAATGTGTCAACTATAACGCTACTGAACTGACAGAATGCTGAACATTGGTTGTGCCTACAACAAGCAGTTGTATTATTGATCTCTAAGACGCCACTACGGTTTATGAGAATGGATTTCTTGGCCAAAATCCCATTTTCCAATTTTCAGAAATAATCTCTTTATACCCAAATGTCGATAGTAAACTGGACAAGGTTCTCTACCTGCGCGTCTGTTACATCAGTCGTTTTACATAACTAGGACAGTGTAATTTGCTGTCTAGAATAAAGGTTTCAGTTATCGAGCGCAAGCCGTTGTGCAAATGACAAGTGGGAAAGTGTGCTATTGCTGCGTTTTTCAATATTTTTGTGTGTCGTATTTTTTTATTGGCCTTCAGGTATGTAGTATTTATAAATTTAAAAGAAAAATCCCAATTCTTTCATTAGGGGTTACAGTAAAATAACAATGATGTTTATGAATTTTCTTATGGTGAGTTTCAATATAAAAATTTGAATTGACTTATAAAAAATTGGCGACGTTTGGCAGTGATAAATTTTACGCCAATGCAATCAGTCCTTATCAGTGTTTATTGTTCCGTATAGTTTACCCGCAACTATTTGCAACTTCTGATAAATTATTATATTTCGTAGAAGTATACATCGTTTCAAGAACGAAGACCTTGTAGAAATATGGTTACAAGGAAGTGGCAAAGACGAGAAATTCTCTCTGCAATTTGGAACTATGTAAAAATACGATAGGAGTGAATATTGATTCATCTAATGAGTAGAGACTACTTTTTGAAATAGACGAGCCAACGCCATCATCTTCTTCTGGTCGATCCAGTCTATCATTCTCCAAAAAATCATCTAGATCACAAAGAAGGGAATCTGCGCAATTATCACATGAGAAGAAAGACGAAACATCTTTAATTGTACAAGTTGCGAGTATAGCTGTCCGTCAACAAGGAAAACACGACATAGCAGCAGTTTTGAAAGAAGTAAACAAAAGTCCAACCCAACCAGATCAGAAATTAGAAAAATCCTTTTTTCCCAAGAAAAAAAAATTGAATTACTCGGCCGAAGAAGATTTAGAACTGATTTTAGATGCAAATTTAAGTAAGTAACGGAATTTGGATATTCGACGTGGAGCTATTTCAAGAAATTGTAAATTGTACCCCAACTACAAAGAAGTTTGGAAGGCTAAACAATAATGTAGGCCAACTGGCATCAAAATTTCCGATATTGCCGCAGATGTACCGTTAAGCAATTTACTGAAATACTTATACGACAAAAAGAATAGTACTTTTACAAGAAGACCCAATTATACAGTACCTGAAATCATTACAACTTACTGAAGTTAATTCTGAAATAATTTTCAGTTACGGCTTCGATGGAAGTTCAGGTCATTCAACTTATAAATAAAAATTCACCACTTCTGGTACCCATTCTGATGCATCTTTGTTTGCAACTACGGTAATGCCTCTTCGCTTGCAGTCACACGAAAGTATTTTGTGGAATAATCGAACTCCGCAATCTGCGAGATATTGCAGGCCTCTTAAATTGGAGTACGTCAAAGAGTCAGCGGAGCATATATTAAAAGAAAAGCAAACTATCGATCTGCACATTGAGAATCTTAAGGAACTGAACATTTCTTTACCGAATGGCAGAGCAATTAATATAAAGTTTAATTCTTCCATGATCTTAATTGACGGCAAAGTATTGAATACTCTGACCGGAACAAAGTCAAGTCGAGCTTGTCCGATATGTGGTGCCACACCCCGTGATTTTTTGCGAATTGAGGATTTCATGACAACAAACATATTTGATCCAAAACCAAATACTTTGCAGTTTGGAATAAGTAAATTACATTGTTGGATTCGATTTTTTGAGTGTATTCTCCAGAAAAATAAAGAAATGGTTGCCGAAAGGAAAAAAATTACAAGTACAATTTTTAGAAAAATTTCATTTACATGTGGACAAACCAAAAGCCGGGTTTGGTAGTACAAACGATGGTAATACTGCTCGTCGAGCATTTAATGACACTGAAAAATTTTCTGAAATTACCGATGTTGATGAATACCCCATTAAAAAATTTAAAGTCATTTTAATTTGCCTGTCCTGTAACTACCAAATCGATGCACCAAAATTGGAAGAATATTGCTACACAACAGCCAGACTATACATGACGAAATATTCCTGATATCCATACCCAATGCCTGCAACTATGCATACAGCCCTAGCACACAGTAAACAGATCATTCAAAGTACTGTATTGCCAGTAGGGTATTTTGGAGAAGAAGGATCTGACGCTAGAAATAAATTCTACAAACATGACCGACAATGTCACGCTAGGAAAACTAGTAGGCAAAATAATATGGAAGACTTTTCATCAGATCCTATAATTTCAAGTATTAACGCATAAACCGTCAACGTAGACTGCAACTTCCTTTTGAAGTAATTAGTATGCTGCTGGAACCGAAACCTGAAACTGTACATTCTGAAGAGAGTAGCTAGGTCAATGATGTCGAGGATTATGTGGAGAACGTCCTAGAAGATATATTGCCTATTGACCAATTAGATTTATTAGAAATGGAACACGATATATAATATACAATTCTTTGTTACGTAAATCAATAAAGCTTTGCTAAAGAAGCGTTTGTTATTAAAATTTGTACGTTAAATACCCCTTAATTTATGTCTTTTTGTTATTAACTATCACAGGAAATAGTTACGCCTCTTAATTTTTCCATAATATAATTTAATTAATTTTGGCCAAATAATTTAGACTCAGAAACCATAGTGACGTTACGCCTTGAACTTCTGTCGCAGCCCCATTAGACGTGATTTTCTGTTATTTAAATTGTCATGCGCTAGTATTTCAGCTGATAGAAGAATATTATATCTTTGATAAGTACATAAATTAATGACGTGAACGGCAAGATTCGTGAGTTCAACTATAAGCAGGCATAAAAATCACTAAAAGCCGCGATGAAAGAAGTGTTATACATTCAGTAACATTTATGAATAAAATGATTTCTGCTAATTAAAAATTAAAAATCACCGCCATTTAATATTATTATAATAATACTAAATATTTTAAATTTCATACTGCTTTTTTACAAAGAAAGAAGAAAATGTAAAGGTTAAGTTACCATAAACTATGCGTAATTTATTAGCTTGATATTAAAAGTTAATTGAACAATCCATAAAAGTGTCACTTGAATCATAACAGAAAATAAAATAGTAATAATTTATATATTTTTTCAATTATACGATGTAAATAAGTTATATAAATAATTTTTAATAAATTATCTTTAATTAATTACAAGTTGAATGTTATCACTAATTATTAAAAAATCTAGAATATTTTATAACATTTTATATGGAAACTAAAAAAAAACTATAATATATATACTCACTTGCCTTACAATGTTTCAAGTGACACATGTTAGCAATGCATAAACGGTTTTTATTTGTGAATTTCATTATCACGCAACCTAGTAATTTCTTGTTTTCATTTAAATTTATAGATGTCGTTGTTAATTACACAAATTACTGTTAAATATAATGTTTAAAATAATCGAGTTATGTGAAGTCATGCATGCACAGAAGTTGGTAGCATAATTTGATGCCATGATGACAACGGGCGTGCATAGACATTGAGTAATAATTTAAAAATAAATACATGTAAATGTCTCTCGTAAAAAAACAGTACTTTAACAAAATTTAAAATTAAAATGGCTTAGACCTACGCCTGAGCTAGAAATTTTAAAACAATGGAACCTAATCTATGCCTTAGTTTATTTACTAACGCAGACAAGAACATGACTATTGAAAATAAATATTTTTGTTTTATTTTATTTTAATCCTATGTCGTTCAGCAACACAACACTATTATTTATAGGATGGCAATCTAAACTAACTTAATCAACCTAACCTCTAAATAAAAAGTTCAAGTAGAAATTTTGAAGGCCTTTAGTAGAGCAAATAATATTTCCGGCTACTAGGCAAATATGTCCAATTCACTGCAATGAATTCCATAACTAGTACCAATATTGTATAGGGGAGAAAATGTTAGCACATTAGATGATAGTAGGTAGATAAAAGCTATGAGAAGAACGGGAATTGATGCGTAGGACATGAAAGTTTGGTTAAGAGTGAACACTACCTAAGGTACGGAAGCGTACTGAGGACACAGCGAAAAAAAGATGTTGAAATTTCAACACAGTAAGTCGAAATTTCAACTTATTATCTTGAAATTTCAACTTAATAAGAAAAATTTCGACATACTTATTAAGTTGAAATTTCAAGATTAAGTATACGTGAAAATTTCGACTTATTGCTTCCACCTCCACTGTAACATGCGGAATGCTCAATAGCATCCTTCGTTACACTGTTAATATTTATTAGAAAAATTATAAGTTATCGGAAATATTATTCCCACAAACTTTAGTACTAATAGAGTGCCCTTACTCCTTAGACTATGATGAACATACGTCATCTGTCAGAGTTAACGCTCGCGAAACTAGATAGCGCTCAAGGAATGATATTTCAACTAAATAACGCCGGGTGAAACTCTTTCTCGTTGAACCATCGCACTACAACATGTTAACGTCATTGGCATTTATTTAGAAATACACACCCGAATTATCACTGATGTTATTATGAATGAGTGATTTTTAATTGAAATAGTGCAGATTAATATTCCGCGGCGGAAAATGCAAAACTTCTCCCAGAAATGCAATAGAACGGACCGAATAGCAATTATAGAATCAAAAATATATGCCAAAAAATTGAAAACGAAAAAAAAAGTATCCCCTGGCGGGATTCAAACACGGGAAACCACTTAAAAATAGTCGCCGATTAGCACGACCGCAAGTCAATTTTTCAAACGTAATAACTAAATAAATACGGCGATTGGAGACCCGTTCTATGTCTCTATCTCAAGGAGAAGGTCGGAAATGACCGTGCAACGTGAATCATGAGGTGAAAATCGAAATTTGGGCCCGCAGGGCGTGACAATTCGAAAACGAAATTTTCGTCCATCTATTTTTTGCAACATGTTGTTTAATTTTTTACTCATTTTTGCACCACTAAGAGTTTGGTAGAATTGCACCTTCATTATAGATACTATCTAAACTATCTTTGGAAAAAATCTAGCTTTATAGAAATGATGTCATGAAAACTGTCGCTGCCTCCCGGGCTATAATATGATAAAATGAATTATTCTCAACTAACTCCATTTTTCTAAGTAAAAGGCATTATGTGTATTGAAATAATTGTATCCTATTCCATATTTATCGTAGAGAAAGAAACAGAAAGCTAAGGTAAAAAAAAATTTTATTACACAAAACCACAATATAATTTTCTGACAAATTATTATCATTCAAAAAGTTATTTACTAAAAGCACAATGTGAACGCCATTTAAGCTACCCTCTACTTCCAGCAAATAGGCGATTCCCTTAAACAATTTCATGTATTAAAGTATGCATTACCTATTATACAGGTGCAAAGTATTAGCCAGTCATGCATTTCGATATCATTGAAAATTATTTCACCTGTACTATTATTGCATAAAACAACTTAGGGGTGAGCTCCTTTGGTTGTATCAACGATGTTGCTATTGTAAAACGTTTTTGTAAAAAGAATTAACTACATAATACATAAAAAGTTAGGCGTTCATATTAAAAACAAAATTATTCCTCTAAAAAACAATACTTTTCTTTTACCCTTGCTATAAAGATAAAAACCGCTGCCTAAGGAATCACTACTTCCACATCCAGATTATTCGTCCAAGTCACTTTAAAGGAAACATCTTGACTATATTTGCACTCTAGTATGTGGAAATTATTGGTCATAGAATTTTAATAATATTTGGGGTAGATGTCATAGAAAAGTTTGAGGAGTTGGTTTCTACCATATACGTTAAAAATGAAGTTTCTAGTTTACCGTACTTATTTTCCACTATTTACAACCTACCACCTCAATGGAGTCATCTCAATCAGATGTCACTACAATACATACGTGTACTAACTTTCAAGTGAATATCTCAATTTGATGTTATCAATCCCATTAATAATGAAGCGGAGGTGGTAGAGTTTGAAAAATATTAGAAAGAAATCTGAGGCCTTGGTTTCTAGTATATACACCGAATCCCAAATTTCTGTAGTCTTACCAGCTTGCTTTACTTATTTTCCCCTATTTGCCCCTATTTAACCCCCAACTCTTCAACGGCATCATCTCAAATTATGATCTAGTTTCAGACGTCGTTATAATACATACGTGTACCAAATTTCAAATGAATATCTCAATTTTATTTTATCAACCCTTTTCATATTGGAGTAGGGGTGGTTGGGTTGAAAAATATTATAAGAAAATCTGACGCTGTGGCTTCTAGTACCGAATTTCAAGTTTCTGTAGTCTTACCAACGTTTTACTTATATTCCTCTATTTACCCCAAATTAACCCCCAACCCTTCAACGGAATCATCTCAAAATGTAAACTAATTCCAGACGTCGTTATAATACATACGTGTACGAAATATCAAATGAATATCTCAACTTTATTTTGTCAACTCCACTAATGGGGTAGGGGTAGTAGGGGGGTTGAAAAATATTATAAAAAAATCTGAGGCCTTAACTTCTTGTACATACACCGAATTTCAAGTTTCTGTACTCATACCAGCTTGCTTTACTTATTTCCCCCTATTGACCCCTAAATAACCCCCAACCCTTCAACGGAATCATCTCAAAGTATAATCCAGTTCCAGATGTCGTTATAATTCATACGTGTACCAAATTTCAAATGAATATCTCGATTTTATTTTATCAACCCTTTTAATAATGAAGTAGGGGTGGTGGGGGTTGAAAAATACCTTTGCTTCTAGTACATACACCGAATTTCAAGTTTCTGTAGTCTTACCAGCTTGCTTTATTTATTTTCCCCTATTTACCCCTATTTAACCCCCAACCCTTCAACGGAATTATCTCAAAATATAATCTAGTTCCAGATGTCGTTATAATACATACGTGTAGAAAATTTCAAATGAATATCTCAATTTTATTTTATCAACCCTTTTCAAATTGGAGTAGGGGTGGTGGGGGTTGAAAAATATTATTAAAAAATCTGACGCTTTGGCTTCTAGTACATACACCGAATTTCAAATTTCTGTACTCTTACCAACTTGTTTTACTTATATTCCTCTATTTACCCCAAATTAACCCCCAACCCTTCAACGAAATCATCCCAAAATATAATCTAATTCTAGACATCGTTGTAATACATACGTGTACGAAATTTCAAATGAATATCTCAACTTTATTTTATCAACCCCTTTAATGGGGTAGGGGTGGTGGGGGGTTGAAAAATATTATAAAAAAATCTGAGGCCTTGACTTCTAGTACATACACCGAATTTCAAGTTTCTGTACTCTTACAAGCTTGCTTTACTTATTTCCCCCTATTTACCCCTATTTAACCCCCAACCCTTCACCGGATTTCCTCAAAAAACAATCCAGTTCCAGATCTTGTTATAATATATACGTGTACAAAATTTCAGGTCAATATCTTAAACCGTTCCGGAGAAAGCGTGCGGACAAAAAAAAGTGACAGACCGACAGACCGACAGACCGACAAACAGACAGAACTTTTTTTTTTTTTTTTTCGCTCAAATTTAAAATATCGACGTTTCATGACATTCTAAACCTATTTCACCAATAAAAATTTTTGAAAATTTGTTTGCGATTACTATACTTCCAATCCACTACGTGGATGTGGAAGTAAAAATAACTCTACAATGTGTGAGTTAAAATGATGTACCATTTAACATAGGAAATAAGAGGGGGTTTGAAAAATGAATGAATGCGTTTTTCTTCCAATTATGTCAAAAACTAAAAAAGTTAGATCTAATCTAAAAGCAACTGAAAAATCCTTCCCAAAAAATTCTCCACGATTTTCTTTGTTTCACTGACTTTATATCTGTTATAATAATAAAGCTGACAATACACGCAGTTTCAATTTGGAACGCGCTGTATATTTATACAACCGGTAACAAACATGAACAGGAATTATTTCTCTAATTAAATAAATAATCTTTCCTTTCCTCATTAGTGAGTGCTTGGTGGTCTGGTAGGTAAATATGATATATTTTCCTTTATATTCAATCCTCTATATTCAGAAATATTTATAGTTCATTTATCAAACTAGATAAACTCGGTAAATACCAGAGATGGAACAGCTAACTTGACCGGATAAGAAAATGTAGCAAAACATGAGTAATAATTAAATATTTATGATATATTTTTTATTAATTCAAATTGGGTTGTCAATCAAGTAGGTGTCCGCATCAAAACGGATATCCCGCAGATAATGAAATTGGAAAAAGTTAAACGTTGTTTACTTGGTAAGTCTTTATTTTTATTGAAGAACATTGGTATTTGCACTATTAAGAACATATCTATTTAATACACACTAGCGACTGTTTAGAATAAAATTGAGGTTAATGGAATAGAACTGAAATCTTGAAAAGACTTATCACATCTAGGATATGTATTAGATTCTAATAATTCTTTTCCAATAAACTCATCGAAGTGTAATTTGGTGAAAAAAATTTGGGAAATTTTAGGTCGGTCCGGTCAGAAAGTAAAGATTTTTAATTTGTTAAATGTTCTGTACATTTATATTATTTTGTAATTATTATGTCCAAAACTGAAATGGTCGAAAAGTGAGGTTTATGTGCACCTCCACTGAAAATTTTCAGGCCTGGCTATCTTCTAATGCATAAAAGATAACAAACAATAAACAAAATGGCAGTAAGAGGAGATTACAGTTATGTTAGTGTTTTGTTTATTATCATAAAAAATGTGACGACATTTGAAGAGAAAAGAGTATTTTTTTTCTCATACGTCGCAGTGTCCTCATTTTTTGAAAAAAGAAATTCTCCGTAGTTCATGGCATTCCTATATTCACAAGAAATTTAAAAAAAAATGATTTTTTTGTTTTAGATGATCTGAAGAGGAAGAATTGTGTTAGCCAGCAACCGGGAAATTTTGAGATACGTCTCACTTCAAGGGGCACCAAAGCCACAATTTTCATTATAATCACATAAAGAATTGAATGTAGTTGCTTTAATGTATAATAAATACAGGGTGTAATTAGTTTCATGTTATTAAAAAAACTGGTGGTAGGAAACGACAAGACAAACAAGAAAACCTTATATAACATGGGGTCTAAAGCTCATAGCTTTGGAGAAAAAAATAAACAAAAATTTCCAAAATACTTAATAACATAGTTTGAGAACTGTTGGCATATTGGGGTAGGCTTTATTGCCTCGCGTCTTATCGCACATGATACTCTAACATTCGTGCAAATAAGTATGGTGAGTCTAAGAGATAATTAGGCCGCGACGGGGGTCATTGAAAAGCATGCCGACAAAGCAGTTAAAAGCAACCGACAGAGGACACCGCCATGTTTTTTGCTTCTTCGCGGCGAAATTATCTTATTACGCGTGCTATACTCTCCTTATAATATTCTCAAGTAATAATTTCAGTTTGTGTCCTTACTTGGTAAACAACGTACACACGACGCGACCTACCCGTGCCTTGGTTTTGTCTGTTGCTTTTGTTCTTTCTGAATTTTGTGCCACTTATGTTAAGATTTATTTTATTGACTTATCTTTCAAGTTAGTCACTTGGTTACGTAAGACACTACTTTTCGTTCATGCTTTTTGTGTTACTTTTTGGATTTTGGACCAAGTTTTTCTTTTTGTTTTCTTTATTGATAACGCTAATTCACAGTTTAGTGTGATGTTTTAAAACGCAGATTTTGGACATTATTGGAGATTACACTTATCCAGAGCTCGCAGATATGCATTTGGTGTATGGAGAAAGTGGTGGAAATGCAGCTGGTGCGGAAGAGCTTTATCGTTTAAGGTTCTTTAATCGACGTCATACGTGTGCTCGTACATTTGTTAGTATTGACCAGCATCTTCGAAAAACAGGTCGTCTCGATGGACATGGAGGAGAACGAGGTCCACAACGCAAAGAAAGGGTAATTGACGCAGAGGTTCAAATTTTGGAACTTGTAGAAGTGGATCCAACTTTAAGCACCCGCGATATCGCGAACCCTATGGGAGTATCCCGTTTTGTGATATGGAGAGATATGAACTTACATCCCTATCACTATCAACGTGTCCAAGCACTAGAACCTCAAGATTTTGAAGAGCGAATGCAATTTTGTAGGTGGATTTTAAGATAACATGCGGCAAATGAGAATTTTTTATACGTTCTGTGTTTCTCCGACGAGTCGTGTTTTACCAGAAATGGAATGTTTAATTTTAACTATCGGGCGGACGAAAATCCACGTATAATAAGAAGGGCGCATTTTCAACAACGGTTCAGCGTTAATTTGTGGGTAGGAATTTGCGGTAATGAAATAATTGGACCTATACAATTACCTGCTAGATTAAATGGTGATGTATACTTAAATTTTTTGCAACAAACATTGCCAAATTTGCTGGAAGATGTACTCTTGGCTACGTGCAGAAGAATGTGGCATTTGCACGATGGCGCGCCAGTCCATTTTAGTCTGGCTGTTCGAAATCTTTTGAACAAAAGGTTTTCTCGACGATGAATTGGACGTGGTGGACCAGTACCATGGCCTGCTAGATCGCCCGACTTAAATCCGATGGACTTTTATTTTTGGGGGCATTTTAAATCTTTGATTTACCGTGATCGAATTGACACTTTAGAACAATTGCAACAACGTATTTTAATGTGCATAGAAACCATAAAAGATGATCCTAATTTACCAAAGGTGTTGAACGGAGTGCGTATGTCCTTGGTTCGACATGCCGAAATGTGTATGCGTGGAGATGGAGGTCATTTCGAACAATTTTTGTAGAAAATTCAAAAGAATTGTTCAGTTATTGGGTGTTACCTATTGGGCATTAAAGGTATGATTATTATTATTATTATTATTTTTACTAACATTCGCTGTTTTTTTTATTATTGTTTACATTGATTTTCATAGAGACCAAAGACTCGATTTTTAGTTTTCGATACCTGATTTTTTGCTAACTTAAAATACACAACTATTTTATCGTATCGTATCGTATCTCGGTTTAACTGTTCGTTTTCCAATTTCATAAAATAATTACCGATTTTTCAAGCTTTTAACATAATGTTACAAATGTTAATAAACCACTTTCAAATTTTATAAATTATTATAAACGACAATAAAAGCTATAATAACTTTGTTCCAAATTAAAAAACACATGTGAACAAATCCTATTTAAATCCCTGTGGCCATGCTATGCTTGCGTTGTGCCGAAAGACAAGACATTATTTACATTTTCATTATTAGTGGCACAAAAAGTTCGGTACAAGTAATCCCATCCAAGTGCCGCAGTTCTTCCGGCGGGAACACAAGTCTGGTATTACAGTTTTTTATTATTTCTAATATTCGGAACTATAACATCCATTGACCCTGAAAAACAGTGGTTTTCAAATGTTTCCTACCTTAACATTCAAATTTTAAACCTAGGTCAGGTTTTTCAAAGTGCCCCTAGAGAAAAAAGTCATACAGGTTTTTTGTTTGTCTAGTCGGTCCCTATTACCCGTTTTTTTAATGGCATGAAACTAATTACACCCTGTATATCTCGAAAGTTTGAAAATGATTTGTCTAATAGTTTTCCCAATAAAAATTTCTAAAGAACGCGATATTTCAGCTCGTTTAATGGAAATCCCCCTTAAATAAAATAGGCAGTCGCAGTAGGCCACGAGCGACTGCAACTTCTAGTGCTTACTATTATCACTATCATTATAAGTTTAATTTGATATCAAACCCTTTTCAGTTTTAATTTGATTAATTATGTTAAATTTTTTATTAAGAATAGATATCTTTACTTTTTTACTTTGTCAGATATTGATGACCTATTTATCTGATAAATTTAGTATCCTAAATTAGATTAGAATAACCAAAATTCTTTTAAAGAATGAATGGGAGAAAATTAATTTCATTTGCAAGCACCTTCACCTGCTCTTAACTAATTGCATACTAAATTGTAATAGGTTACTTTATCCAATAGAAACGTCAGATATGCCCATTAGTAAAATTAATTCCGAATAATAAATAATTCCAATTAAATTTAAAGCGGCTTTTAATTTATTAAACGTGTATTTATTAGATTGTTAAATCTATTATCAGAAATTATTTATCAAAGAATACGATCACTGTTTAAGAGTAGACTATGTAGCTTTAGTATCTTTAAAATACTTTTTTAATTGCAACTTCGTTTTGGAATTTAATTGCAAATACAGTTTAGTAGAAAGCAATAAATTATTTATATTTTATTTTTCATTGCAAGAAAATCTAATAATACTGTAGTGAAAATTAATAATTTTGCATGGATGCCCTCTAGATTTAATGAATTTAAAAAAACATTTTCCGCTGAATCAGTTAACCACATTTTGAAAAGTGTGGGAACGGCATATGTTGAAAGTGTCAACAATTTAATTGCAGTGGTGTAGACAATATTAAATCACCCCTCATTGAAGAGATTGTCAAAATATATCAGCAGGCAGTAAGCGTTAATTTGATCATTAAAATTAAAGTTAATTATAAAAAGTTAATTATGTGGCTAAATAATCAATTATGAATTGCACGAGGGAAATTAATGAAATACCGTATAGTGACCTAATTCCAATATATAAACACACGGCGAGAAAAGAGAGGGAAAAAATATATATTAATGCTTACGTCGACAAACCAAGGCAGAAGAGCGCCAGAAGAAGCGACCAGCTGGCAGGATCCAACAGCCAGGACCAAGGGAGGTGCGCTAACATCGCCTACACCGTTCGCATTCGCGGGGGGATAGGCAAAAAAGCAGGCTCACCCCTTACGAGGCCAGGTCTACAGCGATGTGTGGGCCAAGAGCTCGAGCTCGACCTCTAACCATCCGAGACCGTCATCTTTAGTCGAGAATATTGGCGCGCGCATGTGTCAAAAATTAGCAAGTAATTTACGATTAAATAACGATTTTTCTTCAAAAGTTATTAAAATGTCTGTGCCAACAGGCACCGAAAGAGTTAATTTTGGCGTTCGCACGTTAGTTGGCAATCCCATAACCTTGAATCTCATTTTATGCGTTACATATGTGAAATTTTTTTAAGTACATTTTTTTTTGTAAAATGTTCTTTTTATTCTTATTTTAAATACACTTGTCAATTTGGGTCAATATATTAAATTTTCCCCTTAGGGGGGAAAAGGGGATGATTTTACCCCCAGAAATTGTTCAATTTCCTATTTAGTATATTTTAGAAAAGCTTTTTTAAAACGTTTCAAAGGCTAAGCATTTCAAAGAAACAATCATCGATTTCGTGAAAATGCAATCCGTTTGAATGAAATTTTTTTTTAAGACAAGGTAGAAAATAAATTCATTTTAGGCCTTTGTTCTCATTTTTAACTAGATCTTCATGATCGTAGGGGGTTATGTAGATACTAGTTCAATCTGCATGGCCGTAGGGGACTGTGTGGATTCTAGTGTTAGAATGAGAATTGTCAAATAAAAAATTAGACAAATTTATTTTAGGATTTTAATTTGCTAGCATATCCAGAATTCAGGTTATCAAAAGAATGCAAAGATTTCATTAATGTTTTTATACGTAGTTTTTCTTTTGGTTATAGATAGTTATTTTTTCTGCTGTTTGCAAAATCCTGTAAAGAATATGTTTCAATACAATTATAAGCAAACAAATAATAATTCATTTTCAATCATAAATTGAAGCTAGTTAATGCCTTTATAAGAAAACATTAACACAGTTACACAAACTGTGTTAATGTTTTCTTATAAAGCCATAGGGTGAGGTAAATAAATATTCAAGGAAATTAAGTTTCCTTTCTTAACACTTTTTTCAAGAAATTTGTTTTCAATCGCTCTATATGTATGTCCACAATTTGATATGCCCAATATGGTCGTCACATAAAAAAAATAGGAAAGTTACACGTCTGGCGAGTTTTAAGTGACGCACTCTGTATATTTTTGGAACAAAAGTTGTATATTTGTTTGATTGTAGTTTATGCTGATAATCCCATGTTAGCCTCTTCCTATATTATGCCCGAAATATAATTTTGGAAATATTGTGAATTGAAAATTTTCACTTAATAATAAAATATCTGTAACATTTCATAGCTAGTTAAGAAAATGATTGCTAGGTTTATAAATCTACACCTGAAGATGCCATAAAAAATGTTCGTGTTTATGTAAGAAAAACTAAAATAATCATCACAATTATCTAGAGAGCAATGTTAACGAATGAAAAATACAAGAAGAAACAATTTGAGAATCAGTATGTCAGTCATGCTTTGTAATGTAGCAAGTGCGGAGAAAAAAGCAGCACCACCACTCATGCAGCGACAATCCTGTCAATCCTTCTCAAGACAATTACACAACGCAGCTTGTCCAGCCTACAGAGTTGACGTACACTGGTCAAAAAAATTTAAGCAACCCGACTTTTAAAGACGCTGTTCGTATTTTCATTCATCATTTCAGGAGAAGTTGTTGCTTCTGTATTTATAAATAGTTTTAATTTTGTATGTATATGTCAGGATTTTTCGAGATAAAATGGAATAGGTTAATAGGAAAATTTTACTTTATTGACATTTATAATTATTGTTGTTTGTGAAAAATAATGCTAAAATGTTTGTTAATTCGTCCTCCAAGTTGTTGTAATCTCGAAATGGAAAATTTGTTTGAAATAAAAAAGCGTTTTGTATATTTAGGTATATCCATATCTTGCATATTATATTACTACTCATTACTTTAACTTACAGTACACAGAAGCAGTTTTGTCACGATGAAAGTGAAGCAATACTAGTAATTTTTGAGAAAAAAAAAGGAGTATGTATATTTAAAATATTTATCGAAATCAGTAGTGGCGCTCTAAGTATTGGTTCCTTATGCAAGGAATCCTTGTGGCATCCGCCTCTTTGGTGCTGTCCACGGTTTGTGTCTCTTATGGTTGTAAAGTTGTATTGGCTTGGACTGTCTGTATATAGGTTAATTTTTTGATAAGTTAAGTATATTATATTTGATTAGATAGTTTTAGTTGCCTCAAGTATTGCTCAGGATAATATTACTCTTAGTTACATGCAATCATTTTGGTTCTTTTTCACAATGTTCTTAGTGGGTTAGCGCCAATATTCTTGACTAAAGATGACGGTCTTGGATGATTAGGGGTCGAGCTTGAGCTCTTTGACTCAATCATCGCTGTAGACCTGGACTGGCCTCGTAAGGGATGGGCGGCCTGCTTTTTTGCTATCCCCCCTGCAAATGCGGACGGTGTAGGCGATGTGCCAGCTGGGTCGTTTCTTCTAACGCACTTCTGTCTTGGTCTTCTTTCTTCGCTGGCATGTCGGTTCCCGGGAGCTCTTTGGGTCTGTAGTGAGAGAGAACCGCTGTTGCCGAGCTCTCTCTAAGTTTGGAGGGGTTGGGGGGGGGAGGGGTGTTGACTAATCGGAAGTCCAGAGTGCCAATTGGCATCATGTGCTTAGATGTCATCGGAAGGAAGTGTGATCTGTGTAACTCAAGGATTATGTTCGATCACACACACACTTATTTTAGCGTCAGAGGCCGGCACGGACCAGGGTAAGGGTACCGAGCTGGTTGTCTGCTTGATACCCCTGGGATCGGGTGACTTGGATAGTGAGTTAGGTCTGTGAATGGCTCTCTTATGCTCGGATTTCTTTTTGATTAGCATAGTGGTGTTGGTAGTGATGATATATATTTTTTTGTTTTTATTATATTTTGTGACATTTTTATGTTCTGTATTTTATTATTTTCTTATAATTATAGGGGCGTTTATGAATTTGGGTGTAAAGGTATAATGAAGGATAGGGTTGGTAGATTGTAGCAATGAGTTCCCAAATTCAGGTCTTAGATTTTTAAGGATGAAGTTAGATAGGGTAGGAGTCCTGTGATATTATGTAAATGTGCAATAGGGGTTCTAAAAGTAAAATTGGTGGCTAGCAGTAAAAATTCATTTTGCGTATCCTGCAGTCTTTTCTGTTGGGTATTAGTGAATAAAGGGTGCCATTTCGGGGAGGTATATGGTAGGAGGGGACATAGGTAGGATTTGTATAATAGGGTGAATAACAGAATCTTTTAATACGGAGTATAGGTTATCTCACACTTATTCTGGATATAAAAAATGTCGTCGCCTTTGATAGTGCGGTAAAGAACAAAGATTCCGGCATTGTTTATACCGACAATAAATTTGGGATAAAGTATATATTAGTCGCAATCTTTGGTGATATCTAGTGTTTATTTTATCAACATGATCTTTACTTAAGTTTTTGTCAAAAGGAATTTCAAAATATTCTATTTTATTTATAGTTTTTATATGTCGTCGGTTTGTCTCTGTAAAAGATTGGCAGCTAGATTTAGGTTGCTAGAAGTGGTGAGTATAGCTGTATCGTCGGCATATAAACATATTGTGGGTCATAGGTGTGTGGGGGTTGGTATATCGTAAAACAGTTGTCATAAATGAAGTAAGTTTAAATATATTAATTCATGATATTTTCCAAAATTCATAAATTGTTTAAGTCGCTATATCCCAGCTTTCCTTATAAAAAATCAGATACTTGTCACCTCCTTAATGTAGTACTGAACACGGGAGACAGTAATGTCGTTGTTATTTCAATGTATGTCATCCTCAAATGAACTGTCAAAATGTCAAAGAACATTGGATCGAATATGTAATCGACAAACACATTCAGCATGTACTGTCGTGAGGAAAAAAAATTGGACAAGTCTTATAACGTGTTTTTTATAAAATCTAGTTGTGTACATCTAACTTTAATTTTTGTGACATTGTCAGGCAGTTGTCAAAATTCATTACAAGTGTGCCAAAACTAACATGCCCCATATAAGCGATTTAGTTAAAGCTGGAGTTATTGCTAAAGCAGAAGATGGATGGTCAATGAGACAAATTGCGCTGTGTTACAACAAAAACTCTGTATTTATCATTTTAAAAAAGTGGAGAATAAGCGGTCCGATTAGTAGAAATCCTGGATCAGGGCGACGAAGTATATCAACTCAACAACAAGCGGTCGTATTCGTGTTTACCGACCTCCGAATACTCGATGCGATATCTAGCAATAACAAAAGTGGTGGATTTTCCGTTAACATGTGGGCTTGGATATCGGCACGTGGTCCTGATGTTTTGTGGCATACTGAGGAACAATTTAATAGTGAAACGTATGTCGGAGACGTCCCCTTCACGTTCCCCGTGCGGACGCCTTCCGATACTTTCATAGACGCCTTTCGACAGTCTTGTGGACGCCTGCTAACTCATAATTCAGTGGAGTCAAAAGAACGTTGTCAACAAGTACCGATTAAGGAATGTAAAGAGTAAACATCTCGAAGATGTGGTCGTGTGAACCATGAGGGCGTCTGGAGCCGCTGGGAGCCAGCCCTCTTCCCGGCGAGCGGAACAACATGCCTGATGATCCCGCAGATAAGTACCTAGTCTTAAGATAAACTCGGCAGGGAATAGTTGAAACCGCGGAACTGGCAGTGGTGGGCTGCTAGCTCCAGTATTTTGGTGGTATTGTTTGCATTTTCAATCCTAAGACACTTACCTGTTTAGATAAATCATACCTCATGTTATTTTGTTATTTATGCGACTATTATTTAAGTTATTTGTGTTTACCAATGTGTGGCCTAAATCTAATAGATCCGCCCTGAAACGCCCTTTGCCCCTCGCCGATCCGACACGTATATTAGGATTTTAGACAATATTATGCTCCCTTCTATGTCACAATTATTTCCTAATACAACAGGATAATGGTTCAGTTCAGTTCAGCAATTCGGTACTGCTCATACCGTGACTAACCGATTTCAAGATAATAACATTAATGTTCTTAACTGGCCCAGTCATAGTCCAGATCTCAATCCTGTGGAAGACGTATGGGGACTACTCGTAAGAAGTATCCAAAAACGAAATGTGAGACCACAGAATGCCCATGAATTACTGGAAGTAGTAAATAATAGATGGGAACATATTATAACTAATGATTATTGTATAAGTTTATTTAATTCTCTGCCAAACAGACTTATAGAAGTTATAAAGAGAAATGGTGCAATAACAAAATATTAATACTTAGTTAGTTTCTTGTTAAATTGGATATCCTCTGTTGCCCTGATCCAGGATATTTACTAATCGTACCGTTTATTCTCCACTTCTTTAAAATGTTAAACAGAATTTTTGTTAATGTTATAACGTAGTGCAATATGTCTCATTGACATTCCATCTTCTGCTTTAGCAATAACTACAGCATTACAATGAAAAATATAATAAAAGTGATAACTGTTTTATTTCGGCTACTCATTACATGTTCAAATAGAAACAGATTTACATTAGAAAAAAATTGTTGTTCTATTTTTTTTGCCCACGACAGTACCAATCTATGAAATAACCTAAAATATTCCTCTCGGTACTTCCGAGCCATTTTCGTTTTTTTACTCATTTACGACAGCAGGGCACGGTAACCAGTGTTAATTCTAACACCTTATTTCAATCAGACATGTATCTTTCAGAAAAGTTGATAAAACTTTCGAAGAGTACTCTAATTTGCTGTTTGATAAGTGACAAGACTTCAATTCCCTTTTCAATTCTTTAACTGTTTTGTCGTGTTATTGAACCATGCTCCAAGCATTCAATGAGGCGAGATGGTTTCACTTTAGTCAATTCAGTAGAAGGATTGGGAACATACCACCCACATGTGAAGTCCTGTTCCACCATCGTCAGTGGGTAATGCTGGAATGGTTTGGTACAACTGTCTTCGATGTGAAAAGGGGGAAATTTATTGATCAGTTCGTTCTTCAAACTCTGGCATGGTGATAGAGAATCAAAAACTAGTATCATGTAGATGCAAACAAAAAATATAAATGCATCAAATGCCGACGTGTTTAAGTTGAACTAAGACGAATTACTGGTGCAGCTATAGTTCTAATACTGAAATAATTAAGTAATTGTTTAATAAACCCACAACGAGAATAATTACAATATGCCTGTTAAGCAAAGAAAGTTAAGGTATTGCAAGGGCAGTACTGTTGTAATTATAGATAATTACTGAAATGCCGAAAAACGTTAAAAATTGAAAGATAATTTAAAATTTTCCGGAAGTATTGTGGTTATAAGATGAATGTAACTATAATATTCGCGAGCTACCACATATTAAGTACAATAGAATTATGGAACGTAGTCTGGAAGCCGAGATATCAAAGATTTTGCAAGCGCGAGCAATTCATAATGCGCGAACTAGGTTTTTAGAGCGAGTGACCAGGCTTCCCTCTACTCCGCCGCGCGCCGCCTGCTGCAGTTAGCTTGCGCCGCGCTACCATGCTTTATTTTAATATTTAATTATTAATGCTAAAAGTCAATAGAATAGACCCTACTATTTTTTTTTATAAATATAGGTATCCATCATTAACCTTCATAGAGGCTCTCATTGTATGTTGTAAACTGCGCCCTCCACAATTAAAAAAAACTATCTGTGCTCCAGAAAATCGTAGGACAATTCTTTTTTTTTGTAAATTCGTTAAGAAATGTCAGTAAACAATTCCCGTATGTCATTTTTATAAAATTGAAATTGGCAAAATGATTTAGTTAATCCACGGTCCGACAATAAACTATTATTATCAACATAAATTATTTGTTCCTTTTTAAAGATTTACTGTTTGGGTTGGAGGGTTTTTAAAATTTTTAATTTAACTGTTTACATGTGAAGTTTCTTTTGCCCAGGGTAATGAAAAATAATATATGATATTATTAACAATTAAATCACATTTACAATGGAAAGAGAATTTTGTAAAAAACTTGTTTGTTGTATTGTTTACGTCTTTCGATGATCATAAAATATAAAGATAAACAAGATGCTCTGCAGAAAATGGAAAACCAGGGGACTATGCTAGCGCCGGCTGTTCTATACGACGTCTCCTGACAATAACCGATCAATGGCAGTGATCATTCAACATCCCGCTAGATTTATAAGGTAGAAATTCCGTGATTTAATCTGTTATGTGAACAGAATCCGCTCGGTTAGTGCAGAGTCATATTATTTGTTATAATTTATATAATATCGTTAGTTGGGTATATCATGTCAACCAAGTTATTTGGCCATAACGGTATACAAATTTCGAACATAAATTAAACCTGGGCATTGGATGTCATGGGGTCAACTGATTTTGATAAATATTTATGCCCATCAATCTTAATAATTTATCAAATGTAATACTGATTGATGCATGGAGATTCTTTTTAAGTCGAAAGTTGTCTAGTGCGAGTTCTAAAAAAAATTCACAATCTGTGTCGACAAATTGCTTATACACAGGGAGATATAAAAGTGGTAACACATTCTATAATTAACTTTTGGTGAATGTAAAACTCATTATATGTTTACTTCTAAAATGGTTTGTATTAATAAACAATCAATTTCTAACTCAAACCAAATGTTTGGAAAGACATTGTGGAAGATTACATTTCTAAATAAGAGTCGTATTACAGTTCGGACCTTCTTCTTCCTATTCACAATGGTTTGATAGACGTTTAGTGACCCATGATACTATTGCAATGTGATACGCCAGCGCCCCACAGTGGAAAAAAGCCATTTTTTGGACAAAAATCTGCCTACAAGTCAAATTTTAATCAATTTTGATCTACCTTGGCTTAACATGTAGGTTATTGGCTACACTTTCAGAGTATACTGCCTAAATTGTAAGCCCCGATTTTCTAACCTCAAAAAAATGTATCAAATATGAGAGTAATCACTTTTTTCTATTTCTACAAGTCAAATCTTAATCAATTTTGATCTACCTTGGCTTAAAATGTAGGTTATTGGCTACAGTTTCAGAACATACTGCCTAAATTGCAAACGCCGATTTCCTAAAATTAAAAAATTCAACAAAACATAATTACCCTACTCAAAAATTAACATGTTTTATAAATTACTTACAGTTATTACCATATTTTGTTATAAAAATATTTTTTTCGAGGCAATGAATTAAAATTTTACATAGAAATAAAAGAGGTTTGTAAATTATTAAAATAAAAAAAAAATGTATGCTATAAACAACAAAACTCGAATCTTTTATTGACAGTAATTATCATGGAGATACATCGAAGACACTAATAGTATGTCTATCTAATATCTAATATCTGTTTAAAAGATCCAATCCAATATTTTATTGTTATTAATTATCTTGAAGGTATATTGGAGAGGTTAACTAGATATTGATGATACCATCAGTCTACCAAATGTATTATTACAGATTAAAGTGCAAGCTTTATCACATTAAGCAGGGATCTGAATAATTGTATTTTGTAAGTGAATCTGTTCTAATTTTGTGCAAATATCAAAAATTATGGATGCGATATTATTCTCGCTTTTTCACTAAATGCAATTATCAACTATATCTATAAAATTGTTAATATTGACATGTTTTATATGAATTAAACATTGTTACAAAAATGAAATAAAATCAAGAAAAAAAAAGTTGTGTGAAATTATTTGGAATGGTGATAAACAAAAATATACAAAAACAGATTTAATATTAAATAACATTAGGGATACATTTAAATTTGATGAAAATCAGTTAAAGATGATATAGAAAAAATTGATCAATTCTTTTATTCGTGACTATGACCGAAAATGGAATAATGTAACAAGAACAAAATCAGCTTTTCTTACAAAATACCAACAATTTTTAAAAACTGATTTTATTGTTGATTTCGATATTGAAAATAGAGAAACATTTGAGACTCAATCTTGCTCTACTCCATCTCCACCTAAACTAGGTCGATCACGCTTAACATACGAAGAAGGGGCTCCAAAAACTAAAAAAAAGACGAATCAAAGATCTTTCTTCATCGTTCTCAAAAGATTAGGGAATCGGGGTTCACATTTTAAGCAGTATACGCTGAAAGGGTAGCTAATAACCTGCATTTTAAGCCAAGGTAGATTAAAATTGATTAAGATTTGACCTGTAGAAAGAGAAATAGTGATTATTCTCATATTTTATACATTTTCTGAGGTTAAAAAATCGGGGTTTGCAGTTTAGGCAGTATAGTCTGAAAGTGTAGCCAATAACCTACATTTTAAGCTAAGGTAGATCAAAATTGATTAAGATTTGACTTGTAGGCAGATTTTTGTCCAAAAAAGGCATTTTTTTTCCACTGCGCCGCACAGTAGTGCTTTTTCTGAAAACAGGCGACACAAGTCGATAACCTAGCCAACTATTGATACAAATTTATGAAACTTAGTAATGTTAAGTATTTGGATATGCTAAATTCAGTGTTGCTGCAGACATTTTCTTTTTCAATATGGCGGCTTCAAAATTAGGGCCAGAAGAAGCAAGAAAAGATGAAAATCCCAATAGAATAACCCAACCACATAATAGTCCTGATCCTGGAACTTGACCCGGAGTAGTCTAATGAACTTTTCGATGCTGAATTCAATGGAATTTTAAAGTTTGAAATCAGCAACCTCAAAAATCCTAGAATTGTATATTAGAAGTAGGCGATTTTACACAAAATTCATATCTTTGGTATGTGTCATTTTTCAAAAAAATCCTCGAACAGGTCGATTTTTGTTTTGTAAATTCTACATTTTGTCACTATACCAAAATTTATGACGTCACTGGTTTGTGAGTTATGACGCCATCATAATTTTTTTTTAATGGAAACAGACATTTTTGTTTACTGTTTTTGGTGGTAGTCGATAACCGTTGCAGTTACGACGAAAGTTAAGAGAGGCAACGTTTTAGTGCTCGAAGCACCTTCTACGCTGATATCATCGTCTCTGTCGTAGATTCAATAGAAGCCGAGATAATTGAGACATAGTTTTTGCACTTGTTAGTTCCTCTCTCTCCCTCGGGTCTTAAAAATTATAGAATTTTATGCATTTGGGATAGTTAAGGAGGGACTTAAAACGTATGCAAAAAAAAAACAGTGAGGTAGGTGATCTTGTCACAATAATGTAGCTGCCGCTTGGACTATTAGTAGGTAAATTGATCTGACACAAATTAAATGATATTTTGACTGATGGGTTGATTATACACTACACAGGCACAAACAAAACAGGTCAAGTATATTTGAGCGGAGCATGATATCCTCCCTGTATTTTGAGCCGCTAAATCCAATGCTTCCGTCAAGATTCTCTTATCTGTCTTGTGGTTGTAGACAATCACGAAACTGTGTGTGTTTTATGTTAATAGTTAAAATCATCCGAGTCTAAGAAAGAGCAGTATATTAACGTATGTCTCGTAAATTAGATACTTTTTAAGTCATTAGCAGTAAAATTTTTAGAGTAATTAATGTTAAAATGATTATGATTAGTAACGCATAATAAAACTATCTCAGATTTCATCTTGATATCACAGCATCTTGGTGGATAAAGAGAACAAAGGCTTTGTAATTTATTAGAACAAATAATTGACAAATTATATCGGCAATATCAAGTCACGGCGACCACTTTATAGCGGAGAACATTATCTGAGAACTTATTAACTGATACGAAGAGAAGATTAGACGCTACATAACCAAATTGTGCGCCCAATTAACTTATTTTAATCACCGGAACGTCTTAATGAAGTACAGACGGTCTACTTAATCTAAATGATGGTAAATTATAGTAGCAATTCTAATCGTATTGATTATTTATTTCAAATAATAACGTATGCTTCCTCAACATGCGAATGTATTCCTGTTTTAAAATGTTTTTCTCGTCTCAGGTTACCAAATTAACTCCTTGAAAATTTCAGATTCTTTTGTCGGGTAAAGAGAGACTGTAGTATCCAAACCACATTTAGAATTTCAACTGCTCCCTCTTCCGAAATAAATCTGAAATTAAATGTCTAACTTACATCAAATGGAATCGAATCATTGCACAGTGGATCAAAAGATGATTCCAGTTGGCAATAAGTCTCAGTATGTATTTTTACCTATGCTTCTATTTCATGTTTATATTTGTCAATGGATGGTCGTTCTACTACTTCCAATTCAAAGCAAAGTCATTAGCGCACTTTGGGAACAACTAGTAAAGTCACTATTGTGCCAACATTGGTAACGTAAACATCGCTATTAAATTGCAGACCTCTATGTTAGATTGTGCCTACATTTAGCTTTGAGCTATACATTTATTTTTGCAATAAAATTTTATTATATTATTAAGCACATTATGTATAAAATTAATTTATAAATAACACTGATTTTCAATTTTTATATTTATTGTTGAAGTATATTACAACTTTTGACTAATTTACCGCTGACTACCGCCTAGTTTTTATTTTCGGCAATACGTATAATTCCCACACTTTCTTTCAGTGATAAAAAAAGTGCATCTATTTGCGCGATTTAAAAGAAATATGATTTTTCTAGTACCATGTCGATTAAAAAAGGTAACTTTCGAAGTTTGGTGCAATGAATATTTAAAAAGAATTCTGCAATTATTTGTTGCGCTTTCACAGAAACTGATTTAATTAATTGTAAAAATGAAGAATAACGTAAAAGAACTAGAGTTATTTTACAAAATTGTACTAATAAATTCAATAAAAATGGACCAAATCTATTCTTGATATAAAATATTCGCTGTATTATCTATTCCGACACGACTAATTGCTAACTTTTCAACTGTTCCACTCCCTTATTACATACTCAATAACATATTGGGGTCACTCATTTCATAGTTTTCAAATATTTCAAACATAAAGGTATACAATTCACATTTTACATGTAGGCCGGTCGTCGTAAAGTTAAAATCATAGATTTTGGTCAGAAATTTATAACAACAATTCTTTGTTCTTTGACTTTACAACGAAAACAGTGCGTCGGACAAAAAAAAATCAGGATATAAAAAATGATTAGATAAGATTTTACCAATGCACGTCGTTGGAGACTAGTAGTGATCTTATATCTTTGACCGTTCAATTGTCATAAACAAATTAACGGTCCAAAATTAACAATTTTTTTCTGTTCAACAACAGGTCATACGGATACATTATTGTGATCAAGATGTTGCATTTTGTTCATAGAATTTACAGTTTTATTTTTGTGTCGATATCTCGCGCATTTTGCAATTGTTTAAACAAATAATCTAATTTGTTTATTAAGGATTTGCGACTTTCCATGACATTTTTGGACTGTCCACTCCCGGAAATCAATAAATATTGATAACAACTACCATTTGTATGTGGTCTTGCCCCTTTTTTCTTTTTCCTTACCCCCGCCAACATAAAAAAAAAATGCTTAGAAAACAAATGAAATATCTCAGTTCAGGAATGTCGTATCGACATGAAATTGTCGACAAACAAAAAGTAATAAAGAAAGGAAAATTTTGAGCCTCGATAGACCTTCATTCGTTAACTAGAACCGAAGATACAGACCATTTTGCGTTTACGACTGTCAACTGTTTATTAATTTATTTTTTGAAAAGAATCTTATGACAACGTAAAGTTAATACATTAAACTAACTAGTTTTAATTGTCACAAAAATCCAGTGGTTTTCTCAATAATTTTTTTGCTTTTATTACAATTAATTTATGAACGCCGTACAACGTTTTTCAGTGTTTACGCTGCAAGTGACTTGCGCAGTAATGACTTTGATTATATAAAATTCAAAGCGCGCTCGGTTTTAAATGCACTGTAAGTGATTCAAAGTGGTTAAAGGTATTTTTATTTTATTTTTTAATTTTCTTAAGTTTAATTACTTTTTTATATAGGGTGTTCCTTAATGTGCTAATATTTCAGAGTGTGATTCTTAGGTCATTTTATGAAGAAAAGTTCATATGAACATATGTCCGCAACGGCTTAAATTTCGTGCTACAGTGTGTTGAAAAATGTTTTTTTAATTGTTATTCTTTAATATCTTGGAAAGTACTTTAGATATTATTTTCAATTTTGGTATAAGGTAATAGGATATAAAGTCCCATATTTTAATCAGAAAAGTTATTTTATCGTTCCACCAGTGGCGTCCCAGCGAACATGTCCTCTGGTATTTTTTACCAAGAAAGTGGTACGCCACTAACATTTTTCCATGTGGATATTTTTCCTGATTAGCCAGACCAATTCTACAGGAAAATTATTTCTTGCGTTTTTCTCGTCAGACACACAGCTCTTAAATAAAAGAATTAAATTCAAATTGAAACTAATTACACAGGCACACACACACACAAAAAGTTATCGATAACACGGACCAGATCAATCATTTTCGATGTATTTTGCTTGTTGAATCCGAATCGATTTTGCGCCACCACGTCAGAATTTTTTTCTATCCTCAAAAAACCGTTAGAAAAATGCAATTTTGCATGTTTGCATTTTTTTGTCTTTTTAAGATGAAGCAAAAAATATATGAAAAAAGCAATGGATTTTTGTGACAATTGAAAACTGGTTAGTTTAATACATTAACTTTATGTTGTCACAAGGTTTTTTTTCAAAAAATTAATTAATAAACAATTGACAGTCGTATTCGCAAAATTTGCTACATCTTCGGTTCTAGTTAACAGATCGAGGTCTGTCTAGGCTCAAAGTTTTCCTTTTTTTAAATTATTTTTCATTTGCCGATAATTCCATTTCGATGCGACATTTCAACTTCAACTGAGATATTTCATTTGTTTACTAAGCAATATTTTTAAAAACGTTGGTGGAGGGCAGGGCGTCGAAAGAAAATCGGGACCCAGGGGGTGGCATTCATAATAATAAACTAAAAAATTTCGAAGAGCGGGGAGGGGAGTATTCCATAGAATTGATTGAATATTTTTCTCGATCGAAATTTTGAATTTGTCTCGGTCAACATTTTGAAAAGCACGGAGTAATATTCCTCAGAATTAACTATCTACATCAATCGAAATTTTGGAGAGCGGGAGGGTGATATTCCTTAGCTTTCAATATTTATATCGGTCGAAATTTTAAAAATTTTAGAAAGTAGGAGCGACGATATTCCTTTTCTTTTTTTCTTATTTATCTCATTATATACAATACAAGTTATTCGGAACTCATTATTATTACTAGTCATTTAAAAGTCTAGCTCATCTCGTTTTACCTAATGCAAATGCTAGTCTTCAATTTCGGGCAAAACCCGGGCCCCCTCAAAAGCACCAGGCCCCTCAAAAACCAGCGGGCCCAGGAGGAAACCCCCCCCCCCCTTTCGACGGGCCTGGCAGGGGGTAAAGGAAAAGAAAAAAGGGGCAAGATCACAGAGAAATGGTAGTTTTTATCAATGTTTATCGATTTCCAGGGGTGGAGAGTGCAAAAAATGTTTTGGTAAGTCATAAATCCTTAATAAACAAATTAGTTTATTTATATAAACAAATGCAAAATACGCAAGATATCGACACAGAAAAAAAAACCTGCAAATTCTATGAGGAAAATGCAACATTTTGACCACAATAAAAAAAAAAAAAATTCTGTTCAACAAAAGGTCATACGGATATGACCTTTTGTTGAACAGAAAAAAATACATATAATTTAGGATCCGTAATTTGTTCATAACGATTGAGCGGTCAAAGATAGGAGGTCTCCAGACGCGTATTGATAAAATAGTCATTTTTTATATCTTGACATTTTTTTTAGCCGACGCACCGTTTTCGTTTAAAAGTCAAAAAACAAAAAAATGAGATTCTTCTCTAAAAACCATTATTTCTAAAAATTAAGCCAGTGTTTTATAATTTCTTAATGTCACCATCGTGTCCAGCGCAATTTTTCCTATAAGAATAATTGCTGTTTTAAATTTCTGACCAAAATAAATTTACGACGACCGACGTAGTGGTCTTACTTTCACATAGAATGTGAAATATAAATTTTCGGAATTAGGTACATTAAATTTATTCTTCTTCTACCTCTTGGAACGTCTACTCTATATGAAGACAAATATACTATGATTTCCGGAAAACATCACAGTAGACAAAACAATAAAATAAGAAAAAATGTAACGCTTACAATGATTACGTTTACATTTGATTTCAATCAGAGCCGTTCGATTCTAGGACGGATATAGGAGGTCTATTTTCAAAAAAATGTATTAGTTATTCTTTTAGAAAAAAAATAGTAAGATACTCTTAATCAACACACAATGTACTGTCCCAATAATCTTCAATAAAGATCTAAGTAAGCCATGAAAACAAAAGTTATTTCAAGTGTCAATTTATTATTTTTTATTTATTTACTTATTTTTTTAAATTCTTTAAATTTAATTTGTTGTAAAATCAATTCAAATTAGTACAATACATTATTCTAACAAAAAATGAAGAATGTATTTTTTTCACTTGGGAATCCGTTTTATAGATAAAAACAATTGTTGGGTGAAAAAATTGTTTCTTTAACAGCCCCTATCTTAAACACCGCTGAGCCCATTATGATGTAATCTCGTACAAAGTCAGTTTGGAATTCATAAAAAAGACCGACAAAGGGATAATTCATAATCATAAGATAGCACCAGCGATGCCATAAGCGCCGATCGACAATTTTTACTACCACTTTTTAATTATTGTAAATATTATTTTACTACTTTGTATTAATTGATAGGCATGGTGTAAATTATTTATTTATAATAAATAATGTTAGTTTAATGAACAACTCCATAAACGAGTCAATAAAAGCAAATAAATAACATATAACTTACAGCTATGCTACCGGCAATTATATGAATAAACTAAATCAAGCAGTCGGCTTCTAATGGTGGGCCAGATAAACAATCGACTACTTTCGTTTGAGGTAAGCTTATAACATATCTGATGAACTATATTCGTATACGGATATCGTTTGCAATATTCAAGTACGCGGTCTCGGATCTTATTCCATTTTTTTGTAATGAGTAGTAATGACTTATCTTGGTAGCAACGCTTTAGACTGAATTTCCAAATTAATAATAGAAATACTATCCAGTTTTTCCCTAAAAAAATCGCTAATACTTTTTTTTAGAAAATCGACCCCTCTTTCCATCCCATAATCGGATGACTTCAGATGACATGAAACATAAGCTTTGCAGCGATTACAGTATTTTAAGGCTTATAAGTTTAAACATAAAAGTGTGAAAAAAAGTTACTTGAAGTGGATTATTGTCACAAACGCCTCACGCTTTTAGTTTTAGTCATATAAGTTTGAAAGTACTGTGATAATGGAAAACAATATTTATTATTTTTTAGAACACCTTAGATTTTGTTTGTTTTAGGGCCGTTACTTTCAGTCACGATTAAACACCTAGTTAACTAATCTGTTTGCTAATTTTGCCGAAATAAATAGCCAAGGATTAAAGTTGGTTGCGTACTTTGCGACATATTTAGCAGCTCCAGTTAGCTGATCCAGTTTTTGTTTAGATGACATTATTAATTTATCGTTTCTTCTTCTTCTGTTGTATTACTTTAGATTCACATATTCTCGAGTAGACATACTCTATACACCTTACATTTCTAGTTCATATATTGAAAAGACGTGAGAAATAAAAGCATGTTTTATTAAGTTTATGTTGATTGAGGTTATGGTTATTTTAACTGTCATTGGTTACTAGTTATTATTTGTGATGACTATTAGTCTTCATGTTATGACATGACTGTTCAGTGTTGTTAGTGAAATGGAGAAAAAGAAGCGAGAAACTAATTTCAGCTGGAGTAAAATTATTTTGTTCATGCAGACGTTAAAACCGGAGTTAATGACGCTAGAAAATTTAGAAAAATCTGATGGTGCCACCTTGAGAGACAGAAATGCGGCAAAGTAGTAGTTGCCACAACTATGTCTTTTGAAAAAATTTTTCATCAGTACATGTGTCGAAGTGATTAGATCGTTCTTTGACATGATATGTATGTAAATTAATTATGTACTTCAAGTCTTCCTCATCGTTGTCGTCAAACAGCCAATTCACGTAATCCATTTGTCAAAATAAAATTTACGAATTAAAATTTAAACGTCACTATTAACCTTACTTAACAAAAAATATGGTTATGTTTAATCTCGATCAACAACGGTAATCGTATCTCGATACTGAGGTTAAATTTAACTACAGCCACGTCCACATTTAACTACGATTAAGCCCTAACTGAGCTTGAAAGTAACCAAATCAACTGGTTAATATTTAGTCAACAATACTTGAGTAAAAATCGCAGAAAAAGAAGAATTGACATAATACCGGGCTTGATAGCTCAATCCGTTAAGTTGCGAAATAGAGCACTGTCATTCTCACTCTCACTCTGATTAACTACAAAATAAATGAACGGGTGAATAATGGGTTCGTGTCCTTATCGCCTGTTGTAGTCTCCACGTTAGAACTGCGCCTTACGCCGACCAAATGTCTTGACACTTCTATAAAATATATTGAAAATGGTCAAAAACGTGGTGATAGAGGAAACAACGGGATATAGTTTAAAAACATTTTAAAATATACAGTAAGATCCATTTAGGCATGATTCACTAACAACATTTCAAAATATTCGGATATCAGATGAGCGAGATATGAAAATTGCGACACACATTTAGATGCGTGTTATGCCACATAATGTACATATTTGTCCAAAACTATTTCTTCTAGTGGTGGGTTTGATATTTTAGTAGCGCCCTTTGACCAGTTAGATTCCTTACTAAAAGATAATAACACATTTCTTTTAATTGTGTTTGAGCTAATCATCTGACTTCTCCACAGACAGCTATAATAGACGTATTCGAATAACAACTGCTAAATCATTCCTTAATACTTTTAATGAACTTTGCCTTGATATACCTACATAAACAAAGAACTTACTTGCAGAGGTAAAACGGATCGTGCTCTGTTCACGTTAAGGTAAATTAAAGATGGTCACTGCTTGAAAACGAATTTTAATTAAATTAAACTGTGAAAAATTTGCTAATTAGCAATAGTAAATTCACAAGTAGAAGTGAGATATTACGGCGGGAATGGGCTAATAGTACAGTAAAAATATAATTTAACCAGGACAAACTTGCATCATAGAAGTTTTATCACCAAAATGTACATAAAAATGAACTGAATAACATAAAATCCTATTTTGAGGGTCACAGGGTAGTTATTCTATGACATAACATTAACTTGCGAAACAGAAATAACTTTAGAAATACGTTTCATACGAAACGAATGTTCATAATAAAAATCCTTCGTATCAAAGGAGAACGAAAACGCATTCAGTTTCACTGTAGGTTGCTCTGTAATTGGAGAAAAATCGGGTTAAGTTCATGTTCTTAAATAGGAACCTCCATATTTCATTGCACATTATGATTACACACTCAAAAAACATAGTAACTTTTGCCTGAAATATTTTTTGAGTTGTCATAGATGATGCTGTAATCAATGAAAATAAGGTCAGCTTTGCTTTCTTAAATTGGAACTCCCCCATTTTTGCATATTACTATTCTACGCAAAAGACAAAGTAACTTTTGTTTGAAATATTTGTTTGTTTGTCGCTGCAATCTTTGAAGATTACGTCAGCTTCATTTTCCTAAAACAAAATAACTTTTATTAATGTATGTAAATTAATTACATGCATTTACTACACTTATATTAATGTAATGTTGTGTATATTACATACGGTAATATATAAGTGATTAGTTAACTCTATTTTGTAGGGTTAACCAGACTCATAGCATGGCTTCTTTCAATAGAATAATTAGGAATGTTTACAAATGGAATCTCTGTTTCACGTATTAATATTTATATGTTTATTTATTCATTTATTAGTCTAGTTAGTTAGTTAATTGTGAAATCGCATATTGTTAATATTATATGAACACTGAACATGTTATACATATTGTATTAATATTCTTTGTTATCTTCTATCATTACGAACATGTATAACAAAATGCTAAATAAATGACTGTTATTATTATTATTAAGGTGAGAGGATCTTACATCAAATTTTTCTGGTCTTAAAATGTTGATATTTTGACACTTGTCACGTCTTTATATATATCACACGTCTTTTGCTACAAGTAGTTAAACGTTTTTTAAAATCGCAGTATCTCCAAAAATACTGCAGACTCACAATTGGCACAACTAAATCCCATACATTCACCGCAAGATGACGTGCATGGTAATTGATGCTTTCGTATGTGCATCGTACAGTATTGCATACAGTAACACACTTACACCGAATGATGCCCAAAAATTTCTTAGGAGCTGGTTCCTAATCTGTCATGGTCGGTACGTATAGTCCTTCTGTGAAATAGCATTCCCACACTTTTGATTTTATTCCGGATACACTTTGCCATTCCATTATTTGTAGATAAACTCTGAAGTAATGGGATTATACTACGGCACGTGCTGGAGAAAGTCTTTGAGGTTCAAGAAAAGTTGACGGTGAAGCAAACAGCCAGTGCCCTGAAGATGGCAAAGATTATTATAAACACCTAGAAAAGTTTGTTTCCCAGCTGCCATGACATTTTCTTTTAAAGCACCAGGCCTGCAAGACGATACACTTGCTTACTGGAATTGCTTATCCGTTAGGGCGAGTGGCAAGACAACTTACTTTCCAACTCCGTAAATAGTTGATGTTGTGTCACAACCAAGGAAAGTGTGAATGAACAAAATGCTGTCACATGGACTTCCAAGCTGCTACTTAATGTTGTTAGTATATCTGCCTCCATTTTAAAATACAAGAGACGGGTGTTCGCTTTCTAATAATGTAATAGCGTATCAGAAATCTGTATCGTTCTATACAAAATAGGTGGCATCAAACTGAACATTTGAAACCGCAGTAATGAATTGTCATTACTGCGGTATCAGATGTCATGATTGCATGCCATCTGCACTACTACATTTATTTCACACTGAACATCCTGCTGAAGTGAATCACTTACCGTATTGTCATTAGTTTCTGCTCTAAAAGACTTTAGACATTTTTTTTGTACTTACTCTTTTTGAACACTCGCGAAAAACCAATGTGTTTCATTAATTATAATTATTCATCCACGATAATTCTAAAAAAATATTTTACACAAAGTTACTTTATTTTTAACGTAGATTCATAATATGCAATAAAACAATGGGGGTTCATATTAAATAAAAAGAAGTTGACCTTAGATTCATCGATTACAGCGCCATCTACGATGATTCGTTATAGAAAGGAAGCTGACATTTTATTCGAAAAAAACATTTGAAGCAAAAGTTACTTGCAACAAGAAATGGAGGAACCTATTTAAGAAATAGATCTTAACCCAAATTCGATTTCCGATTTCAATGCTACCTACAGTGAAACTGATAGCGCCATCTTATGCCCACCTTTGCGATATGAATGGTTTCGGTTTTGAACAATTTTCTCGTACGATATTCGTATTTCTTGAAGTATTTCCAAGCCTCAAGTTAAATGTATACCATAAACATAAAAAATAACGTTGCAATCCCCAAAATAGGGTTTTCCATCAGAGGGATTTTGGCGGATTTTGGTATAGTTGTTCAGGCCATTTTTATCTACGTTTTGGTAACAAAAACATTTGTGTTGCAATTTTGTCCGGGTTCTCTATTATTTTTCCCAAATTGACCGCACTATAAAGAATTGTTGGAATTTCAGACGGGTACGTACATCAGGGGTTTGACAATCCAAGGCCTACGAGGATCACATCGAACTTGTGCACCAGCTTTAAAAACTTAATGGAGATAACCGAAAAGCAGATAACATAAGAAGGTATGTAATTAGCATAATTAAGTAGCGTATATATCGATAAAAGTCCATCATTAATTTTAATTTAATTTGGTATTAATATAATTTCGTACTTTGTATCATGTTGATAACGGATTTAATTTATACGGCTAATTGTTGTAAACGACGCCATTTATAGCTAGGTGCATGTTATAAATTTAAGTGAAATATATGAATAGAAATTAAAGGAAAAATATACAGCGTCATCAATAAAGTTATTAAATTTAACCAGTCCAAGTAAATTCTAATTTTGTCAATATTTTCTGTTTAAAAACAACGTTAAATATCGAACATAAAAGACATCACGTGATTCTATTTTTCTGTCACATTTTTCATTTTTTGAGATGACAAAAATTGGCGTTATTTTTCAAAACATCGAAACCGAAATTTGTTTAAACTGTTACACATGTATGCCACTTTTCAACCCTCTAGTAAAACATTTATTATTTGTATTTTTTTTAATCCAATACATTTTTTACTTAACCAAATTTAAGCTAACCTATATCACTTACTTTATCTCCACTATACGTAGTGGCATTAATATAGTATTCGTAAACAAATTTTCAAAAAATGTTTTTGTTGGAATAGGTTTAGAATTATTATTTGTTTGCTTATAATCGTATTGAAATATGCTCTTTGCTGTTTGCAAAATCCTATAAAGAATATGTTTCAATGCAAGGTTTAGAATGTCTTGAAACATCGAGATTTTCCATTTGAGAAAAATATTCTCATTTTTTTTTAAACCACAAGAATTATTACCGATATCTGTCCGCATAGGTAGTAATTATGTGCTCCATATACCCCAATTACACTCACAGGTCGGTGCACGGTAGAGAAATTAAAAAAAAAATTATCCCTCCTTCATATTCTCACACCATACCAAACATTACCAGAGAGAACAAAGATTTGTAGTTATACACTCTCTCCGATTACCAACTGGCAGACGATAACTTTTCGTCGTCGAATTGCACACCATGTCCTAGACTAAAAAAAAAAAACCTTCTTCGAATTTATCTCGAAGACGTAGATGTAACTGCATATATAGCAAATAGAGATGCTGAGATACTTATTATTTTTACTGTAGTATCTAAAACAGTTGTATCTGGTAAAAATGATATAATGATTCTACTTATATCTCATGCTAAAAATAACTTTCTAGGCAAATCGATTACTATATGTGTAGGCACAAAGGGTATAGCAACATATATGCAAGTTAAACACACTAGATTTGGGAAGATATAAGGTAAAAATGTGCCTACGGTTCTCTCTACTAGACGAAATCGCATCAAGTTAATGTTTAAGGTTCTTGAATTAAAAATAAGGATTAATTAGGTAAACATATAGAAATAAACACTCATAATAATAATAATTTCTACATTATTCACTGGCGCACATCTGTCCTAAATCTGCAACGTCCAAATGCAATATTTCAATTCTTCACAATTATAATTCTATTTCCTATACCGTTTACGTTTCAAATAAATTACGTCGGTAACGTAATTAAGATTTTAGCATTTTTAATACATCCAATTTTTGCTGGAACATAAATTCCAATAAGTAACTATAAAACTCAATTACTTGCTCTCACATTAATCTTTGTTGTTAATATCGACCCAGTTTCAAGGAAAAATCATCTAGTAGTATGTTGCAGTAAATTTATTGTCCATGTATTTAAATCATGTTCTGCTTAGTTGGAAAACATATGTCTACAGAGATCTGTTATATAATACCATCACCTCACTCACCTCTGATCCGCAAACTATGTGGGAGTGGCCAACAAACTATCTATAATGGCAACGTCAATAATAATAGTTGTTGTTATCACTATGTTATATATTAAAATGTGCAATAAAAAATTAATTAAGCAATTTAAAAGCAGCTTCTTGAAAACTCCTTTTTCTGTATAAAATTTTTAATGGAGCGATGCTTAGTTTAATAATTTTTTTTTCCAGAAGAGCAGAGACGCCAATTATATACAAGGTGCTCCAAAATTGTCTCCCGATATTTCTGCGGCTGATCGCACATCCAAAAATAATGGAAGTCTGTTATATAAATTTATTTTTGAAAATGAATAATAAGAGAAATATGCCACTTAAAAGGGGAATAATAAATTTCAGGTAAATTTCCAACACCCTTAAAATATCAAATTCGTATTTTAAACTTAATCATGGCCATCTGGACACTAGTTTAATGGTATCAGTGAAACCCTCTCTTCTGTATAAGGTATAGTTTTAGAGGGTCAGTATTTTCTTCATAACTTTTTTATTTCTTTCAAATTTCTGAAAATTATTATAAAAAACTAATTCTAAGATCATTATAAATAAAAAAGGTATTATTATTGCATTTCGATAAACCAAGCCGTTCTCGAGTAATTTGTGTTTAAAAAACTACATGCTTTTATAGAGTTCGAGAGTGGCTGGCGTCTAGGGTGGATGTGCCGTGAGACGCTCCCGATCTATTAATTTATTTACAATAATATCGCGTCATCAAACTCGATAAAATCTAAGTCATCGGTAGATTAAAAAGTTCTGCGTAAGGTGAAGTGTACTAATAAAAGAACAAAGCAAGGAGCGAGTGTAGAGACGTGTGCATATACTCGTATTTCGATACGCAAATGCAGCAACGTCGGGCGCGGCTAGTACTTGAATGGGTAAGCCTCTCCAGGGAAATACAGCGTTCTCGCTCCGTCTTCTAACGGCTTGTATATCAGCACATGCGTAGAAGGTATGTAACTTTAGGCGGGGGTTACATAGCGGATATACCATCCTTCGGAGGGGATGTAAAGCAGTCGATCCCTTGGCTATTAAATGTTAGGTAAGTAAAAGATTCCTACTCTTCGATATAGAAGAGGTCGCAAAATTTCCAGGTTGGGGGTAGCTCGTTTCCTGGTATCGGTAGCGGAAATACGCCGATGTTAAATAAGTGATTAAAAAAAGGAACAAGGCACATACCGAATAAATAATTTAAAAAATGCGGTAATGTGTACGTTAATAATACCAAAAACAAAATTACAATCTAACCATTATACTCTTCGCCGATTTACTACACTTATTATATAATTGTTGCACATTCTATAGGATACTCTTCGCAGTTTTCTTTTGTAAATGATATTAGTTTCAAACATTTGCAGTGTGGAAATACTACAGAAGAAAGAGGGAAGCTGCCAACGTAAACACAAAGGGGACAAACAGACAAGTCCAATTTATATTTGTTTTATAATTTTTTTAGTTTATTACACAACAAAGAACATACTTTAAAAGTAAAATTGGAAAGGTATTAAATATAGGTAATGAAATAAAAAATACCCGGAATTAGAAAGAGGAAGTTGAATATAATTACTTCAGAAACAAACTAATATACAGGGTGTGCAAAATATGCTGTCGGGTTTCTTTTTCGTAACCCGCAATAAAAAGATAGGGCACTTCCACCGTAAATGGTTATTTACCTGCGGAACGGTTACTAAGAAAAAAGGAGGCTCCTACAGCGAACGAATGTGTGTATGTCTTGGCAGATAAACGAAGTGAACGGAAGTGGACAGAAGGTTGTGCACACTGCTACATTCGGAAACAGAGGAAATAGAAGACTTGGACGAAGAATAAATAAGGAGACGATGATGGAGAAGCATGAAACTGAAAAGAACCATGTTGCAAACGCCTACACTTCCCCTTCCGATGATGACAGATGGAAACTAAAAAAGAAGCATGGAAACTTAAATAAGCGTCTCACGAACACCTTCTCATCCTATGTTCCTACCCTGTGCGTCATGTGGCTCTCGATGCTGACAACAAGCATGTCCCATGTCCAACCAGGCGTATGCAGCCGGTCCGGCGGTATATAAAACATCCGAGGTTTGGTTCCGACACGCGGTTTGGCCGTCCGTTGGGAGTGTTCGGCGGACGACCAAGCTACCATGGATGCCCGGAATCGGCAGCAATGCTCATCTTATGCTGGCAAATCAATCAATCAATCAATCAATCAAAAAACAACATGCATTTATAGTGATGACAAAAATTCGTCAAATACTGAAAAGAAACATGAATATTTGTCACTATCCGCTTATGCAATCCTACAAAGAGTTTAATAAATAATTATGTAATACATAAAAAAGACCGAAATTAATAACAATTTTTGTTGCGTTATTAATAATGTTAATACGATTTTAACGTATCTAGTTTGAAATTTCATATTCACACATACAAGAAAGTAACCACCATAAATAAACCAACTCATCAAATAAGAATTTATACTTGAAAAAAAATCTACCTGAATATTTGATTACGGATTCTCTTCTTCTCAATAAAGATGTCTATACATACAGCATGTGTTGATATGAATAGAAAAAATAATGTAAAGGAATGTGTGATAAAGTGAGTAAACTAGATAGAATTTTGTTTTAAGGGCGCCATGTTCGCAAAAGAGAACAACCTCGACAACGTCATAGAAAAGGGTAGTCGTTAACCATCCGTTAAGTGGTGGTACCTAGCGGGTAGCGGACGAATCATTTACTATAGATGTTTATTCGTGAAAATTGAATAAGGAATCCTATAAACTAATCCAGTTGTAAACATTACTTCGCTTGAGCAATCCAAATAACAAGTGTTCCAAATCGAAATAATGTAAACAACAAAAACGTCTATCTACCTGCTTTTAACCGCAGGCCGATTCCCTTTCCCCCCTTCGCCATATCGAAACCCTTGGGTCGAAATATATTTCTCATTATTTTACTGGATTTTAATTTATAGGTCAAAGGTACATTTGAATGTTATTCTGGATCCAGAAGAGCTTTCATGTGAAATATTGGCATTTATAATTATTATATTATTACATATATCTATTATATTACAATTTATTTATAATATCTACTGTAATAAGATTCGAACAAAAATATACAGGGTGGACCGTCTAAAGGGAATAGATAATGAAACAAATTTTTTTTCGCTCAAATTTAAAATTTCCACGTTTCATGTCATTGTAAAAAAAGAGAAACTGACAATTTTCCACTACTATACTTCCACTCCACTACGTGCATGTACAAATAAAAATGTGACAGATGGCAATAATATTTGGCATATAGTTAACAGAATTGTCACCTTTTATTTAATATTGAATTTTTGCTGTCGGATGACCACTCTGTATATTTTCTTGGCCAAAAGTTATCAGGTTTCCTTTGTAATAATAGTGATACCTACATTCCGATTATTATTCTCATAAGTCGTTTCGTAGTTAATAATTTTTTAGAACGACCGCCCTGTATAAATAAAGTTTTTTTTCCTTAAAAAATCCCCTTGGAAATCATTAAAAAAATTTAAAATGTAAAAAAATATATACTGAAAGAAACCCCAAAGTATTTCAAACATATTCATTGGACTACGGTTTAGAGCAATTATTTGTATGAAATCTAATAAGACGGCGATGGTCAAGAGAGGGACATCCCATACATAAATATTTATTATTTTTGGCAATAACTTTTTTACTTGGTAACGTATATTTAAAAATCAACTATAATATTACCTAAGTATAAATATAACCAGTTGAGTGAAGTTACTGAATGAAAAGTCATAGTAATATTCTTATGTTTTTTTTAAATATACGTAGTACGAAAGAATGTTATGGCCAAAAATGATTTCCCCATCCCATGTTACTTTATTTGGCCACCTATTGAGAAGTCAGTATATATTTTGTTCAAATTTGGTGAAAATGGGTTTTTGATTGTAGTGAATACAAATCTAAAATAAGAATGTCTATAAAAAAGTCGATAATATTTTTTCTTCAAATTTTCCTTAAAGTAACGCCACACTGTAATGAGTGATATCAAAGTTCACTACTTCAATGCAATCACATTTTCAGTCTGCACATACCGCCTAAATTTGAAATAAATCCCGCTCCTAATTCGTGAAATATATACTCATGAAAAGCGGATGACAGTGTAATTTTTTCAAACATTTCTATTGAAAACTCCCTAAAAAAATATCGGTCGCCTCTATGGGATAGTACTAAGATAGAAACTCTTTCAAGCCACTTTAATTTTTACAAACTAATATGTTCATAGCCTGTACAATAGATAAAGATAAACGCAAAAAATCAGTAATATTGACATTTGACCATAAATTCAAGGTAAAAAATTAAGATAATAAAATGAAGACATAACACATCTTAGTACTTCATTTAAGGTGGCCAGTCCCTAGAAAGCGATATCCGATAGGGATATATCTATTATTTTTGCTCATAACTTTTATATCTTAGTACATAGATTTTAAAAAACTATAAGAGTACCTAAGTAAAACTATACCAAGACTATTACTATGAATATTCACTAAATAATTTCAGTGGTTTGCAAAATAGCTAGATTCAAAACTACGAAATAGGGAGATTGACATAATTCTTAAATTTAAATCTAGCTATTTTGCAAACCGCGGAAATTATTGAGTGAAAATTCATAGTAACAGTCTTGTTATGGTTCTACTTAGGTGCTCTTATAATTTTAATAAATATATGTACTAAGAAAAAAAAGTTATGGCCAAAAATAATAAATATTTCCCTATTGGAGGTCTCTTTCTAGGGAATGGCCACCTTAAGCTTAATTTAAGTATGTTTCAAACAACCTGCACAAAATGGCTACGGGAAGACACAATACAAGTTACAACACTATATAGGTAGTATTTGTAAATTTATTTGAATAATAAATATTATGAAAATTTCATAAATTATATAATGTAAACTAGGTGCACATACTTTAATGGGGAAGATGCATAAATTTTAAAAATGGTGTAATTATTTTGCCATAATAGTATTATACCACCTTATAAACTTTTTAAATTTTATCCAATTTGAACAAAATTTCTAAATAATAAACTGAAAAAACTAAAAAAAAAAAAAAAATAAAAAATAAAAAAATTGTTTAGAACTACACAAAATGATTAAATCCAAAGTTTCATGAAATTTAAGATATTGATTGTAGAATTTTCAGAATACACAAAAAGCAAAAATAAATTTACAAACTACTTCTCAATTACTTGGCAGTTCAGGTTACATTAGTAAAATTTACGAATAAAAGATGCTTAATATGCTTTTTTCATTTTTTCAGTACATATAGTCATAAGTAGATCCTAACATGTATCTTTGAGTAAAATTTGATTCAAATCGGGAAAAATTAAAGTTAAGTTTTACACTGTAATAAAAAAAAGTCACAAAAGAGGATTCTTAAATATATGAAATTTGAATTTTTATGTAACGAAAACCATGTGACTGAGAACAGTACAATGTTGACCTATATTATGGATGACTGACGTCAGTTAGATGCACAGAGCTTCAATTACTTGTTCTACGGCTACCTCAAAAACATGCTTTTGTACAGAGTTTATTGTAATAACGCTCGTACCACAACTCGTAAGAAATTTGCATTATTCTGCACTTTCGCACAATATGCTATATATTCTAAATAATTATTATAACCCATCACTTTTGACAAAACATAAAAAAAGAAGATACGATTGAGCATATTGTTGTTTTCGTCGATCAATCTGTCATCTGTGAAATCGTGCTTGTCACTGAATAATAAAACCTTCTGTTCTGTACTGAAGATGTGTGAGGGCCGATTTATCAATGCGTGGATAAGTAGTGTCATCCTATAGTGAAATAATAGTTTAATAATATAGTAGGACACTTCCCCTACCGAGTTAGTTCACGCGTCGGCGATAGCAGGAGTGAGGCTATCACTATCAGAGGAAGTGACCCTACCGTATTATTACAAACTGTGCTTTAACTATAGGATAACTTGTTATCCTCGCATTGATAAAGCGGCCCTTGCTTATTTTTTTGTGTTATATTAGTGATACTGTTATTACAATTTCATTAATATTATCAGTACCTACCTAGTACGTCATATATACTTTGTATCCTAGTAAGATATTCTATAAATATGTACAGATAATATAATATTGTATAATATATTTGGCACTTTTTACTTATTAATTATTCTGGAAATTATTATTTTCTTCTTTTACCACATTGTATACTTTATCTAGTTTTAAAGTTATAACAGGTTCTCTTTCTTAAAGAGCGTCAACTATATTCCACTTATTATGCTTCCCTGTCACATTTCTTTTATGTTTTGGTGTCCACCCTGTGTATAAAGTATTATTTGGTTTGATTCTTGTCAGTTATTATAACGAAATGTCATGTTTTTTCATAAAATAGTTTTATAAATATAGCGCTAACAGATCGACAGAATTGAAATATATTAATTCTTGTAATCGATATAATCTGAAATATGAAAAATCGAATAAATGCCGGAGCGAATGCTTGTTTCACGAATACAAGTATAGTTAGTTACCTTCGGACGCCTTCGGTAACATTAAGTCAGTAAAGAAATGGGATCTCACGACTCTACCACACAAGGTTTTTAGCTCATCAGATTTCTTTACTTCTCGAACATTTACCAAAACAATTTATCCTAATAGCGGTTGCATTCAATATAAGTATAAACAAACAACCGTTTTTTGTCCATGTTAAAATAATATATTTTTTACCGTAATTCATCCAAAACAAAGAAATTTACGTTAGTGCACGAAAACATAAACAGTATGTCATTATTGCAGGTATTATTAAACATCGGAAGTTTCCTATAAAGAGCCTATACATTTTCAAATTTCACATTTGTAAATGCAGAACAGCTACAAACCTTTAAAATTTAATAAATGTTTAAAACCAAGAATAAATGTGAAATTTTACTTTTTTAGAGCAGATGTTTTAAAAAAATAACTGTGGGGAATAATTATTATTAACGATTATATCGATTTATATTGGATCCATTTTATTGATTTTTTTGTCCACCCTATATAAAAATATAAAATTCAGATAATCCCTTTTTTCTGTTGCGTCATCTATGAGACAGTAACCGAACTAAAACAACAACTTTTAGCTGAAGAAATCTTATAAAATGCCATTCTATTCCAAATAAAAATGTTAGAATATCAGTAAACATGTGAAAAGTACACCGCAAAATTTAATTCGAGCTTTCTAGTACATAAAGGGTCTAATGAGACTTTTTCTTGTTTCATAATATGGGTGAATGTTTAAGTTAGGACTTGTCTTTATTGGTTTTCCCTATTTTTGATTTTAACTAGTGCAAAATAATTATTGAAGTGGCGAGCTGACATCGTTTCTAAGGTACATGTTAAGCATTTTTTTTATCTATGAAAATATTACTTTTTAACAATATAAAAACACACGTTTCCTGAGTTAAAGATTCTAGTTTCCGTTTATGTGCAACTTTTATAAATATGACCTATACTTTTTAAAATAGCTCGCTTTAAAATCATGTGATTATACCCACAATTTAGCACATAAATATGGCCCCCTTAATGTAGCTATTTTTTTTATTGAAATTTAATTAACATTCCAAAAATATTATATTAATCGCTGCTATTTAATCTTTTAAACGACTGGTTTTGAAGTACAAGAATATCTTACTATTTGTGTTTTTTGTAGACCCATATTCTCTAATTAATAATCATATAAAAATTATAAATTATTGCACTAACATATGCCGCTTATTCAAAGTTTTTTGTTTTCATACTACATTTACAGAGTATCTCAAACTAGACACATGCTTTTGAAAGTGCGAGGCATAAGGATGTGCACCACTGGGATTATGTAATGCCTAGGATATATGGAGAAAAACTGAGTCAATGTTTTTGCAAAATTATCCTTCTTACTTCTGTATACAAAGGAAGACAACTTCAAGTGATCACAATCAAGCGATGAAATCATTACTACTGCAAATAAATAAATAATTTTAAAAACATGCGGAACCAAGCTTTGAAATACCAACTGAAACTGTTAATAAAAAATGCATTAAAAAGAAAAAACAATGTGTAATTGATTCTAAATAATAATAATAATAATATTCTTTATTTCACTCGACTTTCAAAGAAAGCATTGAAATACAGTCAAATGCAGTATTTACACTAGGACTACACTAATATTATACTAATATTTGACAAGATATGAAGACTAACAAACATTTAGATAAGTTATATACAAAACAAATTAAAATATCCAGTAAGATATGGTGAAAAACCAGGGTAGGTCGAAACATATTAAGGCAATGTATATTAAGGCTGTTATTATCAGTCTGTAAGTACACTTTAAGGAGCAAATTTTAATAAGGATTTTACTTCTTGTTTAAACAAGTGAATAATACCCATGTCAGTCTGTAAGTACTTTTCAGGGACCAAATTTTAGCAATAAGGATTTCACTTCTTTTTTAAACAAGTGAATAATATATATACTGGGTGAGTCACGAATTGCGCTCGCCCCGATATTTCCTAAAATATTTGGAATAGAAAATTGAAATTCAGAGGCCTTATTACACAACTAAAATGCCATCTTTTCAATAAAAAATCAAGTTTGGTGCACATTCGGTTTGACCGGAAATGCCCACAACTTTCGATTTTTAAATGGAACATATATTTTCACATTTTTGGAATCTAGAGGAAATTTTGAATACAATACAACTATTTTGGTCACTTTTTGATAAACATTAAAAATTTTATTAAAAAATCTATTTCTGAATCCAGAGTGCTGTGGTGCCCAAAATATATTTTAGTTTGTGTGCTACATTACTATAAAAATAAAAAGAGCAATCTGATTGCATTACTTAATTCTCTAGAGGCATTTAAAATTTTTAAATGTGATTTTTACCCACTAACTCGGTTTTTTAAATGGGAATTTAATCGTTCGCCAACATTTTTAAATACCTCATTTTCATACGAATCTAATGATACCAAAATTTTGAAAATTCGCTCAGAAATATTTGAGATTTCAGTCAAAATACAATGCAACCAAGCGTTTAGAAACATGCGGCTAATAGATAAATAGATTAGTGGGCTTTGGAAACTAAAATGGCACATTTCTGTGTAAATCTGGTAACCTAATAACATTGGAAAAATCATAGTAGCCATTGAATGTAATAAAACAATATCAGCTGTCAGATAGACTCGTGTAGTTATAGGCAATCTTGAGCTATCAAACATTTAATAATTGTGAGCGCAAAGAACGTTACAATTAAGTTTAGCATAGGTATGTGGAGGTAAACACAATTACATCCACAAGGACATTTGCAATAGAATGCGACGTCAGTTCGGTTTTCAGAGTTTTATTTAAATGAACATAAATATCGGGCCTATAAATAAATAAAAATCAATTCCGTTTGAACAATTAAACTTAAACTAGGTAATAGTAGGTATCTTTAAAATAATTAATATAATTAAACCATAAATTGACATTTATAGATATTGTTCAAAATGTCCACCATTTTTTTCTATACACAATTCGGCTCTGCGTACAGTTGCTTGAATGGTTCTACGCAATTCAGCCGGCGTTATTTCATTACGAGCCCGTACAACTTTATTTTGCAGTTCTTCACGGGTATTTGAATAAGTTTTATAAACTTTATTTTTGAGAGTGCCCCATACATAATAGTCGAGGGGTGTTAAGTCAGGTGACCTAGGAGGCCACCTGATATGACCTTGATTTGCGATAAGGCGTTCACCATGCAAGTTGTTTAAATATTCCATCACTCTTCTGGAGTTATGTGGGGGAGCACCATCTTGTTGGAAAAACAGATTTTGTAAATAGGCAAGAGGATATAAGTCAAGAAATTCTGCTGTCTGGTTTTGTAAAAAGAATAAATATCGTTCGCCAGTAAGTGTTCCATCAAAAAATATGGGTCCAATTATTCGATCTCCAAGTACTCCAAGCCAACAGTTAAATCCAAATCTTTCCTGAATATTCCCTCGCCTTACCAACCTCGGATTCTCTTGAGCCCAGTACCTAGTATTATTTTTGTTAAACATACCTTGGTTCGTAAATCTACTTTCATATGAATATAAAATATGAAAAGGAAAACCTGGGTTTTGTTGTAGTGCATTTAAGAACCAGTTGCAATATACTAGCCTCCTGTCGTTATCATCTCCATAAAGATGTTGGTGTATTTGGTATTTATAAGACTAAAACTTATGTTTCTTTAAAATTCCGCAAACCGAAGACTGACTAATGTCGCATTCCATTGACAATTCCCTTGTTGATGTTGTTGGGTGTACCATTACAAATCCTAATACATCAATTTCTTTGTCCTCACTTACAATAAATGTTTGATGGTCATCTTGTTGATTGGGTTCGTTTCTTAATTCTTGTTCCACTCTGGTCTGCTTGGATGACGTCTGTTGGGATATCGTTGCTGATACAGTTCTGCAGCTGCAGTTGAATTTTTGAGACGCTCTCCATATATCAGTAACATATCGACCTTTTCATTTCTACTAAAATTATTCATTTTCTTTAATTTTTACTCAAAGAGATTTCCGCAACACTTTATTTTGTATTTGACTGACAGCTGATATTGTTTTATTACATTCAATGGCTACTGTGATTTTTCCAATGTTATTAGGTTACCAGATTTACATAGAAAATTGCCATTTTAGTTTCCAAAGCCCACTAATCTATTATCTATTAGCCGCATGTTTCTAAAAGCTTGGTTGCATTGTATTTTGGCTGAAATCTCAAATATTTCTGAGCGGATTTTCAAAATTTTGGTATCATTAGATTCGTACGAAAATGAGGTATTTAAAAATGTTGGTGAACGATTAAATTCCCATTTAAAAAACCGAGTTAGTGGGTAAAAATAACATTTAAAAATTTTAAACGCCTCTAGAGAATTAAGTAATGCAATCATATTGCTCTTTTTATTTTTATAGTAACGTAGCACACAAACTAAAATATATTTTGGGCACCACAGCACTCTGGATTCAGAAATAGATTTTTTAATAAAATTTTTAATGTTTATCAGAAAGTGACCAAAATAGATGTATTGTATTCAAAATTTCCTCTAGATTCCAAAAATGTAAAAATATATAGGGTGTTCCATTTAAAAATCGAAAGTTGTGGGCATTTCCGGTCAAACCGGATGTGCACCAAACTTGATTTTTTATTGAAAAGATGGCATTTTAGTCGTGTAATGAGGCCTCCAAATTTCAATTTTCTATTCCAAATATTTTAGGAAATATCGGGGCGAGCGCAATTCGTGACTCACCCGGTATACCTTTTATATGCGATGGTAATTTATTAAATACTTTTATCGGCATTACTTTAGGGCTTTAACTAGTGTAGATAAGGTATGAGGTGGAATATTAAGAGAGTACTTGTCTCTGACAGTACGACCACTGTTGACAGAGGTGTCATTTCTACTACTGAAGTTGCTTAAATAATTTTTTATGTACATGGTGGGCAACTAAGAATAGAGGCCGGCCATATCTCAGAAACCAATCATCACACAAGTTTAGGGAAAAAATTACCTTGCATAAAGTGACCTTAAAATATCGTTGTTTTAGAGTTTCTAAAATGGCCGGTAGGGGGCGTAACCGAATAAAAAATTAGGTTTTTCTCTGTATTTTGCTCAATAATTAAGTGGCATTAACAATATATGAATCGTAATCCAAAGACAATTTCGAATATTTTCAGTTTTCCATTTTTTTTTTGTAATTTCAAGAATAAAGTGGTGGGAAGATGCCAGATAAACATTTTTTAAATGTCGATTACTCCGATTAGCCTTAACGAAATTTAACAAACTTGGTCTCATTACAAAGCGCTTCTCTTAGTATATCGAGGGCGCTTTACGCTGTTTTTGTTTGATTATTACAGTCGCCGCTAGAGGACGTTATTTGACATGTCAACAAATATCTTATTTTTTCTAAAAAAATTTAAATGGAATATTATGTTTATTTTTATACGGTAAACTAGAGAATTGAAAGCTTCAGATGTCGGCGAAAACCGCAACTCGACAACTTTTTTCTAACAGTAGATATTAGCAAACAAAGTTGACATTATGATTTATTGTCCGATATTGCCGATGGAATTTGCAAAAGTAAATGTTGAAAACAAGGAAGCTGTGAAAATGACACAATGGAGAAACAACATATATCAAACATATTCAGTAGAATATGTATTATATAATATATATTCTACAAATTAAACGTTCAAAAAAGTAAACGCAAGAACACATTACAACACATTATATCGTCGTATTATCATCATAATATGCATTATTGGTTTGAGACGAGTACGCACTGGATGCGAGACGTCCGATCTCAGGGTCGTTGGTCTATAAATATGTAGTGTGGAATTCTAGGTGGATAAATAATTGGGCCTTTTATTTTCAATCAAACTCTTAATGGAGAACGTTATCTAAGTTTTTTAAGAAACGAATTGCTACTTCTTTTATAAGACACACTTCTATCAATTCGTCGTGATATGTTTTTCCTACGTGATGGGTGTCCAGAGCATTTCTCTTTGAATGTTCAAGATTTCTTAGAACAGACATATCCTGAGAGGTGGATATGACGTTGAAGTCTATTGCAGTGGCCAGCCAAGTCCCCAGACTTGACTTGCCTAGATTTTTATTTGTGGGGGCTTTTTTGCCGCCAGATCCACCACAAGAGATGACATGATCGAATGAATAAGAAATGCCATTCAAAGTATTTCGATGGCAGAAGTACGGACTTCTGTTCAATCCACTCGTCAGAGAATGAATTCTTTTATCGAAAATGATGGACGACATGTTGAACATCTAGGGCACGACTAGTTACATTCTAAATTTTTTTATGCGTTGTAATGTGTTCCTGCGTTTACTTTCTTGGACATATGACGTTTGTTACATTGTTTATTGTTATTACTATTAGATTTGTTACCATTGTTATTAATTACTAATTTTTATATAATGTAATATATACTGAATATGTTTAATATATGTTGTTTCTCCATTGTGTCATTTTCACAGCTTACTTGTTTTCAACAACTACTTTTGCATATTCCGTCGGCAACATCGGACAATAATTCATAATGTCAACTTTGTTTGCTAATATCTACTGTTAGAAAAAAGTTATCTAGTTACGGTTTTCAGTGGCATCTAAAGTTTTAATTCTCTATTTTACCGTGTAAAAATAAACACATTCGATTTAAATTTTTTTAGAAAAAGTAAGATATTTGTTGCCATGTCAAATAACGCCCTCTAGCGGCGACGGTAATAATCAACTGAAAACAGTAAAGCCTAAGAGAACTACTTTGTAATGAGATCAAGTTTGTTAAATTCCGTTAAGGCTCATCGGAGTAATCGATATTTAAAAAAATTTCTTCTGGCATCTCCCCACCACTTTATTCTTGAAGTTACAAAAAAAATGGAAAACTAAAAAGATTCGAAATTGTCTTTGGATTCCGATGCATATATTTTTAATGCCACCTAATTGAGCAAAATATTCTAAAATATTTTCCATCGATTTTTCAGGGTCACTTTACTTAAGGTAATTTTTTCCCTAAACTTGTACGATGACTGGTTTCTGAGATATGGCTGGGCTACATTCTTAGTTGCCCACCCTGTACAATACGAAGTGCAAAATGTGTAGCGACGGGGCTGTTAAAATTCCCAATTCATTAAAAATTGCGGTGAGTTAAAGAGCATGGTACGGATTATTCTTTTTGGAGGATAAAAATTCCATTAAAACGCGACATTAACAAATAATGCAATAACTTAATTGTGACTGAACACATGCAAAATAACATATTGTTAAAATGTGGCTATTCGTGGATCGTAACTGCCAAATAACAAAACACTGGGTGGTTAGCTTGCTAACTATATGTTCTATGTGGTATCCTCAATTCAATTGGAAATCAATACGTACGTCAAGAAACTTAACACTTTCAGTTTTCCTAGTTGAAAATAATATTATCTGTTTTTAGTGTATTTAAATCTAAACCTATAGATGTACAATAATTATCAAAGATCGGATTTACCTACCGGATTTCAGGGATGGCTTTTACACATACTGTATATTGTAATCACGTACTGAAAAATTCCCAAAGTATAAAAACAAAGTCGTGCAACATACTAAATAAATTTTATTTAATTTTAAAATGGTAATGCGTAACTTAGTTTTATAGAGAAACGTACTATATTAAATAAAAATGAAACACCTAATAGATTATTTTAAATTGCAGTAGGTATACTGTATAGTACTGGCTTTTTACCTGAAGCTCAATCCCAGGCGGGGTGGGGAGTAATTTAATAAGATTACTCACACTCAGTGTCTCTCGTACTGTAGATTTATTCGGACGTAAATACTAAAAATCGTACTGAACTGACGCAAGCTCTTGTAAATTTTTAGATTTATATTTTGATGGTAGAGAACTGTATTGCACTAGATGTGACAAAGCAATTTCGTGGTCGTGCAAAACAAATATTAATTCACATACTTCTTCGAAAAACCATAAACTAGGTGGCTTTACTTACAGTGACACGCAACTAAATTTGAACTTAATTAATTTAAGTTAATGGAATATATGATAGGACGTAATATACCGTAGTCGAAACTAGACAATTAACTTTTCAGACAATTTTTGGAAAAATGTGTTAGTGGCAAATCTAGCAAGTCTACACCAAGAAAAATATATTAATTTACGGAGTGTGAAAATATTAGACAGTAAATTTCTTCTGAGCTTAATGGAAGTACATCTGGCTTGGCATGGACGAAACAATCAATGCTTGCGGCCTCAAGTTAGCGAATGTTTTAGTAGATGCACTGGACGAAAATTGTGTAATGAGCAGACACTTGATCGCCTATAAAGTTTTAGAAGCTAATTCTCGCGCTATAGCGGATGCAGTAAATTCAAGTTTACAAGACTTTTAAGGTGACAAATATGCAGAAGATAAGGACAAGTTCTTATTATCCCTTTCCGATGGTGTAAATTATATGAAAGCTGCTGGAAGAATTTTGATAGAAACTTATACTGCATGTAACATGTTTGGCACATGGGCTTCATAAGATTGCTGAAACTATTAGGAGGTGCTACCCCAATAGAGACCGCAAAAGGACTAGATGAAGAGGTGTTACTAGTGATATTTGTTGCAACAGATTGACCTCATCCAGTTAGATATATTTTAATCCAACTACGTGCTGTGCCATGAACACCATAGTGGTGAAGCGTGTCTAATTATAATGTATGGTAAATCGTATCAAGCTTAAATTAAAAACAAACAGGCAGTTTTCGATTTCCTTTCGAAATTGTCCAACACATAATATTAGACAGATAAGACGGCATCTTTTGTTGATAGACTTTTAGAAAACCTACATTGATAAGGAGATAGAAGTTTATGCTTCGTTATAAAATCAGTCAATCGAAGATGGTGTGGTTTTTCAAAGGCTTTAGAAAAAGTCGAAAGAAGTGCAATTCCTCTATAATTATTAATTAGGCATTTATTATGCTTTTTACATATTGGTATAATTAGTCATTTTTTCAGAAAACTGGAAAATTGCCTTCTGTAAAAGATAAGTTAATTATGAATGTCGTAGTTCAATAATAACTTCAGTTACTTCTAATAATCAAGAACAAGGTATCTCACCAGATGAGTTCTTGTTGAGACAGATCTTATAATCGTAAGCATTTCAGCGGCAGTTAATGTAATCAAAATAATTGAACTAGTATTGTTAATTATGTTGATATCGTTTAATGATGGAGACATGTTATCTGTTACATGTTCAACTGAATTAATAAAAAAATTATTAAAAGTATTTGCAGCTTCTTCCTGGATATTAAGATTCTTTCCATCTAAATTGGTAAAATGTTTGAGCAGATTGTTATCACTTCTACAAGTACTGTTTTTAATAATTAATAAACGTAAAATAAACGTAAAAGTGTGAGGTGCGTGATGCGTAAAATTTCCAATTTTTATTTGGGCACCCCTCGAGGAACATCAGATATTACCTAGATGGAACTATTTTGCATATTTTGTAAATTGTAAATATTGGCAATCCCTGAAATCCAATATCTCTGGCTATAAGTCTGAGTGACCACCTAGATCACCAGACACACTGTGTAGCTGTAACTCTATGGTCTTAATAACAGGAAATAAAAATTCTTACCTTCTTAAATCACTAGCTTCCAACAACTCCAACTCGTTCCGGACTTACCTATAATTAAACAAATATAAATTAGTACAACTATAAAGACAATTTTTTACATTATTGTAATGAAAGTATTGTCAATAAGAAAACTGTGTCCTTGAATAGGATAATGAAAGGGAAAAAATCATTGGTGCAGGATAATATAGCAGCTCTATTCTTTCGCCAACGTTTCGTTTACTCGGCATAAACTTTTTCAGAGCTACAAATTTAAATCTAAATTAGAACTATTTTAAACGGTAAACTTAAAAAGACGACGAGTTGAAATACACGTTATATAAACTATATAGAAACTATATAAAAACTGGTGTCTAGGGAATTACTACTTCCACATTCAGATTTTCCTAGTCTCTTTAAAAGAAATCATTGAGTATGTGAAAATAAATGGTCATAGAATTTTAATATTTGAGGCAGATGTCAAAAAAATTTAAGGCATTGGTTTCTAGCATATACGTGAAAAATGAAGCTTCTGGACTCTTATTAGCTTGCTATACTTGTTTCTACAAGTGAATATCTCAATTTAATTTTATCAACCCTTTTAATAAGGTGTGGGGGTATTGGAGGGGTTGAAAAATGTTATAAAAAAATCAGAGGCCTTGGCTTCTAGTATATACACCAAATCCCAAGTTTCTGTACTCTTACCAGCTTGCTTTATTTATTTTCCCCTTTTAACCCCCAACTCTGCACCGGATAAGTTAAAAAATCAGTCCAGCTCCAGATCTCATGACAATATCTATGCGTATAAAATTTCAAGTCAATATCTTAAACCGTTCCAAAAAAAACGTACGCACATTCTAAACATATTTCAACAAGAAAATGTTTGAATTTTCGTTACGACTATTATACTTCCACTCCACTACGTGGATGTGGATGACAATTGAAGATATCGCTTTCACAATTTTTTCTAAGGTACATTTTACTTCCACATCCACGTAGTGGATTGAAAGTACAGTAAACACAAAAAAAATTTAAAACATTTTTTTTCTTGAAATAGGTTCAGAATGTCATGAAACGTCGAGATTTTAAATTTGAGCGAAAAAAAAAAATTCTGTCTGTCTGTCTGTCTGTCTGTAACTTATTTTGTCCGCACGATTTCTCCGGAACGGTTTAAGATATTGACTTGAAATTTTGTACACGTATATATTATAACGAGATCTGGAACTGGATTGTTTTTTGAAGATATCCGGTGAAGGGTTGGGGGTTAAATAGGGGTAAATAGGGAGAAATATGTAAAACAAGTTGGTAAGAGTACAGAAACTTGAAATTTGATGCATGTACTACAAGCCAAGGCCCCAAAATTTTTTATAATATGTTTCAACCCCCTACCACCCCTACTCCATTATTAAAGAGGTTGATAAAATAAAATTGAGATATTCATTTGAAATTTGGTACACCTATGTATTATAACGCCATCTGGAACTGGGGTATATTTTGATATGATTCCGTTGAAAGGTTGGGGGTTAAATAGGGGAAAATAAGTATAGCAAGCTGGTAAGGGTACAGAAACTTGACGTTCGGTGTATGTACTAAAATCCAAGGTCTCAGATTATTTATAATATTTTTCAGCCCCCCACCACCCCTACTCTATTATTAAGGGGGTTGATAAAATAAAATTAAGATATTCACTTGAAATTTGGTACACGTATGTATTATAACGACATCAGGAACTAGATTATATTTTGAGATGATTCCGTTCAAGGGATAGGGGTTAAATAGGGGTAAATAGGGCAAAATAAGTAAAGCAAGCTGGTAAGAGTGCAGGAACTGGAAATTCGGTGTATGTACTATAAGCCAAGGTCTCAGATTATTTAAAAGGTTTTTAACACCCCACCCCACCCCTTTTAATTATTAAAGGGGTTTATAAAATAAAATTGAGATATTCACTTAAAATTTGGTACACATATGTAATGTAACGACATCTGGAATTAAATTATATTTTGAAATTATTCGATTGAAGGGTTGGGGGTTAAATCGTGTTAAATAGGGTTAAATTGGGGAAAAGAGGTAAAGCAAGCTGGTATGAGTACAGAAACTTGAAATTCGGTGCATGTACTAGAAACCCTCAGATTTGTTATAATATTTTTCAACCCCCCAATACCCTACTCCATTATTAAAGGGGTTGATGAAATAAAATTGAGACATTCACTTGAAATTTAGTACACGTATGTATTATAACGACATCTGGAACTAGATTATATTTTGAGATGATTCCATTGAAGGGTTGGGGTTAAATCGGGTTAAATAGGGGAAAATAAGTAAAGTAAGCTGGTACAGAAATTAGGGATTTGGTGTATATACTAGATACCGACGGCTTAAATTTCTATTTAATATTTTTCAAACCCCAACACCTTCACTCCATTATTAATAAGATTGTTAACATAAAATTGAGATATTCACTTTAAAGTTAGTACCACATCTGATCGAGATTGAACGGGTGGGAGGTGGTAGGTTGTGAATAGGGGAAAATAAGTAGTGTAAACTAGAAACTTCATTTTTAACGTATATGGTAGTCATCAACGCCTCAAACTTTTCTGACATCTGTCCCAAATATTATTAAAATTCTATATCAATAATTTACACATACTAGAGTGCAAATTTAGTCAGGATGTTTCCTTTAAAGTGACTTGGCTGAAAAATCTGGATGTGCAAGTACTGATTCCTTAGGCAGCGGTTTTTGTATATATTTTATCTTAATGCGTATTTTCTGTCATGGGCTGTTTAAGTTGTCATTTAAAATATTTCTAATTAAGATTCTAATTTGTAGCTCTGAGGGAGTTTACGCCGAGTAAACGAAACGTTGACGAAAGAATAGATTTGTTTCATTGTCATGACCCGACGAATTTTTCCTTCAATAGTAATCAAAGTTACCTTTAGTGCCCTTTCCCTGAAGCAGTTCGTCACCATTCCATCACGGGCACTGATTAGTTAAATCACACTTAATTACACTGAAGTCTTAAAGCACACCAAGGAACACAAGAAACAATTGTACCATCGAGAAAATGAATAAATAATATTGTATTATAAATAAAAATATTCTACACTACGCGCTATCAACACTAGTGCAGCTTACTAACATACTGACTGAAACCAAGCTGCGAGCAACCGATACATGACTTTGTTGATGTTTTTTGCAAAGCCTACGTTATATTTTATATAATGCATCTTTTTTGTGCAATGAATACAGTTTATTCTGTAAGAAAAAAGTTCTAAAGTTTTTTTTAGATATTTGACAAACAAACCTTATTAATCATAGATTTCTTAATAGGATTTTAACTGTAAAACAGAAGTATATTATATTAAAGTATAAGTGGATATTAAGGTCTATCTTGCTCTATTTCGAGCACTCCGGCTACGCCGTCGTGCTCGAAAAATCGCGCGTGTTTTAAAGACCAGCTAGCCACGAATATTTTACGCTATTTTTTTTTTATTGGTACGCTTTGAAATCATAAATACTGGTATTATTACTTCAAAAAATAGAAATAAGAATTAAGAATGTAAAATGGTTGAATTCGTGATGTGATCAGGATACCTGTCAGTGTCAAATGAGGAATACAAAAATTAATTTGAAATCTGTCACATAGGATTATTATTGTCGCTACAGTTGTTACTGATTGTATATTGCTTTAAAATGAGTTCTAACATTGATTACTTAAATAGAAAAGCAGATTCGCGGTTAATACCACAAAATATTCTGTCAGATCAATAATTAAAAAGTTGACATTTTGACTCGGGTTGTAGTTGTTGCCATGGTAACTTTAAAACGCGCGTTTTTAAAAGTTGGATTTAAACACTCTGAGGCGTACTTTAAATAAGTAAAATAGGGTACCAATAAAAAAATAGTTTTATTAAAATATCAAAAATAAACGTACACATTACACAAATTTACAAATAATATTTAAAATTGTCACTCAGCATTTAAAATCGCTGGATAAAATTTGTGAATAAAATAATAATTTCATAATTTCTTAATGTAGATCAGTTGGATATAATTCGCTATATTGTAATTTACTATAATGTGGATTTTTATTATTATGAATATTCATACTTTGGTTAAATTGAGGAATTTTGGAGCAACTGATGAGATTTTAACGACCTTAGGTAAATATATAATCATATACTGATACTACAAATGCTGTCGCAATGGGACAAAGTTTTTGAACTTGATCATCTAATCTCCAAAAATCTCGATTTTAACAAAACAATGTACACTATTCATAGGCATTTTATAAAACAATAACTGTAATCTGAGAGAACAAATAACTTCATTGATAAATCCGTGCAAATGGAACATTGGAATTGATCTGATGAATTTGATCTAGTGTGTAGGCCTAATAGCATGTGTATTTCATTTAAAGATAAAATATTTATTACAAAGTTTTATACAATAGTTCACATATCAATGAACGATGAAATAAAAATATTTCATATTATTTGTTTTGAACATCAATGAACAATGAGAAGTTATCGTATTGTCTCTAATGTAAGCAAGCAGTCAATTATTAATAATTCTGAAATATTATCCTCTAGCCCCACGTGGTTCCTGTGTGGGTAATTGCATTGATCCTGCTGATCGTTTACAGTACGCTGTATGAGATAGACCACTTGAGTGACAAGGGCAGATTTTACGCAAATATGTGATGTCTGTAGAGCACATATAACAATTATCATTATTTAGGAGGAGCCATGAGGATAATACGATACTAACAACAGGATATAGATAGAACGCCATCAACAAAGTCTTCATTCTTAATCTGCAATATTTGTTTCTGGTGGATCATTCAGATCAGTAGCTTTCAACTATGTAAATGTGCTCCAAGAAAACGTTGTTTACCTGCTGCATCAGTGGCTGGAAGAAATTTTATCTTTCATATATCTTTCTATCCAGAAAAAAGTCTGTACCTCAGTTTGTTTAGGGTAATGCTTAGAACCATTCAGAAGCAGAAAAAGTAATAACGAGCCTGGATTGTTTAATATATTGAAGAATAGAGCTCACCAAAGTATTGCAGAGATTGTAAGTCATGTTTCCGTAGTAGGATAAGAACTGTTACCTTACCCTTACCAAGTGGATAATTGATTAAGTTACAAATCGTACATGCATACAATGGTCGCAATATATTACATTTTCACCAAGATTTCCTATAAACACACTGACGTCAATAATAAATCCATTAGTATTATTCATAGTATTTTCGATATCTATTTTCCTCCATTTAAACACAAAATAAGTAATAGAAGAAATATGTTGTTATCATCTGCACCTACTTTAAATTTTTTCCTCTTTGTTCAGGCACGAATAGTACGTAGCTGTGGTAATACTCTTATCTGCTTTTTCGTGATGGAACTTTCATCTCTCGGAGTCAGTCATCTTGACATTGATGTCGGTGTTACTGTCACACAAGAGTAATATTACAAGCTGCTGCACACATATGACAACTTAATCTCACAGTAGGAATATGTAGTTTAAAACTTAATTTCAAGATCTCTTATATTTGAATAATTTGAATTTTTTTCCTAAAGATGCTAAGGTGCCACCCATCCAAGTTAAAAATAGTACACCCAAATAACCAATTATCTGCAGAAAATTAATAAATCGATCACGAACTTCATGAAATAAAATGAACTTCACATTTGTAACAGTTCCATTTTGAACAAGCTGAATGATATAGCTGTAGAGGGCAAGAGTTGAAATATAAGGTCCTAATTAGATCACTACGATTACTTAGCGCTATTTTGTGGGTTGCCTAGATAGACTAGAGACTAGACTAGAGTTTCGGTAGATCGGAATAATGGTAATATTAACGATATAATGGCTACTTATTTACTTTAAGAAACAGTTGGATTTATTCTTAATAAACAACAAATAAGTAAATTAATTGAATGAAAAACGGAGAAATATAAACCATTTACTCAGTAAATTGTCAGACCTGCGAAAGTCACTAATAAATATCTCCACCTTTACTCAAGTCCGTGGTACGGCACATCTTCATAAATGCCCCTTCTTAGAAATAAGTATTTCCTTCAGTCGATAGTAATGATTCTTTTATAATCGACCTTTTATTTTACAAACCCCCTATTTCCAGCCCGATGTTCCGATAATTTTCTACTAGAAATTTCTATATAGACTATCGATATTGGTTTCCTGGTGATTTTTATGTCTACCTATTTGGCATATCTGTTTCTTCCCTCCAATCCGTCTTTTCGAATAAAAAAGTTGATTAGAAAAAGTACTAAGACGTTCTAATCGTGGAGACATCTTTGTGAAAATTGCTTTTGTGGAAGTTTACCTAACCGTTTTGGGATTTAGTTGCTTTTCGCATTATTATATTTTGACTTTTCTTTGGCGAGTTCCTAGTTGATTTGAAATTAAGATTTGTTGAAAAGTCCTACCTTTTTGGTATTATTACGCCTCCACGAACGTCTTTTATTAACTTTGGAGCGTCTACTGGTAGCAAACGATTTGGAAAACCCTCTGTGGTAGAGGTATGTACCTTTTATAATTCTCTTTTGCGTTCATTTCCTATTACCTAACCAGGGAAATGAGTTGATTACTATTAAGTAATTAAATTGTTTTTCTTGTCTTGGTTGATTCTTACAAGCAAGGGATAGTTAATAATTAAGTTTCTTTTCACCTATTTAATTAAGTTAATTAAAATTCGTTTGTATATTTAGTACTTATTTGTAAATATCATTGTGAGTGTACTGAAGAATTATTAGTAACAATGAACAGTGGTGTATTGCGCCCTAAATTTTATTGTCTATTAACCAAAGGTATAGACGTCTATAAACTTGGGCCGTGCGAAGATAAATTTGTCACATTTTAACTACAACTTACATCGTTGCTATTCAATAAAAGTACTGAAATATATAATTTTTTTGAAATCGCCTGCTTTTATTCTTTTATATCAGCTATTGAGGCTCTACAATAAGCAGAATAACACATAACCACATGAATTAATGTTTCTCTTTAGTAGATATTAACGTTATTTGGCACGAATACTCATAGATATTACTTTTCGTGGTTCTGGTATGCTTATCTCGAATTTGAAATATTATATGCAGGGCACCTAAAACAAAAATTAAATCACGTGGCGTCCAAATTAAAGTAAAATTAGATTAATTGTGCCAAACATTGTATCGGCAAAGGGCCTTGCCTATAGGAGTTTAGTTAGTAGTAAAAAAGAGGAACAGGAAACTTTTGAAGCTAGTCTGGACATGCCACCACGTTTTTTTCTTGTTATATCTTGATACGACCCTGAGATAGCGTGGCACATTAACTGGTTATATTAATACCGGCCATGATAGATCGCCAAGACTAAATCCATATCCGTACGTTAGAATTTCATCAGATTTCCTGGTCCAAAGTCATGACCGGATTGAAAACAAAGTACGAATGGAGTGTTGTCAGATTTTTTCAACTATTATCCCGTTGCCGTTGACAGACAAAGGATTGTTTGGTTTAGGAAATATTTTAATAATAATAATACTAATACTTATTAATCCAATAGGTCAAACAATATTGATATAGGACAGGTAAAAAAAAGTACATTAATAATGATCATTTACACATAATAATACTAAGAGAAAAAAATATAAAAACTAAATATTCGTCTACACTATAAGTAAGTAACAGAAGATATAAATTTTTTTAAACTACAACTTTTTATGCTTATGTCTAATTTATTATAAAGAACAGTACCGACATAGTAAGGACTAGATTTATAAAGTTCTAATCTGTGACGTAAGTGACGTAAATTCTCTTCCTGACGTGTATTGTATTCATGTGATATATTCTGAAAAAGGAATGTGTTCAATTTTTAAAAAAAAAGTTAATACTTCAAGTATATATAAACACGGTAAAGTTAATATTTTTTGCGAAATAAATAGCTGTCTGCAAGATTCTCGATATTGTAATCCATACATAGAACATAAGGATCTCTTTTGCAGCACAAATGTACGACTAGCTGTGCTTGCATAACCCCAGCAAATCATTCCATATCTAAATGTCGATTCAAAATTTGAATAATACAATATTTTCATAACATTTTTACTTCAAATTAGGGATAACCTTTTTAGAGCAAAACAAATACTTGCACACTTTTACATACATAGTCTACATGAGCTTTCCAGTTTAGAGACATTTCTACATAAATACCTAGAAGCTTAAAGTCTCTTACTTGTTCAATTGTTTTATGTTGAAATTTAATAAGTGGACTAGTTTTATCTTGATTCATTGACAGACTATTTAAAATGAAATAATTGGAGAGAAATTAGATTATCCTGCAGAAAGTTAGATATTATATTAGCATCTTGATTGCAAGATAAGAGAGACACATCGTCAGGAAAAGCACAGCGAAAAGTGGAAATAAAGTTTTCAGCATCATCTATACATATAATAAGAAGAGGAGTGGGCCCAGGACACTGCCTTGGGGAACTCCAATATTAATATCCATTTCCTCCGATCTTTTATTTGCAAGCAATTTTTCGATTATTTTAGAAAAAACTGATAGTAAAGAAGTGGGACGATAATTACTTTCTTTAGAACCTCCTTTCTTAAAAGGCCATGTTACTTTAGATATTTTAAGTACATCTGAAAAGTAACCTTCAGCAAAGCAGTGATTTATAATGTTACACAGGGGTGTGGCAAGAAAATGAGCACATTGTTTAATAATTTTTATAGAAAAATTATCATTCCTGTCCTGTTGAATTTGAATTTTTTAGATTATTTATTACGTTAATAATTTCAGACTCGGAAACGTCATGTAGAACAATCGATTCATCTACAATAGTCAACATATTATGATTATAAATATTTTGTTGATTTGGTTTTATTATAGATTTCGGGAGATTAATAAAATATGAATTAAATTTATTTGCAATGGGAATAATCTCACATTGTTAATGAATTGTTTATTATCAAAGGAACCGGGGCAGCACTTCAGGAGAAAAGCATTAAAGTCTATAGAAAATGTAATGTATTTAGCAACATGCTGTAAACTATGTCCAGATAACCAACATTACAACAGTTAATATTTCTATCGGATTTTGCAAACCTCAAATAAGTTGAGAATCTGTCATGGCAATGATTGGTGGTGTCCAGTTTACTTTATGAAGTTCGTGATCTCAATGCCAGTTTTGTGTTTTGTATTATTATAGGCATTATATTATGTTTGTATGTATGTATATTTGTTTTGTATTAATGTTTCTAGTTGCTATATACTTTTAAACGTTACAAACAACTATTACGTACATCTTATTACAGTTCATATTTTTAGGTGTCAGACTTTTGTAATAATCAGAAACAATCAGTAATCGATACCTGTCTAATCTGAGTATTTTAATTTAAGAAGGGTAACAAAAAATTGTCGATAATGTTTTATATTATTTGTAACATTTGTTTATACAAAATAAGTGAACATGGCAATTTGTTGTGACATTTAAATAACTTATTAAATAGGATAACTGAAAATTGTCATTAATTGTTAGAAACGCAGTGGATTGTTCAAGGCAGCTCATGCAGATAGAATCTGTGTTAGTTTATGTATTTGTCAGCATACGCATATAATGTAATAATGAGGACGCCGCACGATCTAGTCACTTGCAGAGACAAGGATCGCAAACCGCTTGTAACTCAGCGATTGTTTAGTAGTTCTAACAATTGTTTAGGTGTCAAAGTGATTATTATAGCTAACTATGTTCTTAAAGTATTGGCCAATACAATGGCCATCACAGACAAGTAGACAGATATTTTGTATTAAAGTCATTATGCCGACTGAAACAATGATTTTTATCTTTATATCTCTATAATTTCTTCTTTATATCTTTTTTAATGAAGTATCAATATCTTAAGATACACGCGGCCAATTTAGGAAACTTATATATGAATTATGATCTCATTATAGATATGTATTGGTGTTTGAGAAAACAGACCGTAGTCAATTAAACATAGCGAATTAAAAGTTAATGCCAAACAGATTTCTTATTAACTTTTTTATTTAAACTCTTTATTTTATTTCACCCTAGCTCCACAGAACCGATAAAATTTTGCATTAATAGCGAATATCCAAGAAGTGGATATATAAATTATTAACATTGAAAATTCCAATAATCGGCAAATATTCCAGACTTTTCTAATAACAAATTCTTATATGTGTCTCTTAATATATTAAGAAGAATTTATTCAGACCACATTGGTGTAAATGAAGAACACATTTTTATTAATTAAATCAAATTTAGGCATTTGCGCATATAGCACCTTTCTCAAAATGTGGAAATGAGAAAATATTTGCTCGGTAGTGGGTGGACTACGAGTTTTTTTGAGGCATTTCTACCCCATAGGATGCCGTTTAGGATGGTTGTTTCTTACCCCAAAGAGATTTATTTTCGATTAGGACGCGTCAACATCTTCCCTTAGGAACCAAGACGGCGGCCATTTAAAAAAAATTAGACTTTTTCCAATTTCTTTTTGTGGCGTATAATTACTTCCACATCCACGTAGCGGATTGGAAGTATAGTAACCGCAAACAAATTTTCAATTTCATGAAACGTCGAGATTTTAAATTTAAGCAAAAAAAAAATTCTGTCTGTCTGTCTGTATGTCTGTACTTTTCTTTTTGTCCGCACGTTTTCTCCGGAACGGTTTAAGATATTGACTTGAAATTTTGTACACGTATATATTATAACGAGATCTGGAACTGGATCGTTTTTTAAGATATCCGGTGAAGGGTTGGGGGATAAATAGGGATAAATAGGGGAAAATAAGTAAAACAAGCTGGTAAGAGTACAGAAACTTGAAATTCGGTATATGTACTAGAAGCCAAGGTCTCAGATTGTTTATACTATTTTTCAACCCCCACCACCCCTACTCCATTATTAAAGGGGTTAATAAAATAAAATTGAGATATTCTTCTAAAATTTGGTACACGTATGTATTATAACAACATCTGAAACTAGATTATATTTTTAGATGATTCCGTTGAAGGGTTGGGGGTTAAATAGGGGGTAAATAGGGAAAAATAAGTAAAGAAAGTTACTAAGAGTACAAAAACTTGAAATTCGGTGTATGTACTAGAAACCAAGGTCTCAGATATTTTCATAATATTTTTCAACCCCCCTATACCCCTACTCCATTATTAAAGGGGATGATAAAATAAAATTGAGATGTTCACATGAAATTTGGTACACGTATGTATTATACGACATCTGGAACTAGATTATATTTTGAGATGATTCCGTTGAAGGGTTGGGTGTTAAATAGGGGTATATATATTTACTACAACATGCGAAAAATAAAATGGTGTACTAGTTATCTATTTGGAAAACCCCCTGCAAAATTTTAGAGTGGTCCGAAATAGTTTAGTACATTTTCTTGCATTAAAACTTGTAAAGATACGCCACTGAACCGTGGAATTTGGTTGCCCTTAATGCTTCAATTGTTTACGCGTATTTACGCGTGTACCGCTTCTTGTCTTTTTCAAGCGATCAGAAGTTGTTTACGTATGGTCATTTTCGTTCCGGCTTCTGTTTGGATTTTTAAGTTTTGAAAATTGTATTGGTAGATCGATACCAGTCAATATGCCAGCGCTTACGTCTCATGCATACTGCGATATGTTTTAACTTATAGTGCAGTGAATGCGGATCTTGCAGCCACTTTACGAGAATATGAGAGAGAATTTCCCGGCAGGCGTGTGCCAAATGAAAGAACAAGGAGCCCAGATATCACCCATATGGAATTTTTTTGTGGAGTTACATGAAGAGTTTGGTGTACGCTAACTCAACAGACTCCCTGGAACAGTAACAACAAGCCATTGACAATGCCTCGAATATAATTCGTGATCAAAGAGACAAATGTGATCACATACATGAAAATATTATCTGCGCTTAGAACAGTGAGTGTCAACGGTCAAACATTCGAACATTTTCTTTGACTTTTCGTTACTTTTAAGTTTTTGGTGTGCTGTGTTGTACAAAAATAATTTTAATTTATGCTGTTTTTTTTGTGTGATTAAATCCAAAAAGTCGTTTCTAACCCCGCCAACTTCGCTGTCAGTGTTAGTCCCAAGTCTAATAAAGGGAGAGGGGAAGTGATGTGGTTGTACTGCATTACGTCAGATTGGTTCAAGTTATAGGCGGCGCATTTCTACAAAAAAATAAGGTAATTTTTTTTGTCATATTTTTTTCATTTTTCATTTTTTAACTCCTTTCGGTGGGGACAACTTACTTATACATTTTCCGCATGCTGTGGTAAATCACCCTGTATAGGGGAAAATAAGTAAAGCAAGCTGGTAAGAGTACAGAAATTTGTGATTTGGTGTATATACTAGAAGCAAAGGCCTCAGGTTTTTTTGTAGTATTTTCCATCCCCTCACCACCCCCACTCCCTTATTAAAAGAGTTGATAAAATTAAATTTATATTTTCACTTGAAATTTGGTACATGTATGTATTATAACTATATCTGAAACTAGATTATAGTTTGATATGCTTGCGTTGAAGAAGTGGGGGCAAGCAGAGGTAAATAGGGAAAAATAAGTAAACCAAGCTGGTAAGAGTACAGAAACTTGAAATTCGGTGTATGTCCTAGAAGCCACGGCCTCAGATTCTTTAATAATATTTTTCAACCCCTCCACTAACCTTACTCCATTATTAAAGGGGTTGATAAAATAAAATTGAGATATTCACTTGTAATTTGGTAGGCGTATGTATTATAACGAGATCTGGTGCTAGATTATATTTTGGAATGATTCCGTTGAAGGGTTGGGAGTTAATAAGAATAAATAGGGGAAAATAAGTAAATAAAGTTGGTAAGAGTACAGAAATTTGGGATTTGGTGTATATACTAGAAACCAAGGTCTCAAATTTCTTTCTAATATTTTTCAAACCCGACCACCTCCGCTCCATTATTAATGGGATTGATAACACAAAATTGAGATATTCACTTGAAAGTTAGTACACGTATGTATTGTAGTGACATTGATTGAGATGATTCCATTGAACGGGTGAGAGGTGGTAGGTTGTGAATAGGGGAAAATAAGTAGGGTAAACTAGAAACTTCATTTTTGACGTATATGATAGAAACCAACGCCTCACACTTTCCTGTTACATCTCCCCAAATATTATTAAAATTCTATGACCAATAATTCCCACATACTAGAGTGCAAATATAGTCAAGATGTTTCCTTTAAAGTGACTTGGATGAAAAATCTGGATGTGGAAGTAGTGATCCCTTACGCAGTGGTTTTGTTAGTTAATTTTAAGCTCTTGAACACGAACATGGGATTTATTATATAGTTAGGGACTAATACAGATATATTTTATAATTAAGTGCTGAAAATATAAGATAAATATTTTTCATATGAACATGTTGGGCATGGTTTCCGACTGTTTATTGTTTCCTGAACACTAATTTAAGTCCTATTTTACTGTTAGATCAAGTTAATGGGTTTATTCTATATATATGCTATTTTATAAAATAGTGGTAATACTCGGAGTGCGGAAATGAAAGTTTAATGGAAGTAAATCCATTAGGGGGTAGGGAATATCACTGGCAACACAACCGCGTGTTTTGGTTGTGCAATCATTTTTGCAGCCACATTTAAACAATATTTCTGGAGGCGCTATCCACATAGGAGGTAATGTCGTCCAACAGGGTGACTAGAATTTAGCACCACTGATCCAATGAAAGAGAGCATAGTAAGTTAAGTACATTACATGCTTGGTTTAAAATATTCAGTACTTTACCGTCCAGAAACCGATACATATCTTGTTTGGCATTAGAAAATATAGGAATATGATAGTTTTCATTTATCTATATCTGTATCATATAGTCATCGCCATCAATACACTGTAGAAGATTCGCCTATTCGCTAAAACATATTATCTGCCTCCCCGCTGTTTTTCGGCCCGCAGCTGAGGGAAGTACGAGACGATCCCCTCGTGCAATCTGGAGCAATGCACATTTGAAAGCTCTGTTATCTCGTAGTTAAGTAGTTCAGCAAGTCTCCTACTAAACATTTTTGAGAGAAAAGATATTCTAAATATATTTTGCTTAGTCGTTTGCAAGCCATTTCCCCAAAAATACGCATCTTCTTGCTATAATTTTCTTTAATATCTGTTTCCAATTGGCAAGTAAAATATCCATACATTGTTAATCATACTTAGTATACTTTCTGAGAAACTAAATCTATGGCTATAGCAGCCAAAAGTTGTAGACTACCACTAGTTCAAACTTTCTAGACTTCTTCCAGTATTCCTTTCCTAATGCAATGAACGTTTCCATTGCTTCTCTTTTCCACATATAAACGATGGTGAAACATATTTAATGGTTCAGTCTGGGATCCTGTCAATCGGTTGTTAAAGGGACCAGCAGGGATAATAATTAGTTCTGGTTCTTCTACTTTAGAAATTATGGTGAGTTTCTCACTCTATTACGCCCTCGTCCCATCTCACGACTGTTAAATTTTGTATAACATAATTTGTGCAATTTCGTATTGTGGTTAATAGATGCTGACTCGGTAGTATTATCCTGATTAAGAGCATCTAAATGTAATGGAACTGATAACTCACTCATCTATGATTCAAGTTCCAAAATGTCTGTAGTCAGAGTTGAACATCCATGAATTTCTCCTTTTCATTTATTTTTTGTCTACCAAAATTCCTGCGCATTTCTGACATATACAGAAGATACTCCAGTCTAATATGTTGGCAATATCACAACCAAGGCTCGTCGTGAGAGCCCATCGCAATTTCTTCTCCGGAAACATTTTTTCAACATTCTAGCATGCAGCCATCACTAATATTAACCTACACAAAAAAATCTATAATGCTTTAAAATGGTAAGTATAAATTTAAAAAAAAAACTAATATGAAGTGATTGGTTAAAATAGTCTTTAAAGATACTTGATCTAATTAGGAATTGATTTGAATATCACTACAGTGAACAAAAAGTATAGTTTTAATACAGTTTTTCATATGTTCAATAGAACAATTCATTTCACAAGGAAAAATGTTTTTATTAAAGTATCGTTTTTTTACGAATAGGGGTCACTGCTGGTAGCGTTAACGCCCTTTGGCATCAGCACTGATTATTATCTTTCCTGTGGACTTCAAGTAAGAATGCATAAGTATATGTATTATGTAATTTATTGAAATCAATGTTTCCTTTACAATTCAAATACACGTTATAATAATTATATCTTGTAAAACATTTGATCATAAAAGCGTTTAATATTAAAAATAGATAAATTTAAAAAAACGCTTTTTGAATTAAAAGAATTGTTGTGGTTTCTTTTCAGAAAACAGGGCTATATTTGCTTATAAGATGCTTATAAGATGCAACAAGCAGCCGACCACCATACCCCAATTAAAAATGTAATGTTTGTAATTTTCTTAAATTTCAAGTATATCAATCAAAATACACCGACCGTATTGCCTCTTATAGAAAAATGGACATTTTTTTTGTGCTCGTAACATCGAATATAACCAAGAAGAATGCCCACGTGTATGTTTAGGACTAATATGAGTGACGGTGACTAAAGTTGATTCTTTTCCAAAATGGCCGTCATCTTTGTTCCTAAGGAAAAATGCGTCCTAATCAAAATTAAATTTTCTTCGGGTAAGGACCAACTGTGCCATATGGCACCCTGAGAAGTTGAAATACCGCATTCACCACATTCTTATCTCGTACTGCACCCACTAAATATCAAAAACGGCTAAGAAAAATGTTACCTTGTTAATTAAAACAATTGATTCTTGTGCCTTCAAACAATTCAGTTTACAGATTGAGCAGTACAATCTGTAAATAATTAAATCACTTACAGTTTAAACTGTAAATAATTGAATTATTTACAGATTGGGCAGTAATCAATTGAATTGTTTATAGTTTAAAGTGGGAACAAAAAAATGTACAGTTTGTGCAGAAAAAATTTCAATTCTTTACAGTTTAAACTGGGAGTAATTAAATTATTTACAGATTCAGTTGAAACCAATTGAATTGTTTACAGTTTAAACTGGGAATAATAAGATTTACAGTTGGAATTGGGAGTAAATCAATAATTTACAGATGTAACAGGGAATAATTAAATTGTTTACAAGTTTATGTGGGAATGAATGGAAGAAAACATCCGTGACCCTTCTACTCCTTCGTAGTTTCCTCCCACATCTTTTAATTTTTGTAATTTTTTATTCACAATAAAGTAATTTTATTACTACCATTAATTATTGTGTTCTGTTTATATGTTAGCACAGCAAAAACATAAATTATTTGTTTTACTGTCCAGGATTTTAAAAAATAGTAATGAAATTAACATAGTGGGCACATCATGTATTGTGTGATAAATACATATTTGTTTTCGTGTAATTTCGATGCATTGTGGTTTACTCAAGAAAATAAATATGTGGTTGTTAAAATAATGATAATATTGTGCCTATTTTATGTTGTAATTGTTGGTTAAATTTTCAAAAATTTCTGGGTACTTTCATAACCACGGATTTAACAATTATATAATAGATACAGAGTACACGTTATATTCTAAGGGAATTATGTATTGAAAGGATATTGAAATTTTATTTTATTTCACCTTATTACAACTGTAAACAGAACCACACCATGTTACAACTATGAGGGTAAAAGCCGCGAATAGATCGACTATAGCCAATCAGGACGTCGGGAATGCTTACAACTGAAGTACCTTAGACGGTGATTATCTCAGTGAGAAACAAATGAATACACATTATGTATCTATGGATAAGTTCTTTGATCGGAGGTTATAGTAATAATCGACTGACACAAATGTGAAATTTCTTGAGGTCTATAAAAAATCAATTTGCAATTAATATAATTTGGTTCACTTCAGCTTAACTTTATGAGTCCCCATAGACCATTGCATGACTCGTCCAATCTAATCATTTGAAAATGCTTTAAAAGTAATATATATACATGTCATAAGAAAGTCTTCAGTTCACATCATAAGGCTTGATAAGAATAACATACTTAGACTCAGTTTCGAGTGACCTCTATGATGATGTCCGCATCCTCATTTTGTGAGCGTCAAATTTTTGATTAAAATAGAAAATGCGTAATTTGAAGTGGATACAAAGTCGTCATCTCCCGAAGCACTTGCATCCCAATCATAATTCTTTAGTCAAGCAAAAATCAGATTTGAGCGTACTTTCTAATAGGCCAGACATATGTCGCGCTGTTAGACGTATCATATAGCAAAGGGAAGCTAGATAGAAAAATATTTGAATCACAAGATCCCTGTGAATAAGAAGGAGAAAAGAGAAGTTTTATTATATGTATAGCCTAATTAAATTCTCACGAAAATGTACTAAACCATTGAAAAAGAATCGTGAATGCAAGTATTCAAGAAACTGCTTAAAACAGCACGATTAGCCTCGTTTATTACTATGCCATATCACCTATAGCAATGTAGGACTTATATATATTTTGGATAACAGTACCTATTTCAAAATAAACAGTAAACGCAAGCCTGGCTTGACATGACAGCTTGTAAATACGTGTCAAGTAATTCTGTTTTATTTTGTTAAACATCACTTCAAGTATATGACGAAAGTAGAATTACAAGAAAAATGTTGTTTATTGTACCTCATTTTTAAGTCCATCACGTTAAAGCTTCGAAAATGAATATTAGAATGTCGCTTGTTACTAATATATTTTCTGTGTCACCTGCTCCAGTACACCAGTGACTTTAGGCCCGAAAATAAATTAAAAGCGTTGTTGCTCTTAGCACGACGATTTTTTTTGTAAAAATAGTAAAAAATTAGCAACATTACGGGAATAATACTCTTGACGTAATTCACCAGCTGCTAAAGGTTACCTCGGGATAAGATAGGAAAAATGCCCCTTGACTCGGATTTTGTAATGAACCTGATAGGATCGTTTCTTGGGCCTAAAAAATAAGGTAGATAGAGTCCGTATATCAAGATTGCCATGAAGACATTTTTTTAGAGACGAATGTTTTTGTTATAATAAAGATATGCGGAAAATTTTATTTCATCACATTATTTGCGACCAAATAAAGCAATTGTTAAGGTAGTTTAAAAACTTCCAAACCCCGTGCGTCAGGCCCAAAACTCTATTTTTCTATTTTTTTAACGAAAAGTCACGTTAATTAGATAGACTAACTGGCTTTGAAAGCTTGGGTAATGAATCAACCCCTGGAGCAAACGACACTTCCCTGGAACCAAAAGTCACCCCCCTTGGGGTGAAAAGATACCCTCTGTGGCCCAAAGACCACCTTCTTTCGTAAAATATTATCCTATTGGGGTCAAAAGTCACCTGGCATAGTTGAATAGTCCCCCAGAGTGCATAAAGGTAAGCAGAGGTCAAAAGGCATCCCCAGGTGTCAAAGGTTACCCAAAGAAGCCCCCTCCCGCGAGGTAAGAAATCCTCCAGAATTGGTAAATAGTAACCCCTGGGGTCAAAATTAACATTAATTTCACATTTATAAGGAGCAGGGTGTCTACTAAATCTTAATATTAAAATTCCCTGACTTTTCTAGGTTTTATCTAAGTTCCAGGTTTTTAGCTTTCTACGCTCGAACAAATATGAAAGTATGTTTTCACCGACGAGAAGTTAAGGATTAATTCTATAACACAATAAGTAAAAATTCTTGCATTTTTTCACAAAAACGTTTATTTTCAAGAACCCAATTATGAGCTGAATTATTGCTACAAAAATTATTATTATTCTTTAGCTTCTAAAGAAGTCTTTATTCTTTAAATTAACAATTAAACAAATAAATTTACAAGATTTTTTTGTCATCTTAGTCTAAAAATTCCAATGAACTTAAAATTGTCATCTTCATTTGCGAAACATTTCCAATAGATTTAATAGATTGTATTAATAATTACCTGAATGTAAAAATTCCAGATTATACTGCTTATTTCATTAAATTCCCTCTTATTTCCAGGTTTTCCCTAACTAAAATAAATTCCTGACAATCCCTGATTTTCCAGGTTTTTCAGATTAATACACACCCTGAAGGGGGCAATAACTAATAATCAAATGAAATTAAGTTCTCAATTCTCAAAAGATGTATGGGAACAACTAATGTATGCTTAAACAATGCACATATATCGATTGTGGAAGCCGTTACTTTGTGATAGTTAATCATGACGATATGAGAAGGAAAACTACTTTGTTTTGTACCACTAAAATTTATTGTAACATACACGTTACTGCAGTTTCGGTACTTTAACGTACCATTTTCAAACGTTGATTCAAATGAATTTGAATTTACATCGGGCGGAGGGGGGGGGGGATTTGCCCAGTGCTTACCTTCTTGTTCTTTAGGAGACTATTCCCTCATGCCTGATGACTATTGAAACTTTTTACCGAAGAAGGTGGTCTTTGGTACACTGAACTGAACTTGTGGTAGGTACCTTGTGAAACATCTAGAAAATAATTGTTAATTGGTTCCCAGAGAGTTAACCCAGCGGGGTGAATATTGATCCCAGGGGAGTGTCGTTTGCCCCAAGGGTTGATTCATTACCCAAACCCTGAAAGCTATTCCTTCTATATAATTTACGTGAGTTTTCGTTAAAAAAAAATGAAAAAATTGAACTTTGGGCCTGACGGGGTTTGGAAATTTCTAAACTACCTTAAAAATTGCGTTATTTGATCACAATGTGATGAAATGAAATTTATCATACAAAAATATTTTTAAGGGCCTTGGTGGGATTCAATATAGCCCTAAAAAATTTAGGCTATAGGTCTTTGGGATTACTAGATGCATTAATTTTTTCAGAATTTTAAATTGATTCAATTTTTGCAAAAAAAAAAATAAAAACTGATGTGTGCCCTCTCTTGGGCGAGGGGGGGGGGCAATTTTGATATACGGACCCTGTTGATCTTATTCTTTAGGCCCAAAGAACGATACTATCAGGTTTGTTCCAAAATCCGTGTCACGGTGCATTTCACTAATCTTATCCCGAGGTACACTCTTTGTTATTGCAAAATTACATCAAAATTCATAATTGTTTATAAGCCTTTTTCTTTATAACTTTCGTTCTAATCGTCCGATTTGAACTTTCCAAAGCTCATTTTACTCGGGAATACATGTACTTTTAAAAAAAATTGGTTCCATTGTGCTTCAATAATAAATACTATTTTTACATAACAAAAACTGGTGAATTTCTGCAAACTTTGAGTTCCATAACTATACGAATTCTTCAGGCAAATTGCTCAAAATTGTTTTGCATACAATGGACTCTCGGTATTCGTTTTGCAAAAAAGAAAAAATTAATTGACTTATAACTTTGGACTAAAGCACTTTCTTATCATGATTTTTGCGGGAAATTACATGGTTTGGTTAGTACTACCTATTCTTATCTAAAAAAAAAAATCAATTAGTTAACATTATTTATTTATGATAAATAAAATTTGCAAGTAACAAAAATTGCAATAACTTAATAATTTTAATAAGATTCAAACGGCATTAGATTCATCGGAAAGAATACGCTGATTTGACCTTTTGTGGGCCCTTCTTAGATCATTTTAAGCCGAGATATCAACGATTTTAGTTTTGGCACTGTTGAAATTTTTGTAATTAACATTCTCGTAAAGTTCGAAATGAAGGCTATATGTCAGACTCTTTAGTATCTGAAATTATATTTTTTTCGAACGTATTACACTAAAGAAAAAAATTATCATGAACAACTAGACCGCTTATACAATAGTACGCATGTTCACCAATGCTTAAAGTGGTCTAAAAAGGGTCCACAAAAGGCGAAATCAGTGTATTTCTTCCCATGAATCTAATGCCTTTTGAATCTCATTAAAATTCGCATAACTTAAAAATTTTTGTTACTTGCCAATTTTATTTTTCACAAATTGTGAATTACATCAAGAGTATTTTTCCCGTAATGTGGCCAATTTTTAACATTGGAAATGTTTATGTTCGTGTGTTCGGGGGTCGAGTTACCAGTTTTCGTTCAAGGTCAAAAGACAGCGGTGTCGCGGTCGAGAGAGACTGTCGTATATGCAACGGCTGATATATGCAAATGTAATATGGGTTGCATATATCACAAGGGGTCAAGTTACCAGTTTTCATTAAAGGTCGAAATACAGTGGTGTGGCAATCGAGAGTGGATCGCAGCTGTTAAAAAGTTTATGTTTTATGTATGGTGCTGTTATTTCCAATGTCCCGATGGTTGCAAGAATTGCGAATTCTGTGAATTTTCAACTATTTTCACAAAAAAAATCGGCGTGCTAAGAGTAACAACCCTTTTATAAATTAAAGTCACTGGTCTACAGAGAGATTGATGTATGACACATCTTGTGACACACATTTTCAAATATTTTGTCAAATTTCGATGGGCTTAAAAAGTTAATAAATAAATTCAATTAACTCCTATTCACTTAATTATAATTAATAATCATAATTTAATCATTAACAGATAGACCTTTAGAGTTTCTAGTATCTAGTTAATACTACAAAGGATTATGATAGAGATAAAGTACCGGCTATGAAATGGAAATCTATTTTTCAAGAAATATATTACAAACATTTGATTTATGTAATAATAAATCAGGTAATTATGAGCAGTAGTTATTTATTGTAAACATATTAAAAAACAAATATCCCATACGCTCGCTCCTCCATACTAATCAAAATACGTGTCAGATCTTTTATTACTTATAGTGTAATAACCGTTATTACTCCTTGTTACACCGATTAATAATTACATGTAGTATGGCAGAAAATGTTACAACGTTGTAGATTATTACTAAATGTTGAAAAAATATTGAAAAATGATATTAATTGACATATACAGCAAGGATAAAATTATAAGACGAAAAAGTAGTAGTTGGGCGTTGTTAACTACGAACCGGCTCGGTGGCACAATGCTAAGGCGTTTGGCTTACGACCACAGAGTCCTGGGTTCGAATCCTGGCCAGGGTATGGATGTTTAGTGGCGTTTTTAATGTGTTACCGAGATGGTAGCAGTGAACTAGACCATTTCTGGGTGGCACAACATGTCTAGTCGCTGTTATCTATCCTGTGTTCGAGTCTCAGCTGCGGTAGATGGTAATATCGCAGGGAATGGTAGTTGTGTTGATGCCTATGTGTACGTGTCCTGGTTGAGTGGTGGAATAGTATTAGCTAAACTCCGCCAGGACGATAATATAAATAAGACGATTAAATAAATAAAAATAAAAAAATAAATAAATGTGACTAACAGTTATCTTTTCTATTTCAGTTATTTAATTTCGATCTAATTCTGCGACTAAGGCCAAACCGATGGCGTATTTGGAATCACAGGACGCTAGGAGCATTATAGCCAACGGGCAGTCCTCATTGGTGCGTTTAAGGCCAAATAAGTTGCGCGCTGGAAAGACGCACTCGGTCATAAACAGCTCTCATCTTTACTTTACTCTTTTGGGTTTGGTTGGTTTCGCAACAACGTCTCTTGTTTTTCAATAGTGCACTTTTCTATAAACTATAAGTTAAATACATAATTGCCGCAAAGAAATGGATGTTGACACAATTGTTGAAGCACTTAAATATAAATTCCGCTGCCAGCTTGAATATCGTGATAACAAGAAAGCCATTTTACCTGTTAATATAACTGTCGACAATGTTCCTACATTTCTTAACGTGTTTAAAGAGTGTTCTTCTAATGAGTGAATTAGAAACGACGAACTGAGAAATTGCGAGAGGTTAGTAGTATAATAATATTCATTAATTTATTTTTATTTAAGGTGAGGTCACCCATAGGATGATATTTCGTCAAATTTTAGCGCTACCTATGTGCTGTATGGGGCTTTGGCTCATGTCGTGTCTTAGATTAAATTCAAATAATTTATTTCATGTTTGTTTATCAATCTTATATCATAATTTGATTGTCATGGTCTGTACGTGGCCTCTTACTGATTAGTAGTTCTAATTTTGACTATTTTACCTATACTACACAAAGATTCTTGTACTGTACTGTCCTATCTGTTACAGGATATTATATCATAAATGTTTTATTTGCCAACACAGCAAAGTTAATAAAAAGAAAGATGGGCCTACACATAGAAACATGCACTGTGAGGCGAAGCTGGATATATTGATTAAGAAAAGTACCCCTGGGACAAGAAGAAGAGATGAATATTTGAAATTAAAACCTCCACTTTATGAAAAAATTTCATTTGATTTAGTGCACACACATGCTATAGGAAAGAAATGCTATAATTCATTAAATTATATTAAAAATTGTTATTTTTTTTATATTAGGGATTTAACTGTATTCAAATTAAATAAAAACTGTGTTCACATTTTAAGTAATTATCAGCCGAATAAAACCTTAAAAAGGTCAAAAATGCATTTTCTTATTTTTACTTTAATAACAATTATGAGGTATTACCATTAATTACATAGAATAATATTTAAAACCACGACATGTCTAATAAAATGTATCTTTGAACAAGAAAACACGCATACAAATTATCATATTATTTATTTATTTATTTATTCATGTCTAATCAACAGCACTTATACATAAAATGTGTATAAAATTTAAAATAAATTAACAATAAGAAAAAAATTTCGTCAAGTATTTTGACTCGGACTTTTCATCACCAAACCTAGTTAATTTTCGGTTGGCCATTTAAAAGTATTTAATTAAAAAAAAAAAACGTCAATTTTAAGCATTCATTAGGATTTCAAATGTATTAGGCATTTGATATGTATTGAGAGTTTTCTATCCTTCATCTACGCTAATTAATAACATAATACCATAAAGAAGTATAGAAAATAATTAGGTATTGAAGCAGCATTAAAACGGTAGGAAATTGAATACCTATAAAATTTTTGCACCTCCAAAGCATTCAAAAGTATACAAGTTGAATACTTTTATATACTCTTCTATCCGATCTTTTTTACAGGGTATGTAATTTAATAAGAATCTATTTTTAATTTTTAATAATCAAAATTATTAAACTACGTACTTAAACTAGTTGCCGACGCTGTGGCCGTGTAATATATGCCTTCAAATATGCTGTAAGCGCGCGTTCAAAAAAAGAACCAATGAGAGGTCTTCTCTACATACAATGCTCCTAGCGTCCTGTGATTCCAAATACGCAAACCGATGCTATCTCCACTTTATCGAACTATTTTCTTGCCTAACGCCTAATAATCCAGAGATCGGCTGTTACACATCTCCTAATAAGAATCATATAAGCATTTCGCAGTCCTCGCCTAAGATTGTATAGCTTCTGCCTTTAGGCTGATATGCAAGCTTTTCGAAAGTGTGGCAAGTTCGCTGTGTTTCTCTGGGTGTCACCCATTCATACAACAGCCGTTGAACTTTTAGTATTGAGTACGAATATAATTTGGTGCCGACTAATAGTTTACGTTAATTAACACATACAAAATAACTACTGATGAGTGTGCCTAAGATTGCAGACCACACCTTCTCTTTTTATATTACTTCCACATCCACGAAGTGAAGAGTAGCGGTGTTTTCTAATGCCTGTAGAATTGGTACAGTTTTGGGAAATTTTGAGGTATGTGTAAACTTGAGGGCTTCATAGATAGCTGTCGCTTAGGCTATAAAAATAGAGCACTCTTGCATAAGTTTTATTTTGGTCTCAATATCTTTGGAAGGTATATAATATGCACACCCTGTTTCATTAGAAGGCTTGGAAGCATCTGTGTATACTAGCTTGGAATCTGGAAATTTTATATTGAGAAAGTTATTGAAGTAGTTAGTATCATATTCAGTGATTGAGACCAAATGAGAGCATTCATGGAATGCAAACGCGAGAGGTGAAACGTTTTTTTAATTCAATATTTATTTGTTAGATCGAAGGTATTGAGTATTGATTTGTTTTTTAAAATGGAGGATTGTTAATATCAACTTTTAATAAAAGTTTCTCGCTCAGGAAATCTCTTCTTAGTTTTAGTGGAAGTTCTAGAGCTTCTACGTGTAGGACATCAATAGGAGTAGACTTCATACCACCAAGACAAATCCGAAGGGCACTATGTTGTACCGTGTTAATACGATTAAGGAGTGACCGATTGAGTGCGCTTTCATCAAAATATCTTTAACATTCACTCTTATTAAATGATTTTTATTTAATCCACGCAAAGACTAGTTTAATAAATAATAGTATTACTCCACTTCCCATGCGCATGCATTCGTGATATTGTTCCTACGCGTGTATACACACATTAGGATTTCTCAACTATTTCAATTATTTTAAAATAATGTACAAACTCTTTTTGTCCTGTGGATTCACATTCATTATTTTATAACAAATCTAACTACTATAATTTTATTCAGTTACGATCATTTAACCTGTCACCCCGGCTCAAATATACTACATGGAATTTTTGCAAATAATGTGGGATGCAATTCGGTTCGCGGAACTCGCATAAAAAGAGAGCTCTTAATCTGATTATTACCGGCATGCAACCGTTTGCAATAATAAAACTTTCCCATGTGACACAAAATTAGATCCACAGTGTTAGAAGTAATTTTACTTAACTGTAAAATCTTTCATTTCTGCACAGACTTCATTGAGAAAAAACATTCTTTGAGTATCTTGCAGATAACTTTCGTACTCCATCTAACATCTAATATGAAAAACAACAAATTACTTATTCATTATGTATACTGATGAACTGATGCTCTACTTATGGCCATGCAGGTACACTGCAAATCTCAACCACTGACATAATTCTGAAATTGCAATAATACATTTTTGTCTGAAAGGCAACACTAAAAATCCAGCCCCTTACGACAGCAACTCCGTGAGTCTTAGAGCTCTAAAACAGACGGGCGTTGATTCAACGCACGTTCGACGCACGGTGAAGAAGCGGCCTGTAATCTGGGACACTAGCAAAGAAAAATATGAAGACAGAAACAAAAAAACGCAGCTTAGATGGAAGTATATGGTGTTTTATTTGAAAATAAATAATGAATTACTACTGATTATTACGTACTGCGTCGGATTGTCACAAACCGCTACATCCTCATTTAGAAGTTACCTCAATGAACGCAGTTCGTTGTGTTAAATAGTGTGAAATCTGGCTTTTCTCCGGTTGTGTGTAGTGTACCTCAGGGGTATATTCTGGGACCCTTGTTGTTCACCATATAATAATAATAATATATATTGACCATTTCAGATTCAAAATGTGTATATGGTGTCATTAGTAAACGGAAAATTAAAAGCACAGAAACATAAAATATGTTAAAATATACAGATTAAAACATTTTGTATGTATATGTTGCAACCATATTAATAAAATATATAGGTATACACAACAGACCTTTTATTAACATGCACAAACATATAAAAAATATAAACACAGGAAGATTAAATAAAATTATTATTTGATTTTAACTGTACAGATTAAGAAACAGAAATAATTTCTTAAGGTCCTCTATTTAAAAAGTCAGGAATACTATAAAAACTCCCTTCAAGTAGTAAATTTATAACTGCAGTTTTATAGTGCTTAAAATTCTGAGTATTTCGAAAATCAGCAAGGAAGACTATTAAAAAGTGTAACATTTATGTTTTCTCTGGTGTACATCAGACATTTTAATATAAATATACAAGGGGTAGTTAATATTTGTTTAGCTTTGAATATATTTACAGCTCTCATTATAATTCATGTGAAATATGAGCCTAATAAGCCTTTTCTGGCTTATAAACACTCTATCATTATCTTTTCACTGCCCCAGGTGATAATATTGCACGAAATATATGAATAAGCAAGTGTGCATAATACATGGTCAGTAGCCCAGTTTCATCGAATGAACTTTGCATTTGCAGTATAGCAAAGTAAGCCTTGTTTAGTTGCAAACATACATGGCTCGATATACTTGTCCCACAATAACTTGTTGTCGTAGTATGTACCGAGTAATTTGGTGTTATGAGACAACACAATATTATCAAGTAACATTATATCGTGCGACAATTGTCTTTGTAGTTCAAAATTTATAATAAATGTTTTCGTTTCATTCAATATCAATTTATTTCTCTGAGCCCAAATAGTAATCTCCTGAAATGCTTGGGCTGTCAATATACGGAGTTGTTCAACTGTATCCGCTGATATCCGCTGTTACAGTTATGTCATCAGCAAACATTGTTATGTGACCAGTGGATAAATAGCCTGGAAGGTTATTTATATATAACATAAATAACAGCGGCCCTAAAACAGATCCTTGAGGAACCCCGTGCATTAGATTTTGCACATCTAATTGTACATTATTTAACTCAATTTTAAGTCTTCGTCCTCTCATATAACTATTTATCTACGATAAGTAAGTTACCTCTTATCCCCATAATGTATAACTTTTGTTCTAGAAAGCAACTGTTTACCGTGTCAAAAGCTTTTGACAAATGAAACATTATTGAGACAACGTACTTGCCATTATCTAAGGAGCTGTACGTAGTTTAATAAATGGCACGTTGCTGTTTCTGTTGATTTACCAGCTGTAAAACTCTGCTGAAAAGCTGTTAGGATATTATATTTTGTACTGAAAGATGTAATTCTATTGTAAACAATTCATTCAAATAACTTTAAAATTGCACTCAATATAGAAATTAGGCGATAGTTCTCTATTTCCTCTGGTGACTCTTTTTTTTAAATAGGCACAACTTTAGCTAACTTAAGTGTATCAGGGAAACAGCCTTGGTTAATTGATAAGTTAAGCAAATAGACTAAGTGGTGTAATATGTTATCCTTTATAATTTTTAATAAATTGGCTGTTATATCAAAACCAGTTGATGATTTATTTTTCAACTTACTAATGGCATCACTTATTTCCTTTGTAGTAATAGGTGCGAAATATATTGAATGCTCCCTATATGACAAGACAGTACACGGCAAAGATATCCACCAAAGTGGTGATACAATTTGTTTTGGACATCTGTAGAGAAGTAGTTCGATTTCTACAAAAGTATGTCGTTCTGTATTACACATTTGTATGCAGATGACACGGCACATTTGACAAATAATATGTACAATATGTTTGTCACAATATTAACCAGGACCTTCAAAATTTATTGTAAATTTGCAACTAATATTGGCCTAAAACTTAATGACCATGTTATTTGATCGAATTGCTTCACGAAACTGATTTAGCAGAGATATGAAAATTTCTGTTGACAACGATATTTTAAGCCTAAAATACAGTGCTACAAACTTAGGCTTGTTTTTAGATGTGAATTTAAGATTTTATCTATCATTAGGAAGCCGTACTGTTCCTTAAAATTGATACGTGCCAACAGACATATTCTGAATTTTTTATTCAGACTAAAATATTTCTATGTAAAGCCTTAGTATCATCACATCTCAATTATATCGATGTAGTGTATGGGCCATATCTACTTAAAGCTGACGCAAAACGGCTACAGCGAATTCAAAATTTTGCATTCGTTTAATTTGTGGATTACGGAAAGGAAATCATGTGTCTACCAAGATAACCGAAACTGGGTGGTTAAATACTGAGCGAAGCAGGACTCTACATTCCTGCACATTTTATCATAAAATCATCAACACAAAGAAAACTCAGTATTTATTAAATAAGTTATGATTTAAAACGGATATTCCCAATATTAGTTTCCGGTTTAAGAACATCATAACCCGTCCTCAGCATTGAACCACTCTCTTTCGGTCCTCTTTCATATTTAACTCCGTAAAACTTAATAATAATAGGATTTCAACTGGTCACAAACAACTCGGCTCTAACATGTTCTCCAAAAAAACTCAAAAAACTATTGTTTGGTGATACCACTTTCTTGGTAGAAGCAACTGGCAAGTCTGCATCTTGCAATAAAAATTTCGACTAGTTCTAATCAAACCAGAGCTTTCAAATTTTACACACGTATATAAATACGGTGACAATGCAATATAGTATATCAAATATCGTTCTAAATTCAATATACGGGACGTCCCAAGATAGGGGATCATATTTTTCTTCACAACCCCCTCGATATGGGTACCAAATGAAAGTATTTGATGAGTAAAATACTATAAACTATGTGGCATCATTTTAAATCCAATATGGCGGACGCCCCAGGATGGCAAATTAACTTTTTCGTCACAACCCCCTTGACATGGATATCAAATGAAAGAGTTTTGTCCATCAGTTTGTCTGTAAAATAAGTAAAAATAATATTTTAAAAAAGCTTTTATTTAAAGAGAAATACACTAGAGATTTAAAAAAAATTACAATTCATACATCTGGAAACTAAAAGCTTTGAAGAGGCTCATGTAACGTTATTGCACAATTACTTTGCTCAGTTGACCGCCCCCAAAGCTTCCGGTTTCCAGATGTCTGAATTTTTAACTATTACTTTGAACCATTTAGAAGGTAGGTACAGTTTTTAAAATAAATAAATATTAAACAATATTTTGTAGCCTTACCGAAGTTTGTATTTTTGCAAAATATTTTATTATGAAATAAATATACTTTTCCATTTGCTACTGTTTTAAATGTCAATAAATTGCATATATACTTACCGTAAGGTCATTGCTAACATTTCTTCAGCAGGAATCACCATTCTCATCGTGGTATATTGGAGGGTTATTCCGTTTTTGACTCTGGTAACCATTCGACAAAAGAATAGCAATTGACATCCGAAAATAATTAAACATTTTATGGGATATTTTAGATGTCTAGGAAAAATACAGTAGAATGTGTCCTCGCTATACAGTACTTTATTAATAGGGTGTAACCTCCATTTTAGATTTCTAGCTCTTCTTTTTCTTACTATTGCTGCACTTACATAAACAAAACACGATCTCTATTATTTCTCGTCTGTCTCTTGTTTTCGTTTGTCTCATCCAGATGGGCAAGCAATGTGCGCTAATTCAATGCGCGTTGAATTAACTCCCGTTTAGCTCTTAAACTAGAAAAACTTATTCATTATGTATACTGATGATCTAATGTCCATGCAAGTACATTACAAATGTCAACCAATGACATGACATGTTTTATAGAAGCTGAAAGACTGTTTACGGAACATTGTTTATAAAACAAGATTGTTGACACAAAAATTTTCAAAACGTTTTAGATGCAAAATGCCACAGTTTATGAAACGAAGCAGTTTAATTTATTTTATTATGTCTCTCACGGGTGTTAGAAAACAATTGTATGTTATATATACTTTTCCATAGGATTAAAAAAAATTAGTGGACGATAATTATAAAATTATTCGAGATACATACATACATACATACATACATACATTTTTATAAGTATTGTGTCATTATTTTCATCGATACTTTTTTATTGTGTACAACAACAATAACATAAGTTATTTATTTTTTAAGTATTTTTGCAGACAATAATAATTCTCAAAATAGTTTTAAAATATAAAAAGGTATACTTATCGATTTTATATGACATCGTATGCCGCCATGTACGCCTAACAACATGTTTAGTATAATATGAAATAAATGTTAACGGATTAAGACGGATTAAGAACAGTAAAGCGATTTTGGGCTGTGAAAGAAATATTTCTGTAAAATGTGTGGTATACATACAATGAAACTTTTGAGCGTTCTAAAAATTACGAATATTTATTAAAATTAAAAATATAAGGTGAAAATCAAATTGTTGTATTCGATCGTTTTGTGGTATCGCACGAATTGTGTTTCGCAGGCAATATATTTCACAAAAACAAATTGTTGCTAAAATGGTTAAGTATATCACAATGATTTTAATTTTTGAACTATTTTTATTTTAAAGTACAAAATAACCGCTATACAAATAATTCAAACATAAATAACATTATGGCGTCCATCTTATAAATCATATTTATAATTATGAAAACATTTATACAACAAATATATTTTCCGAAGAATTGTTATATATTATCAATTTTTTTGTAATTAGACAGGGGCAGGGGCTTCTTTCAAAAAGGTAATTTCCATTAATATTTTGTTTTGAATAATTCTGACCGATGTTGCTTTTTAACCAACTACGAGGAGTTCCCGTCAAAAACAACGGTAGGGAACCAAATAAATAAAATACAAGTAGTAATTAAGTAATATTTTCCTCTATATTTTCATATATTAATATTACTATTTTAAAAGCCTTTATTTAGCTTCACTTGTAACAATGTAAACAAATCTTGCAATCAAAATTTCGACTAGTTTTAATTGAGCTAGCTAGATCTTTAAAACATTGCACACATGTAGAATAGAATAAACTATGTGACGTCATTCTAAATTCAACATGTCGGACGCCCCAAGATGGCGGATTAACTTTTCCTGAGAAACCCCTTGATATGCGTATCAAATGAAAGGGTTTGACAAATAGAATACGGTGTAACACAACATCTGTACAATCTATACAATATACAGTGCTAAAGAGTAAAAGGTAAAAAATCAAATTATAAAAATTATTCAAAAAGAAGCTTTTATTTAAAGAAATTTACTAACAGAGGGGAAACTGTTTTTTTTTTTATTCATATATCTTGCTTTGGGGGCGATCAATTGAGAAAGTAACTGTGCAATAGTATAATAGAACCGCATCCCAAAACTTTTAGTTTGTAAATATATTAATTCAAATGTACTGCTTTAGACATTATTACACAGTATGAAACTGAGTTCTGTAAAAGTCTTTACTGTAAATGAGAAAACAATATGGCGCATAAACACCTACTCATGTTTTATAAAAAGGGTATAGAACATATTATAGTCTTTAAAGAAATTTTCTCCCGTTTTAACCATTTTATAAGTGTTTTATAAGAGCATCGTTTATATAACAATTCTTTAGCAGCTACTGTCAAATACAATATGCTCCCAGCAAAACTGTTGTGTTAAGAAGAATCCTAATAAAGTTGCTTTATTAATGCTTAGCTAAACTCTTAAAGAGTAGTTGTATAGATGTTTGCAAATTGACCAAAAAGTGCCTAAGGTCATTACTATAAGCCTGTTACAAATCAATTTTGCTTCTATAATAATTGCTGTATAAACGTTTATGAAACAGCGAGAAACAAATTCTTTAAAATAATTTATAATTTAGCTGGAAGAACATTCTTAGCACTTATTTATATGACGATTTCGTTGTGAAGACTATATAATCACTTTGGCAGTTTTAATAAAACTAAATAATTTTTGCGGAGCAGTAATGCAACAGTAATAAAATAAAATTATGTTATCATTTTAAATTTATAGAACAACTTTGTTAGTTGGCTAATTTATAATTTTAGAATGAAGTAGTATTGTAGTTGCATTATATTTGAAAGCTGTCTGTCAATCTAATGGAATCGTGTTGTTGAGACCCATACGCTCGTTTAAATAATGGAACAGAGGAATCTGTAAATAAATTTAATGTTCGTTTAGGTATATTTTTATTACCTTGAAAATATGATGTATTAGCTAAATTATAATCTGCTTTTAATACTTTTTAAGTTAATTGTCTGAAACGACTTCGAATAATCATCGTCGTTGCAGACGGTAATGAGCAGGTAATAGTTAAAACCATGAAAAGCGTTTAACTCTCTGTCATACCTAACTAGTTTTAAGCCGTGGTATTTATTTTATTAATTAACAAAAAGGCAGATTGCAAAGGTGTAATAGATATAATAATAAAGACGCAGTATTTAAATTATTATCTATAATAACAGAGTTCACAATACTAAAACTAATTATAATTTAATTAATTGATGTGGATAGAAAATCGATAATATGTGAAATAAAATACACTGTTTTTAACATATTAATTAAAGTATAAAATAGTCGGGAACGTTGCTTCTCAAATGACGCTTCTACAAAATCGAACCCACGACTCGAAGATAGTTTTGGAAAAATATGTACATTATCTGGCATGACCTTACGTTTCTAAATTAGTGGGATCAAGGAGTCGGCGAACATGATACAAATGAGGAACACAACCAGATCTCCTCTCCCTCCTGTTTTCGAGGGTGGTGAACACGAATATGAGGGTTAAAAGAACTTTCTATTCAGGGCAACCCCTTCAAACGGCCAAACACCACGTTGTGGAGTAGAAAAAGTTAGCGTTCCGTGGCTGCTCCGTGAACTCGCTGGAGTAGCCACTGTCTTATACGCTTTTCCAACGAACTCAACATGGCCGCTCGTATATTTACTTAGTGGGCCAAATGATGTGTCGGTGAGATGTAAGGGAAACGTCACACGCCACATCCCACATCTCCCATCAGTGACAAAGTCACGAGAAACCTGATGGTAGAAGAAGATCGATGGATAAACTGGACAGGAACGAAGAGAGTAACCCACTCTCTACTTGACGCACTCTACCCGCATCAGCACAATTCTAGGAGAGGGGCTAGCAATGCAATGCTCGAGGAGGAAGTAACTCATAAACTCGAACATGCTTGTGCGCGTGTCTCCATAGGGTGTAGAGTACGTCGTACGTCGGGGTCACCAATTGTGGAGCTTGAGAATATTAGCGTTTCGTTCCGTGGCTACTCATCATCATCATCATCAACATATTTATTTTCTTATTACAATACAAATATTGCTTCCCCGGCTCATGATCCCGAGCCAACCGTACAACCACGTCGCGCAGCGCCGTGTTGTTAGTGCGGTTGGACGGATCGTGACCGGTTTAGCTCAATAAAATTAATTTAGAAGATAATACTCCTACCGCCTGTGGCGGCTTAAAATTGTCAGTAAAATTTAACATATTAAAAACTTAATTCTAAACAATGGATAAAAACACTTAATCTATAATATGGGAGGAAGCACTGATTTATAATTTTGTTGCTAAGATGGGGATGAACTCAATTGGAAAAACCCCATTCAAGGCAAATTGTCCCAACAGTCTGCTCTCCGTTAGGAATTTGTGATTCTTGGAAAGGAAAATTGAGTTCCGTGGCTACTCCGTGAACTCGTCAGTAAGACTTTTCCAACGAACTCAACATGGCCTCTCGCATATATACTTAGTGGGTCAAATGATGTAGCGGTGAGATTTAAGGGAAACGTCACACGCCACACACCCCTTTCATCGGTTTTCGTGCACGGACGCGCGACAGCAAGGGTTTTAATGCGAATTTCTGCCGATTTGACAGAGACAGGGGCGAAGGATAACATGAGAGACCTGACCGTGACCACCCTTGGGGGTTGAATTTACCCTCTCAGGGGGTGGGAAAATGAAAAAATATATCTCTCCTCGTTGAAACTTCCATCCCCCGTTTTCGAGGATCCTATTGACGAATTAAATACTTTTAGGCGGCTTCGACCCTTCCTACCTCCTGAAATGCGCAAAACTCACCCCTTTTGCGTATATACTTTTATTAGTGCTTGGTGGATTCTACCCTCTTAGGAGTAGGAAAGTGATTTTACTCCTCTTCTCACGTATACCCCCCCGTTCTTGAAGATGCTGATAACGAAAAGAATACTTTGAGATGAGTTTGACGCTCCCTACCCCCGTAAACGGATGCCACCCCTTTCAAGTGCTTTCTTTCAGTAATGCCCGGATTGGATTCAGATAAATTTTCATTGAGAGAAAAAAATAGGATTCTCACCCCGTAAAGTTCTCGGTTTGACATTTCTACCGGTTGGGGGCGTGGAATGGGTCAACCAATGTGAGAGTATTTTTTTCACCATCAGCATCCTTGAAAAGGGGGAGTAAACCTGTAAATTAAGAAACTAAGAAGAAGAGCAAAATAATTTTTTCACCCATTAGCAGTGATTGGAATTTGGGTTTAATTCCAGAGGCGCACATATATGAAATTTTACATAAAAATATTAAATGTTTTGTTTCTTCTCTCTTACAAAATTAAATGTAATACGAACCTACATTATGACTTTATGATATATTTTGGCATACTAAATGTGTGTACGCATATTTTACACATACATTTTTATAAATCCGCACAGTACTTTCAAGTTTCAAATTTTGTACTTCTGAGTGTTCATAGTTTCAAAGTATACAATAAGTATTTTTTCTAAATTTTCTTGTGATAGACGACTTCCTTTGACAGTAAATATTCACTGTAAGGTCGGAAATTATCTTTCGCTTTCCACAGAAGTGAGGAAGCATATCTATAAAGATATTCATAGACACCTGATCAAGGAAGGCATCTGGTTCTGTTACAAATTTTTTGCTATTGGCAAATATGACCGCCAAATCTGGACTCCTTTGTAAAACAGCAACACACATTTTTATATAACCTCACCAGTTGCACCCGGAATTCATTAATTGTTTTTTAAACATTATCGACTTTATTTAATCTTTCCTCCAAGGACAAATTTGGACATTGAAGGTTTTCTATCATTCCTCTCATTATTTCAAAACGTATAAATTTAAAATCATTTTTAATATTTGGAATATTCATTAAATTCTTTGCATGCTTAATCGCAGCAGCACCTTCATTTAAGGTGTCAACAACTTCCTTTAGTGAGTTGAAGTTAACATAGTAGTAACATGCCGCGTTTATCCATGTTCTCCAACGTGTGATCACTGGTTTTGAAGGAAGCGGCAAATTGGAACATTTTTCTTGGAAACGATTTATCCTACTAAAAGCTTTTAGAAAAATATTCTTTCTATTAGCAATAAGTTTGTCAACATTTGTCAAACAATTTCGTACTTTTTCGAAAACGCGGCGTAACGCATGCGCCAAACAGGTAACTTGTAACACTTGAGGGATGAGGGTATTTCTTTTCAATTTTTTTTCCAGCACTTAACATATACGACACTGAATCACTGGTAAAAACAACAACTTTCTTTAAATTTTGTTAAGCCAAGTCTTGCCAAATCAAGTGGTTTCAAAAAAATTAAACACTGATTCGTCATTAACTGTTTCTAAAACCTTGGAAGCTACTAAATGGCTGTTTCGTCTATTGTAACCTATTGTAACACATTATCCTAGCTGACCTGTCTCTGTTGTGGGATATACCTGACATCATTCTACATGTCTGTTATAATCTCTGTCATTTTGATAAATAAATGAGGTCCTCTTTTATGAAAAAAATTTGATCTGACTCAATTAAAACTACTATTTAATGTTCTTCGCTGTTTGTTATCAGCAAATAAATGCTAATTGGCTGAATTGGTGTACGATTTATTTTAATTTGGGTACAAGATAAATAACAGGTAAAGTTGATAATGCTAAATGATGGATCGATCTACTTTATTGTAGTAACGGTCTAAAACACCAAACTAAAAATCAGATGTACAATCCGTGAGTTAACAACAGACTCTAATTAGCATTTAATGTTGTGTTAAATATTACCTTAGACAACGCTTTAACCAAGAGTTAACTGTACTATTCAATTTGCAAAGCAAGAACTTTTGCGCGGACAACTTTATAATAGTTTGGTATCTATATTGATATATCCATTGACTATGTGATTTAGTGAGCAACAATTACTTTAAAGAGTTTTTATTGCTTTATGGGTTAGTTGGTTACCTAAAAAACATAAAATCACAAAATTCTATTAAATTTGGAGGTAAATTTTTGAGAATGGGGTGAAAAGAGTGGTTTTCTGCTTTTTTAAATATAACTCAAAAACTAAGCGGAATTCTAAGAAACTACGAGAGTACTTTTTTGCAGAAAATTAAATTTGCCAGCGGAGTACCTTTTGCGACATTGAAAAACCATTTTTTTAATGAAATCTAAGAATAATCAGAACTGCAAAAAATACATAAAATCGCAAAAAATCTTTTTTTTACCCTTTTACTTACAACCTTTTTCTGAGCAAAGATAGGTATCGACATTGCTTCAGAATAAGCAGAGATTTCAACCGTTAAAGTGAGCTTTAAAAAAAGGTTCTACGATGAAAAGTGACTGATATATTGCCGTTTAAAATTGGCTACTTTTTGTCGATTTTTTACCGCCGCCGTCGCGTCACCTATTTTCCCTTTTGTAGTCAATTTTCAATGATAAAATTTATTTTTATTAGATATAACGTTATTTTAATGTTATGGAGTGATAAACATGTTTTATATTAATTTGTAAAATATTATAATTATTGCAAATAAGAAAAGGAATAATATAGGGAATAATATTTTTAAAGTTAATTAAGTCGAGTCTCATCAACAAAATTGCAATCGGAGATTTCAAAATCAATCTCTTCATGAATGTCTCAGACATGTTTGTCACATTTGCGTTTTCGCAGTTGACTCCTGTACATACTTTGCAAAAAATTGAACATTTAATGCACAACTACCCAGCTAGCAGAGACGCGTCATTTTCACATTGAATATACAACACTAAGTCCGTCGATTTCACCAAAATTTCGACGTCGCGTCGTATCGACGGCGAAGATGACGGCGACATGGTGACGTGAAATATAAGCCGCAAAACTACGTCAAATTGTCGTCGCCAAACGACGTGAAGTATACGTCGTAAATAGAAGAAAAATTTGTTTAGAAATGTTTGCAAAATTTCCTAAAAATAATGAAATAAAGGACTCACTCTACAAAATTCTGTTTTATTACTACTTATTGGAAAATGAATAACAATAATTCACACTGGATTAGTATCACTGGATAAATGAAAAAAAGGAAAAAAAAGAACAATGATCATAATATTACGTTACCTCAAAGTTTAGCTACAATTTACTGGGGGCTCCGACTATAAGCTCACTCACAATATCAACCTCGCCTAACTCGCCTTAGAGCTTTATCTAATCCAAATCACGTTCTAAATTGTCCAAAGCTATAAGCATGATTTTCATCTCTTAATTACTTTGACGTTTGTTGAAACAATTATGCATTCTAAACTATTACATAGGAACATGAATATTACATCACATAAATAAAACCATTGTGTTACTTCAACTATATTTTGATTTCTTAGTACAAAAGTTAATTATATTAATAAAAGACATTTGTGACATGATTTATACATGAATATACGTTTATATTTATTTAATTTTACAGTAAACTTAAAATTCGCCCATTTCGTTAAAGGACGACAGAAGTCCCCGAAAAAAAAATATCTTACAAAAAAAAAAAAAATGAAAAACGAATTCAATTTAAATTATCATAAACTTAAAAAACATATTTTGTGGGATGCGCAAAGTGATATGCTTGTGAAACGCTTACCAAAGTAATTGGAAGAGTAGCATATTCTTTTTCAGCTTCCAACGCAGGGGAAAAATTCCTTTTACTTTGGGGAGTCGACGGCTTCCAATATGTTCTTCAATATGACTATTTTAATCTGTTGATAATAATCTCTTGAGAGGAATAATACGCTTTTTATAGATAGTCTTTCGCCTTGTTCATGTTTGCTCTGAACACAGGATGTACAAACTCCTTACTCCTTCTTTTGTGTAGTGATCCATTTCGAATTAGATCACCTTTGTGTTCTCCCAAAAATTGATGCCTACAACAAATGTCGTCATTATTGTAGGTATAATATAATATTCTTAGTAATCTTAGTTTTATAATATACAAGAGGATATATTACACTTTATATATAAAACGTTAAAATATCTATAAAATAATAACAAAAGGGCCATCCTTAAAATTATGTGATAATTGTTTTTATACAACTGTAAAATACTTACTGAAATGCATATGTATTCACACACACTAAGATTAATTAATATAAGTAAGTGGTATTAATCACAGTAATACAAAACTGCATCATTTTCGACGACGCCAAGCGTGCTGTAGCAAAACACAAACAAATCAAGATCGACACTTGACAGCGCGATGAGCGTGCGCACTAATGTGAAGACCGTAGCGCGCAAATTAATATTAATTAATTAATATTTTAATTTACAAGGTGTGTATAAATACGAATATTTTTATTTCGATCACATTTGTGCTATAATTATTTGGGTGTACTTTTAGACCCCAATGTGCTGATATCACTTTAGTAAATGCTTAAGATATAAGTTTATCGCACATGCAAAGTAATTTTATTTTCAGTCAATTAATTACGTCGAAAAGACGTCTCTCGTATGCGATATTTTACGTCGATTAACCGTTATATTTGACACGTAGAAATGACGTTGCTTTTTGGTGGATTTGCTACTGTCGACGAAAATCCCCCCGTTTCTACGTGAAATCGACGTAAAATCAAGTCACTCTGCTAGCTGGGTTCCTACAACCACTGTTTTCACGGCGCACGGTGAGGCAAAATGCTACATTTGTGGACAAAAATCCGTTTTTATAAAAAAATGTGTCTAGATGAAATGAATCTATTATCGCAAAAAAATGTATGTAAGGAAATCTCAACGTAAAAAATAGAAAAAAAATACTTTTGCGAATAACAATACCTTCGAATATGTGTTACATAACCTACAAAATTTAAGTAAATCAATTTTATGGGCTGACATCGCCATCGACATCGTCAGCTTTATATTTAACCAAATTCATTTGTTTTAAATGTTCAGGATGAATTAATTTTCAATGAACATCTGCTACAAATTGGACAACAGTAAAACATAACCTAAAAAATCCAGAATAATAGTAGAACTTTAAAGTGAATTATTATTTGTTTACTTATAATTATAATGAAATGCATTCTTTATAGGATTTTGCAAACAGCACAAAAAACTGTCTTTAAATACTAAAAAGAATAACTATTTGTAAAAATCATTACGATTTCATTAATATTTTTACAAATAGTTTTTCTTTTTAGTTCTCATAGATAGTTTTTTCTGCTGTTTGCAAAATCCTATAAAGAATATGTTTCATTACAAAAGCATAACATTTAAAAAAATATATCTATACTAAATGAGCCTATTATAGCAGAAAATGTCCTATAATGGAAATACAAGGTAGCAAATGAACAAAAATACTTCTGCATAACAAAATACATCCAAATATGTCTTACATGTTACATAACCTAAGAAATAAATGGAAATAAACCAGCAGAAAGATATACACAAGCCCTAAACCTAACATAACTTTATGGATCAAATCACGAACGAGCAGAATTGTATACACGATAAGGTCTAAACATGAGTAAACTTAATAGATCGAACTATGGACGAGCAGAAAAGTATACACAACAAATTCAAAACCTAATAAAATCTAATGGATCGAACTATAAACAAGCAGAAAGTTATGAACGACAAATTAAACCTAAAATAAGCTAATATGATTTGTATGTATTTTGTTACGCAAAAGTATTTTTCTTCATTTGGTAGGTACCTTGTAATTCCATTATAGAACATTTTTTTCTATAATAGCATCACTTGATACAGATAAAAAAAATTACAAAAATGTTCTACTGTCATTTTGAATTTATTAGTTTATTAAAATGTTTTAGGTTATGTAACACATATTCGAATGTATTGTTGTTCGCAAAACTATTTTTCTCTATTTTCTACGTTGAGATTCCCTTACATAACATTTTTTGCGATAAGAGATTCATTTGATGTAGATACATTTTTTTAATAAAAATTGTCTAGTATTATTTTTGATTCTTTAGGGTATGTTTTATTTATTTCAAAATTGTCGGGTCTGGAAGCTACATTCCTCGAGAGAATTTGAAAAAAAGTGTATTAAATTTGGACAAAATCTGAGCTTGCAGGCGATTTTTAGCCACAAATGTAGCTTTTTGCCCCACCGTACGGCGGTATTTCAAGCATCCACAAGCTATCCACTCGAGCGAAATCTGTTTTGAAGGAGGCTGTGTTGCGAGAATCGGCACCAGTCCATTTTTTGTTTCTTTCCAACCCCATTGCAAGAAATTTAAAATGTTTCGTTGCCACTGCTGCATTTGTAAATTTTGTAGCGTCAGCTGTTGGAGGTAATTGCGACAAGTAAATTTTGTACTTCTTGGCAGTATTTTGAATGACACACGGCAGCTTTACAAAATCATTTTAAGCATAAAACCGGTAATGTAACGTAAAAGTGGAAAAACTCCTTTAACGCAAACTGTTCAAAGTCCAAAATGGTCAAAAGTTCTATGTTATTTATTTATGAATATACCTATAGTGGAGTAGGATTCCGAGCGTAGCACGCTTATTTAAGTAGAAAGATATGGGACCTAGACCAGCTGATAAAGAAATAAATAATGTATGATATTCTCGGTTGACGACCTCTTCCCGTGGTCGAGACCAAACTTGTGAGCATTTTAATATCAGAGATCACATTTTTTTATACCGCGCGCCTACAAGTAAAGACACGTACTCTTACTCGGAAACTACTACACTTAGGTGAATGATTCTAGCTTTGATTGATAGAGTTTATTTCATATCATAACTCTACATTAGAAAAGTGTCGCAATTCGTCGTTCTACATTTTGAAAAAAACGAAATATATTTTACAATAATTGATTAAAATGCTCATGTACTGCTTTCACACAGGCATAACTTTTTATTTCACGATATCAATTTCAAACTTTATACCAACCTATTGCCTGATGTTTATTGCACATTTTATGGCAGATAACATATTGTCGCGTTTCGCAAATAAAGGCTATATATAGCTATTTGGACACGCGCGTGTTAAAATTTTTAAATATTTTTCGGTGGCAAAATACCCAATAAAAAGTAAGAAAATCTGAATATGCCACAAATAAACAATTACAGACAATATGTTCCTTAAACATTAGGGAATAGGTTGGTATAAAGAAATTTGAAATCGGTAATGTGAAATAAAAAGCTATGCTTGTGTGAAAGCAGTACATGAGCATTTTAATAAATTATTGCAAAATATGTTTCGTGTTTTCAAAATGCAAAGAGACGAATTACGATACTATTCTAATCTAGAGTTATTATATAGAATATAAACTCTCATTCAAAGCTAGACTCATTCACCTAAGTGTAGCAGTTTCCGAATAATATGTGTTTTTACTTGTAGACGCGCGGTATGGAAAAAATTGTGATCTCTGAAATTAAATGCTCACAAATTTGGTCTCGACCAAAGGAAAAGGTCGTCAATCGGAAATAACACATTATTTATATCTCTATCAGATGGTCTAGGTCCCATATCTTTCTACTCCGAAAAAATATTTTGGACGATTTCAACCCATATCCCGCTCCCCTAATATTCTTTTGCAACAACAAATTAATTTTAGAACTTAAAAAGATGTTTATTGTTATTCTATAACTTTAAAATTGCATTGTAGTTAATAAAAATTGCAATTTTCCATTGATATAGTTGTAAAAAAAAGTATATAAGCAAAAGCAGTAAGAATCGAAAAAAATAGATAATTTTGAAGTTTATAAAATATGTTTAAAACATGGTTTTTTCTGTTTAAAACATGTTCTTCTCTTAACCAGTTTACAACAATTTAAAACAGAAGAAAACTGTTTGATTAAAATGAAACATGTTTTTGTGTTTTATTTAAAAAAACTTGTGCTTTTGCAACCCTGATCAGTGTAATAGCACTAACGATAATAAGAATAGTTAACACATACCTTATATATAGATTAAATGTTTAAAACGTGCTTCACGTAGTTAATTGGAAATTCTTGAATGAAATGTCAAAATTATTTCAAAGTTGAGGAGTGGCTCTTGCATTTTGGACTCGCCACCTTAAAACGAAATAAACACAGTCAAAAAACACGATAATAATATGTAACGGAAGGAAAGATTTATGTAAAATGTCCGTTTTCCTCCTGACTAATATTTCATATTTGACTTTCTCATGAGGACGATCTTATTAACTGTAATATTAAATTACAAACATTTAGCGACACGCCTAGACACGATTCCTATGTGAAAGGATTGGAACTTCTTTACAGGAGCACTGCTGAGAACTCGAACACTACAATGGGTGGTGCCTAGCAGGGCCGTTCAGATATCAGCTTTCACTCCCCCTAATGATCAATGCAAATTTCAAAATGGTATCTTATTAGATCATATCGCATCTATGATGACTGGTGACTAATGAAGATTGACCGTGCATTATTATTAAATTGGCCTAAATCGATTCGCATGGACAGGCATACTTAGACTAAATAAATAGCGATAATATGAAAAGTCGTTAGCATTGAAATCTGAGGAACGTTTTCTGCCTGTTAAAAGTATTTTTTAGACCAGTTCAAAGAGGATATAAAATATTTTGTATGCATCTGTATGATTTTAACGGTTTTCTCTTGCAGAAATGACTTGACAGGGGACAACGGTTAACGCTTATTCTAATTTTTTTGAAAACCGTTTTCAGAATGTGAACCAGCAAACACAAGTTCAGATTATTATAACTTAAACAAAATTTACAGAATTCGCAAACTTGTAGCATATTGACAAAGAACGTAGTTATTATGAAGAAAATTCACATGTGCATATTTCCATCCCTACTCCTAAATTATCAAACAATTCTGAAAACCGCCCAATCGCACACTCCTTGTCCATATGATAATAATTCGCTATCATCTACACAGTCATTTTGATTTAATATTTTCCTTTTTTCTTGCCTTTGAAAACTATGTAATGACTTGCCACTTCCACACACAAAATTATTCCTTACCCTAAGTGTCTCAGAAAACTTAATAGTTTTCACGTTAAGTTTCTTACGTGCTTTTTAGCGTTGATAACCTCAGGCATGCCCGAATAGACTCAGTGGAGTGGGTATTAAGTCATTATTCCTTAAGTTAGTTTAAAAACTGTTATCTGGGCGCCAAGTAATTTCCTTATTCATATACTTTACTTACTGCCTGAAATTACTAAACTTAGATCTGGCCAAATAACAACAAAATATTAATTGGGCTTTAACAAATCAACAACAAAATGAATTAAACATAAATGATATATTTGTTGTAGAAGAACATATGATACCAGCCAATGAATAAGATCATACTATCCAACCGAATGTATCAAAAATATATGTACATGTACACATTGTACACACCTATATAAGTTACGTAAGGAATAATTTCCTCTATCTTAAATAAAAAGAAATATCTATAACTCCCCTGACTCTCGAGAGGGCAATCAGAAATAAAGGTAACTCAATGAACACCCTCAAAAAAACCCTTTTACAAAATACCTTTATCCGCAGATTGGCACACTAAGTAAATTAACCTTGCCTAGGTAGCTATTAAAAATAATTATTCTAATACTAAACGTTGGTATAGATGAGAAATATTTACAATGGCTCACTTTGTAGGTCTATTAAAGCATGAAAAAAAATCTAATAACTTTGAGATATCATCAGCCAACTAGTATTAATACAATTTCCACTATGTGGTATTTATCCTAGTGAAGAAAATAAGTGAGGTTTACGCTGTGATCCGAACCTGGGACGACGACTGATACTAAATTCCCCCATCTTATCTTCTCTTATACCCCAATTGACTTCTTCCCATACAACTTATAATTAAAACATAGGTACGCATTGACTATCACACCAGATCAGAAAAAAACGTGCTATAGGCCTTATGCACAAAGAAATGTTTTATAAATTCAACAAATTCCTCTAAAGGAAAGATTAAAAAAATGTTTATGGACGATATTGTCAAACCATATACCATTGTCCACATAAATATCATCCATATTTATACTACCAGTGACAAAGCCGGTTAAAAGGTAAAATTCGATTTTGGTTATTCACTAGGCGTCTAATCTTTTACTTCCCGTTACAGAATAATATTCCTAAATCGACTCTGCGATCGCTTCCAAAACGAAAGATACTTTTTGTTCCCAAAAAAAGAGCTCTCAATAAAAACAACGAATGATAATTTTTTACTAATGAAAAATATAAACAGCTGTTAATTTGTATGAACTGCACTATTTACTAATTATATACCAAGTATGAATTTTACGATGTACCGGGTGTAACTAATATTGGATTCAAAGAATCTTATACTTTTTAAAATCATATTTAATAGATAGATACCATACTGGTTTCTATCTATTGCAATGAACTCAGGTCTGCTAATTATTTATCGAGGGGACTGTTCTTGGACTACTCTTGTTTGATGTATTCATCAGTGATATAGGATATGAGCTATTTGTTTATTTTTTATGTATATGGGTGATATCAAATTGCTACATAGAATTTCTAACTTAAGCATTAAATTAAAAAATTATGTATCTAATCTTTTCAGTTGGTATGTTGAGAATAGTTTCACATTAAACGTACAGTAATGTAGTTCAATGACATTTCTCACAAAAAATTATACATTTAAGAACTCTCTAGATACATCATTCTGGATTTTCAAGGAGTTACCTCGGTGACTTGAGAAGCGGTTAAGAAAACATATAAGAACCTTTAACGAAATCGTGCTCGATTAAAGATTTCGGAGTACTTTTTGACAAGAAATTGAATTTTGTAAATCGGACAGATAAGTTAATTTACGATACAGCTAAAACTCTTGGCTTTATTACACTCAATGAGAGTGACTTGTCCAATCTTAATATCAAAATTATTATATTTGTGTCTTACGATCTAGGTTACAGCATGCATTCTTGATTAGCAACCCTGCTATACCATTAAGGTGGCCATTTACTAAAAAGAGACATCCGATAGGGAAATATTTATTGTTTTTGGCCATAACTTTTTTTTCTTAGTACATATATTTAAAAAACTATAATAGTACGTAATTAGAACCATAACAAGACTATTACTAAGAATTTTTACTCAATAATTTCAGTGGTTTGCAAAATAGCTAGATTTAAATTGGAAAATTGTATTAGTCTTCCTATTTCGTAGTTTTAAATCTAGCTATTTTGCAAACCACTGAAATTATTGAGTAAAAATTCTTAGGAATAGTCTTGATATGGTTCTACTTAGGTAGTCTCATAGTTTTTTTAATATACGTACTAAGAAAAAAAGTTATAAACAAAAATAATAAATATTTCCCTATCGGATGTCTCTTTCTAGGGATTGGCCACCTTAATAGCTTTTTTTTACCGATTCTGGCCTTGGATACACTCACTTGGCCAAGCGACTCTAAAAATTATCCGATGTACGTATATCTGTAAATTTAATCCCAAAGAAAAACGAAATGTTTCGTAACCTTTTGGTTACACTCATTTCACATTAAGGGGTCCGTCTTGATGACTTCATGAAATGTACGAAAATGAAATGGACCACGGAGAGAAAGATTTCATCAACAGAGGTTTATAAAAAGGATTACACAGGAAACTATTTCCCTCACCGGCTAAGCTCCCAAGTTTTATTAATTGTTGATTGTATTTGAATATCACATTTAAATAAATTCCATTATAATATAATAAACATATTTCGTTTTATGGCTCTAAATATAATTCATCTTAAGGGCATGATAAAATTTGTCTCCAATAAACTTTGTACAAACATGTTAATTTCTTGTTTATATCTAGGGCAAGCTAGGAAAATATGATTGATGTCACCTGGACTTCCACATTCACAAAGGTCATTTCCTTTAACACCAATCTTACATAGATGCGAAGGGAATCTTCCATGATTAAACTGTAGGCCGGTAATTGTCGTATAAGTATTTCTTTTTGCTTTTCCATTGTCATACCATCGCATCGCTTCAATGTAACATGTGGGTTTAATAAAAACTAATTTGTCTGATGTTCAGCATCTTAATTCTTATAGTACGTATCCCGCTCCAGGATGATATTCTCCTTGAGAGTATTTACTATATCGCTATAGGGAATACAGTAGCATCTGTTATTGTAGTCGGCAATTTCTGTCCTTGCCAATAAATCGACGCTCGGTATTTGGTATATCCATATGAAAGTTAGCGCTAAGGGAATCAGATATAATTATAAATATCCGCCAGCCTATATTGAGCTCACAGTATTTCAAAATGGCTATAGCCTCTGGTGAAGAAATGAAGGCCCGATTTGGGAGTGTATATTTTACCGAGACTTGAAAGTTCGGGAATATAAATAGCACAACCTGTACTCTTCTCACTTTTTGACCCATCTGTACACATTTGCATTTCTTCTGAATATTGCTGTATGACGTTTTTAATTACGACTCTACTAATTGCTTCGTTATCGCTAAATGGAGGTTTGATTATCAACGAGGCCATACAAATGTTGCAACCACAACTTCTCAGCTGGCTGCTGAAGAAGCTATGAAAGAGTACCAACCGGTTAGCTCAGAGCTGGTCGAGGGTCACTCGGTGGCGAGAAGAGTTATATATTTTTTTGAACACTTATTTGCTTGTCAAATTAACCAAATAAAACTAAACTACACAGAATTTGGACGCCAGCGTATTCCGTAAATAAAATTCTTGCAAACTTTATCAGAGGGAGAAAACAATCAAAATCAAATATAAAACAAATAATATATTAACATAAGTATAAAAGAGTGAAAATTTTACAACACTTTATAAATTATTAAAAATATTAATGTGAAAAATTTGATTGAATTAGAAAACTGACAAAAATTTAATTAAAAAATATTAAATTTGAAGATTAACAAAAAAATTACAATAAGAAACGATCAACTGGTTTACAATTTTTCTTCTAACCAAAAGTTGAATTTTGCACATAAATTTGGGTTACTTAGCTTATCGGAGACGTGGAATCCCGACCAGGTCTAGTCCTGAAAATGGCCACAGGTACCCGGGAAGGAGGACGTAATATTCAGGTCCTGACAACGCTGCTTTCCAGAAGACGCTGCGTCGGAATGATATCCAATACTTTGAGGATAACTCCAAATATTTAATCTATGTCTTTTGCCTCCCTTCAATATTGGTTTGGTACAGGATTTTACATGAAAAAGGGGTAATGTAAAGAACCAGTTGATAATAGAAAAAATTTAAAATTGTGAGAAAAAAAATATGGTGACGAAGGTCACTGCAAAACGAAACTATTAGCAATTTAACAAAAAACCTGAGTATTGATAAAATTTTACTTCTGAAAATATACGAATAAGCTACTGATTAATATAATAAATGAAATGAATAAATGAGAAAACTCTATTGTCATAAAATTTTAGCCGATCACAAAATGGCTGACACTGGTTATGACAAAAAATTTGAATGGCAACAAAATTTAGTACAACTGAATTAGAGAGAAAATATCTAAACTACTATCTGAAAAAAACTAATACTATAACAAATATAGAAAAAAAAATTATGGGTTTAATCTCCCGAAAAATAAACTAATAAAAAATGATCTCTTAACCTCTTGTACTAACACGAGGTTAACTAAATGCGACAAAACGGCTTTAGGTTTCGAGTGTTAATGAGATGAGATTATCTACATACGATTAAGAAACAAAGATTCTAATTTATGCCTTGATTAATTTCCGAGTTTAATCCTCATCCACAATAATCTAAATAATGACAAAACATCACGGTATTGTGTCTCAAGCGACCACAAAATACAAAATTGCCACGATAATTAATGAGTTAACATGTGTCCAATGGACACGGAAATCTCACAAACATGGGCGTCAATAAAAATTAATTATTACACGGATTATCCTTTAATCATTTAATAATCAAATATATTCAAAATATAAAAGGATTAAAGAAATAAGCGTGAAAGTCCGTTAAAGAATAAGTAAATGATCTTAACTCACCAGCGCCAAAAGCGAAAGTGAAATAGCATGGATATTTAAAATGACCTCAGTTATGTTTCTACCGCGTATGCGCACTTGACTTCGCGTCGGCAGTACCGCGGGTGATTCAAATTTATGTAGCACGGGTGCTTAAACAAAAAAAAAAAAATTTTTCGTTACAATGTGAGAAAAATGGTTGAAAGGTATTGAACTTTTGAGGATCACCATCATATGAACTATTATTACTAAAAGACTCCGCTAATAGAGGGGGCTTTTTTTAATTATAATATTTATTAGGGTGTTTTTTTAATGCATAAATTGTATAATGGTTTTAATAAAAAGTAATTATTCCCTGATTTTAATTTAAAAACGAATTTGTCACTGAGGAGTTGTCTTCTAAAATTCCTCCGTTAAATTTTCCGTAGCCTCGATCCTTACAGCTACATTAAATCTAGGCAAACCCGAAGTATTTTGTTCTGAAGGATGTTCAAACGTTGAAGTAAATACTTGTTTCTGGATGCTCCATAAAATATTGCGCCGTAATCTATGACCTACCTAATAAGTGATATATACATCAATAATGCTATTTCTGGATCTGCCCCCCAACTGACTGTAATCCAGTTGCGAAATTTATAGCTGTAAACTAGAAAACGTGCAACTCCATATTCTTAAATTTCTGTATTTGAAATTTCAATGTATATATCCACTAATTGGTATTCCACAAAGCGACTTACGGTTACCGGTTTATATGGAATTAAATCTGATTATATTAAACTGACTAAATAAAACTAAATTATTATTATTATAACTTTTCGAATTGAGAATAATATTATTTATTATTTCATGCTTTTCAAAGTTTAGTTGTACACTTTTTTCGGTGCTTAGTGCTTAACGCTGGAAGCACTTTTTATAAGTGCTCTAGCTCTGGTAAGAATAAAAAACTGTTCTATAATATTAATTGATTATATTTTTCTGTGTGAAAGGTTGCAAGCCTTGTTTAAATAAAATTTAATCTAGTAGTGAAAGAACAAGACAACATTACAGACAGCGGGTGTATAGTTTGTTAAATGAACAAAGATTCTAACCGAGAGGCGGTCTGTCGTATGTCCCGATGTTTACCACCTGGGCTTCGCCATTTATCTCTGCATATTCTTCCTGTTATACCGAGCCGAAGAGTTCTTATACCTTCAGCTAACTACAGTACCAATAAATTTGTCATGTCGCTGAGTTACAGAGGAAGAATATATTAACACCGTGTACTTATAAGAAATAAGAATAAACTAGGAATCCGGAAATTTTCAGGGGATAAGTTTATGATTTTACTATTTATTAAGGTTGTATAAAAAGTTGTGGCGATAAATCACTTTAAATAATATTCTATAATGAGCATAACAGATTCTTATATTGAAAATTCTTTCCACATTACAAAATTCCTGTAGTTTACTTATTTACTTGATTCCATAATTAGGTATATTATAATCGAACTTGCTTAATAATTATTAAATTTAGAAACATATTCTTTATCGGATTTTGCAAACAGTGGAAAAAAACTATCTATGAGAACTAGAAAAAACAACATGTAAAAAATATTAATGAAATCTTTGCATTCTTCGATAACCTGACTTCTGATTATGCTAGCAAATCAAAAATTCTAAAATAAATTTGTCTAATTTCTTATTTGACATTCTCATTGTAACACTAGTATCCTACATAGTCCCCTACGGCTAAGCAGATTAAACTAGTATCTACATGACGCCCTACGGAATGAAGATTCAGTTAAAAATGAGAACAAAGGCCTAAAATACTACCTTGTCTTAAAAAATTTTTCATTCTAATGGATTACATTTTCATAAAATCTCTCATTCGGTTTCTTGGAACTGCTTAGCCTTTGAAACGTTTTTCGTCCTTATTCTGAGCTCATCAAAAAGGCACAGAGCCACTCATGACGATGTTTGCAAAATCCTATAAAGAATATGTTTCATTACTATAGTTTGTTTATAAACAAGCAAATAATAAATAATTCACTTTTAAACATGCATAGAGTATATAGGTTCCAATACTAGTTAGCTAATACAGATAGGTGAAGATCTGTTGTTTTTTATCAGTCAATGTCAAATATAAATATTTCATACTTATCCCATGGGCATTGCCTTGATTTTGCATGAAACATAGTTATGAGTGGCTTTGTGCCTTTCTGATGAGCTCAGAATTGGGTGAAAAACGTTTCAAATGCTAAGCATTTCCAAGAAACTGAATGAGAGATTTTATGAAATTGTAATCCATTAGAATGAAAACATTTTTAAGACAAGGTAGGTAAATAAATTTCATTTTATTCCTTTGCTCTCATTTTTAACTGATTCTTCATACCGTAGGGGGTCATGTAGTTTAATCTGCTTAGCCGTATGGGATGTTGGATGCTAGTGCTATAATGAGAATGACAAATTTTGATTTGCTAGCATAACCAGAAGTCAGATTATCGAAAGAATGCAAAGATTTCATTAATATTTTTTACATATTGTTTTTTTTTAGTTCTCATAGATAGTTTTTTCCGCTGTTTGCAAAATTCTGTAAAGAATATGTTTCATTACTATAAGCAAACAAATAATAAATAATTCACTTTTAAATTATTTTTGTATTGAAATTTACATTTACCTGGATTATGAAAGTGATATATGTACTTCCGTCTGAAAATTTTAAATAATTTCAAAAATAGTGATTTTAACAATTTTGGAGCTTTTTGTAACACAGATAAGTAGTAAAAAATCTATTGTGTATTTTGATTGAATTATTTATGAATATTACAATAATTTCAGGTGGGTCAAAGCACACAAGCTTAAAAATTAAAATTGAATACAGAAATTTCAAAATGGTGTAAACAGTCATGAAACTAGTAGAGTTATATGCAAAACAATATTTAGATTACATAGTGGGATAAGAACTTAATAAAGATGGACAAAAATCGTTCTTCGTTCAATTTTTATGATATTTAAATATATTGTGAAGGGTTGGGGGGTAAATAGAGGTAAATAGGGGGAAATAAGTAAAGCAAGCTGGTAAGAGTACAGAAACTTGAAATAAGGTGTATATGTACTAGAAGTGAAGGCCTCAAAATTTTTTATAATATTTTCCATATTTAACAAATCGAAGATGTAACGGTAATACGGTGCGTGGTCCAGTACCGATTTGTGTAACGCTTGGAAATTCGGCTGTTTTTTAGACACGAAAGAGTTCGGTGCTATTATTACATCGGGTACTTTTTGAAAGATCCAAATTTGATTTTGAATTTGATAAATTTTGATACTTAGAATCATATTTTTGTATTTTTACGTCTTAACGCCGACCGACGCCTAGGGTCGCTTTTGTAAAACTTGTGTATTTACTAAATTTTGATACATATAATCATATTCTTGCATTTTTATGCCTCGACGCTGACCCACGCCTAGCGTCGTTTTTGTAAAACTTGAGTATTTTGATATCTATATTTATGTTCTTCCATTTTTACGACCGATGCCTAACGTTGTTTTTGTAAAACTAGTATATTTGATAAATTTTGATACTTGGATTCATATTCTTCCATTTTTTTCGTCTTGACGCCAGCCGCTAGCCTCAATTTTGTTAAACTTGTATATTTAATTAATTTTGATACCTCAATTTATTTACTTGCATTTTTGCGTCTCAACGCCGACCGATGTCTAGCATCGATTTTTTGATACCTAGATTCTCATTGTATTTTTATTTCGACTCCGACCGACACGGACGCTTGGCGCTGTTTTTGTAAAACTTCTGAATTTGATGCATCTTGATACGTAGATTCATATTCTTCAATTTATGTTTCTGCATTTTTGCGTCTCAGTGCCGACCGACGCCTAGCATCGATTTTGTAAAACTTGTGTATTTGATAAATTTTGATACCTAGATTCACACTGTGTTTTTACGTCTCGACATCGACCCACACCTTACGTCGTTTCTGTAAAACTTGTGTATTTGATCAATTTTATATCTAAATTCATGTTCGTGCATTTTTACGTCTCGACGCCTAGTGTCGTTTTTATAAAACTTGTGTATTTGATACATCTTGATACCTAGATTCATATTCCTGCATTTTACGGCATTTTTACGTCACGACGCCGACCGACGCCCAGCGTCGATTTTGTAAAATTTGTGTATTTCACATATTTTGATACCTAAATTCATATTCTTGCATTTTTACGTCTGGACGCCCACCGACTAGCATCGTTTTTGTAAAACTTGTGTATTTGATAAATTTTCATCCCTAGATTAATGTTCTCGCATTTTTACGAAACCCATTTTTTGTGGAATATTAATGTAAAGCCTATTACAATTACTCCGAGTTGTGTAACTTTTTAAATTTTGTATCCGCAGCTTATAAAAGTTTGAAAATTTCTAAAACTTCTCTTTATTTCTATCCCCTGTACATTTTGCAGATTTTGTAAATATCATGTCAGGCTTGAAAGTTAGCCAAGTTCATTTTCAATGTCTTAACAAAGCTTGCTAAATTGCAACTTGTGTAATTTTTTTTGACATATGCCCCAAATATTATTATAATTCTATGACCAATTATTATTTCTGCGTATTAGAGTGCAAAAATGGTCAAGAAGTTTGCCTTTAAAGAGACTTGGAAGGAAAATCTGGATGTGGAAGTAGTGATTCCTTAGGCAGTGATTTTCTCTATTGTAATGTTCCCACCCTGTAATTGGTTACCTGTTGGGTGCTTGTATTCGAATAAATAAATAAATAAATAACAATATAATACATTAATTATTATATATTAATTAAAAAGAGTAATTAATTACTGCCCAACACTGGTTAATATTAACAGACTTTATTCAAATTTGGGGATCATTATTTGTCGAACATAATAAAAAATCGTTTTTTTTTTCATTGGAATAAAATGTTACCATATTTATTGCAAGATAAATTGAATTAAACAAAAAATTTGGAATCTACGAAATCAGTTGTAAAGATTGCAAATATGTTCCACAATTGAACGAGAAGTAGCACAGCTATCAGCAAGAACTTGAGGATGTCAGATGTAAGTTTGCCGAAACGTTACTCTTTAGGAGCTTACTATCACGCGGGACAATAGTTGGATATCCAACAACACCTCATACTATACCCGCAAAAATTAAATAATCAACATGTTTCCTTATCGCGACGTAAAAATGTGAAATGTGCTTCATTTTTTAAGTATGTTATCCATTATATTTTCAATGTGTTAGAATTAAATCATCATTAAAAATATTTTATTTCATTTTATACTACTTCTAACTTGATTTTACTACTATTTCAATGTATTGTGTGGCATATAACGCATAATGAAAATGATATTTAATACCTCCTGTTTCCATTAATAAAAAAATTTCAACAACTACTTAAATTATAGCGTTATAAAGATGTGAGATATGAATAGACGTTATAAAACCACTCGAAAAGCAGTAAGGTAATAAGATAGAAGAGCGTAGTCGTAGGGTAACCGAGTGCGGAAGTGGCCGCCTTGTAGCCGTTTCAGCTGACCCGTGACCCCTTGCGTGCGCTTCAGTCCGCTCTTGACTATGCGATTAGGTGCCGTCAATCTGGATCCACTAACTGAACCAACTGTAACATTCTACCTTTTAATGACCCGGAATTTTATCGGTATTTGTATTTGTTGCGGCAAGAAGCAGTAACTTAACTTTGTCTAAAGTTATGTTACCTATACCTATGACAAAACGGAAGCGTTTGTCATGAATATCATGAAGTAAATAGTAGAGGCTATTGAAGATTTAAAGCGACATAGTGTAGAGAGGCATGTCGTCAGGGGGTGCCTAGCATGCCCTGGGAAAATTTGAGCACCCCCGGAAGAAATTCCAACATTACCGATGTAAAATTAGTTTGCACATTTTCCTAAACTATAAAGGAATTGGCACCCCCGAAATCCGATCAGCACCACTTACATTTTATTTACTTCTGGCTACAGGCCAGAGTGTAGAGGAAGGCAGGGCACACTCAGTTGAGTTCAAGACACCCTTATACTTACCCTTGAACGATCATCGTTTTTGAGATACAGGACTGTTTTATGATTCTTGACTAATGTTTTATTCCACCATATTCTTGGAATAGCCATACTAGACTATTGATTATGTGATTTAGCAAGGAACAATTGCATTAAAGGGCTTTTATTGTTTCATCCGGGGTTCTATCCGTAAGTTAGACACCTAATAATGATAAAATTATGATTTTATCATTATTAGGTGTCTAACTTACTGCTATTAAATTTAGGGGTACATTTTTGAGAACGGGGCGAAGAGGGTAGAAATTGAATTTCCCATTGAAACAGTTTTTGGCGACCTTGAAAAAACTATGTTTTATGTGAAACATTAGCAAAAAGAAATCTGCAAAAAATGTTTGAAATCGCGAAATTTTTTTTTTGCATTTTTGTTTATAACTTTTTTCTGAGCAGAGATAGGTACAGACATTGGTATACCTATACAGCAGAAATTTCTTCCGTTAATAAAAGAATCTACAATGAAAATTGACTGAGATGTTGGATATTTTTTGTCGATTCTTTACTGCTGTTGCTTATTTTTCCCTTTTGTAGGCAACTTTAAATGATAAACTTTATTTTTATTAGATATAACGCTATTTTAAAGTTATTTAGTGACAAATAACACGTTTTATTTTAATTCGTAAAATGTGATAATTGTTGCAAATAAAACGAATGAATAATTTTTTGAGTTTGCTATACAGAAGGTGATATCTCATCAACAGAAAATGGTGGACATTTTGAACAATATCTATAAATGTCAATTTATGGTATAATTATATTAATTATTTTAAAGATACCTACTGTTACCTAGTTTAAGTTTAATTGTTCAAACGGAATTGATTTTTATTTATTTATAGGCCCGATATTTATGTTCATTTAAATAAAACTCTAAAAACCGAACTGATGTCGCATTCTATTGCAAATGTCCTTGTGGATGTAATTGTGTTTACCTCCACATACCTATGCTAAACTTAATTGTAACGTTCTTTGCGCTCACAATTATTAAATGTTTGGTAGCTCAAGATTGCCTATAACTACACGAGTCTGTCTGACAGCTGATATTGTTTTATTACATTCAATGGCTACTATGATTTTCCAATGTTATTAGGTTACCAGATTTACACAGAAATGTGCCATTTTAGTTTCCAAAGCCCAATAATCTATTATCTATTAGCCGCATGTTTCTAAAAGCTTGGTTGCATTGTATTTTGGCTGAAATCTCAAATATTTCTGAGCGGATTTTCAAAATTTTGGTATCATTAGATTCGTATGAAAATGAGGTATTTAAAAATGTTGGTGAACGATTAAATTCCAATTAAAAAAACCGAGTTAGTGGGTAAAAATCACATTTAAAACTTTTAAACGCCTCTAGAGAATTAAGTAATGCAATCATATTGCTCTTTTTATTTTTATAGTAACGTAGCACACAAACCAAAATATATTTTGGGCACCACAGCACTCTGGATTCAGAAATAGATTTTTTAATAAAATTTTTAATGTTTATCAAAAAGTGACCAAAATGGATGTATTGTATTCAAAATTTCCTCTAGATTCCAAAAATGTAAAAATATATAGGGTGTTCCATTTAAAAATCGAAAGTTGTGGGCATTTCCGGTCAAGCCGGATGTGCACCAAACTTGATTTTCCATTGAAAATATGACATTTTAGTCGTGTAATAAGGCCTCCAAATTTCAATTTTCTATTCCAAATATTTTAGGAAATATCGGGGCGAGCGCAATTCGTGACTCACCCGGTATACCCTCTAGAGCCTTAATTCTACAATTAAAAATATCAATACAATTCTGTATATGATTATGCTCCCTGCATATGACATTAATAGGTGAATACATTACTAGATTGGTGCGTGAAGCTTTGATATGAAATGTTTGGTGGAGTCGAGTTGATTTAGAAGGAACTCGTAGGTCAATGAGTTTTAATAGATCAGAGCAGTCGAGTTTATTGTTCAATATTTTAGACAGAGTTACAATTCCGTGTAATTCTCGGCGAGTTTGAAGTGAGTTAAGTGAGAATCTATTTAACAAAATATCCATACTAATTCCAATAATTGGAGGATAGGTCTTGTCCTCGGTGTAGCTTAATTATTTTAAAAATTTTCTTTGAATATTCTCCAGTTTATTCATATGAACGATGTAGTAGGGACTCCAGATTACGTCAGCATACTCCAATTTACTTCTGACAAACGAGTTAAATTGAAGTTTCATAGTTTCAACATTCTTGAAATTTTTGGAGTTTCTTATTATGAATTCCAATGATTTAAAAACTGAAGATGTGATGTTATTTATGTGATAAATAAAAGTCATCTTGCTATCAAAAGTAACACCCAGATCTTTAAATCTATCAACTCTTTGTATGACACTATCGTTTATTATATACTCTATTAATGAAAATGTTATGCCCACGTGAGTAGGTGACAACATTACATTTTTCAAAATTTAGAAATAGTTTATTTTTATTGCACCAGTTATCAATATTTTCCAGATCTGACTAGAGCAAGTCTATATCATCATTGCAGCTAACGCTGTAGTAAATTTTTAGGTCATCGGTATAGAGTAGATGTGGGCACTGTAAGTTTATAACTATGTCATTGATAAAGACATTGAATAAAAGTGAACAAAGGACTGACCCTTGAGGGACTCCTGATTCGGCATTAAATTCGACAGACTTGTGTCCATGGTAATAAACATATTGTAATCTATTGCTTAAATATGAGGTAAAGAATGAACGAAACTTATATAATAATCCAAAATTTGTGAATTTATTAAATAAGATACCATGGTCAAACCTGTCAAAAGCTTTGGAGAAATCTGTGTAAATAACCTCTACTTGACCACCTCCATCCAAGACTTCACAAAGATACTGAGTCAAGCATAATAAATTTGAAGTCGTAGACCTACCCGACATGATGGCTTGATATTTTATTTTCTATGTTAGGAAAAATTTTGTAAATTTTATATTCAAGTAATTTATAAAATTTTATTTGACCCGTATTTTTTTATTTTACATTCCAAATTCATTTTAATAGTGCAATTAATTATTTAAGTTACGAAATTTTGAATCGGAATTACTGTTACAGGATCGACATGAGTCATTGTTATATTAATTATTGTCTTCAAACTATTGTTATTGTCATTATTTAACTTGGATTAAAATATGAAGTACACTGTAAGCTAAAGTAAATATGTAAATTATTTTCCATTAATAATATACTGTTACAGATGTTTTAAAATAGAAAATAAAATTTAAAATTTTTAGGTTATAATTTACAAAGGAAGATAAACACAATGTAAACAACAGGTTTGTTCATTTGTGTTGATTTAAAACAGCTTCAAGGAGTTAAATAAAGATAGTGCTGTCACAAATAATGTGAGTGTGAGAGAGGTAACGTGTTTCAAAGTTGCTATAAATCAACAGAAATGGACAAACTGTATAAATACGTAACAAGTCAACCAATCACTGTCACCAACATGATCAACGAAAACATGAAAATTCTCTAAAATTGAATTCTCATTACATACGTCATCATTTACCGCCTTGTTATTTTGAAAACCAATTTATTCTTGCATGTGATTCTTAGGACTTTCTTTAATATGATATATGAAATGTATATTTAGTATATTTTTTGATGGTATAATAAGATTTTATAAATTTTGTTGAAGGAAACGACCCTATTATAAAGAAAATTCAATTTATTATGCTCTTCGCACATACAAAACGAAGAGTAGTACATTGCATTCTATCGGCACATTTTTAACACCGGTAATATTACACGTAGAGAAAAAAATTGCATATCACTGCGATCGTGAACAAATTCTGAACAATTTTCAAAAAGTCCGTCCGTCCGTCTGTCTGTCCGTCCATCACGTTTTGGTCAGTAAGCTACTGTTAGCTAGAGGAAGAACCCTACTGTTTTTTAACAAAATCTATCAATAGATAACAAAGTTACTAATCTTTAAAGTGAAACAAAAAAATGTTTTTAATGTTTTGTAATTAGACTAAAAATATTTAAAACTAACATTATTTACAAAAAAAAAAGAAACCGCGAAGAGTATCCCATAGAATGTGGCAACAATTATATAAAAGTGCAGTAAATCGGCGAAGAGTATAATGGTTAGCTTGTTTTAAATAAGTTTAAAATGCCATGAAACGTGGAGATTTTAAATTCAAGCGAAAAAGAAGTCTGTCTGTGTGTACCTTTTTTTATGCGCACGCTTTCTCTGGAACGGTTTAAGATATTGACTTGTAATTTGGTACTCGTGTATATTATAACGAGATTTGAAACTAGGATTATATTTTTGAGCTCATTTCGTTGAAGAATGAAGGAATCGAATCTAGGCAGGCATCTCTACGCTCGCGCCGCATAGAATTTTAATAATATACTATTTGAAGTCGTCTGACCAAAAATGTCAGTCAATAAAAAAATTGAAAATCTTAAGTTATATACTCAATATATACTCAAAATATAATCTAGTTCCAGATCTCGTTATAATATACCTGCATATTCCAAAATTCAATTCAATATCTTAAACCATTCCAGAGAAAACGTGGCACAAAAAAGTTACCGACAGAAATATTTTTTCGGTCAAATTTAAAACCTCGACGTTTCACGGCATTCTAAACCTATTTCAAAAACATAATTTTTTGAATTTTTTTACGATTAAGTACTATTCTTCCACTCTACTACGTGGATCTGGAAGTAAAACTGAATTTAAGTACATAATTTCTATTTAAACCATTCCCCTAAGATATGCCTGATATAGTGAAGATCGAGAGAATGGCAGTACAGGTTGTAGTTTTAGAGAGCGTGTTCAACTGTTCAATGAGTTTTCTGGTAGTTTTTAACGTCACGATCGATATGTATTGCTCCAGTTGCGGGATCTGTACAATCTACTATAACCAGTTGATTTATGTGGCCACCAGAGGTTTCAGCATGGTAATAGCAGTGAATTCTACACGCCCGGATCTATGGCTAGTCTCCTACATTACCACTTCTACATTTCTTGCCATTTTCATGATGCAATTGAATGTCAGAACTAGGAACGATAAATTATCGATATAGCAAACAATTATTATAAAAGTTCGATGTGTTCGTGCAGTCCTATTAATTCAGTTAAAGACAGTAGATATATATCAATATAGCAATCAGAATTAAAATCATGTTTATTTGTCTACCCAGCAGTACCCATTGTTAATAGGATCCTATTATAGGGTGACAAAATAAATTAATATCGACATATCTTGTTCAAAATTAAAAACAGAAAGAATTCGTATACAGGGTGTAATTAGTTTCATGTCATTAAAAAAACTGGTAATAGGGATCTAATAGACAAACAAAAAACCTATATGGCTTTTTTCTCTAGGGGCGCTTTGAAAAAAACTGACCTAGGTTTAACATTTTAATGTTAAGGTAGGAAACATTGGATGTTATAGTTCCGAATATTAGAAATAATAGAAAACTTTAATACCCGACTTGTGTTCCAGCCGGAAGAAGTGCGGCACTTTGATGGGATTACTTGTACCGAACTTTTTATACCACTAATTATGAAAATGTAAATATTTTTTTCTCTTTCAGCATAACGCAAGCATAGCATGGCCACAGGGGTTTAAATAGGATTTGTTTACATGTATTTTTTAATTTGGAACGTTGGAAGTTATTGTAGCTTTTATTGTCGTTTAAAAGAATTTATAAAATTTAAAGGTGGTTTGTTAACATTTGTAACATTGTGTTAAAAGCTTAAAAAAATAGTAATTATTTCATGAAATTGGAAAACGAGCAGTTAAACGTCCGAGATACGATAACAGAAAATAGTTCTGCATTTTAAGTTAGGAAAAAATCAGATTTCTTTAACGAATTGAGCGAATAATTTTTCCTCATCGGGTATCGAAAACTAAAAATCGAGTTTTTGGTCTCTATGAAACTCAATGTAAACAATAATATACAGATCAAAACAAGACAGCGAATACTAATAATAATAATCATACCTATAATGCCCAATAGGTAACACCCAATAACTGAACAATTCTTTTGAATTTTTCACAAAAATTGTTCGAAATGACCTCCATCTCCACGTATACACATTTCGGCACGTCGAACTAAGGACATACGCCCTCCGTTCAACACATTTGGTAAATAAGGCTATTTCCATATAGTTATTATGCACACTAAAATACGTTGTTGCAATTGTTCTAAAGCTCTTCCGCACCAGCTGCATTTCCACCACTTTCTCCATACACCAAGTGCATATCCGCGAGCTCTGGATAAGTGTAATCTCCCATAATGTCCAGAATCTGCGTTTTAAAACACCACACTAAACTTTGAATTAACATTATCAATAAAGAAAACAAAAAGAAAAACGTGCTCCAAAATCCAAAAAGTAACACAAAATGCACGAACCAGAAGTAGTGTCTTACGTAACCTAGTACTAACGACTTGAACGATAAGCCAATAAAATTAATCTTAACATAAGTGGCACAAAATTCAAAAAGAACAGAAGCAACAGACAAAACCAAAGAACGGGTAGTTCGCGTCGTGTGTACGTTGTTTACCAAGTAAGGATACAAACTGAAATTATTACTTGAGAATATTACAAGGGGGAGTAGAGCACGCTTAATAAGATAATTTGACCGCGAAGAAGCAAAAAACATGGCGGTATCCTCTGTCGGTCGCCTTTAACTGCTTTGTCGGCATACTGATTTGCACCAATGTCAGAGTATCATGTGCGACAAGACGCGAGGCAATAAAACCTACCCCAATATGCCAGCAGTTCTCAAACTATCTTAATAAGTATTTTGGAAATTTTTGTTTATTTTTTTCCTCAAAACTATGAGCTTTAGACCCCCATGTTATATAAGGTTTTTTTTTTTGTTTGTCTTGTCGTTCCCTACCACCAGTTTTTTTAATGACGCCTTGTATCTGCAGGGACGATACGTATTGCTACTATGTAATTATCAGCAATGTGAGTTCAATATTTGTAAAGAGACCTTAGTCTCAAGAACAGAAGACAAAATGTAGCAATAAGTACTTATTTCTCAAATTTTTACATGACATCAGCTGTACCACAAGAATATAACCTAGGCCCCTTACTTCTTTATTCTTTAGAGATGGCTTTGATTATGTACTCCATAACAATGGCATTCTACATTTTGTTGATCAATTTCCTTTCTCAAATAATTTCATCTTCACCAATCATAAAATTAGATTTGTATGAAAAAGTAATTACGCTGACACCTCGCTGCAACGCTATTGTTCATTTTGCTATGAGAAAAAGAGTAGGCAGTAATATTTAGATTCATCGTTTGCAAGCAAATTGGAAGTTTATAACATAGAAGGAAGAAAGTAGATAATTAATTATCTTTACCTAAATAATACGAGAATTATTTTCAACGACATTCGCTGGTAAGCATGTATCTTTTCTGTCTATAGTGCCCACCGTGATTCAAAATTTTGAACTATACGGGTGCATTTTCCTGTTCCGACATAAAAAGCCAGTAATGACGATGATAAATAAATGCGAAAGTAATGGTATGTAATAGTTTCCATTGCTCCCATTCAATGTGTGTATTGGATAAAGGACGATAACAATTAAAATTAATAATAATAATAGTAGTTTATTTAAAACAAGGTCTTCTATTGTATAATAGAGGTACCTAATTCATCAAACAAAATAACGTTAAAATATTTGACCAACTTCTATTTACTAAAAAACTCACTCAAAACGTAAGATATAAATATAAGATGCAAGATATTTTCAATTTCTTAATGCACATGTAATGCAGATTATTTCTGTCAAAGTTAGCCTATGTATTGGGTAGTTTTATATCAATAGTTCTTGTTTCATACTTATGCACAATATTTTAATTAAATAAAATGCATTTGTTTTTAAAGATAATTAAAAGGCATTCTTGTATACAGATAGCAATGACTGTAAATATATATTATTATTGAAGAATTTCCCTACATGCCGCCATATTTCATACTACACATTAAACTGGTAATTCTTTTTGTATGATGAAAACATTATTTACATCATCGTTGCTTCATCAAAAAAATAATTACAAATATAGCGACTGACTCCAAATTGGCAAAGTATATGTTTAACATAGATTCCTCATTTAAATATTTACTTACAACTGTCATATTGTAGCTTTTATTCAAGTAGCCAATCTAAATTGGCATCAATTTGCATGTCTAGAAAATTTTAGTCACTTTCGAGATCTATTGATTCTATAGCAATTTTTATATTCTTAGGTGGTTCAACTTGTCTTTATTTTGTTCCAAATAATATGATGTCAGTTTTTTCACAAAAGTGAACAATAATTTTTTGTTTAATTCGCTCTAATTCGTAAACGAATTAGTCTAAAATTTTTACCATGTTGCCAGTGTATATTAGTTAACAGAATGTGTTAACAAAATAGTAATAATAATAATAATCGTTTTTATTATAATTCAAAAAAAGAAAATTATTAAAATACTATAAAATAAGAGACAACTTGATTATAAAGGGTAGAGTTCAGTAAATTTAAAATAAACTCTATGTTTAGGATGGTGATAGTTAATTTCTGTCTTATATTTAAGTTATGTACGTCTGTTCTATGTGTAATTTTATTATACAAAGAGTAGACTTAGTAAGTATTATGTTGTGAAACAATGAGCAGCTATAGAAAATCTTTTTGTTCTTAATATTAAGCCAGCCAATTTCTTTGAAATTTAAAGATACCGGATTGTACTTCGTCATACCACAAATTAGTCTAACACTACTATGTTGTGACCGTTGTAATCACTGAACATCAACTTGGGGTAAGAAAGGGAAATACACAATTGAAGCATAGTTTATATGAGAGAGGACCAGAGCTTCACATAAAATTATTCTAGTTTTTATTGTCAGAATATCTTTATTTGCCTAAAGTAATTTTAAGTTAGCAATAGATTTCTTAATAGTATAATTAGTATGCTCAGTAAACTTTAGATCTGAATCAATATACAAACCTAAATTCTTTGACACATTAGTGAGCTCGAGATGCTCGTTGTTAATTTGTATCTGGATGTTTTTCACACACTTACCTCTGGTGTCCCTCCTGCCAAATAACATTTTGTGGCATTTATTGCATTAGATATTTTAATTAATATTTTAATGTCATGGTTAACGAGTCTACAAACATTTTTAACATTAGCCTCTTTAAAAGAATAGTAGAGCTGAGTATCATCAGCATAAAAATTTACGTTTTTAAGAAGATTTTGAAATTTAACTGTATACAACGTAAACATAAGAGGCCCCAATATTGAACATTGTGGCACACCTTGATTTACTGGTAGCATGTTAGAATTTTCTCCATTAATTCTATAAACCTGGGACAGAATCCAGAATAATGTAGAACTGCCAGAATTAGTCGATGATCTATACGATGAAACACCTTACTGTAATCTAATAACACTTGAACTGTAGCCTCATTGTTGTCCGATGATCGTACAATATTATCGACTACTTCAAGTAGTGTGCTATATCCCTTATGAAAGCCAGAGTGGTTAATAAGTAATATATTATTTAGTTTCACATGCTGTCTGATTTGTTCATTCATGATTATTTCAATGAATTTAGACATACTTTAGACATAATATGCTGATATGATTAAGATCCGTTAAATCTGATATACTGGTAGTCTTTGGTAATGGTATATATTTTTGAAAATTTCCACAGACATTACTTTCGAAACAAAGTTTATAGTATGTATTGGTATAGGCAAACTCTTAGGATACAGATAGAGAAGTATAGGACTTGGATAAGTCTTATATCATCAACTTCAACACCCTCAGATTTGATATATTTTAATGCTAGATATATTAGATATTCGGTGACCATCTTGAAGGAAAAAGTATCAGTATTATGTCTAACATCATAATTATAAAATTGAACGGATTCCCCACTAACAGCAAAATCACTTTTGCTAGAATTTATAAAATAATTGTTGATAGTATTGGCGTCACCAACTATATTTCGAATGTGCTGGATTGGTTCTCCCTTGTAAATGCTTAACGCCTTTAATTCCCACCATGTTTTTGTTATTTTTTGTTCTTACGAACATTCAAGAATAGCCTTTTTTTCTCTAACGATAGCAGAATTTGTCATATTCTGTAGCTGTTTGGAATAATCCCAATGTTCTGGTAATTTTGTTCTCTTGCATCTGATTAGTGCTCTATTTCTTACCTTAATCGTTTGTTTTATGATCTTTTTTTTATTGTATATGAAGATCTAATTTTAATAAGGGTCGAAAATATGTTCTAATGCTATGTCCATAAATTGTGAGTATTTACATTGGCAAATATAGTAAACAGGAACTTTTTGTTTCGAAATAGTATCGCAAAGAAATAAAAACGATAGAGATAACTTCATTATTTAAATTTTTTTATATTTTTCGACAAAATCGTATATGGAGAAACGTTGATATGCTATTGCAGTTATTTGGAAAATCAACTTGGTATACACTTGGGGTATACACTATGGCTTTAACCAATGATTTATATTTATTATTCATGCAGAAAACATTTTCATATTTTCACTTGAAGTATAAATATATGCATGTTTTCGGTATTAGTTTGACACAAAATAAAAATGCGTTGCCCTTTTCCAAGGTTGAGGCATTCTCTTTCATAAATAAACGTAGCGCAGGTGTTCTGACGTTTTACAGATTGAAAGAATAAGGCCAGTACGTGTCTATAATCCATAATTTTATAGTAATTAGCCAACACATTTTTTACTGTTCGCTTCTAACAGGTCTACATAGTGTACGTGTTAGCGATTAATCACGTTGCTATAAGAAAGTTCTTACTCAATTATCTGTGAAAATCGTGATTTCCGAAAATTTAATCCAGTTCTTGAAGGTTAAATTCCAAATTGAATAGCATGCGTGCATAAACAATATACTTATGTTATTAAATAGTAGTTATTACTATTTTCATTTGATTGTTATTTCTATACACGGTAGGGTATGAATTGAATGTGTATGTTATCCATGAAGCCATTAACTATTAATGAATTAGTATTTAAAATTGGGTTCAAAGTTTTAAAATATGTATAACAACAAGCTAACCATTATACTCTTCGCCGATTTACGGACTTTTTTATATAATTGTTGCACATTCTACAGGATACTCTTCGCAATTAAATAAACAGTGGACGGCCTTGTCTTACTGCAAGATGAATGAAAGCCGCCAAAGCTTGGTCCATAGTCGTATCACATTTGTGACAGATTTATTGCCGTTTTGATAAACATTAGGGACTATTGCTAAGTTAGCTGGTTCTGCAATGTAACAACAATATCATATAACATAAATATTTAAATTTAATAAATATTTCTTCAGTTATCGTACTTACAAGAAACGTGACAAATAGATAGATAGTGAAACGTTATGCTTCTTAAGTGGAAATAATACGTATCATTGAATTTAACTTACTTTAATGATTTACAAAAAATACACAAACAAAGCAGCGCAATTGACATCAGGGTTGTGAGTAAACGTTACAAAAACTTTCGTCAGAATAAGCATGTAAACAAATCATTAAAAGTCCATCTGACATATAGCAAAATACAAAGCAAAACTGTACACGACAAGAATCCGTACACGGCAAATAACTAAACTAAACTAAACACGATCTGGCCAGAGCGGTAAAATAAAGAATTCTTACGTTAACATAAACAAGCTCAATTAAATTACATGAAAACACACAAAAGGAAATACTATAGACTGTACGTAAAGTTAATAACAGAAAAATGGCCGACAATTAATATTTTCGATATAGACTGATTCGGTAGTCGTACACTAGGTTTTTATGCCCAAAACACACGGGAGATGTCTAAAAACGGGGCGATGTAGTTACGCAAACATAACGTTCACATGAAATTATTCACGCACTATAGTCTTTTCATGGGGTAAGAGAAGTCTTTACCGGACGGTAAACACTGGATACAATAAATAATATTACTGGCCAATCGTGGAAGGAGGTACTGAAGCCATCAATAATTCTGCATTGTCGCAATTGACTACAAACAGCAACGTTTCCATCACGAGAGGCATACATAATATAAAAGACTGTACTTACAGCTAGTTCGACGAAAACATTGCCTTGTTGTAGCTATCGGCAATGGTACACAATAACACAGAACATGTAAACTAAAATAACTACTTTACTGATTCTATTCGCATTTATTAATCACTATATATAGATATTTACAAATATATGGCGGCTTTTCATTCTTACGGCCCTACACGGCCAACCGCCTCCACGCCATCTTTTCGGCGTCTCCTTGCCAACTTGGCGTAAGAATCCCATCTCCGTTTACTGTTGGCTAAACTTGGTCAACAAGCTACCACGCTATTGGTCAAGCATTTGTCATGACTAGCCGATAAAATTTAAACGCGTATAATGCTCAGACCAGTATCTTACAATTTAAATTTAAAATAATGAATAGAATAGTCGCGCGCTTTATCTAATTTAAGGTACTGAGTGTTCTTACAAAATGTGATCGTTGCAATAGACAGATAGACGGACATTTTGAAAGTTGTTCAGAATTCGATCACCAACACAGTGATCTGAAAATGTTTTCTCTACGAGCAATATTACCAGTTTTAGAATTGTGCCGATCGAATGCAATATACTCTTCGTTTTATATTTGCGAAGAGTATAATAAGCAAACTGTTACGTCAAGCTCGTCTAAAGTAAATTATGTATAAGAATTTCTTTTAAAGTATCATAAATAAGTTATTGAAGAAGAGTTCGGTCGTCGACGAAGGCAGACTCGATTTAAGTGGATCCTACGAAATATTGAATAAACTCGGGTAAAAACTGACAAAAACTTGCGAAAATGTGTTAAATTAAATAGTGAACAATACTACATCAGTTGATATAAATTAGCATACATTTGACTATTTCACATAGCTGATATTTTATATTTGAGTATAGCATCACTAAAAGCATGTATAAACAACTCGATAAAGGGTACAAATATCTGGCAATATAAGATAACTCTGCTGAAAGAAAGTAAACACATACAATGGGACCAGTGCCTATAGGGACCAGTGCATCGTGTCAAAAACTCTTAAATTATCCTGCAACAATAAACTATAGGGAATGCAGTGACAGATATACCAAGTGACGTGCAAATAAAGAAATCAGATTATAGACCAGCAAGGATGAAACAGATAAGTTTAAGTTTTTTTAACTGGTTGTTTAGTATATTAGGGTAGTCTGTTTCTTTATTTAAGTTGAAAAAATTTATAATAAAGTTGAAAATGAATTGAACATAGGTAATGGAATAGAAAGATTACTTAAAAATAAACCAATATACAGGGCGTACAGAATATTCTCTCGGGCGTCTTTCTCATAGCCTGCTGAAAACAGTCTTTTTACTGCGAGACTTCCACCGTAAATGGATATTTACCTGTGGAACGGTTGATGAAAATGAAAGCTCATTGCGGCGAGCTAAAACACAGATTTCTGGGAAACCAGAAACCATGTATGGACGCAAGCGGGGAGGGGGCGGTGCACACTGCTAGATTCGGAAACGGAGGAGACAGAGGGCTCGGTGGAAGAAAAAATACGGATATGGTGATAGATGGAAGCTTAAAAGAAGCATGGAAACTTAAAAAGAAGCATATCTCAAACACATATACTTCCCAACCGATGATGATAAATGGAAACTTAAAAGAAGCATGGAAACTTAAAAGAAGCATCTCACAAACACCTACACGTCCCATTCTATATTCCTACCCCATGCATCATATGGTTCTCGCTGCTGGCAACAAGCATGTCCCATTACCAATCCAGCGTGTGCAGCCGGTCCGGCGGTATATAAAAGCATCCAAGGTTTGTTGTCCGTCGGGCGGGTCTGGCAGAGCCGCCCAATCATGGCATGAATATGTAATAGACGACTGAGAGACTGCATTTGGCCGTTCAGCAGGCGATCGAGCTGCGTGTTGGAGCGAATCTCCAGATCGGATGCCCGGAATCGGCAACAATGCTACCTTACGCTGGCAAATCAATCAATCAAGTATCATAAACAAGTGATTCCATATAGTAGAAATAATTCAAACTATTCATCAATACATTGAAATATGCCATTTATTATGACATGGTGGGAACTTTATCTTTTTAAAATTGCATTAGACAAATGTCCTAAATCAAAATCGTCTTATTCTTTCGCAAGTCTCTCGAATATTCCGAACATTCGTTGCAGGATATCTTGATTAATGGCCTCAACCTCCTCAACAATAGCTTGTTTGAGTTTCTGAAGCATTGTCGCATGTCTCCTCATGTTTAGTTTGTTGACAAAATTTGACAAGTGAAAGTGGATTTCGTCAGATATGAGCAAATAATTCACCATGCCATTAGTTAGGGGTATGATTATGTTGGAGCTATGAGCAGCCATGAGAGCTGCGATGCCTGCGAAGTGGAGAAAATGATTTCATTATCTTGTATATAGATGTTTATATTGGAGCGAGGAGCTGAGACACGCTTAGTAGCCGATCTACATTTAAAAACAAATGAATTTTGCTCTGCTCTTGGCGCTGCTCTCATCGCAGCTCTCACCACAGCTCCAACATAATCGTACTCTAGCCAAACATCAGTAGAATTGCACGTCTTCAACGTCTCTATCTAAAAGTTTTTGTACAATTAGAATCTTATAAGGAGAAATCTGATTCTCAGCATGTCGATTAAATCTTTACTGTTTATTTGGAAAATGTGGGATTCTGCTCGAGCTGAACGTCACGTCGCACAGTGGGGCTGAAAAAAAATTTACCATTCAAAATTCTCTACAGCCTTTAATTTTTGTCCAGTCGAAATATATTTTTTTTAAATAATCGTCGGACTTCTGGATACAAAACTGTCGAGGCAGATTTTTAAAGAAATTGAAACTGAAGGTTACATACTTTTCTAATTCTGACTGATTTCGGCTAGATATTAGCCAATTCTTTGATGAAAAACTTCAGGACACTTTTTTTAGAGTATATTCTGATTTATTTACTCAGACTAAGAAAAGAAAAGAATAGCCATAGTTTGGTCAATTTATGTCATTATTTTGATTCTTCTGCTTATTCGACCAATTTTGATCAACTATAACGACGTCTGTAAAAGTTCAATTTCGATTTATTTAAAAAATCTGCCTCTACAGTTTTGTAGCCAGAAGCCTGACGATTATTTAAAAAAAAATGTATATTCCGATTGGACAAAAATGAAAGGCTGTAGAGAATTTCGAACGGTTATTTTTCTTTTCAGCCCCACTGTGCGTCGTAGACCCTTCAAAAGCTACTTTTACAGACCAATCCTAGTAGCTACATGTTCAAAATACGAGAGACGTGGGGTTGGAATTATGAAAGCAAGCGATCCATTTCATCTCATAGAGTCAAATATACAACACTAAGAGACTTGGTAACCTAGATACACGTCGTCCACCCCTTGCACCACTCCGAAGGGCGAAATATTCAACTGTCCGTAACTCGGGAGCCCTTTGAGCTCTCAGATTCGTTCAGACATCCAAATTTTCGTAATTTAAAGTACCATAAAATCGTTCTGAGATTCTTTGAGATTTTTACGAATTTTCATGTTTCCATGTTACGAAAATGAGACTCTTTCAATTCCCTCATCTATCTGTCGATATTGTGTTTGTTTGCCTGACTATTGACGTTCTAGCTGCAAAACTATCTGACGAAGAAGAATAACATTTTGTAAAAAAAAAAAAATTGAATGAGGAAGCCGTTACTCTGTGGTAATCCGTAACTCCAACGAACCTGAGTAAAACAATACTATGTCTTTTACCACTATATTTTCACAAAAACGTGACTGCAATTTCAACACTATATGTCACTTTCAAACGAAGATTCAATTAAGAATAAAATACAAAGGCTCTATTTAAACAGATTAAAGGATTATAATAGTACACCGGTAGTTTATGATATTGTAAAATTCTAACCATCCAACGGAGGGTTTCCCAGAAATATTAAGAAACAAGGGTCAATTACACTTGGTAGTAGTAAGAAGAGGCAAGTACATTATGTCCAATGGATCATTTAACAATATTAAATTATCCTCATTATTATACTTATATGTTTCTAATGCTCCTAACAAATCAAGTTTTAAACCTTTGCTTTCATAGTGTACGATTTTCATGTTACTAATATCTGAAAAGTTATGCCCACTCTCTAATATATGATTAGAAACAGTGAAATCTGTTTTTTGTATTCTAAACGATCTATTGTGGTCGAGGTGCCTGGTCCTAAAATTACGCCCGATCTGTTCTATATATATATATATATATATATGCTATCGGACTCTGAGCAATTTAATCTACAAATTCCACATTTTAATCTTTCCAAGCCGCAGGCAAGAGATAATTTTTCTAAAATATTCATGAACGAGGAAAAATTTCCGGACATTAATTTAAGCTCGTAGGATATTCGGTAAGAAAATTTCACACCTAGGTATGTATTTTTATGTCAACGCAAATGTCAAATTTGACAGAAAAATTTCCACTTATTAATTTCGCTCAGCGAGGATAAAAATTTCCGGACATTTTTTGAGTTCCTATGATAGCGAAACCAAAAACAAACTTCTGATTGGCTAAAAAAGCGAAGTGTGAAATTTTCGTATACATTTTTCCCCCTGGTTTGGTTTATATTATCCTTGACTTAGCTAGATTAAACTATAACGGAACCACCACTAAGCCACGTTCTACACTTTCCAAGAGATTTCATAGACATTCTAATCAGCTTCCTTTTAACATTTTTCTGTAAAATCGGTTTAAATCTAAAACAAAAACTGTGTTAAAAGTGGGTATATTGTTGTTTATAGTATATAAGAACATAAGTTCAGTTCCCCTACCAGGAGGTACTCGTTTTATATTTTCTATTAATGAAGTTTTACATCTTTTATAACAATTTGATTTATGGAGAGCGTATGATTTTTTAAACCATGCTAGATTAATCGCTGAAAGTATTAATTTAATAATTCAGTATAATAATTAATTGCATGGGCTTAATGATTTCTATTAGAGAATTAAGATTAATTGAGTCTATGCTTTATTTCTCAGGTAGAATTACTTGCAGTATTAAGAGTGCGGTAAAAATAACGAATGAGTTCAATCTGATTTCAAAATTGATTAATATCAATAAGTATATAGTTAAAACAGGAAAGTGTAAGAAAAATCGTCAGATTATTAGAATAATTTTGTTCAATATTTAAACATAACCTAAACACGAGATGTATTAGACAACCACCAAATCCAAAGACGCTAATCGGAAGGGAATTATACTCTTAAGAAAACGCTGATACACACTAATATTGCCCGTGTCGGAGCTGGGACTCGAACTCAGTACATTATAGACAGAGCAACGAATCGTGTTCGACCCACAACATGACTTAGCCTTCTGTTCTACCGTGCAGGTATATGGGTGACTGTTGTGCATGGAGCCGGTCAATTATCCCCTAAAATAAGATGACTGGCCAAAAATATTAAGACGAAAGTTTTAGGGATTTTTAAAATCTATTCCATTTAAAAAAATTAAGTATACAGGATCAGTCAAAAAGTCATGATGAAACAAAGTTGCCTTTTCATTAATGGAACACCCTGTTTCTTATTTTATATATTAATTCTCTTCGCAATTCTAAACAAAATTCATATAGCACATTATATACCTAAACCTAACCGTTTTCGAGATATCGAACTTTGAAAACCACTTTCTTATAAATTATGCGAAAATATTTTAGCCCATTAAGTTTATAATCTATCAAGTTACCTTTGAAAGTTTCTAGCTCCATAACAACGCCGTATCGTTCTTTTGTCTAACAGTGATGTTCTTGACAACACATGTCAAAAATACATTTAATGTGAATAATTTTCGCGCAAATAATGGCACGTTTAAGTGAAACCGAACGTATTGAAATTTTAATGATCCTAGGATATGGTGACAGAAGGCGAAGTTGTGACAAAGTAGTGAATATTTCTAATGAATTGCATCCCGATCGGGAACCTATTGCTAAATCAACCGTTTCAAAAACTTTGCAGCGTTTTCATGAAACTAGAGGTGTCAAAGACTAAGAAATCACTACTTCCACATCCAGATTTTCCTTTCAAGTCTCTTTAAGAGTAAGCTTCTTGACTATATTATAATATTTGGGGCAGATGTCATAAGATAATTTACAGAAATAGCTTCGTTAAGACATTGAAAATGAATTTGGCTAATTTTCAAGTCTGACATATTTACAAAATCTGCAAAATGTACAGGGGATACAAATAAAGAACTTTTAGAAATTTTCAAACTTTTATTAAGTTGCGGATAGAAATTTTAAAAACCGCTGCCTAAGGAATCACTACTTCCACATCCAGATTTTTCATCCAAGTCACTTTAAAGGAAACATCGACTAGATTAGCACTCTAGTATGTGGGAATTATTGGTCATAGAATTTTATTAATATTTGGGGCAGATGTCATAGAAAATATTGAGGTGTTGGTTTTTACCATATACGTTAAAAATGTTCTAGTTTGCCCTACTTATTTTCCCCCATTCACAACCTACCACCCCCCAGTCCTTCAATAGAATCATCTCAGTCATACGTGTAGGTACTAACTTTCAAGTGAATATCTCAATTTTGTTCTATCAATCCCATTAATAATGGAGCCGAGGTGGTGGGGTTTGAGAAACATAAGAAAGAAACCTGTGGCCTTGGTTTCTAATATATACACCAAATCCCAAATTTCTGTACTCTTACCAGTTTGATTTACTAATTGTCCCCTATAATAAAAATCTGAGGCCTTGGCTTCTAGTACATACACCGAATTTCAAGTTTCTGTATTGTTACCAGCTTGATTTACCTATTTTCCCCTATTTACCCCTATTTAACCCCCAACCCTTCATCAGAATAATTCCAAAACATAATCTACTTCCTGATATCATCATAATATATACGTGTACAAAATTTCAAGCGAATATCTCAATTTTATTTGATCATCCCCTTTAATAATAAAGTGGGGTGAGGTGGGGGGAGATGAAAAATATTATACAAAATTTTAGGGCCTTGGCTTGTAGTACATACATCAAAGTTCAAGTTTATATGCTCTTACCAGCTTGCTTTACATATTTCCCCCTATTTATCCCCAACCCTTCACCGGATATCTTCAAAAAACAATCCAGTTCCAGATCTCATTGTAATATATACATTTACAAAATTTCAAGTCAACATCTTAAACCGTTCCGGAGAAAACGTGCGGACTAAAAAGTTACAGACAGGCCGACAGATACACACAGACCGACAGACAGAACATTTTTTTTCGCTCAATTTTAAAATCTCGACGTTTCATGATATTCTAAACCTATATCAAGAAATAAAAAATTTAATTTTTTTTACGATTACTATACTTCCAATCCACTATATACGTGGATGTGGAAGTAAGAGTTACACAACTCGGAGTAATTGTAATAGGCTTTCCATTAATATTCCAGAAAAAGATGGGTCTCGTAAAACTGCGAGAACATGAATCTAGGTATCAAAATTTATCAAATACATAAGTTTTACAAAAACGATGCTAGGCGTCGGTCGGCGTCCAGACGTAGAAAATGCAAGAACATAAATTTAGATGTCAATGTTTAACAAATACACAAGTTATATAAAAACGACGCTGGGCGTCCGTCGGCGTCGAGGCGTAAAATGCAAGAATATGAATCTAGGAATCAAAATTTATCAAATACGCGAGTTTTACAAAAACGACGCTAGGCGTCGGTCGGCGTCGAAACGTAAAGATGTAAGAACATAAATTTAGACATCAAAATTTATTAAATAAACAAGTTTTACAAAAATGACGCTAGGCGCCGGTCAGCGTCGAGACGTAAAAATGCAAGAATATGAATCTAGGTATCAAAATTTATTACAAAAACGACACTAGGCGTAGGTCGAGACGTATTAAAAAGAAATCTGAGTTCTTGGTTTCTAGTATATACACCAAATCCCAAGTCATTTTCCCTTGTTTACTACAACCCACCCCCCACCTTTTCAACGGAATCATCTAAAAATATAATCTAGTTCCATATGTCGTTATAATACATACGTGTACCTTCACGTGAATATCTTAATTTAATTTTATGAGCCCTTTAATAATGGAGCCGGGGTGGCGGAGGGGGTGATAAATGTTATAAAAAAAACGAGGCTAGTAATTACACCAAATCCAAGTTTCTGTACACTTACCAGCTTGCTTTACCTATTGTCCCCTACTTACCCCTATTTAACCCCCAATCCTTCAATGAAATAATTTCAAAATATAATCTAGTTCCAGATGTCGTTATAATATATATATGTTATATGCTGAGTAACTCTATATCTTTATCTGAGATAAGCGATAACAGCTTCCTGGATAAAACATTCCCATGTGAAACGCTTGCATAGCATTAAATTCTAAGAAATGCTTATGCGAGCGTCAGCAAATACAATGTTATAAATACGACCCATTGCCATATCAGAGTCAGTCAACATATTATATTGTACCAAGCTTTATCTAACATTATATAAATAATTAAAATATTCAAAGTTAAATAAAAGTTTTCTATTGTAACTTTTTGTGAAAATAAAATTTTTTAAAAAGTGAAACAGTAAATAAGTGATATAAAAGTGGCGCAGTCGGTAGGATCTGGAAAAACACCTGGTAGAAAAGCCTAACTGACGAAAACCTCCCCGAAGAACAAGGAGCACCCCAAAAAGGGCCTAACTTCAGGAAAGGATCGCCGGAACAAGGAGACCTTTGACAACAGGTGGCGGATTCCAATCCCTTAAAGCAGAAAAAGGACCAACGTCTAAATGAAGATTTACGTGTAAGTACTTATTGAATCATTCAAGTGCAAAACTTATTTTAATTATTAATCGTACTATTTTTCGCTCGTTATTGTGGTAAAAACAGTTCTGTTGTCTCTGAATTATAAGTAAAATAAATAAGCCCTCAAAATTCAAATTAGTTTATGCCAGTAACTACTAGAAATATGGCTCATCAACAGCAGCAACAACAACAACAACAACCAAATGAACCTCAACCAGATGTTGTTGAACCATATAAGTTGAGTGAAATATTTTCAATTGTCCCAGAATATGACGGTAATCAAATTAATTTAAATACATTTTTAAATTCATGCAAAATTGCTTACGACATGTCAATTGGCAATCAAACAGTTCTTTTAACCGTTCATGTAAAAAACAAATTAAAAGGTCGTGCAGCTGAACTAGTGAACTCTAGAAACCCCACTACATGGGACGAAATTAAAACACTGTTAGAAAATCATTTCGGAGATAGTAGAGACCTTACTTCACTAATACAGGATTTGCAGAGGATGCGACAGCTCCCCAGTGAATCCCCGCTTACTTTTATTGCACGCCTACAAACCCACGAAGCAAAAATGCATGCTTCTGTTCAAAAACAAAGACTAACGGCGATGCAAAAACAAGCTCAAATACAATTAACTGAAGGTATGGTTTTGAACACTCTACTCACGGGATTAGAACCTAAAATCGCGCATGTTGTTAGGGCGAGTGATCCCCCAGATATGCTAACGGCAATAGCGAGAGTTCGAAGGGAGCTCCAATTAAATTATTTTGAAACACAAAAAACCAATCGTAACAATAATGCCATTACACCTATGCGCAACCTAAATTCACCTTTAGCAGTAAAGCAATGTTCATTTTGTAAACGTGCGGGACACATCGCGAACGAATGCCGTCAAAGACAACAAAATGTTAGACCCCCAAATTTTGGCATCCCCCAAAATTACCCAAGGCCTAACTACTATAATCAAAATCCTGGAAATTCGCAAAATTTCCAACAACAAAGACCTAACTATTATAACCAAAACCCCGGAAATTCTCAAAACTTTCAGCAACAAAGACCACCAGTTATTACACCAAACCCAAATTTTAATAATGCGAGACCCCCTGCGATTCAACCGAATCCAAACTATTTTAAACCAAATGTGAATAGGAAAACACTTCATTTCAATCAAAATACTGAACCCGAAAATCTAGAACAAAATCAAAATTATTACTCTGACATCTCGTACGAAAATAGTAATGAGGGATATTATACGGATAATGACCCCCAAGCGAATCCGAATTATTATACAGCTAATACTTCGGAATATAGCAGCACTAATGAGGATTATTATACTGCTAATAATCCCTCCGAGAATTATTACACAGAGGAACCAACTTTCGACGCAACCCCTGTATACAACCGGGATTTTCGATCAGGCCCTCATGCCCAGTCGGACCCACCGTATCACAAAACCAAGGACTCCAATATGACAGTATTGCAAACCCAATTCGGCAACATGAATTTGGACAATTTCAACCCGAATCTCAATTTCCCGGAACAACAGTTTCTATAAGCCCCTTGTTGTCTGTCAAATCTAAAAACTTATTTTATATCTATGACGCTACTAACACGCATAGACTATTAATCGACTCGGGAGCCGGATTGTCTATATTTAAACCAAAAATTTGTAGAAATTACAGTAGGAGATGTCCAGAAAATGTTACTATCCAAGGCATAACCGAACAAAAAATAATTATTAATGAATCTGTTTTTATCCCGTTTGACAACAACGAACCGTTCAAAGTCATATGCGATCTCGACATAGAATTCGATGGACTCCTAGGGTCTGATTTCTTAGAACGCTATGATTGTATGGTGGATATAAAAAACAAAAAACTTATAACAAATTTCAAAACAATTCCGATTCATAAAGTCACAGACCAGGGTCTATCAAATGTACAAATTTACCCAAACCCAGACGCTCAAGATACTATTCGTAACATTTCAAATATAATTTCAGTTGAACCGCGTACGGAAAAAATTACCAAACTCAAATGTCATTTAAAAAACACGGAAGCTATACTGCAAGCTACCGAAGTAGACAAGGTAAGACTCCCTAACGCGATAGTCCAAATAAACGACAAAGGCGAATTTATTACCTCTATATTAAACGCAAACGCAGTACCAAAAACTGTAAATTTTTCAAATATAAAATTAGAAGCGATCCAAAATTTCTCATTAAATAATATAGGCGAAGAAAACTCCCAAATTTGCCTCGACAGACAGTATGAAATAAAAAATCAACTCCGTCTGGACCACCTAAACGAGGAGGAAAACGATTTAATAACTCAACTTTGTTTAGAATTCGCGGACATCTTTTATCTTGAAGGCGATCAACTAACTTTCACTAACGAGATTAAACACGCGATAGATACCAATGACGCGAAACCGATTTTTACAAAATCGTATCGATACCCCCAGATACACAAAGAAGAGGTCAAAACGCAGGTATCCAAAATGTTAGACCAAAATATTATTCGTCCCTCAAATTCCCCCTGGTCATCCCCAGTGTGGGTCGTCCCTAAGAAGCTCGATGCTTCTGGTAAGCAAAAATGGCGTGTAGTTGTGGACTACAGGAAACTCAATGAGGTAACTGTAGGAGACAAATACCCCTTACCAAATATCTCTGATCTCTTGGATCAATTAGGCAAGTGCCAATACTTTACAACATTGGACTTAGCATCTGGATTCCACCAGATAGAGATAGATCCAAAAGATATACCAAAAAGTGCCTTCAGTGTAGACAATGGACACTACGAATTCGTTCGTATGCCTTTCGGTCTTAAAAACGCCCCTTCCACCTTCCAGAGAGTTATGGATAATATTCTCATGGGTATACAGAACGAGAGATGTCTAGTCTACATGGACGACATTATCGTATATTCCCCAACAGTCCATGAACACATTTCTCGCCTCACAGAAGTGTTCAAACGTCTTCGAAATGCCAATCTAAAAATCCAGCCTGATAAATGCGAATTTCTTCGTAAGGAGGTCGCATATCTAGGTCACCTCATTACCAAAGAAGGAGTGAAACCTAACCCCGATAAGATCCAGTGCATCCAAAATTTTCCTCAGCCTACTAACCAGAAGGAAATCAAATCCTTCCTCGGTCTGGCAGGTTATTATCGCAGATTTATAAGTAATTTCGCGAAGTTATCCAAATCTCTTACCAAATTGTTACAAAAAGATGTTCCTTTTGTTTTCGACTCAGAATGCAAGAAATCTTTCGAAGAATTAAAACAAGCCCTTACTTCGACACCAGTTCTTATCTATCCAAACTTTGACGAAACATTTCTACTGACCACTGATGCAAGCGCCTTCGCCATCGGCGCTGTTCTCTCACAAGGCCCCATCGGAAAAGATTTACCAATCGCTTTCGCCTCAAGAACACTTTGCAAAGCTGAGACCAAATACTCAACTATCGAGCGCGAGCTTTTAGCCATCGTATGGGCTGTAAAACACTTCCGTCCATACATCTTTGGTCGAAAATTCAAACTAATAACCGACCATAGACCACTAACGTGGCTTTTCTCAATAAAAGACCCCGGTAGCCGCCTAGCACGTTGGCGCCTGAAACTCGAAGAATACGAGTATGAAATTGAATATAAACCCGGTCGCATTAACAAGAACGCAGACGCTCTTTCCCGCATAAAAATAAATCACATACAAAATTTTTCTAACTTTCAAGCGGAATCCAAATTATTAACGTACCCTATCCAAAGGCCCTCGACTTCAGCAGAAGCCGATTCTGATAGTCAAAGTGACGATACAGAAACCAACGAACAAGAGGACACCCTAAGAGAATTCGAAACTTTCATAAAGCTATACAAAACAAAGTCGCTTATCGACTATTCCAAAATTGAATTCTTGAACGGACAACTCCTAGATAAAACTAACAAAAATATCGTGACCTTTTTCCAACAAAACAATCTCAAAGATTTTCACTACAAAATCATTGAAGATTTGTTCGAAGAAAACGCAGACTTTCGGAATTTAACAATAAATAAATTATCCAGTAAGTCGGTGCGACATAGAAATTACTTTATCGTAGCTCTACCATACGACCCCGAAACTGTAATCCAGAACCTGTTTATCTCACTGTACAATGGTCGGGAAGAATTCGATGACTCCAAAACTTATCATATTGAAAACAATATCGATCTCCCCATCCTCGAAATTTTGTCATTTCTCCTAGCGGAAAAAGACGTGAAACTCAAAATATGCCAGAACGTTACTAAGACACCTAGTGATGACCAAATTCCGATTATTATCGATCAATACCATACCGGCAAAGCTCATCTTCACCGCGGAATAAATGAGACCATTAGGCGCATTCGACAAAAATACAATTGGCAAGGACTGACAAAGGATGTCGAGAAATTCGTAAAAACTTGCAAATGTTGCCAAGAAACAAAAATCTGTCGAAAAAACCTAGACTCACCCCTAGTAATTACAGAAACGCCTAAGTCCCCTTTCGAACGTATTAACATTGATCTTCTAGAAATTCCTACAAGAAATTACGCGCTTACAATACGCGACGAACTGACAAAATTCAGCCAAGCATATCCCATCAAAGATAAATCAGCGAAGTCGATCGCAAACACTCTACTCGTTTACTTCCAGCACTTCGGAACACCTCTTCGAATTCACTGCGACTTCGGTCGAGAATTCGATAACGCCATTTTAAGAGACTTATGCCTCCTCTATGACATCAAAATAACACATTCTAGTGTAGGACACCCACAATCGAATGGTTCCTTGGAAAGGTTTCATGCAACCTTACTAGAAATGATCCGAATACATATGACGGAGCATCCTGACGAACACCCCTTCAACATATTACCTTACGCGATAATATGCTATAACACCTCCACTAATAAAACTCACGGATTTACACCCTACGAGTTAGTCTTCGGACATACGTCTAGCAGACCGCCCGAGACACTCTATAATCAAGAGGAACTAGTCACGAAATACGTCAGAGACTTAAATAATCGCCTCTCTCACTATTATAAAGTCGTACGCGAAAGAACTGAAAATCAAAAACAAAGAGCAAAGATTCGATTTGATGCCCATGTTTCAAAAGAAACCCCCGAATATCAAATTGGTCAAAAGGTATACGTAAAGGAATCCCAAATTACCGATAAATTAAGTAACAAATTTAACGGGCCGTTTGAGATTCTGGAACTTCATAAAAACTCAGCCACCCTCCTTAACAAAAAAACAAAACAAAAAACTAAAGCCAATTTTGACAGGTTAAAACCATATTTTGAAGCCTAAATTGCCTTACAGGTTCACCTTGCTGATCGGAGCAGCCATATCCCAGTACCAAATAACACCGATCAATAACACCGTCGGAGTCTATTACCACGATGAAACAAGGATAGTAATTTCTAATGATAAATGGACTCTGCTAGTCCATAAAAATCTATCAAGCCTTGAAGAAGCCTTCATCAACAACAACAAAATTTTAAAATCAATCGTCGATATATTCGCCGTTGACACACGTGAAACAAAAGAATTCCTAGTCAAAGTCAAAACGCACATAACGCTTCTAAATCAGATATCGAACTCCCTTAATGTAAAGTTTGAGGAAGTCTTTGTTAATACTAAACGATTCAAACGCGGTATACTAAACGGAGTAGGTAGCGTATTCAAAGCCATTACCGGTAATTTAGATGCTGAAGATGGACAATTCTTCACAGACAGTATCAATAAATTAAATAATGACCAACATCAAATAGAAAACCTTCTAAAAAATCAAATATCTGTTACCTCTACCGTCATAAAGACCTTTAATGAAACATTTCAAGACATGCAAACCAATATAAAAACCTTTAACGAAGACATGAGAAAAATTCAAATTGCATTACATAATGTAAATGATAGAGTTGCACTGGTTCAAGCCGAACTAAAATTTGTTGAAACATGCGAAAAACTAACTGAAAGTTATCTGTACCTTCAGAATAACTTAGATGACATTTTAAATTCAATTACCTTTGCCCGCCTAAAAATAATACATTCTTCAATCATTACACCCGAAAGTTTGATTACCGCACTTCAAAAAATCTCTCAAAATCTAGTTAAAAACAATTTACCCCTTCCAGTAAAATATTCAGAAATTCCCCAATACTTGGAAATTATCGAACTGGAAGCCTTTCAGTCAAAATCAGATCTCGTTTTTGTCTTAAGAATACCATTAGTGGAACAACAACTCTATACTTTGTATCATTTATACCCCATCCCGATTCTAGACAATAGAACTGGCCTACACCACGTTTTGTCATTTTCTCAAAAATTCATTGCACGTAACGATGATTCTTTAATGTACATCCCCGTCAAAGATCTGAGCACATGTAAACAACTAGATGCTCGCAAGAAGCTATGCTCTGACCTTTACGCCTACCCGATCGACAGCAGTGCAGCATGCGAGGCCCAGTTACTAAAAAAACTTCAGGAAAGTTCCCGAAAATTGTGAAAGTTCTCTCGTGTACGGACAAGGTTACAACGTTCAGAAATTACAAGACAATGTGTGGTTAGTAATTGTTTCTGAACCCATTCACATCACCATAAACTGTAATCGAATGGACACAAAAATCACCAGTGTTAATAAGAACTCTATATTAAAACTTCATCCGGACTGTTACGCGTTTGTCGGTATAACGAAAGTGCAAGCAGAAGGCCGTAATACTATCAACATTACAGACAATTCACACCCAGTGGTTATACCCTATGACTGTTGTAGTGACATCCCCGAAAAAATGCAATTACCCAAATTGGAACCTCTTCAATTCGACCATTTAAACGTCGAAAATCTGGATATAGCCAACCACAAACTCGAACAATATTCCAGAGACTTGGATAAATTAATAAACGAGCCATTTATAACTAAACACTTTTCTATGAGCATGTACATAGTTATTGGTCTCGGAATCTGTATCCTCACCTCCTACATCGCCTGGAAGTGCAAAAGAAGATGCTGTCCCTGTAAGAAATCCAAAGACGCAACTCCTAACGAGATGCTGAAGAGAATCAACACCCTCCTGAGAAGAAGACCCCATCTACACACGGAAGAAGAAGAAATGCCTGATTTTCCCCAAAAAGTCGGCGAATAACACCGACTTTTCAAAAAAAAGGGGAGTTGTTATATGCTGAGTAACTCTATATCTTTATCTGAGATAAGCGATAACAGCTTCCTGGATAAAACATTCCCATGTGAAACGCTTGCATAGCATTAAATTCTAAGAAATGCTTATGCGAGCGTCAGCAAATACAATGTTATAAATACGACCCATTGCCATATCAGAGTCAGTCAACATATTATATTGTACCAAGCTTTATCTAACATTATATAAATAATTAAAATATTCAAAGTTAAATAAAAGTTTTCTATTGTAACTTTTTGTGAAAATAAAATTTTTTAAAAAGTGAAACAGTAAATAAGTGATATAAAATATATATGTACCACATTTCAAGTGAATATCTCAATTTTATTTTAATAAGCCCTTTAATAATGGAATGGGGGCGATGTAAAATATTATAAAAAAAAATTAGAGGCTTCATGTTTCTGTACTCCTACCAGCTTGTTTTACTCACTTTCCTTTATTTACCCCTATCTACCCCCCAACCCTCCACCGGATATATTTAAAAATACAATCCAGTTCCAGATCTCGTTATAGTACATACGTGTATAAAGTTTCAAGTCAATATATTGTAACATGCGGAATGCTCAATAGCATCCTTCGTTACACTGTTAATATTTATTAGAAAAATTATAGTTATCGGAAATATTATTCCCACAAACTTTAGTACTAATAGAGTCCCTTACTGCTTAGACTATGATGAACGTACGTCATCTGTCAGCAGTTAAAGTTCGCAAATACTAGATCGCGCAAGAGCAATGGTATTTCAATTAAATAACGCCGGGTGAACCTCTTTCTCGTTGAACCATTGCACTAATTAGACGTATTTATAATTTTGTTTGACCTGTAATGGGGATGTTAGAATTTGAAAAACCTCGTGATGATCACATGAGGTAAGGTTTTGATAATTATACCGGTAAATGCCATCTAACATTTGAAATATTGTTTTAGGTTTTTCTTATATTCTTATAAATTAATTTCTTATGAAACAAAACTTATTCACGTCTAATGATTTAACGTAGAAGTACTTTGGCGTTATATTATTTGCTTTAAGCAAGATTTGAGATTATGCACACCTTGCTATACTACATTTTGAATCGGAATATATGAAAACATTCTAGGCGAAGAGATTTTCTTCATTTTGTCTTGGCGACAATCTTCTACGATTTCATAACCTCACAATGGGATTAAGGCGGCCACGTGTGAAATTAAACCCATGATCATCGGAGAATAGGACCGTATCTAGGAGTTCTTTCCATCAGGATAACAAAATAAAAGATAAGTACTTTTAATTGTTACCAATAAAAGGGATTATTTTCACATGATTGTTGAGCTATTAGAGCCAAAAATGTCTAAATTTAACATACTATATTCAAGTGAAATCTATTATATTTTGGCTATTTGCATTTTAAATCCATTGTTGTATATTAATTCGTAGTTCCTAATATCTTGAATTCATTGTCGCAAATATTTCGCCGTAGTATTGTTTCGTAGTTGCTTTTATCGTGATTCCTTATGATTAATATCTTATTGTAGTACTGTAATGCATTTTTGTTAATGATATAGCGAGTCGTGGTTCAAATTTTTGGTTGTAACGAAAGTGTTTAAGTTTATGAACTTTGAGATAATGTTACGAGACATATTTGTTGTAATATAGTATTTTCTCTCTCGTAAGGGATCTCAAGTTCCTAATTTTGTTGTAATGTATGATTTTAGTATTGAGGTGAAAGTTACGAGACGTATCTTTTGTAATATATTTTTGGTTCTCGTACACGCCTCAGATTTGCTTTGCCGTTGGGGCACATTGTAATATAGAGTATCGTGTAAATTTTGTAATATAGTTTCTTTTGTATATATTTCTGTCCAATATTTTGCTATACAGTATCGTTGATGCTGTGATAGTTTATTTGTTGTAATATAATATTTTTGTAATATAGTACTATGTATATATTTAACTTTTGTCTTTTGTTTATCTTTATCTTTGATTTTCTTTGATTACCCTTAGTAATCAATGGCGCCCAAGCTTTGAACTCCACCCCCTTTTGCTCTCCGTATCTTTACTGTGCTAGCCAGGTTACACCAGTGACGCTAACCACGTCGCTCGTAGGGTGGCCCACACTAGAACACTTGGGCAATATTTTAACATCGACGAAAACCTTCCTTAAATAGCCACAATATTAAACCGCTCCTGAGAAAACGTACGGACAAAAAAAAATTACATACAGACCGACCGACAGACAGACAGAAGACCGACCGACAACAAAAAAAATGTTTGAAATTTTTTTTACGATTGTTATACTTCCAATCCACTACATGGATGTGGAGGTAATTATTTTAAAAATCGGAGCAAAAGCTTTTTTAATACGGTATATCGTAGTGTGCAATGTCGAGATATACTGTGATTTAATGAAAATTATTTGTATTTAGTATTTAGTCATGTAAAAAAATAGTTTGTAGTTTGACACCTTACAGAGCTGACGCGCCTTTGCCGAGACCGCCGCTTAGAATGCTATTTTCAACATAAAATATCACCTATAAATAATGAAGAAAAAGTTCCGGAAGTCGAGACTTTTTTTACAAGAATTTTGTGCTTTTTAAGAATCCTTTTGAAAATTTACACTAACCATGATATTCTCGAGGAATTAGCAAAAGACTAGAACTCTCATTTTTGTTAACTTAATTTGTTTATAACTTTTACAGTTTCTGAGTGTGCGTCTTTTTATCTATTGTACCTTCCGGGGATTCTCACTCCGGATCGAATGAGCCGTCTCCCATATTTTTGCTGTCAGATTAAAATCGTTGATTTGAACTCATCCTTGCTTAGTAGTCAGGGATCCACTAATCGAAATTCCGCTTACTATGCAACTTATATAAGTCTTCATGTCTTGGAATTATGGTTCTGATATTTTTGGACATGGTACATTAAATCAATTAATATACAGTTTTGAACGTTGTTGGATGTGAAGAAAGTGGCTTATATTCAACCCGTGCTGCCTACAGTTTTCCTAATTAAATCGATATATTTAGCTGGGATCATCTGATTGTAAGAATTCTTTCACTGAAATACAATATTTCTGCACGCTGATATCGTAATCGCCAACCTCCGGTTGAATACCACGTATCACCGAAAAGAGATGTGGAATTAACATAGGGTATGAGCGCAGGCCTAGATCGCAACTTGTCCTCCGGAAACGGAATCGGCAGATAATTTTACACAATATACGTAATAATTTTAAATACGATGGCACTGAAGGGCCAGTGTAATAAAAAATGTCCAATCATGTCGACTTAGCCAATAGGAAATTTCCACTTACCAACTGGAAATTTCCATTTACTAACTGGAAATTTCCACAAACTAACTTTAAATTTCCACTTACTAACTGGACATTTCTATTTACTAACTGGGAATTTCCATTTACTAACTGGAAATTTCCACTTAGTAACTGGAAATTTCCATTTCTAACTGGAAGTTTCCATTTACTAACTGGAAATTTCCGCTGACTAACTGGAAATTTCCATTTACTAACTGGGAATTTCCATTTACTAACTGGAAATTTCCACTTACTAACTGGAAATTTCTGCTTATTAAGACTTACACCTAGCATTGATATATTCACAAACCTCTCCAAACTACATAATACAGTACGTCGTACGGCCAAAATTGATGTGTATTCGCTCTACAAATTTCACAAGGTTAGTCATTATATCTTGACCCGCTTCTATTTCTGCTATTATTGGAGATAAAGAAAAAGTTTCGTATAAAAGTTGTAGGGTTGTATATATATTTTTGGAATGCAATTTAAAAAACAGCTGCTTGAAAATGTCACGTGATATAAAAATAAAAGTTGTTTTTCAAATGGAGAACGCTGTACATTTTTATACACTCTTTTAGATCCTTTTCCCCTGACTTCAAATATATCAGGGATGAGCAGTAATATTTTTTGACATATCGGATATTAAATATACTCCAAACATGTATATAGGTAATATCATGGTTATCGAAGGATACGCAGTAATTACTCTTAAAAAGTAGGCTGTGAGTGGTTATACTATGATAACATTGTTACTGTTTGGCAATTCGTATTATAATTTGATCAAAATGGGTAACACAGAAGCAGACAAGTTTGAAAAATTAGAATGTTCTTTTCTTATGAAATTTACTTTTCTCCATGTGTTAGTATTTTTTACATAAAATAACTGTTTTTATCTACTCTTACTGCATTATATATTATCACTAAACTGCTTTTGAACATGTGATATATATGTATCCATAAACAAATAGTGTGTGTAATCATTACACCCTTGTGATTTATTTTTATACCAATCACGTTTAACCTTCATGCATAGCATGCCCAATCGATGTAACGTGCAAAATAAAACAAAATGGTCCATTATTATTGAGGGGAGGAAGGTGATTTGACATGTTTTAATAGTTTGGACATTGTCAAACTATTATATTAATATTTATTGTTATAATGGTAATAACACTCTTGATGGTTTACAGCACTTGCCTGCGGCTCGGGCTACAAACTTCATCTGCGTGAGTTATTACCTATATAATATACTATTTATTTATATCATATTCATTATACAACTTTGAGAGTACTTGTCATTATTGATCAGATATTTTTATTGATAGGTGAGTGTGCTTTTAAATAACCGGATTCGCAAATTAAACGTAGATAAATTGATCTCGAATTTTTAGTGTTGTAATTACTCGACGATTACCTCGTACAGACGTACTAAAAAGTGAATACATACGCGTTTTAACCATACGATTCACTGCATTACAAAGTTTGGAGAGGTTTGTAAATATGTCAATAAATGTCTTACTATTAAGTTGAAATTTCCAGCTAGTAACTGGAAATTTCCAGATAGTAAGTGGAAATTTCCAGTTAGTAAATGGAAATTTCCAGTTAAAAAGTGGTAATTTCCAGATAGTAAGTGAAAATTTCCAGATAGTAAGTCGAAATGCCCAGTTAGTAAATGGAAATTTCTAGTCAGTAAGTGGAAATCTCCAGTTTGTAAATGGAAATTTCCAGTTAGTAAATGGAAATTTCCAGTTAGTAAATGGAAATTTCCAGTTAAAAAGTGGTCATTTCCAGATAGTAAGTGAAAATTTCCAGATAGTAAGTCGAAATGCCCAATTAGTAAATGGAAATTTCTAGTTAGTAAGTGGAAATCTTCAGTTAGTAAATGGAAATTTCCAGTTAGTAAATGGAAATTTCCAGTTAGTAAGTGGAAATTTACAGACAGTAAATGGAAATTTCCATATAATAAGTGGACATTTCCAGATAGTAAGTGGAAATGTCCAGTTAGTTAATGAAAATTTCTAATTAGTAAGTGGAAAATTCCAGTTCATAAATGGAAATTTCCAGATAGTAAATGGAAATTACCAGTTAGCAAGTGGAAATTTTTAGTTAGTAAGTGGAAATTTCCATATAATAAGTGGAGATTTCTAGATAGTAAGTGGAAATGTCCAGTTAGTAAATGGAAATTTTTAGTTAGTAAGTGGAAATTTCCAGTCAGTAAATGGAAATTTCCAGTTAAAAAGTGGTAATTTCCAGATAGTAAGTGGAAATTTCCATATAATAAGTGGAAATTTCCAGATAGTAAGTCGAAATGTCCAGTTAGTAAATGGAAATTTCTAGTTAGTAAGTGGAAATCTCCAGTTAGTAAATGGACATTTCCAGTTAGTGAGTGGAAAATTCCAGACGTAAATGGAAATTTCCAGATAGTAAATGGAAATTACCAGTTAGTAAGTGGAAATTTTCAGTTAGTAAGTGGAAATTTCCAGATAGTAAGTGGAAACGTCTAGTTAGTAAATGGATATTTTTAGTTAGTAAGTGGAAATTTCCAGTTAGTAAGTGGAAATCTCCAGTTAGTAAATGGAAATTTTTAGTTAGTAAGTGGAAATTTCCAGGTAGTAAAAGGAAATTTCCAGTTAGAAAGTGGAAATCTCCAGTTAGTAAGTGGAAATTCCCAGTTAGTAAATGGTAATTTCCAGTTAGTAATTGAAAATTTCCAAATAGCTAAGTCGACACAATTGGAAATTTTGAAATACGTTGGCCCTTCAGTGCCATGGTATTTAAAACTATCTCCAAGAGACTCATAACACTGGAAGTAAGTGGTCTCTGAACCTTACTACATATTACAGCTTGCTGAATAAAATAATTTGCGGGGGTGTGCACTTACCAATGATTTGGAAAAATGTTTATGATACTTTACTATCCTAATAGAATTGGACAATTTTATATAACCCGCAACGACTCAATTAATCACGAATAGATTTCGTGCACATTGTAGTTTTAACGCAACGAACTAGCATAATTAAATGGAGGCGCAACAGATCAAAGTTCTAAGTTTCGCAAAGTTTTAAAACATTGCAAGACAAAATTTGCTCAGTCCTAATTTCGATAGTTGTGTTTTCTTGTATAATTACGTGCAACAGTTGTCTAAATCACGTAGCTTTAAAATAGCAGAGTCGAGGTACCGCACGACAGTCGTGAGTGCTTGATAATAATTAAAATATATAATTACCACTACCACTTCATGCAACTCTGGAACGCTGCATAATCCTACCAATCTACCAATTTTTGTTGTTTTATCGTGCAAGATGTTTATTAATCTGTAGAACTCAAAATATACAGGACGTCCCAAAATACCAGCATTTCCCTGTAGGTGCGAAAATAGTATGAAAAGTTTATATACACATGTATCCGAAATTTTTTCCTAAGGGAGCTACGGCCCTCTGAAGATGACGTCTAAATATAGGTTTTGACTAATTATCTCTAAAATTACTTTTTTAAAACTTGGTTCACGATTTTGTATTATTGAGGCTTTCTTCTAAAAGATACTAACTAATGCTATTATCCCTAGCCTTAAAAATAACTAAAAATCGGTGAAAATTTTAATTAGGGAGTGGATTAGGGAAAAATCCTGACGTAATGGATCATTTTTTTCTCGTATTCCTATTCAAAAGGCCTGTTTAACAGGCACACAAAAAAAATGTTGTATACTTTTGATCAAACTCTGTTATTCTTATGTTTTTGGACCTGCTGATTCCGATGCTGGTGTCAGAATTGCTCTATCAGGTCAGGATTTTCCCCTAGCCTCAAAGAATAACTAACAATCAGAGAAAATCCTAATGGGGGGGTAGGGGAAAATCATGACGTGGTGGGGGCGCGCTGACACCGAGAACGTGATCAGCGGAAAGAAGAAAGAAACGAGAAAGTAGGGGGGTCTACCCGAATGTACGCTTTTTTTGTGGAGCTGTGTTATGATTCGTCGCTTAATATTACTGAAAAAATACTCTCTTGACAATTAGTAATACAACAGTCCAGGTTCAAGGAAAAAAGCTTAAACGAAATACTAATGATTAATATACGGTTCAATTGCATTGACCCCTCACTTTAACTGCGAATATCTCAGAAACGGAGGAGCGTAAAAAATTGAAAAAATTATGTGCTCATTCTAAATCATTCACTGAAATTTGAATAATGTACATTAAACATGTTTTGAAGTTCTATTGAAAAATGTCTTACTTTTTAAGAAAATCTTGACCATACCAGATTTAAATCTATTGTATCTTGAAAAACATGCCCACTATATAAATAATATTTTAGATACCGATAAAGCACGGCATTTCTTGTACGGGGAAATTTTATCATATTTTTTTATTCTAAAATTTTGCAGTTCTTCTCAAAGACGTGACCTCATGTTTATTCGGTTAGTTATCAATGCATTTAAAAAAAATCATAAAATGGTTAATTATATAAAATGTAAGCGTTTTCAGAAAAAGAATTGCTATATATCAAATATTAATTTACTTATCCAGGGCAATAGATAATATTATTGCAAGCTTGCAAAAATTCAGAACAAAAAATTATGAAAATAATTTCGATCCATGTTGTGTTTATTTAGAAAAAATTGACAAAACTGTAGCCTTTGTGGAAGATCCCTTCGTAGTAAGTTTTGTACAGGAGTGAAGTGATATGGGTAGAAGCGTTCTTTGTGTAAGACTCCTAGAACAGATGTTTACTCACCCCTGTTGCCGCTGATAAACGACTTGAGCTGACTTGAGGATCTTCATCCACATGAACTAAAATTTCTAGTTCTTGATCTGGAGTAATGCGTTTCGGTCGTCCTACATCATTTTTATGGTGAAATGAACCCGTTTCTCCTAAGCGACGAAACAGATCTTTGAAAATCTTATGGTCTGGCTGTATTCTATTTGGATGTTGAAATGAGTAGCTTCCCCGAAAACGGTTGGAGTTATCAAGTTCTACCTAGTGCACCTTTTATACGTAGAAATGACGATATCATTAGATTTTCTGGTCAGAAGTATAAAAAAATCTTCATCAGATACAGATCTGCTGCGCGCTCTATGATCTAACATCATGTAATACATAAATTATTATTTCTTAGAATAAGAAAAGTTCCTCTAGCAAATTTGGCAAGGATCAGTCAAGAGGCTGTTGAGTTATTGCAAAAAAACGAAACAATAATTTGAATTTTGACACTGTATCTTTTTCCACAGCAACATTTTACTAAAGCGTATTTGGTTATATCCTCATATTTTGACCCAAGGAATCCACCCCTGCACTATGGCCTATTATTAATGGTCCACCCCGTATATTAGACCCCCTATCAGATGAAATTGGACACTTGTTTTTACCATTTTGAGGGCCCAAGACCCTCAAATATTGAACGTAGACTTTGCAACTAGTACAAGAAAACAAACTGCAGCTGAGAGAGAAAACTGTAAATTATACTGTTTCATGACGATAGATCATCTGATCAGTAGTTTAATTAACTTAAACACGAAATTAATTAACCAACTTCACCTGTTTCTGAATTTATGCCATATATTAAATTAAGATTAAGTTGAAATTAATTATATAGAATTTTCAATTTCAATAATAAGTTATTTTATTTTCAATTTTTCGAGCCAGTTACGCCCCTGTCTTTTAAAATGTATAATTCCGTATTCTGAAGTACCCATAAACAGAATCTTGTAAACGAACTGCATCTTAGGTAGAGTAAGACGAGATGATATAAAATCTAGTTGATAGCGGAGATATTAGAAATTCTGCTCACCACAATTCAAATTCAAATAAAAGTAGACAAGAATGTAGAGGTTATATCTTGATATCATAAATTTTCAATGCGTTCATGTAAAAACATACAACATAAATACTTAACAACTTCCTCGTGAAGAAATGTAGTGCACAGAATAAAACATTTAACATAAAGCAGAACAAAGATTGCAAAAACTAAAAGAAAAACGTTCTCGCAAACCTTTGTAAATGTCAAATAAAACAGAAGGCTGCGGTTTTCCTCATCGATTGTTCCTAAAGATTAGTATTATTATTAACTGTGTGGCTTACCGCAAATGTTTTTGCATACATGTATTAGTGATCTTTCATAACTGATCTGTTTGATTGATTACAAAACCGCAAACTGAAAATATTATTAATTAACAAATTATAATATAATCTAATGAAATTTTTAAAACATTTTATGCAATTAGCAGCTTTAAGACACTGTTAAAATGTATAGCCCTTCCTCTAACTACACCCATTTAACCTTAACCTACGAACTCTGTTAAACATGACTTCTTTCATTAAGCATATTGTAACGCTTAGAATCGAGTGAATTTTTTGTTTAAACAGAACGCTACTAGTAAATTTGGGGATAAAGTAACGTAACGTCACATTTCGTAAAATATGATCTTCCTCTTAGTCCCTTCAAATTAGGAAGAAGTAAAAAAAGATTCCCCACGGCTATAAGGCCTATAAAAAGCGAAGCATTTAGGTTGTCTAAAAATGATTTACACCCTCCGCAGTTCTAAGAAAGGGTGGTTTTTGAGAAATATATACATCTATATGAATTACAGCGCTTTTTCGCCTTCTTTTCTATTTCATTGAAAAAAACTGGAGAGCAAAGTTGTAGAGCATAGAATTTCATACAAATTTTATCTCTGCCTTTTTGTCCGAGTTCCGCATAGTTTCGCCGCTAGAGGGCGCGAATACTTCTTTCGCGCCTCTCCTGGTACTTTTCAACAAAATTCATAGACTTTACTCAAAATGGAGAAAAAGGCGAAAATGCGCTAAAATTCATATATACAGGGTGATTCAGAACTTATCCGGAAAAAATTATGGGGATATACAACTGGTCTAGATAAATATAAGAGCGCAAAGAAAAAATGAAAAAGAAGCACTTTAAAATAATTTAAAAATTTAATTTCAACGTTACTGTTATTCTGGTCGACTGAAATAAAAATTGAAAAACAGTTGATACTGAATGATTAGTTGTGCAATGCGAAAACTTCACATGAAAGAAATCGATAACGACAAGAATCTGACCTAACGTAATTTATCTTTGTAGTTAGAAGTTTACTTTCAATTTTTTATTTACTTTAAATGATTACAATTTTGTACATACCTGATGTTACAATAACTGTTCGTGCCTATATGCACTTTTGACAACGTCGTATCCAATTTTGCCTCATGTTCATATACTCCGCGTTACTATATACATATGGCATTTTGAAAGAAATTCACTTACAGCACTAAAATACAAAAAACACCCACTATCAACGTGATTAAATAACAAACTGACGACCTTAACTAGTTGCTACTTTCTTGATATGTATTAGTCTAGGATTCAGGAGGTCTGTGCGTAGGTCAATATTTCATCCAGTCGTCCAGCTAAGTAGCGTTTAATAATACTGTAATTTAATATTTTTTTACGGCAGTTATGTTAAGATTTTATTATATTTTTTTTGTGGTATCGACTCTAATATTAAGGGTGCATATCTCCTTAAATTCTTCCTGATAAATTCTGAATCACCCTGTATAGTTTTAGAACTACGTGGGGTGAAAATCATGCTTAGAAAACCCAAATGCTTCGCTTTTTATAGGTCTCCTAGTTGTGGGAAGTTTTTTCCATAAAAAGATTAATTGGAAGGTACAACATCTTGAAACATGTTTTTTTTGGTTCACTTTCTTTGCCGTTTTGTATGCCGGACAGTGACACGTCGCATCGTCTATCCGGCTGTCTGTTAGGCGCACCAGTGTTCTTTCCCATTAGTTCCTTTCTCTGGTTTATTAACCGTCCTATATTGTTCTCTCCTTAGTTGAAGTGGCAATAAAATGACAGCGTCATATCGTCTGTTTGCTTTTCAAGCCACCTCTCAGAAGCGTAAATAAAGATGGAGAAAATTAGAACGTTAGCAGGCCTAATCTTTATGCGCCTCGTGATATTCCTGTTAGGTCAAATTTTGATCAATTAATAAGTTGCCGATCTGAATTCTTTGTCGAACCTCACACTTGTAGTTTCCGGTATTGTCCACAAGAACTCGAAGATAAATCATTAGGCGGGTCGTCGTAAATGCAAAATTATCGATTTTGGTCAGAAATATAAAACATTTGATTGGCTATTCTTATAGGTAAAATTGCCCTGAACACGATGGTGACATTAAAAATAATATAGAATATAATAACAGACTTCATTATTAAAAAGAATGGTTTTTAGTGAAATTTCATTTCATTTCTTCTTTTTCTTTGACTTTTCAAAGAAAACGGAGCGGAGCGTCGGACAAAAAAGTCAAGATATAAAAAATGAATATTTTATCAATACATGTCGTTTGAAACGTGACATTTTATCTCTGACCGTTGAATTGTTATAAACAAATTAAGGGTCCTAAATTAACAATTTCTTTTCTGTTCCAGAAAAGGTCATACGGATATTTTATTGTGATCAAAATGTTGCATTTTGTTCATAGAATATACAGTTTTATTTTTGTGTCGTTATCTCTCATATTTTGCAATTGTTTAAACAAATAAGCTAATTTATTTATTAAGGATTTGCGACTTTCCATGAGTTATTTTTTGCACTGTCCACCCCTGGCAATCGATAAATATTAATAATAACTACCATTCCTATGTGGTCTTGTCTCTTTTTTCTTTTTCTTTTACCCCTCCACCAACGTTTAAAAAAAATGCTTAGTAAACAAATGAAATGTCTCAACTCAGGAATGTCGTATCGAAATGAAAGGTAACAAAAAACGGAAAATTTTGAGCCCAGATAGACCTCGATCCGTTAACTAGAACCCGAGATATAGACCATTTTGCGTTTGCATCTGTCAATCGTTTACTAATTAATTTTTTGAAAAAATCTCACAAAAATCCATTGGTTTTTCAAATTTTTTTGCTTTTGTGACAATTAATTTATGAACGCCGTACGTTTTTTTAGTGTTTACGCTTCGAGTGACTTGCGCAGTAACGACTTTGTATATATAAAATTCAAAGCGCGCTCGGTTTTAAATACACGTAATCCTTAAGAAAACTCTTATTTTTCAGTAGTTTTTTAGTAGTAGATAAATATTTTAAAAAGTCATCAAGGCTACCGTGGGAGGGAGGGACAAAACAAAATAAAAAATCGCTGCCTAAGGAATCACTGCTTCCACATCAACATTTTCCATCCACGTATCTTTAAAGGAAAACATCTTGACTATATCTGCACTCTAGTAAGTGGAAATTATTGGTAATAGAATTTTAATATTTGAGGTAGATGTCATAAAAAAAATTGAAGCGTTGGTTTCTAGTACATACCCCAAAACTGAAATTTTGAACTCTAATTAGCTTGCTCTAGTTATTTTCTCCAATTTACACCCCACCACCCCTTCAACAGAATCATTTTAATTAGACGTTATGACAATACATACATGTACCAGATTTCAAGCGAATGTCTCAATTTTGTTTTATCAGCCATTTAATAATGGAATGTATATAATATATACTTGTACCAAATTTCAAGTGAATATATCAATTTTATTTTATCAACCCCTTTAATAAAGGGGTGGGGGTGGTCGAGGGGATGCAAAATACAATAGAAAAATCTGAGGCTTTGTCCTCTAGTATATACACCAAATTCCACATTTTTCCACTCTTACCAGCTTGCTTTACTTCTGTTCCCCTATTTATCCCTATTAAACCACCAACTCTTCAACGGAGTCATCCCAAAACATAGTCTAATTACAGATGTTATAATACATACATGTATCAAATTTCAAGTAAAAATCTTAATTTTATTTTATCAACCGTTTTAATAATGGAGTGGGGGTGGTGGGGGCAGTTTAAAATATTATTCATATAAAATTCTGAGGCCTTGACTTCTAGTATATACACCAAATCCCAAGTTCCTGTTTCCAGCTTGCTTTACTTGTGTTTCCCTAGTTACCCCTATTTAACCCCCACCAACCTTTCAACTGAATAATCTGAACATATAATCTAGTTGAAAATGTCATTTTAATAGTCTAAGAGCTGGCTGCAAAAAACCTGGCAGATCGGGCAACAAAATGGAACGTTTTTTAAATGTACTCACAAAAAAAAATAAATAAATAAAAATTTTTTGTGCTAAAGCATCAGAAAGATTTGTGCCAGGTAGTTCGAACAGGCACAGACGTGGCACACATATTTTTTCTAATATAAAAATGTTTAAATTTTAATTTGGTTATAGTTTGAAACTGCTACTTGATAGGTACAGTAATGGACAAATAATAATAATAATAATAATAATAATAATAATAATAATAATAAAGAGATTTTTGTGTCAAGGCATCAGAAAGTTTCCTGCCAGGTACTTCGAACAGACACACATGTTTTTTTCTAGTATAAAAATGTTTAAACTTTAATTTGGTTCTAGTTTCAAGGTGTTACTAATGAATTATTGGTATTATTGCTGTAGGAAAATTACTCCGAAGACACCACATACAAGACTTATTAATAAATTCCGCCTAGGCACACAATGATTTTTCTTATGGTCACTGTGAGTACTAGCATTTAAAAAACATTTCATTCTGTTGCCCGATCGGCCAGGTTTTTGCAGCCAACTCTCCCTCTATAATATATTCGTGAACCAAACTTCAAGTGAATATCTCAATTTTATTTTATCAACCCCTTTAATATTGGAGTAGGGGTGGTGGCGGGGAAAATATTATAAAGAATTTTGAGGCCTTCGCTTCTAGTATATACGCCAAATCTCATGTTTTTGAACTTTTACCAAATTGATTTACTTATTTCCTTTACCCATATTTAGAGTAGTATTATTATGAAAAGATGCTTGCAAAAAATGATGCACAGAAACGAGTTTGTGTACATCCATTGATCTAAGCCAATGAGAGCGTTTTGCGTCATATTTGACCTCGAATCCAGTGGCACCGTTAACCTGCAGTCACAGGGTCTGTGCTGCAGTATACTTGTTGTGTTCGCCGTTTCTGATTGAATTAAATGATATAACCGTATTTTCAGTGAAAAATGTCTTCATCGTAATCACAGAGTGTGACGAGGTTTTAAACTACTGCATTACACAGCTCCTCGACCTCGAAAATTTAATTACAAGTATTATATATCCTACCCCAAGATGCTGTCACTGGTAGAAATATTCGCGCACGTTGGCTCCGCCCCAAGCATCTTCTCATAATAATACTACTCTACTCCACAACCATTCACCGGATGTGTTAAAAAAACAGTCCAGTTCTAGATCTCGTTATAGTACATACGTCTATAAAGTTTCAAGTCAATATCTTAAAACGTTCCAGAGAAATCGTGCGGACAAAAATAATTTCCAGACAGACCGCGACCTACAGGCAGAAAATTTTTTTCGTTCAAATTTAAAATCTCGACGCTTCATGACATTCTAAACCTATTTCAAGAAAGAAAATGGATTTTTTTTACGAATATTGCACTTCTAATCCACTACGTGGATGTGTAAAAAACCGCTGCCTAAGGAATCACTACTTTCACATCCAGATTTTCCTTCCAAGTCTCTCTAAAGGCAAACTTGTTGACTATTTTTGCACTTTAGTATGCGGAAATAATTGGTCATAAAATTTTAAAAATATTTGGGGCAGATGTCCTCAAAAAATTTACAGAAGTTGCAATTTAGCAAGCTTCGTTAAGATATTGAACATAAACTTGGTTAACTTTCAAGCCTGACATAATATTTACAGAATCTGCAAAATGTACAGGGGATAGAAAAAAAGAAAAGTTTCAGAAATTTTCAAACTTTTGTCAACCCCTTTTATAATGGAGTGGGAGTAGTGAGTATAAAAAATTTGAAGGCCTTTGCTTCTAGTCCAATATAATTGTGCAATAAAAATAACACAAATACACCAAAGAAAGTGATCTGGTCCCTGACATCTATGTATTTCCACGTGCTGAACACGAGTCCGATGTCCGTTTACTCCATCACCCACCAATTTTTAGTAAATACCAAAAATAACCCAAAAAATTCAGGTTATCTGTTATTTTCGCGATTTACTAAAAATTGATGGTTGATGGAGCTAAACAGACATCGGATTCGTGTTCAGCACGTAGAAATACATAGGGATTACTCTTTTTGTGTGCCTATGTAATTAATTCACTAGTTTCATTATTAATAATTTTCAGAATAAACTTCTGTAATAACTAATGATAAAGCTTGCTTGGTTTTCGAGCTATTCCTTTCGACTTCAGTTACTGCATTGTTTTCCCTGTGGTCTAAGCCAAAGAAGAAAATAAAAGAATGATATGAAATAAGATACTCGAGGACACAGTTCAATGCATAGTAAGGCATATTTTCTTATTTATATTTAAATGGGGAATAATTAAAAATAAGTGGGAAAAATAGAGAAATTATATATTTGTAACACAAGTAAAGAACATAATTAATTACATTCATAAATAATTAACCCCATACTTTTATCGACAAACGCAAACTCTCCTCGAATTACAATATCCTCCTCTTCTCCTCAAGTATAGACAGTGGAGAGCGCAAACTGAGTCGTTAAGTTTCACACCTTTTGCTTCAACGCTTAAAACATCGCAAGTGACTCGTTTTACTCGAACGCGTCCTGAAACAAAGAAATAATATAAATTTCCTAAATACATTTTGGTGTTTTTAATATTAGTCACCGCTGCTTAAGGAATCACTACTTTCATATCCAGATCTCCTACCCAAGTCCCTTTAAACGAAAGCAGCATGTAGAAATAATTGCTCACCAGTCAAAAGGTTGGAGCATAATCCTTATACAAAACCCCTAAAACGTACAGAAAAATAGTCAAAGAATTCCCACCAACCCAAGTTGCTTTTTGTCCCCGCTCAGGCGGAAATCGCCATAGTAGTCGCTCGAATGCGAGTCGACGATAAAAAGTATATTTGGGTTCGATGCCGTTAGTACGTTTATAAAAGCAGGAAAACCATCGAACTCATATAGATAGCTTCTTTAAGCATCCAATTTGAGTCTGAATCTTTTTGTACAGTCGATTGTCATAGTTCTCTCGACGCTGAATGAGTTCCACTCTTACGAGAGGTAACGGCTTGCCGAGTGGTGGTGCTCTTTGATGTTTGCCTTATACACATTAGCTAAGTATTGAATATATATATTTTTTACATTTTATGAATTATTTCAATAAATGAAAATATGTTTTGAATTCAATTTCTTATTGATCCACTAATTGTAAGATTTGTGACCGGCGAACGATTCTGTGGCGTGAGTCGGACAATTACTTTCCTCGGGTCACCTTTGATCTCGCCAAGTCTGTGTACTTGTCCGAATACTCATATAATCCATCGACACGGTCTTAATTATTAAGAAGTGTTTCTGAGAACGTGCTAAGTATAAGATATATTCATTAAAAGTGCACTACCCGACATAAGAAGTTTTTTTAACTAGTTTTTTTAACACCGTGTGGGTCGAGCGCGACCCGCATAGAGATAGTAAGTAAGACAATAGTCACTTACGCCACAGAACGCTATAGTTATTTATCAGTGATAAGTGAATTATAATTGTCCTTTCTTAAATTACGTTAATTGTGTGTGTCGGAGATTTGTTCCTTTTCCCTTTGGCTCCCCTTTGTCCCTTCTATTGCCTGGGCCGACATCGACGACGGAGAATCCATCAAACCTACTGTGTAAGTTTCCGACACATTCCTTTTTTTTATTATACCTAAATATAGTTCACTAAATTATATTAACCTCACCAGGCTGAAAGGCCCATTCATTAGTATTTACTTGTGATATCGTATTAAAAGTGCGATAATGCAACATTTAAGTGAGACAGAACGAATTGAAATTGTGATAAAGACTGGCTATGGAGACAAGTCCCGAACACAAACTATGGTTTGTGAATTATTTAATGGTAAATACCCTAATCGATCTATTACACAATCAACTGTTAGCAAAATAGAAAATAAGTTCCGAGATTGTGGTCATGTAAGAGATAATTTCACGAAAGGTCGTCCTACAATTTCAGAAAATAAACAGTTAGATGTTTTACTGACAATGGAGGAGAATCCTCACAAACCAAGTCGCGAAGTCGCAGCAGAACAGTCAATTAGTCAGTCCACTGTTTTAAAATATTTGAAGAAGGATAAATGGCACCCATATAAAGTGAATTTAGTTTAAGAGCTTAGCGAAGATGATTTCGACCGCAGAGTAGGTTTTTGCGAAACCATGATGGAACGATGTAATATCAATTCACATTTCTTAAGTCGAGTACTTTTCTCTGACGAGGCCACCTTCTGTTTAAATGGCACAGTGAATAAGCAAAACTGTCGATATTGGTCACGTGAAAATCCACACTGGATGGTGGAGGCCTATACTCAGTTAACGTGTGGGCTGGAATTGTTGGGACTACAATATTGGGTCCATTTTTTATTCAAGGTTCATTAGATGGCGAAAAATATTCGGAGCTGCTCCAACAAAACATAATTCCAGAACTTGTCTCACTGTATCCAAATGGTGAAAACCTTAATGTACCGGAAAACTCCATATGGTTTCAACAGGATGGCGCACCGACACATTATTCGGTAATAGTGCGGAATTATTTAAACGAAATTTTCAAACGCCGATTAATTGGTAGACGCGGATCAATAGAATGGCCAGCTAGATCTCCGGACCTAACCCCATTGGATTATTTTTTTATGGGGTTACCTTAAATCCAAAGTTTATTTTAATAGACCAAACAATATTGAGGACTTAAAAGATATAATTACTTGCGAAATTGGAAGAATTGGAACCCAAACAATTATTAACGTTTTGCGAGAATTTCAGTTTCGACTTGGATATTGTCAAGAAGCAAATGTCGCGCAATTTGAACATTTGATCTAACTATTTTTTGCTGTATTCTTAAATTCTTGTATTTTTGTTTTATTACATTGTTATAAGTAGTTAAGATTTTTTTCTCGATAATTTCGTCATGCAATACGCCCTAGAATTTAACGTACTGTATGCAGAAAAATGTGCTCTTTCAAATGACATTTTAAAAAAGGGGGGTTGCCATTTAAAAAAAATGGCGATGACGTCATAACTTTTAAAAAAATATTTGCAGCACTTTTTGTTAAATAAGCAGATTTTATATATCTATTGAAAATTGGTCTTAATCCATTATTGAAATATTTTAAAACCAATTCCATATTCTTTTGAAGAACCCTTTCTACCAAGGCCGAAAAACAGATTTCAATAATGTTTGAGGATGGATACTAAAAAAATTATAAATGCTAGAAAGAAAAAATTGTTTCGATGTGAGTGTTTTATTATAAAAATTTTCCAAGTGGGTATTTTGTTAATAAAATAAAAACAGTGAGTTGTTTATAAGAAATTTAATGGTGATTTACGACACCCGCCTGCGTCTTAAACTTCATCCTCGTGAATGATAGCCATCATTATATATTCCTTGAATAATATTCTATTCGAATTCCCCATTTCCAAACTGAGACTTTTATAATTGCAAAGAATGTTAAAGTATAAATTGACATTTTAGATAAAATAAATTGTAGAAAAAGTTACCTAAGTTTTGTTCCACCAGCTCATGTTCTTCAAAATCTCCAGGTGCACCATAGACACTGAGTACATATGACACTATGAGACAAAATACTGTGAAGTATTTCATAGTTAAATTGTGTGGTTGTTTTAAAAGTAGTAAACTATTTTGTACTTAGCGTGGTCTGAAGCACTTTACTTATATAGTTAAATGAAAACAATTATTGCGGTATTTTATTTTCTCCCTAATAGTTCTTGATACCCGGGAATTACTTTTTTCCAACTCCATAAACAAACCGTGGCAAGTCTAGATGCGTATATTCTTATCATACTGAACTCATGTTGACCTATGCAACAAATTTTATATAGATTAATATTCATAATACAACCAATGATAATTGAATTTAAAAATTGTTCAAAAAATGGCCGTAACCAAATATTTCTGAAATAGGTTCCCTTTTCCAGTGAAAATTCATTCACATTGTATGGTGAAATTAATCAGCAAAATTGTCGTTATTGAGCTGACATTAACCCTAATAGATGCAAAAGTGAATAATTGAATCAGCTAGGAATAAAAGAAAAATAAATTGTCTCAGCTCCCAAGTCGCTTAGAGCTTTCTTCTTTTTTTAATTCGCAGAAAAATCGTAGCTTTAAAATGATCTCGGGCCCAATGACGTACGATTAAAAATAAATGAGTTGTATCATTTGTTTGTGACTTTGAAACGCACGTATTTTTCAAATCCGATTTTAAACAATTAAGTTTGCGAAAACCAAAGGATTTGATATGTACCTGATAGTGCAACTTATCAAGAAGATAATCCACTTTGATTGTCTGATGTCTACAAAAAAAATTTAGGAAAATTTTACAAGAGCACCTCTTTAATAAACAAATGACTTTCTTCAAAAACCTTAAAAGATATCGATTTGAAATTTTCAGCGTCTTTTAAGTACACTGAGATGTATAACTTCCGATAATATCAAAGTCACAAGACTTTATTTATCATTAGTTATCAATAATTGAAATAAGAGACCGATTTGACGGTTCTTTTCCATTTTACAGGTACCTAAACAAATTAGCCGATTTGAAAATGTCTTATTGTTGTAGGTCTTTACTAGTTACTTTTGTCATATAAAACATTTTTTTCTAAAGTTCTTAGTTTTATTTTTAATTTACCAGAAACTGATTTTCTCAGCTTTAGTCCAATCAACAAAGCAAAAATAAGGGGAAATAATTCGTGTAGCTACCAATTTCTGTATATTAGATGGTAGATAGTTGACGCTATTGCCACCGAAGAAATGGTGGACTTGGATAATGAGAAAAGAAAATTTCCACTCAAATTTAAAATTTTCACATTTGGGACAATCTAAACCTATTTTAATAAAAACGTTTTTTGAAATTTTTTCAACCACTGCTATAGAATAGATAGATGATGGAAAAGAAATTGGGAAAAGTATTGGTTCTAGAAAAAAATGAATAGCAACTTATTTGTAGGAAATTTCATGTACTTTAATATTGTACATCGATGTTTTGTTACTAGAGGGCGTGGCTTTCAAGTTATTCAAGAAAAACTTTAAAAGGGGACCTTTAAAGTATCCCCCCCGCAGATTGGATTGGACCATTTTGCGAATTATTTAAACAATATGGCACTAAATAAAAAGTGTGCCGAAGCATGATATTCAACATTCTTAGCCTCTTTTACACGAGTCAATATTTTTACATGAAGTATCGTGCATTTTTGGACCAAACCCTAATTCGATTACACTATTATGAAAATCCATGTTACCGGACAGTAACCTTGTCTGATATTGTTTAAAAATTTTTTATTTATAACAAAAGGAAATATTAAGTTTCTTCAACCAAACCAATTTTTTTAAATATTTTTTTATTAATTTTCAACAAGAAATGTTATACTCGTGTTTCGAAATTCGTAAAACAGGTTTTCTCAATTATTTTCCTGTATGTTTAGAAAGTGTTATTTATGTTCCGCCCAGTTACGCCCTAACTATGAAGCTTTAAGCATCGGTTTTATTTTTCCGGAAAAAATGTTAAAGATAATAAACATAGACTATAAAAAATGTTTGATAGCAGGTTATCGATAAAAATAGACTGGCCAAGGCCCCAGTCAGACCATCGACGAACTTTGTATTTGTTTTTATGTGTCATAAACTAAATACATTGTATTATTTTATATATATTTTTATATACACACTTATTTAGGCACGTTAGCATTAAGTCTCAAATGTACATATTCAAAAACAATAAAAGAGTCATTAAATGCAGCATTGTCGCACAGTCGTACTTTTTTTGAAAACAGGCGTCAAAAATTGGTAACCAAGCCAATTTTTGATAAAAATTTACGAAACTTGGTATAGTTAAGTACTTGGATATGATAAATTCAGTTCTGCTGCAGACATTTTGTTCTTCAATATGGTGGCGGGTCAGAAGAAAGAAAAAAGATGAAAAATTCAATAAAACAACCCAGCCACAAAAAAGTCGTGCTCCTGAAACTTGATCCGAATAGTTCAATGTATTTTTAACGCCAAATTCGAATCCAACCTCAGAAAAGTCCTAGCACACTCAAAATCTTGCGCTAGAGTTGTAAAATCGCCTACCACTAATGTACAGTCCAGAGTTTTGAGTTTGCTGATTTCAAATTTTAAAAGCCAAAAATTCATTCTTAAAGTGAAACTCGAATAAAATAGGGATTGGCCTTAGTAGCGGAAATAGGTCGACGTTAAATAAGAGATTAAAAAAAAAACAAGAAATGTTCGATAACTTTTTTTTGTAAAGTTGATATTTTCAATGTTATTACTTTTTTAAAATTGAAAGATCGTCAACTTCTCGTTTCTTGACGCTCCAAAAGTATAATAAAAAATATTTTTTACAGTACATATTTTACTTCCACGCCCAACTGAATTGTTTTTTGAACATATCCAGTGAAGGGTTGAGGGGGTAAATAGGGGAAAATAAGTAAAGCAAGGTGGAAAAAGTCTATAAACTTGGGTTTTATTGTATATATTAGAAGCGAAGTCCGAAGATTTTTTATAACATTTTCCAACCCCTCCACCACCCGTGGCATTACTAAAGGGCTTGATAAAATTAAATTGAGACATTCACTTGAATTTGGTACACATATGCATTATATCGACATATGGAACTAGATTATATTTTGAGATGATTCTGTTGAAGGGGAAGGGTTGTAGTGGTAAATAAGAATAATAAGCAAAGCAAGCTGGTAAGAGTACAGAAACTTGGGATTTGGTGTATATACTAGAAGCCATATCCTCATTTTTTTTTATAACATTTTTCAACCCCTCCACCACCCCCCTCCATTATTAAAGGGGCTGATAAAATTAAAATTAGATACTCACTTGAAATTAGGAACAAGAACGTATGATAACGACATCTGGAACTAGATTATATTTTAAGATGATTTTGTTGAAGGAGTTTGTAGAGGTAAATAAGAGAAAATGAGTAAAGCAAGCTGGTAAAAGTACAAAAACTTGAGATTTAGTGTATATACTAAAAGCCAAGTTGTTTGATTTCTTCATCATATTTTTCATACCCCCACTATCTCCACTCCATTATTAAAGTGGTTGATAAAATAAAACTGAGATATTCACTTGAAATTCAGTACACGTATACATAACTGGAGAAAATAAGCAGAGCAAGCTAATAAGAGTCCAGAACCTTCATATTTGGGATACATGCTAGAAACCAATGCCTCATTTTTTTATGACATCTGCCTCAAATATTATTATAATTCTATGACCAATTATTTCCACAAACTAGAGTGCAAATATAGTAGATATTCCTTAGGGTTAGGCGGCGGTTTTTCAGTTCGCTGTCTGGAGAGTAACCTGACAAGGTTAGAGAACAATCGAGAATCGAGTACTTGTTAAAGTACCAAGTACTTGAGAAAGCAGATGACTTTATAATACCAAAATAATACCAACTTGATTTTTTTTTTTTTTTTTGAGGGGAAAAACCTTCAAAAGGTTCCCTGCACTGTTGGTCGGGCGTGCAGGGGTATGTGGGATTTTTACCCACTAAAAAACCCCCCCTCTTCCTCCGGAACCGTACTTAAACATATATTTATTTTGTAGATAACGCGTTGCCTCACTCACTTGATAATAATCTGCGTCAATCAGCGCTACTCCATATTTTATTTTCTATATTCTGATTACTACCATTTGTGACCGTAAGTCAATTCTAAATGACCACAACTTTACTTCGGTAGCAGTAGATTTGATACTTTGAATTTACTTAATAAGAGTTGCAAAAGACTCAGTATTCCAATACTCAATTGCTACTACTTGAGTACTTTCAGGAATCGAGTTCTCTCTCGATTCTTGTACTCGAGTATCGCATCACAAAGCTTTCGTCAATCTACTTAAAGTTGACGGTCGTTAATAAATACAAGATCATTGCTCCAAAAATATGCCATAAAACTAATTTGTGTTAAGCGTCATTTTTAAAAATAGGATAAAACGTTATACGCATATTTCTCTGTGCGAGCGCCATATAGAATAATGTACGAAAGACTCTGTATAAGTAATAATTATCGTATGATTTATTAAAACATTATTTCCAAATTAAATGATATGATTTCTGTGGGGTCTTTTAATATGAGCATGCGGACTGCATATGCGAATAAAATTAATTCTTCACTGCCTTCCTACCCATGTTGTAGTAAAACAATCAAAATTAAATATGTATCTCATGCAGAGTGTGTTTGACTAGGACAAATGATTAACAAAATCTGAAGTTATTACATATATGTGGTTAACGCCTGTTCCTCTTGAAATTATTACTACCTACTTTACATAATTTACGATTGCGAGCATGGGTACCCAATATAAAATTCTTGTGAGACAAATAAAACATGTAAATATTAATTATTTTGTAATTTATTTGTTTACGAAAAGAATATTGAATAATTAACGACTAGAAGTTGGCTGAGTGCGAATACTGTTTGATTAATATTTTGCTCGGATACTACTCAGTTCAATTTTACGTGGTGCCACTGAGATTAAGTACCTACACAGCCATTATTTTTTCTTTTTATTGTTCGGCAATATCTTATTGCAACTTACACCTGTTTCATTAGTCTTATCAAAAATAACTTCTATTAGAGTAATGACCTATTCTAGATAGTAGTTTATTCGAACTTGAGACACAGAGTGTGTATCGCAGTTTCAATATCTTGCACATCCACGCCCTTTCTTTAGATGACCAAGTTGTATCCGGGTATCAATGAGATCACTCTCATTTCGCCATTAATTTATTTTTAAAGGATTTAGATGAAATTTGGCATATATCACATAGTACCAAAACAATAGTTTTTGATTTTGTAACAATTTTAATACCTAAATATTGAAAAGAGTTTCACCTGTGGGAACGGCAGCTAGTTTTTTGTTTGAGAGCATAGGGTTGTAAGTAAGGAGTACGAAGACTCAGAGGGCGCCACCTGCTGAATACTAATGTAGTGATATAAAGAATTTTGCCAGCTAGGAACAAAATTAAGTTACTAGCAATCGTGCGATGGAATTCTCCCAATATCAAAATTTACACTTTACTGCGAAATCTCAAAATCTGGTCAAATATTAGGTGCCCTAGTGCAAATAACAAGAACATGCAGACACTAAACATTTATTACGACACAAGTAAGATGTGCAACAAAAAAAACTCACAGTTATTCCCTAAACATAATCTATACACAAAAGAAATTCAAAATATGTGCGTGACCAATTTAAAATTGCTTCAGTGGTTTGAGTCTTAGCATAAGAAACAAAACTACGACTTATGTGATGCTAACAATGAGTTTTAAATTTACAACAGCGAGTCAAAGATCTACCATGGGTTAAAATTACAGCTCATCAGTAAAATAAAGAAACGAGATTCTGCGAGCCAACTTTTGCAATGCTCGCTGTGTACACTGGAATGTTAAAGAATTATCTAAAATAAGCGTGTTCTAATAAAATATTTCATGTGTAACATAGTGGAGGGTAGATTCGCATCTCACGGTACCATGCGTTGCTTTACAGCAAAAAATCTTAAGATGTCTCATCATGCTAGATATAAACTTAGAGTTTAACTTGTAGCTGCAAAAACGTAGTGTAACTTACTTTAATATTTAAACAAAAAAATCACTGAACAAAACTATAATTTCTTTAAAAATATATAACCAAAATGAAACAATAAAACCTGATTAGAGCCTTGGCATTTTCTGTGACTACTGCAGCGTGACTTGTCACCACTTCCTGGACGTTCTCGATGTTGGCTACGACTACGACTCCGTGCTGCACCAAAATTTCTGAACGAATCTCCTGGAGACTGCTGCAAACAACTCTCCAAGCCAAAACTTCTCTAAATGTGAGCAGGACCCACATATAACCAAATATCTAAGTAATAGACTTCCTCCTATTACTCCTACAAATACTAGGCCCCCTTAGATAACCAAAATTACTGCACCAACCAGCTTGACCCATATATTAACTACTCTGCTTAACAGCCTAACTCATATATGTGCCTGTCCCAAATTTATGCCTATCCAAACATAGCCTGCCCCAAATATAGGCCTCTGCAAATACTCCGTAATAATTACAATAAATAAGAACTAAATAAAACTCCAAACGAAATAAAATAACAGCTCACCTCATATAGAGAGTATTACATAACCTCACGAAACACGTAGCGACAAAATTACGACAACCAACAGAATTCCTTCCTGAAATTTACAAAATGCTGTCGGCAGGACGGTAAAGAAACACTGGGTACATCAAATCACATTCACGTACGTGTGAGCGATGTAAAACCCAAATTCTTCGTCACAAACTCGAGACCGCCGCCGTTTAGCTATCTCGAGGCTGTCGAAAAAAACGAGAGCACCCGACCGGAAATCTCCCACAGTTCTCAGTGTTGCCAACTTGAGCACCTAGAGATAACTTTCTCTGGCCAATGATAACGCTATCAAAGGACTTTACAATCAAAAGACTGAATTTCACAAGTACGTAATAACTCAACTGCAAGGATATATCATTAACACCACTAACTCAAATTATCTTAAAGGAAAAAATGCATTGCATTCTCGCAAGTAGGCAACACGCTAGACCAACCAATGCGCGTGTTGTTGCATATCCATCTACTCCAGGGAAATGAATACATTAGAACCTTATTAATGTAAACAAACACAAATAAACATATATTTTGTGATGTAGCCATTTCAAATGCTACAATCTATCTGTCAAGTTTCTGCGAGTTCCAACTCGTCGGAAGTGACCCAAACTTTTGATCTTTAAATGGAACGCCCTGTATTTTTTTTCATTTTTGACTCTAGAGATTATTCTGCAAAAATTTCGTGCCAGTTTACACCATTTTAAAAATTTACACACATATGTGTAGTATTGTGTAGGTGTGTATGAAAGTGTGTAAATATCCGTAAGTGTGAGTGTTTACACATGTATATGTACACACTTACTTTCAGACACACAGACATTTTCTATTCGATATTTGAGTACAGCCTGTTATGAGACGGACTTCTGTTCCAATTTTTTTGTGTACGATTTTGTACGAAGTTATCTATGTGAATCAAAAAGGCATGATATAGTAATTTACGTTATAAGTCCGGTAGGTGACGTATTATAGTACGAGCTGTTTTACGGACGAGGCGGCGCAGGAGCCGAGTCCAGAATATAAACGAGTACTGTAATGAGACATACGGACGAGTATCGTATAATATTTTATTTCATGCTGTCTCTATAATTCTTTTTAAAACGAATACAAAGTAATAATTATTGAGATTTAATAGTATATTGGGTATCAAGAATGGTAAGGTACGTTTACCGGTCCACGGCAATGTTTGGAGGCTGAGCGCTAGTTAAGCCTCCAATTTTGCCGGAGACCGGTACAACCCTTAACGTTCGTGGTGTTCATACTGTTTTTGCACGATCGTATTGAATTACACTTCAATTAAAATGATTTAATTTCTAAGAAATAAATAAAAAATCGAAAGTGACGTTTATATTTCGTGGCAAGTCCAATTTGTCAAATGTGATATTTTTATTTTGTTATAAAATTAGACAGCTGTGCTATGTTTCCAAAACAATATTTGATGTTATTTACAAACAAGCAAACATATTTAATTTGACACAAAATTTTTACTGTATTACTTTCTTTACAATGAGTGATTCCGAAGACAATAGTGAAATAGAAAATGCATGGGAGATCGGATGTGCAGCAATAATTCCAGAAAAATCCAAGGATCGCTATGAAAAAGTCTATAAAATGTTCAAAAAATGGTGTAAGGAGAAGGCCGGTGCTAGTATCAATGAAAAACTGTTGTTGGCGTATTTTGTTCATCGGAATATGGCATTAAAATCGCCTGGTAGTCTCTGGGCGGAATAGTCAATGTTAAAAAGCACAACTTTCCTAAAATATGCTATTGATATTTCAAAATTCTCTACTTTGATTGCTCATCTGAAAGGAAAAAATATTGGACACAGACTTAAGAAAGCTAGTGTACTTACCAAAGAAGACGTAAAACAGTTTTTAAATGAAGCATCCGATGATGAATTTCTAATTTTCAAGGTATTTATGGTTATTCTAGTATTATTTGACAACAAAAGTTAAATATATTTGTATTTTTAAGTAGGACTGATCCTAGGAACAACAGGGGCATGAAGAAGGGATGAATTATATAGTATGACGATAGATGACATAGAAGATTATCAAGAATATGTATTGTAAAAATTCCAAATACGAAAACCAATACCGTAACAAATAAAATAGAAGAACAAATCCACACTATTTTTTTTTTAAATACAGTGAGCTCCGACCAACTCTTATGAAAAGCAAATATTTATTTTTAAATTATCGACGTGGAAAATGCAGTACGCAGGTGGTGGGAAGGGGGACTATTGGAAGTTGGCCATCAAAAATTGCCAAATATCTGAAATTAGAGCACCCTGAAAGTTATACTGTGTATTCTTTTAGAAAGACCTCGGCAACACTGTTGGCCAATAAAGGTGTTGACATATTAGAGCTCAAAAGGCACGGGGGAGTGGAGATCTTCTTCTCTACTCTATTCTATGATAGAGAGACAGAGCCAACTCAGCCTGAGGAACAAGCTCACGCTTATCTGGACTCTCATTGCACCTATTCTGACCTACGCGTCCGTTGCCGGGGGATACCAAGCAGTCACCCATCTGAAAAGGATACGCCCGCACGGGCGTATAGGTTCTTCGAACTCCGAATTCCCATGCTCTGCTGCACAGCAGAGCATGGGAATTCGCTTGTCAGACTGACTATGACCCCAACGACGCACCGAGGCACAAGAGGCCGAAACTCCAGATCCTGGACAAAGGGTAAGTATAACTAACCCTTTATCTATTTCAGCCCGATCTTCAAGCCACACCGCAAGGAGACAATGACCAAAAACACCCAATTACCCGATGCTGGGGGTACCAAGCAAACAACCAGCTCGGTATCCTTACCCTAACCCGTGCCGGCCTCTGACGCCTAAAAGGCGTTTCTGGCCGAACACAATTCTTGAGCTACACAGTTCACACTTCCTTCCGACGAAATCGGAGCACATGATGCCAATTGTCACCCTGGGCTTCCGACTAGTCAACACCCCCAAATCCCTTTCAAACTCCGAGAGGGCTTGGTAACAGCCGTTCCCTCTCACGACAGAGGAAAAATGCTCCCGGGAGCCTACATTCCAGCGAAGAAAGAAGACCAAGACATAAGAGCGCCCGAAGAAACGACCCAGCTGGCAGGGTTCAATAGCCAGGACCAGGGGAGGTTTGGTAACATCGCCTACCCCGTCCGCATTTGCGGAGGGATATACATTCTTCATTCAATCAGAAAGGAGATGTCCGTCGTATATACAGGCTTTCATTGACATTTCTCAACAACCACCTGAAAATTTGGAAGAAAATTCTACTATTCTGGAGGAATTTGTTTGTCATATGTATGGTTCTAAAGGAGTACAGAATATTAATCTCGTACGTGTAGCTACTTTCATGAAGGCGTATAATGTCAATCAGAAAGAAGATGTCAGGGATAGGCGAAAAAGCAGGCCAACCTCTTACGAGGCTGGTCCAGGGCTACAGCGATGATTGGGCTAAAGAGCTCAAGCTCAACCCCTAATCATCCGAGACCATCTTTAGTCAAGAATATTGACGCCTACTTGATTAAATCAAATATGTATAGTAGGTAATTCTTAAACACATTACCATTAGTTACTTTCAATTTTATCAATAGTTCATAATTCAACAAAAATAATTAATATATCGGTCGAATTCTTTACGATCTTAGTTTATAAGAAATCTTAAATAAATCATAAAATAATATGGTTTACTTTTATGAAAGGCAATAAAAGCTTCTTTATACCAACATCTTGATGATGTGGTTTATTTTATGGCTTTGCTTAATTAAATTGTACTTTTTTGATCTTATATACACTTGGGCAGACATTTATAAACAAAGGGACATAAAATACATGAATGTATGGTTAGTTCTCTTCGTTTCGTTTTATAAATATGGTTATTGCGTACTAGTAAAAACAAATTACACAATTAAATTACCCTACTACTGTGACGTAAAAATGTCATTTATCTTTCTTTGCTGATATTGTTACGGCTATAAGAAAAGAAAACATCATTATGAAAACAAATTAAAATTGCAACTTTTCTTTATTTTATAACTTTCAAATATTTGAGAAATTAAAAAGTCAACCTACCGATTCCATCGTGATTAGGATCTGTTAAGAATGTGCCTATGCATCCCCTTTATTTGAAGGCATGCATATAGGTGACAGAAAACTAAAAGTATCTAAAGTGTATTTGAAAATGAAAGAGAGTAAAAAAGTTTATTATAAATGCAAATCTTATAAAAACATACTCTAATTTCTTTCTATTATGTATTATGTCAAATTGGCGATCTGTACCCACTTTTAGAGAAAATTTATTTGAAATGCCCGCACTACGACATTTCTGTCTGCTTCGGATCAATCTGTCCTTATCTCTGCCGTGGCGATCTGCCGGACGATCTCTCTCCTAACCAGTTATCATCAGCAAACTCACACTTCATAGTCGAGTTTAGGGGGTTATTCGTAGCTCAAGAAAGTTATTAATTATTGTGATTATTATTATTATGGTATTATTAACATTGGAAATGTTAATGTTCGCGTATTAGTCCAGTGCACGACAGTAAAAATATGGTATTGCCTCCGAATCCTATCAAGAAGCATGAATTTTTATGAAACTTTGGAATTAAGCTTTACTTACCCTTCACTTCATTCCCTATCCTATGCCGATATGCATAAAATATTCTTAGGGGTGAAAGCTACACCTTATTGCAAAAACTTAATAAAATAATGAATTGAAGCCTTTAACAAGTTAAAAAACGTTAATGGGGTTTGAATAAGGATTATTTGATGTTTTAAGACACTAATTTTTATTTGTCAACCCTTATTTGATCTATTTATCCCTTATAAATTACCCCCATCATGATAAAATTGGAAAAAGACAATTTATTGACTTTGTCATACTTCATATATTTTTCATCCCAACTTTTCAACCCTTAAAAAACTTATCCCTTATTATGAAAAAAATTGGAAAAATCATTTACCGGCATGTTTATATAATTTAATACGTCATTTATCTTAATTTGGTATCTTATTATCGTGTTCGACTTGAATAATTTTTTATTGCAACTTTTCAACCCTTCAAAATTTCCCCTTATGTGGAAAAATGTGGAAAAGTTTTCTACCGATAGACACGCGTTCGGTTCAGCAATCGTCTGGTATGTATTTATGCTATATATACATTCATCTATGCTCCAACATCTACCTACTCCGAAATTAAAAAATAGTGCGTTTGGTTTTTTGACAATAACTCGCTTAATTTTTACGCTAGAAAGCTCAGCAAAAAAACATTTTCTAGGAAATTCTATGAACTACGAGCTCATAATTTCGAGCTTTCATATCTCGTAGGTCCTTTATTTTTAAAAAGACAACGTTTAAAGGACTGAAAAGCGGTACCAGTCATACGCTAATGCGAACTTTGAAAGGCCATATCTCGGTTAATGTGTAAGCTACGACAATAAAAAATAAAAACAATATTTTCAGTAGAAGAAATCCTAACGTTTTGTTTTCCAGCAATTTCTCCGTATCTTCGATAGTTTCTTTAGTTATTTTGAAAAAAAAAACGATTTTTTCAAAAATTTCAATAATGCTTTTTCCTCTTTAACCATAATTTTTTTTCTTCGCAAATACAATACGAAGAGTATACTGCATTCCATCGCATCGTAACATTTCTAAAACTGGTAATATTGCTCGTAGAGAAAAAAATTTCATATCACTGTGTTGTTGATCGAAATTTGAACAACTTTCAAAATGTCCGTCCGTCTGTCTGTCCGTCCGTTTCTTGTAAGCACGATAACTTAAGAACGAAAAGTCCGATTGTATTAAAACTTTGACAGTAAGTTAGTGTTAGGTAGAGGAAGAACTCTATTGTTTTTTTAACAAAGTCGATCAATAAATAAAGTAAATAGTTATTAATTTTTAAAATTTGAAAAAAAAAACATTTTTTTAAACAAAAAATGTCTAAAACTAATATTACCTATAAAAAACTGCGAAGAGTATCCTGGAATAGAATGTGCAACAATTATATAAAAAGTGCAGCAAGTTGGCGAAGAGTATATTTACTCTAATTTTGAAACTTAAATTGAATCTAGGTACGAATATTTTCTAAATAGTCCAGTCAATTAACGCTTGAAAGGTGGGTGTAGAGGACATGGTCGGGAACAGAATTTTTGACTTCAGGGCGGTGTTCGAAATAGTTAGGAGGTGAATATACTGAAAGTTCCCGAACCTACAAATTAAACGAGGTGCAGGGGACACTTGTTTGTTTTCTTTCTTATATTTGGCATGATGTGGAATTTCTATGTGTTTATCCTCAGAAGCATTAAATCCTCCAACTTGCATCGTAGCGAAAAACTTATTCTTTTCCAAATAAAAGCTGATAATATTTCTTACAAGATTATTACCATTCTTTTTTTTTTTCTATTTCCAACAGCTTTCGAGATATCCGCTAACGAAAACTGCAAATAGTTGAAAGACGCTTTTTTGCTCCACGCTATTCGACAAACTTTGCCTTCTAGCGCTCCAGCTAGTTTTACAGAGATGTCCTCACAATAGAAGTTGTGGAGCATTACGTTTACTTTGATCAAAAATTGCAACAATTTGAAATTATCTGGCTTTCGAGATTCCGATAGAAAACCGTATCTGAACAAACCCATTAAACATTAGTCAAGAGAAATTAGGTTATAATTTCTGAAAGAGGAGTTAAGGTGCGTTTACAGCTACCAAACGAAGGCGAACGAACGACAGTGACCAAACATTCGCCACTTTGGCGAGAATTCGCTTGGGCGTTTGCATCTGCAGAACATTCGCATTTGTTTAAGTTCGCTATTGTTCGTGAACACAGTGGTTTAATTTTTATGAAATGTCCGACGACGAAAACATTATTATTACAAGTGCGTCATTCATCGTTCTTAATGAACTTTTAAAAAAGAAACCCAGGAGGAACAGGCGTTGGTGGATTTTTCTTAATTTCCAATACACTAACATTCATTTCTTTCCCTATTTCTCTCCACGCGTCATTTTTTCTGAATCTTACTTTGTAATTATTGTCCTTCGGGTCCCATAAACAAGGACTTTGTTGATATAGGTTAATTAAGGTTAATATGTCTTCATTGGACCACTCCATTTTAGGTATTATTAACGCTTCTATAAGTTTATTCACTGAATGTTCGCTTTTAACTGTGAATTCCAACAAATGTGTCCAATTAAGGTGCGTTTACAGCTACCAAACGAAGGCGAACGAACGACAGCGAACAAGCATTCGCCACTGTTTGGCGAGAATTCGCTTGGACGTTTACATCTACAGAACATTCGCATTTGTTTAAGTTCGCTATTGCTCGTGAACACAGTGGTTTAATTTTTATGAAATGTCCGACGACGAAAATATTATTATTACAAGTGCGTCATTCATCGTTCTTAATGAACTTTTAAAAAAGAAACCCAGGAGGAAGAGGCGTTGGTGGATAAGTACTTTATTTAATTTTTTTCTTAATTTCCAATACACTAACATTCATTTCTTCCCCTATTTCTCTCCACGGCGTCATTTTTTCTGGTTCTTATTTTATAATTATTGTCCTTCGGCTCCCATAAACAAGGACTTTGTTGATATTGGTTAATTAAGGTTAATATGTCTTCATTGGACCACTTCATTTTATGTATTATTAATGCTTCTATAACTTTATTCACCGAATGTTCGCTTTTAACTGTGAATTCCAACGAATGTGTCCAATTACCCGTTCACGGCGAGCACGAACTCTTTTTGATGTACCGCTCCGCTCTCGAACCCCAGCGAACGCGAAGATTCGGCCATTCGCCAATGTTCATTCGTCTTCGTTCGGTAGCTGTAAACGCACCTTTAGCAGAATACCAAATTCCCTAAATACACGCGTTAACTCTCAACTTAAGTAAACCGGAGACGGCAGAGTACGGTGCAACAAGACGAGAGGTAAGCTTCGTTTAAAAATTAAACATTGATTATTTATTCATCGCTTAAAATGAATACGGTGTAAATTGCTGTTTAGTGACATTATTCTCTGAATTTTACAAACAAAGTATAGCTAATGTATTCAAATATGACAAAAGCAGGTTCAACGTTTCCCTTAACCGTCAGTCATGGATGAGTTGCACCGATAATTCAGAACATCAATAATACCCAACAATATTCTACCAGTATTAGCAAACCTGTTCGTTAATTATCCCGGATTAAATAAGATAGAATCAATAAAATATCTACATAATAAATCGCGAGTAGCTTGCTGAACACAGCTTTGTATGTTAGTGGAGTTTCAGCTATACCATCATTTTTCACATTCCCAATCATAGGAGGCTGCCATGCACGTGTTCCTGCAAATTCTGATCTAGGCAGCGTGAGAACCTCGGACTAGCGATCTCATTCGCAAAAATACCGTATTAAGACGTGCACAGCCTTCTCGATATACCGGAAAACCTAATTATGAAACTGTTCATTCCCATAATTTTTACTTTGCAATTATTAGATAAACAAATCTTTGCTTTTTAATTTCCGATCGACTAAGCACTGTCGAGTTAAATGCACTTTAAGTCGTGGTTGCGTAACATGGTGAAACTAAATTAAGTTGTGGTGTGTGATCATTAGAATGATATATTTGATATAATAATAAGAATAATTTTAGAGGTGTTAGTCAACTACCCCCCCCCCCCCAAGTAATTTTTTCTTCTACAATTTGCTAGCACACCGGTACAGGGGTATAGGATGTAAATATTTTCCTCAGCCCCCCTCCCCCTCAGTTATTATTTTGTCTTGAATTTGTTAACACGCAATGCTTATACGTAGCATACCTTAGCACAACCACTTTTCAAGCTAACGCTCCTACAGGATCGATAATATACAGGGTAGAAAGTTTGTCCCGCCCACAGATATATTACATTTTCTATTATTACTCAGATTACCTTACCAAAAATGATCACATATATAATAGAGGGTTGAAATAGAGAGGTTAATAAAGAGGGTTAAAATTTTGTTATTACCCCCCATATACTTTTTTTCTCAAATTTGACAGCACATAATGTTAACACCTAGACAACTAAACAACTAAATAATTAAATGAATAAATTAAACTTTATTTCATGAATAATTTTTACAATCATCTTAGTAATAGAATAATAATAATGACATACTTAAAATTTAATACATAGTGGTTTTGAAAAAGTTCTCATGTTGGGAAAATATTTGTTATTGTTTCCATGGAATATTGAATTACGCCAATTACTTTTGCCTATCTCGGAACGAAAAAATTCGTGAAAGAAAATGGCTACGTGGCAGTTGTCACTTGTCAAATTTTACATTTGTGCCAAAAATCATTAAAAATCTCCTTGTATTTCGTATTTTTTCGTACTTCATTTTAAGAGACGACCGCCATTTTCCAAGATGACGGACGTAGCATAATATGCACGAATGTTATTAATGATATGCTCTTGCTGAACACTAGTAGGAAATGCATATGCAAGGTTTCGAATTATTTCCTAAGAAGGATAATACGATTGTGCTAAAAGTTGACTAAGTAAGTTAAGTGAACAATATATAGGCCAGTAGAATCAGGAAAAAAACGGTGGTTTTTGAGAAAAGACGAGAGACAGCGCCTTTTTACATAGAAATGTGGGTTTCGACCTCCTAACATGTTATCAGACGGCGACAAACTTGTAGGTGGGGGAAGTATGTTTTTTATATATGAGTATATAATTTTGTCCTAAAATCGAGGATATTTCGAAACCTGTAGGGAAAATTGAAAATTTTTTTCAGACAAAATTTGTAGAAAATATAGTCTCAATTTTTTTTATTAAAATTCTTTGATAGCATGCCTAAAATTTTGTTGCCGTCTGGCAACATATTAAGAGCTCGGAACCTACATTTCTATGTAAAAAGGGCTGTCTCTCGTCTCTTCCCAAAAACCCTGTTCTTTGCCTAATTCTACTGGCCTATACAGGGTCCTGCAGCTCACCTCCCGTCTTCTACTACACCTAAACGATTTATTTTAGAAAAATGATTCAAACGGGACAATAGACTGTTTCTTAGAGAGCACATTTTAAAAATATTTTTGAATATACAGGGTGTTCCAGAAATTGGTGGTGCATCAAAGTTGTATCTTTTTAAATGGAACACCCTGTAGTTTTATTGATTTTTGGGACCCCTTCGAGCTACTGTACATATCCCTAGAATATTATCAAATTTGATTTGATAGTTCCAGAGGAATAAATTAAAATCGAAAAAAAAAATTTTTTTCGTCATATTTTAAAAAATTTATAAAAAATAGAAAAAACATCCTCAAACCAAAACTAAGGAACAGGTTGCTTATAATAAAAGGTTAGTTTATCCTACTATGAATATCGTAAAAATAACTTATACAGGATGTTCAAAATTCAATGCCAAACTTTTCAAAATGTAATGCTATTTTTCTCCATTTTTTCAAATGGGACACCCTGTATATTTTTATCTCATCGGATGCAGAATTAAAAAATGAGCATATTTTTTAATTACAATTATCTCGACTATCTTAAAGGTTTCACAGATATTCGTCAAAAACTACTACAAATCGCAAAATTATTATCTAATAGTTTTACTTAACATTTTTCAAATCAATAACTAGAACTTATGTTCAATATGTCTTCCGTTCTCTTGGAGGCACAAACGAAGGCGGGTATGAAATGATCTTGCTACTCTTCCTAATAGGTCGGGTGTAATGTTTTGAAATGCGTTCCTGATTCTTTGCTGCATGTTTTCTGGTGTGGTTGGACGTTCCTGATAAACGATTTCCTTAACGTAGCCCCACAAAAAGAAATCCAATTTAGTGAAGTCGGGTGATCGGGGCGGCCAATTACATGGCCCTCCTCTTCCAATCCACCGGTTTGGAAAGGTTGTATTGAGATGGTCCCTGACTTGTAATGAATAATGTGTTGGGGCTCCGTCGTGTTGCAGCCACATTGCATCTCTCAAAGGTATTGGTAAATTTTGACATAAATTTGGCAATTGATTTTGCAAAAAATCAAGATACATAGCACCATTCAAATGTCCGTTAAAAAAGTGAGGACCAATAACATGTTCACCAATAATTCCCCCCCACACATTTATTGACCATCTGTGTTGTTGGTCAACCTGCCTAAAAATCCTTGGGTTGTGGTCGGAATAGTAATGAAAGTTATGGCGATTCACAAATCCGTTTTTATGAAATGTGGCCTCATCAGAAAACAAAACCTTATCAAAAAACTCACAATTTATCCTAATTTTAGCTTGCGCCCAATTGCAAAATTCGACACGTTGCTCAAAATCTGCATCGAAGAGTTGTTGATGAAACTGGATATGGTAGGGATGAAAACGGTTGTCCTTTAAAATTCGTTGAACGGTTCTCTCACTTACGGCATCACCGACTGCTTTTTGACTAACGAAAGGGTTTTCCGTAACAGATAATAGCACAGACAATTCATTTTCTTCATTTCGAGCGGGTCAATTTCTAACTGGTTTTGTATAGTCTACATGTCCCGTTTGTACAAATCTCTCTAATAAGTTGTTCAGGCTTCTTTTGTCTGGATGTCTCCGTTCCGGATAACGCTGTGCGTAAACTCGACTTGCCAAAAAACAGTTTCTTTCTGATTCTCCTAATATGAAAATCATATTTACTAGCTCTTCTCTGCTGTACTCCATCACAAAAAATGCTTAAAACTTGTAAATTACTAATACGTAATTTAAAATATTGACATATGTCTATTTGTATGACAGTTTGTAAGCAAATTTGTTTCCATGGCTATCTACTAAATTATCTTATTATGGTTAAGAAACAACAGGAATATGATTTCTGTTTACTCCCCTTCATTTACGCCTTCAAGAGGAGAACTGCATAGACAGTTATATGAGAAACTGTCTAATTTAGGCATTTGCTTATTTAATAACATTAGAGGAGATAAATGATAAAACGGAACACATATTGAACATAAGTTCTAGTTATTGATTTGAAAAATGTTAAGTAAAACTATTAGATAATAATTTTACGATTTGTAGTAGTTTTTGACGAATATCTGTGAAACCTTTAAGATAGTCCAGATAATTGTAATTAAAAAATATGCTCATTTTTTAATTCTGCATCCGATGAGATAAAAATATACAGGGTGTCCCATTTGAAAAAATGGAGAAAAATAGCATTACATTTTGAAAAGTTTGGCATTGAATTTTGAACATCCTGTATAAGTTATTTTTACGATATTCATAGTAGGATAAACTAACCTTTTATTATAAGCAACCTGTTCCTTAGTATTGGTTTGAAGATGTTTCTTCTATTTTTTATAAATTTTTTAAAATATGACGAAAAAAATTTTTTTTTCCGATTTTAATTTATTCCTCTGGAACTATCAAATCAAATTTGATAATATTCTAGGGATATGTACAGTAGCTCGAAAGGGTCCCAAAAATCAATAAAACTACAGGGTGTTCCATTTAAAAAGATACAACTTTGATGCACCACCAATTTCTGGAACACCCTGTATATTCAAAAATATTTTAAAAATGTGCTCTCTAACAAACAGTCTATTGTCCCGTTTGAATCATTTTTCTAAAATAAATCGTTTAGGTGTAGTAGAAGACGGGAGGTGAGCTGCAGGACCCTGTATATTGTTCACTTAATTTACTTGGTCAGCTTTTAGCACAATCATCTTAGGAGAAAAATCCTTCCATGGAAATAATTTTAAACATTGCTTATGCAGTACCCACTAGTGTCCAACAATAGCATATCATTAATAACATTCGTACATATTATGCTACGGTCGCCATCTTGAAAAATGGTGGCCCACTCTTAAACCGAAGTATGAAAAGGCACGAAATACAAGGCGACACATTTAACGATTTTGTCGCATAAATGTAAATTTTGAGAGGTGACAACTGCCACATAGCAAATTTTTGTCGGGCTTTTTTTTGTTCCAAGATAGACAAAAGTAATTGGCATAATTCAATTTTCCATGGAAACAATAACCAAAATTTTCTCAATATGAAAACCACTATATATTATATTGTCTAAATGTTATTTGTGGCATTATCTTAATTTTTTTTCCTTCTTCAATTCTTTGGGACTTCCTGTCACATGTATGTTTTCTTTTAAGCAGTGCTAGGGGAGTCTACAAAATATATCACAATTAACCAGTATGTTACTGGTAAAAAACCTCTACGCCTGTGACGTTTACGTCAAAGGATCAGTTAAAGGTTGGTTGGAAACAACACAAATAAGTATAAAAACTTGTATAAGTATAAAAACTTGAAATTAAATATTTCGCCGATGTTTCCTTTTTCAAGGCTTTTTTTTGAAAAATCTTTTTTGCTGTGTATGACAAATATACAGCTCTAAGAATGTTTGTTATATTCAATATTCATAGATACTTAACTGTTGATATAGTTAACAGTTTTTTAGTTTTTATACAATGTTAAGTTTGTGAAGTTCTTCTTTTAACATTGGCAGCCCAGTTGTACAGACATCTACGGAACAATTCGACACGCAATTATCCTCATTCAATGATATTATCGCGGATTCTTTAATTTTTCTTTTTTTGCCATCTGCCTCTTTTGTTAAAATTTTTGCCGAGTCCCAGTTTATTCTATGTCCGTTCTCCCGCGCGTGTTCGCAGGTCTTGGACCTCTGAATTTCATTTTTTCTGATATAATTTTAAAATCGACATATTTGTTCCTGTAAAATATTAATACATTAGAAAAATGTAATAAATTTTGCCAATTTAATTGGACGGTTCACTAATAGAGGGCGAGGCAGTAGCTGTTCGAAGTGGCAACACTGCTGCAAATCACTAAAAAGCAGGGTCGGAGTTGTTTTTTCTTTTCTATAGCGTTTGAAATAGAGTTTAAAAGAATTTTACTTCACTTACCAATTGAATTGTTATATTATCACAAAAACCATACAACTGGTTATTGTATGGTTCCTGTTATATCGGCATAACCATTTAGTGACGTGTGAGTCGGACGAACACGTAAATAATTTGATCCATAACAAAAGTACAACCCCTCCCCGTTTTCGAGGATGCTGAACATGATGGCGGTGGTAGAATGTCTCTTTGGGGTTGCACAACCCCCTAAACGGCCAAAGATCACCCCCAAACGAGGTTAAACCCTCAGGATATAATTGTTACGGCTCAAAAATATCCTCCCCCCCCATTTTCACAGATGGGAGCACAATGGTGATGCTGAATATTTATTCCAACTCCCCGCAACCCCTCCAAGGGCCAACAATCAACCCCTAAAGGGGTGAAAATTGTTGTTAGGCGTTAGGAATTGGAAGAGTTTGAAAGAATATCGAGTACCACCATCTTTGTCAGCATCCTCGAAAACAGGCGGTTTATACATTTTGCCGCTGAAGAAGATCTTTAGCCCTTCCGGGGGTGATTATTGGCCATTCGAGGGGATGCGGGGGGTTGGAATAAATATTCAGCATCACCATCGTGCTCAGCATTCTCAAGAACGGGGGTAGGATATTTTTGAGCCGTAAAAATTATATCCTGAGCATGTAACCACGTTTGTAGCTGGTTTTTTTTATTCAGCGTATTGATTTGCTTATAAGCGGACAGTTTTTCTTGGTTAAGCGTCATTTATAAATGGGCTTTAATGCACTTTATAGCGTCCTCTGAGACCGCTTCAAATACGTATTCGGGATTAAAGTGGGGATAAACGTCACATTTGTTATTGTGTCTTTCTGAATTTGACGTTATTTGCTTGTGTATTCTGACAGTGTACAAATAAAAGCGGAACAAGGGCTAGTCGAAATTACAATAAAGGCTTATTAATCACAGTCAACTCGGAGACTGCTCAAATTTTGCTGTTATTTGAATAGCGTACCCATTATTGGAGTACTGTCTTCAATGCCATGATGCAATAATAATAAATTGCTCTCGGTTTGATCATTTATTAAACTAAGATAAAGGTTTAGAGAGTCTAACTCCATTTCAATATACTATCCAAGGGCCAAAGATTTAAAAACAAAACAAAATGAAACAGTGGAGACAAGGTCGAAGATGTCAAATTGAAGCGTATGCATTTTCTGCGAAATGCATTTTCCTGACGTCATCGTACAATATGCTTGTAAGCGCACCACTAATACGCTCAATGCAAAACAGCTTTTGTCTTGGTTATGATTACAAATGTAAATGTCTTGTCATTCTTGTCACTAATCAGTTTTTAAAATATCTAAAGTGATTTTGTTAATAGAATTTACAATTGAGTTGAAAAACAACAAAAATGATTTGGCCAAACATTATACCTATACACCAACAAGAACATGAAAGGTAAGTGCGAACAATGTTAATGGTAGAAATCTTAGATAAGTAGGTAAATCATTTTTGTTTTGAGAAAGTGTTGATTTTTATTCGAAAGATTATTGAAATCAATTTCAAATTGGTTTGCTTTTGCTGCTTCTCAAACCAATGAACCACAAATTAATATATTAGTATATATATTACATAACCTCTACTTACATTAAAACGTGAGGTTTAAAAAAAATGATACAAGCAAGAGAATTTATTCATATGTCCTCTCTAGCATTCATATTTAAGTTCAATAAATTCCCAGAAAGAGGGTCTACTTAACACGTCATGTTATAGACGAAACGATAACCGTAAAAAGTCTTACGTCATCGAAAACAAGCATACATCTTTCTCCAAACGAATTTTAAGGGTTGCTTCGTTTTACCTGGCTGCCATACTAGCCAACCCCACTCGAATACACGTATTTAGGCATTCTGGAGCACAGAGATCTTTGACATGAATGTCTGTTTGTTAGACTGCTGAAATGCCACTTAACGCTAGTCTACATATGGGTATCACTTTTGTACGTCTTGATATTCTCATCTCAGGCAATTCTCTGGATTTCCGATTTTAACTCTTACATGCTGGAAGTTAAACACACCACACTACACATAGTAGACAACCCCCAAATTAAAAGCCTGGGCTGTCCGGAAGGGCGTTACACATTTGAGAAATAGCAGACAACATGCACTACTCGCCAAATTGTCGGTATCGGAGCTGGGGATCGAACCCAGTATACTACAAAGAGTCTAACTATGCGTAATTTTAAGTGATTATGTCAGGGTATAATTTACTTATAGTAGGGAACCGAGACATCTGAATTTCGTACCTTGTATGCCACTCGAGGACCTAGAGAAACTGAACATTGGAACTTGTATAATATGGCCTGCTACATCCAAATTCTTTGGTCGATTAGAACAGTAGCAGCTGTCGCCACAGTTGGCTGGGTGGCAATAACCTAGTTTTGAATCTGTGTCCTTGTGAAATGATTTCAGTTTTTAAAGTGTTTTTAGTGCTTTTTTAAACGTTTTCCTTGTGTAAAATTAATTGTTAGTGTTCTTTATCTATTATACATTTCGTGATTTGCTGAACTGACTTTTATCTAATGCTTTATTTATATATCCGAGTAGGCATTTCATCTTGTCCCATGTCAAAAGTTATTTGTTCTCCATTTGGTGAGTTTTAGTGAATATAATATAATTTATTTATATTCTACATTTTAGGAGTCCCCTCATTACATTTCTATGCTGGAATATATTAATGGAGTTAACCTGTATGATTTAAAAGTGGGAGATTCAAACTGCATCCTTGGATAATGTAACATAATATAACATGGCTTTGAATTTATGGACCGTTGTGACCCTTCTTGGAAATAAAATGGATAATATCTAAACTATAAGACTATTATTATTCTTACCTACATTTATAATTATGTATAATTGAAAACATTCAGTTACGGTAGACGATGCATTTAAAATGTATGTTTATAAACATCATTTTGAAGATCTTCATTTTACTCCTGTTCTTAAGTTCTGTCGCGTTTTAGCTCACTTACCTTCACTGATATATTATTTGTGTACATTATCAATATCTTGAACATCTGTGACTTGCTTACGATTTTAATTGAATGGAAACTGAAACGGTGCCAGTCCTATTTTTATGTTAGATTTATTATATATTACTCCTGCATTTCACAATTCAAACCTCTGATTATTATTATTAATGTCGTAAACACTTAAACGTATTAGAAACTTTTGAGCCTAACGAAAGTAAGATATAATCAATAAAAAGTTGATGGGAAATATTTTAAATTGTCTAAAAACGTAAAATTTCACAACAGGTTTATAAAACCATTATTACCTATATAATTGAAATATTGGCATAAATCAATGAATATTATGACAACTATTAACCTAGTGTAATAATACTACCTAACCTATATCACTGCTTAGCTGTAACTGATCCTATATTAAATTAAATATTTATTAAAATATGTCGTGATATTATATAATATGTATAAATAGTCAGAAATCCAATATAGCCATTATTTTCACTATTTTATGGGTTCACAAAGATGTCAACGTACATGGCATCAAATGTTACACTTGTAAAAACGACACTAATAGAGTATATATAAAATTCTTTATTACACTAGGCTTTTAAAAAAACATCAATAAACATCTCTCCACATATCTGATATTCAGAAATCCTCCACTTTAATTTATATCGAACGAAAACTGACACCTACTCTTATGTCAAATTTCGGAATTTCCACCACAGATTAATAAAAGACGTAGATAAAGAACGCTGTAAAAATAGTATATTACTGTGCTTGAAGCCAAAGTAAACACTAAAGTGATAGAAGGAGCAAGGAGGGGTTATGTTTACATTAGTCCACCTACAGAGGCGTATCGATTGAAGAGGGTTAATTATGAGCTAAGGATTCTTATCAATTTTTTATGCTTTGGTACTTATGAAACAGTTATATTACACTAGGTATATTACGTAAATGTTTCTGAGTCATCCAAGATATTAAAATATAAATTTGAGAAAGACGAAAATACATATTTTGATTTAAATAATAATTATATGAATTTAAAATAAACATGGCTACCTGACCCGCTCTCTACGCCTATGCGTCTGTTGACTTACCTATAAAAAGATGGCGTATTTTCTTTCATTCGTATGTATAAATAGCCAATGGTTAAACACTTTATAAAGCACATCAGACAAAAACACAAACTTAAAAACAAACCACAAAACGGATTGCTTTTGTTGATATGTTAACTGCCATCAAAGACGTTGATCGGGTGGTTCATATTGCCCAATCATAAGCCGGAAAAACGTAAACAAAATAATAAACACAACAAATAAGATTTTGGCTTTCAACATTCCTTATTGTTTTCAATATCTATGTTTACTTCTTGATCTGTGTGGCTCCATTTAATACACAGAATGAAATTTGGAAAAATGCCAAAGAAATTAATAATAGTGAAGTATTATAAGAATTCAAGGTAGTTGTGTGAACATGATAGAAAACGACTCTAAGTACCACATTTTGTGCATGACAATATCTTTACATACCCGATGCAATCAAACTGTATTAACGTTTATTGACATATTTTGTAATATTCTACCATATCTCGAAAAGGATGTATTTGCCAAAAACGAACTATTTACTGTAACTGAAATTAGAACACTTCTTCATACTGAAGTAAATGTACATGGTATTGAGTGCTAAGTATCCCAGTAGTGACGATATTGTACATTAAATATAACTACTGTTCCGCAGATTTAATATGTAATATAAAGAAGCTAACCATTATACTCTTCGCAGATTTACTGCACTTTTTATATAAATGTTGCACATTCTATAGAATACTCTTCGCATTTTTTTGTTAATATTATTAGTTTTAGACAGTTTTTGTTTAATTACAAAACATTTTTCTTATTTAAATAATTAATAACTTTTTTGTTTATTGATCAATTTTGTTAAAAGACAATATGGTTCTTCCTCTAACTAACGATAACTTATTAACCAAATTTGAATACAATGGGACTTTTCATTTTTGAGTTATCGTGCTTAAAAGAACCGTGCAATATTAAGCGTTTGATACGGCAGGAAAAGCAGAGTGCACAAAAGAATTTTGGGTTTAACTTAGTATAATTTTTTTTACAGTTAGAGACACAATTTTTTCACTAAAAACTATTATGGTATTTTAGACGAAATTTTGTCGCTGACTTTTTTTCAAAATTTCAACAATCGTTCCTCCATGACTCAAAATATCACTACACAGAAACAACAACGTCTTATAAACTTGTAATTTTTTTCAAGACGGACAACAATGGGAAACAATTTAACAGCACCAGAGAATAGCCAGATATTTACTAACAATCATTTAGCAAAGAAATTAGTTCGATAACTTTTTTAATAACAAAGATATGACTCGAGAAATATTAAAAAATGTTTATTTTCGATTTTTCGATTTTGGGGTAAAACTGACGTGGGTGTACGCAACTCCGAATATTAACGTGACCTCAAAATTCGAATGCGGCAGGTGATTTTCTATGGGAAACCATTTTCAGTTTCTTTAGGTCATCGAGTGGTATATGCCTCCTTTTACAGACGGCTCAGTTCCCTACTATTATATTTTAAAAGTTGTTCAGTTTAGTCCAGTTCGCAGTGCATTTAGATGAAAAAGAAACTATGTTACGAAAATAATTTTACCTGCATGGATTTGAACGAACTCATTAGCAGACATGATCAATTTAAAAGTTTACCAATTATACGCCAAAACACCTTCCGTTTCAAAAACCGTTAGAATTCATTCGGGTTGATGATTTACATTCAAGATGATGTAACGAATGAAATTCTGAAGGTTGCGAAACAAAATTTTCCGAACAATATTTTTAAAAGCTTCTATGTAACTTGCTTTGTGGTGACAATGCAATGTAGTATACATTCCCTTCAAATTAGTAAAAAAATCGCTTGTTTTATGGAAAAATTTCCACAGCTATAAGACCTGTAAAAAGTAAAGCATTTAGGTTGTCTAAATATGATTTTCACCTCCCAGAGTTCTAAAAAGGGTAGTTTTTAAAAAATATATACATATGTATTAATTTTAGCGCTATATTGTCTTTTCTCTATTTTGGCGAAAAACTACGGATTTTGGTGAAAAATGTCAGGAAAACAAAATTGTAGAGCATAAAATTTTCTACAAATTTTGTCTACGTTTTGTCCGAATCCCGCATAGTTTCGCCGCTAGAGGGCGCGAGAGATACATATAAAGAGACTTTTGCGCCTCTTTTAGACTTTCAGCCAAAATTGTACACTTTGGTGAAAGATATCAAGGGGGCAAAGTTGTAGAGCATCAAATTTCCCACAAAATTTGTCTCTAGGTTTTTGTTCGAGTTCCGTATAGTTTCGTCGTTAGGAGACGTGAAAATCTATTTATATATATTTCTGTCGCGCCCTCTAGCGGAGAAACTATGCGAATTTCAAAAAAAAACTTTGAAAACCGTAGAGACAGAATTTGTAGGAAATTTTATGCACTACAACATTGCTCTCCTGATATTTTTCATCAAAATGCATAATTTTGGCTGAAAATCTAAAAAAAGCCGCAAAACTCTATATATATATGAATATACATCTTTCGCGCCCTCTAACGGCGAAGCATTGCTGAATTCGGAAAGGATTCTATGGTGCACAACTTTGCTCTCTTGACATTTTTCACCATAGTAGTATAGTTTTTCCTTAAAATAGAGAAAAAGGCGAACTTTGCGCTAAAATTCATATATATGTATATATTTCCCAAACACCACCCTTTTTTAAAACTGTGGGAAAATTTCTTTAATTTTTCCTGTTTTGAAGGGACTAATATCTAATATCGTTCTAAATCCAATATGACGGACGTAATACGATGGCAGATTACCATTTTCTTCAAAACTACCTTGATATGGACATTAAATGAAATAGACTGGCGAATAAAATACGATAAACTGTGTGACGCTATTCTAACCCCAATATGTGGAACACTTCAAGATGGCGAATTTACTTTTTCTTCACAGCTCCTTTGATATAGATATCAAATGAAAAGGATAAACTATGTAAAGTCATTCTTTCCAATATGGCGCACAAAAATCACTAAACTAAACACTAAAAAGTAAAATATAAAATTATATACAGGATGTTCGAAAGATGGTTTGCCAAATGGAAAGCGTAGACAGGTGAGACCATTTGGAACATATTTAGCTCCAATGACCTATTTACAAAGTCTCACGGTTTTCGAGATATTAGTTCTTTTTATTTTTGAAACTTTCTGAAAATTTAGACGGCCACTTTTGTCATTGTTGGATGTATATTTCTCATCGAATCGAGTATTGGTGATTCGGTAAAAACGAATGCGACCACTATGTTATAAATTGTGTTCACCGAAAATATTTTTCATCTCTAAAGACCACACTGCTTTAAGTAAGTATATCTGAATTGCAAATCTTGTTGTTCTGTTGATATCCTTCGTCAGTCGCATCCAGGATTTGTACTAATCGTGCCGTTAGTTTTCCGCCTTTATAAAATGTTAAATACCAAGTTTTTGTTAATATTCCCAAGTAACAATTTAAATGCTTTTTAGATTTGTTTAGGTTTTATCAGTGTTTTATAATGTCCACCTCATAAACCACTGACATGCCAGATTTATTAAATAAAATAGTTTTGTCTTAAAGAAGGTTTTAAAAAGGCCTTCAAGAACTTACATTACAACTAAATTATCTTTTAAACTTTATTGGCATGATTGACTTATCAAGATATTTGTCAAGCCTTCACTACAACATTATAGCAGTTATGTTCAAGTTAGGAGGATCAAGTTTTATAGAGAGTAAGCAAATGTTGTGATTTTATCATATTGCTTTATGAAATTAACTTGAGGTGGTTAATGCTGGGCTTTAAATCTAATATGCCTTGAAATCACGCAGTTTCAGGTCGAACCTTTATAAAACCAACTTCTTACTAGAGTTTTAATGAAGCAAACAAACATCTGTAATAAATCACTTTTAAACATAAAAGGATTTGGTTTACCTTTGTCCAGACTATAATGTTTTAAAATGCGTAGTTTTAACACTGTGATAATGTATATACGTATTCGTCGGGATTTTGTTCTGACATTTTCGGTTATATTATCCAAGCACCATAAATTCTATAGGTTTTAAAGCGGTTGTGTTATGTGCTCAAATAGTTTAAAATTGGTTTTAGGATAAGCCTACAGGTTTTAAAAAATATATTAAGACCAATGAGGCTTTAAAATATACTTCTACAAGAATAAAATGACATTCTTAAAGAGCAATTTGTAACGTAATAGGCATTTTAAGACAAAACATGTTTAAAGTAGAATTATTCACAACTTATAGGGTTTATACATACAGCCACTATTTTATTTCCAGCCGTCGAGTAACATAACGGTCAGCCATATTGGGAATGTCCCAGATTGAACAAAAAAATGTAATTTATATCTAATAGAAATGTTTTATAAAAACAATTTGCATATACTAAACCATATTTTGGGCAGATGTTTAAGCTCTCTTTACTTTTTAAGTCACAAAAAAAATACTTATATATTTTATAAAACTTTTATTTTTAGGGAGCGCACAAATTTTTAAGAACTACCTAATACAGGTTTTACAGTAAACTTAACCTCGTTGAAAATTTTAGCCCACTAAAAGTAGTGTCATTCATTACAAGTAGTCCATCTTTAGCTGTTTTTCTGAACTGTTCTTAGTAGTCACCAATTATCCGTTTTATAACTTTTATGTAACTAAGGGCAGGTTTTCCAATGTCCAGTTAAAAGTGCCCGGTAGCTAGCTGCTACTTACGCTTAGCTGGCAGTTATAACTATAGTAGTGTTTATCAATAGTTATTTAACTGCCAGCTACATATCCATGAGTTCAATAATGTCTTAGCTATGTTGGCACTACTGAATCTACCGGAAGTTTCTTTCTATTGGTCTAATTCAAATTGCGCGCGTTTTTAGTGACAGTTTATCTAATTTAATCTCAAAATTCATTGCGTTGTGTAGGACGTTGACTGATATTCTAATTTTGATTTTGTGCATTTGTCAATCAGCAATAATTGCAATGGGGAACGTAAAAAGGAAAAGAGGTCCATCTACCTGTCCGTAATGATTGCAATTTCTTCATCTATCATCTCAACAATATGCAAAACAGTTTCTTTACGCAGTCGAAATCTTATGAAAAAATCTTTATCATCATAATCCTCAAAATTATTTTCTCTTTCCCTTATGGTATAGGGTCTCCTTTCATACTTTATAAATTGTATAATATCATCGTCGTCATCACTCATATCCAGAATATTATTACTATTATTCATTATTGGCAACAATATATTTAATATAAATCACACATTAAAAACGAATCAATCAATCACATTGGTTTTTAGGTTAGAATGTTTTAGAATTGTCAGAAATTGAACCGAATGCGCATGTGCAAATCCACTAACAGTAGAATAAATCCTTAACTGGCACTTTCAACTCTCTGCTAAATTTACTTTCAGATAGTCAGTTTAACACTTCGGTAAATTTTATTATAAATCTTGGTCGTCTTCCACAGATTCAACATTCAAGCATGATTGTCCATGGCAATGATAACACATTGTAGAGCAACGCAAGCCTGCTCTTCTGCAACTACACCTGTATTCGCACCCTAATTTACATGGACATGAAATAAGCGTTAAAACAGATTCGGGAGCTGGTTCTTTTATAGTCATTATTGGGATTAATACACCGCCAACTTTTTTCCACCCCCAATCGGTAGCTTTGAGCGTCACGTTTTTCCATGTTTGAATTTGGTGAAAAACTCGATAACAGTGTTGCCGAGCGGCAGCAGAAGTTGGTGGAAGTTTTGACAACATAACAGTGTTGCTGGCTTTACCAACTAGTCTGTTAAAAGACATAAATCTGTATTCATCTAGACTTTTTTCTGCCGAGGTACAGTTGTATGAAGCTAAAATAAATCGCTCTCCCATATTTGCAATTTCTTCATGAGTAGCTTCCTCATTGTTGAAAGTTTGTACAATATGTTGTAAATCACTTCTTTTATTAAATACATTGATTGCATTCACTTTCCCTTTGGAAAAAAACGCCGAGGTTGTGTCACCGCTGATGGCATGTACAAATAAAATGGCGGATTTGCAATTTTTTAAGGAAGTTGCAGATTGTAAATCTTGAGAACTGTAGATCCTTTTACAGGTATTACCCTGTTTTTCTTTTAAAAATTTAATATCTTTGTCAGAGGGAGAAAGTGCAATAAGAAGGACTAGCAGGCATCTTGCCCTACAACAACAGCTGTATCGCAATTTTTACATTCTTCTATAACAGTTTGTATTATTAATAAATCGGCGTCATCCGCAGCAACGAACACATCTATACCTTCAGTTCTAAACCTTTTCACTAGCTCTGTAATTAAACGTTCTTTGTTAAGGAAATTACTTAGGAACACCGAACATTTCGGTGATGGTAAATAGATAACGAATTATATGACTTGCGCTAATTACGGCCCTGATTTACCAACGTACTATTCGTTTGAGGAGAAATGGTCTAAAAACCATTTTTGTAGATAATTTCCTGTAGAACACTTTTGTACATAGGTATTTTTGTCGTAAAATGCACCATTTCATGGATGATTTTAAAAAAGCGAAAATTGGGGTGAATACTGTGTCGTAGGGGATGAAGCACACAATTTAGGGGTGGGAACTTTTCGGTTTATTATTACATATGCTGTCCTGATTATTTCCACCAATTTTCAAAACTTTATGAATTTTGTCGGATATATCGCAATTTGGACCATAATATTACTGAATTATAGCTACAGTGCCGGTTTTAGATATAAACTGCCCCTAGGCCCAGGTCAATTTTGTGTTATGATATTTAAATTATGTCAATAAAAATTATTTATTGTACACTAAAGTTGATTGGGCTGATTGTGGTCAAATAAAAAATATTCAATTTTTGTTATTATGACATAATGGGTTTGTGTAGTACATCTTTGGTATACAACAAAGCATACTTTTGTACTAATGTTTACTTATGCGTATTTAACAACACATTATGAATACGATTTTAATCTCCTGTGGACATATTGATATATTTCCATAAATTATCCACTTTAATATGATGTATTACTCAATTATTAGTTTTGACAAATAATTACGTAAGATATATATTTTTGAACGTCAGTATATAATAATTTGAGGTGAAGCAAATGATAATGAAGTTCAGATTCTTTGTTTTATTGCGTTAATTTTTCTTCTGATACACATCAGTGGACATGGTGTTTTGTGATTAATACATGGTTTGCCCGGGTGTGATAAAGATAGGCGTACTGGTACGTTATTATGATTGGTTTTATCTCAGGCAGGCCTCCTCCTGTGAGGACTTTTCGCTACTTGACAAGAGTTGATCGGTTTTAGACCTTTTGACCTCATGCAATCTGGATTTTTATTATTTCGTAGCTATTACTATTAGGTAAGTATTTTCGATTTGTAATTTACACCGCTTGTTTAATTAATAATTAATAACATTCAATTTTTCTTATCTTCGATGCTAAATGGGAACTTATAATAATTGTAGAAACAGATTTCATGCATATACAGGGTGCTCCCGAGCATGGGACAGTACTTCTGGAGCGTATGGATGGGTTGTCTTTAAATAACACTATAGGTAAAGTCGGCACCAAAATATAAAAAGCATTGGCGGTTTCTTAATAAAAAGGATGCCGAAAAAGGCAAAGGGTGCCGAAATGCTCCTTATATTTTGAACACAAGTATACGTGTATATTTTTCCTAGAAACCCCCTTCGAAGCAGGAATTTATCCTAGGAACTAATCAAAGGGACGAATGTATCCAACAAAAAAATCTTACTGAATTAGGTTCACTTTATTACATTTTTTTTTAAATTTTACTTCCACATCCACGTAGTGGAGTGGAAGTATGGTAATCGTAAAGAAAATTAAATACTTTTTTGTTGAAATAGGCTTAGAGTGTCATAAAACATCTGTCGGTCTGTCGACCGGTTTGTCTGTCGGTCGGTCTGTAACTTTTTTGTGTGCACGTTCTATCAGCAACGGTTTAAGATATTGGCTTGAAATTCGATACACATATCTACCATGACGAGATCTTTAACTAGTTTATATTTTGCGCTAATTCTGGTGAAGGGCTGGGGGTAATTCCGGTGAAGGGAAAATGTGTAAAGCAAGCTGGCAAGAGTACAGTAACTTGGGATTCGGTGTATATATTAGAAGCCTAGACCTCAGATTTTTTAGTAATATTTTCAGCCCCCCCCCCCCTTGTCCTCTTCATTATTAAAGTGTTCAATAAATAAAATAGAGATGTATACTGGAAATCTGGTACACTTATGTATTAAAACGACATCAAGAACTAGATTATATTTTGACATAATTCCGTTGAAGAGTTGGGGGTTAAATAAGGGTAAATAGGAAAAAAATAAGTAAACCAAGCTGCTAAGAGTACAGACATTTAGGATTTGATGTATATAGTAGAATCCAAGGCCTCTGATTTTTTAAGAACATTTTTCAACCCACTTCATTTACTTAATTAAATAAAATTCAATTGTTCACTTGAAATTTGATACACGTTTGTATTACAACGACATCTGGAACTACATTATATGTTGGGAAGATTGATTTCGATGAAGGGTTGGAGGTTAATGGAGGAAATAGGGGAAAATTAGTAAAGCAAGCTGATAAGAGAATAGACACTTAGGATTTGGTGTATACACTAAAAGCCAAGGCTCCAGAGAAGATTCCGTGGAACGAGTCGGGAGGGGGGTGGTTTAATAGGGGAAAATAAGTAAATAATAATAATAATAATAATAATAATAATAATAATAATAATAATAATAATAATAATAATAATAATAATAATAATAATAATAATAAAGCAGGAGGGGCTAACCGTCATCCACCCAGCCTTTGGTGAGTAGCCACTTACTCCAGCTGGGGGTGCAAAAATCGAACAGGCAGCCCTAGCGCACCCGGGAGGGGAAAGCTCTTCCCTTCTGGTGTCGGTCGTGGGCTTGCTGGGCTAACCACCCACAAGCCCAATACCCGGTTCCTACTGGCCGAGGACAGGGCCCCCACAATCGACCCCGCTCGGATAGGGGTCAAGGGCAAGGTGGTTGGGCCCAACAAGATCGACAGCCCATTGTTGACGACCGCGACGATCAAGGACGCTTTGTGTGGACAGATGAACTGAGAGACGACCTGATGCAGTACCACGAAAGCAGTGAGCCCGCACGAAGGGGATACATGGGGCGAATGCATGTGCTGTGGTGTGCATTGCACCCAGAGCACAACGCCTTCACGCTACAAAACCTGCGTGATTATGTATCCCACCTTCGTCGCAGTTGCTATGTGAGAACTGCTCCTCAGCCGATGAATGAGGGGGCCGAAGGGCGACCGAATGAACCGGTTGAGGAAGCGGTCCCGCCTGTTTCACCTACACCAGAATGTCTCAGTACCAGAAGGGGGTTGCACAATAAAGAACCTCCTGGGCCGCAAGATCTGGCCAGAGTGGATGCGGAACTACGTGCAGCGCTACCAGAAGAGGCTGACATCTGGCACATTAATTGTGCCGTGTATGCCGCCGCTCAACGCTTGTCTCAGGTGGAGAGGCGGAACACTGTCTCTCCACAGAAAAGAGCGGGACGGCGCATACAGAAGATGGAAGCCAAGATCCGGTCGGCGAGGCAACACGCATCCCGTATCCAATGTGTGATGGACTATATGGCAGCCAATAGGCCTTTTACGCCTAAAGTACGGCGAGTAGCTGCCAACCTAAGACGCGTCCATCACACACTCAATGGGACAGTGCTGCAAACCACCAAACAGCACTGCCTCGACATGATACGGATGCTAGTGACCTGCAAGAAGTCACTAGTGAGGCGAGCGAGGGGGTTGGCGGAAAATCAACTTTTCCGCAAAAAGCCCTCGCGCCTTTTCGAACCGCCTCAGCGTGTTGCTGAGAATCCGCCGACAGCAGACCAGGTGGAGAACTTCTGGAAAGCGTTGTACGAGGAGAAGCTTCCACTCATCAGAGATTCTCCAGCCCTGGCACACTTTGAAGCCTTTTGCCAAATGTTTCGACAACCGCAAGAGGTGTGCCAACCAATAACCCCAGAAGAGGTTCGAAGAGCTCTTGAATGCGCTAAGAACTTTGCTGCTCCAGGTCCCGACGGGATTAATAACTTTTGGTGGAAAAAACTACCGAGTACCCACCACCATCATTTGGCCAGAAATTTTAATGCCTGGCTAAGTGGGGAGCAGCAAATTCCTTCTTGGGTTGTTGAGGGGCGGACAGTGCTAATCCCAAAGAACGGAGATTTGTCTGACCCAAAGAATTACCGGCCGATAACCTGCTTAAACGCATGCTACAAGGTGTTCACACGCATTTTGTACATGCGGGTGCTCCACGCAGTTGAACCGGTATACGAACGGATATATGAGCAACGAGGGTCAAAGAAAGGTACCGCTGGCTGCAAGGAGAATCTGCTGATTGACAGGTGTGTCACGCAGGACTCCATGCAGTATAAGCGGAATCTTTCGATGGCCTGGATCGATTACCGCAGGGCATTCGACATGTCATCTCATGAGCTAATTATACACTTGCTCCAATGTCTTGCGGTCCCCGGTCCAGTAGTGAGGTGTATTGAAGAACTGATGCCACTCTGGAGGACTCGCTTTACCATTACATCGGGTAACGATCGAGTCCAGACAGAGCCGGTAACGTTCAGAAGGGGAGTATTTCAGGGAGACTCCCTCAGCCCCCTTCTATTTTGCATCTCACTGCTGCCATTATCCGTTTCGCTCCGAAATACCCGTGGGTACAACTGCGGTACCCCAGGAGACAGGAGGCATAAGGTCACCCATCTGTTTTATATGGATGACCTTAAACTTTATGCCTCCGGGGAGAGGGACCTGCACCAGTCCCTCAGGGTGGTACAGGAGTACACGCAGGCTGTCGGTATGGAGTTCGGGTTAGACAAATGTGCACTGGTCCATCTTAAGAGAGGACGATGCGGGGACTACGGAGAGGACGCGCAGCTCGTAGACGGAAGCATCTTACATCATCTAGATGTCGGAGAGTCGTACACTTACTTAGGTGTTGAGCAACACTCCACCCAAGAAGTGAGTGTAGTGAAAAACGCTCTCCGCGGCAAGTATCAGCACCGGCTCCGACAGATCTGGTCTTCAGAACTGTCGGGGAAGAACAAGGTGTCTGCAACCAACATGCTTGCCGTTCCGATCCTTCTCTACTCCTTTGGAGTTGTGAAGTGGACTCGAGAGGAGTTGCGTCAACTCGATGTAGGAACCCGCAAGAAGATGTACCTCAATAGGAGTTTACATCCCAAATCGTCCGTTCCACGGCTATACCTCCCGCGACATCGGGGAGGGCGTGGACTCTTGAGTTTGGAGAGTCTCCACAACAGGATGGTTCTGGATGGAGTCTGTAAGGTTATCAGGAGTTCGGATCCTCTCCTCTGCATGGTCCGGGACCATGAAAATGCAGGGGTAGGAGCATTTCTGTTTAAGGCAGCACAGAGAGCAGCTGATGAACTTGGTCTCTCCTTCGACGTCGAGCGGGTAAATCGCGACTCCGTCACCGAGTTGGAACCTGCTCAGCGAAAAGCCCAAATTAAAGCTGCAGAACACAACATCTTTCTGCAGCTGCACATGGATAAGCCAATGCACGGAGTTTTCTATAAAAATATAGAAAACCTTGGCTTATCCGAAAGGCTGACCTTTGCCTTTTTAAGATCAGCCGGGCTGAAGTCTGAGACCGAGGGATTCATAATGGCTTGCCAGGATGGTGTATTCAACACTCTGGTCTATCGTAGCCGTGTTATGGGTATAGAGATCCCGGATGTCAGATGCAGGGCCTGCCGCAGGGCGCCAGAGACTGTAATGCACTTGCTTGCCCGACATATGCAGTCTCGGCCTATATCCAAGGGCACAACGGAGCATTACGAGTGCTTTATTACCATTTAAGGCACTCGTATGGGATAGACGAGACACCAGTGCTGCCTTATGCTCCGGGGGATATCGAGTCCGTTGTGGGCAATGAGAAGTGTCTAATCTATTGGAACTACTCGTTTCCCACCGTTAGGCAAATACAAGCCAACAGGCCTGACGTAGTTCTCCTCGATCACCAACTCAAGACAATGTTTGTCGTGGAGTTCTCGGCTCCCGCGGAAAACAACATTGTCTTGAAAGAGGAGGAAAAACGGACAAAATATAGAGATTTGCTCTTCGAACTCCGCAGACTTTACCCAGACCATACTGTTAAGTTGGTGGTACTGATAATAGGAGCCCTAGGTGGAACAAGGTACACACTGCTTACGGAACTGAAGATCATACCGGCATGTCGAAAGTCGGCAGAGATCTTAGCCGGTAGGATGCAGAAGGCCGTCATCCTCGGTTCGCTACGTCTACTCAGGGCACACGATTCCCGGACCCAGTAGTCACTTACCCCACGGTGTGGGGAGTGGCTACCGGTACTACCAGCTCCCCTCGGTGAGGATCGGAGCCACGGAGAAGGGTGACTGGTTTTTAACAAAAAAAAAAAAGAAAAATAATAATAATAATAATAATAATTTATTCATCCTGTAGGACCATACATATTTCTTATAGGACAAGTCAAATTACATTTGCATTTAGAAAACATACTAAATAAAATTAAAATGTAACTAAAACATACACATACAAGTAAAATAAATATTACAAATAGTCAGACAAATAGTACAAAGCAAGTTAATAAATGTCCAGAATCTTTATTCTCAAAAGCTTTTATTAAACTTACTTTGTATGTTAGTTAGTATTATTGGCATTGTACATTGACGTTCGGCAGCGCTCGGAAAGTGCGTCGGGAGGTCATCGCTTGGTGTTCAGCAGCGCCCGAATATAGACTCGGCAGCGCCTGTAAGTTACCTTGAAATTTGGCAGCGCCTGAATATGAATTCGCTAACACCCGGATATTGCCTTGGTGTTAGGCAGCGCCTGGAAGTCACCTTGGTGTTCGGCACCATCCGAATGTGGATTATGCAGCGCCAAAAACAGATTCAGCACCTTAACTTGTATTCGGCAGGGCCAGGATATGGATCTGGCACCGTCCTAAAATGGATTCGGAAACTCCCGGAAATTGCCTTGATATTCGGCAGCGCCCGAGACTTCTGGAGGCTTGGCTGGCATTCGGCAACGCCCTTTTATTAAGATTCTATAACCAATTATTATTTCCACATACTAGAGTGCAAATATAGTCATGATGTTTTCCTTTAAAGAGACTTGGATAGGAAATCTGGAGGTGGAAGAAGTGATTCCTTAGGCAGCGGTTTTTACCTCCAGGAACAGAAAGAGTGCAGGTGAAATAGACGAGAATTCGTCTCGACAAAGAATAGCAAGGGTGCTATAATTAAGGTGGATCGCCCAAAGAGAACAAATAATGAAAAGAAATGTGATAACTGGCAATAATACTTGGCATATACCTAATACTATTGTCAAGGAAGACGCCTATTATACTATTATGATTCCATCTTTGTTGCAGCAGGCGAGTATGACACCTGGTGGGCAGGTTTCAGACAATAAGCTCTGATTGTGGTTTAAGTGTAAACTACAACAAAACGAAAATTACAATTGTAGAATGCCCTAGCTTTCTCTATTTTCCTTTGTGCCTCTGAGACATGGACCATTAGAGAGTAGATATACTGCAAATTGATGCGAGCCTGGAGAGCATTGCTACGAATTTCCTGGGCAGCCCATCGCTTTAACAGTTTAACTTTGCACTCCCACCGAATGGCGGTCTCTCCCGAGGTGTATATACTATTTTTTCCACGATCTGGAGCAGAAACATTTATTCCATAAATAAAGAATTACAATAAATCGGAGCGAAATTACAATATTTAGAAGCCTTTGGGATGTTTCCATTCAACGTATCATGGCAACAGATATTTGTTTACAAATACATTTGTCAAGTGCAAAAGTTGAGTTTTGCCATTTTTGGTATGGAAAACCAAGAAGAACCGCAAGATATCGTTGAAACTGCCGATGCGGCCGTTCTAAACTTATTTCCCACAAAATCAAGAAATTTGTATGATAAAGCGTACAATCAGTTCAGAGAATGGTGCAAGAAAAAGAAGGTACAAACGTACACGGAAAATGTTATGCTGGCTTATTTTCATGAAAAATCAAAGGAATATAAATCTTCCACGGTAAAATCGTGTATGATTGTATACGATAACATAGATATAAGTAAATATGCAAAGCTGATGGAATTTTTGAAAAGAAATTCCGATGGTTATACCTAAAGCAAAAAAATAAAAAATTTTGAAAAGGGACCAAATTGACTCTTTTTTATCTCAAGCAAATGACGATGAATATTTAATGATAAAGGTAAGACTATATTAAAGTGTTTATTAAGGTATGATTATGCATCAATTTTTTGTTACTTTTTTAGATTGCGTTGATCTTCGGAATTTCAGGCGCATGCCGTGGGGACGAATTCACTAACCTAAAAATTGATGATATTGAAGATGTAGTATCATCTTTAATAATAACAATACCTAAAACCAAAGCTAAAATATCCCGAACCTTTGTAGTAACCAAAAATGAAGGAAACATAAATTTATTCGATCTATATTGTAAATATGTCGCACTGCGTCCCTTTCACATCAGTCATGGTCGATTTTTTGTATTTTATAAATCAGAAAAATGTACTACACAGCCAGTAGGCAAAAACACTTTTGGAAAAATCCCAAGTATAATAGCCACCTACCTAGGATTATCAGATCTAACCTTATATACTGGCCATTGTCTACGTAGATCTTCAGCAACTCTATTAGCGGATGCAGGAGCAGACATCACGACTATAAAACGTCACGGAGGTTGGAAGTCGACGACAGTTGCTGAGGGGTACATTGACAATTCGGTGCAAAACAAAACAAGTACTACAAGCCGCAACTATAGTTCAAAAAACTATAAATCTGAGTAAAGAAAATGTTTCATTTAGTGAAGTTCCTTCGAATATTAATTTCAATAGTGAGAACGTAACATTTACTACCAATGTTAATAAATAAGAATTAGATTTTGTTTAACTATTGGACATGAAATAAAAACTCCCCTAGGGAAATTGTTGTCTTATTTCATCCCTAGGGAGTAAGTGCTTTACTTCTGTCACAATTTTGATGCCATAGAAATCGATTTCTACTCCCGGTCGTGGAAATTTTTTTTATAGGGATGAAGACTCAATGTCATATCAAAAATTCGGCCAATTTGACGGAAGCCGTTTTTCACCTACAATGTGTGCGGGGTCCTTTAACAGCACTTTGTGGAATTATCATCTTTCGGGTACAATTGAACAATAGCCTACTCTGTCGGGTCCCGAGAACAGACCACTTTTTTTCTATTCTGAACCTCTGCACGGACCTACAAAAAAAAAGTGATCTGTTCCCATGTTCCCAAGATCCAACATAGTAATCCATATGTATTTCGACGTGCTGAACACGAATCTGTTTAGCGATGTCCGTTTAGCTCCATCACCCACCAATTCTTTGTTAATCGCGAAAATAAGCTAAAGAAATCAGGTTCTCTCTCCCGACAACAAATCACTTTTGTGGTCCTGTGTAATCTTTCAGCAAGATGACAAAAATACATCCTAGTTTATAGGTACTTTTCATAACACCGATTTATTGGCATATTCTTTTGAATATGTGCCCGTCGAAAGTATGCATGGTTAATTATCAATATTTCTTATTTTTTATTGTCAATATACGTTCATTGTATATTTCATAGCTTAACAACTTTTACACTCCCTGCTATACTGCTATAGACAAAATAAAACGAAAGTAAACATTCAAGAGCATCCAGCTATATATAAATTCCCATTTTGGATCGTAGCGCCACCTAGTAGTGGGGTATAAAAATTAGCGGAACAGAACTTAGTATTCTGTCCTTGTGTCAAAATTAATTGGTTCTAAGCGATGTTACTCAACTTGGAACTTGGCACATAATCATTAGCCTAGGAATATTCAATGAAGTGTGGCATTGATATTTCCGAAAAATAATGTAATGCTGTAAAATTCCAAACAGACTTTTTTAACTTGCTCTAACTCAAAAACGGAACAAAGAATTTGTCTTGTTTTTACCATCTTATCACTATGCACTAAAAAAAGAAATGTTAATTTGAATGAAAAATTTTAATAAGTGTAGAAAATTCTTACTAACGGTTTGTTGATAAAATGTACAAAGCAAGCAAGCGATACACTCTTTCATCTGTCGCAAACTCTTTCATCTGTCGAAGTACATACCAATAGACTCCCATGACAAAAATCCTGGGCTCAACACAAAAGAAGAGTGCGTTCTACTCCTAGTAACATAATATACTATTATTGGATTCCCAAACTCTCCGGTTTTAAGTTGCTATCCGTCCGGATGACAATGCATGGATTTAGTCCAATCAATCTACACAAGCTCTTATAAAAATTGTTAACTGGACAAAAAAAAATATGGTCATCTAGAAGAGAAAATCTAAGGAAGATAGCGTTTCATTTCTCCAAATTCTTAATGGCGAACATAACCTAAAAATAAATATCCGTAAAAGTAAAATGAAACAATTAGAATCGAAAGAAGTTAAATGGGGAAGTTGTAGTTATTAAAATTATCTTTCGACTGATGTATAATAAGTGGCAGATTAGTGCAAAAACCATAGAGAAAAACCGCTGCCTAAGGAATCAATAATTCCACATCCAGATTTTTCGTCCAAGTCACTTTAAAGGAAACATCTTGACTAAACTTGCACTATAGTATGTGGAAATAATTGGTCATAGAATTTTAATAATATTGGGGGCAGATGTCATAGAAAAGTTTGAGGTGTTGGTTTCTACCATGTACGTTAAAAATGAAGATTCTAGTTTACCCTACTTATTTTTCCCCATTCACAAACCTACCACCTCCCACACCTTCAATGGATCCATCTCAATCAGATGTCATTACAATACATACGTGTACTAACTTTCAAGGTAAGGTATCAATCCGATTAATAATGGAGCCGAGGTGGTGGGGTTTGAAAAATATTAGAAAGAAATCTGAGGCCTTGGCTGCTAGTATATAACCAAATACCAAATTTCTCTCATCAGCTTGATTTACTTATATTTCCCTATTTACCTCTAAATAACCCCCAACTCTTCAACGGAATCGTCTCAAAATATGATCTAGTTCCAGATATCGTTGTAATACATATGTGTACGAGATTTTAAGTGAATATCTCAATTTTATTTCATCAACCCTTTCAATAATGGAGTAGGGGTGGTGGGGGTTGAATTTTCTTTTCCTCCAAATTAAAGATCTCGACGTTTCATGACATTCTAAATCTATTTCAAGAAAAAAAAATCATCCACGTAGTGGAAGTAAAATGGAAAAAACCGTTAAAAATCACGTTTTTTAAATTTGTTAATTACTTTTTTTCAACGCAACTTACAAATTTGTATGTAGTAAAATCATATATTCTTGTTAGCTAAAAAATCAGTTCATTTCTGATGCGATATTTTGCACATTTTTCTTGAAATTTCAGTTTTTGTAAAAAAAGCGTTTTTCTAAAAATGATGCTCTTGTGCGTTCGATTGTCATAGAGCAACGCTTAAAAGCTCATAATCTTCTATAAGGCTTGTACTACCAAGTCCAGTTAAATAAAAGTTGAAATTTTTAATTTTCGATATTTTATTTATTAATTAATTTATTTATTTATTTATTTGTTTATTTATTACTGCAACAAGCTTAACAAAACAAAGAGTCTTAATCCAACTTACCTTACTTCAAAAATGCATCCCTAAGGAAGTACATTCTCTTAAAGTGAGACAAAAAAAAAATTTTCCAATAATTTCCGTTATATTGAAGATAACATTTTCATGTTTTCATGGGACTTGTATCTCTATAAGTACTTTATGTAAGCTTGATAACAACTAAATATCCTTTGTTTCTCAAAGCATCTACAGAGAGAAAATGATAATTCTTGATTTTTCGTTGATATTACACAAAATTTTAAAAGTATTAATTTGTGTACTAAAATAGGTGGATGTCATGTGGAGCACTTGTTATTAATGTAATCTTCTGTTATTACAACATTTTATTCTAGAATTGTAAATAATTCTTTAATACAATTGGAGGAAAAAACGATAATTCCTTGTATTTTGATTATTTTTTTTTCCTCTAACTTTTTGGCCTTGGAAACTTGTCCTTTAGCCAAATATTTTGATTAATATTATAAAAAATATTAAGAGTACACTTTTGCAGCCCTTTTAATGCTCTGCAAAAATGTTCAAGTATTCCGTAATTTTACAGGGCGATTAAAAAAATATAGCCAATCAAATATTAATTATTACGGAAAAAAATCAGAAACAAAAGATATTTGGTTGTTGTCAAGTTTATATAGAGTACTTATAGAGATATCGCTCCCACCAAAATTGAAAATTTTATCTTAAATATAACGGAAATTATTGGAAAGAAATAATTTTCTCTGTCTCGCTTTAAGAGGATGTACTTCCTCAGGGATGCATTTTTGGACTAAGGTAAGTTGAGTTATACGGGCCTAATATGAACTCAGGAATCACAGGCTCCCATCCGGGAACTCAATTTTGGGACACCCCGTACAGACACTTTTTCGCTAGAAGGCGAGCTTTTCAAGGAAAACGTGAAAAGGGGATCTTTAAACTACCCCCCATCCCTCCGTGCAGCATCCACTGCTCGGAACTTTTAGTAGGTTGTTCAGGGCATTCTCCCCGACAACTATACAAAGATCGTCTCCTGTTCGGCCTTTTCTAGCTTCGTTGACTGGATTATAAGTATTGCATTTCAAACGTCTGTAATAAATAGAAACGACTGAGGAATGAAACATTTTATTTATAGGATTTTGCAAACAGCGGAAAAAAAAACTATCTATGAGAACTAAAAGAAAATCTGTATGTAAAAATATCAATCAAATCTTTGCATTCTTTCGATAATCTGAGTTCTGGTTATGCTAAGCAAGTTAAAATTCTAAAATAAATTTGTCCAGTTTCTTATTTGATATTCTCATTAGAACACTAGCATCCAACATTGTCCCCTACGGCTAAGCAGATTAATCTAGTATCTACATAACACCCTACGGTTTATTTATTCAGTTAAAAATGAGAACAAAGGCCTGAAATTAATTTATTTACCTACCTTGTCTTATTATTATTTTTTCATTCTAATGGATTACATCTTCATAAAATCTCTCATTCAGTTTCTTGGAAATGCTTAGCTTTTGAAACGTTCTTCGCCCTTATTCTGATCTCATCAGAAGGGCACAAAGCCACTCATAACGATGTTTCATGCAAAACCAAGGCAATATCCATGAATAAGTATGAAATATTTATATTTAACATTGACTGATAAAAAACAACAGATCTTCACTTACCTATTAGCTAACTAGTATTGGAGCCTATATACTTTAGGCATGTTTAAAAGTGAATTATTTATTATTTGTTTGCTTATAGTAATGAAACATATTATTTATAGGATTTTGCAAACAGCGGAAAGAAAAACTATATGTAAAAATATTAATGAAATTTTTGCATTATTTCGATAACCTGACTTCTGGTTATGCTACCCCTACGGGAAATCAACTAAAGAAAGAAATCAACTTTTATTTAATTGCACATAGTAGTACAAGTCTTAAATAAGATTTTGATCTTTTAAGTGTTGCTCTACGATAATTCCCCAACCAAGAGCATTATTTTTAGAAAAACGTTTTTTTCTTTACAAAAACTGAAGTTTCAAGAAAAATGTGCAAAATTTCGCCACAAAAAGAAATCTACTTCTTTAGCTAGTGAAAACATATTATATTTTTACCAAGTAACAAATTTGTAAATTGCGTTGAAAAAATGTAATTAACAAATCTAATAATGTGATTTTTAAAGATAATATTATTAATTCCTATAACTTTCTTATTTAACTTCTTTCAATTCCAGGTCATTTTTTTTTATTAGCGAAAAACCTTTATTTTTTACATTTACGAATTCTTTAGGCTATGTTCGCCATTAAAAATTTGGAGAAATAAAACGCTATCTTCCTTAGATTTTCTTTTTCTACATAACCATATTTTCTTATCCTGTTAACAATTTGCGCAAAATTAACAACGGATTTTCGTAGATTGATTGGACTAATTAGAGCGGGCTGTACGGCCAGCATATCTGGCCACAATGCCTATCATATACAGTGTTATATTTTCAGCTTTGATACTGACAATGTCGGTATACAAAGAATATGTGTGTCTGCCTTTCATAAAGTGTAACATTCTTCCGGGTAGCCTTGGCTTAAATTTAGGAGTTGTTTAATTACATGTGGGGTGTATATATGTCTCATGTTTATGTTCATCCCGTAAAATGATATTTTTCTATATTGTATATTACAGCATTTTGATTATTTTATTGTAGATTTCTTGATAAAAATATGGATGAAGACGATTACAATGAAGATGCAAATAATAACAAAAAGTATGACATAATTTTATGGGGTTTGCTAGTTCATTTCTTGCTGTTGCTCGCAGTATTCGATGTATATTTCGCCAGTCCTCTAGATAAGGGTATGACCCCTATAAAATCTATCGAATTTCCTCCTGCAAAACGACTGGTCCTTTTTGTCGCTGATGGACTACGTGCTGAAGCTATCTTTGAACAAGATGAAAAATATCATGTACCATATTTAACTACATTGAAGAAATCTGGATCATGGGGGGTTGTACATACAAGAGTGCCAACAGAATTCAGACCTGGTCAAGTGGCAATGCTAGCAGGAATATACGAAGATCCTAGTGCTATTTTCAAAGGATGGAGGGAAAACCCAGTTTCTTTCGATTCTATAATAAGTGAAAGCACCAATGCATGGTGCTGGGGTAGTCCAGGTGTAATTAGCATTTTTAACAAGAACGAAGTAGAAACAGTGCATATGAACGCTTTTGGATCAGAGATTGAATACTTTGGTAAAAATAAAACTGATGTTTTCGATACCTGGGTGTACAATAAGGTGAAAACATTTCTAAGCATGGTAAAATCATGTACTGAAAGTAATAGATTATGTCAAAAGTATTTTACATCTGGAAATTTCTTTTTCCTACATCTACTTGGAATTGATGTTGCTGGTCATGCCTACAAACCACATTCTTCAGAATATATAATTAATATAATGCTAGTAGACGAAATTATAAAAAATACTACAGACCTCTTCGAAGCTACATTTAATGATAAATCTACCGCATACGTCTTTACTGCAGATCACGGTATGACGGACTGGGGATCACACGGTTCAGGATCCAGTCATGAAACTCAGGTTCCCATAATTGCGTGGGGTGCAGGTATTAAGGTTAATCATCACAGACAAGATATTAATCAAATCGATTTAGCTCCATTGTTGTCCTCCCTGATTGGCATTAATATACCAACTAACTCTTTGGGAATTGTACCTATTAATTTCTTAAATCTTAGTAATGAAGACTTGGCACAAGTCATGCTATCAAACACGAAACAATTACTTGAAATATATTATATTAAGAAACTGAGAATACACAATAATTCTCTACTTGTTATACCATTTAAACACTTTACCCTTAAATCTGTAAAGAAAATGTTAGATCACTTAGAGAAGTTGGTAGTTGAAAGAAAGTTTAATGAACTGATTCGTCACTGTAGGAAACTCACGAGGAGCTTCGTAGAAGGGATACATTATTACCATAACTACTATCGGTATCCTGTATTGATTTCGGTTAGTGCAGGATTTTTAGGTTGGATTTTATTTCTTTCAATTTCACTATTTCCTAACGACAAAACTTATGAATCTGAGCATCCAGTTGCGTCAATTAAAGATCGCAAGAAGCTTATCGTTGCAGTACTTCTAGTTGTCTTGGTGTGTTTCATACACAAATTGCCTTTGATGTATTATTTCTATTTTTCGTTTCCCATCATAATGTCTTCTGTAGTTTCACGAAGCTTACAAACTAACCATATATTAAGTTATTTGTCGTCTGTTGAAATAAAAACTACAATTGTAAATGTGATTTTTTATTTAGTCGGCCTTGAATTGCTAATATATGGTTTCTTTAGCAGAACGGCTTTTACAGTTTTGATGCTTTTAGTTGGCATTTGGATATTTGTTTCGAAAAATTTAAAAAGTGTCACCAGCAAGAGAGAAAAAATTATTTGGATTAGTTGTTGTTTTGCTCTAGCAGTTTTTCCGTCGTTACCTGTTATGAATACGTCATTTAATCTATCGATATACGTACTGGGATTTGTTGGATGGACGTTTTTATTTAAGCAGATGTTTATAAACAAAATTAAATTTTACTATCAACTAGAAGGAATTAATATGCAGTATAAAGCGTTTTTTGTACAATTCTGCTGTTTAATCATGGCTCTACTATATGTTCTGTTACTACAATATGATTATGTTTCTAATGACTCCAACCTGAAGTTCATATCATGGTTATTTCTTGTCATACCAATTTTAATGATACCTTTAACTAGCACGTTCATCGCAGTAAGACTAATAGCGACATTTTTTGCATTTGCGCCATTTTATTTATTAGTCTCTCCAAATTACGAAGTTATTTTCTCGGTATTCTATGTGGCTTTATTATGCTCTTGGTTGCTCATCGAATCAAGATCGTTTTATTTTGGAAATACCGCTAATATTATTTATTACGTCAAATTTGAAAGCTATAAATGTAAACAAAGAGTAATAACTACAGATTGTTTTAGACGAGCTTTCCTATTTATGGTATTTATTTTCTTGGGTTTCTTTGGTACAGGAAACATAGCGAATTTAAATTCTTTTGATCCAATGTGGGTACGAGCATTTTTGACTGTATACAGTCCCATTAAAATGACAGGGCTTATTCTCTTGAAACTTACAGTACCATTCATATTTACCTGTTGCGTTTTTAGAGCCATAAATTCAATTGGCAAGGAAAGCATATTAAAGACGTTTTGTATTATTTTAGTATTTTCTGATCTCATGCTATTACAATTTCTATACTTAATTACCAACGTAGGATCTTGGCTAGATATAAGTACGAGTTTGTCACATTTTATTATCATGGAAGCGTTTGTTACAATTTTATTTCTTTTGTATGGATTGGCTCACTTATTGACAACTGTTACCTATTAATTTTAATTAATAACATTTGTACTACTTTTCCCTTCTAAATAGTGACTGAAATTACTTTGTATATTTTTATGAAATAAAATTCGTTAGGCAATTTTCTATTGCTTTGATTTTAATTAATAAATGTTATATAGGTCAGACGATGACGACGGCGGTAGTAAGAGTTAGGCAGAAGAGTATTTTCCATACCTGCAATATTCCGTCAAGAGATGGCAAGAATTAGGTCGGTAAACGGTGGTACTTTGACGGGTATATAGGGTATTTGTAAGACGATGCCGATCTGGAACAGGGTGGTAGAGGAGTCATTTGACATTTATATGAACCAAACATACCTATATGAAGAATGCTATGTATTTTATATAATATAATTAAATGCAAATGCAAATTCCCTACAATGTAAGAGTAATCTAAAATAGAATTGAGGAAATTAATATATTAGTAGCAAAAAATACTCGTAACTATTTCAAACTCTTACTAAAGACTTATCATAGATAAGTATAAAAACATGTATCTTTCTAAACAAAATACTTTGCTGACTATATGCCACAAACAAAATTGAATTAATAGAAAAAATTATGCACATTATGTACAGGTAACTGTCACAATAATGTTAATTTTAATTTTAAATTATCCTGTTCAACAAAACAAAAAAAAAAAGACAACTAAATACAAAAGCACTTACCAAAAAACTTTAGAAACTTTCACATACACGTGTTTCGGTATTCTACACGGTATCCTAGTGATTATTCAGTCCATCTTAAACTTTGAAAGAAGTAGCACTGAAGGATACCGAAACACGTGTATGAAAGTTTCTAAAGTTTTTTGATAAGTGTTTTTGTATTTAATTGCTTTTTTTTGGTTTTGTAGAACAGGATAATTTAAAATTAAAATTAACCTTACTGTGATAGTCACCTGTACGTAATGTGCATATTTCTTTCTTTTAATTCAATGTTGTTCGTAGCAAATAGCCAGCAAAGTATTTTGTTTAGAAAGATATATGTTTTTGTACTTATCTATGATAAGTCTTTAGTTAGAGTTTGAAATAATTACGAGTATTTTTTGCTAGTAATATATTCATTTCCTCAATTCTTTTTTATATAACTTTTTTTTCTAAATCTACATTTTTCATCATTTGTGTAAGTATTAGGCATTAAATTAATTTTTCGATATTCTAAAATATTTGTCTTTCATTATCGAAATACAACTTACAACCAAAAAGAATATATATTAGTTTTTGTCGCCTATGAAAAACACAAAACGATACTCATTTTTTAGAAAAGAATTGTAATGGTAATTAAAAGTGTCGATTTTCGAAGTCCTATACAATTTTAAAAAAGGCCATCCAGATGTTACAATTACTTTTAAAACTTTTCTATTTTAATCTTTTTCAGTGGCATTATCATACATACCATGAAATTTCACTAAAAAAGGACAAAAGATTATCAATCGACAATAATTTATTATTTAATCAAAAATTAAATACTTCAATAAAAACAAAACTATCGTTCCAAGGACAGTCATAATTAATTACTTATTCATTAGGTAGTATAACACTGACAGTTACCAACGAGCACGATTTTGTATTTCTTGTATTTCTAACGAAGTTTTTCGCTATCCTCAGTATTATGTCGTTCTCTACCGATAATTTGTTTTAACTTTCTGACATATTGAGTAAAATTAATTTCAATGGTTACTCATAGTAACCATGAGATGCTGACATACTCTTTTACTATCGCGAAGCAGATGGGAATGCTTACCTTGCTGAAAGATTCTACCGACTATATACAATTTCATCCAGAGAAGATAGATTTCGGGTCCCCATGTATTCAGCAACATCTATCGCCGAATGGCTGAAATCGGTAATTTACATCACCATGAGCTTGCTGCAGAATCAGCACACCATCACCCCGAAGATAACGAAAATATTCTAGCCGCATTTGCTGCAGACCCCACAACAAGCGTTATAAAAGTTGCTCAGCAACTCGGACTTTTAATTTGGAAAACTTGGTCAGTGATGAATACAGAAAAGAAACACCCTTACTATTATACTTCAGGGCTTAGATGGGGGCGACCTTTTAGGATGAATTTTCTCACTTTTTGTTGAATGCTGATATTGAAGACCCCCATTACTTGAAATCTATTTTATAAACTGATGAATCAAAATTTTATCATGGCGGCATAACCAATTTTCATAATCTTTCATAATCAATTATCGGGCGGACAAGCGCGACAACCCGCAAATGACAAAAGAAATTTCCTTTCAGAATAAGTTTAGTGTTAATGTTTGGATGGGTGTAATCGCTGGATATGTCATTGGGCCTCATTACCTTCCAGATAACCTGAATGGAGACCCGTACCTGGAATTCTTGCAAAAGGATCTACCTCCGCTCCTGGAATATTTGCCACTGCACCGTTACCTCCGCATCATTTTCCAGGTGTAATTAGTATTTTTAATAAGAAAGAAGTAGAAACAGTGCATATGAACGCTTTTGGATCAGAGATTGAATACTTTGGTCAAAATAAAACTGATATTTTCGATCCCTGGGTGTACAATAAGGTGAAAACATTTCTAACCATGGTAAAATCATGTACTGAAACTAATAGATTATGTCATCATTTTCCAATTCTTAGATACAACATATCCCGGTCGGTGGATTGGGCGTAGTGCACCTATTCTGTGACCTGCAAAGTCCCCAGATTTAACGTCATTGGACTGTTACGTATGGGGTAGGATGAAAGAACTTACATACAATGAGAAAATATAATACCGCGTTCACCTAGTTGCGAAAATAGAGAGAGCTGCTCTACAACTAAAACAAGAAATAAGATTACGCAATGACTAGGTGCACTCCAGAGTGCACGCTGTTATTAGCGTTGGGTGCACTCCAAATCACGAACGCCTTGGATGTGACGTCATTCATGGAGTGCGCGGTAGTACTAAATATTGCGTACACTCCATTTGTTATTTACGCATTTTGAACTTTGTGACAGCAGGGTTCATTCGGCAATAGATCGAATTTAATAGTAATTTTAGAATTTTATTAACTAATTATGAAACTTAGAACATAAGGTAATATAAAAATACATGTTTTTGATAAACATGGGTTCTATATTATAATTTCTAATGTATATTTAAAATGATGATCCCCTTTTCTTTTTTTTTCTTCAGTCCTATAATGGTTAGATCTGCACCTTTGGGGCGTCCCTTCTTTTTTATTTTAAGAGGCATTTTGATATCTCTTAACGATACACCTAATGAAAAAAAGTTAATAAGGGTGTAATTTAGTAATATTTTTCGTACCAGGATGTATGTTCGTTGGCTGATTTTCGACAATCATTTCATCGAGATGTCGCAGAATTTTGTCGCCTAATATTTGATTTTCGTCGAAAATTACCTCGTTCTCAGTCTGATGCTTTTCCACATATTCAATACTTTCACCGTCATGTCCAGTTTGATATTGTTACGGATTTCCACCTTTTAGGAAACACCCTGTATGAATCCGTGGGTTCTAAATAATTTTAACAAGAGATTAAACACTACTAACACTTTATTTAACAATTTACTGACTATACAATACTTCAAAATACACTTTGTTTACTTTAACCTCACTTTTTCCCGAACGTGTCACTTCTCAAATAAACTTCCCCTTCCGCGCTTGTAATCGCGCCTTATATACTCCGAAATTAGCTCTAGATCAATCCAGAATCTTCTCCAACCATAAGCTAGAAAAGTCCTTGGCTCTTTCTAGAGCCTTTCCAGTCACCATCAGAGGCATAGGCGTACCATCTCCTTTTCCAAGGGGGTGTAATTCATAACACTGCCCCCTCCTTAAGCCTGATCGTCCCGATCAGGCAACTCAGAATCATCGATGTATTTCGCCAGCCTGTCCAAATGCACGATCTTCATCTTGGACTTTTTGCTTCGTTGAATTCGATAGACGACGTCATTAATTCGGGTAATAACAGTATACGGTCCATCCCAAGGCGGTTGAAGTTTCGGTGACCTTCCTTTCTTCCGCTGTGGGTTGTACAGCCAAACCAGGTCTCCTGCCTTGAATCCTTCTGAACTACCCTTACGGTCATATCGAGCCTTCATTCTGTCACTGGCTATGGTGATTTGGTCTCTAACTAACTCATGGACGTTCCTTAACCGTTCACTCACTTCATCTACATAGCTGTTCACAGGAAGTCGTTCTCCACCTGGTGTTCCAAACATCAAATCACATGGCAGTCTGATCTCATGTCCAAATACTACACGAGCCGGAGTCTGTTTTGTAGTTTCGTGGATAGCAGCTCTATATGCCATGAGGAAAAACGGTATGTGGAGATCCCAGTCACGTTGATTTTTATGAACGACTTTAGAGAGATGTTCTTTCATAGTCTTATTATGTCGCTCCACCATTCCATCTGATTGAGGGTGAAGGGCTGTCGTCCGTGTTTTGTGTATTCCCAATAACTTGCAGATTTGCTGAAATACCCCTGACTCAAAATTTCTCCCTTGATCTGAATGCAGCTCCAGGGGACACCAAACCGACATATCAAGTTATCTACCAAGACTTTGGCGACAGTAACCGCTTCCTGGTTCGGAATTGCGTAGGCTTCAGGCCATTTACTAAAATAGTCCATGGCAACCAGTATGTACTTGTTACCGTCCTTGGTTACTGGGAATGGTCCGGCTATATCGATCGCAATCCTCTCAAAAGGGGCCCCGACGTTATATTGCTTCATTGCACCCCTACTTCTAGTCTGTGGTCCTTTACTGGCTGCACAAATTTTACAATTACGACACCAAGCTTCAACATCTTGACGACTATTTACCCAGTAAAATCGTTCACGTACTTTATTCAGGGTCTTGTTAACGCCGAAGTGTCCACCGGATGCTCCATTATGCACTTCTTGAAGTACTTTCGGTACTCGACACCTGGGAATCACTAGACGCATAACAACTTGCTTCCCATCCGGGCTCTCCCATGCTCTTTTTAACAGCCCATTCATAACTCTAAGTGAGTCCCACTGTGCCCACAAAGCCTTCAATCCAACTGCTTTGTCCGAAACATCCTTCCACTCTGGTCGAGTTCCTTTTTCTTTTGCTCTCAATATAGCCCCAATCTCTGCATCGTTCAGTTGTTCTTGTCTCAGGGCTTCAGTTGTCCAATCATCCGGAACGTCTATTTTAATAGTGTTGACTACTCCCATGCCCTGCTGTTTTTCCACGTGGCGGCAGTGCTTGCAGTCGTCCTTGCATGGTCTTCTAGATAATGCGTCTGCGTTCTTATGAGATCTTCCTGGTCGATGCTCGATTTTAAAGTCGTACTGTTGCAGCCGTTCTATCCAACGAGCCAGTTGACCTTCCGGGGTTTTCAACTGCAACAGCCATTTCAACGCAGCATGGTCGGTCCTGATTTTGAAATGTCGCCCGTAGAGATACTTATGAAAATGGTCCACTGATTTGACGATGGCCAATAACTCTTTCCTGGTTACACAATAGTTTCGTTCTGGTTTGGAGAGCACCTTGCTGAAGTACTCGATCACTCTTTCCTCTCCATTCTGAATTTGGGACAGCACACAACCAATCGAAGAATTACTGGCATCTGTATCTAAAATAAAAAGTCCATTCTGTTGTGGGTATGCTAGTACAGGACCAGTGCATAGAGCTGCCTTCAATTTTCTCCATGCCGTTTCACACTCCGGTGTCCACTGGTACTGAACTTTCTCCTCTGTTAGCCGGTGTAATGGCTTCGCAATGTCTGCAAACCCTTCCACAAAACGTCTATAATAAGTGCAAAGGCCAAGGAAGCTTCGTACTTCATGAACGTTAGATGGCCTTGGCCAATCTCGTACGGCAGAAATTTTATCGGGATCCGTTTGTATTCCCTCTGAAGACACTACGTGCCCAAGGAATTTAACTTCTTTCTGAAATAGTAAACACTTCTTCGGGTTCAACTTCAGGTGTGCATTCCTTACTCGTCCAAATACTTCTTGAAGATTTTTCAAATGTTCTGTAAAGTCTCGTCCCATAACCAGCACGTCGTCAAGGTAAACCAGGCACGTCTTCCAGGTTAGCCCTCGTAGTACAAATTCCATCAATCGTTCAAACGTGGCTGGAGCATTGCAAAGTCCAAAAGGCATCACCGTAAATTGGTAAAGACCACTGCCTGCTGAAAATGCTGTCTTTTCCTTATCATCAGGATGAAGCCCAACTTGCCAATAACCGCTCCTAAGGTCTAACGTCGAAAACCATCGTGAGCCTGCCAATGTACTTAACGTGTCGTCAATCCGGGGTAATGGGTAACTGTCTTTCTTCGTCACATCGTTCAATTTCCGATAATCGACACAAAATCTTAACGTTCCGTCCTTTTTGGCAACCAAAACTACTGGCGATGACCAGGGACTCGTTGACTCCTCAATGACCCCTTCTTGTAGCATCTTATCTATCATTGCTGAGGCTTCTTCTTGTTTTGCTAGCGGAAGCCTCCTAGGTTGTTGTCGAATAGCAGGTGAGTCACCAGTATTTATCCGATGCTGGACTATATCTGTTTTTGTAAGGGCCTCCGTACTTTTAGCAAATACCGAACTTTCCTTTTCCAGGAACTTGATCGCCTCCTCTCGTTCATCCTTAGACAAATGCTCCAACTGGGAACTCAGCAAGGTCAAAACTTCCTGGTCTATATTTGTAGATGAATTTCCCTCTGTTTGTTCTTCGCACCTTGCTACCCACATAACCGGTTCATAGGAGCCAATCGGTTTGCCTTCTTTAATTGTTACTGCATGGGGATTTAAATTGACGACTCTAATTGGGATTTTATCTTTAGTCCGGGTTAAAGTTCTTGCCACAACAATATTGGTTAGGGACTTAATCGATTCATCACCTTCCACCAGGCCAACACGGTAGCCTCCAGGATTTCCTTCCAAGGCAGCATCGATGATCTGTTCCGAATGAGCAGGAATCTTAATCGTCTTTGTTGTCAATAACCTTGCTTTATGGAATTGGTCATCTGCGGTTGCCAGGATAAATTCCTCATTTCCAATTTTCAAGACTCGCTCCCCTACGTCAACAATAAACTTCTTCTCTTCCATGATGTCCAGTCCCAAAATGAAATCATCTGTAATGTCAGCCACAATGACCTTGTAATTGAATCTCAATCGTCCAACCTGCAGTTCCAAATTGACCTCTCCATGGACCGCAGCCCTGTCTCCCGTGGCTGTCCGAATAATTACTTCATTTTGCTTCTTCTTAATCTGCAAGCCTGATATAAACCCTGGCCGCACTATTGATGCCGTAGCGCCTGTGTCAACAGTAAACACGCACTTTCTTCCATTCACATATCCTTGCAACAGCAGACTACTTGGAATTCTTCGCAGCTGGGAAATCTTTATTTCTCTGGGGGCACCGTGTTCCCTAGCCAGCACAGCCCCCTTAGTGCTGGCTATCTTTAGTTTTCCTGCTGCTCTTCTACATTTACAGCATTTACTCGTCTGTCCGAGTTCTGCTGTCGACAGTCTCGTTTCATATGGCCCATCCTGCCGCAGTTGTAGCATTTAATACCCCCACTTGGCTTTTCTCTATTTTGTTGGTTTTAATAGGGGAACTGTAGAAGCTATATGCGGTACATGCTATATAAGTCCTGTATATATAGGAAAGTTTAAAAGTTTAAAGTGTAAGAAATGTTCGGTCGCGACCGCTGGACGCAGAAGTAGTATGATCGGAGTATTTCTTGTATCATTGTGTAAGTTAGATATTTCTACGTCACGTAAATGTGGTCCAGATGAGCCATTACGGGGGTGGCAATGGGGAATGAAAATGTTGAACCCTACATTTTGGTCGTCTTTAAAAGATTCTGTCGATGTTTAAATGCACTATAAGTGAATTTAACGTGAAAACTAAGGGCTTCGAGACACTTAGAGCAATGGGGAATGAGCCAGCAACACCCAAAACTTTCTTGCATGTAAACTGACAGCCATTCTTGTGGGCCGATTCAGAAAGGTATCAAGATACTCTGTTGAAAATTATAAAGTGTTCCCAATCTGAGTTTCCTTGTAGTGGGGATTATTTAAACCAACTGACAGGCACTTGTGAAATATCTTCAAGTAAGGAAATATAAGAATTTCGATAAAATTGTCTGTTTGCTATATGGGAGTGATTCCATGTAAAAGCCGAAAGAAAAAGTAAAAAATTATGTCATACCCCAACTACTTGAAATTGGTGTCATTTTGTCGGATTTATTATCCTCTTACGCAAAATCAAGCGCCTGCTCGATCGGTTAACACTTTGTTTATTTATTCAACATTCATAAAATGTTACCGATTAAGTGGCCTGCTCGGTCTCCTGACCTAACTCCCCTTGATTTCACTGTGTGGAGTTACCTAAAATCATGAGTTTATAATACTCAAACTGACATGATTAAACGGTTGAGAGAAAAAATTTATCAAGTGTTTTACAATGCCTACTGAATGATGAAGGAATTTTACAGGGTGTTCAACGCCCCTTAACAAAAAAGACTTAGATTGTGCACAAGAGAAAATGGAGAATGTTTAGAAGAATTTTTGTAATTGATAATTAGCTATATTCTATGTTTAATATTATTCCCAGGTAACACAAACATATTCCTTGCATATTACTAGAATGTCTTTCTGGATAATTTGAATATGACAGAAACTATATTTAAATATTCAATATGTTCCAGGAATATTACTGGAATTCCAAAAGTACACAGTTTTAAGCGACCAGGGAATATTTTTCACAATATTCCTGTAACATTTAAAATAATGTTTTAACATATTAATATAATATTCCTGGTATACGTTAAAAATCTGTAACAGATTTTGAAAAAAAATTGAGCCGCCTTTAAAAAACTGCTCACTAAAAATTATGAAATAAAATTTCACTATTATTCGGTTAACTGAACCTTATTATCTAACATAGATTTTGAGGTGTTAAAAATTCGTTCGGTCTTGTTATTTGTTCATTTTTACATCGACCTCTAAATTGATATTAGGTAATAAGATTGAGCTAACCAGACGATGAAATTTTACTTCATAATTTATAGTAACCGGTTTTTATGGGCCTTTCAAATTAAAAAAAAATATATTCTTTTTCGCCCTCTTCCTTTTTAAAGTCAACTAAAATAGTGGTCGAGTTCAGTAGAACCAGATGGTCGCTCGTTCCTCATTGTTTTAGTAAAACCTCTACATTTATAATTAATTCTAGAATATAGGTTTAAATTTATTTGACCAGTTGGTCAAGTGTAATATCTCATAAGTGTCTTAAATGAAATTATAGAAATTAAAATTCTATAAAGTGAGAAAATTATAGACCGTGGCCTAAGCAATCATTCAATATTTTTCAAGTTTAATAGTTTGTAAATAAATTATGGACTTATACTGATTTCGGCTGTGTTAGAAAAATTCAAGCCCCATATATTTATCTCACACTGTAGGAATCTACATTTCACATAAACAGATATATATTTTATAATTCTCTATTTAATAATTATGCACATATTTCTTATTCTACCCCTACCGCCTCTACTTTTGTGCCTCTGTACGTGTATAATTTAATTATACTTTAATAGACATGTTATGTATAAATCATTATGTAAGTATATACCTCCAGCAATATACATTATATAATATGACACTTATAGATGTCAGTAACTGAATATACATTTCATATCATATGTATGTTTAACAATACATATTCAATTTTCCGCATTGTTTTAGATATTTTGTGGTATTTCCATATTAATTTACCTTTTATTTTGTTAAACGTATTATCTACGTACAAAGCAAAGCAACATCAACAAACGTCAAAATATCAACAATTGTCATAGACTACTTGGTAAAATGAGTAAAAAGAAAAAGCTAGCGGCATTGAACTATATTACTAAATTTGAGAGAACACAACATACTGACAAATACAATTAATAAACTTCAAACTATCAATGAATGTCATAGACTACTAAAAAAATGTATTTAAAAAATGAAGTCAATTTTTCATTAAAAAAATATATATATTTTTTTGGTACCCTATTTTGCTTATTTAAAGTACGCCTCAGAGTATTTAAATCCAATTTTGAAAACGCGCGTGTTTTAAAGTTACCATAGCAACAACTACAACCCGAGTCAAAATGTCAACTTTTTAATTATTGATCTGACAGGAATTTTTATCTGCTATTCTATTTAAGTAATCGATGTTAGAACTCATTTTAAAGCAATATACAATCAGTAACAACTGTAGTGACAATAATTAATCCTATGTGACAGATTGCTAATTAATTTTTGCATTCCTCATTTGACACTGACAGGTATCCTGATGTCACATCACGAATTCAACCATTTTACAGTCTTAATTCTTATTTCCATTTTTTGTAGTAATAATATCAGTATTTATGATTTCAAAGTGTACCAATAAAAAAAAATTGCGTAAAGTATTCGTGGATAACTGGTCTTTAAAACACTTGCTCTATTTCGAGCACTCCGGCTGCGCCGTCGTGCTCGAAAAATCGCGCGTGTTTTAAAGACCTTAATATCCACTTATACTTTAATATACTATTTCATGAAAAATAAAATATTGTACGCACCACGAGCGTTATTAGACTATAACGCTCATCAGGCAACATGCATCCCTCGGGCTGCATCATGTTACCCTCCGGGCGTTATAATCTATATAAGGCACTTGGTGCATAAATAGCTATTATTTTTCACCTGCATATTATTTGTTTATTATACCTTGGATACGGTTACCATATAAAGACGCTCATAATGACCACGGGCATAATGAGCGGGCGTTATGGCCATAACGCCCTGTTATATGAGAAACAAAGGAAGAATAAATGTGTCATATTCCTTATTGTATAATGGTTTGGATTTGACCGACAGTACATTTTTTGTGTCTTCTCCGGCATTGTTTCGGATATTTTGTGGTATATCTATATTAATTTTCCTTTTATTTTGTTAAACGTATTATCTACGTACAAAGCAAAGCAACATCAACAAACGTCAAAATATCAACAACTGTCATAGACTACTTGGTAAAAAGAGTAAAAAGAAAAAGCTAGCAGCATTGAACTAGGTGACTAAATTTGAAAGAACACAAGATACTGACAGAGATACAATTAATAAACGTCAAAGTATCAACAAATGTAGACTACTACAAAAAAATGTATTTAAGAAATGAAAAGTCAAGTTTTCATTAAAAAAATATATTTTTCCTAAAAAATAAAATACTGTATGCACCACGAGCGTTATTGGATTATAACATGCATCCCTCTGGCCGAAGGCCCTTGGGCTGCATCATGTTACCTTCCAGGCTTTATAATCTATATAACGCACTTGATGCATAAATAACTATTATGTTTAAAATAATTTATTAATAAAATATGTTATAAATGCACTTTGATGTTTAAACACAAATTAGGCGAGAACGGCTTGGTTCATCGAAATGCAATAAGAATACCTTTTATTTTTAATTTCTAATGATTTGAAAATTAGTTATTTACAATAAGAAATTTGAAATGAATTAAAAAGTTATGGGGAAAATACTGACAATCATCCCTAAAAATACACCTTAAACAGAAGAGTGGGTTTGACTGATACCATGTAAACCAAAGAGTTTAACAAATAGAGGAGATAAGCTCCATAAGCGTAAACTATTTAAGCAGCGGTAGGCTGTAGGCTTCTCATCCTTCTCACACAGTTCGTTCTCTCTTTGTCGCACAGTGCATGAGGGGAGGTGACGATTGCAATACAATGACAGTATGATAGATGACAATAGGTGTATACCAACCTGGGACTTATGGGTGGCTTAGTATTTCTACAAACTTTACAAGTATAAACCATTGTCACAAAAAAATAATTAATTAATATACAAATTAAACGTTATAAACAGATTAAACGTTGCAAACAGCAGGAAAATTTGAGAGAACACGTGTAATTGTAAATAAAGCAGAACGATATTCAAAACAAAGATTCAAAACTGACGGTATTTGTGAAATCAAAGCGCGCCGCGTAAGGCTGTGTTGCTTTGTAAAACAGAGTGGAGAGAGAGGGTACGAGGTGTGCGACAAGGACGAAGAGCCTACCGTCTCCAAGGCAACCAAACCGCGACTCCCGGCAAATCGACGGCTTGTCGTCTCTATTTATTAAACTCTTTGATGTAAACTAGTGTCCAGGTTGCCTATAACTAGTTAAAATATTATTATGAATTTGATATATTTTAAGGGAGTCGGAAGATATTGCAGAAAAAACTAAAATTTATTCTCCCTTATTATTTATTTTCGGAAATAAGACTACAATTATTTTTGGATGTACTGTTAGCTGCAGAAATATCGGATAATAATTTTGGACCACCTCTATATAAGAAATTTTCTGTAAGTACATTTTATTGGTAGAATTTCTTGCTCTTTAATTTTTATCTCTATGATAGATTTGTATTTGTCCTATTTACTTTTTTAAATAAAATCTACTACTAAAAACCAACCAAGAAATCAAAAGTATTCATAATAGACTACAAGCCCAGGCAAATTTTTAGGGGGTGATTTTATACACAACGAATCATATATAATCTTGAAGTACTGGTCGAGAAACAAAGTTTAGGCACTATGCCGTCAATTTTCCGCGGTACAGGTGAGTGCACAGGTGAGTTGAAATGTAGAAAAAAAGGGGGTACTTTTCGATTAATTTATACATGACGGCACTATTCTCGTTAAAGAGGCAATGGAAAAAGAATGCTCTTAAACCCAGTGCCGTCAAAAAATAGCGGTACCGGAAGTCAGAAAAAATTTTTGAAATCGGCGAATTTACCCCCCCTCCCCATTTAATCGAATATTTGACGGCGTTGATTTAGTTACCTTTGCATTTCCTTTAAAAGCTATAATACATCTATGCCGTCACTAAAGGGTGGTACATGGCGTCAGAAATCGCGAATCAAAACCGGATTTTTACCCCTTGCGGGGGTGGTCATTCAGAATTTGACGGCACCGATTTCTAACTTTGAGTTAACATTTATTAAGTGTTCTAAACAGTGTGCCGTCAAAAAATGATGGTTCATACAAAAATAAATAAAACAATTACTAAAATTTTACTCAATTTTAGAGCAAAACATTAATGTTTCGTATAAGGTCATTTATTTCAGGACGGCATATGGTTTTTTATAAAGTAGAAGCGAATTATTACGGTTTTATAATGATGCCGTCAATAATTCGTGGTACCCAATGTAAATGCAAAATAAAAATAAAAATGAACAAATTTAAAAATTTTGAAAATTTTGAAAAATTCATACAAATTTATAAGAGCTTATTTTTGAAATATTATTGTGGATAGCACTTCTTTAAACATTAAAAAACATAGAAAAATCGGTGCCGTCAATTTTCTCTTGTTATATTTTATGCATTTCACGTTAAATCTCATGCCTTTTTTGGCTTACTTAACCTACCATTTTGGTCATGATTTTGGTCAAAAATTACAAGACGGCATTAACAATAAAATATTGACCACATTAAATAGTAATTAAAAATTGTGGTACCGTCAACATTAAACGGAAACTTTACGTAATATGAGAATTTAAAAATTTTAAACGACAATCTTAGAATATTCGTTTTCGATCCAAAAATCGAATATCGAACTTTCATGCACAGATATGTGATTTATCATCAAAAAAAGCAGTATATATTTAAATTTTTATAAAAAATATTAATTTTTATAAAATAAGTGTTTTAAGGATTTGAATAACAATGTATAAATCATTAAAATTTTATGAAAGATTATAAACTAAATAACTTATTAATTTTCATAAAAAAGGCATTAGTCCTTCATAAAGTTTTAAAAGCAATAATCAATGTTTATAATATTTTTATTATTATTGAAATTCATAATAAATAGATAAAAAAATGTTCAAAACATAGAATATACTTGATAATACTCATGATTCTTCATCAGAACTCTCGCTGTCTATTTCTGAATTACCTGCAGAGACAGTTTCATTATCTTCCTCCAGATCTAAAATATTAATACAATATATCCAAAACTGGCAGCAAAAAAGGTAGTTGCACAGAGTTTTTTTACGCTTAGTTTTCAAAGTATCAATGGTATTATTAAATAATGTAACTTTACACATTCCTATTTCAAATCGAATGAATTCCGTGAAAAATAAAATTACCTTTATTAATATATCCATATTTAGAACCATAGGATAGCCTGAACGGTATTTTTTCGACATGAAAAACACATTTTCCAGCGTATAGTACCATGTAAAATTGACGGCATAGTAAAATATGTTATCTTTGAAGGATATAGCATTGAAACAGCTAAATTTTAGGTTGTATAAAATGACCACCCCCCCAAGGGGTAAAAATCCGGTTTTGATTCGCGATTTCTGACCCCATGTACCACCCTTTTCTGACGGCATAGATGTATTATAGCTTTTAAAGGAAATGCAAAGGTAACTAAATCAACGCCGTCAAGTATTCGATTAACTGGGGAGGGGGGGTAAATTCGCCGATTTCAAATTTTTTTTCTGACTTCCGGTACCGCTATTTTTTGACGGCATTGGGTTTAAGAGCATTCTTTTTTCATTGCCTCTTTAACGAGAATAGTGCCGTCATGTATAAATTAATCGAAAAGTACCCCCTTTTTTTCTACATTTCAACTCACCTGTGCACTCACCTGTACTGCGGAAAATTGACGGCATAGTGCCTAAACTTTGTTTCTCGACCAGTACTTCAAGATTATATATGATTCGTTGTGTATAAAATCACCCCCTAAAAATTTGCCTGGGCTTGTAGTCTATAAGGATTATTCAATCCTAGCGCAATTCACCAGTCACCTGTGGACTGTTGATACGTACTATTGGTGTCCGTAGCTGCTGTTTAAATTGCGGGATTATTGAACAATGCTACGCATGTACAGTGAGAAACACATCGCGCGGAATCGTAAATGATCGTGAACACTGTGCACCAGATAGTGAATTAGAGGTTTGTTCAGTTGTGTTGATTTAAAGTTGCTTCAAGCAGTTAAATAAAGATAGTGCTATCACAAATAGTGTGAGTGTGACAGAGATAACGTATTTCAAAGTTGCTATAAATCAACACAAATGAACAAACCTTAGGTTATATCGTATATCCATAAGAATATGGTTTACATTTGTGTGTTTTTTATTATTAATATTTTTGCCTGCCACATGATTTAATCTTAAGGTAAGATTTCGATTATATATTAAACGTGGTACCTATAGAAAATTATAAACACAACTGAAACGTTTAATTCTTTGGACCGTAAATATTTGTTTACTTATCTCATCGTGGCTATTCGTGATTCGTGTGTAACCGTGGTCCGTAGTTTCACTCAGTGACAGTGACAGAACACTATAAGTCGCTTTCGATTTGTTTGTGTATAGCGTTATCGTTACCGAACTGAAAGAATGGATGATAGACCAATGACCAATGTAATTAAATAGACGGTATCTCATGTAATCAGTGCAATCATTTCCTAATTGTCTATGAATGGACTGTAAAACTTGTGTCTGGTACCTATTATACCTATTTCATTTATCAAATAATAGGTATATTATACTCGGACAAATATTTTACTATTCATTAGAGAAAAAAAATTATTGTAGGTACTTACCGAAATACGTTTCATAACACACCGAACTCAAATACCGAATAAACAAAAAGTTGTCATTGTGTGTATGTGTAGAACGTTCCTTGTAACTTATGTTTCAAAGTTTTTGTTTCAAATTTAAAACATGCGGAAAACAGTATAATGGCGTGGTAGTATGCTCTGAATTGATATTGAGCAATATCAGTCATACAGGGCGATTTTACGAGGCGTGTAAATTTTCATTATTGATATAAACTGTACCTTATTGTAATTTTAGGGCAAAATGTATCTAAGGTTTTTCCCTAAGCACATAAAAATATATCAAAATCGTATTATAAAAAAAATGTCGGTCATGACATGACATTGACTATTCCTTTGTCGGCCTCTTTTTATGATTTTCTAGTTGATATTAGATAAAGTATAACTCAGTTTGTTTATAACTGTGTGCCCTTCTTGATACTACCTACTATTTAAAAAAAATATGGCTTTTGGTGTCGTTATTTTACTTCCACATCAACGCAGTGGATTAGATGGTAAGTGATAAAGGTAATGGTAAAAAATCTTTTTTTTTTTTCTTGAAATGAGTTAGAAAGTCATGAAACGTGGAGATTTTAAACTGGAGCGAAAAAAAATTCTGTCTGTTGGATTGTCTATAATTTCTTGGTGCATACGATTACCCTGGAGGATTGGAGAGTAAATTGGAGGGGTAAATAAGTTTTTCTCCCTTATTCTGGAGCTCATCAAAAAGGCACAAAACCACTCATAAAGATGTTTCATGCAAAACCAAGACAATTTCTATTATATTTGACATTGACTGATAAAAACAACAGATCTTCACCTATCTATTAGCTAGCTAGTATTGGAACCTATATGCTCTATGCATGTTTAAAAGTGAATTATTATATGTTTGCTTATAATTGTATTGAAACATATTCTTTATAGGATTTTTCAAAATCAGAAAAAATATAACTATCTATGAGAACTAAAAGAAAAACTATGTGTAAAAAATAATAATAAAATCTTTGCATTCTTTCTATAACCTGAATTCTGATTATGCTAGCAAATTAAAACGAATTTGTATATTTCTTATTAGATAATAGATATAGCTAATAGATAGATGAAGATCTGTTGCTTTTATCAGTCAATGTCAAAAATAATTATTTCATACTTATTTATAGAAATTGTCTTAGTTTTGCATGAATCATCTTTATGAGTGGCTTTGTGCGTTTCTGATGAGCTCCAGAATAAGGGCGAAACACATTTCCAAAACAGAATGATAGTTCATGAAAATGTAATCCATTAGAACGAAATTTTTTTAAGGTAGGTAAATAAATTCATTTTAGGCTTTTGTTCTCATTTTTAACTGAATCTTCACGACCGTAAAGGGTTATGTAGATACTAGCTTAATCTGCATGGCCGTGGGGGACTGTGTGGATGCTAATATACGATTCAAATGCATTGACCCCTCACTTTAACTACGAATATCTCAGAAACGGAGGAGCAGAGAAAAAAAAAAAATTAGGTGTTCATTATGTGTCTATTATAAATCAATCACTGAAATTTGAATAATGTACATTCAACACTTTTGAAGTTCTGCTAAGTTTACTTTTTAAGGAAATTTTGACCATACCAGTTTTTAATGCATTATATCTTGGAAAATATGCATACTATGTAAATAATGTTTTAGACGCCGATAAAGCACGGAATTTTTTGTACGAGGAAATTTTTTCATAATTTCTTATTTTAAAATTTTGCAGTTATTCTCAAAAACGTGACGTCATGTTTATTCGGTTATCTATCAATGTATTTAAAAAATTTTTTGAGAATAACTGCAAATTTTTTAAATAAAAAATTATGAAGCAATTTCCTCGTACAAAAAATGCCGTGGTTTATCGGTGTCTAAAATATTACTTACATAGTATGCTTATTTTTCAAGATATAATGGATTTAAAACAGGTATGGTCAAAATTTCCTTAAAAAGTAGGACATTTTTCAATACAACTTAGCAGAACTTCAAAAGTACCAATGTACATTATTCAAATTTCAGTGATTGATTTAGAATAGGCTCTTAATAAACACATACTTAATTTTGTCAATTTTTCTGCTCCTCCGTTCCTAAGATATTCGCGGTTAAAGTGAGGGGTCAATACATTTGAATCGTATATTAGTTGTTGAATGACAATTTTCAAATAAGAAATTATACAAATTCATTTTAGGATTTTAATTTGCTAGCATAATCAGAATTCAGGTTATCGAAAGAATGCAAAGATATCTTAATATTTTTACACATATACTGCTGGCTGGGGTGTGAGTTTCGGACAGAACAGTGAGAAGAACATTAAATAAAAACAACTTGAGGTGAGAATTTATTTTTACAAAAACTTAAATAATGCCAAACTTTAGAGCGCGTCGTACCCTACGTTTTTGTTTATTATCGTCCCGGTATAATGTGTAAATTTCAACCCTCAAATAAAATGCTTAGACCATAGAAAATCTACGTGAAATAAGGATTCCAAATCCGCAAAAATCATCAAGAACCGTCAATCCAATGTCAAGTTATAGCATTTTAAAGATTTCGGTATCCAAATTTTATGTTGAGTAGTGTGTACAAGGCCTAAGGGCCTTAATCCAAAAACTGACAATACCGTCTAGAGATATTGATGTTACCTTAGTAAGGAACCATATTGCAACGACCAAAAAAATTTTTTGCGGAAATTTCACTCATACAAACTTTTTGATTTTTTTCATGACTTCATTGATCACCCCGTATATAATAAACTTATGGTCCTACGATAAATATACGTCATGCAGCTTAATCCGAAAAAAACTAGCTCTTAAAATTTGCAAGCCGCGTTCAAAAATTTGCATTCTTGTTGAAAATATTGAACTTTAAATTTTGCCTAAAAGTCTCTATGTGTAAGTTCGAGTGGCCAGCAGTTTAGTTTTTCTTTTAGTTCTCACAGATAGTTATTTTTTCTGCTGTTTGAAAAATCCTATAAAGAATATGCTTGAATACAATCAATCAATCAATCAATCATTTATTCATCAATAAAGTTACACTGTATATAAAAATACAAAGTTAACTTATCTGACTAGTCAATATAATGGGAAGTAAACATCTTAATTATAAATAAAATGACAATACACAAGAAAAAACTAATATATGTAATTGAGACAATAACAACAGATTAAAATTGATAATTTAGGAACTCATCCACCGAGTAAAAGGCTTTCTGTGTTAGAAATGTGAATAATTTGTTTTTGCACATAGCAACAGTGTCTGTGCTTTTAAAGAAATTTATTTTATTATAGCATTTAATACCCATATATACAAGGTCATTCTGAGTTGTATTTAGTCTTGCAAAAGGTTGATGTATCATACTACAGTTTCTTGTATTGTGATCATGAATATCGTGCCTTTTGCTGTAGCTATGTATATTCATTCTTGTGTGCATTATAAGCTGGAATACATACAAGCATGGTAATGTTAGTATTTCAAAATCTTGGAATAGTGGTTTGCAACTGTTTAAGGGTGGTACGCCAGCCATATGTCTTACTATCCTTTTTTGAATAATAAACGCATTATTTAAATGCGCCGAGGAACCCCAAAAGATCAAGCCATATTGTAAAGTGGATTGAACCAGTCCATAGTACAGTGTTTTTAAAACTGACTCACTCACGATTTTCCTAAGATGAAGTATTATATAATCAACTTTGCTAAGTTTTGAACAAACGGTGGAAATATGTTCTTCCCAAATAAGCTTGTGATCAATCGTTATTCCTAAGAACCTAATATTATCAGTCTTCTGTATATATTGGTTGCATGATCTAATCAATAGGCTAAAGTCCGGATTTACATTTTTCGGCAGGAACTGCATGTAGTGCGTTTTTGTTATGTTTAGTAGAAGGCCGTTATCACTGCACCATTGGGAGAGTTCAGTGGAGGCTGCATTGGATTTTTCCACAAGTGTGCTAATATTTGCTTGGCTCATAAGGATATTTGTATCATCTGCATAGAGAATCATTCTGTCAGAACTTAGACATGTGTCAGTGATATCACTGGTGAATATTATAAAAAATAAGGGTCCAAGAATTGAGCCTTGTGGGACTCCAAGGTCATTATTTGTAGTTTGTGATTTAATTCCTTGTATTGTTACTGTTTGTGTTCTGTTTTCAATCATAAGAAAATAAATAATAATTCACTTTTAAACATTCTAAGCCACTACGTGGATGTGGAAGTAATTAAGATGTTGACTTGAATCTCGGTACAGATATGGAACTAGATTATATTTTTGGCTTAACCCGTTGAAGGGTGGGGGGAGGAAGTAAATAGGGGCAAATTAGTATAGCAAGTTAGTAAGAACCCAGAAACTTGGGATTTGGTGTATATACAAAATGAAATTGTGATTTAGTGTGTATGAGAACAAATGTCCTCAAAAAATTTTTAGCATCATTCGCCCTCATTACCGCCTTGGGTTAGGCAATTTCAAATATTAGACTGTTAAAATTCTATGAACAATTATTCCACATACTGGAGTGCAAATATAGTATCAAGATGTTTTCGTTTAAAGAGACTTGGATAGGAAATCGAGATGTGGAAGTAGTAATTCTTTAGGCAGCGGTTTAATAAATTTATTAATAAATAGTACGTACCATCGCAAGAGCACGCAAAATTATAAAATAACCAGCCACTTTTCGTTCCTTAATAAATATTTATATTTTACAAATGGACAAATTGAATTTCAATAATAAATTATTTTTTTTTAAGAAAAAACTTGAGGGATTTGATATGTACTTTTAAGCTATATTGAGTGTTTAAAATTACTTTGAGAATTGCATTTATTATAAATTGCTTATAACACTCTTTTAATAAACAGTTACTTCAACAAAAAAAAATTTTCCTTATGCAAGCTGTCAGATGTTAAAAGCAGTATTTTTTAAAATCGATCCATTACATATTTCACCAGTATATCGAAAGATCCAAATTTCCATAACTCCAACATTTACAGCCAGACAACCTATGATTAAATATTCTTAGATCTGATTTATATTGCCGTCTACCCGCTAAAGTTTTTTGGTACCCATATGTAAATCGGCCCAAAATGGCATTTCTGTGCACTTGTGAGTTAGTCTATTTTGATTTATTGTTTGACAATGACTTTGTAAGTTGAAATTGCAGCCACGGTTTATTTGTGAATATGTAGTGGTATAGTGGTGGTAAAGAACATAGTAGTGTGTATTATTATACTCTTCGCAAATACAAAAGGAAGAATATATTGCATTCGATCGGTACATTTCTAAAACCGGTAATATTGCTCGTAAAGAAAAAAATTTCTTATCACTGGTAATCGAATTCTAACCAACTTTAAAATGTCCGTCCGTATATCTCTCCGTCCGTCTGTCTGTCCGCCCAACTGTCTATCTGTCCGTTCGTCCGTCTGTCCGTCTGTCTGTCCGTCTGTCCGTCTGGCCATCCGTCACGATTCTTGTAGGCACGATAACTTAGGAACGAAATGTCCGATTGTATTGAAATTTGGATAGTAAGTTATTAATTATTTAAATTTAAAAAAATTGTATATTTTGTAATTAAACAAAAAATGTCTGAAACTAACAGTATTTACAAAAAAGCTGCGACGAGTATCCAATAGAATGTGCAACAATTGTATAAACAGTGCAGTAAATCGGCGAAGAGTATAATGGTTAGCGTGTTACTACATTTTGAAAAAAAATGTAGTATACGTTTAGCATTTTTCCGGTGGACCGTCGAACCCCGAAAAAAACGTCGGATCGATGTGAAAGTCGTATCTATCGATTCGAGAGCGAATTTAGAAAATTCCGTCCGTCGGTCAGTCGGTCTGTCTGTCTGTCTGTCACGCCCAGCCCCCCTAATCCGTTTTCGGATTGCGATGAAACTTGGGTGGTTAATAGGAGGTCTTTAGAATACCTTAACTCCGGAAGCTCGGCTCCGTTCGGAAACCGGAAGTACCCGATATAGACGTTTCGAGTTTTTCGGGAGAAATTGAATAATTCGATAACGGGTAGTCGGATCGAGACATTTCAAAAAAGAAATGGTGCCGCTGGCAAAGCTCTACAAATAAGTATACCAGAGGCTATGTCGAAAAACAAATGAAAATTGATTTTTTTTTGCAAAAAACTGGTTTTCTCGAAATCGGGCTAGGAAGCACGATAACTGTCCAGAATATTGATCGATTTCGATGAAACTTGGTGGGATCAAAGGTACCCGGCCACAAATCAAGCCTATTGCTGGCGGCCCGAATCCGTTGACCGCAAGTATGTTTTCCAGGGCCGAGTATGATTTTTCAAAGAAATTAATAACTCCCGAACCGAAGGTCCGATTTTGATTTTCAAAAATGGCAATTGTAGGGCTCGATTAGGTCTATTAGTTGACGTTTGTGAGAAATTTGAGAAAACAAAAGCGAATCTACAAATCTTGGAAAACTTGATTTTTTTGATAAATTTTGTAAATTCAGAACAGTTTCCTAATAAAAATCGAAAATTAACTATTCCGTCGATCGATCGCTATAACCAGTATAAGGCATTGACCTTTTTGAACAAAAAATCTGAAATAGAGATTTTTCGAAAAACTTAAAATAAACTAGTTATTTACGAAAATGCATTCCATAGAGTTATTTAAAAAAATATTACAAATTGTTAACTGATAATGTTATATTTAAAATATCATCATTCATTTCCTTATTTTCATTTACTAAATAAAAATAGAATGCCCTTTCTGTGTTTCAAAATGTAGTTAGCTTTTGTAGTTTTACTTTAGTCAATGCAAAAAGAAAAAAAGAAAAGAGAAATAAAACATGTCAAAGCACTGAGTCATCTTGCGACCCTCTGCTGAAAATGTAATGAATCATCCCAACAAATTGGACAAAAAGCATATCAAAATGTAGTTTTTTTCACTTGTTTATATATGCAAGATGATGTAACGGCTTCCTCAACCGATTTTTTAAAATTAAATATATAGATTGACTATATACCTACTATGTGTCATAATACTTTGTTTTTTGTAGTTCTCTTCATCGAAATATGGATGAGGACTATGGTGAAGATGTAAACAAGAACATAAAGTATAAAGTGATTTTATGGGGTCTGCTAGTCCATTTCCTGCTGTTGTTTGCAGTATTCGATGTATATTTCGCAAGTCCTTTAGATAAAGGCATGACCTCTGTTAAGTCTATCGAAGTTCCGCCGGCAAAACGGCTGGTCCTTTTTGTGGCTGACGGACTACGCGCAGAAGCTGTGTTTGAAAATGATGAAGAGTACCGTATACCATATTTAACTACGTTGAAACAATCTGGATCTTGGGGAGTAGCACATACCAGAGTGCCAACAGAATCTAGGCCAGGTCACGTAGCAATGCTAGCAGGAATATACGAAGATCCTAGTGCTATTTTCAAAGGATGGAAAGCCAACCCAGTTCCTTTCGACTCAATTATCAGCGAGAGCACCAATTCATGGTGCTGGGGCAGCCCAGATATAATTAATCTTTTTAATAAGTATGAATTGCCGACAGTTCATCTCGATTCTTATGGATCAGAAATGGAAGACTTTGGTAAAAATAAAACTGGTATTTTAGATACGTGGGTCTACAATAAGGTAGAAGAATTTTTAAACAAAGTACATACATGCTCCTTAGAAACTAATGAAATTTGTAAAGAGTATTTTGAAGATGGAAACTTTTTTTTCCTGCATCTACTTGGAATTGACACAGCTGGTCATGGCTACAAACCACATTCCAAAGAATACATAGCTAATATAAAACTGGTAGATGATATTATCAGAAATACTACCAAACTCTTCGAGACTACATTTAATGATCAATCTACCGCCTACATGTTTACCTCAGATCACGGTATGACGGACTGGGGGTCACACGGTTCAGGATCTAGACATGAAACTGAGGTTCCCATAATTGCGTGGGGTGCAGGTATTAAGGCTAATCATCAACGACAAGATATTAACCAAATCGATATAGCTCCATTGTTGTCCTCATTAATTGGTATTAATATACCAGTTAACTCTTTGGGAATTGTACCTACAAATTACTTAAATCTTAGTGAAGAAAACTTGGCGAAAGTTGTGTTGTCGAACACTAAACAGTTGCTTGAAATATTTAACGTCAAGAAAATGAGAATAGACAATAATGCTCTAGTTGTTATACCATTTAGAAACTTCACTTCTAATTCTGTGAATAATATATTAGATCATTTAGAGGGGTTGGCATTAAAAAAAGAGTTTAAGGAAGTGATTCGTCAATGTAAGGAAATCATGAAACTCTTAGTTGAAGGTGTAAATTATTATCATAATTATTATCAATATCCCGTATTAATTTCCGTTAGTGCTGGCTTTTTAACTTGGATTATGTTTCTTTCAATATCAGTATTTTACCATGATAAGAAAAGTAAAACTAAAGCTCTAGTTGTGTCGAAAGAAGGTTACAGGAACCTTACTATTGCAATAATTGTAGTTACCTTGTTATGTTTCAAACATAGATTGCCTTTGACGTATTATTTGTATTTTTCGTTTCCAGTTATAATGACATCTATAGTTTTACAGAGTTTAAAATCTAACTCTATGTTAGGTAATTTACCGTCTGTCGAAATCAAAAATATACTTATAAATGTGGTTTTTTATTTAATCGGCCTTGAATTGATAGTATATGGTTTCTTCTACAGAACTGCCTTTACAGCTTTGATGTTTTTAGTTGGAGTTTGGATATTTGCTTCAAAAAATTTAAACAGCACCACTAGCAAGAAAGAAAAACTAATTTGGATTAGTTGCTGTCTTACTTTAGCAGTTTTTCCATCCTTACCTGTTATGAAAACGTCATTTAACATACCGATGTATGTACTGGGATTTGTTGGATGGATGTTTTTATTTAAGCAAATGTATATAAACAAAATTAAATATCACTATCGATTAGAAAGTGTTAATATGCAGTATAAAGCATTTTCTGTGCAATTCTGCTGTTTAATCATGGCTGCACTATATATTCTGTTATTAGAATATGAATATATTTCTAGTGACTCCAACTTGAAGTATATATCATGGTTATTTCTAGTCGTACCTATTTTAATGATACCTTTAACCAGTACGTTTATCGCTGTGAGATTGATTGCGACATTTTTTGCATTCGCACCATTCTATTTATTGGTTTCTCCAAATTATGAAGTTATTTTCTCAGTATTCTATGTAGCATTATTATGTTCTTGGTTACTCATCGAATCAAAATCATTTCATTTTGGAAATACCGCTAATATTATTTATTACGCCAAATTTGAAAGCTACAAAAGTAAAAATAGAATCAGTTCTGACTGTTTTAGAAGAGCTTTCTTATTTATGGTGTTTATTTTTCTAGGTTTCTTTGGTACAGGTAATATAGCGAGTTTAAATTCTTTTGATCCAATGTGGGTACGAGCATTTTTAACTGTGTTTAGTCCCTTTAAAATGACGGGACTTATTCTCTTGAAACTTACAGTACCCTTCATATTTACCTGTTGCGTTTTTAGAGCCATAAATTCAGTTGGCAAGGAAAGTATTTTAAAGACGTTTTGTATTATTTTAGTATTTTCTGATCTCATGCTATTACAATTTCTCTATTTAATTACCAATGTGGGTTCTTGGCTAGATATAGGTACGAGCTTGTCGCATTTTATTATTATGGAAGCGTTTGTAACAATTTTACTTCTTTTGTATGGATTGGCTCATTTATTGACGACTGTTACCTATTAATTTTAACTAATAATATTTATACTACTTTTCTCTTCTGTACATTACCTATCTAAATTTTGTATTTAAAAATTATTTTGTATATTTTTTTAAATAAATCTTGAACAACTTTTTAATATCCTTTTTTTAACTAATAAATATTGTATAGGACAGACACGATGCCGACGCGGCGGTGGTTGAAGTAAGAGAGAAGAATACCTTCCGTACTTGTACTTAACCGTTATGTCCCAACTAGCAATTTTTTATTTTATAAAAGCTGTAGAAATGTTTCTGGTACAAATCGTATAATACAGCGTCACTCAGGAATACGTTCAAAACATTTTTACAGCAGATATAAATGCAAAATTGGCACGTCCTAAATTTCAGTCGCTGTTGATGTTTTGTAAAGCCTACACATTACAAAATAATTATATTCACATTTTCGTTCAGTACCGTCACACTATAAGAGTTATATTAAAGCTTCATTTAATTGTGCTATAAAACACATTTCAGTGTTTGCTACGTTACTGCTATAAAACAACTAAACAACTGTTTCCTAAAAGCCTTTAAGTAACCGTTACTAGAGATTTTAGCTAGAGGAGCTGGCGATTGGCCTTGCCTACTGCGACCAGTAGAGGTCTATTGTAGTACTCCTTCTTTGTACCTTAGGGCTCCTCTCTCTAACCGTTACTAAAAATTCCCTCATTTAGACACAGGTAAAACAAAATGATTTTTTAAATGTATCCTAAAAGTCGCAATTATTTTTTACCTTAAAAGCATAATATGGTATTACAATTTAATGCTAGAAGTAATAACCTACCTAATAGCCCCGGAGGCACCGACATTTTTCGTGAAATTATTTTATGAATTAAAGCAGATGTGTGTAATTTACCTCTATTAGACATGTTGAGCCACCCAGGAGTTTTAAGCGTGTGTGATATTGGTTATCTTCTACGTATACCAAAAATAAATCTAAAACATGAATTTTGCACCCTCTGTATAAGTGCTTTAACAGATTCCGTTTTACAAGAGTCGTACAAAGAGTCACAATAATTGAAACACGATAATACGAATCACAGAGCAATATTTTTAAATCTCTACTTAGGCAATACCTATTTACATAGAAAATTTTTGAATTGCAGTAAGCTTTTTGTATGCATCGCGTTATATGTTCTTCGAACCGTAAATCCCTGTCTAATAAAACACCTAACTTTTTACATACATTGCATTATAATAGAATTTCATCTCTCACTTTTACCACGAATTCTTTAGTAATTGTGTCCCTTATAAAGTAGTCTAGTTAAGTACACAAGCTATGTTAAATGTGCAGTAAAGAAGTTCAAGCTAGTACAAGTGTTTTATTTACAAGTCAAGTCTTTACTGTAACGAGTACAATAACAATCAATTCAAGTTAACAAAAAACAGTGGTACAAGTATACAGTCCATTAAAAGGACCAACCAGTTTAGAGACTCAACATTCTTCCCGAATAACATGAAATATGACTTTGAACAATTAAATTTAATATGTGTATTTAAAGTATGTCTCGCCCAGTATCCCCGCATTTTTTTTACGTATAAGAACCCAAAGGTCCCAAGGATGTAAAAATTTTCAAATAGATCTCCATTTTTTCCCTCGTTTGCTGCAACTTTGATAACTAATAAACTGTTGATCGTGATTACAGATTGTCCAGGTCTAAACAAACACCGTACAAATTAGAATAAGTCGATCGTTTGTGTAGGATGAAAGGAAAGAAGAGTGGCGAGTAACGAGCGAGCATCACGATATGCGAAGTGCAAAATGTTAACTACAAGCTAAAAGTGCGAATGTGGCCAAGTCGGGGCGCATTGAGGGTATCCATGTATTGCACCTCGCACGCCGAGCAGGTGTTGTGCTTGTCAGATCGAGCGATAATTTGAAATACGAACTCGGAAATGTGCACTCAGAGCTGTTTCTTGAATTAATTTCCCATTCTGAAGTACACGATTTCAGATACAATGCCATTTGGATACCAATTTATTTACATGAACCGTTACACAGTGTGGTTACCTATTTAATTTCTGCCTCTTTTTCGCATCAGAAATGTTAATTTCGTTTCATTGTAATGTTGGAATTAGTATTTATTTTATTTCTATAAAACAAATTTGATTACTACAGAAAAATTTATGTTGTAGAAGGTATTGAACGTTATTAATATTAAAAAATAAATTATTTTTTTTTAAACAATAATGGTTTTGTTTTAAAACCGAATTGCACCAAAAATTAGAAAATAATTTTTATTTGGTGATTAAATTACAAAATGACGATGAAAAAGGAAAACAATTGGACGCTCATAAAATATAATACATTATCAACAATCATCATTGTGGTTGGTAAAACGTTATGAATAGTACGTTGTAAATAACAGCAATAGCAATACTTTATGAGCGTCCAATGGTTTTCTTTTTTTTTTTCATCATCATTTTGTAATTTAATCACAAAATAAAAATTGTTTTCTACATTTTAGTACAATTCAGTTTTAAAAGAAAACCATTGGTTTAAAAAATTTTTTACTTTTTAGTTTCCCGCCTGCCTCATTTTTTTAAAATTCAAACATCATCATTTCGTTTACTCTTGTCAAACTTTTTCATTTGATACCCATATTGACGGGGGTTGTAAAGAAATAGGTAATCCGCTATTTTGTGTCGACCGCCATATTGGATTTAAAATAACGTCACTTAGCTTATTGTATTCTACTTGTCATACCCTTTCATTTGATACCCATGCCGAGGGGGTTATAAAAAAATAGGAGATCTGTAACAAATGTAAAGGAATTAAAATTACTTGCCATAAAATAGCGCGATGTTTGTAGAAATTTAGTTAGTTCACAGACTTTAAAATGTTGTAAAATAGTCGTGTTAATGTAATATTAGAGGATTTCAAAAACAAGATTGTAAAGAAATGTCTAATTTTTAACAACCGTTTCATGTCAAATTCAAAGAACTTTTCTGCCACACTATAAAGAATCTTCCTAAATTTGAAATATTTTGTTACCGTTTTAAGGGCCACGACGTGTGGGGTTGGTGACTGTGTGCCCTAAGTAGACAAAGGGACCCCAAGATAACCGCTTCTGCATTTGGTCTGCCAGCCATTCTACTGATTTCTGCCCTGATAACAACAAACGTCCCCAGGACGTTCAATTAAGTCCTCGTTAGGTCTGAACGTCCCGGGTTTATGTGGTACGTCCCAAAGACGTCCATTTGCTATCGTCCCTAAAACGTCTTGAATAAAACGTTTTAAGGACATCCTGCTAGAGTCTAGTCAAGAGAAACCTAAACACATTTGTGAAATAGCCTCTAGGAGTGATGTTTCTTTTGAGCAGATGAGGATATGATTAAAAAAAGAAATTAAAAACTGTAAGAATGAAACTAAAATCCTTAAAAAGTTTTGCCAACAAAATTTCTTTTGATAACAAAATATTTTCCTATTTCATGGTCCGTTTAAATTTTGTCAATTTCATTTTTCTGATTTCAGAAATCTTATATTCGTTTCAACTGTTTTTTTCATCTTGCGAAATCACATTAATTTGTACTTTTTGACAGTACAGTGTAGTTATTATACTACGATCCTCTATATTAGTGTGCTACTATCATTTAGTACGAAAATATCGCAATGAGAATAACTGGAAATACCTACTGGAATGAATAACAATTAAAAATATGTTAATAAGTTCCTATAAAGCTCTTTTATTTCAAAATTCCGGAAAAACGGGAGTTTCGGTTAGTTTAGTTGCTCAGTTGCTGTCAAACTATAGGGAATTCAATTTGGCAGCCTTATGGTGATTGCATTGCATCATTTTTATTTTTTCCGCACACTGCCACTAGTCACTTTTAACGGCTACAAAAGAAAGTACCAAAAATAGGTAATGTTAAATAAATAAGTCTTAAATATACCATTCAGTTGAATGATTCATTATGTATTAACTTTGCGGGTTCTCTGTCGCCAATCTAAGACGATAACTCTCGCATATTAGCCTAAACATGTCAGCAATTTGGTGGCAGGGGTACCCTAAAGCGAGTTAGTTGAGCATGTACTTTTAATCAAAGCAGTGTCCATAATTTCTAATACATTTTTATTCAAATTACCTCCGTGTTATTATTATTTATAACAGTAAGTCTGTTTAATTGATTTATTAATATACAAGTATATTTAGATCGATATTTTATTCTAGATAAATTTATTGCTGCTTATTTGAAGGTTATAGCCTGCTACCACCCCCGCTCTGTTAAAATTCTATAGGAGATCACCTGTGAACCTGGGTATGTAGTTTTTAGTTGTTTATCATGGAGCGAACTTATTCACGTAAAAGAAGATTGTTGGTGAAACATTATAAATACAATACTTCCCTTCGGTATGCGAGGGAAGTAAAAATTGAAAAGAAGTACCTACTCACTGTGTTAAACGAAGTGTTATATATGATTCGACATCTCTGATGAACAAGTGGAGGTGATGAAACTTTTAATAGGTAAGGTTTGATACATCGAGTAATAAAAACATTTGCCAGAAAACATCAACAAACTTGTAAAGTACCTATATTTAGGGATTTCAGTAAATTAATATAAGGAAAACACTAACAAAGGTACTTTTTGAGGAAAATTTACAAATTTGTAACTTATATGCCCTATTTGTTATATTTTTTCTGAAATTATGCTGTACGTACATACGTACGTACAAAAACTTTTATACATCATCAATGTTCAACCTAATAAACCTGCTTCTAACCGTAAATCCTAATGCATCTTAACCCATAGCCATTTTATTTACTTGAATTCTGTAATAATATTGGCAAAAAATATAACGTTAAACTTATAATAATGTTATTAATCTGGTAGCATTAGTTACAACATATATTTCTGCTTCTCTCAGTCTTTGGTATTATTTGTAGAATCGATAATTCATATAAAGAGGTGTTCTTAAAATTTTTAAATGAACAAGGGAACCTTTCAAGTGCAAAAGTCAGTTAAACAAAAAAATGTTCACATTTAAACTGTGATTTTTTTTTAAATAGGACACCAAGAAAATTATAACAATTTTTTTTAAATATAAGCTTGCCATCAGGTGGCATATATTAGTCTTAATGTTTTTTGCCAAGATTTCATCTGAAATGTTAATTTTTCTTTTATTTGCACAGGGGCTGCTGAATTGGCTAACGCTTCAAAGTCTTGGAAGGACACCGAAATGGCTATTACATTGTGATTGAAGAGGGCAAAAGAAAGAACAGAGATGGTGTCAAAAAAGAGAGAATATTAGAAAATAATATAAACTAAGATAATTATAAAAAGACGAAGTGTGCAAAACGTTAAGAGAAGGTGAGATATACATTTATCTTACGTTTTATTGCACACTTGGCTTATTTCTTATAATATTCAATATGACTCAATGTATATATAACTATATTTTACTGTACTAGGTATTATAATATATAACTTTAAATCCCATAAAAATTGTGTTTTTGACACTTGACACTTGAATTTGTAGAGTAAGAAGTTAATTTAAAAAAAATACAAATGCCATAGCTTATTTTTCAATAGCACAATAGAAATAAAATGTTCTCATAAATTTGTCATTTGATGTTGATAAATAAAAATACCAAGTATTAAAATCAATCTATTTGAATGATTTTTCTACATGGTAATTATATATTGTCATTTTTTTATCTTTTTGGCTTTTCTAACCACATTTATTCCCTTCGAAATATAATCCAATCACTGGATTCTATTTCGAAAGAAATGCATGTGGTTAGAAAACCCAAAAAGGAACATAAATACCCTCTGCTGTGAATACACCTTAAAAGTGGTGGAGGGGGAGGTACATATATGTTTTGCATAGTATGTCCCAACAACGTTTTCAGGACGTCCTCTCTAGACCTACATTCGTCCCACATACGTCCTGGGTGGGACGTCCTCGGGACACCCCGTTTTGCTGATACGGAACGTCCCTCAAACGTCCTCGGTACGTCTTACGTCGGTAGAGTACGTCCTCGGGACGTTTTCATGTCCTGTGAGTACGTTCTTGGGACGTTTTCGGGACGTCCATGTGCTATTAGGGTGGCAGACCGGTATGATCTTTAGTTCCGAGAGTAGCGTATGCTTCATATCACCGAGTACACCGATTATTAGGAGTACCATCTTGACCGAATAACCTGGGTATAGCACTTGGAGCTCGTACCGGAGATCACGGTATTTGGTCAGTTTTTCCTCCTCTTTCAAAGTGATGTTTGGCTCGGCAGGTGCGGAGAACTCGAACACAAACATCACCTTGCGTTGATGGTCGAGGAGAACTTGTCAGGCTTGTTGGCTTAAATTAGCCTCAATGTTGGAAACGAGTAATTCCAATAAATTCGACACTTCTCGTGTTCGACAACTGACTCGATGTCTCCGGGGACGTAAGGCGGCATTGGTGTTTCGTCTATCCCGTACGAGTGCCAGAGCACCTACAACGCCGCGTTATAGCGATGGATGTAGGCCGAAATCGCATACACCCGACATGCGGAAAGTAAATGCATGAGCGATTCCGGCGCCTGACGGCAGGTCCTGCAGTTTATAATAGGAACCTCTACACCCATTACGCGGCTTCGGTAGACCAGCGTGTTAATTACACCATCTTGACAGGCCACAATTAATTCCTCGGTCTCCGACTTTTAGCCCGGCTGACCTTAAAAAGGCGAATGTCAGCCTTGTCGATAAACCCAGTGTGTTTAGGTTCTTATAGAACACCCCGTGCATGGGTTTATCGACATGCTGCCTAAACAGACGTTCTTGTTCGACAGCTTTTATCTGGACCTTCAAATACGAGACCAAGTTCATCTACGGCCCTTTTTGTCGCCTTAAACAATCCAGCACCCACTGCATTATCGTGATTTCTCACTAATTGCAGGAGCGGGTCTGAGCTCCTAAGGACATTACATGCCATACCCACTGCTAATCATTGGCGCAACTAGAGAATTTTTCTGGAGGTGGCCAGGCCCCTTGTGTTTGAAACGCAAAGTTTAGTGGAGGCTCGTGCATAAGATACTTAGGTGTTCTGTGGACATATATGTACAGGAGACGGTTGTCATTTCAAGGTCATTTAATGACCTTTATCTTGACAAAAAGAAGTCATCGTGCTCTGGCAACGCTGGCCAAAAGGCGAACCGGCCATTGAACTTTCGATGCTCGGAGCCACCCCCTGGAATTAAAACAATTTAAACATAATTACGACCGATTCGTCGTCGACTCCCTAAATCTTAACCTTCAACACCTAATTTTGCCTAATCGAAACAAATCGCTCCGAATATGCTATTATTTTCTTATACACTCACTCCGGCATGAACGATAGAACGAAATAGATACAGCAGTCAAGTCAGCCAGCAGACAGGCGCAGACTCGAGACTCGCAAGCTAACGTGCATAGTTTAAAAACAAAACGGCTGAGCTCCCCGACATTACCGTTTTAATCGACGGGCGAAAATGTTTGACTTCACTTATGTCAAATTGGTATATAGAAGTGGGGGATGGATTCCGAATAATTTAGTGATACATTTTAGTCGATAAATTTGTTTTTTTGCTAATTTTTTCTTTCCTCTGGGGTGGGCCGTGGCTACTTTGGTGTGGGCCCGGCCCACCCTGCTCCCCCCTAGTTGTGCCAATGGTGCTAATCTGCCATGCATTATTATTATTATTATTATTATTATTATTAATTTTCAAAACTAAAGGAAAAAATGGGGGTGTACCATGATCCTGTTACGTTCGGTATACCTATACTAGAAGTCAAGGTCTGAATTTTTTGTTTACCACCCCACTCGATTATTAAAGGTTAATAAAATAAAATTGTGATTAAGTGTGAGCGCGAGAACAAAAATTGTGAAAAATAATTTTGGCATCAGCCACTCCAATTCCCACATTGGGGCAGACGATTTAAAATATTGAATTATTAAAATTCTATGTACAGTAATTATTTCTATGTACTGGAGTGCAGATATAGTGTTAAAATGTTTTCATTTAAAGAGACTTGGATGGGAAATCTTGATCAAGGAAGTAGTGATTCCCATGGGCAGCGATTTTTTTGTATGTTGTATGAAAAATTCTCCTAATAAAACTATCTTAGCTTGACACTAACTAAATATGAAGAAATTCGACTCATTTTGCCAAAATATATGATTATACATCATTATTTTAAAATCGCATAAAATTGTACTTGATAGTGATGATTTTATATATAAATTCTCCTTAACTATATGCAATTGTGTATACACCACGTCTGAATAGTAAGTTACCTATGCTATGAGCACGCATTGTGGTCTATTCTGTTTTACTAATAATTCAGAAACAGCTGTTATATATAGGCAAAGAGCCGACTGTACATATATCCTCTGAATAAGATACATGAAAAACTTTATGTGAGTGAGTAGGTACTACCACAGACCCACAAGGAACAACTTTTCATATTAATAAGCATATTTTCCCGCGTCATCGAAGTTTGGTTTAATAAAACTAACGTTAAGATGTAGGTTTTGAGGTATACAATGAGATTATAGTGTGGCGCCATGCTTAATTTATCCGCAACCCTGATACACCCTCAATTAAATTTTCTTTTGTTGTTGTTTCCTTAAGTCATCGAATACATGGATGATTTTTTTTTAATGAAGGTACAAAGCTTATATATATTTAAAAAAAGGGTGCCTCTTCTTATTTGCCGTATTCCCTTATGGCTACTTCGCTCACGCCAAAATTCTATGACGCTGGCAAAATTTCCTTATATGAAAAGTGGCTCCCTCTAGGTCTGTGGTAGTACTTACTCACTCATACAAAGTTTTTCACGAAAGTAGGAAATCTGTACAGCCGGCTCTCTACCTATTATGTAAGCCATGACCTGCTTCAATTTATGGAAGGGGGGGGGGGGGGGGTAGATTTACCCCCTTAGATGTTGAGAATAATTTACTTACCCATTTAACCTAATTTGAACCAAGAAGTGGAAAAGACATATTTTTTACATTTTTAAAGATTTTAAGTCGATATAGGGGTGATTTTTACACTCTCTGATTATTCCTACATGTATAATTTGGTTACAATTAATATAAATCAACCACTTTGGTATAAATCAACCACCTTTGAAAATTAATATTAAACAGTCAAGTCTCCTAAGTGTTCATGGCCTCAGGTAACGTGTTTTTGATACTTAACACTGTTGGTGTGCGCACGATTGCTTGATTTTCATATTTAAAGCAGCCGTTTTGAATTCACTATTTTGAATTTTGATTGATTGATTGATTGATTGATTAGCCAGCGTATGATGGGCATTGCTGCCAATTCCGGGCATCCATGGAGGTTCGTTCCAACACGCAGCTTGGTCCTCCGTCGAACACGCCCAACGGATGGCCAGACCGCGTGCCGGAACCAAATCTCGGATGTTTTATCTACCGCCGGACCAGCTGCATACGCCGGGTTGGACATTGGACATGCTTGTTGTCAGCAGCGAGAGCCGCTTGACGCATGGGGTGGGAATAAATTCACTATTTTGAATTTTGAAACTATATTCTCATAATCGAATTAACAACCTCGAAAACTGCTGTTTGATTTCTTCCGTAATTTGAGTGCTTTAATTGTCGTCATTAGTTTCAATTAAAAAAAGAAAAAGAAAATACATTTTTTTTTTAAGTTAATCTAAATTATTTTAAATTGGAACATATTTTTAAAATGTAAACTTTTAAATTGATTATTTTTAGAGTACATTGCAAAAGATTTCGTTCAAATCCGTCAACTTAATTCAAAGTAATTCCCTAATAGCTCATCTTTTTAAAAGCTTTTATTTAACTTGAAATGTTGGCGTGCTAGCTTGTATAGATCAAATCTTGCAAGCTGAATTAGAACCACTTCCTCTTATCCTACGGAATTGAAATTTTACACGTTGACTCAGTTTCGATGACAATGCATTTTTATGATAGGCATGACCTGATTCTACACCCAGGATATACAGTGTGGTCGATTAAGTGTACAGAAAATGTAAAATACTTTTCGTAGTTTCAAAACTAAAGTTTAAATACTGCCAAAAGTTATTGCATGTCTGATAACTATTTCAGGTGCACTTAGAAAGGCTTCATATTAAATAGTAGCCAGGCTAGGATAAAAATTATGAAAACCGTTCAGGGGTAAAGTGCGCTTTCGAAAAAAAAATTATATAAGAGAATATTTTTAAGAAAAAGCTTTTGATTTAAAAACTACTAAAAAGTAAAAAATGTGTTTTTTAAATTCATACTCCTGGAAACCAAAAGCTTTAGGGGCGGCAATTGAGCAAGTAACTATGCAATAGTGCTATATGACCATTGACCGTCCCCAATGCTTTTTATTTATTATTATTTTTCCGTTTTACTACAGTTTTTTAAATACAAGATTTTTCTTAAAAACATTTTTTTTATGTAATTTTTCTTTTTCATTAAAATGACCTGAACTACATTCTGAGCGTTTGCTGTTTCTTTAATTTAAGTAAATAAATAAAAACCAACAGTGAAATTATCAGAATATCATCCCACACAGCACAAGATATCCTCAGGATGTCCTAATTAAATCCTGTTATCCCAGTTGAGGACGATCATCCTCAGGACATCCTCAGGATATCTGGTTGGTCCTCGGCTTGGTCCTAAAAATATCCCGGATAGGATATCCTTGACATATCCCATACGTATGTCCTATAAATATCTGTTAGGGATAACATCAGCCTGGAAATGTCCCATTGGAGGATATCCCAGGTAAATCATAAAATGATATCCTAAATATATCCATCGAGGACATCAGTAGTACTTCGAAACTGTTTTCGAAAATATTTTTTTGGATGTAGTAATTTGATATAGGATACATTAAATATGTTATTTTTAAAAAATATAAATTTATGTTTATTTAAATATACCTACACTGAAAATGGTAAATAAATAAACTGGTGCTATATATATTTTATTTAGAAAAAAATATTACACTGGTTATAGCATATCTATTTTTATTATTTATTTTAAATAAATAATTAATATAGTACTATCAAAGATCATGATCTTTGGTACTATTAAAAATACTTTCATAGATAATGCCTGGTGTGTAATCTCAGACAATATTTGTTTTTCCCGCCTGATTTGCCGCCAGGTGAAATAAGATCAGTGACATCTCTATTGTATCTGAGTAAGATATGCAATGCTGCCGAAATGAACTAGATTTGTTTAGTTCATTGTGCTGCCGTCGTATAAACTGTTCCAACCAATCAAAAACTAAAATTCACTGGTCTGTTCTAAAATATGATGTCTGATGTCAAAGAAATACAGCTCATGTGACCATCGTGACCAAGATTTTCGCCATTTCGCCCGCCAACTTTATCAGTACGGTACGAGATACGCTATTGATAAATCGGTAACGAACGTTTTCAGTGATTTTCAGTGAATATTTTGTGATTCATAATAAAACAAAGGTAAATACCTATAGTTATAAAGTATAGATATATAGATTTGAAAAATATACGTAATCACTGTGTTAGGTTAGGTTTGTTTAATTGGTTTTCATTGCTTTCTTCCTCTTTGCAAAATGCCCAAAGATCGTAGTAAAAAAACAACTTTCTACAGACGAGTTAATAAAAATTTTAAATTATTTTCTTCTATGGTAGATTCTGATCTTGGTTCCGTTTCCAATTCAACTGATGTAAGCTACGGCTGCACCGACGCTGATAGTCCTACAAATGTATCCGAAAATGTTCCTCAGCTATCAAACGATCACTTAAATGAAGTAAATCCAGATAATTTGGATTCGGAATGTGAATTAGACACTTAATATGAAGCTTCCAGAAATGCTCTTGTTTATTCCACTGTGGTGAAAATCGTCGATTTTTTTTATATTTTATGTCGAATATTTTGATTTCTTTATTTTTTATATTTTATGTCGGATATTTTATGATGTATTAAAAGTAGTTTGTTTTTATGTGGTCTGTTTTATTTTTTTGAAAATGCTGATAGCATATAGTACTCTTGGTATGATGACTATTTTTTTCTTTTAATGACTAGTTTTATCAGTTTTATTTTTCTCTCATCTTACGCTTTATAGGGGCAGTTACGGAATAAAACTAGGACGTAATGTAATTGCATAACTACCCGACTGTATAATAAATATACTGCATTAGTAAGGATTCTTTAAAGGCTGTGTGTCACCTCAAAGAATTTTTAAAATAATTTACAAATGAATTATTTTGTGAATTATTTTATGAATTAATTTTAAAATTTACAAAACACCACAATTAATTTATGCAATCGCAATGAATTTAACCACAAAATTATTAAAGAAACATGTGCTCAAGTTGTTTTGTATCACCGTATATTATTGTTTAATCACTAATTTGTTTAGTTTGGCCACTTTCTAACTTTAGATTATTTTTATAATTTTTTAGAAACTTTGCTGTATGTAACTATGAAAAATTGTTGAAATAATTTATTTGTAAGTTATTTTAAAATTTCTTTGAGGTGACACACAGCTTTAAGACATTCTGAATCATATTTGGCCAGAAGTTTTAAAAATTAAATTACCACTAAAGGGATATAAGTATATGTGGAAGTTCCTGGGTAATACTAGAATAACCTCTACACGTGTCTTAGGGAAGCCATGCTCAATTATGATACTTTTAGGACATGCTAGCGTGTTATATGAGAAAAATAAAATATATTTTTTTTCGAGAAGTATATTCATAAAAGAGATTCCAAAAAAGCCTTATAAATATTTTGGTTATAAGGTTTTCGTGGAGCTGATGATTATCCATAGTTTGGTTTTCGAGTTTTCTACTGCGTTGATTGTTTGACCATCTCGTCGTGGTCTTCTTCTTCAAAAGAAGACCACGGCAAGATGGTCGAATCGTCAAGCATTCAAAACAATCAATACGGAAGAAAACCCGAAAACCAAACTATGGATAAGCCCTATAAATGCCTCACACATAACCTAATTAAGTCCTCAGGACATTATTAAAGCCATTCTCAGGACATCATGGGTATGCTTCCAGGCTATTATAGGATCAGCCCAGGATGTCCCATATATCCTTAAAAGGCATTCCAAATGTCCTGTCAATGCCTCTCACTATAACCCAATTATAGTCTCAGGATGACCTCGGGACGCTACGAAAGGTATCCTTAGGACATCATGAGTACATCCCAGACTGTCCCACTTGGATGTCCTATGAACATCCTAAGGATATTACAGGATTAGCCGAGGATATCCCGTATATCCAAGGATGATATCCTTAGTATGTCCTGGGGATGTCTTTGTGCTGTGTGGGATATGATAATGAAAAGAAAATTCAATAAACAAATTATTATTAATAATCCAGTGAAATTAGTCTTTTCTGATCTAACAAAATATGTCCTTCATTTTTTAAAATTTAAATCGATTTATTGCGGTGTTTGAAAGAAAATATTAAAAATCGAGAACGAGATCGCTGTGGCATAAAAAAGTCAAAGTTCACAAGAAACGGTTTTTTGCCAATATCGCGCCTTTTATGGCTCAGAGGCCAATTGGGGTTATTATGAAAATGAAAGATAATGAAATTTCGCACAAAAATGATCTCTACTATTTTTTAAATATAACGAACGATTTAAGCAAAGATGTGCTTCAAAGTTTCCGCGTAAGGCATAATATGCTCCATTTCATATAGTCCATGCATAGAATACGTGCTTGTTCTATGTATAGTATTTATTATCTGATCGATATATAAAATAAAATACATGTATATATATGTTAACTATTATACACTATGTCCCACTTTTCATGACTCCTATATCACAGCACTCTTATTTACAATGTGATTTGTTATAAAATTTGGGTGGAAGGTACATACATATCCATCAGGAGATTGTATCAGGGTTAAATGTTTTAAAATCCACCAGTGGCGTCCGTCGTTATGAAGAAAAATGTACCTAATTTTCCAAAAAAAGATATTAGGCAAAGTTCTAACTGTAGAGAAATCTCATAATCTTATTCGTTGTTAATAAAAACTCACTTAAACCGAATTTTAATAACATAATGTACTTGGTGTTCACGTAATAGAAAAATAAAACTTCCCTTGCGCGGAAATTTCGAAACACATTTTTGCCTAAACCGCTCGTTGTACATAAAAAATGGAAGGGATAATTTTCGTGCGGAATTTCATTATATTTAATTTCCATAAAAACCTCAATTGGCCTCCGAGCCATAGAAAGCGCGATATTAGCAAAAGAACGTTTTTTGTGAACTTGTGACCAACACCAAAATAAATCGATTAAAAGAAAAAAAAATGAAGGATATATTTTGTTAGATCAGAAGTCAAATTTTTGTCTAAAGTGGCTGGAGTATAATATCTGTTAAAGTAACACAAAAAATTAATTATTCTGTTTTCAACCCCGAAAATCGAGTTTTAAGGCGCGTTTACACCAAAGTCTTCCACTAAGTTTTCCACAAGTTGCGGCAATTTGTTGCTTTTTCTACAAAATACAGCAACTTTTTCTGTCTTCCACTTGTGGAGAGACAAATCTTCCACTAAATTTTGGTTTCCCGCGGAGTGTCGGTAAAGATCAAAGAAAGTTGACAACTAAAAGTGGAAGATTTGTTGCTGCGCGCTTTGCGCAAGCAACGTGTAGGAAACTAGATGAAAACTGTTCCCCCTCCACGCGCCCCGGACGTCGGGCGCTAGCATCCCCCCGTCAGCGCACGTATGTACTTCAGCTGCAGGTGTTGTCGGTGATTTCGTGTGTGTTTTCGTTGTGTTTGTATCAAGATGGAAGGCTGTAGTGAGAACGAATGGACCAGGACCATGTCACTGCCACTGTACCTATCCCTAGCCTTCAACGAGGGTCTTACCCAATATCTTCGGGGACCTCTTGTACAGTGGCTGGCTATGATGATACAGGCAGCCGCGGCAATAATTGCGTCTTCTTCGTCCGACTTCCTTGACACTACTGCCTAACCTTTCGCGACAGTTCTTTGACAACAAGTTTTCCACTTGTTGCTCTAAATTTGAGAAGAGCAACTTTTAGTTTTCCACAAAAAATCTTCCACTTGTTGCACTAATTTGAGAAGAGCAACTTTTAGTTGACAACTTTTAGTTTTCTACAAACAATCCTTTGTCAACTTTTAGTTGTCAACTTTGGTGTAAACGCGCCTTTATACTCACACTGACCCCCTCTTCAGATCCAGAAAAAAGATCTTGTCCTGTCTAAAATGCAAGCTTCGGCTATAATTTTGTAACATTTCAATGGACTAAAAACCGTATGAGAGCAGGTGAAAAATTCTGATTTTAAGAAACGTCAGATTTGACAAATGTTTATTTTGAATAAGAATCTTTTGATTTTGAGCAAAAAATAGAAGGTCTTTGAATTGTTTCTATGACATGAGTTTGTTTATTAGTTGACAAAAGCGAAACAATTTGCAAAACCGACCGAAAAAATGAGTGAGAATGCTGAGAATTTCTTCATTCCAACTGAAATCATGCAAGAAGCTCAAGAAGCAGCATTACGTCTGTTACCAGCGAAAAGCAAAAGTGCATACGAGAAGGAATTGGTGGAATTCGACAACTGGCGAAAAAAAGGGGGCATAGGTGAAGGAGCAATTACAGAAGAGGTGCTGCTGTCCTACTTTTTCAATGTGGAGAAACGGTTTGCTGCCTCCTCAGTGTGGACAAAGTATTCCATGTTAAAATCAACGTTGAAAGTCCACAAAGGTATTGATATTTCAAAGTATGGTAAACTTAGTTCATATTTGAAAGCCGAATCAAGAAATTATAAACCAATGAAGGCAAAGATACTGGAGAGAAACCAAATCGAAACACTTTGAAAGAAGCTCCGGATGAGGAATATTTTCTTACAAGTTAAGGTAGGAAATACATGATGCCAATATTTCAATTTATATATTGAGCTTTTTATTTTGAACTCATTATAGGTTGCAACGATCATGAGGGTTGCAGGTGTTTGTCGGTGTAATGAATTAACCTTTTTGGATATCAGCCATGTTCAGGACAAACGTAGTTACCTGTACGTACTCAATGACATGTCAAGACGTTTCACGATTATAGAAGAAGCTTTATCAGTCAATGCTTTAGAAATGTGTCGCGAATACATCATTTTGCGACCTAAAACTGCCAATGGGAGATTTTTATTGCGATATGTAGCTGGAAAATGTACTATACAAGATGTAGGCATCAAGACAATTTCGAAAACCTTTTCAAAAGTGGCTTCATTTTTTGGGCTTCTTGATCCAGAAAGTTTTACCGGACATGGAATGAGGCGTTCTTCGGCAACATTGTTGGCCAACGCTGGGGGCGATATTACCACTGTCAAACGCCGCGGTGATTGGAAATCGGCTACGGTAGCGGAAAGTTATATAGAAGAATCATTGTCCAGCAAGATGGTAATCGCTGAAAAAATCATGGTCCTACCGTGTACATCGACTAGCACGGTTACCAATATCGGCGAAGTTGTGGATCCCTCCATTACTTATTCAGAAATACCCTATCGAGTTAATTTGATTAATTCCGGTCAAATTGACAAGAAGATCGTTCTTGATATAAATGTCAATGGTAATATTAATAATAATTCTAAATAAACTTCTATAAATTCGAAGCGTGGCACCATGGTTTCTGAGAGTGGATTTCTCGGCCAAAATCCCATTTTCCAATTTTCAGAAATAACGTCTGTACCCAAATGTCGATAGTAAACACCCCACTGGACAAGGTTCTCGACCTGAGCGTCTGTTATATCCACCCTTTTACATAACTAGGGCAATATAATTTGCTGTTCAGAATAAAGGTTTCACTTATCGAGCGTAAGCCGTTGTGTAAATGACAAGTGGGAAAGTGTGCTATTGCTGTGTTTTTCAATATTTTTGTGTGTCGTATTTTTTTATTGTCCTTCAGGTATGTAGTATTTATAAATTTAATAGAAAAATCCCAAGTCTTTCATTAGTGGTTACAGTAAAATAACAATTTTCTTATGGTGAAATTTAAATACAAAAATTTGAATTGACTTATAAAAATTGGCGGTGATAAATTTTACGCCAATATAATCAGTCCTTATCAGTGTTTATTTTTTCGTATAGTTTACCCGCAAATATTTGCAACTTTTGATAAATTATTATATTTTGTAGAAGTATGCATCGTTTCAAGAACGAAGACCTTGTAGAAATATGGTTACAAGGAAGTGGCAAAGACAAGAAATTCTCGGCAATTTAGGACTATGTAAAAAATATAATAGGAGAGAATATTGATTCATCTAATGAGCAGACTACGGGAGAAATTACGTCGTTTGTGCCGGAATGTCGATGAACGGTGGACTCAAGCTTTTCGGCGCAAGGATTATTTTAAAAACAAAAATGCTACTTCGCTAAAAGGACATTTCGTTTTTGAAATAGACAGGCCAACGCCATCATCTTTTTCTGGTCGGCCTAGTCTATCATTCTCCGAAAAATCATCCAGATCAGAAAGAAGGGAAGCTGCGCAATTATCACATGAAAAGAAAGACGAAACATCTTTAATTGTACAAGCTGCGAGTATAGTTGCACGTCAACAAGGAAAACACGATATAGCAGCAGTTTTGAAAGAAGTAAACAAAAGACCAACCCGACCAGCTAAAATTAGAAAAATCCTTTGTTCTCCAGAAAAAAAAATTGAATTACTTAAGAAGCGTTAGAACTGATTTTAGATTCCAATTTAAGTAAGCAACAGTATTTGGATACTCGGCGTGGAGCTATTTCGAGAAATTGTCAAATGTACTCCGACTACAAAGAAGTTTGGAAGGCTAAACAAAAATGTAGGCCAACTGGGATCAAAATTTCCGATATTGTGGCCGATGTACTGTTAAGCAATTTACTGGAATATATGACAAAAAGAATAGTACTTTTGCAAGAAGAGCCAATTATACAGTACATGGAATCATTACAATTTACTGAAATTAATGCTGAAATAATTTTCAGTTACGGTATCGATGGAAGTTCAGGCCATTCAACATATAAACAAAAATTCACCATTTCTGGTACCCATTCTGATGCATCTTTGTTTGCAACTACGGTAATACCTCTTCGCTTGCAGTCACACGAAACTATTTTGTGGAATAATCGAACTCCGCAATCTGTGAGATTTTGCAGGCCTCTTAAATTGGAGTACATCAAAGAGTCAGCGGAGCATATATTAAAAGAAAAGCAAACTATCGATCTGCAGATTGAGAATCTTAAGGAACTTAAAATTTCTCTACCGAATGACAGAGCAATTAATATAAAGTTTAATCTTTTCATGACTTTAATTGATGGCAAAGTATTGAATACTCTGACCGGAACAAAGTTAAGCTTGTCCGATATGTGGTGCCACACCCCGTGATTTTTTGCGAATTGAGGATTTCAAAACGACAAACGTATTTGATTCAAAACCAAATACTTTGCAGTTTGGAATAAGTCCAATACATTGTTGAATTCGATCTTTTGAGTGTATCCTCCACATCTCCTATCGATATGATATACGTAAATGGCAAATCTGAGGCCAGAAAAATAAAGAAATTGTTGCCAAAAAGAAAAAAAATAGACAAGAACGATTTTTAGAAAAATTTCATTTACATGTGGACAACTCACAAGTTGGGTTTGGTAGTACAAACGATGGTAATACTGCTCGTCGAGCATTATGACAATAAAAAATTTTCTGAAATTACTGATGGTGATGAAGACCTCGCGAGGTCGATGATGTCGAAAATGATGTAGAGAACGTCCTAGAAGATATATTGCCTATTGACCAATTAGATTTATTAGAATTGGAAAACGATATATAATACACAATTTTTTTGTTACGTATATTAATAAAACTTTGCCGAACAAGCGTTTGTTATTAAAATTTTTACGTTAAATACCCCTTAATTTATGTCTTTTTGTTATTAACTATCACAGGAAATAGTTACGCCACTTTTACGCTACAATTAATTTTGGCCAGATAATTTGGGCTCAGAAACCATAGTGCAGTGGTATTATGAATTTTAATCCACTAGTGTATTAAAGGGAGTTTAATCCACGGAAAATAGATGTATTATACCTTTCTAATATAGTGGTCGTGGATAAAATCATTAAACATTTCTGCTATTTTTCGCGCATTGATATCAAAACGTATTCTTTCAGTATTTGCTAATATATATAGAACGTCGTCGAATCATCGCGATACTGCTTGTAAATCGTAGATTAAAAGCACTTTATAACGGAAATATTAAATTTGATGAAATAAATTTGGAACAAATAGAGTATAATATATAAAGAATTGAACTACAGCTTCTAACCAAAGATTTAACATTTTTAAAGTATATCGAATATATTTGCAAACAGATAACGACTTATGTTGACATTTCAAAATGCAAAGTTTTATTTTTTTTTGCATCATGGCCTCAATATACTTCCGTATGAGACATGCCCATTTATTTATAAAACAAAAAGTTTGTTGCATAAACTATATTTTCTTATTCCTGTTGATGTTGTCAAACAAATAATAATTTAAAATGTATATCAAATCTTTGACACCATTATTACTTATCAGTAATTCTAAAATTATATAAAAATTTACAAAACAATTGTATAATCAGGATTTAATATATTTCTTTTCGAAAACATCAACATGTAGAACTATCCAACAATACACTCTCCTACCTTAATTTTACTTTCACATCCACCTAGTGGAGTGGAAGTATAGTAATCGCAAACAATTCATTTCTTTCTCTTAAAATAGGTTTAGAATATCATGTACGTTGAGATTTCAAATTTGAGCTAAAGACAGAAATTCTGTCTGTCTATCGGTCTATTGGTTTGACTTTCTGCCAGTAACTTGCTTTGTGCACACGTTTTCTCTGGAACAGTTTAAGATATTCACTTTAAAGGTACACTTATGCAGTATAACCAGATTTGGAACTAGATTACATTTTGAGCTCACTCTTATGAAGGGTTGGGGGTGAATAAGGGTAAATAAAGGAAAATAAGTAATGTAAGCTGGTAAGAGTCCAGAAACTTGGGATTCGGTGTATATACTAAAAACAAAGGTCTCAACATATTCATGCACATTTTGCATCCCCCCCTCCCATCACCCCCACTTCATTATTAAAGGGGTTAACAAAATGAAATAATGGCTTGAAATTTAGTAGGTACACGTATGTATCATAACAGATCTGGAACTAGATTATATTTTTAGTCGATTCCGTTGAAGGGTTGGGGTTGAAATAGGGGTAAATAGGAATAAATAAGTAAAGCAAGCTAGTAAGAGTTCAGACACTTGGGATGTGGTGTATATGCTAGAAGTAAAGTCTCAAATTCTATTACGACATATTCCACCACCATTCTCACTCCATTATTAGAGGGGTTAACATAATAGTAGAATGATATTGATATGAGGTTTTGTACAGGCATGTATTATAATGAAATCTGGAACTAGTTTATATTTTGAGCCCATTCGTTGAATGGTACATAAGGATAAAAATTGGTAAATAAATACAACAAGCAAATATACGATTCAAATGTATTGACCCCCCATTTTAACCTCGAATATCTCAAAAACGGAGGAGCAGAAAAAATAGAAAAAATTATTGCAAACTTGCAATAATATTATTTATTGCGCTTGATAACTAAATGAATATTTGATATATACCAATTCTTTTTTCCGAAAATGCTTACACTTTACATAACGAACTATTTTATCGAAAAATGTTTAAATACATTGATAAATAACCGAATAAACATGAGGTCACGTTTTTGAGAATAAATGCAAAACGTTAGAACAAAAAATTATGAAAAAATTTCCTTGTGCAATAATGCCTGTTTTATGGGTATCTAAAATATAAATTACATAGTAGGCATATTTTCCAAGTTATAATCGATTAAAAACTGGTATGGTCAAGTTCCTTAAAAAGTAGGACATTTTCCAATATAATTTAGCAGAACTTTAAAACTGTCTAATGTACTGTCGTGAAAAAAAAGGACGTCTTATAACGTATTACTTCTACTTGTGGAAGTAATAGTAATCGTAAAAAAAATTTCAAAATGTTTTTTTCTTGGAGTAGGTTTAGAATGTCATGAAACGTCGAAATTTTAAATTAGAGCAAAAAAAATATTCTGTCTGTAACTTCTTTTGTCCGCATATTTTCTCCGGAACAGTTTAAGATATTGACTTGAAATTTCGTACACGTATATGTTATAACGAGATCTGGAACTGGATTGTTTTTAGAACATATCCGGTGAAGGGTTGGGGGGTAAATAGGGGGAAATAATAAAGCAAGCTGGTAAGAGTAAAAAAACTTGAAATTCAGTGTATGTACTAGCAGCCAAGGCGTCAAAATTTTTTGTATTTTCCATACCCCCCACCACCCCCCATTCCATTATTAAAGGGGTTGATAAAATAAAATTGAGATATTCACTTGATATGTGGTATACGTATATATTATAATGACATCTGGAACTAGATTATATTTTGGGATTATTTCGTTGAAGGGTTGGGGGATAAATAGGGGTAAATAGTGGAAAATAAGTAAAGTAAGCTGATAAGAGTACAGAAACTTAAGATTCGGTGTATGTACTAGAAATCAAGGCCTCAAATTTCTTTATAATATTTTTCAACCCCCCACCACCCCTACTCCATTATTGAAGGGGTTGATAAAATAAAATTGAGATATTTACTTGAAATTTGGTACACGTATGTATCATAACAACATCGGGAACTAGATTATATTTTGAGATGATTCCGTTGAAGGGTTGGGGTTTAATAGGGGTGAATAGGTGAAAATAAGTATATAAGTCAAACTGGTAAGTACATAAATTTGCGATTTGGTGTATATTCTAGAAGAGAAGGCCTCAGTTTTTTTATATAATATTTTCCATCCCTCCACCACCCCCCACACCCTTACTAAAAGAGTTGATAAAATTAAACTGAGATTTTCACTCGAAATTTGGTACACGTATGTATTATAACGACATCTGAAACTAGATTACATTTTGACAAGATTTCGATGAAGGAGTGGAGGCTAAGTAGAGGTAAATAGGGAAAAATAAGTAAAGCAAGCTGATAAGAGTACAGAAACTTAGGATTTGGTGTATATACTAGAGACCAAGGCCCCAGATTTCTTTCTAATATTTTTCAATTCCCCACCCTCACCAATGTTGTTAATAAGGGAAAATAAGTAGAGCAAGCTAGAAACTTCATTTTTAACGTATGTGGTAAAAACCAAAGCCTCAAATTTTTCTGTGACATCCCAAATATTATTAAAATTCTATGATAAATAATTTCCACATACTACAGTGCAAATATAGTCAAGATATTTCCTTTAAAGCAACTTGGATGGGAAATATGGATGTGGAAGTAGTGAGTCCTTGGGCAGCGGTTTTTTTTCTAAAATCTTGTTGTGTACATCTAACTTTAATTTTTGTGACATCGTCAGTTAGTTGTCAAAATTCATTGCAAGTGTGCCAAAACTAATATACCCCATATAAAAGCCACTTTACATTAATGGAATATTGCAGGTCCCATGCAATTGCGAATGCGTACATCCAGTTATTTCGATCAGCGGATGGCAATATTTTTCATTGCATTGAATTAGCGCGTGTTCTAATTTGATTGCATTGCAGATGCAATATAGTTACTTTATTTGGGAATATTTGGTTTGCCAACCACGCATTAAAGGAACTAAAGCAACAAACATACTGTAACCTATTTTGTAATTCTTTTGGGAAATATAACCGATTTTCGCTCGTTCTGTTTATAGTGATTTAGTGATTGTAAAGTAAATAAATAAACAATAAATATAATCATAAAAGTATTTCTTCTCGTCTGCTTGGTAGTCCCAAAGATTTCACAAAATAATGCAGTAGTGTAAAGTGCTTTGAAGATGGAAAAATTATCACGCAAAGTATTGCATGTCATCCATTTCATTGCATTGCATAAATGTAAAGCCGCTTTAAGCGATTTAGTTAAATCTAGAGTTATTGCTAAAGCAGAAGATGGTTGGTCAATGAGACAAATTGTACTGCGTTATAATATGAACAAAAATTCCGTGTTTAACATTTTAAAAAAGTGGAGAATAAACAGTACGATTAGTAGAAATCCTGGATCAGGGCGACGAGGGATATCAACTCCACAGCAAGATTTGCAGTTGGTAAATAAATTAGTAGAAAATCAATTTCACTCAGTAATTCAGGCTGCTGAAGAAACGAATTTTCCTGGATCGAGTAGTACTGGTCACCGACGAGTAAGAGAATCGGAGTTACGCTGTCATCCAGCAGCACAGAAATACCTACTTAAAGCTGAACATAAAGAAGCTCGACTGGGATTTGCGTTTGAATTTTTAGTGCATGATGTAAATTTTTGGAACAATGTAATCTTTACACATGAAAAAACTTTCCAGTCCACACACAGCAGTCGTATTCATAGTCATAGTCCAGACCTTAACCCTGTGGAAGATGTATAGGAATTACTAGTACGAAGTTAAAAAATACTTAATGGAAATAAAATCTTTTGCCATGGGTGCAGATCAAATAAACCTAGAAATGATTCTCTTATGCTGTCCACGAATTTTAAATTTTCTTACAAACATTGTAAATTCGTGTCTGCTTGACGGTGTTTTTCCTAACAGCTGGAAAATTTCTCGCGTAACACCTTTGCCAAAAAAGAAAGATGCTCTGTCATATAATGATCTTCGCCCAATAAGTATACTCCCAGTCCTATCTAAACTAATTGAGAAAATTATGTATTACCAGATACGAGAATACTTGAATACTTACGACATTCTTCCCCAAAATCAATCTGGGTTTCGCCCAGGCTTTAGCTGCGCAACTACGGTACTGACACTTTTAGATTTCTCGAAAGCCTTTGATACAATTAGTCACGAAATTTTGCTGTCTATTTTACACTTCGTTAGTTTTTCGGAGAGTGCAATTAGGCTTTTAGATAGTTATTTAGTCAGTAGAGTTCAGTTTGTAGAAACTGATATAGGTCAATCTTCTAAAGGTAGTGTATCATGTGGTGTTCCGCAGGGCTCAATACTTGGCCCACTTTTGTTTAGTATATACACGTGCAATTTAACGTCCTGTCTAAAAGAATGCAAAGTACATCTTTATGCAGATGATACACAACTTTATTATTCATTCTTACCAGATAATGTAGATGAAGCAAATAATATTGTAAATGATGATTTGGAACGCCTGGTTGCATTCTCCGAACGCCATAAACTTCAGCTGAACCCAACGAAATCATCAGTTATGGTATTTGGCAAATATCGACGACAAATTGAGAATGAGTTTGTAATTAAAATAGGAAACGAGACTTTACAATGTGCGCAAAGTGCCAAAAACTTAGGACTAGAATTAGATACAGATCTACGTTTTAAAAAAGATATAAAGAAAAGAATTCAAAAAGCCTACTCCTCATTAAAAATGTTATATCCAAACCGTCACTTAATTTCTCAGTCCCTTAAAATAAAACTTACAGACTCTCTTGTTTTAAGTCATTTTAATTATTGTGACGCTATATATGGACCGTGCCTAGATAAACTAGACATTAATCGAATAGAAAAAGTTCAAAAGTCGTGTTTGCGGTTCATATGTGGCATCAGAAAGTTTGAGCCAGTGTCATATAAATTAAAAGACTCAAATTGGCTAAGCATGCAAGATAGACGAAAACTCTACTCTACAGTCTTGTTTCATAACATTATTTTAAATCAATGTCCCCCTTACTTGTATAACAAAATAAAATATAGAACGGATGTCCATACCTTAAATTTAAGATTTAAAGGACTCATTACACCTCCACCTCACAAATCTGCAATGTTTAAAAGATGTTTTACATATAATGTTTATATTCTTTATAATAATGTACCAGCATCCTTGAAATCCTTAAAACTAAACTTATTTAAAAATCAATTTAAGAACATTCTTTTTAATGCCTGACATTAAACTTATTTATTACGTTCTTCCTCGTATTGGCTGCCTATCCCATTTTTTCCCCTTTCTCTATTTTCAGTTTAAAAAGATTTTAGTTTCCTTTGTTGCGTGAGTATGATTTTGAATCGCTGTATATGTTCATGTATTTGTAATGTATCTGTGTCACTGTTGGAGCTGAACTTTGAACTTTTTTGAATTGTTTTCAGCTCCATTTTGCAACTTTATTTAATTAATTATGTAATAATGTGTATATACTTTGATTGCAAATAAAATTATTATTATTATTATTATTATTAAGTATCCAGAAACGAAATGTGAGACTACGGAATGCCCAAGAATTACTGGAAGTAGTAAATAATGCAGGGGAAAATATTATTAGTAATGATTATTTTATAAGTTTATTTAATTATATGCCAAACAGACTTATAGAAGTTATAAATAGAAATGGTGCAATAACAAAATATTAAGAGTTAGTTTCTTGTTAAGTTGGATATCCTTTGTTGCCCTGATCCAGGATATCTACTAATCGTACCGTTTATTCTCCACTTTTTTAAAATGTTAAACATAGAATTTTTGTTAATGTTATAACGCAGTGCAATATCTCATTGACAGTCCATCTTCTGCTTTAGCAATAACTACAGCATTACAATAAAAAATATAGTAAAAGTGCTAACTGTTTTATTTTGGCTACTCATTACATATTCAAATAGAGACTGATTTACATTAGAAAAATAACAGTTGACCTATTTTTTTTGCTCATGATTTGAATGATTTGAAACATAATGAACACATAATTTTTTCAATTTTTTTCCGCTTCTCCGTTTCCGAGATATTCGGGTGGTAGTGAGGATTCAATACATTTAAATCGTATATTGGTAAGAGTTCGGCAACTTGGGATGTGGTGTATATACTTTATGGCGTCTGCTACTCTCACTACCACCCCCACTTCATGATTAAAGAGGTTAACAAAACAAAATTATCATTTAGTGCGCGTACGAGAACAAAAGTTCTAAGAAAATTGTTTGGCATCAGCCACTCCCATTAGCACGCCAACGCCATTATTTACAAAAATAAAATGTTCGACCTGAGTTATTAGATACTACCGATACAGTCCGTCTGTCAGTCAGTGTGTCGTACCGTTAGTCGGTCAGCCGGATGGTAGGCCGGTTGAAAAGACATTGAGATATTGACATATCTTTTTACGGGATTTCAAATATTATATTATTAAAATTCTGTGAGCATTATTTCCACATACTGGAGAGCAAATATAACGGGTGGTCTCTGGGAACGGGAAGTTTTGAAAATGTTGTTATTTTGTAATATGTATAGCTGGCCATGGATTTATTTGTCATATTGTCTGTCATTATATGCCATTTGGTAATCATGGAACAGTGGTCCGCTCAGCAGCGTGCTTTTGCACTAAAATCGTATTATAAAAATAACGACAGTGTAGTTGCTGTGTAGCGATAATTTCGACTATACTTTACGATTACTCATCACGAGAGAATTCCTTCCGCTCATGCCATAAAGTTACCACAAGAGTATCAATAAATGCCTATGTCCTGGTCCCATGATCTCCAGGCGCGGAAACATTCAATGGCCCCCAAGGTCGCCGGACCTTACGGCATGCGATTACTTCTTGCGCGGCTACTTGAAGCACAGGGTTTTTGTCGACAAAACAAGAAATATTCAGGAGTTAAAAATAAAAATTCGTGAAGAAATCGCCAATATTCCGTTAGACATGTTGCATCCTGTAACAGAAAATTCCAGGAATCGTATTCAAGAGTGCGTAGAGATAAGGGGAAGACATTTACCAGGAACTATTTTTAAGAAATGAAAAATGCATATAATTTCCTACCCATTATTATATCTTATTTTAAATAAATAAAGTTACTTTCAATATTATGATGTCTTCGAAACTTCCCGTGCCTAGGGACCACCCAGTAGTATCAAGGGAAATGTCAATTGGAGAAGCAATTGGAAAATCATAAATAAAGACCGTCAAAGAAGTGATTGACAATTTCAGCAATGCCATGGGCGCTGACAGTGAATTTTTACAATCATTATTTAATTTTTTAAATAAATTAAATATTTGTTCACTACTTTATATCAATTGATAGGCATGATGTAAATAATGTATTTATAATAAATTGTTTGTTTCTAATAAATAATGTTAGTTTAATAAGCAGTGAAGATTAAATAAAATAAAATAGATATAATTTAACCTACGACTATGCTTCCGGAAAATTTGCGGACGAAGCGTGAGCGGTACTCATACACACAAAAGGATACAAGAGTTGAGGATATCCCAAAATATGCTAGGGATATTTCTGGGATCCAGAATTTACACTACTTTTCATATTCTCAGGATATCCCACAAACGTATTTTTGTATATCCTTAAGATTAATTATAAGACCCTTAAAAGATCTGTTTTATGCCATTCTTAGGATATCATTGTAGGCTTTCGGGGTCGTAGTTTATCTAAATAGCCAGACTGCAAGTTGCTTTCAAACAGTGTTAACAACTTGGTACGCTACTATGTCCTCCATTCACTATTGTATAGAAAACTGTTACCATTTCACCCCAACACAATATTTTTGCTGCTTGTAAGCTTTTTGTTAGCACTCTAGCTTAGAACTACTGGGGTATTTAAATTTAAAAATAAGTAGCAAACAAAGTATTTGGCATAAAATGCTAACAATTTTCCTCGCATTGGAAGATATAATAGAGTGACAAGCTGCTAACATAGTTTGAAAGAAAATTTCCAGTGAGTCTCATGGTTATTGATTTCGGAATGGTGATTTCCTAGGTATCGTTTGTATCATTTGTACCAGAGTTCTGAAAATTCGCTTCTCCTGCTATGATACTACTACTATTCTATGACTTTTTTGCTTACTACTTGTATTAAAAAAAACTAAAAGACTACCTAAGTAGAACCATAGCAGGACTATTAACTATGAATTTTCTCTCAATAATTCCAGTCGGCTCCAAAATAATTAGATTCAAAACTACGAAATAGGAAGATTCGTATAATCTGTAAATTTAAATCTAACTATTCCTCGTTATTTTTGGCATGACAACCTGAACGTACCACGCTCACCTACATAAAATAACGTTGTCCCATCACATCTATGCGATCTGTGTGGTGTTATTAGTGATCTTGACCATGTTTTCTTTTCATGTTTCAAAAATAAAAACGCTACCGATATATTTATCAAAAATATTGTCTCATGTTGCAACACTATGGCTCCATTTAACTTAGTTAACCTCCTTTCTCTTGGCACTAAGCAAATTTATGAATTTATTATCGGTTTTTTGGTAGAAAGTAAAATAAAGTTATAGGTTAGCTTTATATTCCTCCTGTCTTACCTCTTGTTTATACCCTCCTTCCCGAGGTCCTTCTTGTGATGTTGATTATAATTTAATGCTCTGACAGACCCCAGGGCGAGAAGCATGTGTCTCTGTATTTCCTCATTTGGTCATCTCTCTCTACTCATTTTGTGTTAGGTCTTGTTTTACTATTCCATATTATAAATTGCTCTTTTGTGACTGGCTGTATGGTCTATGACCCGAAGCCATAAAAAAAAAAAATCTAACTATCTTACATAATTCACTTTCTTATATTTATTTACTGTTTACTTGGTCTGAGATCGTGTTTTCTTTGTGGTTTCAGACTTAAAATTATAACATGGTGCGAAATTACATCAGAAAGACTCAGAGGGGGTCCTGGTATACTAAAGAGGACCTTGAAAATCCAGTTGAAGCCGTAAAAGCGGGAACTATGACAGCAAATGTTGCGAGTAACGTTTTCAAAATCCCAAGGAATACCGTGGTCGACCACGTTAAAGGACGACGGGGAGGGAAATCTTGGAGTCTTAGACGTGCTACAGTAATCTCGATTGATGAGGAAAAGAAATTAGCAGAAGGACTGCGGATAATGGAAAGAAACGGTTTTGGAGTATCTAGAAAGGAGGTGTTGTTGACGGTTGGTGAATACGTTACAAAAAATGAAATTAAAAATTCATTTAAGAATGGAATTCCCGGAGAGGATTGGTTTCTTGACTTTAAAAAAAGTTATCGGTTAAGAAACCACAGAGCGTAAAATATGCCAACAAGCAGGAGTCAGATCCGTTTAAAGTATACTCATACTTTGAACTTTTACAGACAACTATTGAAAAATTAAATTTGGCAAACAAACCTCACCAGATATACAATCTGGACGAAACATCCTTTTGTACAGACCCCTCAAAAACTAAAGCGGTTGGGTAAATTAATTGTCTCTCGACTAGAACAACGGCTACGTGCGGTCGACAGAATATTTCCGTTCTATTTGGTGGTAGTGCCAGTGGCATGAAGCTTCCACCATTGATTATCTATAAGGGAAAAAATGTGTGGGACCAGTGGACAGCTCCAGAAGACGTTGACTTTCCCAACATGACATACGCCGCAACAGAAAATGGTTGGATGGTGGCGGATGTTTTTGAAAATTTTTTGAACGCAGTTTCTTGAAAGCCATTGGACCAGATCGGCCAGTACTCTTAATTTATGATGGTCATACTATGCACGTTACCTTGAATTTAATTCTTAAAGCGGCTGCCGAACAAATCACCATCATAAAGCTTCCTCCTCACTCCAGCCACTTATTACAACCTTTGGGTTTAAGTATTTTCAAGCCACTAAAAACTGAGTGGGATTCGGCATTAGTGAAGTGACAACGTCATCATTTGGGTCAAAAGTTACCTAAAAAAGGAATTTTCGCGTATTCTCTCTAGCATTTGGCAAAACATAGATTCGCAAGTACTTGTACACGGATTCAAAAAAGCAGGAATCTATCCTCTGGATTCTAGCGTAATTTCTCCAGAGAAATATGACCCTGCAGCCCTAAAAATGTACAATGACCATTTAATTATGAATAAAAGTAACGTCAAAGGTATGTCTCACAATCAACCATTTTGCAGTAGGACAACAGCTCATCTAGAACCAGCAGACAATGGTCAAATAGTTAATGTGTCTTTTGAAGAGTTGCTAATTAATACTATTACACAAGAGAAAACTGAAACTAATCAGAAAGGAAAGAAAAAAAGAGTAGCAGAAGATGCAGAAATAATAACCAGTGAAGAGGCAATTGACAGATTGAAAAAGAATTAGGAAGAAAAAGAAGCATTAAAAAAGTTAAAAGAAGCGAAAAAAATTGAAAGAAAAAGGAATCAAGTAGCAAAAAAGGCAGAAAGACAGAGAATTCATGAGGAAAAAGTTAAATTGAAAAACCCCCTAAAACTAATGAGAAACAAAAGAGAAAACGAAGTATTCCAAATGAATCTGACGAATCGGAATATAGTCTAGATGCGCATTTGCCGTCAGACGAGGAAAATATGGATGAGGACATTTTTGACGAACCGCTAAAGCCTTTAGCTGTGGGTCGAAAAGTGGGAAGCTGGGTCTTAGTGAAATTTTGTACTAAGAAAAGTTTACGAGTTTATGCTGGGCAGATTGAAAGCATGAATCAATCTGGAACGATCGTCAGATTTCTTAAAAAAAATTAGAAGTTGACCATCACACCCACTTCAAATATCCAGAACTTGAAGATGTCGCAGCAGTAAATGATGAAGATATAATTTTGAATTTACCTGAACCCACATTGATCTGAAGAGGACTACTATCATTTAAAATTATTCTTGAAAATATGGACGTTCGTTAAGACTATTTAACATTTTCAAATTTTTTCTTTCACCGTATATTTATATAATGATTATTACTTCAGTTCTTGATATATGTAACTGTATTTTCCATCTAGGATACATATTTATTTATTTACTTATCATTTATAATTGGATTTTTTGAAATGATTTTTTATTTTTTGTATTTGTCTTCCTTTTGTATATCACAGTATTCAGTTTTTTCAATTTCATGTCACTTCCGTATAAATTGAGATATTTTAGTAAACTAAAAACGAAATGAAAGAATAGTCTATTCTAAATACACTTATCCTTGTAATTTATGTACAGTGAATATATCTTTAATAATAGCCAATGCCGCACTTGCCTCAATAATTGGGGCAAGTGTATTTCTGCGTTGTTAGAAATAAAATCAAATAATATAAAAAATTTTTTTTTCAATATTTTAATTTCGACTATTTCGTTTTAAGGTTATATATGGGGTTAATAACATATTTAAAATTCATAATTTTATCTCAATTACATTTAAAGTTATAGCTGGTCAAAGTTGAATTTTTCAAAAACGTGTAGCACTTACCCCACTCCACCTTAACTAAATTAATCATTACACAAGTTTTTTAAAAAATTTTTTAGGTTATGTAAAAGCTAATTTTAACAAAACTGATGAAAATAATATAATTGTAATAATACATACCTTGCTTTACACTATGCAGACCACTTGCTACACTTTAATCAATTATACAGGGTGTTGCATCATGAAAGGGACATAGCTTAATAGGAGGTAGAGAACATCAGTGGTAACCGGAACCTCCCATAGAAATGTCTCATTGGGCCTTCACTACGAAATTACAGGGTGTTAAATAACTTTTGGCCAAACCTGTTTTTTGTCATAACTTTGACAGGAAATGAAATAACGGATTCATATTTGGTACGGCTAATGTACAAACGAGCCCCAAGAGGTACATGTATAAAAAAAAATATATCCAGGTCCGGACTCACTATAATTTATGTTTCTTCTTTGCATCAATAAAACATCACCGTGTATATATTTTTTTGAAATTTCGATACGATATTCGAAAAGAGCAAGAAAAAACAAACAAAATGGCCTATTTCATTTTGTTGTTACACCTTCGTGGTTATTTAAATACGTTGTTAAATGTGCAAGAAAATGGATTACAGAACCCTATTAAATGAGAGGCACGTGAAATAAATAGTTTTATAACTAAAATTTGCAAAAATTCTATTGAGCCTAGGTGGTCTGGGTGAATCCTAATTCCGGCACGTTTTAAAGGTCCATTTTGGTAAAAAACTGTGGTCCTAATAAGTAATCGGGTATGAAATAACAAAATTTTTAATCAATCACAGTAGGCTTGTTCAAAGAATAAAAGTGACAGATAATTTAAACCATTTAGGCCTAAGCAACCAGTTACTTTGATCAAGAAAATCATCAACATTTTATACTTAATAAAAATTGGAAGAGAACAAACTAAAATCTAAATAAATAAAATATTTTCCATTCAATTAACAATAAATAACAAAACAATAACTAAATGTGTTTAAAAATAAAACGTAATTGACACTAAAGTAAATTTTCAAAATGTCCTCCCCCAAATTCTGTGCATTTTCTTGCGCGTTTAGAAAGGTCACCGCTCGACGTATCATTTCTGGATTATTCCGTATTTCGTCGCAGGTTGTAACGATGCGCTGGATTAAATGTTGTCTACTTTCAATTTCAATGCTATAAACCTCGTTTTTTAAGTGGCCCCATAAAAAGTAATCACAAGGGTTACAATCAGGAGATCTTGGTGGCCATTCATGTGGACCCCCGCGTCCAATCCATCTATTAGGATACACATTGTTTAAGTGTTCTTTTACTTGAAGGTTAAAATGTGGTGGGGCCCCATCATGCTGAAACAACATGCCTCTTATACCGATATTTTCTAACATATTCGGTAAAATGTTTTGAAGAAAATCAAAGTAAATTTCACCATTCAATCTTTCTTCAAAAAAATGTGGCCCTATCAAATGTCTATTCACAAGTCCGACCCAAACATTTACAGAAAACCTGTGTTGCGAACGGCGTTGGCGTACCGCATGTGGGTTTTCCTGTGCCCATTTATGATTATTTCGTGAATTGTTTACTCCATCCCTTGTAAATTGTGCCTCATCCGTAAATAAGGTTCTGTAAATGACTGGGCGATGATTAGACAACCAACGACAAAATGCCAGGCGGGGGATATCGTCGCCTTGTTGAAGACGCTGTACCTGCTGGATATGATATGGATGGTAACGTTCTCTTTTTAGGGTTCTCCATACTCGCCAATGAGGAATACCAGTTGCCAAACTGATTAGTCTAGTGCTCATATTTGGGTTTTCTTCAACTACGTTTATAATATTGTTTTGTTCCTGCACACCTTGTTGTAAAACACGCTCCACAACTGCAGAAGTAGGAAACTTTCCGTGTTGTCTTGCATACTGGAACACCGTACTAAAGGTTTTATGATTAGGGCATCGACGACCAGGAAAACGCAGCCGATGTTCTCTTTCCGCCGACCTACCATTTCCATTACAGAAACCATAGATGAATATTATGTCAGCATATTCCCCGTTTGTAAATTTTACTGGCATACTTAAAATATTTTCACAAGTTTTCACTAACTAAATGCGGATTATTGACACATTAAATTACTAACAAACAATTATTCAACTGTTTAGGAGATTTATTTTTATTATCTGTCACTTTGAACAAGCCTACTGTGATTGATCAAAAATTTTGTTATTTCATACCCGATTACTTATTAGGACCACAGTTTTTTTACCAAAATGGACTTTTAAAACGTGCCGGAACTAGGATTCACCCAGACCACCTAGGCTCAATAGAATTTTTGCAAATTTTAGTTATAAAACTATTTATTTCACGTGCCTCTCATTTAATAGGGTTCTGTAATCCATTTTCTTGCACATTTAACAACGTATTTAAATAACCACGAAGGTGTAACAAAAAAATGAAATAGGCCATTTTGTTTGTTTTTTCTTGCTCTTTTCGAATATCGTATCGAAATTTCAAAAAAATATATACAGGGTGATGTTTTATTGATGCAAAGAAGAAACATAAATTATAGTGAGTCCGGACCTGGATATATATTTTTTTATACATGTACCTCTTGGGGCTCGTTTGTACATTAGCCGTACCAAATATGAATCCGTTATTTCATTTCCTGTCAAAGTTATGACAAAAAACAGGTTTGGCCAAAAATTATTTAACACCCTGTAATTTCGTAGTGAAGGCCCAATGAGACATTTCTATGGGAGGTTCCGGTTACCACTGATGTTCTCTACCTCCTATTAAGCTATGTCCCTCTCATGATGCAACACCCTGTATATACATAATGATATAAACAAATAAATAATTCTTAAAATATTACTTTATTTTGCTAGCGACAGCGACGAAAATGAAACATGAATCGATGGCACAGATAACAGATATGTCGTCATGGCGTAATATTCTGTGCGCATGCTTAAATTAAGAGATATTCGGCTTGCCAATAAACTAGATATATGTTGAAAAGGTAAAACGGGTAACAGGTAAAAAAGTAATATTAATTACTTGTACTTATATGTAACTTTGGATAAAATGATTAATCAGTAGTAAAGGTAAGAAAGTCATTATTGAAGTTATCAATATAGTTTAAAAGTAATTCTGATGTTATTTACGTCACAGCTCACTGGTATACCTTTCTATTGATTTATTGTTGCTTACGATTCAAGAAGTCCGTGGTTCGATTCCATCATATTCATTTTTTTTTAATTCTTTAATGCATAAGTGCCTGGTATCGATACTATTACATCCGTAGGATACACGTATTGGGTACACCTATAAGATACCGACATCCCGTCAGGACATCTATAGGCAATCAGTTACGGATATACTAAGGATATCCATAATATGATCTTTACCGGACATTGATATCCAGTCGGGTCAACCCTGGAGTGACATAGGGATATGTCTATGGGATAATCCTAAATCTGAGACAACAGGACTATAATAGGATATCCCTAGAATATCGTGTATCGTCTAGGTAGGTGGCAAGGTGGCTTATCATGGTGACCAGGTAAGCAATCGATTACTTTCATTTGAGGCCGACTACCACAAGTGCATAACAATATTTGGTTGACTATATTCGTACACGGGGACTTTTATAATATTCAAGCACAGTTTCCGTGTCAGTCTGTCGCGGACAGGCTTTGTAATGATTTCTCCTGGTAGCAACCTTTTAGACTGATTTTCTCAGATGGGAATAGCAATAATATACTTAGGCAGCCTCTCTATATTGTTATTAGAGACAACAATTTTAAAGTATGTTACAATCGCTAAATAATGACTACATAAAAATATCAGGGAAGCAAGTGCTAATCAGTTTGATGACAATGATATATGTACCCTTATTTCGTTTGCAGAAAATAAAATATAATGGAAGGAGTTAATTTTTTGCGCGTATAGAAATATTGCTCACTTATCAGGTTATTTGTTATTTGTGTGTTGTTTATCACTTGTTTTGCAATTTGCACCATCATAAGTACGTACAAATAACTTGCAAGGTTATTTTTGATATTACTTATTTACTGGTAGTAAATATATCTTTTTTATTTTTGTATACTGCTAATAAGAACATCTTTCGAGAAGGATAAATAACAAATAACTTTTCCGAAAAAAATATAGCATTATCGATAAGTTCTATAAGACCTGTGATAAGTTCAAGGTTGCAGATTATTAATACAGGAATATACTGAAAGAATACCTGTTACATGAGAACCGAACTTTTATAGTTGTGCTTATTTGTATTATCATATTACTAATTAAACTTATCATTCTGACATCATTATTGACTTGGAAATAAAGTGCAGAGAGCATATATAAAAAAAATGTAGATTTCAAATCATAAAAATATAGGATAAGATATTTTTTCCACTTACCAATATCAGGTACCGTCAATCATCAATAAAACCATACAGGGTGATTCGCTAGCAATGCGTCATAGCCTAATGGCAGATAGAGCACTTCAAGGCAAGTCTAGATCAACAGGTAAAAAATGTTTTTGGCCAATGGTTACGAAGATACAGGGTGTTTTATGCATTTGGTCTGAAAATTCAAAGAGCTCTATGTCTCTGTAACGGTTGGATGTAGTCGAATGAAATTTACCAGTAACATGTCACAGCTGGTCAGATTAGCCTAATTGGTTTTGAAAAATTCAGGGCTGGACTCTGAAAGAATCTGCCCTCCTCATTTTTGACTAATAAGTACATTTTTCTATCGCATTTCTGGAAAACTATTAACGAATTCGGAAAGTTCGGAAAAAATGCTGTCAGAATAGCGATTCAATTTTAATGGCACACCTAAACCGTTTCGGCAAAAAAATCACAAAACAATTTAGCGCATCAGGACTTTCTCGAAACCCGGTCACGACGAATATGAGAGAAGATAACCTATCTATTAATTAAGAAAGATATCTACACAGTTTTACTTTGAAATCGAAAAGAATAGTAACCTACGTATTTATCAATATCTCTATGACGACAATAATTATTTTGACAATTTGGTGTTCTATCTAATTGTACCTCGTTTCATTCGCGTTTTAAATATGCCAACCAACTAAGTTTACAAACGCTGAATGTGCTGATATCATTTATGTGTACGAGTTTTGAGATGGTAATACAAGGGTTGCTGTTAGGAAATATCAGCGAAGATTTCCTGGTCGACGAGTACCGTCGCGCGACACCTTCATCAGAGTTTTCCATTTCCTTCGAGAACATGGTAGATTTCCTGGAGTAACGTAAATATAGAACGAATAGCTAGACCGGCCAAAGAAAACATTGTGGAGATGACAGAGAAAAATCCTTCAACAAGCAGTAGAAGAATAGCACACGCGCTAGGTATTCCTCAAACCCGTGTATGGAGGGCATTAAAAGCGGAACGACTGTATCCTTACCGCATCCAAAAGGTCCAGCGTCTCGAATCAGGTGATGATGTCGCACGTTTTACGTTCTGCCGTTGGATAATTCGTCATCCAAGAACTGAATTCTTTTCACGGACGAGGCCCAGTTCACTCGAGACGTAGTGTAGTATTCTAGGAATTCACACATTCTGGCTCACAATAATCATCACGCCGTTGTCCAGAGAAACTCCCAGCGAAGTTCTCACTTAAAGTATGGTGTGGAGTGGTGAATAATGCGTTGGTACACATGAAACAATCGATGTAGAGCACAGAAATCACCACTGGAGAGGAACTACGGCAGCGGGTAGTGACAGCAATTGATGACATGAAGAACCAGAGGCAAGGCCAGGAAGGCCACGCGACATTTATTGGTGCGGTGCAGGAAATGTATCGAAGTTGTGGGAGGACATTTTGAGAACCTCATATACTAGATTTGGAGCATTGCTGATGTAATATTATGATGTTAAGTTTGTTTATTTATTAAAACGGTTATGACATTTATGTATGCATGCTTTTTCTATGAAGGTTATACCCATAATCCATTCAAATTTTATAATTTTCAAATAATTCGGAGGTGTGGTATCGGTTACCGGTTTAAGTGGCGCAATCCATCAGTAAGAAAGGCTCGCTGCTGTTGGATGGGTGACCAGTATTTCATCTCACCGTCCTGATTGAGTGGTAGAGTAGCAATTAGCTAAACTTCATCAGGAAGTTAATATAAATAAGGCATTAAAATAAAAAAAAATGAAAAGAAACAAATGCATGCATTATGTGCAGTCCTCGATGGGATATGGATCTGAAGCATTTGAATGGACTCTATCAAATTGTTCCATAAACAATGCTTGATTAAGTTATTAGTCCTGACGCGATAAATTGTTTTGTGATTTTTTTGCCGAAATGGTTTAGGTGTGCCGTCAAAATTGAATCTCTGCTCTTATAGCATTTTTTCTGAACTTTCCGAATCCGCTAATAGTTTTCCAGAAATGCGATAGAAAAATGTACTTATTGGTCAAAAACTAGGAGGGCAGATTCTTTCCGAGTCCGGCCCTAAATTTTTCAAAACCAGTTATGCTAATCTGACAAGTTCCAGCTGTGAAATGTTACTAGTAAATTTCAATCGATTACATCCAACCATTTCAGAGATTTGAATTTTCAGACCAGGAAAAATCAAAATTTTAGAAATTTGCGATTTTTTTACTCGAAAAAGAAGAAGTTTGGACAAAAATTGCAAGAAGCAAAAAGAGTCCCGGGAATATTCTCAATTTTTTCGGAATTGTTCAATGCCCTTTGCAGAAAAGAGCATTGTGGAGTTTTCAAGTGCATCAAAAAGGGCATTGGACAATTCCGAAAAAAATTGAGAATATTCCCGGGATAATTCCAAACTCTTTTTGCCTCTTGCAATTTTTGTCCAAACTTCTTTTTCCTGTAAAGATATAACACAGTTCTAAAATCGCCGGATAATTAAACAAAATGACAATTTCAGAAAAAAAATTTCGAACAAAAGTAGTCTATTTTTAGTCAGATATTCCGAATTTGCAATGAAAAATAGGGGCTGCCATAAAAAAAAAAGAATTTGACCTTGAATGACCTTAGCCCTTCCATGCCAACAAAAAAATTCGAAATGCCGTTGTGATCCACTATTCCAGACTTTTTTCTAAGTATTTTTTTAGAAAAATTTAAGTCCATATCTCAAAAATTGAGCCGCTTTAATTAGATTTTAAGTCGGTATATTAAGTTAAGTTAATAAAGTTATTAAGTTATTAAGTGAATAAATTAAGTTAATACATGAAATTAATATAGCTAGCTTAGCTTTCTGTAATCGCCTGGTTTCTGATTTATGGCTTCCTCCTTTCTTGGTTGATTTCTTGCACTTCACTTCATATACCTACGGAAGCGCTGAAGGGCCAATATAAACCTCTTTTTTTTAAGTCGCTTGTTAGTCGCGTTTAATTCGACTAACAGTAACATTACTGTTAGGCGAGTTTTATTGTAACTAACAGACGCGCGATTCTTAGTTGCGTTTATCTCGGCTATTAGACGTGTTTAATTCGACTAACAGGTGCGCAACTCTTAGGCAAGTTTATCTCGACTATTAGGCGTGTTCATTGTTCTGCGCTACTCTATACTCGAATCCATCTTCACAATAAATCTAAGGCCTAAAGAAACAGTCGTGCGTAGTACACTAAAATTCATAATTTCTTAAACTGCCCAAGACAGGAACGGTTCTAGAAATTTAGAACAAGAACAAACCTTTGGAGTGGCGCAGAACAATGAACACGCCTAATAGTAGAGATAAACATGCCTGAGAGTCGTGCATCTGTTAGTCGATATTAAACACGCCTAACAGTAACGCATCTGTTAGTCGAATTAAACACGTCTAATAGCCGAGATAAACGCAACTAAGAATCGTGCATCTGTTAGTTACAATAAAACTCGCCTAACAATAATGTTACTGTTAGTCGAATTAAACGCGACTAACAAGCGACTTAAAAAAAGAGGTTTATCTTGGCCCTTCAGCGCTTCCGTATATACCTGTCACTGGTGGATCCCTTATGTTTTGTTGTTACAGGGTAATTTATGAGTTTATGACATGAACTACTAGGGTCGTTCGATTACACGTGTATAGTTTCTTTTAGTTGTATCCCATTTTCAAGTTGTTTAGTAGCTTAGTGATACTATAATCAAATATCAAATATCAGCTATATGAAATAGCCAGTATAATTATCCACGCTTTAATTCAACACAATTTAGCACGATTTCCCACCAGTTTAACCCAGTTTATTTGATATTTCCTAGGAGCCACTTAAACGCGTCTGCCTTCGTCGGAGATCGAACACCATGGCAATGGGAGTCAACTCAGTTCAGTTCGAGCAACGAGGAGCAGCAGCAGCAGTAGGCAGCTCTCAGCGAGATCCTGATGATGGCAGATGAGATTCCGCCGAAACGTCGTTCAGACAACTATGGCTCCAACAGGAGCCTACCTAACAGGAGCAATGCAATGCTTTGTCCTATTGTCGCATATGTCAAATAAGTTTTTGTCTATAAACCATTGTTGTTTCCTCTTTTATATACACAATAAATTATTATTGTTATTATTATTATTAAATATATTCTAGTTTCAAATTTCGTTATGATACGTACGTGTACCAAATTTTAAGTCAATATCTTCATTTTATTTTGTCAACTCCTTTAATAATGGAGTGGGGGTAGTGGTGAGGATGGCATATTTCACAAAAAAAACTTGAGGCCTTGGCTTCTAGTATATACACTGAATTCCTATTTTCTGGGCTCGCTTGCTTTCCTTATTTTCTCCTATTTACCTCCCACCACCCTTCAACCGAATAATCTTAAAACATAATCTAGTTCCAGATATCGTTATGTTATAATCAGAGATCGGGAATTTTACCTCTGTGACAGAGACGGCTCTCATATAGACCTAATATTATATTGCAAACATTTACTGAAACAATCAGAAAAACGACGAAGTGGAGAAATATTTATTATGGCCAACTACATTGCATTTTTGGTAATAAATTTAACTTGTCTGTTTAATGTGTGTCGTGTTTATTTTCTTTATATTCATAATAATTAAATATGAAGACCCAATTAACTGCTGGCAACATAAAACGTTTTTCCCAAGTAAATCGTATTTATATAATATTAAATCATACATAACAAAGTTAAGGATTAATGGCATAGCCTACTTTTATCGAAAATCTACTACATTTGTGAAACGTACTGACAATTAAGGTCAGTTGGGGTATCTGGGCCCAGGGGGTAACTGGGCCATGGTTTTTTCCGTAGAACCTGTGGGGGTAATTTCGCTTCAAGCAGTTAGCAGCACTGAAGGACAATGTCATCTAACTACAACAATTAGTCTCATGTTTCTGAGTGTTGTTGCTTTCATGTAGCAATTTTTTAAATTTTGTAGTGCAAAATTTTCATAGCAACGTGATGTAATCTTGATTTTTATGAAATATCTACAGGTTTACTGTATATATTATCAACGTCACAATTAATTTAGCATAAATTAGAAGCATGATATATCCCTAAAATGTTATTGCAAGCATGTATTCTGCGTTAGGTCATAGGCTTGAATGGGTGGCTCAGTTACCCCCCCACAATTTTTCAAAAATGAGGTAAGTGGGCCAGTTAATTGGGGCATCTGGGCACGGCTGGGACCAAGTTACCCCAAGCACATTAAGTATGTTGTTTTTGTTTTTATTTATTAGGTAGATGCAGATCACTGCGCAGTCACACAAAAAATAGCGATCTAAACCCGGAACCCGACATATTAATCCCTATGTATTTTAATGTGTTGAACACGAATCTGATGTCCGTTTAGCTCCATCACCCACTATATTTTTGTAAATCGTGAAAATAGCCTAAGCAACCTCATTTCTTTAGATTATTTTCGCGATTTACAAAAAGTAAAGGGGTAACGGAGCTAAACGGACATTGGATTCGTGTTCAGCATGTCGAAATACATAGGATTACTATGTCAGGTCCCTGGTGCAGATCACTTTTTTTGGTGGGCCTGTGTTATTTATGCTTACTTGAAATTGGATGTTTTTTTACATTTAATTTTGCCCTTTTTACTTTAACAGAAGTTGTGTTATTCCTAAATTTGAATAAATTTTACACCTAATTGTTATGTAGTAGTTCTCTTACATCGTCGACAACTCGACTATGGTGTGGTTTAAATGACTTGTGGTAATTTTTGTACCTAGTTTGCATGTTTACCAACACGCCCACTTACCCTAGTTCAAATAACAAATCGTATGTATGAAACCAAGACCTGTATGGCCCAGTTGCCCCAATTTCTAGGGGTAACTGGGCCCATCAGACTTTTTATTATTTAATTATAATTATAAAGAAAATTAAATTTGACTCGGGAATTGTATATTATATATTTAAAGACTGTATATTGTATTATATATAAAAAAATATTTTAGACATTAATATAACTTATTAGTGGTTCTCAGGCAACTTCAAAGTATAATCTGCTCGCTCAGGTTGTAAAATCATGGCCCAAATACCCCAAGTGACCTTACCTAAAAACATAGTTGGTTTTCTATACTTGCAGTGTTAAGAGCATTTGACCCTGACCGAGTCTCAACATTAAATTCCAGTGTACGGAGGTACTTTTATGTTTTTTACTTATGTGGTTTTATCTCCTTTAATTATACGACGCCGCCCAAATTGTGAAACGTTTCAAAATTATTGGCATTTACGTCAACAATTAATAAAGGGAAAGCGTAGACCATCCCAGATCGCAGTTTTGGAAACCGTAGTATAAATCTAGCCATATGTCTGTATGAATCTACAAACCTAGTGTGAAGTTATACAAAGTCGGCGGTATATCAAATGTCTAGTGCTGCTCAGGCTACATTAGACTTGTGGATTCGCGATTTCCCAGAACTGCAATTTGATGGAACAGCTCTTTATTGTAGTAGTTGCAACAAAACAATTTCTTGAACATCTAATGATAATAGACATATTTTCTCCCAAGAGCATATTAGTGCTAGTGGCTCTACTGATAGTGACAGTCAAAGTAGTTTTAACTTAGTTGCAGAAATGACAAATTGTCGCATTATAGTGAAGGCAATGTATATACTTTTCTACACCAGGCGTTAAAAAATTTCACATATTTTAAGTACGCCCGATGACATCAGTTGACGTTGAGCGGTCTTTTTCTCATTATAAATGGATTTTTAATAACAGGTGACACATATGTGTGTGTTACTTTAAGGTAGCGAAAAATACATGTGTGTATTAGTTCAATGTTACATCCCCCAATATCTCCTCTTCGAGTGAGTGTTTATAATAAACTGACCATATTAACTTTAGATATTACGGAATTCATTAAAAAAAGTACAAGGTAAAATAAATTGTATCACACTTGCATAAAAATCTTTCCGTGCCGGCAGACCCTGACTTTTACGTCATCGAGATAAAATTCCCGGTCTTTTATTATAATACAAACGCATGCCAAATTTCAAGTGAATATCTCAATTTTATTTTTTTAACCCCGTAGTGGGGGGAAGGACAGCTTAAGAAAATTTAGAGGCCTTGGCTTCTAGTTTAGACACAAAATCACAAGTTTCTGGACTCTCACTAGCTTGGTTTATTTTCCCATATTTACTCTTTTGGAGGTGATACTGGGGGGTTGGCAAAAAGGACCTTGCACACCATATAGCGGATTTCTATATCCCGTCAAATTTAATCTAACCCACGTAAAAATGTTCTTCTCAACCCCCTGAACAAATGTTCAAATACAGCCAAGGTCCGAAAAGTTCGTCATTTGAGACATAGAGCCTTAAAGATCGTTCCAAATCACGGAATTAAATTAAATTAAAAAAGAATAACTTTAAGTTGGCTTTGATTATTATGGAAATTCAGAATGGCATAATTAATTCTAAAATAACACCATATTTCTTACTTGTGTTAATGACACCGTGGGTCTTCAAGGGCTTCGCTGCAGTTTTAACATTGGAAATATTTATGTTCGTATATGGGGTAGAGTTTTCGTTCAAGGTCAAAAGCAGCGGTGTCGCGGTCGAGTGAGACTCTCGTATATGCAACGGCTGATATACGCAAATGTAATATGGATTGTATACATCACAGGGGGTCTAGTTACCAGCTTTCATTTAATGTGGAAATACAGCCGCGTAGTGGATTATGCTGTTTCCGGACGAGCTAACATTGGAAATGTTTATATTCGTATATGGGGTAGAGTTACCAGTTTTCGTTCAAGGTCAAAAGACAGCGATGTCGCAGTCGAGTGAGACTGTCGTATATGCAACGGCTGATATACGCAAATGTAATATGGGTTGCATATATCACAGGGGGTCAAGTTACCAGTTTTCATTTAAGGTGGAAGCACAGCGGTGTAGTGGACCGTGCTGTTTCCGGACGAGGCGAAGCCGAGGTGTGTCGGTGCCCAGTTCTTGCTCAAGACCTAACTGATTCCGGCTGTTTTTCAAATTTTTAGGTATTTCGCCTGTAGTTCCGATTACAATAGGAACGATTATTATTATTATTATTATTATTATTATTATTATTACTTATTATTTATTGTACTTATGTGTGTCAACAACCGTATAACTTCAGTAAAATAAACCTGCTGTTTCCTTTGATAAAAATGCCGCTTATTTTTTGCTCTACTTCTCACTCTTTATGAGCCTACTATATCTGCATACACACATCATTTAAATGTCTAAATATGTATCATATTGAATTAGATCAATTGATTGCTCCCCTGCACCGTGACACCACATCCTACCGAATGTTTTTCATGTTTTATTACTTAATTTATTATTTTAAAAATATCTCGTCATCTCTCTTGCTTTGTGATATTGGAAGAATACCATCTAGGTGAAATGGTATTCATTTATTGTATTTTTTATTGTGATAATTCATTTTTTTTATTTGAAAACTTCATATTCACTAGAATATACAATTGACTTCAATTTTGAGTAAAAGCCATTTTTCTACAAATTGAGGTATATATGGTGTGGCGATGCAAAGAAACTTTTAGATGCCAAGAACACTGGAAGGTGGTGATTTTCGACATTATTTAACCTATGTTTATACAGTTTTTTTAAGTAACAAGAATCGCCACTTTTTCAAAATTAAGTGAACATTAATTATCTACACAACTGTTTATTAAGTTTATTATTATCAATTGTTGACATATTGAAAAAATGATCAAAATAATATTTGCTTAAATTTTTCAGGAAAAACAAACGTTACATTATTTTTGAATGGAACACCTATTCCAAAATAAATAATAATGTAATTTTTTATCAAATTAGAAGTTGAAGCAAATTTTATATGTTTATATTTTGATTGTTTGTTTTTCTTTGATACCGGGTTGGATACTCTTTCTTCGTCCACGTCAGAATTTCGGAACTTGAAAAATCGTTATTGTTTGGGGATGAGGTGTTTCCTTTATGGGTATCACTTTCCATTTTGTAACCTCTTAGGTAAATACTACTTGAAAATTTTTTAAGTCATGTACAAGAGGAACGAACACATTGCTTTTGCTGACCTACAAAGTGCAACGCCGGGCATGTTCAATTTAAATTTCTTGTTTTAGTCGCGCCAAGAAGCTGAATCTGTTAATACTATGAAAGTTAAAAAGAAATATTTTTAAAAATGTGACACAAACATAAACATAAACAAATCAATAAAAACAAAACTAGTGAATACTTTTATTTCGCTAGAGCCACTGGTTTTGTTTTTGTTTATTTGTTTATATACTTTATGTAGTTTGTCACATTTTTAAAAATGTTTCTTCTTTTAAATTGAATATGCCCGGCGCTGCACTTTGCAGGTCAGTGAAAGAAATGTGTCTATTAACTTGTACATGAGTTAAAATTCTTCTAGTAGCATGTATCCAAAAGTTCACAAAATGGTAAGTGATACCCATGGTACCTCATCTCCAAACAGTGACGATTTCCCACGTTATGACAATTCTGACGCGGACGAAGAAAAAATGTCCAATCCGATATCAGTGAAATAAATGTATCTCATTGTTATAATATTTCTACATTCAATTTAGAAATTCGGTCTAAAGCGTTGCTACGAGGATAAACCATTACAAATCCTGCTTGTGATAGAAGACACCGAGACAGTGCTTGAATAATACAAACAATACTCATATACGAATATAGTTAACCAGATATGTTATGCGCTTACCTCAAACGAAAGTAGTCGATTGTTTACCTGGCTCACCATTACAAGTCCGTTACCTGTTCTTGGTTCATTCTTAATATTGCCGGTCGTATAGCCGTAGGTTAAATGATATTTACTTACTTTTATTGAATCATATATGGAGTTGTTCATTAAGAAAACATTATTTATTATAAATAAATAATTTACATTATATATTAATTAATATATAAAAGTATGAAAACAATATTCAATTTATTACAATAATTAAAAAGTAATTCCAAAAATGGTCGGTCGACGCTCATGACTATGAACTATTCCTTTGTCGGTGTTTTTTGTGATTTTCGAATTGACGCTAGATAAACCATACCTAAGTTAGTCTTTTTTACTATGAAAAATGTCCCAAATGACTTATCGTCTAAAATTTATTTAAAAAAAATCGGTAAAGGTATTTACACAGAACTTCCCTCGTTATTTGTGCATAGCGGTCACTCTAAAAAATTATTAATTACGAAATGACATTGAGAATAATAATCGGAATATAGTTATTGCTATTATTACAAAGAAAACCTGATAACTTTTGGTCAAAAAAATATATAGAGTGCTCATCCAACAGCAAAAGTTCAATGCTAAATAACAGGTGCCAAATATGGAAGGCTTGCGCAAATACCATTACAAATGTCCACCATGACTGAATTATTTCTTGGGATGACCACCCTGTACATTTTCCAATAAAAGTATAATAGGTGCATATGCCAAATATTATTGCCTTCTGTCACATTTTCAATCCAACATTCACGTAATGGAGTGGATGTATAGTGGTGGCAAAAAAATTTCATTTTTTAAAAATTTTTCAAAAATGTTGGTAAAAAATTATTTTTTTTTTTCTTCTGAAATAGGTTTAGAATGTCATGAAACGTAGAAATTTTAAATTTCAGCAAAAAGTAAAGTTTCGTTCTATTCTATATTAGTGGGAAAAAAAGTTTACAAATTTAAAAATTAAAATTTTCATCCACTGTAAAAAAAAATTTAAAAATGTTGGTGAAAAAAATTTTCAAAATATAGTAGGTAGTGATAAATAGATTAATGTTTTAAAAAATTTTTAAATTTGTTTGAATAGTTTTAGAATGTCATGGAAACGTGGAAATTTTAAATCTGAACAAAGAAAAAAAAATTCCATCTACTTTAGTGGTCATTTTTTTTTAAATGGTAAAAATTTCTATTTTTTTTTTTAAATAGAAATATATTTAGAATGCTATGAAACTCGGATATTTTAAATTTGGAGAAAGACAAAAAAAATTTCCATCTATTTTAGTGGTAAAAAATTTTTCAAAAATGTTGAAAAATAATTAAAATTTTTTTTTTTTGGTATTATTTAAATGCCATGAAACGTGGAAATTTCACATTTGAACAAGAAGAAAATTTTTTTCATCTATTGTAAAAAAATTTTCAATAATGGTGAATTTTTTTTTTTTCTGAAATAGGTTTAGCGTGTCATGAAACGTGGAAATTTTAAATTTTAGCAAAAAAAATTTTTTTTCACCATTTATTTCGTTTAGACGGTCCATCCTGTATATTTTCCAGTGAAAGTTTAACCATTTCTTCGCTGACAGTAGGGTCAACTACCTACCAAATTTGACTGCTCTTCGTCAAGCAGTTTTTTAGTAAATGCACCAACAGACAGACAGACAGACAGGCAGACAGACAGACCGACAGACAGACGGACAGGCGGACAGACAGACTGACGGAATTGAAAAACCTATATTTTCGTAATCTACGAGATCTGAAACGTCAGAATCCGAAAAAATATCGGAGGGTGATTTTTTCTCGAATACAATACTTCCCTTCGGTATGCGAGGGAAGTAAAAGTTATGGTATTTTTGTTACTTAAAAAAATATAGAAGGGGACATAATTATCTCGAAAACAGTGATTTTTCGGATGGATAGACAAACAGACGGACATTTTTTGGATTGTACAGAACTTGATGACCAACACAATATCACTTTTCTCTATGAGGGTTATTTACGGTTTTAGAAATGTGAAATGCAATATATTCTTTGTTTTCGTATTTGCGAAGAGTATAATAAAGCATGGCACGACAACTCAATTTCGTTGCATTACTGGCTGTCAATAAATGCTTTCACTGACCCCAAACAACAATATTAATTATTAACTGGCTATTTCTGGTTTATGTAAATATTATACACTAGGTCACTATAGGTTAAATAGAATAAAATATATGTTTACTGCAAAAGATATATGCCTCGATGTTCGCATATTGTGTCTTGTAATGTAATGTATTATTTAATGACGGTAGACTGACGATTATATTAAAAACATTATTTCTTTTATTGTTTATAGCACAGTGTTATTAATAAATATATTTTGTAAGCTATAATTCATTTTAAATCAAATCACTGTGAACCACTTCTATTTGATCTCTTGCCTTGAAATTTTGCACACGTATGGAATAAAAATGTAAGTCTATATCTAGTAATAATTTGAAAATGGATGACAAAGCATCAACGGTGAATGTTTCATACTTGTTGTTTCTACGACAAACTACTGTAGCACAAGACCCCCAATATGTACTTAATACAATAGTACCACGAGGTTCTCTACATCTATTAAATACTAAAATTAGAAATTTGTTAACGCCGCCATTTGTTGAAATCTTTCCCATATACGATAGCTAAATTTTATAACCCTATCTCAGAGAGACTAAAAATTCTCAAATATGATTCTTTGAAAAGAAAAATGACAAAGTACATAATTGATACGAATTGAGATCATATTAATATATTCAGCTTGTGTTTGCCATTAATCTTTTTTAGTCTGAACTGGCCTCGTCTCTTTCAGCCTCTCAATTTCCATGATGCTTCGCACCGTGGATGTATAGCTCGCTCCGGTGTATGTGCCTGGTGAAGAAAATGTTGTTATTTAATTTAAAATAAAGTTTATTTTGATTTGATTTTGATTTCTAACATGAAACTTTCGGGCGCGATGTCTGCAAAAGACAACAACTTCGACAAACCTATCTATCCGCTACGTGGTGGTACCTAATGAGCAGCGGACGACCATTTTATTACACGTGTATATTCGTGAAATCGGATAAGTAATCCTATAATTAAATTAATCCGGTTGAAATATTACCTCACTTAAGCAGTCCTAATAACAAGTGTTCCAAATCGAAATTATGTAAACTGTTTTTACCATAAAAAAGTTGCAAAAAAGGAGTAAACTTGAAAAGTGCTGTGACTGGGACGAGACCTGGGTACCCCCCGCCCCTTTTCGAGTATACTGAACACGATGGTGATATTTTTAGGTCTCTGACTCCTCAGGAACTACCCTTATACTCAACAAACCACCCCCTCGCGTTTTTTTCCATTCTAGGCATGCGACGGCTTGTTGGATCAGTTTTTGCAGACAGGCCGTATGGATATTGACCATCCAACATATTATCAACCCCCGGAGTTGAAAGTATCCCCTCCCCTGATACTAAAATCTTCCAAAAAATGTCAAAATTGATAAAAATTTGTTTCCATTCATTTTCAAGGGTGCTCCATACGATAGCAACATACATTTCTTTCCTACCCTCCACTAACCACCCCAAATCCCCGAAACCACCCTTTTTACATTTCTGGTCACTGTGAATGTGGGGAATCGTTAGATCGAGGCTTATAATAAGATTTCGGAATTGTAAAGCAAGTTGAGTGCAGAGACATGAAATCACCCCCGGGGTATAAAACTTCCCGTCCCCTAATACTAAAACCTTCCCAGAAGTTCAAACTTTTTACTTGACACGACAGCAACATCATCATCTTCTCCCCCACCCTTCACTGAACCACCCTCAAATCTCCAAAATTACCCCCTCGTAATGTTTCTTGCTACTGAGCATGTGGGGACTCATTGGGGACTCATTGGATCGAGGTGTTATGGAAAATAAATATATTATATTATATGTCATTTGTCAAAAAAGTCCTCGAACAGGTCGATTTTAGTTTTGTAAATGCTACATTTTGTCACTATCAAAATTTATGACGCCATCATAAATTGTTTTTAATAGAAACAGACATTTTTGTTTACTATTTTTGGTGGTATATCCCTTTAGCTTTCTGGTGATACAAAAAAAATGATATTACCTGAGCCATTCTTTTGGAAAAATGACATTTTATGTAAAAATAGCTTACCTTTCGCAAATTCACGAGTAATGTTCCACTTTCTTATGGACTGATAAATCTTGTTGCCTACATTTTTGTTTTAACTAGCATGAAAACATTTGACATAAAAACAAAACAAAGAAAATAATTAAAAAAACAATCACCTTAACAACAGAGAGATGCAGGCCTTTTTGTGTAAAGCATCGATAACATTTTTATTCCTGGCACGTGTGGAACCTCAGTTTTGTGATACTTCTGAGACAGTGTAAAACTAGTGAATGCAATGCCACGTTTAAGTGAAGGAGAACGCGTATAACTTTTGATGATGGTTGGATATGGTAATAGGCTGAGAACTCATCAGAAAGCATGTGATGTTTTCAATGCCATGTGTCCCGAAAAGCAAATTTCTAGATCCAGTGTAAGTAGATTGGTGGCTAGATATGATGAATCTGGCAGTGTAGCTGACCTCCCTCGATCTGGTCGCCCTAGCACAAGCAACGAAATCAAATTAAATATTCTTCTAGAAAGTGAGGAAAACCACCATATTTCGACGAGACAGCTGGCTTTAAATTATAACGTGAGTCAAACTTCTGTTGTACGTCTATTGAAAAAAGACAAATACCATACATACAAAGTGCAATTAATTCACGAATTGAATGAGGACGAACCAGATCGGCGCTTACAGTTTTGTGGACAGTTGATGACTTTGTGCGATGAAAACCCAAATTTTTTAAAGAACATTGTTTTTTCTGATGAAGCTACATTTTCTTTAAAGGGGACTGTCCATCGACATAACTGTAGATATTGGTCACGCGAAAATCCTCATTGGACTCAAGAAGCCCATACACAACGCCAAGGCAATGTAAACGTGTGGGCAGGTATGATTGGTGATCGTTTATTGGGACCTTTTTTTTTTAAATAAATCTCACGGCCGCAAGATATTTACAGTTCCTGCGAGTTGAGTTAGTGCCAGCCTTAGCAGTTGTGTTTCCGAACAATGAAGATGAAAATATTCCTGCTGAAAACGTCTGGTTTCAGCAAGACGGGGCCCCGCCTCATTTTGGGATAGCAGTGGTCAGTTTTTAGATGACACTTTTAGCGGAAGGTGGATAGGTCGTCGAGGTCCGATTGAGTGGCCCCCACGTTTACCGGATTTAACCCCCTTAGAGTTTCTTCTTTGGGATTACTTAAAGTCAAGGGTGTATTTTAACAGACCGGATACCATAGCAGAATTGAAAGACAGAATTGGCTTGGAGATGAGACGAATTGCCCATGAGATAATTCAGAACAGCGTGCAAAGTGTCTACATCCGTCTTGGTCAACGCCAAATGGTTGGAGGGTCGCAATTTGAGCAATGGAGATGATTTTTTTCTCACAATTACTTATGTAAGGTATCAATCAGTAAAAATATTTTTTTCCAAAATAATGGCTTAGGTAATATCAATTTTTTTCATATCACCAGAAAGCTAAAGGAATATACCACCAAAAACAGTAAATAAAAATGTTTGTTTCCATAAAAAAAAATTATGATGACGTCATAAATTTTGGTATAGTGACAAAATGTAGCATTGACAAAACTAAAATCGAGGATTTTTTTGACAAATGGCACATACCAAAGATATGAATTTTGTGCGTTTCTTTAGGTTCACATTATATATGTATACATATCGTTTTCACAAAGTTTGAATTTTTGGGAAGTTGATACTATATAGGATGGTCAAAATCCATACGGCCTACCCCAAAAACCCGATCCGACAAGTCTCGCATGCTTAGAATGGAAGAAACGCCTAAAGGTCTAAAACTATCACCATCGTGTTCAGCGCCCCCGAAAACGGGGAAGTACCCACGATCTCGTCCTGGCCACAGCACTTTTGATGTATTTGCAACTTCTTCATGGACGACCCATTCCCCCTTCCAGATTGGAACCCTACCCAGTTATTTTGATGTTGTATAGCTGTTATCGTACTTTATTTTGACTTAGCATACCACCGGCATTCTGTACCGTGAGTAGACAGACGAACCTCGACACATTTTTCGCACCTTCGGATTAGTTCCTCATGGGTAGTCTTCTACATGAATCCTGTGAAATTTTTTCAAATGCATTTCTTACTCTCTGCATACAATCTTCAATGGTTGTTAATAGGCTCTCATAAACTTTATTTTTAATAGTTCCTCCAATAAAATAATCCAGAACTGATAAGTCGGGCGAGCGAGGAGGCCATAAGAAAGGTCTATTATTGGCAATCCATTGATCATAAAAAGTTTCTTCTAAATAATTATTAATTAAATATGCGTTATGTCGTGCTGATAAAAAATGTTTCTATGTTCGGCGAGAGGTAAATTTTCTAAATAGTTATTATTCAAACTGTGTAAGATATTCAGATATCTTTCACCTAAAAAAAACAAAAAGTTACCTGTACGTATTAGCAGAAGAGAAAATTTAATTTACCTTTTAAATTTTCCTGATAAAATTGTAATGCCACCACTCTATCGTTTCTTATGGCACAGTAAACATTGAACTGCCAACTTTCCTGAAAGTTTCGCTCTCTGAACATATTATGAGGATTTGAGTCACTCCAATAATGCGAATTGTGTCTATTAAAAAGTCCATTTTTAGTCAATTTTGCTTCATCTGTCCATATAATATTTCCCAAATAAGAATCGTCACCCTCAGACCTTATTAGAATAAACTCACAAAAATTCTGTCTTCTTAGGAAATCCGTTTCTTTTAATCCTTGCACCATATGGAATGAAAACGGGTGAAACTTATGTTTTAATAAGATTCTGTAAATTGAATCCTTGCATAGTCCTGATTTCAGAGCAGCTTCTCTTAATGACATCCTTGGAAAGGCATGAAAGTATCCCAGAATGCCTATTTCAATGTTTTTGTCATCAACAATATTGTTTCTTCTTTGCATTTTTGCCTTTACAGAGCCATAATTTTTAAAATTTTCCAGTATGCGTTTTACAGTGTTTGGTGACGGTTTCCGTTTTTCTGGATATCGAGTGGCAAATGTGCTGCAAGTTCTTGATATTACCTTATCACATTCTCCATAAATAATAAACAAATTTAAAAAGTCTTGGTGGGTGTAATTTAAACGTGCTGGCATTTTTTGACATAAGATAATGACTGATTGTTTCTAATCATGGCTATTTTGATGAAATGATTACAACAATTCATGAATTTCTAATAAAATCGCAAATATTTCAAAAAGTTGAAAACTTTAACCCCTCAATGCTAATATCAGAAAAAATCGAATTCAATTTTACACAACTTGACGTAAAAAAATACAGGGTGTTCAATTTGACCTAAACAAGTTTTGGCGGTTTGAAGTTGACAAAAGGTAACGCGAAAAACGGAACACTTGGTATGATATTATTGAATTTATTTCAGTTGTAGAACGTAGTTCTCCTTGTGTTATTTCTCCGTGCCAAAGAGCAAATGAGGATGTCCTACACAGAAAAAGTTATAACGGTTCTTGCAAACCGTTGCACCTGTCAAATTTTCTATAAAATTTCAAATATCGTCGAAACTACTGGGTTTAGATATAGGGTATGCTACATGCCTGAACTCAGAATTTTATTGTCATCTTGAAAAGTCGAAAATTTTCAAAAATTTCTGATGCGTACTTTTCTCTATATCGATCGATTCAGTTCCCGGTGAGACACCCTGTATATATTCAAACAAGGTCTCGGTGATATTCTATCACAAACAGGCTTTGTAATGATTTATCCTGGTAGCAATGCTTTAGACTGAATTTCTAAATTAAGAATAGAAATACTATAACAAGTATATTGAGAGGAAAGAAACATCACGGATATAAGCAAGTTGTATTTGAAACTTTTATTTATAGTTTAACAGTTTCTGAGAATATCACGTGAGAAATATTTGATCGATAAACTGATGTTATATAGCATAGCACTTATTAGATAAAGCAACTTGCATTTTTGGTTACCAACCATTTTTCTTAGTTTGCCAGTTGCTTCTTTTGATCAATTTTTTGCCGAATTCCAGTTCCTTCCCAACTAACAATTTTACTTCATAAAATATTCAATTTTTGCATTAATTTAAGGGTTATTCACTTTGTAATATCGACTTTAACATGACCTCGATTTCAAAAGTGTTCTATTTAACCATTTAACCTAATATATTAATAAAAAACTGAACTTAAATTTAAGTAACAGATAATGATAAACAAACTACGTAATTTACAATACTTTATCAAAATAATGTGTTTATTAAAGGACACGGATATCTAGAATAATTTGGAAACTACTCTTTAACGTATAGAATCCGGTTGTCGCCATTTATTACACAGGCACAGGTCTACAAGAACAAACAATTTTTGCGCGACGTTCCTGACTCCTGAGGGGTATATTTCCATGTTTTTGGGTCACTGAAACTGAATATAATGTTAACTTCATCTCATCAAGTCACTCACTATGCGACTTGTCTAAGGCTTTTGACTGTGTAGACCACAATATCTTACTAATGCAGCTCAATTACTACGGAATACGCGGTACACCACTTCTGTGGTTTAATTCGTATTTAAAACATAGATCAGCACATGTCAGACTTTATGACGAATCTCGGGGAGTTGGAAAAACCATTATTACGGAAGCAAAAGATATCAAATCTGGAGTGCCACAGGGGTCCATATTGGGTCCAGTATTATTTTTAATATATATATAAATGATCTTGTTGATAATTTCCCCTCGTTACAATTTTCATTGTTCGCTGATGATACCAGTATCATAGTGAATGATGATAACTTGGACAGCGTTAAAGTTAAAAGCGAAGAGGCAATGAATGGTATTACAAACTGGTTTCATGCTAATAAACTGCTCTTAAATGTTGAGAAAACGATGAATATAACTTTTGAAAAATCACGCGCACCAATACCAGATATAAATATTCAAACAGATCTAGGTCAAATAGCATCAGTAACTGACACTAAATTCTTGGGAATATATATTGATAAATCGTTAAATTGGTCGACACATATTTTTGATTTAAATAAAAAACTTGGACATGCAACTTATGCAATAAAGAATATCAAAGAAAATATCAGCCTTGCAGCAGCACTATCTGTGTATTTTGTATACTTTCAAAGCATACTGCAATTTGGTGTAGAATTTTGGGGGAACGCAACATGTCTTCAAAAAATTTTAATCACACTATACGAGCTATTTGTGGTATTTGTGTATGGTAATTTGTGGTATGCGCCCGAGAGAATCATGTAGAACGGCGTTTAAAAATTTATGTATATCCACTGTAGTCAATCTCTATATATATAAATTAACCATAATGATTTACAGACAACGGAATGCAATATCGACAGCCACTGATATTCATGATTACAATACTAGATCTAATTCAAAACTAATTGCACCAAAATATAGATTTGTCACAAATAGGAAAGGACCTCTATACTCCGGAGTAAAAGTTTATAATCACCTACCAAATTCTATCACTAGCATAAACAATCCAAACTTATTCAAAATCAGACTAAAGAAAGTTTTAAATAATTACGTGTTCTATAACCTAGAAGAATACTTCACTACAAAATTTCATCCATAAGGTTTTCAAAGGGTTTACTTCCAAACCTTTTCTATGCATTGTATATTTATAATGTTTGAATTTATTTAAGTAAGCACATTGTATATTCATTATGAATGAACGTATTTAGGTAAATGCACTTTCCCTTATGTCTTGATTAAAGCGCACTATGTTAGGTATGTAACTATACGAGCATATTGTATTATTATTGTTATGTAACATTAATTCTTGGGAAATAAATCTAATCTAATCTAATCTAATCTAATCTATGCCTTTCTAACTTCAAAAAATTTACCAGTTGCAAAACTAACATCATAGAGGTGTTTTAAAACCTCATGAGCTGTGACCTTCATATGCGCAGAGACATAATCCGTCCTGTTGACTCAGTTACACTTCTTAAAAATATTGTATTTGTTGTTTACAATTTATCCCGAGCTCTTGTTTATGTATACAGCAAGGCAGGCTCCAGTGTATTCAAAAACATACTTGTTACTCAAATTAAACTTTGCTTTTTGCGCATTTCGCGGCTCATGAGATTCTGAAACACCTCTATTCAGTTTGAGTGACTCAAAGAGCATAAAAATATACTCCTCAGGTGTGTGGCGCAAAAAACTTCTTTTTGTAGGCCTATGTTATCATTTATCAATCAACTTACATAAGCTGAAAAGGTTTTGGTGTAGATCGGACGACGTGTTTGGCATAGGGACTCTCTCTTCGCAAGTATAAAACGAAGAGTATATTGCATTCGACCGGCTCATTTCTAAATCCGGTAATATTGCTCGTAGACAAAAAATATAGCATTAATTTGATTGAATTCGATAGGGCATATCTGCTCGTAAAAATGTATTAATTGTTTTTGGATTCATTGAACAGGAAGGTCTAAATTAAAATAACATTATTGTGATAATCATGTTATACGTAACGCGGATATTTTTTTTCTTCTAATTCAATGTTGATCATGGCATGTTGTCGTCAAAGTAGTTGTTGAGGAAGATAAATATTTTCTGTGCTTACTGTTTACTGTAAGAATTGAATGAAATAAGTACTACTCTTTTGTCCTAGTAATATAATAATAAGTAAATAATTATTTGCTTTGTTTCAATGATACAATAAACATCTGAGATGCGATAGATTTGGAACTTTCGCAAAAAACGTTAAGGGCGTGCGGCACTTTTATTCAAAATTATAACTTTCAGGGAATATTATTTTGTCATTGAAGGAGCTTGTATTCGTATTTAAAAAAAGAAAGAACGATAAGTTTAGAATTCTCAGCTAAAATATACGATAAATATCTGAATATCTTCATTTAGAAATAGTTTTCCCTTCTGACTAGTTAAATGTACAGAAGTTTCTTTCTGGGAATTTTCTCTTGTGTTCAAAATGTTTTAAAAAATGTTGTTAATTTAAAAAAAAATCTTGTAATGATCGCTTGCTGTAGCATCTGACGTTGCACACTATCTCGTATAGTATGAAACGAAATAGCCACCTGTACCATAAATGAATCTAATCCGTGATGATTCATTTGTATAAAAGTCGCATTAGAATTCAAAGTTTATCATAGAGCTAATAGTAGAAAAGATACGCCTCATTGGTGAAAAAAATCATTGCTGGTCTCGGGAGAGCTTAGCGCAAAGTAGGCCCTGTACGCCTTAAGAGGGAACACCTAGTGGGGAGGGGGATAAAGCATCAAATTAGGAGATATCTCCTTCATAATCAAATTTTATCCAAAAATAGTCTTCAACAATCCTGTAGTATTTATTTATGTACAACATACACATTATTTTCAGTTAAATAACATCACCCAATTTGCAAAAAACAGCTTATTGTTAATCATTAAAATTATGATTAACAATAAGCTGTTTTTCGTCAAATTTGCTTTTTTTCCATGTAACCAAGTATTTTTTATGATAATATGTGTTTTTACTTTTTGAGTAATTTTTAAACACGTCGTAAATAATTTTTTTTGTACATCTCATTAAATAAATGGGTATCTTGCAACAAACATATGATTGTTCTCGTCCAACCAGGGTTTGTCGGTAGTTTTTGTTTTTTTACTACTTTTTTGAAAGAGAAGGCTTGTTGTTTTTATTTGAAGGGGGTGCCTGTCGAAAAAATAAAATGGAAACCTTTTTTTTTCACTTTTTTCTTATAATGAAGAAAAGTTCACGTCTCATGAAAAAACACACACTTTGTTATTTGTAATTGAGAAATAATCAAAAGATTTATCTATTTTAATGGCATTATTATTTTATTGCTTTAATTACAAATATTTACAATTAATAACTATTAACGCTAATAACTATGTGATTACAACTAGTAACAATCGCTTGATAAAGAACTTTCCGTGTCCCAATCTAAATTCAAAACATTTAACAATTCATCTTCGTTTCAATCTACATCGTCATCGTTTATATGCTCATTAAAAATATGCATTCATCTTCATCATTATCTTCTATAAAAATATCATCGCATTCGTTACGTTCATTCTCTAAAACCACTCTAGAATTTTCAGAATTAAATAAATCACACTCCATTACATCATTATCAGTTTGTATGTCTGGTAAAATATTATTATCAAAATCGTTCTCAAAATGAGCAATATAATTAATGTTGCTGGCATCATTATCTTGATCGGGTTCATCATGCAAAACGGTTATTATTTTTTCTTCGCAGTTCTCACAAGCAACTCCCTCACAATTTTTACAAAGTATCGAACATTTCAAATTTAATTTTCTACATGAACAACTAAGATTTGCACAATTTTTCTTGCATGCGCATGAAAAGAAAAAAAAATCGATAATTCTGGATGAACACTTGGAAAAAACATGTCTGTACGTAGCAAGAAAATTTACGGAAAGAACGAACAGCTGCACGCATCACGGTCAAGGACCACCCTGTTGTAAAAAATCGATCCCCCACTCACAAAAGGACCCATCCCCTTCCACCGTTCCATGATTTTGACTATAAGAAATGCAGAGCATACAAAGCAGGTGCACAGCATCAGCTCAAGAGTTATGGATTTAAGTTCTCAAGAATAAATAATTATTTATCGCGTTTTTTACAATTTAAAAATTATTTTATTACAGGAAATATGTTATTGCAAGAAAAAGAAAGTGAATTTAACAACAGAAAAAAAATTTCCACAACTAGAATCGAACCCGCCACTCCATTGCGCGTCAAATCTTACTATTTTCACGTTGCGGGAGAAATTTCTTTTGAGGGTCACGCGTATAACTTTTCAGGGATTGAATATTTTTTGTAGAACTTCTTGTGGTTGATGGAAAAACTTGTTAGCTTTCATTTGCAACAAACCTCGTGACCAAAAAGTTGTTAATAAACAAATTAGAGCCTCTCACGCAATGTCACTTTTATTTTCGGTTCCGGTTATCGGATCAAGTTTTTCTGGTCTCAAAATTTACCTTTTTCCAAGCACTTTCATATGCATAAAACCCTATTCCGATATGCTTACCCAGAGCCGAGATATTCCATTTGTTAATTTGCAAAATTAATATAAACTTTAAATACACAAAGGCAAAAAGTTCAGTGGCGGCTCGTGATATTGTCTGCAGAGGAGGCTTGATATTCTGAAAGACAACTGATGTGCAATATGACTACAATTTGTACATTTCCCCACCACCCCTGAGGTATTACAACGGCGCGTTACATTTTTTTGCCGTGGGTTGTTCGCCAGGATACCTGTTCACGACTTGAGAGAATAGAACTAATAAAAGAATAGAATGAAAAGGAAATAGAAAATATGATGAGATGAAAAAATCATTCTCATGAAATTCTCGTTCCTACGACTCGAGTATCGGTATCCAAAGGAGTCCTACTATCTCACTTGTAATTAAATTATATAACTTTTAATAAAAATAAAAATAGTTTTGGTAAAAAAATTAAAGTGTTCTTCTACAAACAAAAAATTGTATTCATTATCACTGCCAGGCGTGTAAAATTATAAGTTTTAATAGAAATTAAAATAGTTTTGAGAAAAAAGTTATATAAAAAAAATATAACCGCGGAACTCTATATTATGGAGAATTATAAAAAATATTTCCTAAAAAATAAATAACACAAATAAATATTTTTTCTAAAATAACAACTACCTATATTAATCTCTGCTTTAAGGGGGCCATATTTATGTGCTAAATTGTGGGTATAATCACATGATTTTAAAGCGAGCTATTTTAAAAAGTATAGGTCATATTTATAAAAGTTGCACATAAACGGAAACTAGAAACTTTAACTTAGGAAACGTGTGCTTTTATATTGTTAAAAAGTAATATTTTCATAGATAAAAAAAATTCTTAACATGTACCTTAGAAACGATGTCAGCTCGCCACTTCAATAATTATTTTGCACTAGTTAAAATCAAAAATAGGGAAAACCAATACAGACAAGTCCTAACTTAAACATTCACCCATATTATGAAACAAGAAAAAGTCTCATTAGACCCTTCATGTACTAGAAAGCTCGAATTAAATTTTGCGGTGCACTTTTCACATGTTTACTGATATTCTGACATATTTATTTTTTATAGAATGGAATTCTATAAGATTTCTTCAGCTAAAAGTTGTTGTCTTAGTTCGGTTACTGTCTCATAGATGACGCAACAGAAAAAGGGAATTATCTGAATTTTATATTTTTATATAGGGTGGACAAAAAAATCAATAAAATGGATCCAATATAAATCGATATAATCGTTAACAATCATTATTCCCCACAGTTATTTTTTTAAAACATCTGCTCTAAAAAAGTCAAATTTCACATTTATTCTTGGTTTCAAACATTTATTAAGTTTTAAAGGTTTGTAGCTGTTCTGCATTTACAAATGTGAAATTTGAAAATGTATAGGCTCTTTAGGAAACTTCCGATGTTTAATAATACCTACAATAATGACATACTGTTTATGTTGTGCACTAACGTAAATTTCTTTGTTTTGGATGAATTACGGTAAAAATATATTATTTTAACATGGACAAAAAACGGTTGTTTGTTTATACTTATATTGAATGCAACCGCTATTAGGATAAATTGTTTTGGTAAATGTTCGAGAAGTAAAGAAATCTGATGAGCTAAAAACCTTGTGCGGTAGAGTCGTGAGATCCCATTTCTTTACTGACTTAATGTTACCGACGGTAACTAACTATACTTGTATTCGTGAAACAAGCATTTGCTCCGGCATTTATTCGATTTTTCATATTTCAGATTATATCGATTACAAGAATTAATATATTTCAATTATGTCGATCTGTTAGCGCTATATTTATAAAACTATTTTATGAAAAAACATGACATTTCGTTATAATAACTGACAAGAATCAAACCAAATAATACTTTATACACAGGGTGGACACCAAAACATAAAAGAAATGTGACAGGGAAGCATAATGAGTATACGTAAGTGGAATATAGTTGACGCTCTTTAAGAAAGAGAACCTGTTATAACTTTAAAATTAGATAAAGTATACAATGTGGTAAGAGAAGAAAATAATAATCTCCAGAATAATTAATAAGTAAAAAGTGCCAAATATATTATACAATATTATATTATCTGTACATATTTATAGAATACCTTACTAGGATACAAAGTATATATGACTTACTAGGTAGGTACTGATAATATTAATGAAATTGTAGTAACAGTATCACTAATATCACACAAGAAAATAAGCAAGGACCGCTTTATCAATGCGAGGATAACAAGTTATCCTATAGTTAAAGCACAGTTTGTAATAATACGGTAGGGTCACTTCCTCTGACAGTGATAGCCTCACTCCTGCTATCGACGCGTGAACTAACTCGGTAGGGGAAGTGTCCTACTATATTATTAAACTATTATTTCACTATAGGATGACACTACTTATCCACGCATTGATAAATCGGCCCTCACACATCTTCAGTACAGAACAGAAGGTTTTATTATTCAGTGACAAGCACGATTTCACAGATGACAGATTGATCGACGAAAACAACAATATGCTCAATCGTATCTTCTTTTTTTTTATGTTTTGTCAAAAGTGATGGGTTATAATAATTATTTAGAATATATAGCATATTGTGCGAAAGTGCAGAATAATGCAAATTTCTTACGAGTTGTGGTACGAGCGTTATTACAATAAACTCTGTACAAAAGCATGTTTTTGAGGTAGCCGTAGAACAAGTAATTGAAGCTCTGTGCATCTAACTGACGTCAGTCATCCATAATATAGGTCAACATTGTACTGTTCTCAGTCACATGGTTTTCGTTACATAAAAATTCAAATGTCATATATTTAAGAATCCTCTTTTGTGACTTTTTTTTATTATAGTGTAAAACTTTAATTTTTCCCGATTAATTTTTCCCGATTTGAATCAAATTTTACTCAAAGATACAACATGTTAGGATCGATCTACTATGACTATATGTACTAAAAAAATGAAAAAAGCATATTAAGCATCTTTTATTCATAAATTTTACTAATGTAACCTGACCTGTCAAGTAATTGAGAAGTAGTTTGTAAATTTATTTTTGCTTTTTATGTATTCTGAAAATTCTACAATCAATATCTTAAATTTCATGAAACTTTGGATTTAATCATTTTGTGTAGTTCTAAACAATTTTCATTTAATTTTTTTTTTAGTTTTTTCAGTTTATTATTTACAAATTTTGTTCAAATTGGATAAAATTTAAAAAGTTTATAAGGTGGTATAATACTATTATGGCAAAATAATTAAACCATTTTTAAAATGTATGCATCTTCCCCATTAAAGTATGTGCACCTTGTTTACATTATATAATTTATGAAATTTTCATAATATTTATTATTCAAATAAATTTACAAATACTATATAGTGTAGTAACTTGTATTGTGTCTTCCCGTAGCTTAAATTAAGCTTAAGGTGGCCATTCCCTAGAAAGTGACCTCCAATAGCGAAATATTTATTATTTTTGGCCATAACTTTTTTTTCTTAGTATGTATATTTATTAAAATTATAAGAGCACCTAAGTAGAACCATAACAAGACTGTTACTATGAATATTCACTCAATAATTTCCGCGGTTTGCAAAAGCGCTAGATTTAAATTTAAGAATTATGTCAATCTCCCTATTTCGTAGCTTTGAATCTAGCTATTTTACAAACCACTGAAACTATTGAGTGAATTTTCATAGTAATAGTCTTGTTATAGTTTTACTTAGGTACTCTTATAGTTTTTTAAAATATATGTACTAAGATATAAAAGTTATGAGCAAAAATAATAGATATATCACTATCGGATGTCGCTTTCTAGGGAATGGCCACCTTAAATGAAGTACTAAGATGTGTTATGTCTTCATTTTATTATCTTAATTTTTTACCTTGAATTTATGGTCAAATGTCAATATTACTGATTTTTTGCGTTTATCTTTATCTATTGTACAGACTATGAACATATTAGTTTGTAAAAATTAAAGTGGCTTGAAAGAGTTTCTATCTTAGTACTATCCCATAGAGGCGACCGATATTTTTTTAGGGAGTTTTCAATAGAGATGTTTGAAAAAATTACACTGTCATCCGATTTTCATGAGTATATATTTCACGAATTAGGAGCGGGATTTATTTCAAATTTAGGCGGTACGTGCAGACTGAAAATGTGATTGCATTGAAGTAGTGAACTTTGATATCGCTCATTACAGTGTGGCGTTACTTTAAGGAAAATTTGAAGAAAAAATATTATCGACTTTTTTATAGAAATTCTTATTTTAGATTTGTATTCACTACCATCAAAAACCCATTTTCACCAAATTTGAACAAAATATATACTGGCTTCTGAATAGGTGGCCAAATAAAGGGACATGGGATGGGGAAATCATTTTTGGCCATAACATTCTTTCGTACTACGTATATTTAAAAAAAAACATAAGAATATTACTATGACTTTTTATTCACTTCACTCAACTGGTTATTTTTATACTTGGGTAATATTATAGTTCTTTTTTAAATATACGTTACCAAGTAAAAAAGTTATTGCCAAAAATAATAAATATTTATGTATGGAATGTCCCTCTCTTGACCATCGCCATCTTATTAGATTTCATACAAATAATTGCTCTAAACCGTAGTCCAATGAATATGTTTGAAATACTTTGGGGTTTCTTTCAGTATATATTTTTTTACATTTTAAAATTTTTTAATGATTTCCAAGGGGATTTTTTAAGAAAAAAAACTTTATTTATACAGGGCGGTCGTTCTAAAAAATTATTAACTACGAAACGACATATGAGAATAATAATCGGGATGTAGGTATCACTATTATTACAAAGGACACCTGATAACTTTTGGCCAAGAAAATATACAGAGTGCTCATCCGACAGTAAAAATTCAATATTAAATAAAAGGTGACAATTCTGTTAACTATATGCCAAATATTATTGCCATCTGTCACATTTTTAGTTGTACATGCACGTAGTGGAGTGGAAGTATAGTAGTGGAAAATTGTCAGTTTCTCTTTTTTTACAATGACATGAAACGTGGAAATTTTAAATTTGAGCGAAAAAATTTTTTTTTCATTATCTATTCCCTTTAGACGGTCCACCCTGTATATTTTTGTTCGAGTCTTATTACAGTAGATATTATAAATAAATTGTAATATAATAGAAATATGTAATAATATAATAATTATAAATGCCAATATTTCACATGAAAGCTCTTCTGGATCCAGAATAACATTCAAATGTACCTTTGACCTATAAATTAAAATCCAGTAAAATAATGAGAAATATATTTCGACCCAAGGGTTTCGATATGGAAGGGGGGAAAGGGGATCGGCATGCGGTTAAAAGCAGGTAGATAGATGTTTTTGTTGTTTACATTATTTCGATTTGGAACACTTGTTATTTGGATTGCTCAAGCGAAGTAATGTTTACAACTGGATTAGTTTATAGGATTCTTTATTGAATTTTCACGAATAAACATCTATAGTAAATGATTCGTCCGCTACCCGCTAGGTACCACCACTTAACGGATGGTTAACGACTACCCTTTTCTATGACGTTGTCGAGGTTGTTCTCTTTTGCGAACATGGCGCCCTTAAAGCCTGAATATTTTTATAAATGAGTGGTAACCTGCGATTTTTGGAACTAGCAAAATGGTTGATTATTTCATCATAAAATGAATCGCGTTTACTCAATTCTGACAAAAAACGTTTTTCTATTGAAATAAGCGATACATTTGAAAGACGGCCTTGACTCATTTTGTTTCTAGTAAAAATGTTTTTATGCGTTTAAGTGTTGAAAATGATCATTCTACAGAAGCTTACCGGAATTGTCTCAAAAAATAGTGGCGTTATTCAAAAAGTTCTTTAATTTTGGGTCATAAGTTTTTAAAAAATCTACCAGCTCTTTGAAATTTCCTTTATTGCACGATTCTCGTTTTTCGTCATGTCCTCGGAAACAATTTTCTTGTGAAGATAACTACATAACGGCATCTATTAACCTCTTTAATACTTCCCTATTCTCACGGACCTTTTCGTTAACATTTTCTATTTCTCTCTTATGTGCAGAATCCAAGAAATTTACAATATTTTGTTTACCAAACATTTCGAATTTAATACAAGATGAAATGTGCTCCTGGGATTTTTCGTGCCTTTCTAAACCTCGCGACAAATTTTGCAAATTATTAAACCCGGCGCTGCCCCAAATTGAGGATTGATCATTAGTAAATAATAAACATCTCCAACAATATAATTTGTTTCTAACTGTTGATGCCGTTAACCACTCGACTTTTTTATAATTGTTATCACAAAACCCTCTGTTTTGTTTACCACTTTTAAAAACTAACGAAAGCATTGCTGGTGTAGGCCTGGCATTTCTTTTAATTCTTACCTTTTCGTCATAAATAAGAGTAGTAAATCCATTTAATAACAAATAATCCACCACGTCTGGACAACAAGACATGTTGTTGGGAATATTTTCACCTAGAGCACTTATTTCTAGCCCGCCTATCAAATGTTTTATGTATTTATACGTCAAGTTGTTCTTAACCGGTTAAACGCAACTGTCAGACTGTCAGACGTCAGTTCGTTTTCTTTGTGAATCACCTGACTCTTGAATGACCTGTGCATATGCCCTATAAAAACTGAGATCTGAGGCTAGCCTCATACTTGGCTATTCCAAGTGTTGCTATTTTACACAGCGCAAAGAAATTCAAGGTCATTCATGTTATAAGTAAATGCGGTAAAGTTGGAAGCTATTTCGTATTAGCCTCCAGCGAACCGCAGTGTTCATTCAGTAAAAGACCGGCCGACCGGGAAATATGCATACAAGGACTATCCGGACTGTAACGTTATAGGTATGTTTGTGGAAAGGAAATGCAAAAATGTTATATATAAACTGAAAATTAATTAATGAATAATAAACAATAAAAAATATTGAAAATTGAGATATACCTAATAGAAATTTCTTAAGATATTACTTTTGAAGATATGGTGGTTCTTCCAAGGGGAGGCTCAGCCTCCCCTGCCTCCCCTGACGAGCCGCCACTGAAAACGTTGCATGCCCGACATCAATATTTATCATTTAAAGTTGGCTTGAAGTCGATCAAACTTTCTAAAAAGAAAGTTATTTGCTAATTAACAAATTATGCCAATTGTTTAAACAATTAAATTACTTACTTACTTAAAAAAAAAAAAATCAAAAAGTATTGAAGATATCTGGCTAAAAAAATATGATATATTGTTTGGTATAAAAGGCATGTGTTTTGAAAAAAACAATATTCTGACCTCATTAGTTTCGGAGTAATCAATTTGTTAATTAATAAATTTATTTTGGCTATAACAAATGAATGGGTTGACAAAATGAGTTGTGCTTGGCGCCAAACGACGCTTATTGAAAATATATTTTTATTGAATCAAGATATTTTCGGATATGTCAAGCCGTTTTCATATTATTAAATAAAAATCAAAAAAAATTTGTTTAAATAATTATTTGGCCATGAAGCTCGCGGTTTAGAAAAAAAATTTATAACAAAATCTTGTTCAGCGGAATTTTTCCTATAAGAATCCGTTGCCACCTCAAATGGTATACAAAATTTGTAAAGTCACCTCTTTTTCGCCCCAGGCAGACTCGTCTATTACAGTACCTATTCGTTGAAAGATCGTGTTCGGAATATTCTTGAATTTATGACAAGAATCGTCAATCTTCCAATCTGAACATTTACATCAACTCCTAATGAATAACTTTTATTACTGTGCCTCCGCAAACGAATAATTTTGTGCATGTACTACCAAGCTTTAGCATCGTCACCTTGTCACATTTAGAATATTTGATTGTGCACATGAATTACATACAAGTAACGTTCTTAAAAGCTGATCTGAGTTCGTCCTTCATAAGTGCTCAATTGAAATCTAAGACATGAGCTCGGGTTGTGACTTAGAAAATCGGCTTGCGATTATAATTTTTTTCCAATCCGATCACACATTTGTTTTAGATAGTGGTGTAAACAATGGACAATGGTATCATGGTATAATATTGCTTCACAAATTAATACGTAAGGTAATCCTAATCACTTATATTGGAAGTAACTTTTTAGTAAGTAATTCAATTGAGATAAATTGTTACAATAAATAATGTTAATAAGGTAATTCATATTTACAAAATATATTTTCATTAAATGAGGATGAGCTACCTAAGCAAAGCTTGTGTCGTGAGTCTCATCTACATATTTGAATGTTTCGCTAAATATTGAAATAGAACTATATAATAATATATAGTTCTGTTTACAAATAAGTAAAGTAAAATTCATGTACTTAACAAAAAATAATTGAAGAATACTGAGGAACATATAATTATAAATAAGGAGAAAGAGACAACCCGGTGCAAAATCGAAAAGTACATAAAAGAAAAAAATAGGAAGATATGTAAAGTAGGTGTATTTAAGATGCTTATTATAGTCTACGGAAATTAGTTAAAAAAAGGAGGAAACCTGGACAAAATTAGTAAAAATCTGAATTTTCGTACAGACGTTCTTTGAGGTGTCCCAAACCCAAATCCCCAAAAATCCGAACATGACTACCCAAGATATTGAAGGTAAAAGTTTTTTGCAAATATCTCTCGTCCTATGTGGATGCCCATGAGGCCAATGTGAAAGTTGTAGAGAATTATATTATATACAGGTTGTCTTTTTATTTTTCCCCAACCCTCCACCCCCTTTTTGTGATATTCAAGAACAAAGTTTCAATAACATGGTTTTTCGGGAATATCTCGCGCCAAAAAAATCAGACAGCGATAAAGTTAACATAAAAGTTATAGATAATTCAATTATCTATAAAATTGGTATTTTGCATTTTTTGCCAAAACCTCTCCCTGTTCGAGATATTCCAGGTCGAAGTTTAAAAAATGCGTTTTTTGCTAATATCTGTTATGTAGACTTCGTCTACAAAATGCAAGAGATCGATCTTGTAGATAATTGAATTCTCTACAACTTTCATGTTAACTGTATTGCTGTCTGATTTTGTTGAAGCCAGATATTAGCAATAAATCGTAAGCTGTTAGGTAGTTGTCAGGTGATTTGAATTTTTTGAAAATTTTGTCGAAATTTTGGACTTCAAAAACAAAACTAAGTATTTTTTAAAATTGCTGAAATTGGACTCTAGGTTTTTGGACAATTCTGAACAACTTTCATTAATAAAGTTTTCCGATAAAAAATGCCTAATATGATTTCTTTATTTTTTCCATTTATTTTGGTACCGTAGGTGGCTTTGCATTTGTAGGAGGCGAATGTTTTTTTTTTCCATAAGTAGATCCTAATTTGATCCATCTCTATTTAAATTTGGTTCAAGTTGGACAAAAAATAAAAAAGTTATAAAGGTGTTTCCATTTTAAATGTGCTGTGCATTTTCCGACCTTGTGCCCATGAGAGCTTTTGATCAGGAGCTCGAGAGGAATAACATACATCGATTCCAGCGAATTTCAGCGGAACTGGAGCCACTTGCCACAAGACCTGAGCACCCTTTTTGCACCCCCGATATCTGTAAAATTGTGCATTTTTTTACCTTGTTTCCACGAGAGCTTTTAATCAGGAGATCGAGAGGAATAGTATCTATCGATTCTAGCGAATTTCACAGGAAGTGAAGCCACTTCCCACAAGAAATTACCATCCAATTTTCACCCCCGATATTTATTTATTTATTTATTTATTTATTTATTTATGTGATACACTATTCAACAGGTTAAAAAACCCAATTACAGAATAGGAGATAAAAACTAAAATTAAAAATAGTAACTTGTGAAAAATACATATACACACATAAATACATGAATACATGTGAATTCATCCAAGAGACAACTAACTAAACTAAACTTATATAATACACTTTAGTATAAATATACATATACAATATACATACATAAAAAATATACAGCTTATACAAGAAGTATAGTACACGGTGAGGCTACTTGTGCCAACAAAAAGGAACAAAATACAAAATTTAAGTTAAAGACAGATTCTTTATGTCTGTAAGACTACAAGTGAATATATCTAATCGATTATTTAAATTATTGTACATACTGCACATCTGCTGGATACAAGAAAATTTTTTTACGTTTGTCCTTGAGAAAGGCAAGTGAAATAAATTGTTGTATCTAGATGCCGGTCTAGGAATTTGAAAATTAAGCATACTTAAAATATCTCCACAGTCGATGTTATTGTGTAAAATATTGTATAAAAAAGTTAATTGCGATCGGTGTCTACGGATCTCTAGACTATCTAGGCAAAACCTAGAGAGCAATTCTTCATGTGGATAACCAATAGCTGGATAAGTCCCGTCAGCCTTGAAAGTCGCATGTTTTAGGAAACGGCGTTGTATTCTATCCTTTTGTATGTGTACATTATAGGTTGGACACCATATTATTGAAGCATATTCAAGGTGAGGTCTAACAAAAGTAGTGTAGAGTTGCTTTAATGTGCGTACATTTTCAAAATGTGCGGAGTTTCTAATAACAAAACCCAGCATTCTATAACTTTTGGTGACAGCAAGTTCGATGTGGTTTACAGACGTTAGTTTTTTATCGAATGTCACACCCAAGTCCCGAAAAGTGTCTGGCCGGAAAAGTATATGATTGTCTAATTTGTAATCGTGCATGATAATAGTTTGCTTTGTTGTAAATGTCATAACGTTACATTTTGTTTCATTCAAGGGTAATTTGTTGATCACACACCATGTATTAATACGATCAATATTGTTTTGAAGTTCATAGCAATCTTTTTCACTTGCAATATTACAAAAGAGTTTTAAATCATCCGCATATAGAAGGCAGTTAACAGTTAGATTATCTACTATATCATTTACAAACAAGTTAAAGAAAAGTGGACCTAAGTTTGAACCTTGGGGGACTCCTGACGTGGCTAAAACCTCAATAGATCTAACACCATGGTATACAACATATTGCTTTCTATCAGTTAGATAGGACTTAAAAAGCTCAATAAGGTTGTCCGAGAAGCCATAACATTCAAATTTTTGTAAGAGGATACCGTGATTCAGTCTGTCGAAAGCTTTGGAAAAATCAGTGTATATAACGTCTGTTTGTACACTCCTGTCAATAGAATCAGAAATAAATTCTGGAATATTAATTAAATTGGTGACTGTTGAACGGCCCTTGAAGAACCCATGTTGAGCTATTGATATTTGATGCTTTACGTGGTTAAAAATATAATGGTGTAGGAGAATTTCAAATGCCTTGGCGAAATTATTTATTATTACTATCGGGCGGTAATTAGAAATTTCAGATCTGTCGCCCTTCTTGAATACTGGAATTATTTTTGATAATTTCCACCGTGACGGAAATTTGGAGGACCTTAGTGATAAGTTGAATAATATAGTAAGGGGTTTAGCAAAAACAGCAGCACAGTCGCGTAATATGAATACGGGGATACCATCTGGCCCAGAGGTTAATTTAGGTTTGATTTTCTTTAAAACATTCAATACTTTATCTTCTGTAAAACAAAGTATATTTAAAGGTGAACTACTTCTAGCAAAAGTAAAATTTTGGGTGATATTTTCAGATTCAGAATAAGATTGTTGAAAAAAATTAGCAAAAGTGGAAATCCTGGCGTATAGGGGCAAAACTGAAGTCGGATTCGGTTTCAGAGCGCAAAAATACATAAGAAAACCATAGTCTGGTTTATGGAGCAGAAAGTTTTTTTTTATGGGCCTGCATTATTTATTTAAATAAATACTGCGATGAGTATCCTATAGAATGTGCAATAAATTATATATCTATTATAGTTACCATACATCAAAAATAAATTTTATTTTATGACAATTTTTCTTTACATATTTTTTAATTCTCATTTTATTAAGTGCATTTTTGGCAAGTTCTTGATTTGTTCAGGTAGTAAATAAAAAAAATTTAGGACCGAAAAATGAAATAAATCGTTGAGTGTGACTTTTTCTACATAATGGAACATCCTTTATTTCATTGGCTGTCGCTGGAGTATTATACGAATGAGATACGCATCATATTGGTTTTTCAACATCCACAGCAGACATTGGTAAGTGTAGAATTTTCTCATGCAAGTATTTCAATTTTATTTTACAGTAGTTCCGAAGGAACTCATTACAGCCAAGATCATAATGTATCACCTTTTTAAAAAAGTTTTATATACCGAGCAAATTAACGTGTCTATATAATTGACAAAACTCATTTTTTATTAAAAATTGTCCCAAGTCCTTTAAACGAAGGCGGCAGAGGTGAGTGTTCTTCGTGGAAAATGTTATTACGTAACATTTTTTTACATTTAATAGGAGACTGTTCTTGACACACCAAAGCTAAGTTTAGATACATTCTTTTACAATTTGACGCAGGTACCCGCTAGAAATTATATGCAGCAGTTTTATCTCATCTGCATACATTAATAAATATACATCTAGCTCATATGCTATATCATTAATAAATACATTAAACAAGGGTGATCCAAGAACAGACCCCTGAAGTACACCGAAACAATAGTTGACCTGAATCCATTGTACGCGACGCGCGACGTACTGTTCCCTATCTGTCAAATATGATTTTAGAAATTGTGTAAGATTCTTTGATACTCGAAATCAAAATATATTACATCGCTTAAAGCTTGCATGCCATGGATTCAGATATATATTGAGTAGCTCATATTGAATTGGTTGTTGCAGATTGGTCTGTCATAAATCCATGCTGTTAAATGGAGATACTGTTTTTGTCATGCGGATATATGCAGCATAAATAATTTCAGAAGATTTGCCAAAGTTACTAATGGCTGTGATTGGTTGGAAATTTGTTACAAATTGTTGTTGGCTTTTTTTAAAACTGGACGCACCTTAGAGTACTTCCCTAGGTCAGGAAATGAACTTTTTACAGCCAAGTTGAATACAATTTCAAATATACTAATATATACTAGCACAATCTTTAACAAAAATGTAGGAATGCTATCCGGCCCCATTGCGAGCTTTGGTTTCTTTTTATTTTATGTTATATACATGCATATAAAGAAATAAATGAGAAATAATGATTTGCATGTAACTTATCGAATGATTGATGGGCGAGGAAATTTTGAACTCTATAAAAAGAATCCAAGATTACTAAAATGTATTAATACCAGCAGGATATATTTATGATGTTATTTATTACATTAACTTGACCTCTCAAAGAGGGTTAAACTCTCTGCTGGACAATATCTTATAAAACTGCGTATAATACATTTGATTTTTTTTTTACCAAAAAAATCCTGTTGTGACAGTGGTGGCGCTAAATTATTTACTTTACAAAAGTTAAAAAACCGCTGCCTAAGGAAAGAAATATTATAAAGAAATCTGAGGACTTAGTGTCTAGTATATACACCAAATTCCAAGTTTCAGTACTCTTACGAGCGTGCTTTCCCCTATTTACCTCTATTTATCCCCCAACCCTTCAATGGAATTATCTCAAAATATAATATAATTCCATATGTCGTTATAATACATACATGTACTAAATTTCATGTAAATATCTTAATTTAGTTTTATCGGCCCCTTTGATAATGGAGCCCCACTCCATTGCGGAGTGGTGGAGGGGTTGGAAAATGTTATAAAATATTTGACGCCTTCGCTTCTAGTGTACATAACAAATCCGAAGCTTCTGTACTCTTACCAGCTTGCTTTACTTTTTTTCCCTTATTTACCCCCATTTACCCCCCAACCCTTCACCGGATATGTTAAAAAAACAATTCAGTTCCAGATCCCGTTATAATATATAAGAGTACATCAAGTCAATATCTTAAACTGTTCCAGAGAAAACCTGCCCACAAAAATTATGCATTAATACCTTATCATATTCTCATATTATATATATCTCATATCATATTATATTTGTTTAGTTATGTTTTTCTTAAGGCGGCCATTCCCTAGAAAGAGACATCCGAGATGGAATAATTATTATTTTTGCCCATATTTTTTTTTCTTAGTACGTATATTAAAAAAAACTATGAGAGTACCTAAGAAGACTATTACTATGAATTTTCACTCAATAATTTCAGTGGTTTGCAAAATAGCTAGATTTAAAACTACGAAATAGGAAGATCAACATAATTTTACTTCCACATCCACGTAGTGGATTGGAAGTATAGTAATCGCAAAAAAATTTTCAAAAATTTGTATTCGTGAAATAGGTTTAGAATGTCATGAAACGTCGAGATTTTAAATTTGACCGAAAAAAAATTTTCTGTCTGTCTGTCGGTCTGTCTGTCGGTCTGTCTGTCTGTAACTTTTTTTTTGTCCGCTTTCTCCGGAACTGTTTGAGATATTGACCTGAAATTTTGTACACGTATATATTATAACGAGATCTGGAACTGGATTGTTTTTTGAGGAAATCCGGTGAAGGGTTGGGGGTTAAATAGGGGTAAATAGGGGGAAATAAGTAAAGCAAGCTTGTAAGAGTACAGAAACTTGAAATTCGATGTATGTACTAGAAGTTAAGGCCTCACATTTTTTTATAATATTTTCAACCCCCCACCACCCCTACCCCATTAATGGGGTTGATAAAATAAACTTGAGATATTCATTTGAAATTTCGTACACGTATGTATTATAACGATGTCTAGAATTAGATTATATTTTGGGATGATTCCGTTGAAGGGTTGGGGGTTAATTTGGTGTAAATAGAGGAATATAAGTAAAACAAGTTGGTAAGAGTACAGAAACTTGAAATTCGGTGTATGTACTAGAAGCCAAAGCGTCAGATTTTTTAATAATATTTTTCAACCCCCACTACCCCTACTCCAATTTGAAAAGGGTTGATAAAATAAAATTGAGATATTCATTTGAAATTTTCTACACGTATGTATTATAACGACATCTGGAACTAGATTATATTTTGAGATAATTCCGTTGAAGGGTTGGGGATTAAATAGGGGTAAATAGGGGAAAATAAATAAAGCAAGCTGGTAAGACTACAGAAACTTGAAATTCGGTGTATGTACTAGAAGCCAAGGTCTCAGATTATTTATAATATTTATTAACCCCCACCACCCCTACTTCATTATTAAAAGGGTTGATAAAATAATATCGAGATATTCATTTGAAATTTGGTACACGTATGAATTATAACGACATCTGGAACTAGATTATACTTTGAGATGATTCCGTTGAAGGGTTGGGGGTTATTTAGGGGTCAATAGGGGAAAATAAGTAAAGCAAGCTGGTATGAGTACAGAAACTTGAAATTCGGTGTATGTACAAGAAGTTAAGGCCTCAGATTTTTTATAATATTTTTCAACCCCCCCCCCCACCACCCCTACCCCATTAATAGGGTTGACAAAATAAAGTTGAGATATTCACTTGAAATTTCTTACACGTATGTATTATAACGACGTCTGGAATTAGTTTATATTTTGAGATGATTCCGTTGAAGGGTTGGGGGTTAATTTGAGGTAAATAGAGGAATATAAGTAAAACGTTGGTAAGACTACAGAAACTTGAAATTCGGTACTAGAAGACACAGCGTCAGATTTTCTTATAATATTTTGCAACCCAACCACCCCTACTCCAATATGAAAAGGGTTGATAAAATAAAATTGAGATATTCATTTGAAATTTGGTACACGTATGTATTATAACGACGTCTGAAACTAGATCATAATTTGAGATGATGCCGTTGAAGGGTTGGGGGTTAAATAGGGGCAAATAGGGGAAAATAAGTAAAGCAAGCTGGTTAGACTACAGAAATTTGGGATTCGGTGTATATACTAGAAACCAAGGCCTCAGATTTCTTTCTAATATTTTTCAAACTCTACCACCTCCGCTTCATTATTAATGGGATTGATAACATCAAATTGAGATATTCACTTGAAAGTTAGTACACGTATGTATTGTAGTGACATCTGATTGAGATGACTCCATTGAGGTGGTAGGTTGTAAATAGTTGAAAATAAGTACGGTAAACTAGAAACTTCATTTTTAACGTATATGGTAGAAACCAACTCCTCAAACTTTTCTATTCTACCCCAAATATTATTAAAATTCTATGACCAATAATTTCCACATACTAGAGTGCAAATATAGTCAAGATGTTTCCTTTAAAGTGACTTGGACGAATAATCTGGATGTGGAAGTAGTGATTCCTTAGGCAGCGGTTTTTTATTTTTTTTTTAAATACTCGCAAACACTCTGAAATTGTGAGTCGCTGCAGTTTTCTTGAAATCTTTTGTTTTTTTGCATATCCCATCCCACAAGCTCCCATGTATTTGTTCGCGCCATTCAAAAGTGGCTGAAATTTTCAGAATCTTAATTTTTTGGTGAAAGGAACCCTGACACCTATAGCGATTAATAATAACGATATTAAATAATATATATATATATATATATATATATATATATATATATATATATATATGAAAAATACTAGGTTCACGGGTTGAACCGTGTCTGAGATTATTGGAGTCTCGACGTTTCGGCTCCCACTTTGGAGCCATTTTCAAGAGAAAGGGGGGAAGAAGAATCGATAATGTATGGGATATGGGAGGTCTAGTCTAGGAAGTGTAAGGAATGGTTCGAGTCCGGGGCCTCAATCTGCCTACTCCCCAGGTCGAACCGTGGTTCGTCTCTAAGATCTCAATTTCAGTTCTTAGAGAGAACCGACGAGTTGTGGGTTGGGGTGGGGTATTTATAGTAGGGTTGGTGGGTGTGGCGAGCACTGGTGCAGAACGGTTGCGCATGGTAGGAGGGTCGCTGTGTGGTCTTGGTAAGGGTTGTATAGTTAGTGGAGTTATTAGTGATTTCCAAGCAGTTGGAAGTCGAAGACTGTCGTCCCTTTTGTTTAAACAATTGGGACGCTTCTCGATTTCAATTGCTTCGCGGATCGTTCGTGTTTTTAGGGAATATAAAGGTGCTATTGTTTTTGTGTTGTCAAAGTCTATGTTATGTCCAGTCTGGAGACGGTGTTGGGCTAAGGATGAGGTAGGATCAGTTTTTCTGACCGCTAAGCGATGTTCGTATACCCTGTTGTTAATGCGTCTGTTTGTTTGTCCAATGTAAGTTTGGGGACAGTCGGAGCAAGGTATTTCGTAAACGCCATGGGAGTCATTAGGGACTTGGTCTTTTGGGGACTTGATAAGGTTGGAAATAGTCTGTTGTGTTGTGAATATTGTTTTTATGTTGTTTGCCTTTAGGACTTTGGAGATTCGGTCTGTGACACCTTTGATGTAAGGTAGGAAGGCTTTGTGTTGTTCAGGTAGGGATGTGTCCGGATGTTGTGTTTGGGATGGGTTCTGTGCTTTATTTATGGTCCGTCTTATATGGTTTCTGTCGTAGCCGTTTTGTAGGAGTGCGTGTTCTAATGTGTGCAATTCAGTTTGTCTGTTGTGGCTGTCAGTTAGTCTGAGGGATCTTGTTATGAGGGTGTTGACGACCGAATTTATTTGTGAGGGATGGTGATGGGAGTTTGCATTTAAGTAACGGTTTGTGTGGGTTGGTTTTCGGTAAACAGAGTAAGAAAATTGGTTTGTGTTATTTTTGGTGATAAGGACATCTAGGAAAGGCAGAGATGAATTATTCTCTACTTCCATGGTGAACTGTATCTTGGGATGGATGTTGTTTAAATGGGATAAGAATGTATTTAGGGAATCCCTACCGTGCGGCCAGATGACGAAGGTGTCATCAACGTATCTTAACCAGCACGTAGGTTTTAGGTCAGAAGTACTGAGGGCTTGAGTTTCGAAGTGGTCCATGAAGATATTGGCTATGACGGGGGATAGAGGTGATCCCATAGGGGCTCCACTTATTTGTTTATAAAATTTATTTTGGAAGAGAAAATAGGTGTTTGACAAGCAATGTTCTAGGAGGGATAGGGTACTGGGAGAAATGTCGTGTTTGGTTTTGAGAGTGTTTAGGGCTTCAGAGAGTGGGATATTCGTGAATAATGATATAATGTCGAAACTGACTAGTATATCATTCTGCGAAATAGGATATTGTTGCAGGAGGTCGATAAAATGAGCGGAGTTTTTGACATAGGATGACGCCCTTTCGGCGATAGGTTGAAGGACGCTGGCTAAGTGTCCAGCTAGTTTGTGGGTTGGGGAACGAAAGGCACTAACAATGGGTCTTAAAGGAATGTTTGGTTTATGAATTTTAGGAAGCCCGTAAATTCTAGGAATTCGAGAAGACTTTTCTCGTGGAATTAGGGATTTACCGATATCTGGATGGAGGTCAGAGTTGTTGATGATTGTCTTGGTTTTCTTTTCCAGATAGGTAGTAGGGTCGTGTTGAATTGGTCTGTAATCAGTACTTGTTACTAGGTCGTTCATTTTTCGTAGGTAGTCAGATGTATTGAGGATGACAGTGGCGTTACCTTTGTCTGCTGGTAGGATAGTCAGTTCGTCATTGTTATATAAGTCTTTTAGGGCTCGTCTTTCTCGTAAGGGTAGGTTGGATTTGGGAGGTTTAGCTGTTCGAAGTATTCTGGAAATGTCTTGTCTGGTGTCTTCAGCTTGGTTGTCTGGAAGGTGGGATATAGAGTTTTCGACTTGGGAAATAATAGCCTCAGTTGGGATGGAGTTAGGGGAAATAGCAAAGTTGAAACCTTTAGCTAAAGCTTGAAGAGCTGGATCACTGATGGGAAAGTCGGAAAAGTTATGGACTACATTATTGGGATCTATTGGAGGGGTGGAGTGTGGTTTATGTTTAGTGATGAGCTGTGAGAGTTTTTGTTTTTGTGTGGTAGTCTTTTGTTCTGCTATGTGTTGTGCTGTATCGTTAGAGAGTCGGTCAAAAGTGTCCCAAAGTATTGGATGAATGAAAGAAGTGTGGATCAGGGAGTAGGTTTTGTATATCAATGTGTTGGTGGTGTTGAGGTTATGTCTTGTGTTATGTATGGAATTTCTAAGTAGAGCAGAGTTTGCCTTATCTAGAATTCTGGAAATGGAGCGGGATTTAGTGTGATGTTTAAGTTGTAAAGATTTTGGAATGACCTGATGATCACGACAGGCTTTTAGGAAGGTAAGATCACAAAGGAGTTTGGATTTGCGGATAAGAAGTTTACTATAGGTCTTAGTCAGAGAATAAATTTCCTCCCCGTAGAGGCTAATGAAATGTTCGGATAGGTTTCCGCGGTTGTCTGTATGAAAAATACTAGGTTCACGGGTTGAACCGTGTCTGAGATTATTGGAGTCTCGACGTTTCGGCTCCCACTTTGGAGCCATTTTCAAGAGAAAGGGGGGAAGAAGAATCGATAATGTATGGGATATGGGAGGTCTAGTCTAGGAAGTGTAAGGAATGGTTCGAGTCCGGGGCCTCAATCTGCCTACTCCCCAGGTCGAACCGTGGTTCGTCTCTAAGATCTCAATTTCAGTTCTTAGAGAGAACCGACGAGTTGTGGGTTGGGGTGGGGTATTTATAGTAGGGTTGGTGGGTGTGGCGAGCACTGGTGCAGAACGGTTGCGCATGGTAGGAGGGTCGCTGTGTGGTCTTGGTAAGGGTTGTATAGTTAGTGGAGTTATTAGTGATTTCCAAGCAGTTGGAAGTCGAAGACTGTCGTCCCTTTTGTTTAAACAATTGGGACGCTTCTCGATTTCAATTGCTTCGCGGATCGTTCGTGTTTTTAGGGAATATAAAGGTGCTATTGTTTTTGTGTTGTCAAAGTCTATGTTATGTCCAGTCTGGAGACGGTGTTGGGCTAAGGATGAGGTAGGATCAGTTTTTCTGACCGCTAAGCGATGTTCGTATACCCTGTTGTTAATGCGTCTGTTTGTTTGTCCAATGTAAGTTTGGGGACAGTCGGAGCAAGGTATTTCGTAAACGCCATGGGAGTCATTAGGGACTTGGTCTTTTGGGGACTTGATAAGGTTGGAAATAGTCTGTTGTGTTGTGAATATTGTTTTTATGTTGTTTGCCTTTAGGACTTTGGAGATTCGGTCTGTGACACCTTTGATGTAAGGTAGGAAGGCTTTGTGTTGTTCAGGTAGGGATGTGTCCGGATGTTGTGTTTGGGATGGGTTCTGTGCTTTATTTATGGTCCGTCTTATATGGTTTCTGTCGTAGCCGTTTTGTAGGAGTGCGTGTTCTAATGTGTGCAATTCAGTTTGTCTGTTGTGGCTGTCAGTTAGTCTGAGGGATCTTGTTATGAGGGTGTTGACGACCGAATTTATTTGTGAGGGATGGTGATGGGAGTTTGCATTTAAGTAACGGTTTGTGTGGGTTGGTTTTCGGTAAACAGAGTAAGAAAATTGGTTTGTGTTATTTTTGGTGATAAGGACATCTAGGAAAGGCAGAGATGAATTATTCTCTACTTCCATGGTGAACTGTATCTTGGGATGGATGTTGTTTAAATGGGATAAGAATGTATTTAGGGAATCCCTACCGTGCGGCCAGATGACGAAGGTGTCATCAACGTATCTTAACCAGCACGTAGGTTTTAGGTCAGAAGTACTGAGGGCTTGAGTTTCGAAGTGGTCCATGAAGATATTGGCTATGACGGGGGATAGAGGTGATCCCATAGGGGCTCCACTTATTTGTTTATAAAATTTATTTTGGAAGAGAAAATAGGTGTTTGACAAGCAATGTTCTAGGAGGGATAGGGTACTGGGAGAAATGTCGTGTTTGGTTTTGAGAGTGTTTAGGGCTTCAGAGAGTGGGATATTCGTGAATAATGATATAATGTCGAAACTGACTAGTATATCATTCTGCGAAATAGGATATTGTTGCAGGAGGTCGATAAAATGAGCGGAGTTTTTGACATAGGATGACGCCCTTTCGGCGATAGGTTGAAGGACGCTGGCTAAGTGTCCAGCTAGTTTGTGGGTTGGGGAACGAAAGGCACTAACAATGGGTCTTAAAGGAATGTTTGGTTTATGAATTTTAGGAAGCCCGTAAATTCTAGGAATTCGAGAAGACTTTTCTCGTGGAATTAGGGATTTACCGATATCTGGATGGAGGTCAGAGTTGTTGATGATTGTCTTGGTTTTCTTTTCCAGATAGGTAGTAGGGTCGTGTTGAATTGGTCTGTAATCAGTACTTGTTACTAGGTCGTTCATTTTTCGTAGGTAGTCAGATGTATTGAGGATGACAGTGGCGTTACCTTTGTCTGCTGGTAGGATAGTCAGTTCGTCATTGTTATATAAGTCTTTTAGGGCTCGTCTTTCTCGTAAGGGTAGGTTGGATTTGGGAGGTTTAGCTGTTCGAAGTATTCTGGAAATGTCTTGTCTGGTGTCTTCAGCTTGGTTGTCTGGAAGGTGGGATATAGAGTTTTCGACTTGGGAAATAATAGCCTCAGTTGGGATGGAGTTAGGGGAAATAGCAAAGTTGAAACCTTTAGCTAAAGCTTGAAGAGCTGGATCACTGATGGGAAAGTCGGAAAAGTTATGGACTACATTATTGGGATCTATTGGAGGGGTGGAGTGTGGTTTATGTTTAGTGATGAGCTGTGAGAGTTTTTGTTTTTGTGTGGTAGTCTTTTGTTCTGCTATGTGTTGTGCTGTATCGTTAGAGAGTCGGTCAAAAGTGTCCCAAAGTATTGGATGAATGAAAGAAGTGTGGATCAGGGAGTAGGTTTTGTATATCAATGTGTTGGTGGTGTTGAGGTTATGTCTTGTGTTATGTATGGAATTTCTAAGTAGAGCAGAGTTTGCCTTATCTAGAATTCTGGAAATGGAGCGGGATTTAGTGTGATGTTTAAGTTGTAAAGATTTTGGAATGACCTGATGATCACGACAGGCTTTTAGGAAGGTAAGATCACAAAGGAGTTTGGATTTGCGGATAAGAAGTTTACTATAGGTCTTAGTCAGAGAATAAATTTCCTCCCCGTAGAGGCGAATGAAATGTTCGGATAGGTTTCCGCGGTTGTCTGTATGAAAAATACTAGGTTCACGGGTTGAACCGTGTCTGAGATTATTGGAGTCTCGACGTTTCGGCTCCCACTTTGGAGCCATTTTCAAGAGAAAGGGGGGAAGAAGAATCGATAATGTATGGGATATGGGAGGTCTAGTCTAGGAAGTGTAAGGAATGGTTCGAGTCCGGGGCCTCAATCTGCCTACTCCCCAGGTCGAACCGTGGTTCGTCTCTAAGATCTCAATTTCAGTTCTTAGAGAGAACCGACGAGTTGTGGGTTGGGGTGGGGTATTTATAGTAGGGTTGGTGGGTGTGGCGAGCACTGGTGCAGAACGGTTGCGCATGGTAGGAGGGTCGCTGTGTGGTCTTGGTAAGGGTTGTATAGTTAGTGGAGTTATTAGTGATTTCCAAGCAGTTGGAAGTCGAAGACTGTCGTCCCTTTTGTTTAAACAATTGGGACGCTTCTCGATTTCAATTGCTTCGCGGATCGTTCGTGTTTTTAGGGAATATAAAGGTGCTATTGTTTTTGTGTTGTCAAAGTCTATGTTATGTCCAGTCTGGAGACGGTGTTGGGCTAAGGATGAGGTAGGATCAGTTTTTCTGACCGCTAAGCGATGTTCGTATACCCTGTTGTTAATGCGTCTGTTTGTTTGTCCAATGTAAGTTTGGGGACAGTCGGAGCAAGGTATTTCGTAAACGCCATGGGAGTCATTAGGGACTTGGTCTTTTGGGGACTTGATAAGGTTGGAAATAGTCTGTTGTGTTGTGAATATTGTTTTTATGTTGTTTGCCTTTAGGACTTTGGAGATTCGGTCTGTGACACCTTTGATGTAAGGTAGGAAGGCTTTGTGTTGTTCAGGTAGGGATGTGTCCGGATGTTGTGTTTGGGATGGGTTCTGTGCTTTATTTATGGTCCGTCTTATATGGTTTCTGTCGTAGCCGTTTTGTAGGAGTGCGTGTTCTAATGTGTGCAATTCAGTTTGTCTGTTGTGGCTGTCAGTTAGTCTGAGGGATCTTGTTATGAGGGTGTTGACGACCGAATTTATTTGTGAGGGATGGTGATGGGAGTTTGCATTTAAGTAACGGTTTGTGTGGGTTGGTTTTCGGTAAACAGAGTAAGAAAATTGGTTTGTGTTATTTTTGGTGATAAGGACATCTAGGAAAGGCAGAGATGAATTATTCTCTACTTCCATGGTGAACTGTATCTTGGGATGGATGTTGTTTAAATGGGATAAGAATGTATTTAGGGAATCCCTACCGTGCGGCCAGATGACGAAGGTGTCATCAACGTATCTTAACCAGCACGTAGGTTTTAGGTCAGAAGTACTGAGGGCTTGAGTTTCGAAGTGGTCCATGAAGATATTGGCTATGACGGGGGATAGAGGTGATCCCATAGGGGCTCCACTTATTTGTTTATAAAATTTATTTTGGAAGAGAAAATAGGTGTTTGACAAGCAATGTTCTAGGAGGGATAGGGTACTGGGAGAAATGTCGTGTTTGGTTTTGAGAGTGTTTAGGGCTTCAGAGAGTGGGATATTCGTGAATAATGATATAATGTCGAAACTGACTAGTATATCATTCTGCGAAATAGGATATTGTTGCAGGAGGTCGATAAAATGAGCGGAGTTTTTGACATAGGATGACGCCCTTTCGGCGATAGGTTGAAGGACGCTGGCTAAGTGTCCAGCTAGTTTGTGGGTTGGGGAACGAAAGGCACTAACAATGGGTCTTAAAGGAATGTTTGGTTTATGAATTTTAGGAAGCCCGTAAATTCTAGGAATTCGAGAAGACTTTTCTCGTGGAATTAGGGATTTACCGATATCTGGATGGAGGTCAGAGTTGTTGATGATTGTCTTGGTTTTCTTTTCCAGATAGGTAGTAGGGTCGTGTTGAATTGGTCTGTAATCAGTACTTGTTACTAGGTCGTTCATTTTTCGTAGGTAGTCAGATGTATTGAGGATGACAGTGGCGTTACCTTTGTCTGCTGGTAGGATAGTCAGTTCGTCATTGTTATATAAGTCTTTTAGGGCTCGTCTTTCTCGTAAGGGTAGGTTGGATTTGGGAGGTTTAGCTGTTCGAAGTATTCTGGAAATGTCTTGTCTGGTGTCTTCAGCTTGGTTGTCTGGAAGGTGGGATATAGAGTTTTCGACTTGGGAAATAATAGCCTCAGTTGGGATGGAGTTAGGGGAAATAGCAAAGTTGAAACCTTTAGCTAAAGCTTGAAGAGCTGGATCACTGATGGGAAAGTCGGAAAAGTTATGGACTACATTATTGGGATCTATTGGAGGGGTGGAGTGTGGTTTATGTTTAGTGATGAGCTGTGAGAGTTTTTGTTTTTGTGTGGTAGTCTTTTGTTCTGCTATGTGTTGTGCTGTATCGTTAGAGAGTCGGTCAAAAGTGTCCCAAAGTATTGGATGAATGAAAGAAGTGTGGATCAGGGAGTAGGTTTTGTATATCAATGTGTTGGTGGTGTTGAGGTTATGTCTTGTGTTATGTATGGAATTTCTAAGTAGAGCAGAGTTTGCCTTATCTAGAATTCTGGAAATGGAGCGGGATTTAGTGTGATGTTTAAGTTGTAAAGATTTTGGAATGACCTGATGATCACGACAGGCTTTTAGGAAGGTAAGATCACAAAGGAGTTTGGATTTGCGGATAAGAAGTTTACTATAGGTCTTAGTCAGAGAATAAATTTCCTCCCCGTAGAGGCGAATGAAATGTTCGGATAGGTTTCCGCGGTTGTCTGTATGAAAAATACTAGGTTCACGGGTTGAACCGTGTCTGAGATTATTGGAGTCTCGACGTTTCGGCTCCCACTTTGGAGCCATTTTCAAGAGAAAGGGGGGAAGAAGAATCGATAATGTATGGGATATGGGAGGTCTAGTCTAGGAAGTGTAAGGAATGGTTCGAGTCCGGGGCCTCAATCTGCCTACTCCCCAGGTCGAACCGTGGTTCGTCTCTAAGATCTCAATTTCAGTTCTTAGAGAGAACCGACGAGTTGTGGGTTGGGGTGGGGTATTTATAGTAGGGTTGGTGGGTGTGGCGAGCACTGGTGCAGAACGGTTGCGCATGGTAGGAGGGTCGCTGTGTGGTCTTGGTAAGGGTTGTATAGTTAGTGGAGTTATTAGTGATTTCCAAGCAGTTGGAAGTCGAAGACTGTCGTCCCTTTTGTTTAAACAATTGGGACGCTTCTCGATTTCAATTGCTTCGCGGATCGTTCGTGTTTTTAGGGAATATAAAGGTGCTATTGTTTTTGTGTTGTCAAAGTCTATGTTATGTCCAGTCTGGAGACGGTGTTGGGCTAAGGATGAGGTAGGATCAGTTTTTCTGACCGCTAAGCGATGTTCGTATACCCTGTTGTTAATGCGTCTGTTTGTTTGTCCAATGTAAGTTTGGGGACAGTCGGAGCAAGGTATTTCGTAAACGCCATGGGAGTCATTAGGGACTTGGTCTTTTGGGGACTTGATAAGGTTGGAAATAGTCTGTTGTGTTGTGAATATTGTTTTTATGTTGTTTGCCTTTAGGACTTTGGAGATTCGGTCTGTGACACCTTTGATGTAAGGTAGGAAGGCTTTGTGTTGTTCAGGTAGGGATGTGTCCGGATGTTGTGTTTGGGATGGGTTCTGTGCTTTATTTATGGTCCGTCTTATATGGTTTCTGTCGTAGCCGTTTTGTAGGAGTGCGTGTTCTAATGTGTGCAATTCAGTTTGTCTGTTGTGGCTGTCAGTTAGTCTGAGGGATCTTGTTATGAGGGTGTTGACGACCGAATTTATTTGTGAGGGATGGTGATGGGAGTTTGCATTTAAGTAACGGTTTGTGTGGGTTGGTTTTCGGTAAACAGAGTAAGAAAATTGGTTTGTGTTATTTTTGGTGATAAGGACATCTAGGAAAGGCAGAGATGAATTATTCTCTACTTCCATGGTGAACTGTATCTTGGGATGGATGTTGTTTAAATGGGATAAGAATGTATTTAGGGAATCCCTACCGTGCGGCCAGATGACGAAGGTGTCATCAACGTATCTTAACCAGCACGTAGGTTTTAGGTCAGAAGTACTGAGGGCTTGAGTTTCGAAGTGGTCCATGAAGATATTGGCTATGACGGGGGATAGAGGTGATCCCATAGGGGCTCCACTTATTTGTTTATAAAATTTATTTTGGAAGAGAAAATAGGTGTTTGACAAGCAATGTTCTAGGAGGGATAGGGTACTGGGAGAAATGTCGTGTTTGGTTTTGAGAGTGTTTAGGGCTTCAGAGAGTGGGATATTCGTGAATAATGATATAATGTCGAAACTGACTAGTATATCATTCTGCGAAATAGGATATTGTTGCAGGAGGTCGATAAAATGAGCGGAGTTTTTGACATAGGATGACGCCCTTTCGGCGATAGGTTGAAGGACGCTGGCTAAGTGTCCAGCTAGTTTGTGGGTTGGGGAACGAAAGGCACTAACAATGGGTCTTAAAGGAATGTTTGGTTTATGAATTTTAGGAAGCCCGTAAATTCTAGGAATTCGAGAAGACTTTTCTCGTGGAATTAGGGATTTACCGATATCTGGATGGAGGTCAGAGTTGTTGATGATTGTCTTGGTTTTCTTTTCCAGATAGGTAGTAGGGTCGTGTTGAATTGGTCTGTAATCAGTACTTGTTACTAGGTCGTTCATTTTTCGTAGGTAGTCAGATGTATTGAGGATGACAGTGGCGTTACCTTTGTCTGCCGAACATTTCATTCGCCTCTACGGGGAGGAAATTTATTCTCTGACTAAGACCTATAGTAAACTTCTTATCCGCAAATCCAAACTCCTTTGTGATCTTACCTTCCTAAAAGCCTGTCGTGATCATCAGGTCATTCCAAAATCTTTACAACTTAAACATCACACTAAATCCCGCTCCATTTCCAGAATTCTAGATAAGGCAAACTCTGCTCTACTTAGAAATTCCATACATAACACAAGACATAACCTCAACACCACCAACACATTGATATACAAAACCTACTCCCTGATCCACACTTCTTTCATTCATCCAATACTTTGGGACACTTTTGACCGACTCTCTAACGATACAGCACAACACATAGCAGAACAAAAGACTACCACACAAAAACAAAAACTCTCACAGCTCATCACTAAACATAAACCACACTCCACCCCTCCAATAGATCCCAATAATGTAGTCCATAACTTTTCCGACTTTCCCATCAGTGATCCAGCTCTTCAAGCTTTAGCTAAAGGTTTCAACTTTGCTATTTCCCCTAACTCCATCCCAACTGAGGCTATTATTTCCCAAGTCGAAAACTCTATATCCCACCTTCCAGACAACCAAGCTGAAGACACCAGACAAGACATTTCCAGAATACTTCGAACAGCTAAACCTCCCAAATCCAACCTACCCTTACGAGAAAGACGAGCCCTAAAAGACTTATATAACAATGACGAACTGACTATCCTACCAGCAGACAAAGGTAACGCCACTGTCATCCTCAATACATCTGACTACCTACGAAAAATGAACGACCTAGTAACAAGTACTGATTACAGACCAATTCAACACGACCCTACTACCTATCTGGAAAAGAAAACCAAGACAATCATCAACAACTCTGACCTCCATCCAGATATCGGTAAATCCCTAATTCCACGAGAAAAGTCTTCTCGAATTCCTAGAATTTACGGGCTTCCTAAAATTCATAAACCAAACATTCCTTTAAGACCCATTGTTAGTGCCTTTCGTTCCCCAACCCACAAACTAGCTGGACACTTAGCCAGCGTCCTTCAACCTATCGCCGAAAGGGCGTCATCCTATGTCAAAAACTCCGCTCATTTTATCGACCTCCTGCAACAATATCCTATTTCGCAGAATGATATACTAGTCAGTTTCGACATTATATCATTATTCACGAATATCCCACTCTCTGAAGCCCTAAACACTCTCAAAACCAAACACGACATTTCTCCCAGTACCCTATCCCTCCTAGAACATTGCTTGTCAAACACCTATTTTCTCTTCCAAAATAAATTTTATAAACAAATAAGTGGAGCCCCTATGGGATCACCTCTATCCCCCGTCATAGCCAATATCTTCATGGACCACTTCGAAACTCAAGCCCTCAGTACTTCTGACCTAAAACCTACGTGCTGGTTAAGATACGTTGATGACACCTTCGTCATCTGGCCGCACGGTAGGGATTCCCTAAATACATTCTTATCCCATTTAAACAACATCCATCCCAAGATACAGTTCACCATGGAAGTAGAGAATAATTCATCTCTGCCTTTCCTAGATGTCCTTATCACCAAAAATAACACAAACCAATTTTCTTACTCTGTTTACCGAAAACCAACCCACACAAACCGTTACTTAAATGCAAACTCCCATCACCATCCCTCACAAATAAATTCGGTCGTCAACACCCTCATAACAAGATCCCTCAGACTAACTGACAGCCACAACAGACAAACTGAATTGCACACATTAGAACACGCACTCCTACAAAACGGCTACGACAGAAACCATATAAGACGGACCATAAATAAAGCACAGAACCCATCCCAAACACAACATCCGGACACATCCCTACCTGAACAACACAAAGCCTTCCTACCTTACATCAAAGGTGTCACAGACCGAATCTCCAAAGTCCTAAAGGCAAACAACATAAAAACAATATTCACAACACAACAGACTATTTCCAACCTTATCAAGTCCCCAAAAGACCAAGTCCCTAATGACTCCCATGGCGTTTACGAAATACCTTGCTCCGACTGTCCCCAAACTTACATTGGACAAACAAACAGACGCATTAACAACAGGGTATACGAACATCGCTTAGCGGTCAGAAAAACTGATCCTACCTCATCCTTAGCCCAACACCGTCTCCAGACTGGACATAACATAGACTTTGACAACACAAAAACAATAGCACCTTTATATTCCCTAAAAACACGAACGATCCGCGAAGCAATTGAAATCGAGAAGCGTCCCAATTGTTTAAACAAAAGGGACGACAGTCTTCGACTTCCAACTGCTTGGAAATCACTAATAACTCCACTAACTATACAACCCTTACCAAGACCACACAGCGACCCTCCTACCATGCGCAACCGTTCTGCACCAGTGCTCGCCACACCCACCAACCCTACTATAAATACCCCACCCCAACCCACAACTCGTCGGTTCTCTCTAAGAACTGAAATTGAGATCTTAGAGACGAACCACGGTTCGACCTGGGGAGTAGGCAGATTGAGGCCCCGGACTCGAACCATTCCTTACACTTCCTAGACTAGACCTCCCATATCCCATACATTATCGATTCTTCTTCCCCCCTTTCTCTTGAAAATGGCTCCAAAGTGGGAGCCGAAACATCGAGACTCCAATAATCTCAGACACGGTTCAACCCGTGAACCTAGTATTTTTCATACAGACAACCGCGGAAACCTATCCGAACATTTCATTCGCCTCTACGGGGAGGAAATTTATTCTCTGACTAAGACCTATAGTAAACTTCTTATCCGCAAATCCAAACTCCTTTGTGATCTTACCTTCCTAAAAGCCTGTCGTGATCATCAGGTCATTCCAAAATCTTTACAACTTAAACATCACACTAAATCCCGCTCCATTTCCAGAATTCTAGATAAGGCAAACTCTGCTCTACTTAGAAATTCCATACATAACACAAGACATAACCTCAACACCACCAACACATTGATATACAAAACCTACTCCCTGATCCACACTTCTTTCATTCATCCAATACTTTGGGACACTTTTGACCGACTCTCTAACGATACAGCACAACACATAGCAGAACAAAAGACTACCACACAAAAACAAAAACTCTCACAGCTCATCACTAAACATAAACCACACTCCACCCCTCCAATAGATCCCAATAATGTAGTCCATAACTTTTCCGACTTTCCCATCAGTGATCCAGCTCTTCAAGCTTTAGCTAAAGGTTTCAACTTTGCTATTTCCCCTAACTCCATCCCAACTGAGGCTATTATTTCCCAAGTCGAAAACTCTATATCCCACCTTCCAGACAACCAAGCTGAAGACACCAGACAAGACATTTCCAGAATACTTCGAACAGCTAAACCTCCCAAATCCAACCTACCCTTACGAGAAAGACGAGCCCTAAAAGACTTATATAACAATGACGAACTGACTATCCTACCAGCAGACAAAGGTAACGCCACTGTCATCCTCAATACATCTGACTACCTACGAAAAATGAACGACCTAGTAACAAGTACTGATTACAGACCAATTCAACACGACCCTACTACCTATCTGGAAAAGAAAACCAAGACAATCATCAACAACTCTGACCTCCATCCAGATATCGGTAAATCCCTAATTCCACGAGAAAAGTCTTCTCGAATTCCTAGAATTTACGGGCTTCCTAAAATTCATAAACCAAACATTCCTTTAAGACCCATTGTTAGTGCCTTTCGTTCCCCAACCCACAAACTAGCTGGACACTTAGCCAGCGTCCTTCAACCTATCGCCGAAAGGGCGTCATCCTATGTCAAAAACTCCGCTCATTTTATCGACCTCCTGCAACAATATCCTATTTCGCAGAATGATATACTAGTCAGTTTCGACATTATATCATTATTCACGAATATCCCACTCTCTGAAGCCCTAAACACTCTCAAAACCAAACACGACATTTCTCCCAGTACCCTATCCCTCCTAGAACATTGCTTGTCAAACACCTATTTTCTCTTCCAAAATAAATTTTATAAACAAATAAGTGGAGCCCCTATGGGATCACCTCTATCCCCCGTCATAGCCAATATCTTCATGGACCACTTCGAAACTCAAGCCCTCAGTACTTCTGACCTAAAACCTACGTGCTGGTTAAGATACGTTGATGACACCTTCGTCATCTGGCCGCACGGTAGGGATTCCCTAAATACATTCTTATCCCATTTAAACAACATCCATCCCAAGATACAGTTCACCATGGAAGTAGAGAATAATTCATCTCTGCCTTTCCTAGATGTCCTTATCACCAAAAATAACACAAACCAATTTTCTTACTCTGTTTACCGAAAACCAACCCACACAAACCGTTACTTAAATGCAAACTCCCATCACCATCCCTCACAAATAAATTCGGTCGTCAACACCCTCATAACAAGATCCCTCAGACTAACTGACAGCCACAACAGACAAACTGAATTGCACACATTAGAACACGCACTCCTACAAAACGGCTACGACAGAAACCATATAAGACGGACCATAAATAAAGCACAGAACCCATCCCAAACACAACATCCGGACACATCCCTACCTGAACAACACAAAGCCTTCCTACCTTACATCAAAGGTGTCACAGACCGAATCTCCAAAGTCCTAAAGGCAAACAACATAAAAACAATATTCACAACACAACAGACTATTTCCAACCTTATCAAGTCCCCAAAAGACCAAGTCCCTAATGACTCCCATGGCGTTTACGAAATACCTTGCTCCGACTGTCCCCAAACTTACATTGGACAAACAAACAGACGCATTAACAACAGGGTATACGAACATCGCTTAGCGGTCAGAAAAACTGATCCTACCTCATCCTTAGCCCAACACCGTCTCCAGACTGGACATAACATAGACTTTGACAACACAAAAACAATAGCACCTTTATATTCCCTAAAAACACGAACGATCCGCGAAGCAATTGAAATCGAGAAGCGTCCCAATTGTTTAAACAAAAGGGACGACAGTCTTCGACTTCCAACTGCTTGGAAATCACTAATAACTCCACTAACTATACAACCCTTACCAAGACCACACAGCGACCCTCCTACCATGCGCAACCGTTCTGCACCAGTGCTCGCCACACCCACCAACCCTACTATAAATACCCCACCCCAACCCACAACTCGTCGGTTCTCTCTAAGAACTGAAATTGAGATCTTAGAGACGAACCACGGTTCGACCTGGGGAGTAGGCAGATTGAGGCCCCGGACTCGAACCATTCCTTACACTTCCTAGACTAGACCTCCCATATCCCATACATTATCGATTCTTCTTCCCCCCTTTCTCTTGAAAATGGCTCCAAAGTGGGAGCCGAAACGTCGAGACTCCAATAATCTCAGACACGGTTCAACCCGTGAACCTAGTATTTTTCATACAGACAACCGCGGAAACCTATCCGAATATATATATATATATATATATATATATATATATATATATATATATATATAGGGTGATTCGCATAGGTCGTTCGTTAGAAGTTTTCCAATTTACATTTGGGTTACAAACTTGAAACTTGGTATGCAGATATAATCGATTAGGCCCGTTCTACCTAAAATACTTTCAGTCCTCCGCTATACAGGGTGTGCCAAAAATCGGTACCAACTTGATTATTTTAAATGGAACACCTTATATATTGGCGACTTCTCGAACTGACCATAAAATCCAAGTCCAAACATGTTGCACACTTTATACCTAAATCCAGCAGTTTAGGAGATAGTTGACATTTTATTAAAAAATTTACAGTTTCAACGGTTTGCAAGAACCATTATAACTTTCTTCGTGTAGAATATCCTCATTTGCTGTTTGGTGCGTATAAAGAACACAAGATGAGCGAATCTCTGCAATGAATAAATTCCATAATACCAAGTGTTCTATTTTTCACGTTACATTTTGTCAAATTTAAACCTGAAAAACTTTTTTATTTTAAATGGAGCGAACACCTTGTATTTTCTTACATCAAATTCTGTAGAATTAAATTCCCGAAACCATATACCTACATAATTTTGGAAATGAGCATATTTTGGCCGAAATTGGTAATTCTTGGGCCCAGTACTTTTAAAAGCTATAGAATTTCAAAGATAGCACAATTTATAAGTCATATTTTTTCTTAAAAAGAAAAGAGCATTATTTAATTACATTTTATCAAAGTTTTTATATACTTACTAATTATTTATAAAATATATTTATAATTTTTTTTTATTAGATTATAAGATTTTTTGTTTTGACTTTCGAATCAAATATAACGATCACTAGTTGAAGTAGTTCAAAAAAAATCTTATACTGCAAATATTTATTTATTATCTTGGTACTTTAGATTTTGTTACACACAAAAAAGGACCCCATAATTACCAATATTGGCCAAAAAATGACCACTCCTAGAATTATTTGGACTGTTAGGTTTCAAAACCATGAATTTCGAATCCTACATGTCAAAAAAAAAATTACAGAATATGACAATTTAGTTCGCGTCCAATTAATCATTCACCAGCAGATTAATGACCAAAAATAGCCAAAAAATGGTAGCAGTTCGTAGCTCTTTAACCTTTTCGTTTGTGATACTTATATTCAAATACTGCACATAATAGAACTTAAAATAAAAATGTATTTGGTACTTTAGAATTTCTTACATGCATGAAAGGGCCCAAAAATTACCAATTCCAGCCCAGAAATTGTGATTTCTAAAATTATTTAGGTATATGGGTTCGTACAGTATATAGATTCTGCATTTGTAGGGTTTTCACGTTTTTTGCAGGCTTTTGACAGCTGTCATGTCTCAACAATAAGCTAGATTGCAATTTTCGCAGTTCTTCATTAAAGTGCTCACTCAGTATTATGAAAATGTTGAGCCCAAATAGATTGATTTTGGTTGAATAATAAAGGAAGAGTCGAATTTTGACATAGGAAACTTGTAAATGTCGCACTGTGGAGCGCTTCAGTAAGAAAAGTGAGGTTAGTTAAATTTTAGGGTAAACAGTTTTCGAGTAAAATGGAATGTAATAAGTTAGTGAGTAGTAAGTGTTTGAATTCGATTAATACATAAGCTAATAAATTTTATCCTATATTATATAATTCTTAGTAAATATCTTTGAAAATATTAAAAAAAAAAACAAAATGCACTTTTTATTTATTTTTAAAAAATTACATATTTGCTCCAAAATTTTTCTTGTGCTAGGCCACACGCCGCAAGGTGAATACACATGAGTAAGTAAGATCTGATGATCAACAGCGGAAACGCACGTAATACTGCGGCAGCCAAATGGAAGTGTTACCTACACTAGGAACAAAAGAGAATAATCCCAATAATATTTCCGAATTTAGACCAATTTCATTATTAAATTCTGACTATAAAATTTTTATGAAATGCCTGAAAGTACAAATCATGAAATATCTCGAAGAAATTGTTTCCTCAGACCTGCATTTTAAAAACTAACAATATATTTTCTTCCCTGAATAATCTACGAGAATCTGTTGTCACCGTAAATATTGATAAAAAAAAAACAAATTGCTGTTAAGTGTAGACTTTGACCATGTCTTTGACCTGCATTTTAAAAACTAACAATATATTTTCTTCCCTGAATAATCTACGAGAATCTGTTGTCACCGTAAATATTGATAAAAAAAAAAACAAATTGCTGTTAAGTGTAGACTTTGACCATGTCTTTGACAGAGTGAATCATTATGGGCAATGATGGAAAAGTTTAACTTTAGTCAGAGATTAATTAACATAATGAAAAATGTATACAAAGGAGCTCAATCTATTTTGCAAATTAACAGGAATACTAATAAGGAGGTTAATATTGATTGTGGGGTTAGGCAGGGGTGCCTAATGTCCATGGTGTTATTTGTAATATCTATAGAACCCTTGATATCTCTCCTGAAAACGAATAATATTGATGTAAATGGGTATGCAGATGACATAACTTTAATTTTTAACCACCCAACTGACATTAATCTTAGTAAAGAAAATATTGAAATGTATTGCAGGTATTCTGCAGCAAAATTAAATACTAACGAATGTGAAGCAATTGAGTTAGGCTCAAACAATATTCATAAATACAAAAATCTAAATTTTGATTGGTTTAAAATTAAAAATGTGATTAAGATATTGGGAATTATGTTCAGCCCTAATTTACATGAGATGATAAGATCAAATTGGAACCGTATAACAAATAATGTACAAACTGTTATGTTATTAAATAAAAATCGAGATTTATCGCTTTATCAAAGATCCGCATTTATTAACATATATGCTCTTTCAAAGGTATGGTTTACTGCACAAATTTTACCCTTTCCAGTTATGGTTGCTAAACGAATATCTTCTATATGTGGTTGGTTTTTATGGTATAAATCTGTATGTAGGGTGGCTAGAACAACGCTTATTTTACCTAAAAGATTAGGTGGGCTAAATATTTTTGATCCCTGGTACAAAGCAAATGCGCTCTTAATGTATAATATTGTGAAATCAATAAAAATAGGAAACGTAATAAGAGATGTTAATTTTGAGAAAATTAATAATCCTCCATTTCCGAAACTGTATGCCCATCAAGCTCCTCATGTAAGAAGGTTTTTAACCGAAGCAGCATACGTTCCAAGAGATTTACTATTTAATGGAAATCTCTCAACTAAAAAGTTATACAAAGCTCTAATTGATCAAAACAAATTAACTTCGAATAGTGTAAATAAAGATAAACAAAAAAATTGTAATTATATTTTTGATAACATTAACAATAACATTATGGATCATAAACAAAAAAGTCTCAGAAGTCAGAAAAATTTACTTAAAGTAGAAAAAGCACAAAGTGATAAATGTACTATTTGTAATGTTGAACAAGAAACACTCAAACATAAGTTTCTCTGTTATAACCAAATCATACTAATTTCAACTTACTTGCTACATACAGTTAAAAAATTTACAAAAATAGAACTCAATTTGACAGATATTATATCTTATAATTTCAAATACAAAGACAAACAGATACATACAATGGTTATATTTTTTGTGACAAACACGATTAGGTACATTTTAGAAAATACTTACCCAGTGCAATTTAGTGATTAAAAGACATATATTATAAAAGATTGTCAGGTCTTAAGAAATATAAATGTACAAAAATACGAAAAGTTCAAAAATGTTTTAGGGTAATTTAATAACAGAATATGTATTGTATTGTGTGTAGGTACGTGTATGTATATATGTGTGTATAGAAGTAGAAACTTATTGTAGACATATTGTAGTGTATATGTGGTAATCTTGATAAATAAAGTTAAAAAGAAGGAAGCCATTTCTTAGAGAATTTTACGTACCCTTAGACACATTGTACTTTTTTCTTACAGTATCATATTAAAACAGATTGTTATGAATTGAAAACATAGGATTTCATAAGTTACAAGCCCTGAAATTATGCCATTACCGAATCCCGATTAATAATGTTAATGTTAAAAAATTCCCATTTGTGTTACGTATTACATTATACACAGTTTTAGTTACATTTTAATTTTTTTTCTTTCTTATTAAGAATAAATTTCGCAGATATTTTTAATTGAAATTTTGTAGTTAATTTCGAAACTGTCGAAATTCTCAAATTTCACAGTGCTCTCTGTTAAAGTCAATAAACGAGAAAAGGTTTGTTGTATTATTAAATTAAAATAAAAAGAGAGAAAAATGAAAAGTGGAAAAAATGAAAAAAATGTAATTTATAAATATAAATGATGTATGAATGAATAATTAAATATCACAAATAAGTTATCAGACAAATTGTGGTAGGTTTAGAGTAAAATCTTTTTAACATTAGGTACTTACCGACCGTATAAACTCCTCTGTAAAATATCAGTGTTGTACGAATGGCTTTGCAGCCACAGCCATAGATTATAAGTATAGATAGATAGATAAATAAAATTAAAATATATATTATTAAGAATGTAACCAGACAAGAATTATACATTTTGGTAATTTTTAATGATTAAATAACATTTTAAGTAAAAATGTGTTTTTTCTTCGAAGCATTTTTTTAAATGCATAATGCATATACATTCCTTAGAAGTAATCCCTTAAAGAAATATATCAGTACCTCTGAAAATCTTCAACTTCTTTAAAATGATTTTTCTCGTTTTCTTAGGGTCCTTTTTGACGCAGATGTGACACTTTTTAAGAAGTTGCGACTATGAAATTTATGATGATTTTAGCTTCCCGTACAAAAGTAAATTCGTAAAGTCACAGGGCATCTTTACTTCATTTTACGTGAAAACTATTGATCCTAGGAGAGAAACTCAAATGACTATTTTTCTAAATATTCTCTTCTTTAAAAAATAAATTAACTTTCTTTTTGACCGATAAATATTTCAAGAGATATTTTAAAAAACGGAATTTTCAAAATTCAAATTCAGCTGTTTCAATGAAGCAACCCCTATACATTGCGAGATACATTGTTAACATTTTTATTTTCCAAAAAGTAATTTGAAAATATATTGGGCCAAACAGCCATTCTAGTTTTTTCTTTGGTAACTGGACTAATGGGGAGTTATTTTGTCGTTCAAAGTTCAGATATTTTTATTGCAAATAAAAGGAACATTAAAGGATAGTGGATAAATATTCATCTCAAGCTAATCTATAATAGCAGTCTACATCTCATTTGCTTTAATGCGATTTACAACTAAAAACAATCATGTAAATATGCAGTCCTATCGTTTATATTTATAAGAAATGTATTTTTAAGGCAATTAATGTAAACAACATTCCTTTCGACGTGTATATGTAAAGTTGTTGGAACATTTCTTTAAAATCATGCATGCTATTCAGCCTATACAATATTGTACCAATTCAATTTCAGCGAGAATAATTGTTTTAAGGAGAAATCCCGAGACAAGTACAGTTTTGTTACTAATTGCCCTTATTTTGAAATTGAAGTCAAATTGAATTTGATTTGATTTGAACAAAATTAATTAACTAAAACCTAACATAAAACAACAAGTCATCTTTTTTCTACATATGTAGCAGAAAACCCCAGAAACAGGAAATAAAAATCCCCTTAACTTGTTTCACATAAGATCTAAATCACCCCGTATATAAGCCCATAATTATAAAGATTTCCATGACAAGAAATGTTATCTGAGATTTTCCTTCAGTAACTCTCAGTGGAGGGATTATACATCACAAAACCACAAAGATCAGTTCTGGAGTTGCCGCACAACCCCCCTAAAAAACCACCCCTTCGGTGAAAGAAGCCTTATTTTACTGATAACTCGTTAACCGTTGAAGATATAAAAAATTGCTCATCATAAAAAAGAAAGCTGGACTAATTCCCTAAAGAAAAGTCCTCTTGTAATTTTCTTGTATATGCCATGACTTTCGAGAAAATCGATATCGAAAAAATTGCATCATTTGTGTTTTTAATGTGTACGAATTTTCCTTTATTTGAATTTTTTGCGCACGGTCTATAGAAAATGTTGAATTGCTCGAAAACCAAACAAGCTAGGAAGAAAGATCAAAATGGGTTTTAAAGGGGATATGAAATACTCTTGTGTTTCCATTTTTTATGGCTATTGATATCTACTAGTATATAAAAATAACGCTATACTTGAACTGCCGTTAAACGGTAGCCTACTAATATGCCGTTAATAGATGTGACGTCATTGAAATGACTTAATGGCTTAATGTACTAAAAAATCTTAAAACGCTGTGGGGCCAATGACACTGATATTGCAATTGTGCATGTAGACGAAAATCAGACTCAGTTTTTTATTGGAATTTATATTTGAAAGTGTAAATCAGTTTTCTGTGGAACACACTGAAGTTTGTAACGAGGTGGTTCTCGGAAACAGAAACAATTCGAATAAGGCGCTCGTATTAGATAATGCAAAATCCATCAACTCTGGATCAGTTATCTGTGGAATCGTCTGCGTTTTGTAACGAGGTGGTTCTCGAAGATATAAATAAAGCGTTCGTATTAGATAACGGAAATCCCTCATCTCTAGTTCCATCTGAAATAATAGAGGAGATAATACCAGATCCAAATGAAGCACATGAACTTTCTTATATCAGCTTTAAATGACGTCAACAACCGTCTCATCAAATAGTTAAAGTCAATGATATCGCTTTGTCAACAATTAAGATGCCTGTTTTAATAAAAAACGAGGACGCACAAAAAGGACAGGACTTAAAGAAATATCACATGCGGTACTTGATGGGGCTGTTAATATCCACATGATTAAGTAACTCTAGCGATATCTAATATTTACTAAATTAATAGCTAACGATGTAAATTCCTACTTTTAGTAGTTTTTGCACAGACGAAGCCTTTGAAAAAGTTGTCAATGTATAACTGTCAATAAAGTCCGACAATAAATGCCATATTCTACATTTTGTCGAAAATAACAGTTCGAACCGAGAATGTGCAACATACTAATAAGCTGTCGGAACACGGAAATTGATTAGCGGTAAAATGCCGGTACGCGACCGTTTGACGGCAGTTTAAGCACAGCGTAAAAATAACAATATAATATAGTTACCTCTTGATTTTTTGCGCTTTTAACTATTCACAGGCCCATAAAAAATAACTGACTTTACTATAATTTATAAATTTATAGGTTATGTCTTTTAGTTCAAGGTAGTACTTCAATGCAGAATAAGTTAGGAATAAAAATATTCACATTTACAAATGTACCAGCATGTTGAAATTAGCCAAATTTTGGCCAATTTTTTATTGTTTCCTAAAAAGAAAAAAAAAGACCCAAACATCTTGAAAATTTAGCTCAAGAAATTTTGTTTAGAGTTTATATATCATATAACTATTGTTTCTAATCATTTAATCGTTAAAGAATTGCATAAAAAAATATCAAAAAATTAAATATGCAGCCTTTTTTAGATTTTTTTTTGGCTAATTTCAACATGCTGGTAAATTTGCAAATGTGACTATTTTTATTCCTAACTTTTTCTGCATTGTAGTACTACCTTGAATTAAAAGATAACTTATATTAAAGTCTGTTATTTTTTATGGGCCTGTGAATATTTAGATGTACAAAAAACCAAAAGATAAGTATATTATATTGTTATTTTTATGTACTAAGAAATATCAATAGCCATCAAAATGGCAACACAAGAGAGTGTTTTATATCCTCTTTAAAACCCATTTTGATTTTTCTTCCTAGCTTGTTTGGTTTTCGAGCAATTTCATTTTTTCTATTGCCCCGCGTGCAAGAAATTTCAAATAAACGAAAATTGGTGCGCATTAAAAATACAAATTTTGAAATTTTTGTCAATATCAATTGTCTCGAAAACCATGGCATATACAAGAAAATTACAAGAGTACTTTTTATGATCAGCAATTTTTTTTGTTTCTTTAACGGTTAACGAGTTATCAGTAAAATAAGGCATTTTTCACCTAAGGGGTGGTTTTTTGGGGGGGCTTCGCGTCACCACAGAACTGATTTTTGTGGTTTTGTGATGTTTAATCCTCCCACTAACAATTACTGAAGGAAAATCTCAGATAATATTTTTTGCGAGCTTCTGGTGTATTTTTTACTTTACCGACTGGACTAATAATAGATATAGCGCAATTGAATTCTTTTCTCTGTCACCGTTAGCGGATTGATTGTTAAAATATTTTAATAATTAATCAATCATACATTTTTTCCGATTAACAATACATTGTCATATATATCAGTTTGAGGGTCAACTTATTTAAAATATAATCTCGTATCCATATAGACTCAACTAATTACTGTAATTAACACAAAACATTTTGTTTTCGCGATATTCCTTATACAAAGTAACTGTTGAATGTTTAATCAGAAACAGAAATTATCCTCATTTTTATTAAACGTGTAACTTCAAAACATTTTTAAAACGAGAAATTTCTTAATTCAAACCGTATATATCGTTTGGTTAATATTTTTGAAGTCTTCAAAATTCGGACTCCAATAGCAATTAGCAGCGGCTGTACCAAATCACAATATACACGATCATATTTTAAATTAAAGCAATGGTAAAACAAGCTAACCATTATAATCTTCGCTGATTTATTGCACGGTTTATATAATTGTTGCACATTCTATAGGATGCTCGTCGCAGCTATTTTGTAAATAATAATAGATTTAGACATTTTTTGTTTAATTCAAAATATACAAAAAAAATATTTTTTTAAATATTAATAAATTTTGTATTTATTGATCGATATTGTTCTTTCTCTAGCTAACACTAACTTACTGCTCAAATTTCAATACAATCGGACTTCTCGTTCTTAGGTTATCGTGCTTACAAGAAACGTGACGGACGGACAGACAGACGGACGGACGGATGGACGGACGGACGGACGGACGGGCGGGCGGACGGACGGACGGGCGGACGGGCGGACGGACGGGCGGGCGGACGGACAGACTGACAGATAGACGGACAGACAGACGGACATTTTGAAAGTTGTTCGGAATTCGATCACCAACACAGTGATACCAAATTTTTTTCTCTACGAGCGATATTACCGGTTTTAAAATGTGCCGATCGAATGCAATATACTCTTCGTTTTGTATTTGCGAAGAGTATAATAATGAGTCGTCATGCGTCTTTTCCCAAAAACACTGGTGCGAGGGAACTTCACATTTTCTACATGAATGTGAGAGGCCTAAATACCAAACTCGTTGACCTGTTTAACTTCACCACATACTCTGAATACGATATGAAATATTTTACATAAACCTGGCTAGACTCACATATTTTTGATTCTGAACTCAGCTATGAAAATTATAACGTTTTTCGATGCGATCGAAAATTCAAGAAAATAGGTTTAACCAGAGGAGGTGGTTGTCTTATTCTGCTTAATAAGTCATACAAAGTGAGCATAGGAAACCTAGATTGTATTAATTTAAATCTCCCTATCATCGATGTTGTTGGAATTAAAATCCTCTTAGGGACCACAACACTTTTAGTTTTCTTAATCTACCTAACATAGCATAGGAAACCTAGATTGTACTAATTTAAATCTCCCTATCATCGATGTTGTTGGAATTAAAATCCTCTTAGGAACCATAACACTTTCAGTTTTCTTAATCTACCTAACTTAAATGTACGAATCTATAACACAATTTTTGACTGCTTGGCTAACCTACATGACATTTACGGCACGGACATTCTAATCTTAGGTGTCTTCAATATCCCGGAATATTATGAATGCTCCTCAACATCTCGATTAGGTCCGCTAAAGTCGCTGAACTGAATAATTTTATTAATTTGGCCTCACTCAATATAACTTTTTAACTAATTCCAATAGTCAACTATTTATCTTTTATGCGCGACATAAATAAAAAAAATATCTTGTTATATTTTAATTTTAGAGAATCTGCTTTTGCGTATCTAGAAAGCTGCTATTTTTTTACAAATTAAAAAAAGTTTGTCCTAGCATGCGCAGGAGCCATCATATATTTTCATTCAAGAAATTCGTGAGGGTACGTAGTACAGTTATCAAACTTATAGAAGTTGAACTTTAATACTAACACTTTCAATAAAAAAATATTTCAGTCTTCCATTGTGTTTACAGTATTGAAAAACAATCGTCAAAGTTTATTATTAAAGTTGTTTATTTATGTGGAGCATAAAAAGGTTCACGCGTAGAAAATCTCATGAAATCGGCCAAAATTGCAATTTTTCCAAAATTCCAACGGGATATCATTTTCTTTGAATTTTCTAAATGAGTTTACCAATTATAAGTGGATTTTACAAAAACTGGCACAATTGTTAATTAAGGATTAAATAAAAAATTGATCGTTAATTACTCAAGAAACAATAAACCGATCTTGCTGAAATTTTTGGTACATTATCGGGACAACATAGACACTATCTTTTTAGCCCTCTATGTGCAGTTGTTCTCAAGTAAAGAGATAGTGAAGATAACGCATTTTAAAAGCTTTGGAAGTTATTTTCAAGTTAACAGTTGAACCTAACGACCTCTACCTGTGCTAATTTTTTAGAGAATCTCATAACGAACAATTTTGCTAATGCATATGTTATACTAAAAGTTAGCAAGAATGGAGATATTTAAAGAACTCTAGAAAAAAGACCTATATTACTCACTAATTGTTAATTATAAAATTAAGCGGTTCCCTAATTTATAACCAAAGTTAGGGTGTTCAACTGAACCCTAAAAGGAAGCGATTACAATAATAATCTCGCCTATGGGCCAAAGAATTATTTTTTTGCATTTTTTCCTTCCTGCCGTCTAGCCTATTCCCATACAGCACATGATATCCTGAGGACATCCTATTATAGTCCCATTGTTCCAGATTTGGGATTATCCCATAAACATATCCCTAGGTCATCCCAAGGTTGACCTGACCGGATATTATTGTCCTGTAAAGGTCCTATTCTGGTTATCCGTCGGATATCCGCAACTGATTGCCTACGGATATCCTGACGGGTTGTCGGTATCCGATAGGAGTACAAAATACGTGTATCCTACAGATGTAATAGAATCGATATCCATGGGTTATCTTGTCCAGATTGCCCATAGATATCCTATCATGGGAGCATTTTTACTATCTTTCTTTAAGAAATACATATTTCTACAAAAATGTTAAAACATAAAATTTTATTTATTTAGGCACAATTTAAAAAAAAATTGAATGTAGTGGAGTCGAACCTCTGACTTCTTGAATCGTAAGCAACAATAAATCAATAGAAAGATATACCAGTGAGCTGTGGCGTAAATAACATGACGTCAGAATTACTTTTAAACTGTATTGATAATTTCAGTAATTAATCATTTTATCCAAAGTTACATAGAAGTGTACGTAACTAATATTATTTTTTACCTGTTAGTCGTTTTACCTTTTCAACATATTGATAGTTACTCTTAATTTGAGCATGCGCACAGTACATGACACCATCATGATAAATCTGTGCCATCGATTCATATTTCATGGTCGTCCTGTCGTCCCTCTCGCTATCAAAATAAAATAGTTCAATATTTCTTTATTTGTTTTTGTCATGAATCACATATAATTGATAAAGGTGCAGCAAGTGGTCTACGTAGTGTAAAGCAAGGTATGTGATATTGCAATTATTTATTTTCATCAGTTATAAAAAATAGCTTTTACATAACTTACAAAATAGTTTAAAGAAGACTTGTGTAATGATTTATTTAGTTATCTCCATCTCGATATCCATTTCGATATAATACTTGCTATATTTATTGTCTTTACTCTTACATTAAATTAGATTAAGAAAATTTTCTAACATGGTACCTATATAAAGTAAATACCAATGTAAATATAGGTATGTGTTTCTTTTTAGAAGCAAACTCTGCAGAAAGTAATACAGAAGACTTTACAAAAACATAGTTGGGACACGCAAGTCATAGAAAACAACGGAAACAAGGAAAATATTACTACTAAATATGCACTTTTTCTTAAATTTACGTAGTTGTAAAGAACAGTGGCGTGGTGAAATTTAGGTTAACCATATCGCAATATTGAATCATACGGAACCCAGGCCATACTTTGGGAGCATGACTATCGACGCCAAATGAAGAACTTCTGCCAAGAAAAATTACATTTTATTTTAAATTTGTTCTTGATATATATGCAATTTCAACGTTTATCTAAATAAAAAGTAAAAATGTCTTAATGAAATTCAAATTGTCAACAAATTCTTTTTTAGATATTTTATCACATATTATATGCAATAAACCTATTATAGAAAATAATGTCCTACAGAATAATTCAGAATTTGTCAGTAAATTGACTTTTAGGATATAAATGTTATACTCTTATCTGAAAAACGTCAATATATTTATTATCATAGAAGTGCGGTAGTAGACTTCTCAGAACTCCCAACACAAATAGTACAAAACTATACGTAGGAAATCACCGTTCAGTAACCTATAGTAATTTAAATAGCAATTAGACTGACTGAAAATTTGCTTTCAAACTATGTTAGCAGCTTGTCAGTCTATTATATCTTCCAATGCGAGGGAAACTGGTAACATTTTATGCCAAAATAATATTTTTGCTACATATTTTTATACTTAAATGCCCTAGTAGTTCCAACATAAGGATACAAGTAACAAAAATATTATTTCGAAGTGAAATACTAACAGCTTCCTATACAATAGTGAATGGAGGACTTAGGTAGCGTACCAAGTTGTTAACACTGATTGAAAGCAACTTACAGTTTGGCTATTTAGGTAAACTACGGCCCTGAAAGCCTACAGTGATATCCTATGGATAGCATAAAAGAGATCCTGTAAGGGTCCCAGGTTAATCCTACGGATGTATAAAAATACGTTTGTCGGATATCCTGAGGATATGGAAAATAGTGTAAATTCTGGATCCCAGGGATGTTCCTGGGCGTATTTTGGGATATCCTGAGGATATTTGAATCCTAACTTCTATATCCCTAGGATGGCTGTGGGTTAACTTTGTGCTGTCTGAGTTAGGTAATAAGTCTCAATTGATCGAAGGACGGTGAAATTTTATTTCACAATTTTTTGTTTTCAGTTTACTTATTGAATCGTGGCATGATCTCTTTAATTTTAGACGATATAATTTTTTAAACGGAACGAATGTATTTTGAAAATGATCAATAATGTTAATCAGAGATTATAGATATGGTTGCAAATAATAGGAAACTTTAAATTTGAATAGTGTAACAATTCAACTGTTACTAAGTTAAACTATTTTATTTACATTACGATATTTATTGCTCACACAAAATTAAAAAATATTGCACATTCAAGATATAATCGTAATCAAAATATACTTGTAAGCAGTTTTTGAAACTTTGAGAAAGTAATGTAATCATAATCAATATGATATATTAGGGATTTCCATAACATATTAAATATTAACATTTTTAAATAATTGTGTGAGGAACCAATTATTGAGAGATAATAATTTTCTTGCAAACGTTTGTTTCGAAAAGCATTCGATACAATGTAGACTTTGTTTATGGTAGTCACAAAGTTTGGTTCCTTAAAGTATTTATTTCAGGAGCTACGATTCCCATTAATTCATTTCTGAATTTATAAGAAACTATTATTACTGATCGTATAATAAATATTTCCATATTTCAGACAAATCTTATAAAACCATTTCTCGTAAACACGACAAATTCTTTAGATTTAACATTTTTGTTTCTTTGCATGCTTGTAAAATATCTTAATAGAATAGTCCCTATTAGGCCGATCGTCATAAAGTCAAAATCATCGATTTTGGTCAGAAACAGTAATTTTATTGACTATTCTTATAGACAAAATTACGCAGAACACGATGGTGAAATTGAAAAATTTACAAAACACAGGATTCATTGTTAAAAACAATGGTTTTTAGCGATAATTCTCGTTTTTAAGATTTTTTGACTTTTTAACGAAAACCGCGCGTTGGACAATAAAAAGTCAAGATATAAAAAATGAAGATTTTATCAATACGCGTCGAGTTTTTATCTTTAGCCATTCAATTATTATAAACAAACTAAAGGCTCTAAATTAACAATTCTTGTTCTGTTTAACGAAAAGTCATACGGACACTTCATTATAGTCAAAATGTTGCATTTTGTTCATAGAATTTACAGTTTTTTGTTTGTGTTAATATCTCGCGTATTTTGCATTTGATTATAAAAAGAAGCTAATTTGTTTAGTAAGGACTTGCGACTTTCCATGGCATTCTTTGCACTCTCCACCCATGGCAATCGATAAATATTGACAAAAACTACCATTTCTGTGTGGTATTACTCTCTTTTACGTTTTGTTACCCCTCCGCCAACGTTAAAAAAAATGCTTAGTAGACAAATAAGTTCCCTCGGCTCAGGAACGTCGTATCGAAATGCAGTTGTCGGCAAATGGAAGATAATAAAAATTGGAAAATTTTTAGCCTAGATCGAAGAATCGGAGATACAGACCATTTTGCGTGTACGGCTATCATTGTTTATTATTTAATTTTTTGAATAAAATCTTGTGACAACTAAAGTTAATATATTAAAGTAACTAGTTTTCAGTTGTCACAAAAATCCATTGTCTTTTTTTTCATACATTTTTTGCTTTTATAACAATTAATTTATGAACGCCGTACAACTTTTTTAGTGTTTACGTTTCGAGTAATTAGTTTCAGTTTGAATTTAATTGTTTCAATCAAAAACTGTGTGTCTGACGAGAAAAATTCAAGAGACCCTTTTCATGTAGAACTGATCAGGCTACTCAGAAAAAATGTCAGTGGCGTACCACTTTTTTGGTAAAAAATGTCACAGGACATGTTCGCAGGAACGCCACTGGTGGAGCAATAAAACAACTTTTACTAGTAATTAAAATATGTGGTTTTACCTTCTATTAATGAATACCAAAATTGAAAATGATATCTAAAGTACTTTCTGAGTTATTAAAAATAACGATTTAAAAAAAAATTCAAGACCCTGCAGCAAATAATTTAAGCCGTTGAGGACATATGTTCATATTAACTTTTCTTCATAAAATGACCTAAGGAATCACACTCTGGAATATTAGCACGCCATTAAGAAATACCCTGTATAAAAAAATAATGAAACTTAAAAAATAAGAAATAAAATAAAAATACATCTAAATGACTCTTTAACATGTTAGCTGCCGCCTGACCACCTCATTTGATCGTTTTTTGTTCTTGCCACCCTCATTTCAGTGCTCAGCTCAGTGGCGCAATGCTAAAGGTGTTTGGCTTGCGACCACGGAGTCCCGGATTCGAATCCTGGTCAGGGTATGGATGTTTAGTGGTGTTTTTTTATGTGTTACCGAGACGGTAGCAGTGAGCTAGACCGCTGTTGGGTGGCACAACATGTCTAGTTGCTGTTATCTCTCCTGAGTTCGAGTCTCAGCTGCGGTAGATGGCAATATCGCAGGGAATGGTTGTTGTGTTGATGTCTATGTGTACGTGTCCTGGTTGAGTGGTAGAGCAGCAATACCTGACGTTAATATAAATAAGGCACTAAAATAAAAAAAATAAAAAAAAATTACCGAAAATGCACATAGCATAACTTAGGTTTCCAGTGAGAAAAAAACAAACAAAAAAAAGAGGTATACAGCATTTTAATTTGAATCTAACTACACTTTTCATTTAATGGTGGCCCGCAGTCGGGTGGCGTGGACATAATACAATTATTTTCCGTGTGCCAAATGACCGCCGCGCCGGTAGACATTTGAAAATATAACCTCGTAATAGTTTCAGGTTCCATGTGTTTAGTTCTGCAAGTTTTGTCTAGTTTGAAAACTAAAGGCAGTATTTGAAAAGGTAAAACATATTTAATAGTTAGAAAGTTACAAGATATGTTTATATACATAATATAATAAATAGATTTCAGTTTCTTTTTTGGACAAATTAGAAGGGATAAGTACACTTTTATTACAATTGACACATTTCCTTGATATTTATTCAATCTCTTCCGGGCCCATAATACTTATATAACTATAAAAAGACATAAAGGCATATATTGTCACTTTTACATACATTTTATTGAACTAAACATACCTGTAACGCCGAACCATTTCCACCTAAGATTTCTTGTATGCCGAATAATCTATTCCTATGAGTATTTTCATATTCAATGAATAGCGGGCGTCCAAGGTGCATTTAAAGTGATAAAAGTAAATGACCGCGGGCTACAGTCGGCATGTTAGGCAAGTGCCCTATCGACAGCCGGCTGGCAAATTGACATTTTGAGTATGATACAAAAATTCCATCCGGCAGCTAACGCGTTTTAAACTACTTTAAACCACTTAAAGCGTACTTAAAGCAAAGCGCGCTTTGAATTTTATATATACAAAGTCGTTACCGCCCAAATCATTCGGAGCGTAAACACTAAAAAACGTTCCACGGCGTTCATAAATTAATTGTTATGAAAGCAAAAAATGTACCTATGAAAAAACCAATGGATTTTTGTGACAGCTGAAAAATAGTTAGTTTAATATATTAACCTTTAATACATAAACAAAGAACTGTCATGGTTGACGGCCAAAAAAGTTTTGAGAACGGAAGTAGATTCTCTTCCGAAACGTTAACTACCTATAGCTTTGATTTTCAGTTTTTAGTTTATAACATTGTTCTAGTTTATATATTTTTAGGTGTGAGACTTTTTGAAACAGTCAAGTACTCAAGAACCAACCTCTGTCTGATCCGTTTGGCGCAGAGGTTTTTTCATTAAAATTTTTAAATATTTTTCAGTGGTAAAATACCCAATAAAAAGTAAGAAAATATTAACCTTATTTTTAAAAGTGAATTCACAGGTCAACATTTTATGTAGGCTTGTGCACGGGCATTGGAGATGTTATCCTAGGGTTTTTAGGGTCGTTGATTACGATGAGCGGGTCGGTTAGGCTCCATCACGTCAAATTTAAGGTTATTTGAAGGTCAAACGGTCAAAGAAATCTTCCAAAAAATCTGAAAAAAAATGCATGGATATGTTTTTGAGGTCACTGAATCCGAGTCCGGTGTTTGTCTTTACTTTGCATGCATCCTCGAGGTCATGCAAGGTCATTTCAAGGTCATTTGAGGGGGTTTTGAGACAAAAATGCCAAGTACCATCCGAAAAATCTGAAAAAATTGATACGTTCGTTTTCGAGGACCCTGAATCTGAATATGAGGTCAGTCGACCTCATTTCAAGGCCATTTTCAAAGCCATTTGAAGGTCAAGCGCTCAAAGACCCTTCCAAACAATTCGAATCGGGTGTTTATTTTTACTTTGCATGCATCCTCGAGGTCATTCAAGGTCATCTCAAGGCAGGTATTCTAGTTCTCTGGCACAATAGTGCATTTCGCAGATTGAGATTGTTACCATTGTAACCAGTTGTCATTAATGAAATCTTTACATTCTTTCGATAACCTGAATTCTGGTTATGCTAGCAAATTAAAATCCTAAAATAACTTTGTCTAATTTCTTAATTGAAAATTGTCATTCTAACACTAGCATAACATGTTATAATACATACGTGTGCCAAATTTCAGGTGAATATCTCAAATTTATTTTATCGGCCCCTTTAATAATAAAGTGTGGGATTATCTCAGTTTTATTTTATCAATCTCTTCAATTATGGAGTGGGGATGGTGCGGAGAGGGGTGTAAAATATTATAAAATAATTTGAGGCCTTGGCTTCTAGTATATACCTACACTAAATATCAAACTTCTATACTCTTACCAGTTTGCTTTACTTATTTCCCCTCATGTATCTTTGTTTAACCCCAACCCTTCATCGGAATTATCACAGAATATAATTTAGTCCCAGATCTCATCATGGTATGTACGTGTACCAAATTTCAAGTCAACATCTTAAACCGTTTCTGAAAAAACTGCCCACAAAAAAAAGTTACAGACCCACAGCTAGGAAATCGACAAACATACAGATAAACATTTTTTTTTGCTTGAATTTAAAATCTCGACGTGCTATGGCATTCCAAAAATGTCAAATTATTGAAATAATTTCACAATGAGGTCCTTTTGCGGTAAAAAAACAAAATCCTGTTTTGTGAATACGTTTCAATACAATGGGCTTGTTCGGCATTTTTTTTTTATTTCATAAATCGAAAGTGCAAGTATAAATTAATGGATCTGCAAAAAATCAGAATCTTATTCGCACGTTTAGTATCTTAAAAACTATTACAAATTTCCATCTCGCGAAAATGGGGCGTGGCCAGGCGCTACGTCACTATACGCAAAGACTCGGCGATCTCAATAGGCTTGATGCTCCTTATTGGTTATAATTATAAGTGTTTTCGAAGTATTGTATGTTTTGCTTACTACTTGACAGTAGGGGAGTACAATTTGGTGAAATGTCAAAAAATTACAATTTTCTCTCGCTCCTGCCGGAACGAATTTTCCGTTTCGACCCTGCAATTTACGATTAGAATTCATCGCCGACCTTCTCCTTTCCGTGGACACATAGAACGAACTTCCACTCGACGTATTTATTTAGTTACCAGCGTTTAAAAATTCCATGTTTTTCGACTTTTCAGGTTAAATTTGAAAGGTCCCAGAAAGCCATTTTTTACGTCACTTGCGTATAGTGACGTCACAAATGAGCGCTCGGTTTTTGCAACTATTGCTAATTTCAACTCCTTATATCTCGAGAACGGAAAAAGTTAATAATACGAAATTTTAAGTGTATAATGAGAATATCGAGTACTATATGAAAAAGTATAAAAACCATATAAAAAGAATATCATGGAACAAGCCCATTATAAGCAAACAAATAATAATTCACTTTTAAAAATAGCAATATCTTTTCTTCTAAAATAAAACATGTTATTAAACTTTAAAAACTGCTCTAAATGAGCAATTTTTTAAAATAACTTGCCAGGTTGGAGTGGTAATTGTTTTTACAGTAAAAGTCTAAGCTAATAAAAAAAAATTACCTAACTCATGAAAATGTTTTTTTTTCAAATGTATGGCATTATTAATTTTAATTCCCTACAATGTAAGATTTATGCAATAATTTGTTATGGTTCTAAGAAACAGGATAATCCAAAACTTATTTCGGAAAATTACCATTACAGGTATAATCATAAAAATTGAGAAAATGAATATATTACTAGCAAAATTACTGGTAATTATTTCAAACTCTTACTAAAGACTTATCATAGATAAGTACAAAAACATATATCTTTCTAAACAAAATACTTTGCTGGCTATATGCCACGAACAACATTGATTTAAAAGAATGAAATATGCACATTACGTACAGGTAACTGTCACAATAATGTTAATTTTAATATTAATTATCAATTAATTATAATTAATTTTATTTTGGACTGTGATCAACAGCAGGGCCATTCAGAATTGCGTATTAGAATCTTAAAATGTGGAATTTTGTAGCTGTGGCACGCAAAAAAATGATGTAAGGTACTGATTTTCACGAAATTCATAAAAGTGCCAATATCTCAAAAACTAACAATTTTATACCAAGGTCATATTTTGATATTCTGGTCAGTCATAAGCTGACCTATCAGTCCTCCACGAGATGACGTTGAGTTTTGGGAAACTGTGTATAGATTTCAATTCCGTGTCGTTTTTTTTTTGTATCATTATACATTTGATTTGCTAGTTGTATTATATTTTTTTACTTTTGAGGTATTTCGGCACCCAGGGTTCCTCGTTGTTCCCGGTACCTCGACGACGCGGCCGTCATGCTCCACATGACTTTGCCTTTAAAAGCCCTTCTCAGTAGCTGGTTTTGATACCTAAGGTACACTTTTAAATTATCCACGAAATAATCAATGCTATTGAAAATCATCTATTCAATTCAATACTAGCCAGGAGAAACTATCGTTTTCAACGCAATGAAAAACCTACGGGTTTTACCAAAAACTCTGTTCCCAATTAAAAATACACTATCTAACCATGCATATTTGAAGTTTAAAGCAGCGCAAATGTTTAAACATGTGTAAGCGTCAAAAAAATATGAAATGTAATTACTACTACTAACCCATTACACAGCACCGCTGAAACGTTAACAACAACATGGATAACCTAAGCATCAAGTTTGTAAATGGGTAAATCAATAAAAACAATAATATTTACATAATTATGCCGGTTTTCCATATGGATGGATCAATAAAATTTACGTTAAATATGCGACTTCATTCATTTTAATATTGCATCATGAAATGGAAAAATTAGTATGATGAAATAAATAAACAATAACAGCATAGTTTTTGTCATGAAATATTTATTGAGTATTTGAACATATTAAACGCTAGACATGGCATTTAATATACGCCTATTTTCTTAGCAAATGATTCAAGTGATAACAGGAATCTATCCAAGCGACTACATAAACTATCTTATAAATATTATAAAGGTAGGGAACCTAGCTTCGCAATAAAAACTCCGAACATGTCTCGAAAATATAGTTTTGAAAAATTATCTTTCACAGCTATATAGAGAGCGCAGCGCAATTCTGTCTGCGATTCAAAAAGCATTTAAAAAAATGCCGAAAATGTTTGTGTTACTGAAAATTAATTTAATCGTCTATATACTTTCAAATAGACAAGCAGAGTTGAAGGCAATTGTGTTTAACACCTTTGAATTCTAAGTTGCTTGAGAATGCAGAGTCTCTGAAGCAATTAGAAAAAAACAACAAGATTACTTTGATGTGGGTGCCAGGACACGAGGGAATAATAGGTAACAAATTAGCTTTAACCCTTGCAAAAAGGCGCCGAAGCCCCATTTTTTGGGCCGGAACCGTTCTGTGGCTTACGACATGCAACATAAAACGAAGAGATCCTAAAATGGAAAAAGGAACAAAAAGAGTCCCACCAGACGAATACTCCAGGCCCAAGACAAGCGGAAAAGTTCTTATTTGATAAAGAAAGTCCCATAACTTCTAGAACTCGAAAAGTTTGAATAAAGGCCGATAACAGGCTTTCTGACAAGCCATTGCACCTTGAGACCCCGTATTAAGAATATGGGCACAGCATAAAATAATAAATGCAGAAGATATTGTCTGCAATTATTTATTTGTGGTATATTCAACTCTGTCTGATCCATTCATTAGACGAGGTTTTTTCACTAAAATTTTTTAAAAATTTTCAGTGGCAAAATACCCAATAAAAAGTAAGAAAGTTATTGCAGATATTGTGGTATTTCCACGGAAACTGTAGACTATGGCGGATTTAGGGTTTTTGCTTCCGTGGGCAATGGATCTTCCGCCCCAAACCTAATCTAACTTAATAGATTATAACATATGAGTAGACATTGGAAAATTTTGAAAATTTGGTAGGAAACTAATGTCGATGGGAGAAACTCGGCTAAAATATTTTCAAGATCGTGGCACTTCCGGTTATACCGAAAGTAGATACCAAGTTGCTTATTTTAAGTGGAACACCCTATATATTTTCGACTTTTTGAAATAATCATGAAATTCTGAGTCGAAACATGTGCACACCATATATCCAAACATAGCAGTTTTGGAGATATTTGACATTTTATAAAAAATTTGACAATGGTGCAATGGTTTGCAAGAACCGTAATAACTTTCTTCATTTAGGAGGTCCTCAATTGCTCTTTAGCATGTATAAAGAGCACAAGATGAACCAGTCTCTACAATAAAAATAAATTCCATAAAGTATACCGAGTGTTATATTTTTCAAGTTACATTTTGTCAAAGTCAAACTTCAAAAACTTTTTTATTTCAAACGGAACACCCTGTATTTTTTAGCATCAAATTGTGTACAATTAAATTCCCCTTTTTCTAGTACAGGTATTGTGGGGGTTAAAGTTACAACTTTTTGATATATTGGCGATTTTCTGAAAGAAGGAGAAGGTTTATAAGATACGATGGAAGGTAAATAGTAGCAATCGAAGGTAAATACATTTTTGTCTTTTTCTTTAAAGTATTTGCGAATCGTAAAGAATATGTCTTGAGAGTGGATAATACCGCCGCGCCGACGCAACCATTTCAGAAAGCACGTCAGATGCAGTTAGTAATAAAGTTTCATCAGACGCGTAGGCGTAAATTCATCAGTGGCAATCATTTTTCAATAATTACTTATCACCACAGTATACAGAGAGAGTTTCATCTGAAATAAGTAACATAAAACAAATTTTGTTTGGCTTATCCGATGTAAAATTGCCAATTACCTTAGATGTGACAGTAATATGATCAATTAGAAGGTTTTGGGCAATTCTTGGCATAAATGCTATTTAGTTACGTCGCAACGAGCCTACAATTCTGACGTTTTTGACGTACAAATGTATGAATTGTTCGATTTAAGAAACATAACATTCATACGTCACGCGCACGCTGATTAAGTCACCCTGTATATTTCAAAATATTTTGTAGCCTCTGTCGCTTTATTTTAAAAAATGTTCAATCTTTTTGAGAGACGAATCTGCGACATCCTGTATAAGCGACCCGGGTAAAGATAGAAATAGTAATTTAAATCAACAAAGTTAGCTAATATAATCTCTTTTGTAAGACTCTGCAATACATTTCCACTAAGATCGTAGGTCATTTTACAGTCTCTGACGCATTTTTGTTTATATTTGTATCTGTAATCAGTATACACCCTATACAACTTTACTCGACATGCTGCCGTAAATCCTAGTTGTTTGTTAGAGTATTTGCTTGAAACTGAAACTAATTGCAAAATATAGTAATATAATCTTGGAAGATTCAATAAAATATAAAAAAAAACGCCGCTCCGTTCTACTATAATTATAAGATACTATTAGTTATCGGCCGATTGATTCTCTCTCTCTTTCACAGACATTAATATATATATAAAGAAGTAAGGAAATAACATGATAATTTTACTATAAACATTTCTTTGCGTTTAACATAAAAGGATACGAAGTTTTCAATTCTGTTTCATTTCCAATTAATTGTCGTATCATACGCATTCTGAACCTCCTTGCGATTAATTTATCAACTGTACCACGTTGACTTTCATTAGTTGTTATATTATTACTTTTCTTATTTTACATCGAACAAAATTTAAGTTAAAATGCGCGTAGCAATTATTGGAGCTGGAGCTGCCGGTTTGGCATCTGCAAGACATGTTGTGGCAAATGGTTTTGACTGTGACGTTTTTGAAATGGGAGCCCAGTTGGGTGGTACTTGGGTCTACACGGACGATGTCGGGACAGACAGATATGGTTATCCAGTGTATTCCGCTATGTACAAAGGACTAAGGTAGGATTATATTTATTTCATACTAATGTAAAGCAAGTGACGAGGAATATAATTTTCATTATATTAAATGAATATAGTTAGAGACCAGGCCCAAATTATTTCTTGCGTCAAAATAAGGTAAAAGATTGCTGTTTTCTTTTCAATCCTAGATTTCATAATTTTCAACATACATCTAGATTTGCGATTGAAAATCTCTTGTGGTTTCTGTTTTATAGCTAAAGACTTTTTAAGAAACAGGCTTTCTCGCGATAATTTATTTCTTAAAAAGGTTTTAAAAAATGCTTCAAGCAAAAATTGCAAGCGACAAATTATCTGTCAATTTGCTTAAATCGGATATCAAAACAAGCTAACGCCGATTTAGTGCACTTTTTGTATAATTGTTGCAGTTTTTTTTGTAAACAATATTAGTTTTAGATATTTTTAGTTTAATTACAAAACATTAAATTTTTCTTCTTTATTTAAAAAAAAAATATTACTTTTTTATTTATTGATAGATGTTGTTTAAAAACAATAGGGTTCTTGTTCTAGCTAACAGTAATTTATTGTCTAAATTTCAATACGATCGGACTTTTACTTCTTAATTTATCGTGCTTAAATGAAACGTGACGTGCGGATAGGCAAACAGACGGACGGACGGACGGACAGATAGACTGACGGACAGACAGACAGACGGACGGACATTTTGAAAGTTTGTTCAGAATTCGATCACCAACACCAACAACAGTGATACGAAATTTTTTTCTCTACGAGCAATATTACCGGTTTTAGAATTGTGTCGATCGAATGCAATATACTTTTCGTTTTGTATTTGCGAAGAGTACAATAATGAAATCTAAGCTCAAAGAAACTAAGTAAAATAACTCACTCCTTTAATCCTAAAATTCGATTCTAAAAAATGTTGGTCAATCACAACTAAGTGACCTCAACAAGGTGATGCAGACTGATTTTTGAAAACATTAATTTTTGCGTAACAACCTGAAAAGGGGAAAATCAGGAAAATCATCATAACTTGGAATTGGGCACCAATATAGATGTTCTTAGGCTTAAATTGTAGATTTCTCTCTGTACGTTCATAATCCTAAGAAAAAATATTTATTTTGGTTTTTAACCTTCTTTTCTGTGCTTAATTACTCAAAAAATCATAGTTTTTTTTAAATATTCTCATCCATCCTAAATTCTATTAAAACAAATATATCAATCCGTGGAATTTTGGAAAAAAGCTGTGACTGAAAATGTTGATTATTTTGTCATGGAGTTTAGCTTCAACTATTATGTAAACATTTGGGCAATAATAAACATTTTTTACTTATCTTCAAACCATGCTTCTTAAATAAGTTAAGAATTTTAAAAACCCCAAACACAAAAAATAAACTATTAAAAAGAGAAACATAATTAAATGCGTCGGGGACGGCTGCTATCTCTATCCACAGATAGAAACTTACTTACATAATATTTTATGCAATATGTTACTTTTAGTAAGTAAGAGAGTTGTTCATTTCAGCGGTCCCCAGCACTTTTTTTTAATAATGATGATATCTGTAGTAAAACTTAAAACTGTTCATTCACGGTCCAACGATTTTACTGAAAAAGAAATGACCAGTGTTTCGATTCAGTGAATGTGAAAAAGAAATGACCAGTGTTTCGAGTCAGTGAATGTAAATTATTTGTTCCATTTCAAGGTTTGTTTTCTGTGTCGGGGGTTTTTAAGAGTTTTAATTTAATTTTTTAAACTAAAAGATTAACTTGAACCTATCAAGGTCAATATATTTTTTAAAACTGTTTAAATATGTATAAGATAAACACTGATTTAATGTGTGAATTAGAACCGGATCCTTCACCATTTCTTAGAACACAATGTCCGTTACACTGATTGTTTAACAATAAAACTTTAAAATCTTGGAAACGGTATACTCGATTTCCACCAAACATAGCTAAGAACTCTATCTTGCAAATACCAGCTTTTGTAACAAAAAACTGCTATGAAATCGGTTCAGTCTTCTTGGAGATGGGATGCCATAGACAGACACACACACATACAGACAAAGGTTTCAAGCTCCTAACAAGAGGGAGCAATTCCTAAGGTCAGAGGGGAAGGGAGCAAAGCACCATATGAAGAGATATCTCCCTAATAATCTAATTTTAGCCAAAAAGATTCTTCAACAATCCTGTAGTATTTATTTATATACAATTCACACTTATTCTCCGTTAAACAACATCATCCAATTTACAAAAAAACAGCTTATTACAATTCTATTAAAATCATGATTAACAGTAAGCTATTTTGTTTTTTGTAAATTGGGTGATGTTATTTAACTGAAAATAAGTTTAAGCTGTACATAAATAAATACTGCAGATTGTTGCGGAATTTGATTATTAGGGAGATATCTCTTCATTTGGCGCTTTTCCTCGTTCCCCACTGACCTTAGGAATAGGCGGGTTCGGTAATTTTCAATTTTTGCTTAAATCGATAGAAACCATGAAAAAAAACAACCATATAAAATTTAAAAATTAAATGTCCAAAAATAAAGGTTTTATTGATACTTGAAAATCTTCCCGTCGCCGCGAGGCTAGAAACGTACCTATGCGTGAGGCTACTGCCGTGACGTCAGTGGCCCGACAGCGCTGAGCGGTCTCCATAATCTTCTCTTCCTGATCTGTAAAAAGTGGGTAGGTACGTAGTGTAAATTTATTTGCAATTATTCAAAGGTCTTTGGAAGCTCACACTATATAATATATAATATACCTACTGTTAGCAATTAATGCTTTTCAAATAAGTTTATCTTCAAAATTTTATTAAGTAGTTTTTAAAATACACAAATCGGTATAGTTTACCTCATATTTACTTGTCACATAAAAAAATCCCATTAATGTCTCTGCGGCGCCGGCGGTTCCATTAAATCTGCTTTGTACATGCGGCATTTTTTATTTTTATATCTAGTAAATACAAGGTAAACTTATATAAATACATATTAATTATAATTTTTAAACGTCGGAGCATGAAAGCGTCGACGTATATTTGTCAGTTGCTTATACCTCTGCCTATTTCCATTCTAACAGATATAAATAAATAAATAAATAAATAAATAAATATAAAATAATAATTTATTGCCAGGAAACAAAATAGTTTACAGACAAACGGTGAAAAGTTACTTGTCTAGCAGATTGCCTGTTTTATAGATATACGTATTCAAATGTTAGTTTGTTTAAACTTTACCGAAACTTCACTAAATAATAAATACAAATACAATACAAATAAAAAATATGCCACAAGTATGGTATTTACGGTATTTAGCGCCACTGCTTTGAGCTTGATTTAGGTTCGCATTGTTTGGCAAAAAATCAAATACCATCTGCACATTTAAATGTGGTGTGTTTCGGGAATCGGCTTTCTGGTACCCCGGTTGCATTGTACGACTAGGACTTTAAAAAACACCACCGATGAATGTCACAAAACTTAAATATTATAGTGATTCGCTGCTTGCGCTATGCGGGATACGTGCGCGTAGGGTGGAGCCGGAGCTTATATCAGGCCACTGACGTCAATTCCGTTGTGGGGTCCACCATTATCACCGAACTTTAATTTGGCAATTGCAGGCGCTGCAATTTTTTTTTCTCATTTTTTTTGCACTGCACATACGTGTTTTGTTGACTATTTAACTTCACATCTGCCAAGAAAAATGTTTTTTTCTTTTATGACCGAACCCGCCTATTGCTCCCTCTTAAAGAATACATATGATTGACCGCAATTCTTCATTTGTGCACGTGTTCATGTGGTAGAATTTAGAGGAGACACATGTTTCGTCTCTCCTCTAAATATCTAGGAGTAATTCTGAACCAAAAACTTACCTGGAACGCACATTTAGAAAGAACACTTACCAAAGCCACTGCGGCTATTTGGACGTGCCCCAGGCTGTTCGGTAAGACTTAAGGTCTAAAACCGAAACTGATCTACTGGTCTTATCTTTCGGTTGTGAGACCCATGGTAACCTACTCATCATATGTATGGTGGCCAAAAACTGAAGAAATATTAGCACAAGGAAAGTTGCAGAAATTTCAAGGCCTTGTCTGCTTAGGGATTACAGGTGCAATGTGCTCCTGTTCCACCGCAGCTATGGAAGCAATGCTTGACCTACTTCATCTACATATTTATGTAATTAGGGAGGCATCGCTTAGTGCCCTAAGGATGCAGCACGTACTCTCTCTTAAACCAGGCGATCTGGTTGGTCACTTAAGGATCCTGGAGTTAATTCGATTGGAATCCAAGACCAAACCCATTGACTCAATGCCAATCAAGCGGGACTTTGACTGTCTGTTTGATGTGCTGATTGAGAGCCGTCAGACGAGCAGTCGAAAAGTACCTAGAAAAGGTGGAATTAACACCTGAAGACATAGGGAAATTAGCCCCCCAGAATAATCACAAGCTTTGTAAAGCTTGGGAGTCCTGAGCAACAACTAATTGAAGGGTAATTCACAAAAGATCTTTTAGGTCTATGTGAAGAAGGGCTGTTCAGATCCGAGCGACCCCTTAAACAATCTACAATTTAGTACAACTTGTCTGGGTAACACTTTCAATGCATCAGGACCAATCCCTGGCATCTCATAACATCTCCTTAAAAAAGCAACTGAAGTTTAAGAACTCCTCTATGCATAAAAGTTTTGTCTGCCATTGAAAAAATGTAGAAATTAAGTCTGACATGGTGAAAAACATTTTTTCAATGACAAACAAATTTTTATGCATAGAGGAGATCTTAAAATCCGTCTCATAACCAGAGCCCGGCGCAAAAGTAGTTAAGCCAGATACGGTCTTCACACACAGATTAATATAATATTTTGTATGATTCACATAAGCAAATAAATACAATATTTATAGGAAACAAATACCTACTTTTGCGGTAAGAAATAAAAAGTATGGCACAAAACTTATAAAATAATAAAAAAATAATTTATTATTGGTTTGGAGAAATTATTTATTTGGTGTTGTTGAGCAAGTAGATGTAAGAGATGTTTACTGAAACTGGTGGATAAAAAATACCAGACTTCGGCCGCATATTATATACACCTGCAGCGTCGCGCGTCGGTCTGATTGTCTAATTGAAAACAAAAAACTCGGCACTTTAAACGGCATAGGTACGCCACTTCAACTTTTTATATCAGTTAAGGAAATGTAAACATCTCCCATATGTTTATTCCAACTATATTAAACAATTTTCAATTTAAAATATAATTTTTGTCCGCACCTAATATAAGGCACTATAATTTAAAAAAATATAAGGAGAATTTTCGACATCACAAAGTCACCGCCGCGCTTGTCACTCTCTTTCTGCTTTTTTACGACAGCGAATAGGATACGGTAAACAATAATAATAGTAAAATAAACAGCAGGTTGCGTTCTATATTTTGCAGAAGACTTCAAACATACAGAAAGCATTTGAAGTAAAAAAGGTCCAAGAATTATTATTAATTTATTACACAATGACCAGTGCCATGTGAGATTGTTTATATACACATACGCATTATGGAGTCAACACTACCGACTTGTCAGTACATTTAATAGAAGTAAATGTGTCGTGATTTGTTATGGCGTCGAGTGGTTTTCCATGAAATAAAACAGTAATTTCGTAGATTAAAGATTTTCTGGAACTGCGGTTTAACGGTGTAGAACTTTTCTGTGCCAGCTGTGAAAAAACACTATCGTGGACATGCAAATCGAACATTTTAAAACAAGTTTCATCTGAACGTCATAAAAACTAAAATTTAGCATATTTACATGGATATTTCTCACGGATCTCTAGCTATACGGAATGTTCAACGTAAGCCGGAAACAGATCAGTATACAGTAATTGATGTAATACACATTATAGGTATTTGATCTACATCAATATATTTTTAGAGTCTCAGGGGATATTGCTGAGTGAAATACAAATTGGATACATAACAGTGTTAAGAAACAACCCCGGTTTTTCAACATTTTTGTGTGTGGCAAAGAAGTGGACGTTGAACGGTTGAACGATCCTTTTTCACAATACAAGTGGGATATTCAGTGACAGGCGCCGGAGTTTTATTTTGGACGATTTAGAACAAGTGCAAATAATATATTTTTATTATCCTAATAATAAGGTATAGTTACTAGGCGTTTATGTTTGTGCATCTAACAATAAGTGCATCAAAGTATGACTTATAACTGTTGCGTCATTTATCTTTAAATATTACGGAATTCACTAGATATAATCATAACGTAACATATTGTATTATTGCGCATGAAAATGTTTATATAGTTCATATTGCGCAAAGCCGACTCTGGCTTTTACGTCATAACTAGAGGTGTTTTAAAATCTCATGAGCTGTGACCTTCATATGCGCACAGACATAATCCCTCCTGTCGACTCAGTTACACTTCTTAAAATTATTATATTTATTGTTTACAATTTATCCCGAGCTCTTGTTTATGTATACAACAATTCAGCCGCCAGTGTCTTCAAAAAAATACTTATAAAGCAGAATGAACTTTGGCTTTTGCGCATTTCGTGGCTCATAAGATTCTGAAACACCTCTACCTCTGAGCCGGGGTCTGCTCATAACACACTACATTCAAATATCGAATAGAAAAATTATAAAATGTCTGTGCTCCTTGTAAACACAATAACTTCTTTTAGACTCAAAACTTTGTTTAAAATTGGGAATATCGGGTGTCAACAAGATCACTTTCCGGCCGCCAATTATTAAATTTTTAAAGGATCGAGATAAAAGTTGGTATGTGTCACGTACAACTAAAACAACATTTTTTGATCTGTCTGTCAAGTTTTTGAAATGTCCAGGTACACCGGAAGTGACCCAAACTTTTGATTTTTAAATGTCACACCTAAAAATATATAAACTAGATCAATATTATAAAATAAAAAATGAAAATGAAAAGTAAAGACAGTTAACGCTTCTGAAGATTATCTATTTCCATTCTCAGAACTTTTTGTCCGTCAATCATGACACTTCGTTGTTTATGTATTTCCATAGTCACGTGAGACTTTGAATTATATTTACCTTATTTTTACTTACTTGGTCTCAAAGAATGGGCAGCCAACTAGTTAAAGAATGTACTAAATGATTTGAAACGCATGTATCCTCGTTTAATAAAATAAACTCCTTAACTTTTCATTCAGTTCTGTTGGTTTATTTTCCAAAATCTTCGCCGAATCCCATTGGATCCTGTGATTCATCCCACGCGTGTTCACAAATCTTCGATTTTTCAATTCTCCCCTTCTTGCGCAATTTCTATGTTCACTCAATCTTACACTGAAAGGCTTAGATGACTCACCTACGTAATGTTTTTCGCACTCACATGGAACTCTACATATACAATTTTTAGAATTCTGAATAACATTTAGAGGTTTGGTTTTCGATAAAACCGATCTTAGTGTGGAGCCCATTTTATCGTTCGTATAGAAAGCCTATTCCCAATTCTTCGTAATCTATCTGGTAAACCATGTATATATGGAATTACTGCTATAGACTTAAAGATCTCAGGTTGTAATGGTATATTATTTCTCCTTTTAATGTTCATCAACTGACTGTTAACAAAACTCTCAGGATATTGAGTATTTAATAAGACAATTTTTATAAATTGCTTCTCGTTCCTTAAGATTACATCATTTGAAGAAATTATTTTGGCTTTATCATACAAACGCTTAACAATACCTTAAGTGTTTGTATGACGTCACAAACAAACAATTACAGACAAGGTCTAAACTTAGTAAAATAACTTTTTTCGAAATTACTCAAAATGTTCATACTATAGATAAATGTAATGTGACTTCTACATCCAAGTAGAGGAGTGGAAGTATAGTAATAGTAAAAAAAATCATTTTCTTTTTCTTGAAATAGGTTTAAAATATCACGACACATCAACATGTTAAATTTGAGCAAAAAAGAATTCTGTCTGTCTGTCGCTCAGGTTGGTCGGTTTGTAAGTTTCTTGTACCCACGATTACTCTGGAACGGTTTGAGATATTGAACTTCAAATCTGTAACGTATGCATGATAGCAAGGTAGAATATCTTTATTTGGTTATATCCGTCATACAGACTAATCGTCAGAGACGTGTAAATGCTCATGTTTTATATAAATCAAATATACCCTCTGTCTCACCAATTCGAACGAGTTTTACGTAGATAAATGCATATACCAGTTTTACGTTAAAATGGCGATAAAAGGTATTTTTAATAGGATAGGATTGCAAATATTTATTTATTTTATTTATTTATTTATTTATTACATACACTGTTCAACAGGTAAGATACCCAATTACAGAACAGGAATAAAGGCATACAAAGCATTAATTACATAATATACAACAACATAGAAAGAAAGTAAAATGAAGAAAAAAATTACTTAAATGTACGAACTATGAATAACTAATGATACGAAGAAAGAGAAAAAAATAACATGGGAAATGTTTAAATATAAAAACTATATATACATATGTGATTCAAAGCAAATTAAGAAAAACAAAGACACTCACTGGTTATTTCATTTAGAACATTTTGTTTTATGTCAGTAAGGCTGCAATTAAAAATATCGAAGTCGTTACATAATTTGTTAGAAGTACTGCAAATCGTATATAAAGGTGAATTATTTAGTACGTTGGTACGCGGCGTAGGTAAATAGAAAAGTTGGTGATTACGAGTGTTACGGGTCAAATTGAATTTAAGAAATACAAAGTGAAATTTGACTCTAAATTACAATTAGTTCTTAAATCTTAAGGTCGGCTAGCTCTCTCACGAGACTCTCAGAGGTGAAGATCGTTTATTTTTAACGATTTCAATTTTGCCATAAGTTGAAATGAGCGCCAGGTAATTTCCTATAAATTCCAGCCCCCCTTAGAGTGAGTATGACACACCGATTATCAAAAAAAACTACCAAAAACCGTGTTAAATTTAATTTAAGTCAAAATAATAGAAATCTATTTAAAATAATTATTTAATTTACATACAAAATACAATTAATAAACGTACAAATCGGCTCAGCTTTATGAATATTATTAACAGGAAATTATAAAAAAAATCTTATTCGCTAGATCTACGATTAGTAGTAATACTATTGTACCAATAATCTACAGATAAAAATATTCTCCTTTTTTACAAAAAAAACCACTATTGGTTGATCACTGATGTATTGCAAATGAATTGTTAAAAATATACTGACGATTTACTAACGATCTCTAACGATGTACTGTCAATGATTTCTAATTAGGTTGAATTAAAATATGTTGCTCTATATTGACGCTGCCAATAAACAACGTAAATAAAAAAGATTGATATACCTTATAAACTAATGATATAACCATAAAATACCTGTAAATAAGATGTTAACTGCGCAGTTACTCACATGTCTTATTTTCACATATGCTTAATTGAGTAACTAATGAAAATATTTGACCATAAATATCATATATATATAGAGAAATAAGTAAAGATTAAAATATAACGGCAGATTATTAATACACATATAACTTTTAGTTATCCTGGTAACATTAGGAAAAAAAAAGGTACTCATCCGGTATCCAGCGTTGAGCAAAAATCTATTAGTACAGGTTACTATGTTGTTGTTACTGCAAAAAACCTCATGTACACCTCAGCTTCAGTATCTCATCAACATTTAAATCCATGTGACCTCATAACCAGAAACCATGTGTCTCATCTGTGACATGTGACCATACCAAAACGATGACTTCAGAAAATGGCTTCGCGGGACCTCCCAACAATCGATTCACCAATTTCCAAGTCAATAAAAACTACATAGACATACACAGCTTATCAGCTTCACAATTTTATGTAACTTAGTATCACTTGAGTACAATGTCTAATTTTCCCGATTTTCCAAATTATTTCAAATTACCCAAATTATCCAAATTGCCTAAATTATCCAAATTGCCTACATAAAAGAATGACAAAAATTAGGAGTCAGTATTTCCAGAAAATTCAAGATGGTGCTTACCCGCAAAATCGTCAGGGCACAAACAGGTATTCAACAATGTCGTATTTATTGCCTATTTAGAAGTCCTCTATAACAAAATTTGGCTTCAAACAGCTACACACAATTAGGCCTTCCAAATGTAAGAATTTTATAGTATAATCCCCCGTAATTAAGTTGGGGTTGCTTTTACAAGCAATTATAAAAATCTTGACTAATCGGCTTGACGACTCAATAAAGAAAGGAAGAGCACGCCGGTTTTCGAAACCAACCGTTTTTTCCCTTAATCACCTGTTTTTTATGTTTTAACGACCAATCACAATTCAACATCTCATAGGAAAATACCCTAGGAATTGATAAGTAACAGAAAATTAGTTCCAGCCATAGAATGATTAAAACTCTCCTTAGAATAGAAACTAAGATACACAAAACCCATTATTGGGCCATATAAACAATAAAATAAATAAAACCACGATTTAATGACTTTAGTAAATATTCCATTTATAACCCAAATGTTGGTAACACGTTATTCCCTAACTCTTAAATATGACAGCTGATCAAGGAGAGATAAATTCGAATGTCCACAACCTTATTTGTTTAACTAAATGAGGATTCTCCACTACAGGTGAGAGCAAATAGCATTAGCTTGAACAATTACTAAAAGTCATCAAATATATGCCCGCTCGTAGTGATTACTAAATTTCGTATGTGCGTTTATTATTTTTAGGTTAACCAACGAAATTTCCTTCTAACAATAACACGGAAAATTACCTTAAATGAAGTTATAATAACACCCCAGATATAACAAGACAATGAACCTAAGTTATAATGACTAAAAATCACATAGTAGACATTAAGGTTCTTGGAGTATTCTTACTTAGCCACCGATAAATATGAATACACATTTTTTACCTGGTCTCCTTGCTAACAACAAAAGTAAAGAAGAAAATTCATATCTTTTTTTCCTCAGGTACCAACAGCAACATTACAAAAAACAATCGTAGCCTCACTCATTTTTAAGTTTATATTCCCACATACAAATGTATGGGCGGAATCTAATTTAACGTCACAAATCCCCCTCTTTCTCCCTTAAAAAAATTCAACAAGAATTTTTTTCTAAGTTACACGAAACTGAAAGTTGATAAAAAAAACAGAGCTTAAAATGCCCGGTAATAGTCCGCCCTAAGACTATCACACTTGCAATTACTTAACACGAGGTTTAAAACGTATTATAAAAGAAGGAATAAGAAGTAAAACTTGTATAATAGGTAACTATACAAGAAACCACAAGAAAATTCGTTTTATTACTTGACAAAGTCATAACCATCACCACCTCCGAGGTTAGTCATCAAAAGTCCACGTGTAGTCAAAACAATATGAATAGGATGAGAGGCAGTTTGACTTACACCCATTCTGCGCAAGTCAAGTAGCATGAAAAGCCTCGATAATGAGTGTCGCTAGACAGCACACGGAAGCTCCTGAAGAACCTCACCCAGAAGAGATAATGCTTCCCCCAGTGTAAAACGAGAAAGATAATAATAGGAAAGAAAAGATGAAATGATTTAGGAGAGGACCTCAAAGAATCAGTCTCCACAGGCATTGTGGTGAAATGCCTGAGCAGCGTTATAGCAGCTGCCAGTGCTAAAATTGGTGTAGACATAAGAACATCTAAACCACGATACAGTGAGTTAAAAAACTACTGCCGAATTAACAGATTCTAGACTGTTAAAGGGGTATTGGATAGAGCTCCAAGCGGCTAAAACTAGACGTAAAAAAAAACCACGTCTAGATGACAAAAAGGACCATCGTTTGGGAATACTCTCACTTCAGGTGCGGTGAACAGTGCGCCGGCCGAACGGTACGTTAAGGGCTGAGGTGAAAACGTGGAGGCAGACTTGCCACTATTAAGAACGTCAGGTGACCTAGGCCACTCCTGCCTAACAAGCCCCCTTACCTAGATACCCGTTAGACCCTCCTTAACGCCCTGTCCTTTAAGACAGCCCGACCGAAACCTGCTCACCCCCATTCCGAAGCAAGTTCCCTGATGGTATATAAAATATCCTACTAATTAGGATAATAACAACCAAGTGTATTAAACAACAAACATCAAGAAAAGAGCATTACGTAAGATCAGGTACTTAACCGATAATAGGATATAAGGAGTTCTAAAGCGTTGATAACCGAAAGCTACGTGAACACAAGCATTTAACAAGAAAACCTGATATTACTGGTCCAGGCAAAGACTCGACCCCAATGAATAGACGAAAGAAAAACTAACTCCCTGTTTAACAGAGACCAAATTGTCATCCAAAAAAACTTTCTCCGAACAATTTTCCCCTGACATACGTGGACTTAAACCACAACTAGACAATATATACTAGACCACGAGAATGCCTTTCGGCAAGACTAGTAAATAATATTATGAATACTATAAAAACAATAGGTAGAAAGTTTTTCCTCTACGCAAGCCCAAGGGACTATTTCCCATCTGTCCAACCAGCAACAAAAATAAGTCTTTAGATCGAAGAAATCACAAAATAAGAATGACAGAAAAAGATAACAGAAGACAGAAATAGAAATTTGGACAGCAACAAAGAGAAATGACGTTATTATGTCATATTTTTCGATATCAACAATGCGTAAGAAAATTTCACCAAACTGTCTATTAATTATAAAAGATGAACCTGTATTATGACAGCGGACTCCAATAAAACACAATAAACTCGATAACAAACGAGAGAGTCGTTTGTCTAATAACTAACTTGAAAAAAATTATGAATACATATTACGACAGCAGATTCCCAAAAAAATTCAAAAATAAACCGATAAAGGACGGTATTGAATCGTTTGTCTAATATTTTACACAAAAATTATTATTCGGCAGTCACAGGTATTATTTTCATTAAGACAAGACAAGAAAAGAAAAACTTGGTGAATTTTCAACCGCATAGTTGAAATCAATTGCTTGATTATAGACATAATCAGCAAAAAGTGGCCCACCCTTGCAACAACTTGTTATCTCTGCAACAGTTGTTACCCAACCGAACAGAAAAATAAATATACGCCAAACTTAAAATGTACATTGAAGAATAGCTTGTCTCACGGCTTCAAAAAAATAAACTATCTCATAATAATCCTAACCTAACCTATTTGAAGTACTTTACTAGCATGAACCAAAACTAGTCTAATTCAATAGCAGGTTTGAGATCATTCACATGATACACACCAACTAATCGTCCATCTTCTTCAATCTCATAACTACAAGTTCCTAGTACTTTTCTAACTTTACATGGTCCGACATATTTGGGAGCAAGTTTAGCATTAAAATAGTCAACCTTACTTGATAAAACATGATTCTTCCTCCACACCATGTCTCCTACTTCATACTGTATTTTTCTCCTTCGTAGATTATATCTTTGACTTGACTTAGTATAGGCTTTCCTCAATCTTATTTTAATATCTTCAAAAATTTTCGCAAATCCACTATCTCTGACTATTCTCTCTTCAGCCCTATCCACTTCTAGATCGGATTGACGATTAATATTAGTGTTCTTGTGAAAGTTTCCATTGCCTATATATTCTCGGCCAAAATTTACGTAATATGGAGTATAACCAGTTACTTCGTGCATCTGGGTTCGTATCGCACAAGTGACAAAAGGTAAATATACGTCCCATTTCCTTTGGTTTTCCTGGATATAACATGATAACATCGTCTTTACGACTCGGTTCACTCTCTCCGTCGGATTATTCTGAGGATGATACACCGCATTGTACAAAATATTCACATTGTAATTTTCACATAATTTCCGAAATTCCTTACTGGTAAACTGAGCTCCATTATCGGTGATAAGATGTTTACAAACTCCAAATAATAAAAATACATTTTCCTCAAGATGTCTACAAATTATATTAGCAGTAGCTGAACGTAATGGAAAAGTTAACACAAACTTGGAAAAATAGTCACATACGACTAGAATGTGAGTATATCCTCGACTTCCTCTAGGTAATGGTCCTATAATATCACAACTAAGTAATTCGAAAGGTTTAGTTATTTGTGGGCGGGTTCCCATAAGACCAGCAGGTTTCTTCTGAACAGCCTTATGGTTGGCACATACTCGACAACGGTTTATATATGTGGTAACATCAAATTTCATTTTCGGCCAATAAAAACGATAACATAATTTCTCGAATGTTTTGAAAATTCCTGGATGAGACGAAGTAGGACTATCATGTACCTCCTTAAGAATGTCCCGACGATATTCCTTTGGAACTACTAATTTCCAATAGTCAGATTCCTCTGAAAGTTCAGGAACTTTACATTGTACATATTTAAATAGATAGTCACCTTGCACTCTCCATTTCGGATAAGATAACGGGTTCTTGAGAACATTGGTTACCATTTTTAAATACCAACGATCCGTGATGTCCACAAATTCATAACCAAAGGTGTTCAATGCTAAATCTTTTTCTTCTGCGATACAGTCTATAATTGGGACTGCTCTTGAAAGCACGTCAGGCACCACATGATCTTTACCCTTCCGATGTATCACTTTGAAGTCATATTGCTGTAATTTCACCGCCCATCTACATAATCTACCATGGGGGTTTTTAATATTATCTAACCATACCAAACTATGGTGATCCGTTTCCACGGTGAACGTAGCTCCTTCTAGATACGGCCTTAGCTTTTCCAATGCGTAAAGTACGGCTAATAATTCCCTTTCGGTTGTACTATAGGCTCTCTCTTGCCTCGTCAAAGATCGACTTAAGTAACAAATTACCCGCTCTTGACCATCAATCAACTGAGTCAAAACAGCTCCTAATCCATATCCACTCGCATCAGTTTTAACACTAAAAGGCTTTGTGAAATCTGGAGTAGTTAATATAGGTGCTGACACTAAACACTCTTTCAATTGTCGAAAAGATTCTTCACACGAAGAAGTCCATACAAATTTTTGTTTCTTCTTCAACAAATTTGTTAAAGGGGCAATAATAGAAGAGAAGTTTTCAACAAATCTCCTGTACCAGGATGCCATACCAAGGAAACTTCTAACATCGCGTACACAAGTTGGTGTAGGTATATTCAAGATTGCTTGAACTTTGTCCGGATCAACTCGCAATCCTTCCTTATTGTCTAATACATAACCTAAATATTTTAATTCAGACCGAAGAAATTTGCATTTTTCTCGATTTAAAGTCAATCCAGCCGCTATCAGTCTTGAAAACACCTTTTCTAAGATTTCCATATGTTTCTCAAAAGTGGGAGATATAATGATGATGTCATCCAAATAGACAAAGACACTTTCTTCTAAATCTGCACCCAAAACTCTATCAATCAATCGTTGCCAACAAGCTGGTGCATTCGTTAATCCAAAACATAACCTTTTAAATTGATATAATCCTTTACCCGGTACTGTAAACGCCGTATATTCTCTACTATTAGGTTTCAACGGTATCTGATAATAAGCTGACTTAATGTCAAGGCTACTAAGATATCGAGCTCCTTTTAACCGATCCAAAATCGTTGATACGTATGGCAAAGGATAAGCATCCTTCTTTGTTACTTGGTTTAATTTTCGGAAGTCCACACAGAATCTATAACCACCTTCTTTTTTCGTTACCAAAATGATAGGCGACGACCAAGCACTAGTAGACGGTTCAACAATATCCAACTCCAATAATTTTTCCAACTCTTCATTAATTTGTCGTTGCACCACAGGTGAAACAGGATAATACCTCTGCTTAATCGGAGGGGAATCTACAACAATTTCATGCTCTACTAAGTGAGTACATCCAACAGAATTTCCCATTAAACTAAAATTCTGTTCTATAAATTCATCAAAAGAGCGACGTTGTTCAGCGTTCAGGTCAACCTCGATGGGGTTTAATTCAAAGATTTCTTCCACATCCGAAAATTTCCATACACCTCGTTTCAAGTCTGGTATTATTTCCATTGTTTTCCAAAAGTCAGTTCCCAATATAAGACCACGATCCAAATCTGGTAATACTAAAACCTTAATAAGCTTCACCGTACCCATGAGTTCCATTGGTACTAAAATCGATCCATTACTTGGCAACCTACTTCCATTGGCTAACGTACAATTAGGTGAATCTTCCATATCAAGTTTTAAATTTAAGTGTTGCAATATCTTCCAACCTTTTCTTCCGACAACGGTTCTGGTTGCTCCACTATCCAACAATCCTAACATTTTCTTTCCAAAAAATGACACTTCCAAATAAGGTCTTTGATCATCCTCTACATTGCTTAAAATATAATCTAAAATAATTTTTTGTCGAAACAATTTTGCTTCGTCCGGAACACTAGAAAGAGTGGTCGCACACGAGTCCTCCACTAACCGACCTCTTAATGGCTCGTATTCGCGTTTCCCGAATCTGGCTTTTTACATTTTGGACAATCATACTTCGTCACATTGGGAGTTCCACATTTAAAACAATATTTTCTTCTTGGTTGCCGACACTGACGTGTATGGTGACCTTTCGCACGACAATTCCAGCATGTGAGAGTAGAAGTGTTGGACGATTGTCTAGGAAACGTATTATTTTGATTAGATGTAGATGGAATACTCGAAGGTTCCGCTGCAATATACATCAGATCAGGTTCCACAGCCCATTTCTTTACAGGAGCGGATGAAAAATTATCAATCGATGAACATCTCCGTTCCAATTTCACACACATCTCTTCCAACTCCGCACTTGACTTTGGCTCATCCCGAGCAATAGCAATTTGATAGAAAGGTTTAATATTTTCTCGCAATATTTTCATCTGCGTTCCATCAGGGACTTTGACAGAAAGCCTTGCAAAAGCATTCTTCATATATGCGAAATAAATTCCGATCGATTCTCCATCCATTTGTTTCCGTTCCTTGATTTGTTGAAATAATTTTTCATCATGGTTTATCTCTAAGAACTGTTCCTTTAAACCTTTACATAAGTTATCCCAAGTAGAAAATTTCGAATGATTGGCTCTAAACCAAACCAAAGCATGACCAGTAAATAAATCCGATGCTGATTCAAAAAGAGTTTGACTCGAGACATGTCTCGCAACACTTAATTCCTCTATTCTTTCTATGAAAGCTAACACAGACATTTCTTTGGGCTTGCCAGAGAATGTAACATTCCACTTAATCACTGGAATGGATTTAACTGGGGTAACATTAGCAGGGATCTGAGTAGAACTCGACCCTATTGGCTTATTGGCCACAAAAACTGCACCAACACTGTCGTCTGAATCTGAACCACTTCCACCTTGTACACTCAACGCAGTCACATCCAAAATATTTTCCTCCATGGTGACTTGTTTGACTCTTCGGGATAAAGTTGACTGTAGTTGCAAGATCTTAGCCAATGACTGACTTCGTTGCTTCTTAGTATCATCATCCTTTGTTTTAATACGATCTACTCGCATTAAAATGTGGCTGATCTTCGCTTCAATTTTCTTATAAGGTCCACTATCTTCACCAGACGTTAAGTCCTTTATCAACCCTTCAATTTCTTTTATTTTAGTGGTAGCCGTTGCAAGCTCCTCAACGCAGTCCATATTATAATCTGGATAAGTTAATGAATCTCCTGCCCGTTCCAACCGTAAGATTCTTCTTAATGTACCTCGCATTTGTTCCACGGTCCCAACATCTTCCAATCCTCTAATCTCCAATTCATACTTTAGTTCATCCTTGTTCAATCTTCCCGCATCTAACTTTGAAGCCATTGTCAAAAAAATATTAACAGTACCGAAAATAAACTTTAGTATCAAGGGAGTAAAACGATTGCAATAGAAAATTCCCAGTGATAATACAAAAACGAGACCTAGTTTCAAACCAGTAAGTATATCCACCCTGTATAATAGGCGATCATTCAATAACAAAATCAAAAAAATTGTGATAAATAGCAACTAAATATATAACGCCTACCCAAGAAAATGTGTTCAAATGATGAAAATATTTCAGTAAATTATTTTCAGAAAAAAAAATAAAACGGTACCATGGGTACTTGTACAATGATATGTCAACTATTTTCAACGTATTGAAGAGAAAATGGCATAACTCAAATGTCACAGAAAGACTTACTACGTGATTACATGTATAGTATGCAACTATAACATAAGCAGATTTAAAATTAGAACAATCATAAATACACAGCTTCCGTTAGGGTCACCGCAAACAATAGATATATCTTTAAACTGCTATGTACATGCTGTATGGCTTTGCAAAAAAAAAAAATTATTAAATCTCTATGACAGTAAATCGAAAGATCATATAACTAATAACCGCAAAAAAAATCCTTAATTATTTTAAAAATAAATGGCAAAATAAAATCAAAAATGGCCCCACATGTTTGCCACGTCAAACGTTGGGCGCCAAATTAAACTTTGTTACGGGTCAAATTGAATTTAAGAAATACAAAGTGAAATAATTTGACTCTAAATTACAATTAGTTCTTAAATCTTAAGGTCGGCTAGCTCTCTCACGAGACTCTCAGAGGTGAAGATCGTTTATTTTTAACGATTTCAATTTTGCCATAAGTTGAAATGAGCGCCAGGTAATTTCCTATAAATTCCAGCCCCCCTTAGAGTGAGTATGACACACCGATTATCAAAAAAAACTACCAAAAACCGTGTTAAATTTAATTTAAGTCAAAATAATAGAAATCTATTTAAAATAATTATTTAATTTACATACAAAATACAATTAATAAACGTACAAATCGGCTCAGCTTTATGAATATTATTAACAGGAAATTATAAAAAAAATCTTATTCGCTAGATCTACGATTAGTAGTAATACTATTGTACCAATAATCTACAGATAAAAATATTCTCCTTTTTTACAAAAAAAACCACTATTGGTTGATCACTGATGTATTGCAAATGAATTGTTAAAAATATACTGACGATTTACTAACGATCTCTAACGATGTACTGTCAATGATTTCTAATTAGGTTGAATTAAAATATGTTGCTCTATATTGACGCTGCCAATAAACAACGTAAATAAAAAAGATTGATATACCTTATAAACTAATGATATAACCATAAAATACCTGTAAATAAGATGTTAACTGCGCAGTTACTCACATGTCTTATTTTCACATATGCTTAATTGAGTAACTAATGAAAATATTTGACCATAAATATCATATATATATAGAGAAATAAGTAAAGATTAAAATATAACGGCAGATTATTAATACACATATAACTTTTAGTTATCCTGGTAACATTAGGAAAAAAAAAGGTACTCATCCGGTATCCAGCGTTGAGCAAAAATCTATTAGTACAGGTTACTATGTTGTTGTTACTGCAAAAAACCTCATGTACACCTCAGCTTCAGTATCTCATCAACATTTAAATCCATGTGACCTCATAACCAGAAACCATGTGTCTCATCTGTGACATGTGACCATACCAAAACGATGACTTCAGAAAATGGCTTCGCGGGACCTCCCAACAATCGATTCACCAATTTCCAAGTCAATAAAAACTACATAGACATACACAGCTTATCAGCTTCACAATTTTATGTAACTTAGTATCACTTGAGTACAATGTCTAATTTTCCAGATTTTCCAAATTATTTCAAATTACCCAAATTATCCAAATTGCCTAAATTATCCAAATTGCCTACATAAAAGAATGACAAAAATTAGGAGTCAGTATTTCCAGAAAATTCAAGATGGTGCTTACCCGCAAAATCGTCAGGGCACAAACAGGTATTCAACAATGTCGTATTTATTGCCTATTTAGAAGTCCTCTATAACAAAATTTGGCTTCAAACAGCTACACACAATTAGGCCTTCCAAATGTAAGAATTTTATAGTATAATCCCCCGTAATTAAGTTGGGGTTGCTTTTACAAGCAATTATAAAAATCTTGACTAATCGGCTTGACGACTCAATAAAGAAAGGAAGAGCACGCCGGTTTTCGAAACCAACCGTTTTTTCCCTTAATCACCTGTTTTTTATGTTTTAACGACCAATCACAATTCAACATCTCATAGGAAAATACCCTAGGAATTGATAAGTAACAGAAAATTAGTTCCAGCCATAGAATGATTAAAACTCTCCTTAGAATAGAAACTAAGATACACAAAACCCATTATTGGGCCATATAAACAATAAAATAAATAAAACCACGATTTAATGACTTTAGTAAATATTCCATTTATAACCCAAATGTTGGTAACACGTTATTCCCTAACTCTTAAATATGACAGCTGATCAAGGAGAGATAAATTCGAATGTCCACAACCTTATTTGTTTAACTAAATGAGGATTCTCCACTACAGGTGAGAGCAAATAGCATTAGCTTGAACAATTACTAAAAGTCATCAAATATATGCCCGCTCGTAGTGATTACTAAATTTCGTATGTGCGTTTATTATTTTTAGGTTAACCAACGAAATTTCCTTCTAACAATAACACGGAAAATTACCTTAAATGAAGTTATAATAACACCCCAGATATAACAAGACAATGAACCTAAGTTATAATGACTAAAAATCACATAGTAGACATTAAGGTTCTTGGAGTATTCTTACTTAGCCACCGATAAATATGAATACATATTTTTTACCTGGTCTCCTTGCTAACAACAAAAGTAAAGAAGAAAATTCATATCTTTTTTTCCTCAGGTACCAACAGCAACATTACAAAAAACAATCGTAGCCTCACTCATTTTTAAGTTTATATTCCCACATACAAATGTATGGGCGGAATCTAATTTAACGTCACACGAGAGGTTAATCTGGGAACGTGAAAATTAAGCTTACTAATTATTTCGGGTGCGTCAAAATCATTGTGCAGTAATTTAAACAAAAGTACTTGAGAAAAGTACATATGCCTATCTTCAAGAGTAGTCATAGAATATCTTTCAAGCAAGTTACTTTGCGGAAAACCAATCACTGGATAATTACCGTCGGATTTGAACCACAGTAATTTAAGAAATCTACGTTGAACTGCCTCCAAGTTATTCTTGTGAACATCATAACTGGAACTCCAAATTAGCGATGCGTACTCGAGTTTCGATTTGACGAAGGATTGATAAAGAATTTTCAGAGTATCAGTATTAGTGAACTCTCGACTAGTACGAACGATGAATCCAAGGGCTTTGGAGGCTTCGGACACAATGGTATCGATATGATCAGTGAAGGATAATTTACTATCAAAAGTTACGCCGAGGTCGCGAAATGTTATAGGTCTTTGAAGTATGACATTCTCTATAGACCAAGAGCTAGCGACACTCAAACCGTGCTGATTCCATTGTGAACAAAAAAAATACAGAATGTAGTACTAACATTGTATATTATGAAATCGCGTGCCTGCCTGCTGGGATCGGTTGCGTTTATAAAAAAAAAAAAAATTGTGGCATTGTCAAAACGTAGTTATTGATCTCATCGCAATGTGGATAAAATTTTTCATACAGCTGCTAGACACACTACTAAATACGAATTCAAAGTGGGTGAAAACGAGAAATTCTATGTTTTTTGCGAAGTACAAGACCAGAATCTGATCTTTTTCACGTTATCGGCTTTAACGAAGTGCGGGTACAGTTTTAAGTGTCGCCGAAATCATAAGTTAAACTTCAATGGCGTGCTTAACACAATGAGTTACGGAAAAAATTCATCTAGGAGTGTAGCGTAAACAAAGACAGATTCGAGAAACCAATGAAGAAAGCGCAGCCAAAAGAAAAACAGGATTGTAGGAAAAATTCAAGATGCAGAGAGAATTGTTTGGTAGGCTTTTAGGGGTGACAGTTGATCATTAGACCTGAGGTTTTCCAGTATCCCTTGACACCGATGCCTCATTCGCTGTGTCACGTAGACGGTTCCATACATAAAGCCAACAAGTCTGCGCTTATAAAGTCATTGGAATTACAAATTGAAGGTTGTGAGCCAAGTAATGTCCATCTCGTGGTCTTTGATGATTGTTTTTGCTCTCCACGCAATCAAGGAAATTCCTGTTCAGTATGGGAAAATCGCCAGCAAATGCCTAAATGTTTTTCTGAACCACAATGCGAAAGAAATAGCGGTAATGTTCGACTCTTACTTCAGTCCGTCCATCAAAGACAATGAGCATTTTCTTCGGGATAATACAGAAGATCGCTAATTCCGAATCTCAGGTTCTGAGCAAAAGCACTACACCGATTTTACAAAAGATTTGAAGAGCATACATTTTACAAAGGCTTTGATTGAATTTTCCGCATTCGCTACTGTTAAGTAATATTAATAAATTATTCATTTTACAGAAGAAACGGATCAGCCGGAAAACGTTGCAAGCATTGAAGAAAATGAGAATGACAGCGATGGGGTAGAAACTGATTGTAGCGAGAATCTGATGAGGAATACTTGAGCAAATGAATTTTTAATAAATTATTCTTGTAGAAATAAACACTTGTAAAATGGAAACGTATTTTCTCTCCTAGTATCTCAAAAATTGGTGAAGATACAAGTTTGTAAATAATATTTTTTGAAGGGGAAAAGCACCCATTACTTTTTATGCACTGAAGTACGCCATAAGAGAAGTTCTTTTTTTCTCTTGCAAAATACCCTATTTTTCATTTCAACATGTATTATACATTTAAAATAATAACAAAATAATATAACATTGAAGAATATGTCACCGGGGCTGAGCGAGATCGTGCGGCCTTGGAGAGCTGAAAGGCGGCATTGTGCATTATATTCGGAGAGGCAAACGCTTTAAATCGCATCTAAATTAATTTCTAGCTTTTCTTAAATTTTGGTGCACATTGAAATGACCCCGATCAACTTTCAACGACACTGAGCGCGCGACTTTCCATGGGCTGGCAGGCACTTAAAACAACATGATCGACAAGACAGGCACTCGAAAATGAATTTTGAATGCTTTAAACTATCTCGCGAAATTTTTTCGTGCACATTGCGATGAGCCAAATTATGCAGTTTTTGGGACTGGTTTTTAATTGGCAGGCGGGATTTCGCAACCGATTCCGGCTGGCAGGCACATGAATTCGTATTTAGTAGTGTGTCTAGCAGCTGTATCAAAAATTTTATCCACATTGCGATGAGACCATTAATACGTTTTGAAAACGCAACAATTTTTTTTTTTTTTAATAAACGCAACCGATCCGAGCAGGCAGGCATGCGATTTCATATTATACAATGTTAGTACTACATTCTGTAATTTTTTTGTTCACAATGGAATCAGCACGGTTTGAGTGTCGCTAGCTCTTGGTCTACTAACCTGTAATAAAAAATAAAAGGTGATGTTTTTAAAGAAAAGGACATTACGTTACATTTACTAGGATTCATGAATATTTTATTTACTATACACCAGGTGTTTATTTTGTCAAGAGAAGTCTGAAGTTGAAAACAGTCATCGATTTCATCAATTACTGTGAAAATTTTTAGATCATGGCATATAAAAGGTGAGGCAAATTAATTTCGTTCACTATGTCGTTAATAAATATGTTAAAAAACAAGGGCCCCAGAATAGATCCCTGGGGAACTCCAGATGTGGAAGCAAATTCGATCGATTTGAACCCATTTAATGCAACGTACTGACTCCTATTCATTAAATAATATTTAAACAAAAGGAGCAAAGAATATGAGAAGCCGATTTTTCTAATTTATTAAGTAACAACTGGTGATCAAGTCTATCAAACGTTTTGGAGAAATCGGTATATATGACATCTACCTGCCCACGTTCATCTAAGGATTCAGAAATATATTGAGTTACACAGAATAAATTTGTTGTTGTTGAACGCCCTTTCATAAATCCATGTTGATTAATAGAGATTTTGGTGTTAATCGAATGATATATTCTATCATGAAGTAATATTTCTAAGACTTTACAGAAGTTACAAATTACAGAGATTGGTCTAAAGTTCTCGAATATCTGTTTCATACATCACAATTAATAATTTTTGTCTTGTATTTAATCTCAGTGGCAAATGTTAGTAAAAAACCGCTGCCTAAGTAATCACTACTTTCACATCCAGACTTTCCATCCAAGTCTCTAAATGAAAACTTCTTGACTATGCTTGCACCCTAGTATGTGGAAATAATTGGTCATAATACATATTAATGTTAGGGGCAGATGTCATAAAAAAATTAAGGTGTTCGTTTCTAGCATATACGCCAAAAATTAAGTTTCTGGACATATTAGCGTTTCCTCCTTATTTTCCCAAATTACACCCCTCCTCCACCCATTCAACGGAATTATCTCAATCAGATGTCATTACAAAAGGAGGTGTTATGAGATGCCAGTGGTTGATCCTGATGCTGCGCATTCAAAATTAAGTCTGACAAATTAATGAACAAAAATTGTTAGCCTGACAATATGTAATAGATAGGAGAGATCTTCAACGTCATTTTAGAGCAATAATCAAGCAGGTGTTATGAAGTGCACTTTCATAAAAAAAATAATTTATAACAAAAGATCTGTTAGAAGTTAATTAAAAAAATTGTCAGCCAGACAATTTTTTTCAAAAATGGTTCATAATTTACCACAAATTTCAAGCAAGTGTTTTGAAAAGAAGAATTTCTTTTTTTAGCTAAATTTAAAAGCTAAATTAAAAAAATAACAATTATTAGGTTTCTACAAGTCTGGCGGGCGAAACATGATTTTTACATGTTTTGCAAACATTTTCACCTTTTAAATTTGAGGTGTTCGATGGGATACCTTTTTTGTCATGGGAGTTCGGTCTATTAGTAGTAATGTCTTTATAGTACAATTTTATGATTTCTTACATTCTGGGGTATCACCAGGAGTGTATATTTGAGCTTTGAACTTCCAAAGCCTATTGCGTTTTTTTATGAACAATTTTGTTTGTTGAACATAGTCTGTTTTAGATAAAAAGGTGAATATCTCCGGTTGTAGAGGTCCGATCGGGATGAACTAAAACCAAAAACCTTCGCAATTAAATTCCAACAAATCTGCGTTGGTTTTTCTCACGTACTGATATAACTAACATCCTACGTAACCATAAGAAAATAACAAAGTGAACGTAAGTGATTTGCCTAGGCTTATTTCGTAATTAGTTTAAAATCAGGGTTCACTCACTTGAAATTTCTTATCTGAACATGCGTGAATAAAAAAAGTAATTTATTACTAATACTGTCTTATGTCAAAGGTTATTGAAGAATAATAACGTTGGATATAAAGATAATTTCCACAGTCTAACTGCTTAAGTTGTGTTTATGACGGTTTATCTACAAAATTAAACGTGATGACACGTTGAAAAATAATTTTAATGCTCATTTACATAACTAAACATAAATATGGCATCAATATGTTTTAGCTTAGACCATTTTTGGTATAAATATACATGCAGTTAGTAGTCAACAGCTTTTAGACTTCATCGTACATTGAACATTGCATATAATATTTATCAGTAACTAATGTGGGTTGGGGGGTCAGAGATCATTTCAAATACCAACGAAGTGTCAAGAAATCATTGTATTTGATTGTTGACATGTACTGACTAACTCAATTTAAAATACATTACTTATTTGAAACATATTCTTTATAGGATTTTGCAAACAGCAGAAAAAATAACTATCTATAACTAAAAGAAAAACTTTGTATAAAAATATTAATGAAATCTTTGCATTCTTTCGATAACCTGAATTCTGGTTATGCTAGTAAATTAAAATCCTAAAATGAATTTGTCTAATTTCTTATTTGACAATTCTCATTCTAACACTAGCATCCAACAGTCCCCTACAGCCAAGCAGATTAAACTAGCATTTACATAACCCCCTACGATTATGAAGATTCAGTCAAAATTGGGAACAAAGGCCTAAAATGAATTTATTTATCTACCTTGTCTTAAAAAATGTTCATTCTAATGGATTACAAGTTCATGAAATCTATCATTCTGTTTCTTGGAAATGTCTGGAAATGCCTTTGAAACGTTTTTCGCCCTTATTCTGGAGCTCATCAGAAAGACATAAAGCCACTCATAAAGATGTTTCATGCAAAACCAAGACAATTTCTATGAATAAGTGTGAAATAATTATATTTGACATTGACTGAAAAGAAAAACCACACATATCTATTAGCTAACTAGTATTGGAGCCTATATACTCTATGCACATGTTTAAAAATGAATTATAATTTGTTTGCTTATAACTGTATTGAAACATATTCTTTATAGGATTTTGCAAACAGCAGAAAAAATAACTGTCTATAACTAAAAGAAAAACTTTGTATAAAAATATTAATGAAATCTTTGCATTCTTTCGATAACCTGAATTCTGATTATGCTAGCAAATTAAAATCCTAAAATGAGTTTGTCTAATTTCTTATTTGACAATTCTCATTCTAACACTAGCATCCACGCAGTCCCTTACGGCCATGCAGATTAAACTAGCATCTACATAACCCCCTACGATTATGAAGATTCAGTTTGCTAGCATAACCAGAATTCAGGTTATCGAAATAATGCAAAGATTTTATTAATATTTTTAAACAAAATTTTTCTTTTAGTTATAGATAGTTATTTTTTCTGCTGTTTGCAAAATCCCATAAAGAATATGTTTCAATACAGTTATAAGCAAACAACTAATAATTCATTTTTAAATATTACTTGTTTCATATCTAAATATATCCTCAGACGTTAGTTTTTGAATCTCCCTCACGTCTGTATTAACCATCAAACTTTATGCGTTATTATTTAACAATAAATTTCAATTATTGACTCCCGACCAACGAGTGCATTATATTTAAAGAACCCCGCACTTTTTATATAGAAAATCACCCTGGGACGAATTTGTTGAAATTGAAGTATCTTGTTAATTATAAAAAAGTAAACATAGCCAGATACCAATCCGTATGATTACAATGTGAAATATAATGGACGAAAAAAATCAAAAAATGATTTCGGACTCATGAGGTGTACACATAACTTGGTCCCTATATAACCCAAATTGTTTACCTAAATTCAATTTATTGTAGAGTCGGGTCCAGTTTAAAATGACCGATGTATGAATTAATGTTGCGCATAGGTTTTTACTATCTCTTGCACACAAACTTAAAGCAATAGCCTGATGACATTGTCAATGTATGTCTACCAAGATTCTTTCCCACTTCTGTTGAGACGGAAATATGAAATGTACACTGAGGAGTGAGAAACATAGTCATAAGCTCAGCGAATCTCAAACTATGATTTGACGACGAATATTATTTATTCCCGTGAACTAACACCACTCTAAATATGAAAAACGTCTTTATATGAAATATTTAAGATACTTTTAGTAGTAAATAAAGGATATCCATCCGTCATTAACGAGTACATACAGGAGTGGCATTTTAAATCATTGAGTCGATGCCAATTTAAGGTAAAAGAGAAGAGAAATGGACAAATGATATGCTGAAAAGAAAAGATTTAACCTACGCTATTGCCACTTTAAGAGGAAATGACGGGCAGAGTTCTTGACGTGCTCTAGTGCTTTGCATCGATATTAATATTTCCCTTTCTTTCACGTACATTATTTTGCTATTTATATTTCACTCTATCTTATTATAGGGATCGATCTAAGTTCTCTAACTGCCACCAGTGAATATTTTAAGAAAAAATTCTTTATGCCCTCTCTACGTTAACTATTTCTGTGCTGCTAGCTCTGATTCTCTCGCACTCGCCGCGCTGGCGCGGTGACCAGTACGACTCTCTACAGGAAAATCAAGACCAGTTTTCACGGTGCGAGTTGGCGTGCAAGTTGACTGAGTCAGTAACTGAGTGTCAGTTACTGACCTTATGAGTGGGCCAGTAACTGGCATAGCCAGCTACTTCAAATATATTTGTTTCTTCTGTCCATTGACCCTCTCCCACCTCGTAAGGTGAGCAAGAGTTATTTCCATTTTTTTTCTTGCTGGTACAGCCTCACGCATCATTGTGTCTGTGCGCTGAATAGCTAGGGCCATTAAACTCAGAAGTTCCTCAGACTGATTAGGTGTCATTCTCATCACAGCCTTATATTCAAGTGGGTCATGATCATAAAGTTCTTTTAATATGGTACATGATATTCCACTACTTTTCTTACAGAGGCAGTCACTTCCTCATACCAGACCCTTCTTTTCTTTCTCTTAGCTTCCAGAGAAAGACCGTATTATGTTACAAATACCTTTACGTTCCACAACATACAATTTTGAAATGACAGTTTATCTTTGTATTGGCAATTTTTGTACTGACATGTTACTACTAGCATCATGTAAATGGTAGGGGTCAGTACATTCACGGTCCAGTAGCTCTCTACCCAGTAAAAAGGCCAGCAACTGGCTAACTGGCCACCTAATATACGATTCAAATGTATTGACCCCTCACTTTAACCGCGAATATCTCAGAAACGGAGGCGCAGAAAAAATTGAAAAAATTTTGTATTTATTATGAGTGTATTCTAAATCAATGGCTGAAATTTAAATAATGTATATTGGACACATTTGAAGTTCTGCTAAGTTATATTCAAAAAAGTCCTACTTTTTAAAGAAATTGTGACCATACCAGTTTTTAATCCATTATATCTTGAAAAATATGCATACTATGTAAATAATATTTTAGACGTCGATAAAGCACGGCATTTTTTGTAGGGGGAAATTTTTTCAGAATTTTTTATTCTAGAATTTTGCAGCTATTCTCAAACACGTGGCGTCATGTTTATTCGGTTATTTATTAATGTATTTAGAAAATGTTTATTAAAATAGTTAATTACATAAAATGTAAGCATTTTCAGAAAAAAGAATTAGTATATATCAAATATTAATTTAGTTATCAAGCGTAAAGCATAATATCATTCCAAGTTAACACTAATATTATCTATTACGTTTGATAATTAAATTAATGTTTGATACATACCAATTATTTTTTCTAAAAGTGCTTACATTTTACATAATTACCTATGTTAACAAACATTTTTTAAATAACCGAATAAACATGACGTCACGTTTTTGAGAATAACTGCAAAATTTTGGAGTAAAAAATTATGAAAAAATTTCCTGGTACAAACAAATGCCGTGTTTTATCGGAGTCTAAAATATTATTTAGATGGTAGGCATATTTTTCAAGATATAATGGATTTAAAACTGGTATGGTCAAAATTTCCTTAAAAAGTAGGATATTTTTCAATATAACTTGGCAGAACTTCAAAAGTGTTCAATGTACATTATTCAAATTTCAGTAATTGATTTAAAATAGACTCATAATGAATACACAATTTTTTCTGCTCCTCCGTTTCTGAGATATTCGCGGTTCAACTGAGGGGTCAATACATTTGAATCGTACATTAGTAGATCGCACTGTGAAAACTAGCCTTTAGTTTTTGCACCAGCTTAAATAACTGAGTGCAATGGATATTCTCTTAAAGTATTCATCAACTGCAAATCTTGTTGTACAGTTGATATCCTTCGTCAGCCTGATTCAGGATTTCTACTAATCGTACGTCTATTCTCCATTTTTCTTAAATGTTAAATATCGAATTTTTGTTAATGTTATAACGCAGTACAGTTTGTCTCAACCATCTTCTGCTTTAGCAGCCTTAACTAAATCACTTATGTGGTGTATATTGATTTTCACACACTTGCAATATATTTTGACAAATATGACAAGGGATCCAGGAGCCGCTCCAAAAGATGGGAATAATGGGCGGCCGGCGCCAGAATTGTAAGGGCAGCATTTTCGGCGTAGCGGCAGTGTTACGCACGTGCGCAAAGCGGCAGATTTCTAGAGGCGGCAGGCAAATATTCAACTTATTTTCTATTGAGATAAGTATTCTATCGTAAGGGATACTACCCTTAGAAGGAACATCACCCCCCGTTTTTCAAAATTTTGAGATAAAATTTTTATTGCAAGGAATATCACCCCCATTATCGAAGAGCGGGGGTGAGGGATCCGTATGTTACTATCCCCGGATCCCAATTTTTTCTCTTGATGGCCCTGCGGTTTCCCTTACACTATTGCGTATAGCGGCAAATTCTTTAATCCATCCCTGCGTAGCGATACGAATATTTTAATATTTTGCTATTAGGGCAGGGAGGAGGGTCGATAAAATGCCATTTCGGCAAGAGCGACAAAAGAGCTAGAGCGGCCCGTGACAATGTCACAAATATTAAAGTTGGATGTACACAACTATATTTTAGCAAAAATTACGTTATAAGATTTGTCGTATTATTTATTGTCCACGACAGTACAGTGCAATGTACTTACAAGATTCAACACGCATTTTATGAGACAGATAAACCGTCAGATGTTTTTTATGTTTGTTCAATCATTATTCTGGAATATCTGATTTCTCTGAAATGGTATTATCGTTTTCTATGTTGTCTGATTATGTGATGCCGGGGAATCCCGAAATTGCCTATCCTATTGGGTTTTCGGAATAGATTAGATTAATTTCTAGTTTTTTTAAATGTAAATAATTTTAACAAACAAAATTGAACATTGAATATAATCGTATATTATATAGGTATTACATATTGCATATTTGAGAACGAATAGAACACATTTGTTTGAGTTTTACAATAAATGATGAAAGTATTATAGACTTCTCATATTTCCAACTTATATTTTCTTCCAGGCTTTCCTCGGTGTCATTTTAGTCTCTGGAACAAGGCCAAAGGAAATGTTTCATTTTCATAGATATATTTTTTTTAAATGTTTATATGTTACTTTTTCTGCCGTTATAAAAATACTGTAACTAAAAGCAAACAAAAAAAATATTCATTTTTAGTGCATTGCCGCATTATCCCAAAACTCGGCTCGGCATAAATTATTATTATATTTATCTCTGTTTGTTTAGTGCACACAAAGAGGCCATAAAAACCCCCAAGTGACAATTTAAATGCTTTTAAGATTTATTTAGGTTTTATCAGTGTTTTATAGTGGTCACCTCATAATCCACTGATTTATTAAATACCAAATACATTTTAAGATAGTTTTGTCTTAAAAAAAGTTTTAAAAAGACCTTCAAGAACTGACATTAAGACTAAATTATCTTTTAGTCTTTATTGGCTTATGAAGGTATTTGTGAGGCCTACAATAAAACTGTATAGCTGTTAAGTTCAAGTTAGGAAGATCAAGTTTTATAGAGATCAAGTAAATGCTGTGGTTTTATCTTTGCTTTATGAAATTAATTTAAGGGAGTTGTTAATGCTGGGCTATAAAACTAACATGCTGTGAAATCACTAAGTCTCAGGTCGAGCCTTCATAAAACCAACTGCTTGCCAGAGTTTTAATGAAGCAAACAAACATCTGTAATAAATCAGTCTTAAACATACAAGGATTTAGTTTACCTTTGCCCAGACTATAATGTATTAAAATAGGTAGTTTTAAAACTGTGATAAAATATATACATATTCGTCGGCATTTTGTTTGTGTATGACGTACCTGTGGGTGGATCTTGGCAAACTGACTTTTTACGTTATATTATCCGAGCATCACAAATTCTATATGTTTCAAAGCGGTTGTGTTATGTGTACTCAAACGGTTTAAAATTGGTTTTAAGATAAGCCTGCAAGTTTTAAAAAATATATTAAGACCAATGAGGCTTAAAATATACTTTTACAAGAATAAATCGACATACTAAAAGAGCAACTGGTAATGTAATATCCATTTTGAGACAAAACATGTCTGAAGTAGAATTACTCACAGCTTATGGGGTTTATACATACAGGCCATACAGCCGCCATTTTAGATCCAGCCGTTGAGGAGTTTAATGGGCAGCCATATTGGGAATGTCTCAGATTTAGCAAAAAAATGTAATTTGTATCTAATATGTTTTAGTACATGTAAATTGATTTTATAAAACATTTTTAATGTTTTATAAAATCAATTTACATATACTAAAACATATTATGGGCAGATGCTAAAGCTCTCTTTACTTTTTAAGTCACAAAAAAATAATTATTCATAAATTCTAAAAAAATGTGTTTACTCTTATAAAGGTTTTAAATCGGTTTTATAGAATCCTTCCAAACTATTTACTTTTATAAGTAGTCTTGGAAATAAGTTTTTAGGATAACTTATAGATTATTTTAAAACTACAATTGTTACTTGGGCCGGCCATCAAAATATCAAAGTCTGTACAGTTACTGCTGACAAGAGTAGTACAGAGCCGTACTTTAAATATTTGCGTATTAGAACGAAGAAAATAATACTGGAGATTTAAAAAGTTGGTTGATGTTTTCGGTACGAATATAATGATGCTTCTGGTAAATTTAAAAATCTTACTCTGCTCCGTGTCAAGATAGAAATATCTTATGCATTGGTGGATGTATTGTCAGTCCTTCATAACATTGACATATAAATTCAAGATACAGCTCTGTTTATATGTTCCCTGGGCAAAGATTAGAGAATTAACCCGCAACCCCCTGAAGCGGCAAAAAACCACCCCATTTATGGGTCGCCCTTTATGTTTTCATATATAAACGGCCCACTAGGCCTGCTGTCTGGATTCCACTTACTTTATAACCCCCTTCCATATTATTTCAAGCATAACCCGTCGATAAATCGCTCCCTTGACCCGTTTATAACGAAAACCTAGAGGGCGATCCATAAAAGGGGTGGTTTTTGGCCGTTTCAGGAAGTTGCGGCGCGGCGGTCAAAAACTTCTACCACCGTTTGCATCGCATTCAGCGCCATCTAAAATGGGGGGAGGAGGTAATCTCGTCTTTGCACGAAATATTTACAAAAAAGTCGCCTTCATTGCATAGATTACTAATGTGTAGCCCTCGATAACAGCTGCGTGCGGCTGTTTTTTCTTTATTTTATAAAATAAATTATGGAAAAAGAAGTTTCAAAATTATTCTGTCAATGAATAATTCCATACTAATTATATAGATACCTAATGTATGAACATAGAAATACTAGAGGCGTCGTGTGACGTAATGTCGCCCCAGAATTATCGTGTTCTATATCCATTTCTGGACCAAAAGAACATTTTCACACCGTGGGAATAGACAAAATTATTATATTCTAAATCCATAAATATAACTACTTTAAATTAAGTAATAAAAAAGTTTTTCCTAAGTATTTATGCTGTATCCCCAAATATAATTAACAGGCTAAAAATTATAATGTTCCCAAGAAATACATCAGAATTATCTTGTTCTATAGACAACTTAATAGATATACATATACTTTGTGCTATATCCGCATCACGTGATTTGACTACAAACCAATATTATTTTGTTGTACATCCATATTACATCACATAGTGGAGTGGAAATATAGTAATTATAAAAAAAAATCAAAATTTCTCTTTTTTTTTCTTGAAACAGGTCATGAAACGTCGAAATTTTAAATTTGGGCCAAGAAATTTTTTGTCTATCTTCTTCTGCACACGTTTTCTCTGAAACAGTTTAAGTTATTGACTTGAAATTTGCTACACGTGTATATTATAAAGAGATCTGGAAGGAGATTATATTTTGAGCTTACTTCGGTGAAGGGTTGAAGGGTAAATATTAGTAAATTAGAGAAAATAAGTGATTACATCTGATGAGAGTCCCTAAAATTGGAATTTGGTGGATTTTTTTAAAGCAATGGCTCTCCACAACCACCCCCATTCTATTATTACAGAAGTTAATAAAATTGAGATGTTTAGTTGAAATTTGGTACACGTTACGTACCGGGTGTAACAGGATCATGGTATACCCCCCTTTTCTCCTTTAGTTTTGAAGATAATTGATTGAAATTTAGGATATACTACATACATAATATGCGGCACTTTTTGATATAAAATTGATTTTTTTTCACTTCCGGTTTCGCCGGAAGTGACACTAACTTTCGATTTTTAAATGAAGCACCCTATATATTATTGCATTTTTGAATTCTGCATAGTTTTCTGAATCCAACGATGCCAAATAAGTAACATTTAAAACATCAATTTTTTTTTATAATATAATTTTTAATTTTCCATTTAAGTGTGCCATGACGGTTCCGATTTATTCTAAATGACCCGTGTAATGCTATAAAAATCTAAATCGCGTTAAAAACACTAAATTACGTGATTTATGAGCAAATAAAATTCACCAAAATTGTTTTTGGTGCAAAGCTCAATTTTTTCAAACGGAACCACATCGGTACCGTGGTACCATTTATTAGTACTATTAATAAGGTATTTATTATGTGTCGTATTAAAATGTGCGATAAATACAAACAAAATTACAGCTAAAAGAAAATAAGAAAATACAATTTCGTTCTAATTAAATGTTAAGAAGTAAGTAAGGTGGCTTTGAAAACAATGAAATATTTAGCTTGTCAAACATTTGTTGGTTTAACGGTGTTGAATGGTTGGGGGGTAGATAGGGGTAAATACAGGAAATTAAGTAAAGCAAGCTAATAGGAGTCCAGAAACTTAGGATTTGTTGTATACACTAGAAGCCAATTTTTTTCTAACATTTGTATAACCCTACCACCATTATTAAGTGAATTATTAAAATAAAATTGAGATATTCACTTGAAATTTGTTACACGCATGTATTATAACGACATATGGAACTACCTAGATTATATTTTAAGATGATTCCGTTGAGCGGTTGGTGGGTAAATAGGGGTAAATAGAGGAGAATAAGTAAAGCAAGCTAGTAAAAGTCGAGAAACATGGGATTTTGTATATGTACTAGGCCAAAGTCTGAAGTTTTTTATGCCATACTTAGGCCACCCCTACTCCATTATTAAAGTAGTTAACAAAATAGAATAAGATATTATATTAGTTGGGTCGACAATTTGAATTTTTTATATGCCCTATAAATATGAAGTGAACTATATACATCCATAGTAATATCGCGCAAATTATTATTATTGTCCGAACCTGCAAACAGGGAGAAACCGTGGGGTGCTCAGCACCCCCTGGGAGCATTTGAGCACCCCCTGAAAAAATTCTAATATTACCTGTGTGAAACTATTTTGCATATTTTCCTAAATTGTAAAGTAGCTGACACCCCCTGAAATCCGTTGGGTACCCCCTACAATTTATTTCTGGCTGCAGGCCTGTTATTATCATACACCTCAAAATTAGAGCATATAAAAAAATAAAATAAATTACAACACAGGTACAATCAATCACAAGACAATTTATATTACATGGATATTATTTAGTTAAGTATAGAACTATATTTCTACTGGACATGATTAATATTCGTGATTTAATCATGTTTATTGTAAATTTTAATTTTAATAAGTTGTTATATTCAAAGATTCTTATAAATTGTAAGATTTATCAAGTACCTAAGAGATTATATAACACGATAGATATGAACGCATTATTATAGTTTATCCTCTTATATATAGGAGATAACAATAATAATAATAACAATAATAACAACAGCACACGGCTAGTTAAAGAGGATGTTGTCTATTACCTTCTTCACATACACTGCGCTTCGTAAACCACGCCGTAACTATTAGGGGATCATGCATGCCTTAAACATTTTAAAGAATATAATATTTTATAGGACAAATCTACCAAAGGAAGTGATGGGTTTTCCCGACTTTCCAATTCCAGACCAGGAAAAGTCCTATCTGACGCAGGCTGAAATTTTAGACTTCCTAAAACTGTATGCTGATAAATTTAACCTGGAACCACTAATAAAGGTAAATTACATTTAATTTAGTATTTATAGTATAGGAGTCAGTGTGCAATTACCTGACACATTTGTATCAGTTAGAATCCGAGGTAGAAAAAATCGTATACCCCCAAAATGATTAGCCAAAAACGCCCCTGGAATGGGGTGAACAGAAGATTAGGCTAAGAGAATAGTTGTTACATCTTAATCAATCGAATTATACAAATGAAGGTTAAACAGTAGCGTAGATAAGACAGACATGAAATACACTCCCAGGTAGGGGCTAAAACTACCCCCATATACAAAAATCGATCCAAAACAGCAATGACTGCTGAAAAAGCTCGGAATGTCTAAGTTTTGTTAAAGTGATAAAAAACTTCATCGGGTCCGACGTAATCTTCATAAACTGCCCCTATAGGGTTGAGAACAACCACCCCTAAGTTTAAAGGACACGAGAAAAACGAGAAAGAACGTAAAATCCAACAGGATTTCTATTTTCATGGATGCTATAATGGGCTTGTTCGGCATTATTTTTTTATTTCATAAATCGAAAGTGCAAGTATAAATTAATGGATCTGCAAAAAATCAGAATCTTATTCGCGCGTTTAGTATCTTAAAAACTATTACAAATTTCCATCTCGCGATCTCAATAGATTTGATGCTCCTTATTGGTTATAATTATAAGTGTTTTCGAAGTATTGTTTGTTTTGCTCACTACTTGACAGTAGGGGAGTACAATTTGGTGAAATGTCAAAATATTACAATTTTCTCTCGCTCCTGCCAGAACGAATTTTCGATTTCGACCCTGCAATTTACGATCATAATTCATCGCCAACCTTCTCCTTTCCGTAGACACATAGAACGAACTTTCACTCGACGTATTTATTTAGTTACCAGCGTTTAAAAATTCCATGTTTTTCGACTTTTCAGGTTAAATTTGAAAGGTCCCAGAAAGCCATTTTTCTTACGTCACTTACGTATAGTAATTTCAACTCCTTATATCTCGAGAACGGAATAAGTTAATAATACGAAATTTTAAGCGTATAATGAGAATATCGAGTACTATATGAAAAAGTATAAAAACCATATAAAAAGAATATCATGGAACAAGCCCATTGGCTGAAATTGCGTAGTACCCTAAATTAGACCTAGAAACGTATGTACCATCAACGTCCTACAGTGTCAACCCTCGGAGGGTATGAAAACTACCCCCTATGTAAGATTTTTATAGTTGATAAAAAGTTTCAGTGACTGCTACAAAAATTTGAAACACGCATAATCTTATCGCATTTGTGACATATTTATTGCTGTTAAGACTATTGTATAATTAGCCGGTTTTGCGGGGGGATAGACAAAGAAGCAGGCCCACCCGTTACGAGGCCGGTCCAGGCCTATAGCAATGATTGGGGCAAAGAGCTCAAGCTCGACCCCTAATCATCCGAGACCGTCATCTTTAGTCAAGAGTATTGATGCGTTGCAATAATATATAAATATATGAATTTAATAAATTTAAATAATTAATAACTTTTTTATTTATTAATCGATTTTGTTCAAAAGTCTGATTGTATTGAAATTTGGACAGTATTTTATTGTTAGCTAGAGGAAGAACCTTATTGTTTTTTAATATAATCGATCAGTAAACAAAAAAGTTATTAATTATTTAAATCTATTAAATTTATATATTTATGTTATTATAATATTGTTACATTGCAGAACTGACTAATAAGACAGTAGTCCCTAATATTTATCAACTTAACGGCATCAAGTCTGTTACAAATGCGATAAGATTTTGACCAAGCTTTGGTGGCTTTCATTCATCTCGCAATTTGACAAGGCAGTCACTCGTTTATTTAATTGCGAACAATATCATAGAATGTGCAACAACTACATAAAAAGACCGTAAATCGGCGAAGAGTATAATGGTTAGCTTGTTAACATTTACAGCTGAATTTCGAGTACAAGCATGAACCCTCTTTCGCAGTTTCGTCTTTATAGCACTTGCTATGATTTCTCGTAATTGTCGTGCGGTTAAATTGCATATGGAGTTTTCTTTATTTATTGAATGAAATACCTTTTGCGAACCTATTCAAAATGATACAACGGTTGTCCAATACACTATCGTCGTGATATCAGGGACTGGCTCGATAGGCATTTTCCAATAGCTGGATTCAATGAGTACAATCGATCTTTTGGCCTGCTAGATGTCCAGATCCCACATTCCTAGATTTCTATGTTTAGAAATATATCAAATATACAAATTCAAATGGCTGCCAATTTTTCTGAAATCATAAAAATTATAATATATCTGAAACCAATTACTTCAAGGATTACATCGAATTTGAATTTCGATCTGTATATCTTGTACCCTGTATATCAGCATTTTTCAACAATTCTACTTTTTCAGTTCAACTCAATCGTCACTAACGTCCACCCTCTTGACAATAATACCTGGCAGTTGACCTACATATACAAACCAACCAACGAAAAGGTATCTCAGGTTTATGATGCTGTGATGATATGTAATGGCCATTACAATGATCCCGTTGTCCCAAAGATAGAAGGTCAAGACAAGTTCAAAGGGAAAATAGAACACAGTCACATATTTAGGTCGCCCGAAATCTACAAGGATCAGAGGGTACTTGTCATCGGTGCGGGGCCGTCAGGACTAGATTTGACCTTACAGGTGTCTCAGGTTGCAAAACATGTAAGTATTTCTTGTTATTTATAGTCAAGTAAAGTTAGAAGCATTTTTATAAATGTGGTATACCCCGTAGGCCTAATCCACATTATCCTGCACTTTATATGATTTATTGTTTAATTAATTTTCTGTTTATTTTTGAAATCTCTTCAGACACTATACGATCTTTGTATCTGTTCCCTCCATTTCTATAGATTCCACTAAGTTATTAGATATATTTCTTCGTCGGTGTCTTCGATTATGTCTTCAGCATGATTTGTGCAAGATTTACCATGAGAATTTTCATATACAGCTGAACAACACAAATCAATGTTAATATCATTGCAGTTAAAGCTGGAGCATTTAGAGCAATTGCAGAAAATTGTATTCAATAGTATATCTGGAGAAGGAGTTTGAATGGGTTCCAAAATTTAATTCACAGTGATCCACCTTCAGCATTCGGAATTAAGTTCATTTCCAAGCCACTTTTGAGCTTAATAGTACACCCACCATAAATATTGTTGTGCGGCACTAGATGTTGGAGGAAGTGTCGATAATTTTACAGCCTATTAAATATTGTAAATTTTACACACGAGAATTGTCTAAAATTATCAATTAATACGTGTAGTACCATATACTGCCAAAATAAAGCGTATTCCTCTCTTAAAATTCTCTTGTGGAGGAGAAGGAGACTGTGTTACTTTGAAAACCTCTGCGCACTTTGTCAAATCGCTTTGTTTTTTAGGCACCTTCAAAGCTATTACTTTGCTCTTATTAAATAATGCACACATCATATCGCAACCAGTTACTGCATGTAGAAACAAAATGTGTTCTCTATTTTTTAGCTAGCAGTTAATTTTAAAATAATCCTGTTCTAGAAATAAAAATTGCGAAATTAAGGATGAAAATGCATACCTAAATTTTCCAACAATAGTAAGACAAAAAAAATCCAAGTTAACGAATAACGTTTTTGTTACAGGTGGTCCTTAGTCACCACTCTCCAGATGCAAATAAGACTATGTATCCTGATAACGTCGAGAAGAAGCCAGATGTTAAGAGAATCCTCACATTCGACAAGGTGGAATTTGTTGATGGTACTTGTTGTTGTTTCGACGTGATAATATTTTGCACGGGTTACAAGTACAGCTTTCCATTCTTAGACGAATCATGTGGAGTCACCGTAGACAACAATTTCATTCAACCCCTCTACAAACATATGATCCACATCGAAAAACCGAGTATGTGCTTCATTGGAATACCTTTTAACGTGTGTGCCTTCCAAATGTTTGATTTGCAGGTAACTTTGATATAAAGCTGATATAATAAATTAATTCACAGTTACTTAACTATAACTTTAAGTTTATTTTGAAACTAACATATACTGTGTACAGAGAAGCATAAATTTGTTGTATGTACACACTAGAATAACGAATGATAACGCACAAGACGTTACGAAATCTTCTAGGTAAAAAACTGCCGTCTAAGGAATCACTACTTCCACATCCCGATTTTCGATCCAAGTCTCTTCATTATGTTCCTTTAAAAAATTGTAATTCGACAACTACATCCCATGCTGTGGAATGACAACATCTCGAGAAAAACGGATGTTTAGCTCATTTGTCAAAAGTTGTATCAGATACGGGTGCGAGGTTTGAACACTGAATAAAAAGACGAAGTAGAGAATATTGGCAACGGAGATGATGTATTGGAGACGATGCTATTAAAAAACATTTTAGACCATACAAGAAACGAAAGAATAATCGAGATAATGCAACATCATTAGTGAATACAATTGAAAGATGACAGCTGCTATGGTATGGACACATGAGGATAATAGAACCAAATAGATTACCACAAAAAAATTGGAAATAGAAAGCAACATATAGAAGGAAAAGAAGAAGGCCAAGGGACAGCTGGAATAAAGGAACAGAGGAAGCTATGTAAAAGAGAGCACTAGAAGAATACGGATTCAGAAATAGAACCCCTTGGAAATTGGGATGCAGTATAGATAGCAAAATTAGCTGTATACAAACCGTTCATACATGTCCCTTTAATAATGGAGTTGGGGTTGTGGTGTGGATGGCTGATGTCACAAAACAATTTGAGACCATGCTTCTAGTATATACAGATACACCAAATCCCAAGTTTCTAGACTCTTTCTTTACTTATTTACCCCCCAACCCTTCAACGAATTAAGTTCAAAACAGAATCCAGTTCCAGATCTCGTCATAGTATATACGTGTATACGTTCAAGGCAGTATCTTAATTTTATTTTGTGCTTTTAATAATGGAGTGGGGTGGCAGAGGACATAAAAAATTTTGATCGCTTCCATTATATACACCAAATCTCAAGTTTCTGAACTATTGTTAGTTTGCTTTATTTATTCACCCCTGTAAATGTGCTCACAAGGAAGTTACAGGCCGACGGACAGAAATTTTGTTTCCGCTCGAATCTAGAATCTCTATACTTACGCTGCACTACGTGAATGTGAGCGTAAAATAAGTACTCTAAAACTTAAACGTATAATTTCAAGTTGTTAAGACTTCGTAGGCAGCTATTAAGACGAAATTAAGTCATTCTCGAATTCAGGAAGATATTTGTACCTTAGTGCTTAGTTCATTTTGCTTGCTTGCTGGTTGGGAATGCAGGAGCTGGGCATACAAAAACTACCAAAATAATCAAAATCAAAATCTATCCAAATTACTGCATCCCCATAGCAAAGTGGAAGTATAGTAATGTCTTTGTTGAAATAGGTTTAGAATGTCATGAAATGTGAAGATTTAAAATTTGAGCAAAAAAATGTCTGTTTGTCGGTTTGTCGGTCTATCGTTCTGTCGGTCTGTCTCTTGGTCTGTAATTTTGTGTGCGCGTATTTTCTCTGGAACGCTTTAAAATATTGACATGAAATTTGGTCCACGTGTATGTATTATAACATTTGGAAGTAGATTATATTTTAAATTTATTCCGTTGAAGGCTTGGAGTTAAATACAGGTTAAATAAGTGGAACAAGCTAGTATGAGTCCAGAAATATGGGATTTCGCGTACATGCCAGAACTCGAAATTTCAATTTTTTCTATGACATCTGCTCTCGCATCTGCCACCATCACGACCCCCACTCCATTATTAAAGGGGTTAGCAAAATAAAATTAAGGTATTGACCTGAACTTTGGTACACGTAATTAGTATAACTATAAGAGTTCTGGGTCACTTACGTCAGTAGAATAGCTGTGGTGTACCCCGATGGAATGTGTCTATCCGGAGCGAGAGTAGGTGGCTGGAGGGTGGTTAGGTGAAGGAAAGGAAGTGTCCAGAGACTGCTTGAGTTATTTTAAAGGAGGTCTGTAAACAGATCTGGATAAGACCAGCCAGCTTGCAAAAGTTGGCTGGTCTTATCCAGATTTAAAACAGGTGTGTACTGGTTTAAACCGGTCTTCCTCCTCCTATGGGGCTACAGTCTGGTTTCGGGCCCTGGCCTCCTCTAGCTTCCTCTTCCACACTACCCTGTCTAGAGCTGCAGTTCTCCATTGCTCTATTTGCGCGTTGTTGTGCGCGTCTTCTCTGATTCCATCTTCTCCTTGGCCTTCTTACAGGTCTTCTACTATCTATTTTTCCATCGAGGACCTTTTTTGGAGCTCTATTGCCTTCCATCCTCACTACATGACCTGCCCACTGCAGCCTTTTTAGTCTCACATAAGTCTCCACATATGGTTCTTCGAAGAGTTGATACAGTTCATGATTATATCGCATCCCCCACGTGCCGCCATCATTCACTGGCTCAAATATTCGTCTTAGTATTTTCCGCTCAAATGCCTTGATTGCGTCCACCTATTTCTGAGTGAGTGTCCACGTTTCACACCCTTAACTTAAAATTGATCGGATAATGGTCTTATATATTCGGAATTTTGTTTTTCGATGGATGTCCCTTGATCGAAATGTTGACGAGAGTGAGAAGTATACTCTGTTGGCCTGGTTGATTCTTTTGCGAATTTCTGTGTCTTCATTTCCATTCTTTGCGATGTTGGTGCCCAAGTACGTGAAATTGTCTACCACTTCTATGTTGTCATCTCCGATTGTGATGTTCTGTCATATTCTGTTGGACCTGGTCTGTGTAATGATCTTGGTTTTAGTTATATTTATTTTTAGTCCGACTACTCTGGCCTTGCTCTCCAGGTCTATATGTTTCTTTGGCGAAAGTAATTGTACGAGCCATGATGCTAATATCGTCTGCGTATACTACGAGCTGGGTCTTAAACAGCTTTGAAACAGGTATACAGGTACGACACCATGTGCGTTAGGCCTCTTCGTCACCTCTCAGTCCGCTTCCTTTGGTCATTGCCTACCATGTCTTCAGCAGCCTCTTGGTCTCTCGGGATGGATACATTCCATCAAGGTACCCCCATAGCTATTCTACTGATGTAAGTGGTCCAGAACTCTTATAGTTATACTACTCACATATGTATTATAACGAGATATGGAACTAAGGTTTGGAGTATACTAGGCGCCAAGGTCTCAATTTTTTTATGACATCTACCACCACCACCGTTCCCTCAACTCGGCACCAGCCACCCCCATTACCACCTGGGAGCAGACAATTTCAAATACAATATTGTTAAAATTTTGTGAGCATTTATTTAATCATACTGGAGTGTCAATATATCAATATCTTTTCGTTTAAAGAGCCTTTAATGGGAAAACTGGATGTGGAAGCAGTGATTCCTTCGACAGCGATTTTTGAAATGTATATTCCAAATGTTTCGTCTTTAGATACAAATAGTGAAGATATAATTTTTCTTCTAGGCACGTTATTTCTGCAAATCCCTCAATGGCTCAATGCGACTTCCCACTATGGAGGAGATGCGAATGCACACTGAAAACGACATGCAAACTCGATGGGCTAGAGGATACACAAAGAGACAAGCACACATGATGGGGCAATATCAAGAAGCTTACTATAACGACCTAGCGTCAGACGCCAACACTACTCCGATTGCTCCTGTCCTAGTTAAGCTTAGAGATTTAAGTGTCAAACGATTATATGATGACCTTCTCAACTTCAGGGAAGATCGGTATAAAATTTTAAATCATGAACAATATGTCAAAGTACAATAAGGAGCCTTATTGTCATTTTTATTTATTATATATTTAATATTTAATTTTTTATGGTACCTACTTAAATGCTTTCTTAAATATTTATATCTACAAATGCAAAATATACTAGGGTATTATTTTATATTATTATTGATGTATTGATAAGTACAAAATTATACTACCACTATTTAATAAATTATTTAAATACATTTGGTATTTATTTATTTACTAAGAAATTTAAAACCATAGCCTTAGTAAAGATAGGCCGGGTATGTTACTTCTGGAAATAGAGAGACAAGGTGCGGGTTTCTTTCTCTCTATGCATGGCTGTGGTGGGGCAAAGTTAAAACAAGTGACGTAACGAGGGAGACAGAAGAAATAAAGGATGTTTTTTATTCGTTCTTTGTTCACGTTTGCTGCAAGTTCCTTGGGCAGCTTATCACACCAACTCTCCACGATACGTCTCCCAAGGTGTTTCTCCAGCATCGTATTTTCTCGATCTTGTTACTTTTTGACCACATCAGTCGGAGAAAAGACAATATAGTGCTATTATTATCGTCCAGGGAATACCGGATGGCAAGCGGCAAAGAGGACGATCATCATTAACTAATGAAAATATTTTTTATTATTTTTAACTATAACATTTTAACGTTTCAAAAAGGTATATTATATTATCTCATATATACAGGGTGTCCCAGCTCTATTTAGACAAGCATTATCTGGAAAACGGTGAGACACAGAAAGAAATGTTAGATTGAAAAGTTATTCTGTTTAAAAAGATTTATTTAGTCCTTTTATTTTCAAATGTACAAGGTGCCTCAAAAAGGCGGTAGGTTATGCAACTTTACTTTTTCAAATGGAACACCCTGTAAATTTGTATATTTTTTTATTCTCCTTTATCTCCGTACAAAATTTATTAACCATGTCCTATACCTACCATTAACCATTATTGAGATATTAGCAGTTTTGGGATAACTTTTTTTTATTAACGTAATCACAAGGAATAATACAACACACAAAACAGTAACGATTACTTATTATAAAAGATACTCAAATTGTCGCCCATATTCTATTTGACACAACTCAACCTCCTTAAAATCTCTCGTGTACAAGAATTTCTTATAACTTCTGTTCTTGTAATATAATCAAGGCCAGCCTTATTAGCTTAAGAAAATGGAACATGGCGCAATCAAGATAAACAGGGGATATATCATAAACCGTTAATAGCTAATAAAATTTGTTCGGAAATAAAAGAAGAATCCAAAGATATAAAAACATACAGGGTATTTCATTTGAAAAAATATTGTTGCATACCGCCTTTTTAAGCTGGGATACCCTGCGTATAATTTTACATTTTACATATACAGGACGGGATAATATATAGTGAGTTGGACTTCGATAGCTCGAGTTCTATGAGAGATAATAAAAAATACATCTAAATTAGATCAAAAAGTCTGTAACCGGAAACAATTATAGAATATACAGGGTTAGCCAGGACAATATTACAGGATCAAATGTTATGTATATACATGATATACATAAAAGATCCAACTTTAACCTATCGTATCTTGAAATTCTTTGTTTGGGGTTTGGGTTTGGGACTTCGTGCCCATGGACACATTTGTTCAGGATGCCCAAATACACAGCATATCAAAAATATAGCCAATTTAACGGAAACCACTTTTACATAAGGTCAGAGCGTGGTCCTTTGTCGGTTAGTGTAATCTATAAGTATGTTGGGTCATATGGATACTAAAATAAATAACCTCATATGCCTCTCTGTTCGGGGTCGGCGTCGCATCACCAAACACCCTGTAAAAGAAAGTATTACTAGTGCTCGTGTAATATATTTTTCAAACAAATATTATAAAATTTTACGATTGTATGAACGCGAAAATAGTTATTTTCATAACAAGGTCAGATAATAGGTACTCTCCCGAATAAGTGCAATATTGTGTTGTGTGAATCACACACATTCGGGAAATACCTCGCCTGACCATTTTATCAACAAGATTGTTTCTACGGATATCTCACAGTGTAAAAAATAATAAAACACAATTGAGTTCGAATATTTCACGTTTCACTTGAATATAATTTTTCAACGATTTTCAAAGTAGAAATAAAATATGCTTATTCCAGATAAGTATGGGATTATAATGCATTAGGCGACGTACGACGTTTAACTTGAGCAAACTAAAAAACAGTAAAAATGTAGGTAGATAAGGTAAAATAAATAAAATGCAAGTCAGAATGCGGCGAAGTTACTTTGATGAACTTTACGTTTAAACATGACTATTTAAGTGAAGGTACGATTATTATTGATCAGGAATACTGTTCTACTATTATACAGTGCATTTTAATAAACGCTATCCGCATTTTTGCAAAAATGAATATATCAAAATTTATTTAGGGTGGAATGTTTTTATTTAAACATCTAGTTCACTTTGCAATTTCATTACGAACAATGTTCTTTTTCCTCTGTGATATGGGCTATACAACCAAAAATATTTAAAAAGAGCTGTAAAAGACTCATTATGATTTTTTTTGTTTAAACAAAGGCCTTCCTGGACTAAGATTTATTTCAAAACTTTTGACTATACTGCTTTAACCCAGTGAAATTAGACTTTTCTGATCTACACAAACATATCCTTCATTTTTTTATTTTAAATCGATTTATTCTAGTGTTTTAAAGAAAAGATTAAAAATCGAGAACGAGGTCACTATAGCATAAAAAAATATTCAAAGTCAAAGTTCACAAAAAACGTTTTTTTTTCTAATATCGCGTTTTTTATGTCCCGGAGGCCAAGTGAGGTTATTATGAAATTTCGCACAAAAATGACCTTTTCCATTTTTTATGTACAAGGAACGGTTTAGGCAAAAATGTGCTTCAAAGTTTCCGCCCAAGGCCTAATATGCTCCATTTCATATAGTCCATGCATAGAATACGTGCTTGTTCTATGCATAGTATTTATTAGCTGATCGATATATAAAATAAGGTACATATATATGTTAACTAATATACAGTATGTCTCACTTTTCATGACTCCTATATCACAGCACTCTTATTTACAATGCGATTTTTATAAAATGTGGTGGAAGGTACTTATCCATCAGGAGATTGTATCACGGTAAAATATTTTAAAATCCCCCAGTGGAGCCCGTCATTATGAAGAAAAATGTACCTAATTTCCCAACAAAAGATATTAGGCAAAGTTTTAACTGTAGAAAAATCTCATAATCGTATTTGTTGTTAACAAAAACTCACTGAAACCGAATTTTAATAACATAGTGTAATTGGTGTTCACGTAATAGGAAAATGAAATTTCCCTTGCGCGGAAACTTCGAAATACATTTTTGCTTCAACCGTTCGTTGTACATAAAAAATGGAAGATATCATTTTCGTGCGAAATTTCATTATCTTTCATTTTCATAACAACCTCAATTGGCCTCCGAGCCATAGAAAGCGCGATATTCGCAAAAAACGGTTTTTTTTTCTGACCTTGGATAATTTTTTATGCCATAGTGATCTCGTTCTCGATTGTTAATATTTTCCTGAAAACACCAAAATAAATCGATTAAAAGAAAAAAAATGAACGATATATTTTGTTAGATCAGAAGCCAAATTTTTGTTTAAAGTGACTGGAGTACCTACTTGTATGAAATAGAAAACAAAATTCTTTTTTAGATGTTTTAATAACATCAAAAACAAACAAAATATGTTACCGCACTACTTGACGCACTTAAACAATATGTAATTCAATTTTTAGCTTAGCTATTATTTATAGGAGTTATTATAAACACTTGAACTTGAAATACATGATTTAGCTCCACCCGAAACACATTCTCCTGAAATTTGGTTAAAATATATGCATTATTCTTTAAGTCATCATCAACTGTTTAAAAATAGTCATTCATAGCTGTCTTGAATTTTTCCAAATTAATAAATTGGCTAGAAGGTTTGGAAAAATTCTATTCAGATTTCTTCACAATTTAATTATAAATAATTTATTTTTGCTTCATTGCGATATCTCTAAGTATTTTCATTCGCTGAAACCGAATCTGAGTTCAGAATTAATCAATTGGTTAACTATTTCAACGTAACCTCAAAAACCAGTTAAAAATTCCAAATCTGGGGGACAACGTTCGGTACGACTGTAATTGGTTGGAGAACAGAAAAGCGATTATGCAAAAGGCGAGGACGAGAAGGATTCTATCCAATGATATGTAGACAAAACCAACTCCACCTTAGGAATAAGCTTACGCTCAGCAGGACCCTCATTGCACCCATTCTGACCTACGCTACGCCTTCGTTTCCTGGAGATACCAAGCAGCCACATACTTGAAGAGGATACAAGCCGTGGAAAATGTCGCAGTCAGGTGCGCCGTGGATGCACCATGGTTTGTCAGAAACACCGACATCTTCAGAGACTTGGAATACACTCCGGTAACTGAAGTCACCCAGGACAGAGCGAAGAATCTTTACACCCGTGCAGCAGAGCATGAGAATCCGCTGGTCAGATAGGCGACTAATTACCACCACAACGACGCTCCTAGGCACAAGGGGCCGAAGCTCCAGATCCCCCGGGTAAGTATAACTAACCTTCCTTCCAACCCGATCTCAAGCCACGCCGCAAAGATACAATGACTAAAACACCCAAATTACCCGATCCGGGGGTACCCAGCAAACAACCAGCTAGGTACACTTATCTTAGCCCGTGCTGGCCTTCGACGCTAAAACAAGCGTCCTTGGCCGAACACAATCCTTGAGCTAGACATCCCAAAACTTCCTTCCGACGAAATCGGAGCACATGATGCCAATTGGCACCCCGGGCTCCGATTAGACACACACCCCAAAACCCTTCCAAACTCCGAGAGGATGCGGCAACAGCCGACAGACTAAGGACACTCCCGGGAGCCGACATGCCAGCGAAGAAAGAAACTAAAGACAGAAGAGTGCCAGAAGAAACGAGCCGACTGGCAGAGTTCACCAGCCAGGACGAGGAGAGGTCTGCTTACTTCGCCTGCACCGTCTGCATTTGCAGGGGGTAGTTTTAGGGAGCAGGCCCACCCCTTACGAGGCCGCTTCAGGTCTACAGCGATGATTGGGGCAAAGAGCTCAAGGTCGACACCTAATCATCCGAGACCGTCATCAAAGTTGAGAATATTGGCGCGGAATGGTGTGTCGGTTTAGTGGGGGCGAGTTCCTATACAGACGTGTCGAGTTTGGATGTATCACACGCGCCGCCAATGAGATATGGAGGCAGAACCATGCAGCCTGAATAGATAGAAATGGAAAGAAACAGACTCCGAGCCGTTACCGTGTGGTTGAAGGAGATTAGGCGAGGGGGGTCGACCAACATTGTCACGAGCCGTGGAGGAAGTATACGACGCCGCCGACCGCAATTTTATCGGATCGACGATTTTAGAGATTAAGGTATGGCTGGAAATTTTCGACTAACGAGCAACACGAGCAGAAGCTCTGTAGGGGGCAGTGGGGATAGACACTACGTCTAAATTTAAGAAAAATGAAGAGGGGAAATCCACCTAGGTTGTTCCGTGGGAGCATGGGAGCAGCGACCGAGCGAGTTTTGAATTTTGATTCGGAAAGGATACCCCACTGCTCTAATGTTGGCGAGGGCGGGTAGACCCCCTTACTTAGCCTCCTCCAACAACCATTTTCCCTCCATCTCTTTCGGTTTCGGCTCCGCACCCCATAACACGGGGGCGGTGCTTCCGATCCGTCCAAACTCAACACGCCCATATAGAACTCATCTCCACGAAGCCAACGCACCCCATCGTCCCGTTCTCCGATCGTTTGTGGCTGTATGGAATGCCCCCCCTGACTTAGAATTTTAAACCGTTTTTTGGAGTTATGAAGCCCGGTAATTAACAAATTTAAGGAACTTTGGTGAACATCTGGTGAGGAGATTCCTGCGGCCTCCATTAGCTGCCCATTTTTTTGACCTAATTATAGATCGAAAATATTTTTTACAATTTATCAGTACAATAAATGACTAAGTGCATCAAGGTTTAAGATATAAGCCGGCATTGTTGTTTTCTATGTTATCTGATTATGTGTTGCTATGTAGTACTAAAATTGCATATTCCATTATTTGAGTATTTATTTAAAAATTAGATTTTCGCAATAGTTTTTTAATTTCTAGTTTTAAAATGTGCAAATAATTTTATCAGATAAGTTTAATTGTTTGTTACTGAATATTACATCATCATTAGTTTGTCAGAGTGCAGAGATAGTTGTAAATAGTTATGCTTATAGACACCTTTTTTTTAGTCTGACAGCAAATATTGATTGTATTTTAGTCGTATTTTTATATCTAAAAATGTTTAAAGTTTATTTACGGTTACTATATTTCCACCTCACTACGTAGATGTAAAGTAGAAGTAAAGCAGCAACCTTATACCTCATTCTGACGCAATAAAATTTCTATCCCTTGGTCTATTTGCGACTATTGATCCTAGAAAAAAGATATGGGTGTAGCAGAAAAATACGAATTCTAGAAAAAAACTTTAAATGCAAAAGTTGTAGGAAATCTCCTTGGCTGTCTGAACAATGGTCTTGGATATAATCTTGACGTGACCTCCAAGCTCACCTGAACGTCAAGTCAATTTTTTCAAATGGAGACCCTACTTCTAACCCCGGAAATGAAACGAGGGGAACATTTTGCGTTCGGATATGACCTTCGGCACTTACAAAATTGACCTCTAAAGATTATATTTACACCATAATTTTGTAAGCGCCGAACGTAAAATTCTCCTATCATTTCATTTCCAGGGTTCAAAGTAGGGGATCCCATATGAAAAGTCGACTTAACCTACAAATGGCCTTGACGGTCACGGCCAAAGTCAAATCCAAGGTTACTGTCTGGGGTTAAAATTAGGTGGTTCTATTTGAAAACATCGACTTGACCTTCAAATGACCTCGAAGGTCAAATTCAAGGCAACCGTAGGGTAGCCAGGGAAATTTCCTACAACTTTTGTATTTAAAGCTTGCTAGGATTCGCATTTTTCAAGTTATCCTGCTGTTCTCGTAATTATCTTGTTATTACAGCCGATGTTCAAATTGTCCGGCAGTTTGACAGTGAGCTAGACGGTTATGAAAATTATTATTTGTACTTTTTACCATTTCTGGTGTAATCTCAGCGCACATCTATTATTCGCTGTTGCAAAATTGAAGTTCAAGAGTAAATTGAAATTCAAGTGTAAAGTAAAGATGACCTTTAGAGGTCAATTTTGTAAATGCTGAGGGCCATATCAGGACGTCTTTTCCGCTCGTTTCATTCCCGGTTAAATTCTCGACTATTTTATTAGGCAATGTAAGCAAAATCAATTTAGCAAAATGTCAAAATATGTCATATTTTATTCACTCCTGCCGGGATGAATTTCCGATTTCTTCCGTGCAATCTACGATACAGATCAAATGCCAGTCTTCCCCTTTTCACAGAGACCTCGTATGGCCTTCCAGTGGATATATTTATTGGGTTATGAACGACTAAAAATTTGGAGTTTTAGCATCTCCCACGAAATTATTTGAAATTGAAATCAATATTCTGCGCCAGTCTACTGCGGGTGCTACGTCTGACTCTTGTCTCGCTTATTGTTTATAACAAATCTGTTACTGGAAATAAAAATCAATCGATGTGAAATCACTACCCAAAAAGCAATGCTGTCTACAAGACTATACAGGATGTCCCGAAAATGGTGGGCAATATCTCGGATTTGGGTAGAACTAGTAAAAAGGTCACAAGTTCGCATATATTTTTCTTTCCCCCGAGGTACCCCTACGAAGATATTCGCTCTTGAAGTTGAGGGTTAAAAATCGATTTCTCGCGATAACTTTTTTATTGTTCCATCGATTTTAATAATTTTTGGGTCAGTATCATATTATTTCAATCCATTTAGGTCAGTATTATTATGATATTGGGATATTTTATAAATAAGCCAAACTTTACAACAGATTTGCCAACATAGTAACACATAACGTAAATTAAAAACATTAAATTAGAACGCTTAAGCCAGAAACTACCTCACCGCAGAACATGAGAGGATGTTGCACGTGGGCCTCTTACAACGGTACTAAGTTTCAATATGGTAAGGAGAAATGGTAGAAAGAAGGGCTCATACAAAATGTATAGGCCATAGTAACGCGTAGTAGTAATGTTTGAATTATACTGAATATCAATTAATTTTAATTTTATTATTTTAAATATTTAACATACCTGATATTAAAAAAGGATATTGGTACATCGCTTAACTTACAGAAGACTTATGTAACAATATTAAGTAGTTAAACATAGGTAGTGTTCTACCAGAGTGCATAGATGTAGTTGGAACCCAGCGTAGAACCTACAAAATACAAAATAAACATTTTAAAAAGAATGTATTCACAAAGAAACTTTAAATATAAAGGTAATAGGCTAAGAAATGAATAACATTTTAACTATAAAAATCAAATGGGAGACCTAAACTCAGTGACTTTATAAGATAGTGAAAAACTCTCCCGCAGCTAACGTAAAGTTATATAAAATACAAATTTCAAGACTCGTAATGACTAAAATCAGTGATAAGATTATAAAGACTTACCAAGTGTATGTGATCACACATCTAGCACTGGAATGTGTTGATGTTTAATAGTAGAAACTTTATAAAATGGTTGGTAGTAATCTTTGGTTAGGACTTTCTCCATAAAAGTTGCATAAAACATTTCAAATAAAGAGTTTGTGTAAGTTTATTCATTTTGTAATTATAGAGACCACTTTGTAGTTTGATCTGATGTAATAGCATATTTCGAATACTATACCCAAGGACTGGTACAAGCATTGCATCGTAGGCATACCTGAAAAATGCATGATTATTATTATTATTGTTATAAATGTTAAAAATGGTGTTTATATGATTTAAAACGATAGTAGGTGATTAGAATTTAAGTTAAAATGGGAAAAGTAAAGTAATTTTAGTAGTTTTAAGCAATTGTGAACAATTTTATGAAAAGTTATCGAAATTACTAATAAGACTCCTAGAGACATGTATGGGGTATCAAAATGTTCAGAAGAAGGTCAGAAAGATTAAAACATAATCAGAGTAAAGATTTATTCAGTAAATTGCTAGAAAATTCAATATAAAAAATTTAAATTTTAAAAATGTCAAAACTAGATTGCTTTGGTTTTTAGAAATGTCACATCTAAGCCAATAGAATTTAAGGATTAAGAAAAAAAGAGAGTTGTTCAAGCGTGGGTACAGAAAAGACGCCGTTTTTTGAGCTCCACAAAATTTTACAAAATAAATTCAAATTAAATAAAATTTTCTTAAATAAAATATAAAGTGCATGTTTAAAAGTATCTTTAAAGTAGGAGGAATACGTCAAATACTAAATTAGGAGCAAAAAGGCAGTCAAAGGTAATCAAATACCTTTTCATTGAATTGTGTAAACATAACCCTACTTTTTATAAACAATTTATCCAGATTTTATACAAGTGAGCAGTTTCTCACAAAATATTGGTAATTCAGTACTTACCTTAACAAGTAGAATAAAGTTCGGAAGTGTATCCGTTAAAACAAAGTGCATAATTCGTCGTAAAACAGATTTCACCAAAACGCATAGAAATCAAGCAGCCATTCACAGATCTGAAGGATTGACAGTGTAGCGGGTCTACATCTCAGGCCGGAAAGTTGGAAGCAGCGATCTTTACATCCAGGACGGAGTAAGAACAAAAACACTGTACCAATTTAAGCTTAAATTCGAAAATTAAAGGAAAACCAAATATAATAAAAGTTGCAACAGATATCTTTTAAGTCAAAAGGCCATTAGTTTTAAATTTTTAGAATAGTTTATATCAGTCTCATTTATACTTTTCCCAGATTTTATATTTATTAAATTTTGTAATTTTGAATGGGCCTTTCCTTTGATTTTATTATCGAGATAACATTTATTTACAGAGCACCGTAGAACTTACTCCTGAGGTGAGAGGCAGACGAGCGGTAGGTTTCATGTTCTAAAGTGAGCTAGCATAATACCTTGTCGCGGGGTAAAGCGTGACTGGCGCTCAGGCAAAATTTTAATAATAAATATAAAATAAAGTTTTAAAAAGTTATAATAACATAACAGTATATTATAATCTTGGATAACGTTCTTGGGGGCTCGGGAACAGAGCACCCATTGCCTTAATAAGTTGTAAACCAATTTTCAGCCTATTTTGTTTTATTTCTAAGGTCATTTTCAACTTTTTGAGCCTTTTTTACGTAAAAAACGTATACTTTTTTGATGTTGGTAATATGAACCGTTTTCGAGATAAATGCACTTAACGATGAAATTGCGATTTTCAATCGCACAAATAATAGTCATTTTTACTTCATATTCTGTGTCATATTATGTATGACCTTCCAAGGTTTCTGATCGCAGAACTTTTGAAAGTGTTGATCAACGGCTGAGAGAAACTGATAAAAAATAAGAAAATTTTTTTGAAAACTAGAAATCTAAGAATTCTATCTCTACTTAAGTCGATTTGCGTCAAATGACGTAAACAGGGATGCTCCACGGACAACATGTATTGTTGAAGTAGAAGGCAACGTATTGTATGCAGTCGCTGAGAGTTCATCTGTCAGTATCAGATCATTATCATTACAAATGTTCCAAAATCGACTGTTGGAAGAATTTTGAGAGAGCAACTGCTTCATCCGTACTATGTATAAAAAGTACATGCCTTTAGTCCAGCTGACTTTCCTGCTAGGGTGCAATATTCGCAGTGGTTTATAGAGAACCATGAACAAAACCATACCTTCATCCGATTGGTTTTGTATACGGATGAAGCGAGCTTTGGAAGAAATGGAGTCATTAACTCCCATCACTTACAAGTTTGGGCCAAGGAAAACCCACATTCCACAATTCAAACGCGCCATCAAAGGAAATTTCATATTAATGTTTGGGCCTGAATTATTGGTCATGTTACTAAATCGATTGAATGGGCACTTTATCTTGAATTTCTCCTACAGCAGTTTCCACAACTTTTAGAAGACGTTGACATTGCATCTCAAGAAAATGTTTATGCATGATGGGGCGCCCCCGCATTTTAGTCTTATAGTGATTGGTAATTTGAATAGAATATATCCAAACCGGTGGATAGGTCGGGGTGGGCCTGCCTCTTGGCCTTCCCGATCACCCGATTTAAATCCCCCTGATTTCTTCCTGTGTGGGCATTTAAAGAGTCTCGTATGACACACCAGAAGAGACAAGAGAAGAATTATACGAGAGAATTATGTACCATTCAAATGCAATTAGAGAAAACGAAGGAATGTTGTGGCGACTCCAGCGATCGTCAGTTCGTCGTGGACAAGCATGCATTAGAGAAGGAGGTGCTCATATTGAGCATTTGTTATGAAATTTCATAATTCTTTATTTTTCCATGTCCCTAATTAGTTTTCTACAGTCAGGTTTCAAATTTTGTGTTTCGTGTGTTCAAGATTTTTTGTTTTTATAAGTGTAGGTAAGTACTTACTATCTCATAGAGAAATAAATGTTGTTTTATACATAATCCTGGTGTTTATTTGTTTTAAAAAATTACTATTATTTGTGGGATTGAAAAACCCAATTTCATCGTTAAGTGCATTTATCTCTAAAACGGTTCATATTACCGACATCAAACAAGTATACGTTTTTTACGTACAAAGGGCTCAAAAAGTTGAAAATGACCTTAGAAATAAAACAAAATAGGCTGAATTTTATTTTACAACTTATTGAAACAATGGGTGCTCTGCCTCCGAGCCCCCAAGGATGTTATCCAAGAATCTAATACACTGGATTGAAATAATATGATACTGGCCCAAAAATGATTAAAATCGGTTGAACAATAAAACAGTTATCGAGACAAAATCGATTTCTAACCCTCAACTTCAAGAGCGATTATCTTCATAGGGGTACCTCGGGAAAAAGATTTTCGCTAGTTCTACCCAAATCCGAGATATTGTCCACCATTTTCGGGACACCCTATGTAGATCAAGGTTAAGAAGCGCTATGGACGATTGCACGCAAATATGTAGATATTTTAGCACCAACAAAATTACTTCGTTTTTTTTATCAAATAACAAGTCCACTCAAAGAAAATGATAGGTGAATTCAACTGAAAAGAGCATATGAAATCGCGCCTATCTAGTTTGATAGTTAAATCAACCAGAAAAGAATAGTAGACAAAATTTTGTCACCATACAATTTTTATTGTCATTTTGAACATGAAGTTTGGTTGGTTAAGGCCCGGATGTACCATCTTGTTGAACTTTGGTTCACTGCTGAACAGAGATCAAGTAATGAATTTAAGTTGTACCATTAAGGTTCAAGCGTTCTATAGTGGATCAAGAACAATTTAGTTCAGCGGTCCCTTTGGTTGGTTCAAGGAAAGTTCAAGTAGTTCAAGCCCATACATAACCTAACTTAATCTAAATTAAATTGTTATTTGCCGAGATTTCAAATATCCGAATGTTTGCATAGGGCGCGTGGAAAATCTGACAGCGAGTGGAGGGCATATAACTTCAATGTTCCAAGTTAATTATCGTGAAATTCGCTGTTTTCGTTTGCTTTTTTAACTTTCTTGTGCTATCAGCTATAGAAATAAACATTTTTAAGTTTAGTTTTCATTATATACAGACAATTGATTTGGTGAGATGTGCATGGTTTACCTATGTATTTTTAGTTATTTTCTTCGTATTTAAACAACGTATGGGATTGATCTTATTGTTATATATAAAGCATATTTCGATTATTTAAAATTTAAATGCTGTTAATTATTCTGTTACCAGTTTTATTTGTCGTTCTATTAAATTTCACAGTTTTTTTCGCTGCCATGTCAAACAAACTTATAACGTTATAGTTGGATATAAACAAATGGTAAATAACATAGAGAAAGAAAATTTTTCAGTTCTCTATGGTAACTAATAAGTTGTATAAATAAAGTATGGTTAATAACGGTGGAATCTTCTTCTTCTGTTAGAGAATTATGTGCCATACTCTGATCCAATAGTGCCAACGAGCGATGAAATCAAGTTCAACTGAACGAACGTTTAGAACTGATGGTACAACATAATTGCTCCTGAACTGAGTTCATCGTAGAACTGTCGTTCAGTTAAACTTACCTTGAACGTGCTTTTGGTACAACCGGGCCTAAGTAAGTGATCATTTTTTTAGTTCTATGACGACTTTATTTGTTCTCATAAACAAATAGTAGTTTAGTAATCATATCTTCTTGTAGAACAACAAATTAAATAGTACAATGACATTTATTTTGTTAGCTAACCATTTTTTTGGTTTCCTAACCATATGACAATGAAAGTTATATGGTGACTTTTGATCTACTATTCTTTTCTGGTTGATTTAACTATGAAACTAGATAGGCACGATTTGATATGCTCTTTTTGGTTGAATTTACTTATCATTTTCTTTGAGTGTACCTACCTACCAATTAACAGAAAAATAACGATAAAATTGTCTTTATAAAATAGGGTGGTTTTAAGGGGTGCAACAGTGGAACAGAATGCCTTAAAACTTGGTCAAAGTTACTAAATATAACTTTAAATACATAATTTGTTACTAGTGGTGGTTTACTTTGGAATACAAAGAAAAGAGAATATATATTTTAATTGTTTATTTATTCGAATAAAGAAGCGCGCAAACTGCTGTAGGTTGTGTAAACTATAGTTCTTCATATCCAAAGTTTTTTTTATGAAGTTCTGCGGTCTTTCTAAGTTTCGGTTTTTCACTGCTTTCATCAAAAGACAGTTTCATTCTCCCTTCTAATCCAGAAGTGCTGGGTAAATCATTTTCCACCTCAAACATTTTTTTTTATGGTAACTATTCACAATGCATGTTCTTTCTGGAGACCAGCCAAGACAAATACTACTTAATATCTGTTAAATACGTATGTTTCTTATAAAAATGCATATTTATATACAGGGTCCGCCACTTAGAACTTCCCAGACTCGTAACTTCCTTATTACTTCCACATCCACGGAGTGGATTGGAAGTATAGTAATCGCAAAAAAATTTTCAAAATTTTTTATTGGTGAAATAGGTTTAGAATGATATGAAACGTCGAGATTTTAAATTTAAGCGAAAAAAATTTTCCTGTCTGTCGGTCTGTCTGTCTGTCTGTCTGTCTGTCTGTAACTTTTTTTTTTGTCCGCACGTTTTCTCCGGAACGGTTTAAGATATTGACTTGAGAAATTTTGTACATTTATGTATTATAGTTATATCTGAAACTAGATTATATTTTTACATGATTGCGTTGAAGGAGTGGGAGTAAGTAGAGGTAAATAGGGAAAAATAAGTAAAGCAAGCTGGTAAGAGTACTGCAACTTGAAATTAGGTGTATATCCTAGATGCCAAGGCCTCAGATTTTTTTATACTATTTTTCAACACTTCCACTACCCTTACTACATTATTAAAGGGGTTGATAAAATAAAATTGAGATATTCACTTGTAATTTGGTAGACGTATGTATTATAACGACATCTGGAACTAGATTATATTTTGGGATGATTCCGTAGAAGGGTTGGGGTTAATAGGAGTAGGGAAAAATAAGTAAATGAAGCTGGTAAGAGTACAGAAATTTGGGATTCGGTGTATATACTAGAAACCAAGGCCTCAGATTTCTTTCTAATATTTTTCAAACTCCACCACCTCCGCTTCATTATTAATGGGATTGATAACATCAAATTGAGATATTCACTTGAAAGTTAGTACACGTATGTATTGTAGTGACATCCGATTGAGATGACTCCATTGAAGGGGTGGGAGGTGGTAGATTGCGAATAGTGGAAAATAAGTAGGGTAAACTAGAAACTTCATTTTTAACGAATATGGTAGAAACCAATCCCTCAAACTTTTCTATGACATCTGCCCCAAATATTATTAAAATTCTATTACCAATAATTTCCACATACTAGAGTGCAAATATAGTCAAGATATTTCCTTTAAAGTGACTTGGATGAAGAATCTGGATGTGGAAGTAGTGATTCCTTAGGCAGCGGTTTTTTTAAGCTATGACCATGTTCGGTACATCAAATTGTAGATATTTTTAAGGCCTTTAAATATGCATACAGAGTGATTAAAAAAATTAAATTATTACGAAATGAAACAATTTCCTTTAATATTTTTCCCTCACCTTGTACATGAACTGTGTAAATGATTTCTTATAAAAGTTTTAATTAGCTTCAATTTATGTTATTACATCTTATTCGATATCCTCTTTCGTTTTAGGAAAAAAAAATGAAAAACTCTCTTTTTGGCTCCAAACTGAATTCTCTTAAAATAAATTTGAAAAGAATGTAAATAATAATTTTAACTTTTATTTGTAAAAGGCATATAATAAACAATATTTAAAGTAACAAAACAGCAACAACAAATAAAAAGAAACACATTCTTTTCTCTTTTGTGATATCCTGTGATAAACCCATTGCTAATAATAAGCGCATGTTTTCATGTAATACACATTTCTTACTAATAAGATTTGGTTGCTCTTCTAGTGGCTCTACAGATATTTAAATAAAAAAAATTATAATCGTGATTCAGTTTCATGAACTTCCTTTTATTCATTTTATTTTATTCTTTCGACTTTTAAGTTGTTCAGATTTAATAAATCAACCATTGCTTTGTTATTAGTAACATAGACTCTAAGCCTACCAGCGCAAATGCTAACCCAATATACATTACCAGTGTGTCTGACAAAGAAGTTTTGGCAGCACTAAAGAGCATCAAACCTAAAATGACTACAGGTCCTGATAGCATCCCTGCCTTCCTAGTTAAAGACTGTGCCTCGGTATTTCTTGAGCCAATCAAGTTTATTTTCAACCTGATTCTTAAAACTTCCACTTTTTCCCAAATATGGAAAACAGCTCGCTTGTGCCCAGTCTTTAAAAGGGGTTGAAGGCATGAAATTAGCGACTGCAGAGCTATTGCCATCATCTCAAACTTTGCAAAGGTCTTTGAAGTAATGATGCATTCCTTATTGTTCGATCCGATGAAGTAGATCAACAACCATGAATCTGATGTATATTACGCAGTATATCTCAGAGGTTCTCGACCGACAAGGACAGGTAGACGTAATATACACCGACTTTTCAAAGGCCTTTAATCGATTAGATCATGGTGTATTGCTGAACAAGCTTGATGGTGTTGGTTTGTCACTCGATCTGATCACTCTTTTTAAGTCATCCTTCAGCAACAGACTACAATTTGTTGAACACAAAGGCTACAAATCCAAAAATTTAAACGCAACTTCCGGAGTGCCACAAGGGTCGGTCTTGGGTCCTCTGCTATTTAATATATACATAAATGACATCACACACAATCTTAATACGAAACATCTACTGTACGCAGATGACATGAAGATCTACTGCTCAATCTCGGATATAGGCGATTGTATTAACCTACAACATGATCTTGACAGCATAAGTAGATGGTGTATACAAAATAATCTGTCACTTAACAGTAAGAAGTGTAATATTTTGTCATTCTATCGCAAGAAGAATGCGGTTATATTTCCTTATAGTTTGGACCACACCTGTCTGCAACGTCCAAATTCTTTTAAAGATTTAGAAGTCACCTTTGACCCCCAATTAAATTCAGTGAACATATTCATGAAATTCTCAGCAAAGCCAGTAAGAATATGGGATTCATCATACGTCATTCAAAAGAGTTCAGCTCACGCGAAGTACTAATGTCTCTTTGTTACGCTTTTGTTCGTTCTCATTTGGAGTATGCCTCCCTAATATGGTATCCTAGATATGAACAACAAGTACATTTACTCGAGAACGTACAGAGGAAGTTTTTAAAATTTGTAACTTTTAAAATAACTGGTACCTACCCTCCAATTGGTTACCCCAATGACGTCTTATTGCTAGAATGTGACATGGTTTCTTTAGATACACGTAGACAAGCTCATTCCATAATTCTTCTATATAAATTATTGAATTCCATAATCGGCTGCCCAGAAGTGCTAAGCCAGATTAATTTAAATGTTCCTCGTACCAGTTCTAGACATCTTCAAACTTTCAATCAACCTACACCTCGTACACGGTTACTTGAATCGTCTCCAGTTTTTATAATGTGTAAGAACTATTCGTCAGTGCAACAAAATATTGATGTATTTAACACCTCTCTGTCCAAAATAAAAACTGTATTTAACTAGCAATGGATATTTACGATTAGGTTATAAATAAGATATACATTCTATATCTTGACTTACGAAATAGTTGTGTGTATGCGCGTATATAGGCATATATGTCTGTATATGTATATCGGCATACATAATTACATAAGTATGTATTTATCATTTGATTTTTTCTTGCCATAATGTCATGTCATGATGTTCTTGTATTTTACCTGAAATGTACGTAATAAAGTATTCCGTCGAATAGAATTACATCCATGTCTTATTCTATTTTTTAAGTCCTGAGTGTTCTGAGGTTGGATATTATACACAAATCTCTTAAGGTAACCCCATAAAAAGAAATTCAGCGGATTTAAATCTGGTGATCTAGCTGGCCATCGCACAGGTCCGGTATTGCCTATCCCCTGGTTTCCAAGAATCGTGTTTAAATAATTAGAAACAATACGGGCATTATGTGGAGGAGCACTATCATGATGTAACCAGACACTTCTTCTAACTTGCAGGAGAAATTATTCTAAATAATTAGTCATTTCGTAAAAAATCTAAATAAATTTCGCTATTTAAATTGTATTCAAAAAATGTGGCCCTATTAATCTGCCACCAAGCATACCTATCCACACATTACATTTTTACCTGAAAATTTCTTTCTCGCGTCCATCTAGGATTCCTATTACTCCAATAGTGCATATTGTTGCCTGTTGCCTTTCATTCAATGTCGCCTCATCGCTTCAAAAGATTTTAACTAATAATTTTATGATTTTATAGTCAGAACAGCGTCTACCAGGAAACCGTTGAGAATGTACTGTGCAAGCTTTTCTAGCATTACGTTTATATTCTCCATAAATCAATAAAAACTGTTTTTTCTGAAGCTGAAAATTAAACCATGTCCAATTGTTAGTAAATTGACGAGCGAATTAATGTTCAACAAAAAATAACTACTCTGATTTATTTTAATTTGACGTATTAAAACTTTCACGGCTAACTTAGAAAATGTCAAATATTACTGATAACAAAGCTATGGTTGATTAAATTAAATGTGAACAACTTAAAAGTCGAAAGAATAAAATAAAATGAATAAAAGTAAGGAAGTTCATGAAACTGAATCATGATTATAAATTTTTTTATTTAAATATCTGTAGAGCTACTGGAAGAGCAACCAAATTTTATTAGTAAGAAATGTGTATTACATGAAAACATGCACTTATTAGCAATGGGTTCATCAAATGATACTATAATAGAAAAAAAAGAAATGTTTCCTTTCATTTGTTGTTGCTGTTTTGTTACTTTAAATGTTGTTTATTATATGCCTTTTACAAATAAAACTTATTGTTTAGATATTTTTCTAATTTATTTCAAGAGAATTCAGTTTGGAGTAAAAAAGAGAGTTTTTAATTTTTTTTCTCTAAAACGAAAGAGAATATCGAATATGACGTAATAACATAAATTGAAGCTAGTTAAAACCGTTAAAGAAAACATTAGTACAGAAAATAGTTCCGACTTAAGTAAAAATGATTAACTTTAGTTATGCAAAATATTAAAAAAATTGTAAGTAGAAGCCTAATCTATACAATTATCTAACATTCTTAATTTACTATAAGCCGGTGGAATAGTATGTTTTATAAGTAGTGGTAGGTGCCAAAGTGCTCATTTCACAATAGTACCAATGTGAATTAATATAAGTTTAAATGAAATAAAAATTACTAACTTTAGTTAAGCATAATATTAAAAATTTTCTAGTAGAAAACTTATCTAGAGTTATGTAAGAGTATTTATTTACTAAAGTTGGTGGGAGGTATATTTTACAGTAAAGACACGCTATTTTTAAGTGAAAGAGTCAAATAATAATAATAATATTAGAAATTATAAATAATAGCGCTCGTGATAGATTTGGAGTCGCTTAGGTTAATCAGAGCCCGTTTCAGGATGATGGTTTTTAAACGTGCCCCATAATGAGAAAGTAAAGGTTAGAGTCTTGCCTCGGATAAATGAAATATGTTTAAATGACTCTTCATATTCACAGAATTTAAAACCAATTTTGTGTGCGAGATATCGGTAAATATTTTCTTGCCTTCACTGAGAAAGTGTGTTGTCTAATTCAAAAATAATGAATAATGAAGTCAATGATAAAAATTTGTTATTAAATTGCAACGGCGGCAATGGATTCAGCTTCTCAATGTACAGGGGGTCTCATACTCTACACAAATGGACATGTTCTCTTTTTGTGTATTATATTACTTTTTCAAGTTCTGCCTATGCCTATATTTTGATGTCAATTATATACTGAAGCGCATAATTTTTAAATTTTGTATCAGTTATAAATATCGTAATGTAATTTATCAGAAATAGTTTATCTTAAAAATAGTAAATATAATTAAATCGTACTAATCTTACTTAAACCTGCGCCTATTCAAATTTAATTGCACACTTTATGTAAGCAAGTCCAAAATTCAAGTTGTTAAGCAACGAAGTGAATAATTTGAGATTTTTATGAGATTATGGACTTCCATTTTTCAAACTGTTTTTTGTTCCAGGGAGCCTGGAAGATCACACCATCAGAATGCAATGCAGCTGCTTAACCTGTCGTCTGTAGGTGTGAATTTCGCATTGAAAATGGTGGCAGTCGTTTCGAGAAGTTTTTATGAATTTTCAAAACTTCACCATTTTGTAATAAATGCTGCACTTTTTAAATGGAATGTCCTTCTTTCTGTCGCTATAGTTGATGTTGATGTTAAAAAGTGTCTGTCCAGATAGGGAGTCACGTATAGAACACAAATATGGCGGCCATCTTTAATGGCCCCACTAATTTTTTTTGTATCCTAGCTAATAATGGCCCGATTTAGATTTTTTTTGCTCTTGTGAAGAGGACACTTTTCTCTCGCTTTACATGTATCACTATACCTTAAGGGTTCTGAAAAATGTTCAAAAAATCAAATATTTTTTAATTAAAATTTGTCTGAAGAAACGTGCGAGAGACAAGAGAGGCGTTGGTCTTCGTTGAAAAGTAGCACAAGGAAATGTGTCACCAAAAAATTGGAATTATTTCCACTGCTGCGACCAGAATAAGAAAGAATTCTTATTTATTTCGAGAACATGAATTCTTGAAATTTGACTGTGCTCACATCAATACTGAGATTAATGGCATTCGTTCAAATCAGCCACATAAAACTTCGATGGAGTACAATGCAGGCAACAGGAGGAAGTTGACGGCAAGATTTTTCTCCACGTTGAAGTGTTCAACATGGAGCAAAAATAATAATTATTTGCATAATATATACTGATGGATATTGAATATAACAAACATTCTTAGAGTTGTGTATTTGTCATAAACAGCAAAAAAGATTTTTCAAAAAAGCCTTGAAACAGGAAACAGATTAGATTTCCGAAACGTCGGCGAAATATTTAATTTCAAGTTTTTATACTTATTTGTGTTGTTTTTTTATAAAAACCAACCTTTAACTGATCCTTTGACATAAACGTCACAGGCGTAGAGGTTTTTTACCAGTAACGTACTGGTTAATTGGAGATGTGGATTATCTTAGGCGCTGGGAAAGGTCAGAAATACATGAGCATTAACGCCATGTTGAAAAGTATAGCTGCACGTATAGCCGTTGCATCCAGAAGATTTCATGTATTTACTAGATCAGACGTAACGTCATCACTTGCAATCAAAGGTGAATAGAGTGAAATTGTGGAAAACAGCATTGCCTCCGTTCAGCATACCAGGCAGGATATGTTGGGGGTTATGCGTGGACAATATTTAAAGGCCAGAAACTTGGGAATGGATGATGGTTGCTGGGGAGTGGACGACAGTCTGGTCTTCTCTTTTTTTCTATTATGGCAGCCTGCACAGCATTGGTTAAGTGTAGTTGCTCCGGATACCGTAAACGATACTCCTGTTCAAAGGCTAAGACTCCATGCACGCTACTTTGCCCGAACTGCACCGGAGACGAAATTACAGGACCAAGTGCCTTTTTTAAATGGAATGCTATGTATATCAGTACATTTTTTGAAGCCCTTTTTTAGACTCTATTCATTCCTATAGTAGTTTTGAATACCTCCCAACCACTTGGATGTAATGAATTTTTTTGTTGAACTAATGCAATCTGCAGATGGATATTAAAAAAATCACCACAGTCACAATTATGGGTTCTAAGATAAACTTATGTGAACACCAGTTACGAGACATCTAATGATTGTTCTGAATTATTTTTATTTCCTAAAACTGTACAGGGTGGCCAATAATAATTTCTCAATTAAGAACTTTTTAAATTGAATTTTCTCAGTTTTTTTCAAATGGAACACCCTGTATATTTTTCAACGGTGTGATGTAGAAATAAAAAACGAACATTTTTTGTCCTTCCCTATTGCTAATTGCAACTATTTTCGTTTTATAAATAAATAAGTGTCAAATTCAAGAATAAACTTAAAAAAGAGGTTCTCTCAAATAATTCATTAGAAAAATTTATAATAGGTGTTCGACGTGTTGCCCATTTTGATCGACACACGTCTTTATGTAATTTTGAAATGAGGCCATTTACTGGGACCATTTCTTCCAATCCATTGAATTGAGTAAATAGTATTTAACAAGTCCTTTACTGTAATGTTTTTTTGTACATTTCTTTGCCGCTATCCTGAAAGAAGGATTCCTGATATTAGCAACTTCCAAAACCTTCTCGATATATTTCTGTACTGGAAATGTCGAATATAAAAAAAAATTGAAAAAATAAGACGTGTTGTGAACGAAGAAAATGAGTTTTCTGTGGTGCTGGCAACGGTTGAGAATTCCTGTTAGTCAAAGAAAAATGAGCTCATTAGTAGAAATAAGTAAACGGTCTGTGGGTCGAATCTTAAAAACAAATAAGTTGCATGCATATCATATTCAAATGCACCAGGAATTATTTGACGACGACTTTCAAAAGCGCCTACAATTTTTTAATTGGACCAGAGGTAAAATGCAATATGATGCCAACTTCTTCAATAATGTTTTATTAACTGATGAGGTAACTTTTCATAAAAATGGATTTGTTAATAGGCACAATTTCCATTATTATGCTTAGGAAAATCTTCACTTTTTTATGCAAGTTGACAACCAACACACATGGCCTATAAACGTTTGGGGAGGAATTATTGGAGAACATGTAACAGCGCCACATTTCTTTGATGGTGCATTGACTGGAGCTATTTATCTTCATTTTTTGGAAAACTATCTGCCACAATTATTGGTAAATCTCCCTGAAACAATTCGAAATAGGATGTGGTTTCAGCAAGATGGTGCTCCACCACATTATTTATATGCAGTTAGAGACCACTTAAATAATACCTACCCCCATCAATGGATTGGAAGAAATGTGCCCACTAAATGGCCTGCTAGATACCCAGATCTTACAAAAATTTATTTTTATGGGGTTACGTGAAGGAAATTGTTTATAGAGACACACCAACAACAGTACAAAATATGAAGGAACTGCCTTTAGATCTATCACACCGGCAGTTTTAGGAACAGTGGGAGCCTCATTTCAAAAGCGCATAGAGATGTGTGTTAATCAAAATGGGCAACATGTGGAACATTTATTACAATATTTCCCCTGAAACCTCTTTTTTAAATTTATTTTTGAATTTTGTAATTATTGCTCAATGAAACGAAATTGGTTGCAATTAATCATAGGGAAGTATATACAAAAAATGTTCATTTTTCATTTCTACAACACATCGTTGAAGAATATACAGGGTGTTCCATTTGAAAAAATTGAGAAAATCAAATTTAAACAGTTCTTAATTGAAAAATAATTTTTGGCCACCCTGTACAGTTTTAGGAAATAAAAATGATTCAAAAACATTAAATAGATGTCTCGTAACTGATATTCACATAAGTTTTTCTTAAAACCCATAATTGTGACTGTGGTGACTTTTTTAATATCCATCTTCAGATTGCATTATTTCAACAAAAAAATTCATTACATCCAAGTGGTTGGGAGATATTCAATATTAATATAGGAATGAATAGAGCCTAGAAAGAGGCTTCAAAAAATGTACTGATATACATAGCAATCTATTTAAAAAAGGGCACTTGGTTCTTTAATTTCGCCTTGGCTCGCCCTATATGTTCGAAAATAATTTCCAGTTATGGACTTTTTTATCTAGTTTATCTAGCAATTTTTTTTAAATTTCTAGGTATCGTAAAACTCGAGATATCGAGGTCCGACGCACTATTGCCCCACCCTGTATGTAACCCAATACACATACTCTTTTTTATGGTTAAAGCAAGAGATATTGAGCACAATTAAAAACTTACTTCGCAATAAAATTCATAAGAAAAGTGAAATTTTTAGATTTTTGATAATTGTGCAGAACCTGTGTAGAGATAAGTGTATAAAGAAAAAGACTGCTTTCAAACAAAAAATAGGAAATCGAAATTGGGTCATTAGGACCTGAGATACAAAAGAATTAGTGCGGCTAATGACGGCCATCGACAATGGCCGTCATATTTGTGTTCTACACTAATTCTCAACTGGCTCCCTATCTGGAAAGTTACTATTTGGTATCAACTATGATCACAGAAAATGGCACCTGCCGATCAGAAAGTGCAGCTTCTTGGCTTTTTTTAATCATGTATCTACCCGACGTACTATAAGTTTCAATCTACGTTTAAGTATCTGTATAGTAATTAATATAATACTTACGTTTTAGATACTCAGTAAGTTGTTATATAATTCATTTTTTTAAATTATTGATAAGATGTAGATAACCTGCATTGCGGATCAAGACAAATTTTGTAACATATTATGTCAAATATCTCGAACTGACTAATATGGCAACGAACAATAGTGAGTATAGTAGTATACCAGTTGAGGAAAATGAAGATAAGGAAGATGACCAAGGTAACTATAATATTTTATCAAGTATATCTTTTCGAATATTTATTTAAAATATTTATGGATTTTAATGTTATAAACTAGTTCGTAGAAAACTACTCAGAAATGAGTTTAATGAGTAAATGTTGCAAATACGATTTACTACCGGAACACAATTTTATTTGAGAAAATACATACGCTTCTTGACTTATTTGGCATCAACTGTGATCACAGAAAATAGCACTTTCCAATCAAAAATTGCAGATTTCTGGATATTTTGGGCATGTACCCGACGTACTACACGGTTCAACGAATATAAATACTTTTTTTACATTTTAGATATTCAGTAAGTTGTTATGTGTATGTTTTAAAATTATATATAACTATCGTTAGGGGTATTGAAAAGTTCACAAACCATTAGCAACACTTTTCTTTCTTACTAAATAAAAAAATGCGAGCTCAAGAAGAGCTGCATGATAAATCCTTCTTCAGATATAGTGGTCTAAAGTATCATTAAAAATATGATAAAAGCACGTAAAAATGCTACATGAGCATACTTTAATTAATCATGAAGATGTGGTTTTTCAAACGGATTTTAATTTATTACCTAGAAGGAATGATACTTTTATTCATTGGCTAGGCATACGTTGATAGAGCTCCATGTAGAAATGTATTATTTGTTAATATAATTACTGAGGTTCGCAGTTTTCTAAAAATTGAAAAAACAAGGCTTCATTAATAAGTTGAATAGTCTTTGTTTAAATCTACATCATTTTTGAGACTCTATATATTTATTGTCCTATCGTAACCACATTTATCAGAGAAGCCCTGAACTCACCGGACCGCTAAAACATATGCCTTATTTTAACTTTTGTGATCCGGTTTATGGAGACTAACATGCTATATCCAACGTAATTATTAATGTAATATTAGTATTTCAGTGTACACTAGATTGCCGAATGGGGTGAATTCCAACGTAGGACCCACTTTAATTTGATTCACTTAATTAGCGCATACACGAGTTGTAACAACCTACTGAGTGAAATACTTTCGTAAAGTTGCAAGTAACAACATCAATACGATGAAGAATTATTCCGTGGGATACTCATATAATAATTTAAATCAGTTGTTGCGTACATCTGGCAACTTTAAGTAATTTTATTAAATTCTAGTAAACAAAATGAATTTCTGAGAAATATGTACAGGTTTTTACCATACTCTAGTAACTAAAATCCCAGACATTAAATTATCGTAGGTAATCTGTTTAAATTTAGGAATGTACACATTTATTATATTTTCATGTTTCAAGCATTTAACTCTTTTTGTATTCCAGTTTTTGCTAACAGCTCTCCTAGAACACAGGGGCGTCGATCGAATAGTAAATATATCTGTATTTTACAGCACATATTTCTTAATTATTGGTTAAACCAAATATACTGCAGGAAGTATTATGGGTTGCATAGAACAACGCGGACCCAAATTCTTAGTAATTTTTAGTTTATGAAATATGGTAATATGTTAATTGAGACTTGAGAGGGGATATCACTTTTATTAGCTGGATGATAGCAGAATTGGCCATTTCTGTAGCCAATTATATAGCAGCATATACTTAGACTTAAAGTTTTTGATAATCATTCAGTCACGAGTTGTGTCACTTCTGCTATTATCAAACTTTCTCTTAGTGATATATCTAATAAAAGGCAATTACATTTATTTAATTGATTCCTCTCATTAGTATTTAACGGCTTTCAGCCATATTTCTCATTTCTGCTAATTAAACATAATCATAATTCTGAAACACGTGCTGATAATATTCTTTCTTCTTCCCAAACGTAGAGTTTTGCTGCCAAATAAATAATTTACATAAGTAACACAGATAAATAATCCATACAAATAATTTATACCAGTAATTTATACAAGTAAATTATAATCTACACAGATAGTTTACACAAATAACTTATCTACATAGTTTAGATAATTTCGATAATTTAAATAATTCATCTACCTAATTTACACGAGGAAAATCACTTCTTTCGTTTGATGGTTAAATGCCTGCTAGATTTCATAAGACAGATAGTCCAGTCAAACACAGTTTAGTCAAGTTCAGCATAGTCTAGTGACATTCCGTTTAGTCAAGTCCAGTTTAGTCCAGTCAATTCAAACCAACAGCAAAACCCTAGCGTTATACAGGTTAGCAAGACGCCAAACCACGTCGAGGAGCCGTCTGTGTTCGGAGAAGCTGTTAGGAAAAGCTACCAGAACTCACCAGGAGCCCTCATCCACTATCTATCCATCGTCAGAGGGATTGGTGAGATTCTGAGAATTTCATTGATATTTTTTGTGTGTAATATTTACTGTATAACTTTCATTGCACAAGCTATTTCTTTTCTTTTAATGATAAATTAATTAAGATATAAATATTTGGAAATTGTGATGATATTGCTTAATATTTCTATTTGATAATTGATAACATTATTTTATATTTTTAATGATTAAATTCGTTGATTTGTTCTTATATTGATGATTTTTATGAAGCTATTAATAAATAAGTATCCTTTATCGTAAAATTCAATTTTTCATTTTTTCTGTTTGTCTATCCGCCATAAGATCAAATCTTTCCACGACGGTTGGTTTCACCATCACAGGGGTAGCAGTAACTCTTAAATTTTTTCGTGGATGGCGCCTGTGATATTTACATCATTGTAAGCTACCTCTGAGTGTTGGAACAAACTAGCATAGTAAAATATCAGAAAAATATTGGTTCAACCTCTGGCTGATTTAAAAAAATATATATATTAATTGAACCCACGAAATCCCAGCCACGCACCAGATCAGCTAGCCGTTCGCCGTCACTACTTGTGTATTGGTTGAATTGCCTTTGGTTATCACCTTAACGGGTGATACCATTGTTAATTTTTCTAAGGCCAAGTAGTGATGTAACACAGTTTAGCGCACCCCATTTTAAAAAAGAAATTCTACAGGTCTCTTGGAATTACACTAAGGAATTAAGCACTGTTGAAGCTTTTTCCTTGTTTTTAAGTACCTTTAATGACGTTGGTAACGTCTAGTTTACAATAGTTTATGGTTAGATCTCAACAAGGGATCACAGGAATTACAACTCTAGGATTTTCCTTGGAATGTGCGCTGCTCCCAATAGCGAGATCTTCTGTATTTCTTGCACCCTCGAATGACCAGTCGGTAATTGTAAACTTTAGCCATCGACATTCTTAACAATTCAGAGGGCATCCATTACTACTGGCACGACCGTGGTCTTTCCATTTCACATTTCACATCTCACACTTCTATTTGGAGGCATTTGCACTTGCTCAACTTCTGCTTGCAAATGATATGGTGGAGACAACTAACTGACCACTCTCTTGTAACGGCGAGTGTACTCCGATGGTACCAAAGCAATATATCCCGCCACCGCCACGTGACTGACATGTCCCTCTGCCAGGCCGCAAATCTTTCATTTGCTGTCAACAGCTATTTGGCTTGGCCCTAAGTTGTTGTTTCCCTTTTTAAATTCAAGTCACACAATTATCTTGTTCACGCGTTGTCCATGCTTCTCCTTGAAATGAGTACTTCTGTTTTTCTCTTTTCGATGGTGAATTTAATTTTCTTCTTGGCATCCGCATTAGTGGTCTCGGTTCCTGGATTTTGCCTGCCTTCTTCCGAGTGAAATATAAGTTTCTCCTGATCATGATCATTCTACAGAATGTGCAACAATTATATAAAAAGTGCTGTATATCGGCGAAGAGTATTTATAATAGTTACTTTGTTGTTATTATAATTTGGTATTTGCTCATCCTGTGGAAGTAGGTTTACTGAAGTAACGTTATATTTTTATTTTATTTCAGAAAAAGTTAATCCGTCGGATATCAATGACATATTACTATTATTGGACAAGAAAAGGTCGCAACAAATTGTTCCACAAGAAGACATACAAAAAATTCGAACTATTTTAGAAAAAAAAAAATTTTTTAATAAATTATCAACACCACAAAAACAACAAATTGAGGTCGCTACTGCACATAGTTAAATACAATTCTAACATACCGTATGAAAACAAACAGGAAATACTAAATATGATTGAGGACGTAGGATACAACTTATTTCAATTTTCTTCAGACGTTGTTGAAAATAGTCACGCTTTATTCTTTGTTGCCGCGAAAGGTGATTACATAAAGTTGAAGCAGATTGTGGATTTCTTTAAAGAAACCGATAATGTAGAAAAATTGCATGATACTAAAGAAGGAGATAATGTATTGTCTTTCATGTTGAAATTTGGAGATCATGCGCAAAAAAATTTTCTTAAAAGTTTTAAATTTCTTCTAGAAGAAAACATTGATATCCATCGAATTGATTATTATAAAAATAATATCAACATGATTATCGAAAAAAGGAAAAGAAATTTTTGAAAAAAATAGGCAACAAAAAGGGATACCACGAAAATCTTATCGAGATTGAAAAAGTAATCGCAGAACATAACACTACCATAAACAACGTAGAAGAATGTGATTCCATTCTCTCAAGAATTAGGAACAAGTACCAACTCTTCTATTCCGTTATAGATCGAGGTGTAAATTTTAAAACTTTGCTTACACAATATTTGCCTTTGGTAGATTCTGACGATGGAGAAAATACTCTTTTACAACTAGCAATTATTAAAAATAATTTTGAAATAACGAAAGAACTATTGCGGAAAGGAGCTAATCCGAATTGTGTAGTTAAAGGGAGGAATGAAGAAGTTCCTCTTATTTTAGCTGCGAAATTAAATAGAGATCCGGAAATATTTCGGGAAATTTTACAGCATACTAAAATTACCAATATTATATTTGGAAAATGTGTTTCCGAACTGAAAGGAAAGTATCTGAATTATTTGTTGGAATCTAAGACCCTCAATGTTGCCCTCCAATACAAAAATGAGACCCCGTTGTACTATGCCATAGTAAGAAAAAATATGACGTACTTTTACATATGTTAATATTATAGAGACTTTGAATTTTGTTTATTCTCTACACAATAATTTGTATAAAAAACTGTAGGTATATAAAAAAAGGTACAAGTGTGATATGTCGTTGAAATCGGAATTTTAACTGCTTTCCAATGGTTAGATTACAAATTGTAAGTAATAATAAAATAAACAAGTTGTTGTGCCAAAATGGCACTAAACGTAATCCGATCTCAACCAAAACCTTTTCAGATCTTCTAAAGCACTAAAGGAACCCTCATGCAAAGTTTTATCGAAATCCGTACAGTAGTTTCGCCGCTATCGTGCTAACACACACACACACATACACACATACACACATACACACACACAGCATTTTTCAAAAACCACTTTTTTGGATTCCTGGGACCTCAAAACGTAAAGATTTGATGTTATCTCAATTTTCGATTTTGGACCAATTTTAGTAACCTCCCACAATTTTATTGTGGGGAGGTTAATAAGTCAGCTGTACAATCATTAATACAGCGAGGTTCTCACTTGACTGAATATTGCCTTTTCAACATCAACCCTAAAGA